>OZ010797.1:447253936-448539352 GCA_963932465.1 Maratus speciosus
CCTAGCAATGTGATCAATACTGGCTATTGCATAAGAAATCTTAACACTTGGCGCATTTAAATTATTTTCATAAAATAAGGAAACAAAATAATGTAACCTTTTATTTTATTTTTAAGTTTTTTTCTACAGGGTGTTCCCGATTTCATGGGCCAAATTGTAAGGGAAGTAAAGTACACATAAAGAAGCAATTTTGGTTTTGTAATCTTGGGGTGGAAATGAAAAGTTTTGTCAGAATACAAGAAATACTGAGGAAATGAAAACAAGCTTGTTATTCAAATAAAAATTACAAGTCAATTTATTTTGAGCAACGGGTATTTCTAAACAACAATATATTTTAAAATGTGAATGCATATTCAAGGTGTGCCCTACCCCCACCCCCTTCCACGAAAAAGAAAATAAACAATATCCAGCTGAACAATGCAAATCTTTCTAACCCTCACAAAATCATTTAGAATGGAAATACGTGAAACTTGTTGGTATTAAGCACTGAAAAATTGAATTTTTTTTCCAAAGTAATAGGAAACTGTGTCCGATTTCTTGGTATTTGAATATATATACTTGAAGGTATCGTAAAGTCCAAATTACAGACGACTATTTTTATTTTCTACTAATACCACTATTTTTTAAAAGTATATTTTGTAGTATATTTCGCTTGCAAATGTATTAGTGTTGCCAGATTGGGGATTTTGTCCCCATTTTGGGGAATTTTGAACCTCTAGGGGAATTTTTAGGGGACAAGTAGTTCGTGGGGAAATTTTTGGGAACTACAAAAAATTTTGGGGAAAAACTTGGGGATTTTTTTTTTTTTTTTTTACTATTTTCCGTAAAGATTTCTTTTAGTCCTGTAGAAAAACTGGATCTGTCTCGAACTCAATTTTGATTTGAAAAACGAAAATATAAGCCAAAAATCGGAAATATCAATAATTATTCTCTTGGATGTGGTTGTGTTCGTTGTTTACTACATCAAGCAGGACGGTCGTTCTGCCAAGCCAAGCTGAAAAAAAATGCTAACCCCGCCAAACAAACAAAGGCCAAGAATAAGGCAAGACACCGTAACTGCTTATTATACTGATGACAACTTCTCCATGTTAAATGAACGAAATATGTCAGCGTAAAATTTCCCATATCAAAAGAAGCAATCATCGCAGAAAAAATAAAACCAACACTAGAAGGACCTAATAAAGAAGATCTTCAATTTGAGATCAAATGCATCCTCATAAATTAATTATAAACAGAGATATAGATTTTTTAAAATAACGTCGAGATACTGAAAATGACAGATTTATTTTCTTCGTCACAACTTATGTTTCAATCGAGGTAGAGACTTAAATAATGGACAGAAAAAAGTAAGGATTAAATTTTTGGATAGATATTTACTCAATCTACGTGCTTTTATAAAATTCAGCTTTAAAAACATTAATTTTCTATTCATAATTAGCGAAAAACTGTTAATTAGTTCTAAAGTTTACAAATTATGCCAAATAGCGATAAACCCGCCAAAATATTTTAGAAATCTTATACTTTTCTTTTATATTATCCTTTTGCATTGATTTCATCGAAGATAACTATGGCTGATATTCAGATAGATTTTTCGCTGTTAGCGAAATGAGTTTGACCAATCAGAAGCCTGCATGTTTCAGAATATTTGCTGTTTGTGGATCCCGGCCTATGTCATGAAAGTTTTGAGTCATTTTTTTAGTGCCGTGGATGAAGTGAAATGTTTGTAGAAATGTAGGCTAGGATCCAGATAGATTTTTCGCTGTTAGCGAAACGAGAATCGCCAATCAATAGCCTGCATTTCTGCAAACAGCGAAAAGTTCACAAAAATGCAGGCTTCTGATTGATGAATCTCGTTTCTTTGCCAGCCAAAAATCTATCTAGATTGCGCACAATGGAGGATATTCCAAATATGGGTTCGAGGCTGAAAAAGTCACGTGATACCGGTAATTTATCCAAGGAACTTCTATATGATAAGAAAGGAAGATAGTACTACTTTGCCTCATGAACCGTTTCATTGGCTAGCGGGGATTTACATTACACGTCTACGGAGCCTTCCCTTCTTTACGACAGAATTTTTTACCTTGACCACGTGATCAAAATGTAGATGGAATATCCTCCATTATGTTGAACACAATTTTGCATTTCCACATCCAGGTAGGGTATTAATTGTCATAACAACAATACATATTCGAAACTATTTAAGGCACTGATTCTGAACTCCTTTGCTATACCTTTCAATATTAAAGAAGTTGTTGTTTCCATAGTAACAGTACTTTTCTGTATTGCTTTCTCTAAAACACAAATATAGAAATTTAACAAAGAGCGCTCAGAATCAACACCATAACAGAGAGCCTTCATACATAAGAGTGGTGATATATGCACAGGAAGCATGCTCATTTCAAGTTTTTGCCGAAAGTACGGCTACAGCGTCTAGAATACCTTGTGTGGAAATATGCTATCCAAACAACGCTAAAAATTTGTATCCCTTAAATGTGCGACGATACTGCTAAAATCCCAAGTATCGATCACAGCGACATCTGCGGGATTTAGTATTACATTGTACAGACTAGCAATATCTTGCAGTTTGAGAAAATATCCTGCAGATGTCGCTGTGATCTGTATATTTCAGCAGCATCATTGCACAGTTAAGGGATACAATATTTTAGCACTTTTTAAAGTATTACAGGGATAGCCAATTTCTACACTATATATACAGCGCTTAGAAGATACAGTGTGGAAAACGGCTACGAAATAGTGCTAAAAAATTGAATCCCATAAATGTACAACGATGCTGAATAACAAGATGTCGATAGTAGCGCCATCGTAGTGATTTAAAAGCGATAGTCACTCTAAAAGAGACTCTTTAACCTATTTCACGTCATTCCTTAATTAAATTAGCTTATAACAGACCAAAATATCTTATATTTATAGTTTCCGATATTTAACATTCTATAATTTTTGAAAACTCAGTGTTTATATTGAAAAGAGTTACGAGATGGCGCTCGTATCAGCATATTGCCGCTGAGCATTGTTGGAGATTTATGGGATACAAGTTTTTAGCACTTTTTAAAGCATTATAGGAATAGCCGTTTTCCACACTGTATCTTCTAGGCGCTGTACTATATATTCTAGGTGCTATAGTACGGCAATCCACTTTCTAGAATAGAGGCTATTCTATCTACGTTATGATCACGTGGTCAAGGCAAAAACGTCTAACGTAAAGAAGGGAAGGCTCCGTCGACGTAATGTAAATCCCCGCTAGCCAATGAAACAGTTCACGGGAGAAAGCAGTAGTATTTTCCTGTTTCCCTTCTCATCAGTTAGAAGTTCTTTAGGTAAATTGCCGGTAGCACGTGACTTTTTCAGCCTTGAACCCATATTTGGAATATCCTCCATTAGACGATACGCGCATGGATGAGTTTTATTAGACTAGGGAAATAATTCAATATGCATTAACCTGACGATAATGACACGCTCACAAAGACCTTTAACGATTTGTTTTTATCACTTCTACCAATAAACCTTTATTGGCCATATGTCGCTACTTCGTCATAGCGACACACTTGTTCCTAATTGGATCCCGGCCTTAATGTATCAAAATACGGAGTTTGCTTTCTATACTATTCCTGAGCTCAGTTATAATATCTAGAAATATAGGCCGAGATCCAGGTACATTTTTGCAAACAGTGAAAAGTTAGCAATAATTCTGGCTTCTGATTGGTCAATCTCGTTGCGATAACAAAGAAAAATTTACCTAGATCATGGTCATTGTGTGGAAACCGGCTATTCCAGTAATACTTTAAAAATTGCTAAAAATTGAATCCCATAAATATTGAAAAATACTGAATGACAAATGTCGATAGCAGCAACATTTTCTAGATCTTCTCTGAGCGAAACGTTTTCTCATTTGATGTCTTTTGAAATAGTTACGTTGGAATTACCATATGTCGCTGTGATCGACATTCATCGTTCAGCCTCGTTCAACATTTATGGGATACAATTTTTTAGCACCTTTTTAATAAGCCGATTTTTAAACTATATCTTCTAGATACTATAGCTACAGCGCCTAGAAGATACAGTGTGGAAAACGGCTACAAAATAGTGCTAAAAAATTGAATCCCATAAATGTACAACGATGCTGAATAACAAGATGTCGATAGTAGCGCCATCGTAGTGATTTAAAAACGATAGTCATTCTAAAAGAGACTCTTTAACCTATTTCACGTCATTCCTTAACTAAATTAGCTTATAACAGACCAAAATAACTTATATTTATAGTTTCCGATATTTAACATTCTATAATTTTTGAAAACTCAGTGTTTATATTGAAAAGAGTTACGAGATGGCGCTCGTATCAGCATATTGCCGCTGAGCATTGTTGGAGATTTATGGGATACAAGTTTTTAGCACTTTTTAAAGCATTATATGAATAGCCGTTTTCCACACTGTATCTTCTAGGCGCTGTACTATAGCTCCGTTATAGGCCTAGAAATCGACTATCCCAGCAATACTTAAAAAAGCGCGGAAATAGTGAATCCCTTAAATGTACAACGATGTTGAATTCCAAACAGTCATTTACAGCGACATCTGCAGGATATTTTTAAAGAAGAAATAGGCACGTGTAATGCACCGCTATAGCGTCTAGAATACATACTGTGGAATTTTGCTATCCAAGCAGCGCTAAAAAGTTGTATCCTTTAAATGTGCACTGACGCTGAAATCCAGGGAGCTGATCGCAGCGACATCTGTGATAAACTTTCAAAGTAAACATCGTATTATTACAGCGGGCTTGACGCCAAGCACACAGGTCAGATGTATGTTAATAAAATGTAAAAAAAAAAAAAAAAAAACGCTACAGCGTCTAGACCAAATTATAGCGCTAGAACATATAGTATGGAAATTGGCTATCCCTGTAATACTTAAAAAAGTGGTAAAATATTGTATCCTTAAATGTGCAACGATGCTGCTGAAATATACAAATCGCAGCGACATCTGCAGGATATTTTCTATAACTGAAAGATATTGCTAGTTTATACAATGTAATACGAAAATCCCGCGGATTTCGCTCCGATCGACACTTGGAATTTTAGCAATATCGTCGATCATTTACGGGATACAAATTTTTAGCGTTGTTTAATAAAATATTTCCACACTAGGTATTCTAGACGCTGTTACCAAATCGTCATGAAGTTTTAGGAAATATCCTGCAGATCGTGACCATCGTGATATCCTGCAGGCTGTGATCGACTCATTGGATTTCAGCATCATTTGAAATTTAAGAGATCCAATATATTAGCACTTTTTAAAGTATTACTGGGATAGCCGATTTCCACACAATATATTCTAGGCGCTGTAGCACCGCGGTAGCCTGTCTTTTTCGTTTACCTCGGAGTAGATATAGATGAAGTCATTTGTAGCTGTTCCTAAACTGTGGCCAACAACATATAAGGCCAGTTCATAACGTCACACGGAGTTGATTATCTGTACACGGCAATGGACACAAAAAAAATCGGCTCGCAGCTTTGTACTAATCATCGTGTAAAGATGATCCAACTCTGAGACTAACGAAAAAGACAGGCTACCGCGGTGGGTCCGATTCTTCTTTTTTTACAGACCGCTGGAGTCACGTGATGCTCGAATGCACCAAAGAAGGTGCGTGAAAAGAGCATCACGTGACTCCAGCGGTTTGTAAAAAAAGAAGAATCGGACCCACCGAGGTAGCCTGTCTTTTTCGTTAGCCTCGATCCAACTGCGTGTGACTTTTAAACATCATGAACTGGCCTATTATGTCATTGGTCGCGCTAACACCCTCCCTCCTGCGTCCACCGTATATAGCGGCATCTTGTACTGGAGACTGCTAAATGGGCTGCTATCGGTCAAAATCAAGAGAGAAAAGGGCAGAAGAGAGGGAAATAACTCGTTTTTTTTGGTAACAAGTTTTTCACGCGGGAAGATTGACATGTCTGTTCCTCTCCTTTCATAACTTCATGGTGGTGAAATACGCCAAAGCATCCTAAATATCTGAGAAAGTCTTGACTCGCGTCACGAAAACATCACACAAAGCAGGCAAAGCAAATAAACAAAATCATTCATCGGCTCGTGAATATGAACGAGCCAATGAATGATTTTTCTTCTTTGTTTTGCCTGCTTTGTGTGACGCTTTTCTGACACGTGTCAAGGCTTTCTCCAATATTTAAAGGGCGTTGAATAGGCCGGGATCAAGATAGATATTTCGCTATTAGTGGGATGGGATTGATCAATCAGACATCTGCATTTTTCCGAACTTTTTGATGTTTGCAGTAAACACCGAAAAGCCTGCAAGGATAAAGGCTACTGATTGGTCAATGTAATTTTACTAACAGAGAAAATTTATCTGGATCCCGGACATTAACTTTGGCTGGTTAAAACAATTTTGAATAAAATCAAATCAGGAAGCCAATGTTTGTTAACTTTTCTGGTTAGTTTAATTGAAATCTTCCTCGTCTATTACTGAAAACTGAGTTACCGTACTTTGGACAAAAAATTGAATATGAGTACACGACTTGTGCATATGTCACCACTCTAACACAGTGTTGCCAGATGAGCTACTTTTTTTAACTCAGATACTTGATTGGCACCACTTTTTTGAAATTGTAAAATGTGCCTTATTTAATGACATATTAATTAAGGAGAAAACAATGGGAATTTTACCGTTTATAATAAGTGCTGGCAATCAAGAAATCTGAATTAAAAAAAAGTAGCCCACTGGCAACACTGCTCTAACATATAAATGTTCTGTGTTATGACCATGATTCTAAGTGCAGTTGGTTAAATTTGAGTATCTGGGCATTAGAGAAAGCAATAGTGGCCCACTGTGGCTGAGTGGATAAGACACAATGCAATTAATCGCTTGAGAGCGTAGGTGGAAGCAGATTCGAATCCCGCCGTGATCCGCATGTGATATGATGTATGTGTTCAATAAATCAAACAAACAAACAAGCAAGCAATAGTGAAAGGTACAGTTGGCATGGAAACAACGACTTCTTTAATTCGTAAAGAAAATTAATGAATAGTAGTAAATGACTCAAGTTTAAAATGTAGGCAAATGGTCTGGAAATATCAATGGCTCCCATCTAGTATTTCACAAAATTAATTTAATATATTCACATGATGTATAACTTGATGCAAATCTTAACTAATGAAAATTCTGCAACAAGACTTATGTAGGTACATCTTTTGACAGAATAATTCAGAATTCTGAGAACAAAATGTTATGATGTATTTAGTAAAGGAGAAAAGGCTTTCTATCAACGCATACTTAGGTACTCGACTTACATATGGTAAATTTTTATCAAAAAATGTTAAATAAGTACCGCAATATAAGCTTGGAAATTTGATATCACACTATTTTTTAGCCACAACTTTCACCTTTTTTCTTTTCTTTTCTTTTCTTTTTCTTTTTTTTTTTTTTTTGCTTGGCTTATTTTTTACTTTTGAAAAGTTGTTTTTTAGTAGATTACAGTTTACACGTATTACAGATGCATCAGACTCTAAAATCTTAAGCAGCTTAAACCTGCACGTGACTAAATCTTCAGGACTTATACGAAAAAATTTTTCGCCGTACTTAAAAAAAAATTAATTAGATATTTTTCTCTTATAATATACAAAATCACATCGATTAATACAGCAAAAATACTTAAATTAAAACAGCGTACCATCTCGGATTCATTCAAATCGCAACTGATAAGAGATTGTCAAGCTATGGAGCAAATGTAATAATAGTCCAACATTGTTAGACAATACTTTAAAAACAAACGTAAAATAACTTGTCACTGCAAAATATATCATTCATTCTCTTAATGTAGCTACAGAATATGCATTCAGCAAAGTTTAAAAGTTTGTTTTTTGTAAATGGGGATTTTTTTCAAACAAACGCTTGATTTGGGGAAATTTTTTGAGCTTAAATTACTTAAATACTTTTTATAGTGGTAAATAGAAAATTTAAAAATTCCCTTTTTGAGTAAAAACTGAGTTGGGGACTTTTGTGGAAAAAAACACTGATTTGGGGAAAATTTCAGAAATTTTGGGGAAATTGACTTTTGGCTATCTGGCAACACTGAAATGTATCTGGAATGGTCCCTTCACTTATTATATTTCAGGCGGCCATTTTGGTACTTTAATGTTAGCCAGCCGCAGGCGATAAGTCGGCAAATATTATTCTATCGCCATCAGTTCATTTATATTATAATAGTCCCAGTCATGTAACTGCCATAAACAATGACAACTCTTCGCTTTTCATAAGAAAGGTTTTCCATTTTGATTAAAGAATAAAATTTATTTTTTTTTTCGAATAAAACTACATAAAAGTTGCCATGATCGCAAAGAATTCTTCGTACTTCTATGTTAGCTGGCTGCAAATCTCGTCAATAGTTTTTTTTTTAACTCGCCAGTTAGCATTTTTTTATTTTTCGAGTAGTAAATTAAAACCGTACTACTTAGTTATCCCATCGACCAAAAATCTATCGCCAGACTATAAGATTAAATGCCAATAATGGTTGATCGTAAATGACACATTCAGTTGACTGTAAGGAAGTTACACGTGTTTACGCCATCAAGTGATTTTTATTTTGACGTTTCATTTTTTTTTTTTATTAATGCTATACTAATTTATTTGTTCTTTCTTTTTTAATTCGTTCTTTTAATTAAAATTTTCTTATTAAAAATTTTAATTAAAATTTATTAATTAAAATATTTGTTCTTATAAAAAATTACATCAATTTGTATAATTTGGTGAGTGGTTTCGCGATTTATATAATTTGGAGAAATTGGTCGACAGGATAACTAAGTAGTACCATGGAAACATTGCTTTGAATTTGAAATTAAATGTTAGGATTTGCTACATTATTTAATCGGGTTTGGCGTAATTTTTTACGACAATTTGGCGAAAACCTCGTTTTCGAATACCAGTTACATATGTATTTTTATATTATTTTCTGTTATTTTTAAAATGAAGTAACAATAAATTAAAAAAGATTAATTAATAACTATAGAACTTCTACAATTTATAATTTTCTTTTAAATAAAAAGAAAATAAATGTAAATAAACATTTATTAGGAAATAAGCAACAATAGCCGGGTTACCATGTCAGGCAAAATAACGCCATTTTGGCGCCAATTACGTACCCCGGTGCATATATGGCATCTGCGCCTAATATTTTTCTGTTCGTTTCGTTTAAAAAAAAGTAAGAAGTGAAAGCTATTGATTTTAAAATTTTCAGTTTTAAATGAAAGTTTTGTATTAAATAAATGATAATGAAATTTAAAAAAAAAAGCATTGTTCTTAGCATACATTTAAGGGATGCCAAACTGATCGCCAAATTAGTTTAAAATAATAACCTTTTCTAAAATATGAAAAAAAAGTCTTTTATGATTAAAATTTGAGTTAACATCATTAGAAAAAAGTATTTAAAATTAGAACAAAATCAATATGTCGAAAACTAATTCTTATTTAAAAATTCTAATACCAGTTTTGAGATCTGCGGATCGATACGGATTTTTAAGATAAGATTAAGATAAGATAAAATAAGAAGAGAGAGAAAAAAAAGAAAAGAAACAACAACAACAATAACAACAACTACAAAAAAAGGATGAATTTGTTATTAATTATTTTTATACACAATAAAAGTTTTCTTTTTTTAAAAAATGAAACAAGATTGTAAATAACTTTTTAAAGCCTCTTTCATCTGTTATCTTGATAAAAAATAACTTTAGAAATTGTGTTTAGTTTTTATTTTGTGTCCTAACATTTTGGAAATTAAGAGAATTTATCACTTTAATGATTGATTTAAAAATATATCAAAGATTAAAACCGCTGACACTATTTTATAGCGTAATTCCTTAATTTTTAACATGTATTTTTCACCTGTCCACAAAGTTTCTACAAAAAATGAAATAAAATAAAATAAGAAAATAGAAGTCAAATATTATATTATTTCACTTGAGCAATTTTAAATTATGAAACTGACATTCATGTTCTTTGGGCCTTATAAAGTACAGGGTGATTATAATTAAAGTCCCAGTTTCAAAACGCTCTAAAAAACGAACCACTCGTTAGAATGGCGTCAAAATTTAACAGCGTATTATTGAAGAAGGGGGAAAGAACATGAACCAAAAAAAAGTTCCAAATTTTAGCGACAGATGGCGCTCTAAGCGTCAGAATTTCGACTACAAATGACAAATCGTAAAACAACGGCTAAGGCGTAAGTTACGCGATATAAACCAACTGTATTGTTTAGTGTGCATGACTGTACACGTGTGATACTGTTAGTTACGTAAGCCCGTCCACCACGGCAAGGTCGTATCACATCGGATCGGAAAAATCGGTTTTTAATTGTCCTAAGGCGAAAAACCGCATAAAAAGCATCGATCCAATCGGTTTTTAATTGCCCTGAGGCCAAAAACCGCATAAAAAGCATTCATCCAATCGGTTTTTAATTGTCCTGAGGCCAAAAACCGCATAAAAATCATCCATCCAACCGGTTTTTAATTGTCCTGAGGCCAAAACCCGCATAAAAAGCATCCATCCAATCGGTTTTTAAGTTTCGCGAGACTGGCGCAAAACATGTTCAATATGCTGTCCACCGTTGTGTGCAACAAGATTAAATCGGGAAACAGCATGTTCCACAACCGATCGAAGTGTATCCGGGGTCAAGTTCAGAATGTGTTGCGCAATGCGTGTCTTTAATTCAGCTACGTTGGCAGTCGGAGTACTGAGCACAATATCTTTCACGTAAACCCCCAGACCGAAATCACACGGATTAAGATCAGGTGATCGGGCCGGCCAGGCTGTAGGGAAATGACGACTGATAATTCTAGCATTTCCGAAATGCCGCCTCAACAACTGCTTCACTCGATTTGCAATGTGCGGAAGAGAGCCATCTTGCATAAAAATGATACTATCCAGACATTCACGCTGTTGCAGAGCTGGAATGACGTCATTACGCATAAGAGACTCATAGCGCTGACCATTGACGGTAACGGTAACAGGACCGAAAGCACCCGTCTCCTCGAAAAAATACGGCCCTATGATAAATGATGCCGTAAATCCGCACCACACAGTGACCTTTGCAGGATGAAGTGGTACTGGGTTCGTTGCGAGTGGATTTTCTGTTGCCCATATTCGGCAATTCTGTGTATTGACATATCCCGTCAGGTGGAAATGGGCTTCGTCTGTCCACAGAATTTTCCACGGTCAATCATTGTCCACTTCCATGCGAGCAAGAAATTCCAAAGCAAAACCCTCTCTTGCTGGCAGGTCAGAAGGGAACAACTCCTGCACATGGCAAATTTTATACGGATAGCATTGCAGGATGTTTCGTAGAATGTTATGTACCGTGCTCACAGGCCTGTTCAATGTTCGGGCAATTCTCCGTGCACTGCATGGTTGCTCACCACTGCTAGACTCCTCCTGAACTGCTGTGGCCACTTCTTCAACTACCGCCGAATCATATCTTTTCCTTCCTCTACCAGACTGCACATCAAACGAACCTGTATTTTCGAATTTTTTCATCAACGCCTTTTTTCATACCCTTGAGAGTCCTGAACTTCTGCAGAGCTACTGGTGCAGAATCACCGTTCTTGTAATAAAGCTTTACAAGCAGAGCACGATCCTTCATTGAGACACTCATGGCCAACGTCTGAGACGCGAAATGAGGAAACGCCAGGGTCGTACTGGCCCACCGGGCAACGAGGCAAATGCCCGGTGCGCCCATCGTCACTTTTTTCTTTTTTTTTTCTTTTCTTTTTTTCTTTTTTTTTTCTTTTTTTTTTTAAGCACGCATTTTGAAAGGCATAAAATTTTCAAAGATTTTCATTTGGAAAATTAAAAAGTAATGCTTTTTATTTTTCAAAGTATAGCATAAGCAAACTATGTGTGATCAAAGACAATTAGATAAACAAATTTCGAGATAACATAAGTTATCGACAATCAGATATGCCTTTTACACATTGTATCCAGGACCAGACTTTGTTTCAAAGCCTGTACTAATGATAAATTCTAAGAAAAATAATATTAAGTACTCACTTAGATATACGCCTAAATAATTTCTGTACTAGGAATGCTTCTAATAAGTGTCTAATAAGTCTGCGTCTAATACGTTTGCACATTTTCTGCGTCTAAGTATTTAGCGCCCCTGGTGTTGTGAGGTATTTTTGTATTTCTGCCTTTTGTGCAAGTATAAACGACGAAACACTGTATAAGAAACATATTCTCATTTTAAATGGATCCATTCACAGAGACTTTGATAGTCATGGCGCCCTGGTCCAGATTTTATTCAGTACCCCGAAGAATAGTAACTTCTACATAAATTAATATTGGTATTAATGATGTATTTAGTATATTTTCTGTCAAATATTCAGCGCCCTGGGTGGCTGCCCGGTAGTTTGGTATTTCTGTTTTTTGTGAAAGTACAAAAAACAAAACAAAAAAAATGCCAATTTAAGACAGGAGATTTTCATTTTAATTTCATTTGGTCCCTTTGTCAGAGGCGGCTTTGGTAATCATGGCGCCCTTGGACAATTTTTTTAGCGCCTTTGTAAAAATAAGTTAAAAAAAAAACTAATATTGTGTTTTCGTAATAATGGCGCCCTTGGTCAGATTTTTTCAACGCCTCTGTAAAAATAAATTTCAAAAAACTAATATCGTGTTTTTGTAATCATGGCCCCCTTGGTCAGATTTTTTTCAGTGCCTCTGTAAAAATGCTTTTCAAAAAACTATTATCGTGTTTTTCTAATCATGGCGCCCTTGAAGAGAATTTTTTCAGCGCCTCTGTAAAAATAAATTTCAAAAACTTAATATCGTATTTTTTAATCACGGCGCCCTTAGTCAGATTTTTTTTCAGCGCCTCTGTAAAAATCCCTTTCAAAAAACTATCATCGTGTTTCTCTAATCATGGCGCCCTTGGACAGATTTTTTTAAGGCCTCTGTGAAAATAAGTTTAAAAAAACCAACATCGAGTGTTCTTAATAATGGCGGCCTTGGTCAGATTTTTTCAACGCCTCTGTAAAAATAAATTTCAAAAAACTAATATCGTGTTTTTGTAATCACGGCGCCCTTGGAGGGATTTTTTTCAGCGCCTCTGTAAAAATAAATTTCAAAAACTACATCGTGTTTTTGTAATCATGGCGCCCTTGGACAGATTTTTTTTCAGCGCCTCTCTGTAAAAATAACTTTCAAAAAACTAATATCGTAATTTTGTAATCATGGCGCCCTTGGTCAGATTTATTTACAGCGCCTCTGTAAAAATAACTTTCAAAAAACTAATGTCGTGTTTTCGTAATCAATTCGCTCTTGGTAAGATTTTTTCAGCACCCTGTAAAAATAACTTTCTGAAAACTAATATCATGCTTTTGTAATCATGGCGCCCTTGGTCAGATTTTTTCAGCGCCTCTGTAAAAATAAGTTTTAAAAAACTAATATCGCGTTTTTGTAATCATGGCGCCCTTGGTCAGACTTTTTTTCAGCGCCTTTGTAAAAATCCCTTTCAAAAAACTATCAGCATGTTTCTCTAATCATGGTGCCTTTGGACAGATTTTTTTAGCGATTCTGTAAAAATAAGTTTAAAAAAACTAATATCGCGTTTACGTAATAATGGCGCCCTTGGTCAGATTTTTTCAGCGCTTCTGTAAAAATAAATTTCAAAAAACTAATATCGTGTTTTTGTAATCATGGCGCCCTTGGTCAGATTTTTACAGCGCCTCTGTAAAAATAAGTTTTAAAAAACTAATATCGTGTTTTTGTAATCATGGCCCCCTTGGTCAGATATTTTTCAGCGCCTCTGTAAAAATGCCTTTCAAAAAGCTATTATCGCGTTTTTGTACTCATGCGCCCTTGGGCAGATTTTTTTTTTCAGCGCCTCTCTGTAAAAATAACTTTCAAAAAACTAATATCGTAATTTTGTAATCATGGTGCCCTTGGTCAGATTTATTTTTAGCGCCTCTCTGTAAAAATAACTTTCAAAAAACTAATGTCGTGTTTTCGTAATGAATGCGCTCTTGGTGAGATTTTTTTCAGCGCCCTGTAAAAATAACTTTCAGAAAACTAATATCATGGTTTTGTAATCATGGCGCCCTTGGTCAGATTTTTTCAGCGCCCTGTAAAAATAACTTTCAGAAAACTAATATCATGGTTTTGTAATCATGGCGCCCTTGGTCAGATTTTTTCAGCGCCTCTGTAAAAATAATTTTGAAAAACTATTATCGTGTTTTTTTAATCATGGCGCACTTAGAGAGATTTTTTTCAGCGTATCTGTAAAAATAAATTTCAAAAACTTAATATCGTGTTTTTTAATTACGGCGCCCTTAGTCAGATTTTTTTCAGCGCCTCTGCAAAAATAAGTTTTAAAAAACTAATATCGTGTTTTTGTAATCATGGCGCCCTTGGTCAGATATTTTTCAGCGCCTCTGTAAAAATCCCTTTCAAAAAACTATCATCGTGTTTTTGTAATCATGGCGCCCTTAGACAGATTTTTTTAGCGCCTCTGTAAAAATAAGTTTAAAAAAACTAATACCGTGTTTTTGTAATCATGGCGCCCTTGTTCACTTGACCAGATTTTTTTCAGCGCCTCTGCAAAAATAACTTGAAAAAAAGTAGTATCGTGTTTTTGTAATAGCAAGCCCCCCCCCCCCCACACACACACACACACACGCCCCACAAATACACACATAAATTGATGCCCTTAGTTCTACTAAAGTGGAGCATTCCATAATTTCTTAATGATAATATATAATGTTAGACCGCCAAGGGCGCCAAGACTAATTCTTCACAAGATTTTGCAATGGAAACTTATGCAAATTTTGCTTTTGAAAGAAGAAAATGTTAATTTTTCATATCTATTTAAAAATTCGATAATATTTTTAGCATTCGAAAAAACCAGAATGTAAAAACTTTTTTTTTTTTTTTTTTTTTTTTTTTAACCGGATCTGCTTAACCTCTTTAAACTTCAAACACTACCCCGATATATGAATTGAAAAATACATATGTAATTAAAATAAATAGATAAACCACTAAAATTGTAAAAGTCCTTTTACAAAAGAATGGATAAATATAAGTAAAGAGAAGTGCGGATGATGTATTTGGGTTCAGTTTTCAATGCTGTTAGTCAGTAACGTGGGAGTTACTAAGAAGACAAATTACCATTTCGGCGAGGTTTCAAATCGGTTCTATAGATACGCAGTGGTTTCTGTAGTAATACCAGATGTGATACTTTTTTTTAAATTATTATACCGTATTCTGGAGCTCTCTATCTTTCTGGAGAAAATAGAAATCGGTGGATGTGGAGGTATTTTCCCATGAAATACTAATTAACACACGACACATGCGCGACACGACGTTGTTGGTGGGGTTTTTTTTGTTTTTTTATTTTGTGTGTGCGTGTGAGTTGCGACGACCATTGTAGTTTAAATTTGGCTTATCTGAAATTAAAATAAACAGTAATTTTTAATTAAATATGACTTATTTCAGTGACTAGACGAGACAAAGGGTGGAAATTATGAAAAAGCTCTCTCTCTCTCTCTCTCTCTCTCTCTCTCTTTTTTTTCTTTTATGCTGATTATTTGAAGAGGGTATTCAACTTTTATCGTAGAAAAAAGCTGATTCTTGATGATTGACAAAAAAAAATACTTAATGCACTGCATAATTATATAAGAAACTAGGGGCTCTGCCCCCTACGAGCTACGCTCGCTAACCCCCGTTCAGGCACACCAAAATCCAAAAAGCACGCTAATTTGATCGGCTTTAAAAATATTGAATTAAAAAAAAAAAAAAAAAAAAAAAGGTAGTGATTTTTCTGTAAACGGGTTTCTATTCGTTTTCCTTGGATTGGAGATTTTTAAGACCAAATCTGCTGCTTTTAAGAGATTCAATGGCTGTTTACGTATTTAATTTAAAAATTAGTTAAACATTTGAAAATAAGCTAATGTAAAATGAATTAAGTAAACAGTGTCCTTGTCTCCTGGTATTTTCTAACAGCGCTATAAGATAGTTCTTTTAAATAATTCATTTTAAATGTATTGTTTTAAATCTGACGTAATTTACACCAAAGTTTTATTTCTCTTATTAATATTCAGGTGAAAATACTTTAGTTGTTAGAAGGAAATATTATTTGCGCTGTCTTCGAATTCACGATAATAGTTGAAAAGATTATCTCAAAATATCTCGCGCAAATATATTTTTTAATTTAAATTGTTTTACTATATTTTTTGGCCATTTTAAATATGATGTAATTTCTTCCCTTTACAAGTTTTAGCGCATAATAATTTTTTTATTTTAACATTTTGTTTCTCTTTTAAAATTCAAGTGTGAATATGGTTCTTATGACGTAATTTTCCTGCTTTTAACATGTGATCATTTAATTCTAATTTTAAAGTTTTTATTTCTGTTTACAATAGTCACGTGTAAATAAATTTTTAATTTGAAGTAAACATTATTGTTTCGCTGTTTATACAATTGGAAACAGTTTAAATTAATAACATTTTCTAAAATATATAAAAAATATCTCTCGAAAAGCTGAAAATTTGAATTTAAAATAGAAATAAAACCTCAAAAAATGAGTCAAATAAAAAATATAAATGCAATCTGCACACCGGGAACTTATAACGTATAAAATGATCTAAAAATGATTACATTTTCATGTATAGTTCCGTGGTGTAGTCGAGGGGGGGCGCAGGGGGACGGCGTCCCCCCACTTTTTTATTTTATTTCAAGCGTCCCCTTACTTTTTTTTCAAGAGGGACGCTAAGGGAGCGAGGGGACGCAGATCTTCCTGATTTATTAAATGTTTAAAATAAAAAGCACATTAATAAATTAAGAATTTTATGAAGTAAAGAATTGATTTTTAAAACTATTTGAGTTTTTTTTTTTTTTTTTTTTGAGCATTCAGAAAACAAACTGAAAGGAATTGGGGAGAAAGGGATATTTACTTGCCGTTTCACCGTAATTAACAGTAGTGAAACACCTGAAATACCGCGCTAACATTAGTTCCTTCAGATGCATACATTAGTTTTACTTGGAATTTTCTAATCGGAAACTATTATCCTCTTCCTTTTTCCTAACATAAAGAGAAAGACCACAAAAGCTCTTTGAAAAAGATCTTTATACACCGCAGTCTCCGTTTAAAAAATATCCAGATGTTTCAGTTTTGAATGACTGGTCAAGTTTTTCTCACATGGTAATTAACAACAGCATGTTTCCATTAGTCAGTAAATAAGGTATTTAAAGACGTTCGGGGTAATTGTCATATCTGTCACATACTGTTGGTTAGTAGGGGTCCTCAGATGACTGGTATGGTGTCTGCAATCGAATACAGAATAAATCAACAAAAGGGACACCAATGCAGACCGACAACTGATATATTGCAGTGCCAAGAATCCCACAAAATCATTATCCCCCTTTCTCCTATCTTCCTGTATCATTCACATTGACAATTATTTCTTGGTTTACTATTCGGAGATTACTTCTTTAGACAGGAATAAACTACAAGCATTGGATTATTTTGAATTCCAGCGAATATCTCTGAAGTATCTGTTTTTTAAATTCTAGCCATAAGTATTTTGCATCAAAATTTCAATTTTTGAAGGAAAAAATAACAATGAAACGATATAGGCAGCCAAAATTGGAAAGTTTTAATTTCTTCGAAACGTTGGTCGTCGATGATAGGATAACAATGCCGTGATGATAGATACGAAATTATCGAGCACAATTGAAGATCAAGAGTCCGATGCAAGAGAATCGTAAGCATATTTTGAGTTTTGATCAATAATATTTTTAATTACATGCTATGTTATACCATGAATCTTTGATAAAGGTTT
Source organism: Maratus speciosus (assembly GCA_963932465.1). Lineage (NCBI taxonomy): Eukaryota > Metazoa > Arthropoda > Arachnida > Araneae > Salticidae > Maratus > Maratus speciosus. The sequence continues at coordinate 447,271,781 of OZ010797.1, forward strand.
CATATTTTCCAAATATCAATATGTTTTTGTATAAAATTATATCTTTTGTACAATGGGATGGAAAGGAAACATGGGTGCCAGAAATGGTAGTTGAGCAGAATTGCCCCTCTTTAGATTTTCAAATTTAATTAACTAAATTTTCTTTCTCTCTCGAAAATTTCAAAAAATAACAAAGTTTGTTCTTCGCATAGGATTTAAAGTAATTGAATAGTAAAAGAAAGGATACCAAGAATTATTCATCAGGTAGAGGGCCTGTCCTCCTGAAGCCCCCGTAAAAGACTATTTTTAGTTCTGTTTTTCTTTTATGTTTGTGTATTTTTTTTTTCTAAACCACCTATTAAAATATATCAGGTGTGCAGAAAAAAAAAATAGTAATATGTTTCACTAGTTCCTTTTGTAAAAAAAAGCTGATAGAAGTTTAATTTAGGAGTTTTTAATATGCGTTTTATTTGTTATATTTCTAAAATACTTTGTTTTAAAATAAAGTATAGATTTTATTTAATAACGGCAATATTGTTTGAAAATGTCTGCAATCTCAATAAAATTTGCAGTAGCATGAACAATACAAAATTAAACTACAACATTTTAACACTTTCTAACATAGTTGAAAAGTTTATGACTTTGGTTCGTCATTCCGATTGCCCGTAAATAAACTTGGATTGCCACTCTATTTATATACATTATTATGGTTTACTACAAAGATTCTTTAATGAAAATGAAGTGTTTAGCACTTATAGTTCGTTTGCAGGTATACATAAAAAAATATTCCGTTAAATTATGTCCTATGGAAAGAAAATTCTATATTTTGTATTTTAATGATGTTACACTACTTCAAACATAAAGAAATTGATATACATCACTGAAGGGCACAACACGCTTAATATAGAATACGTATCGTGTAGCTTCTTTCGTTTATTTACAGGGATATAGAAATAAATTACATTGTATTAATCTCGGTTTACAATAATCAGTGTTGAATTCAGACACTTTCCTCGGGGGAGGGGGGGGGGATTTCTGTGGCTCTGAGGGGGACATTATAGAGTTACGAGGGGTATAGCACTTTTTGACCATTCAAAACACGAAATCTCAAATCTTCCGGCGGAATGTCCCCTCCGGGCCACCTCCTGAACTCACTAATGACAGTAATTGTTTGAAAGGCGTTTTTTGAAATTTATATACGTTATTGAGGAGGGCGATAACGTCATCCACAGAAAGCATAGGGAATATATCATATCAATTTTCTTTAACAGTGTATAAGCAACATTGTAAGATGTGCTTTTTCAATCTCAACTAATTTTTATTAAATTCTGTGGAATGAATTCTACAAATTATATGCAGTGCAACAATTCAAAATATTTAAATTGTGTGGGCGGGATTTGATGAAAATGCATTTTCAAGAGTGTTATTTGTTTTTTAGCACAACTAAGTCTTACTGTGTGAATATAATATAAATAAATTCATACATAGGACTGCACAAAAGACATGGATACACAAATATTGTCGTCAATGAACGGTAAAAACCTTTTTCTTAGTGAAAAGCGTTGTTCTATTTAATTAGACTTTTAGTTTTACTGTGTGGTATGCATAAAATACAGGGATTATATTACTGAAGATTTTGCATGTTAACACTCGCAAATTCTTCACACCCGCTTTCTAATGTTAATCATATCGAAGATTTTTTTTTCCTTGTTTGACTTTTAATATTTGTAAAAGATTTTTTTTTTCATTGAATAGCTGAGGCCAATCTCTACAAAAGCCGAATCTTTTTTTTTTTTTCCGATTTTGTTTGTATTTTTTTTTCCAATGTAGATAATTTTACTTTCGGAACCGGTTTCGAAAGTCGACCTATCCTCATAAAAAATGACTGCGAACAAAATCGAAAAAGTAAAAAACGGCATTATGAAAATCGACCTTGGCTATCCAATGCAAAAAAAAAAAAAAAAAATCATTTAAAAATTTTGACATGCAAACGATATACCTTTTTAAAAACTTCTCCCATAGGATTAACATTAGTAAGCGAATTCAGTTCCCGTGTGTGAAGTAGTCCCTTAATGTCTTTAGGGACTACTTCAGTCTAGACAGTAATTACTGAGATAAGGCTTTTAACTTTGTTAAGTATGTTCTAAAATGTCTATTAACGCATCGCTGTTCCTTGTATGAAAAAAATAATTATAATAAAATATTTTTGATAGTATTAGAAAATATTTCATATTCTATGCATGGTGCATGATTTTTATTCTAGTTAAAGTTGTATTTGGAATAAAAAATGTAAAATCGTTGTAACATAAATTACGTTTAATGAATTTCTTTTTCATTTTGAATAACTGTGTACAAAAAAATAAATTAATTATTTATGTAAACAATATGTACTATTTTCAAAAATTTGAAAGAAAATCTTATCTATAGTACGATGTTTAAAACTAAGATTGAAGTAACAGATGTTATTAGTACTAAGAGGCGCAAAACTTATTTATTTTATTAAATGGGAATGTAGTAACAGATCTTACATTTTTCTATTACAAATGCTGAATTAAATTGCACAAAATTAAAAAATAAATATTTTAATTAATCAGAACACATTTGTGAAACTATTGAAACTGTTAATTACACTGAAACCGAAAAAGATGGTATAACTTTTATTTAGTAATATAGTTTATTAAAGTTGCGTCTATGGATTTGTGATTTGAACCACGGGTGGATCCATCTTTCCTTGTAGATGAGGTGGAGTCTGTGTGTCATGTGCCTCTTTTTGTAGGGAAGGGTCATATCGGTATAATATCAATTTTTATATCTTACGATTTTTCTTCGTCCACAATTCCAAACTGGCTGTTTTATGCCACGTTATCAAAGTTACATTTTCTGTTTGTAAATGCATAAAATTTACCAGTTCTATTCAGACAATAATAGTTAAAATAATCGATTAGGGAAGTGCTTTATATAACGTGGTCTGGTTCAAATATGAACACATTTTAAATTTTAAACACATTTAAAAAGTGCAGCAATTTTCGAAAATTACTTTTTAGTCCCCGGTATGCTTTTTCTTTCTCCCAGCTATTAAAATGTCGTCTCAAAAAAATAACTTCCGTTGTATAAGCCAGACGTAAAACAAAGCAGACGTATCATTGTAGGTTAAATACTCTACTGCAATTTTTTTAACTTCTAAGCATCGCATATTTTCAATTTTTATACCGTCGTATTGGGAAAAAAGTACTTTTAAACGCAATTTGTTTGTAAACTGCATCTCAATTTATTTTTAAAATATTAATTCTTTTGTAGTTTTTAGCGCATTTGTTTAATCTTGGCAGCTCAAATACTCCATTTATGTTGAAAGTAAAGGAAAAATAGTTGGAAAATAGTAATTATATCTTTTTGTTGCCATTTTCCCATAACAACTTTTAAAAAATGTAATTAAAATACGTACTATTTTGAAAAACTATAGATGAATGATTTCTGATAAAACATAGAGCTATTATAAACCAAATTTAATTTCAAGTATCTATATTAATATTACAAACAGATGAAGGCATATGAATCATTAGATAGCTGATTTTTTTTGTCAAGTTTCTTGAATGACATATCTTTTTTCGAGATTTGTGTATTATTCAGCGATAGTGACGTCATATGCGTACTTTACTGTAGCTCATAGATTAACATACGAGATGGAACATTTATGGCGAAATCTGTAATGACAACAGTACTAGCGTTACTACGGACCGAAATTTACAAATGTTGAAGAAATATGTTTAAGCTTTATGTTTTGAATATCTATTCTTTCCAAACGAAGAAGAGGCAGATGATATTGTATTTACGCTTTATTTATTTAGCTGCTTTTTTTTTTATCGTGCTTGTATCGTTGTTACTTTTAATTTACGAAACGATAATTAGAGTAATGATATAAAAGAAAAACCCTAGAAAATTCTGTTAAGAACGGAAATGTGTAAGTTTATGAGATTAAATTGTAAAAAAAAAATCAAATTCAGGCATTGTGTTAATTTATTCATATCGAATAAAATTTTACTGAGTGTAATGTCGGTACCTCTATTTATTTTTAACTTTTAGATTTATATAATTCTAAAAATTTGTCGAAAGAAATTTTTCAAAATCTGTAATTTTATTATTATTTCTTATATGTTAATATTATAAATATTATTCAATTGGTTGAACGTTATTTACATTAAAAGCAATATTTTTACTTTATCTGTAAGAAAGTGAAAATGCGTGAATTTTAAAAGATTGTAACGATTGTTTAATACGTTAAACTTCATAAATTAATAAAACATCGGCTATAAAAATTTTCCTATTAAATGGGAATATTTATGAAATTTTCTGGGACTTGTAGAGTGCAATATTTCGTATAGTCTTATATTACAACCATTTGCTTTTGATATATAGCATTCAGGATTCAATGTTTACTTTGTTTTCGTTGCACTTAAATTGTTCACGCATCATGTTAAATAAAATAAAAAAAATGCGTATACCAGTACATGAACATAGAACAGATATTAGATATATAAAATAGAATATCTATTCTATATTCATGTATCGGTGTAAGATTCAATTGAAAACGTAAACATGCAACATTAAAAAAAGAAAGATCCCAATGAGGTAGATACTCAATAATAAAATACTACAGGGATGGGGAGTTGTTTGGGGGGACCCATTGGGGACCCATTGTCACTAAAGGCGCTACGATCGCAATCGCATTACCATTACGCTCTATGGAAGTGTCCCATCTTGTATGTTAATTTATCCTGTAGATGTTGTTTAAGACTGGATAGTAAATGAAGAATTCTCTAGCTTATGCGGATTACGTCATTTTATATAAAATAAAAGCGTGTATTTTAAGTCTTAAAACTGAAATATGTTTTTTACTATCTATATATTTATATACATATTTATATATATATATATATTTTTTTTATCGGGGGTGACACTAAATTCTGAAAGTGTCATTTCTTTTGTTCAGACATGAAAAAGGTTTAAATTTTTTTAATTCTACAGTAAGCCAACAAAAAAAAAGAACCTTTAATTAAATTAATTTTAATTAAATTTAAATTTTTAAATTTAATTTTTCATTTATTTTTTAATGCAGTTGAAAATGTGAAAAGCAAGAAAGTTTGCCCTATGGGTGATGTAAGACCCTAATGTTCGAAATTATGAGCGTCCCCCCACTTTTTTTTCCAGGACTACACCACTGGTATAGTTTTTGCTTCAATAAAGCTTTTTTAATGGGACGATTTTGTCCAACTTTACATTAAATATCTCTTAAAATAATTCTTTGATTTGAAAACTGTCTGCATCAACGTGTTTATCAAACATTTCTCTATAATACCACCGATTTTCATATTTTTGTTTGCAACAGTTTTTTTTTTTTAAATATTAACGAAGAAAGGCCATGCTTAAGCATTCAAATTGGATGCCGATCTACCCGGAATTTCTACGCAGATTTTCATTGGTCCATTTCCAATTCAAAACGTTTTTTTATATATAGAAGGAAAAAGCTGACAAAATTAGAAGTGAAAAACAATTCAGTATTATTAAAGTAATCGTGCCGTGGTCATCTATTAAAAAATGCAATTTTGAGAAAAAAAAAATAGTTTCAATTTTATGTTATAATTATAATAGAATGCTTATCGTATTTTTTTATTTTTTTTTTACTTACATATTTACAATTGTCTATTCCATATTCTGGCCACATAAAGAAGTCTCAATTCCGTTGATAAAGCCGCTAAAATAAAAACTCGATTTTCCGAAATTTATAAGTTATGATTACATGCAAATCCTTAAAGCGGTTCTCATATAAAAAAAAAAAAAAAATTCAACGTTCAATAATGCGAAAATTTCTGCTCATTTCCAAACATAAAAATAGTGTTCGAAAGAAACTGAATTTCGGTTACCTTCCTAGTATCGACTGAAAACGAAAGCGAAATTGTTTTAAAAATAAATTCAAAGTAACATAAACATACATATACGCATGTTATCTGAATAATGTTTTGCGTAGAAACGGCAGTACATAATTAACAAAATAATTTGATTGAAATAAAATTAATTAAATATAAGGTGCTATAAACATAAAAAATATATTAAAAAATAATTTAATTTAAAAATAACGAATTTAATCAATATTAGTATTACCTTCTAGATTTATCCCCTTGTGAAAATATATAGTATGTACGGCTCTTTGGATGGGAGTGCCGTTTGGGGGAGGCTAGGGAGGGGCAGTTATAGTAATACCGAATATACGGCAGTATTTTTGCGGAAACAAGCATTTTGGGCTGAAAACGCAAATGAAACCGAATATTCGGCCAAACTCCACATAAAAGAATGAGACTTGCAGGCTTGGTTATTGAAGTGATTTGTAATACAATAGATTCTGTTCTTTAAATTAATTACATCTTGAGTTAAAATTGATTGTTGTCTCATGACAACAGTTTTCTTTCTCTTCCTCCACTGTCGCGTCCGGAAATTCGGTTAAAAACGCCACATTTGTCAGCCTTTTCTGAAATATCTTCTTTTTTTCTCAAAAAATATAAAAGACAGTTCTGTTAAAAAGTTTCTGGTGGACAATAAAAAATAATTGGTATTTTCAGCCAAGTAAACCAGTCAGCAGTTATAATGAAATTTAATGAAAATCTTTAAAACAAAACTATCATGCACTAAAATTCAAGTAATACTACTTTTCAAAATAATACATTCAACGTAATACTTTTCCAAAGATTTTCTGCCCCCCTACCCTGCGTACACACATGAATCGCGGTAAAATAGAACAAGATCTTTGAAAAACAGAAACAACTCCATTATTGGGCATAGCCTTTGTAAGTTTGCCGATTTGAAAGCAGGGCCGAAATTAAGGGGGGTAGAGGGGGCATGTGCCCCGGGTGCCAAATGAAGATTTTGTTTGTCAATTTTTCTCGCATCTGCGTTTTGCACGGTATTGTTAAAATCATTCTGTCTGGCGTATGACAAAACATAGAAGAATCTAAAGATGATATGGCATAAGGATCCTGTTTAAAGCGGAATTTTTTTCGATTCCGTTTCCGAGATTTTAATCAATCAATATTCGACAAAGCCAAGGACGGATTCAGCTCATCATTTAGAGGGGGTCATGGATTTCCTTTTTTGGGTGGGGGGCGATCACATTCTCGTTATGAAAATTTTTTATATTGAAAGCTATTCCCAAATCCAAACTAACTACTTTTCTGATACTTTCGCGAAGTCATTTTCATTCGTAAATACAAAAAATTTGCATTAATATTCGTAAAAATATAAAATTTGCCGATTTTGTTCAGATACCAGGAAATTAGAGTTTCCCATTTTTTTTATAAAGGCAAAGATTCATTCAGAAAATGTTGTCAAAGATAGCACTTTTAGCCAAGTTTTACGAGTTGAAGCCACAGAAATGTCGTCGCAAGGGAACAATTGGCTGTAACTTCCGGAATTTCAGTTTAAAAAGTCTAACAATTGTCAACGATTAAATATGGCAAAAATTTGTGTTAAATTTTAGAGGTAACTAAACCGTACACATTGGCAGCTATGGGATTCTATTAGTGTCATAAAAATTGCAGGTGAAGCCTCTTCTTTCTGCTCAAAGTATTAAATAGTTTTTTTCAATCGAACTTATACCTTTGGAATGGATGATTTTCTTCTGATGGACTGGTGCCATCCATTATTATGAAACAACCGTTATAAATGAAGTGTTAGGTGAAGATGAAAGAGCTGTCGTAAAAAGTTAGAACTCTGATTTTCTGGTCAGAAAAGGAAAAAAAAAGATCATATTTTTTTTTTTTTTTTCTGGTCAGGATGAAAAAAAAAATGGCCATAATTTTGTTTCTGATCAGAATGGGAAAAAATGGCCATAATTAAAAAAAAAAATCTATGATATCTTTTGAATGTTGAAAAAATAAAGAAATAAAACATATTTTTAAAATAATTCACGTAAAATAGACGTCACTCTTGAACTACACAAAAATAACTTTCCTGAAATGTTATACACCATAATTAGTATTTGTATTCTAGAGATTGTATTATATAAAATATTATTGAATTGTATTAAATAATGTTTTGCACTTTTGAGTTTTGACCCAACGAAATTGTTTTTGTTTGTTTTATTTTAATATTTTATTTTCCATTTGGAGATAATTGTATGGAGATTGTTATTCAAATATTCGGGGTAAAGTTTGAATTAACTCATTAGATAAGGTGAGCGAAATTCGAAAATAGAGAGAGCTTACTTAGAAAAATGTGGTGGTAAAAAATACCTCTAAATTGGCAACACTGGTCTAACATCAGATTTTTTTAAAGTGCAATGTCTTGCGGGGAACTATTTTTGTGCGTAGTACATTTCTATAGTGTAAAATACTAATTTGGGTGACATAATTATTTTAGGAATAAAGTTTTCGCTATAGCAATATACTCGTATATATTTTTAAAGTGATTTTTTATACATGATTTATATAGTATGTGCGTGTGTATGTGTATGTATATATATATATATATAAGCATTTGCGCCCTTTTGTAAGGCAATCGGCGCCCTTTTTATCCATTTTGCCACCGCCCTCTCAGTTATGCCAGTACGACCCTGGGAAACGCCGTTTACCCAACTCTTTTATAACACCTGAAATTGTCGTGCGCATACCAGGTATTTAAATTTACATATACTGACGCTTACAGCGCCATCTGTCACTAAAATTTTGAACTTTTTTTTGGTTCATGTTCTTTCCCCTTCTTCAATAATACGCTGTTAAATTTTGACGCCATTCTAACGAGTGGTTCGTTTTTTAGAGCGTTTTGAAACTGGGACTTTAATTGTAATCACCCTGTATTTCACATTTTAAAAATGATTAATTTATTTTACAAAATTCTTTTTCTGTAATTTTTCATGATAAAAATCTTGATACGTTTTGTGAAGTTAATTTTTTGAGAAACAGAACATTTCCTATGACACTGAAACCTCTCATTATTTGCATACTGAGTTTTCAATTTGGTTCGATATTCTATTCATAAAAGTTTATATATATCTACTAGTTAAAGTACCTGGCGTTGCCCGGAATTTTAAGAATGTTTGTGTTGATTAATTAATTTCAAAATTAAACATACAGTATAAAATAAACAATAAAAGAAAGCAGTAAAGCCATCGTTATTTCTGTTCTTCACTAAGAATGAGTTCTAGGGAACTAAACCTTTGTATAAATTTTAGTTTACGTGCATACACACACGTATGTATATGGAATAGATTTAAAACTGTAGAAAAGAAATTTAGAGAACCTCAAGATGTTAAAATTGCCACTATTTCCATAAATGGGTTCTTATCATGTTTCAATACATTTTTTCAAACTCATATGATCTTATATATTTAGCTGCTGACGTCCATTATATTTCCAACATGACGTAATGTTATTATTTTTTTTAAACTAACGCTTGCTCCGCCCCCTTCTCGCTACGCTCACCAATCCCCCGCGTAATCGCTTCGCGATTCCGTTCGGTACCGTAAAGCAATCTCTATTTTCTAGCCGAACCCAAACGTAATTGTTTCCGTTTCCATTCTGGATCGCTTCGCGATCCCTTATTTTCTATGCATTCAATATTTAGGTTCCACTTGGTAAAAACGCGCTCCTTTCCAACTCCTGACAGTTTTATTTCCTTATCTCCAAGCACATAATCATTAGATCTTACAGAGTATCATAATTATAAGAATTATGAAATAGTAAGTCATTAAAAGAGGTACAATTTATAATTTATTTTAATAATTACAAATTAAATAAATTTATACTTAAATAAAATATAAATTAATAGAAAATTTAAAATTAAAAATATTGTAAATTTAAAAAGTAACAAATTTATTAAAGTTAGTTGGAATTTTTTCTTCTTATTTTTGTAATGAAGTCGCTAATTTGAAGTTACAGTAAATAATCTTATTATGTAAATCTTCTCTCCTCTGAAATTTTCACTTCACCGCCTTTTTATTTATTATATATTTAATAACAATTACTGTAACAGGAACACTAAAATTTGTTATCGGCGTGAAATATATATTTTTTAATATGTTAATTTAACTTTTTTAATTATCGTAGCTAATGATATTAAACTCTGGTCACGTATAAAGTAATGTTATCTTTATTTCCTTCACAGTTCGCTAACATAATTTATTAATATTATATTTCTGAAATAATATAAACAAAGCCTCAAGATTCCATCAAAGAAATTCACTCTTTTTGGGAATTAAAACAGTCTTGCTTGTTGTTTTTCGCGTAATTTAACTCATCAAGTAAGCGATACATTGCCAAATTAAATAAAATATGTTTGATAACAATTACTATGACAGGATCAATAAAATTTGTTATCAGCGTGAAATATTTTAACTTTTTTAATCATCGTAGTAATGATATTAAAGTATTGTTATTCTTAAGTATTTCCTTCACAGTTCACTAACATAATTTATTAATATTAGATTTCTGAAATAAAATAAACAGACTCCAGATCCCATCAAAGAATTTCATTCTTTTAGGGAATTAAAATCAGTCCTGCTTGTTGTTTTTCGCGTAATTTAATATATCAAGTAAGCGGTACGTTGCCAAATTAAGTACGTATAGCAGCTTAGATAGGGAATTTTCCTCCGCATTTGGCCGTGGTTAAACACATTATAGCGCATGAACATTGACAAGAAGGAAGGGGTTATTGCCTCTTTCTGGATTTTGAAATGTGTTTAACTATATTTTGTTTCACTCACATGACTTGGAAAAAAAGCAATAAAATTTATTCTTAACACGTGACTTAAAATAAACACTAAAAGACAAAATAATTAAAATTTTTCTTCCCGGCAGAGTCTATATTTAATTATGTTTTCCTTTTACATGCATGGGCTTTTTACCGGTAAAAACTGGTTTTTATCAGGACATGGTAAAACTAGATTTTTACCGGTAAAAACCTGGGAAAAAGTGATAAAACCTAAAAATACAATAAACTTTACTAGTTATTAAACTTTATTGTAATACTATCTCTGTATTCTAAAAAAAAGTTAACTACCGCTGTCACCGCCGCCGCCGCCGCCGGTTTTGAATTTTTTGCGCCCGGAGGACTTTCTTCGTTAATATTATGAAAAATATTGGATACAAAATCTCTGTATTCTAAAAAAAAGTAACTACCGCTGTCACCGCCGCCGCCGCCACCGCCGGTTTTGAATTTTTTGTGTCCGGAGGACTTTCTTCGTTACTATTATAAAAAATATTGCATACAAAAATATGAAAATCGGTGGTATTATAGAGAAATGTTTGATAAACACGCTGATGCAGACAGTTTTCAAATCGAAGAATTATTTTAAGAGATATTTAATGCTAAAGTTGGACAAAATCGTTCCATTAAAAAAGTTTTATAGGAGCAAAAACTATGCATGGGAATTTAATCATTTTTAGATCATTTTATACGTGTGAAGTTCCCGGTGTGCAGGTTGTATTTATTTTTTTAATTTGACTCATTTTTTGAGGTTTTATTTCTATTTAAAATTCAAATTTTCAGCATTTCGAGAGCTATTGTTTACAGATTTTAAAAAATGGTATTAATTTAAACTGTTGCCAACTGTATAAACAGCGCAAACAATAATGTTTGCTTCAAATTAAAAATTTATTTACACGTGACTATTATAAACAAAAAAAAAACATTTGGAATTAGAATTAAATAACTGCGTATAAAAAGCTTATTAAAAATTACGTCATAAAAACTATATTGACACGTGAATTTTAAAAGAGAAAGGATATTGTGAAATGATGACTTCATTAACATGTGTTAGAAGTCTTAAATAGGAGAAATGCCACATTTACGTCACATTACAGTTATTACATAAAATGAACAAAAAATAATGTTGCAAAACAGTTTAAATTTAGAAATTGCGCGAGACATTTATTTGATTTATTTATTTATTGAACAACAAACATATGACTTGTGTGCTTGACATGAGAGCCCGCTTATAAGTCAATGACCAATATCGCCAAATTATATAAATCGCCAAACTACTCGCCAAATTATACAAGTTGACGTAATTTCTATTTGAAATAACGAAGGAACAAATAAATTAGTATAAAAATACAAATACAAATAAAACGTCGAAATAAAAATCACTTGATGGCGTAAACACATGTAACTTCCTTACAGTCAAGTGAATGTGACATTTACGATCAACCATCAGTGGCATTTAATCTTAGTCTGGCGATAGATTTTTGGTCGATGGGATAACCAAGTAGTAACGTTATAATTTACCACTCGAAAAATAAAAAAAAATGCTAATTGACGAGTTAGAAAAAAAGCTATTGGCGGGATTTTAACCCAGCTAACATAAAAGTACTAAGAATTCTTTGTGATCATGGCAACTTTTATGTAGTTTTATTCGAAAAAATAACTTTGAATCTTTAATCAAAATGGAATCCTTTCTTATGAAAAACGAAGGAACTGTTGATGATAGTCACATGACTTAGCCTATTATTATAGAGATTGTTTTCAATTCTAAAAACAGCGCAAAGAATAATATTTCCTAACGATTAAAATTCATGTACACATGACTATTAAAAACAGAAAAAAACTTTAAAATTACTATTAAATGAGTACGTGTTAAAAGCAGGAAAATATTGAAACTTATGTCTTGAAATTGTATTTACACGTGAATATTAAAAGAGAAAGGAAACTTTAAAATAATAACTACATTAACATGCGTTTAACCCTTTCAGGGGCAAGTTACTTCTATTCGTAAAATGTTGAAATCAGTGAATGGCACCAGAATTTACAACCAAATTTCGAAATATGAAAATGCTTTTGTTCACTTACTTAATAAAAGGAAAATTTTCATTCCAATATTCTAGTGCCAATATGGCATTTAAGAATTAAAATTAAATGTTCCAAAAATGAACCACCGCCCTTGAAGGGGTTAAAGCAGTAAATTGTAGTAAATTGCATTATATCAATCGTTTTATAAAGCTGTTAAAAAATACCGGTCGGCAAAGACTCTGTTTACTTAATTCATTTTATTTTAGCTTCTTTTGAAATGTTTAACTGATCTTCTTCAACCAAATACAAAAACAACCACTGGATGTCTTAAATGCAACTGATTCGGCATTAGATTTTCGAAATCAAAGGTAATTGAATGGAAACCCGTTTACAGGGAGTTCGCAAAAGGTTTTTTCATTATAATTCAATCTTATCTATTTTTTTAAAAACCGATCAAATTAGCGCGCTTTTAGATTCTGCGGTGCCTGAACGGGGGTTGGCGAGCGTAGCTTGCAGGGGGCAGAGCCCCCTAGTTGATTTTAAAACTCTATTTTCATGTTATTGATGTGTTTATATATTATATACATATAAAGAAAAGGGAAATAAAAATTAGCCAGTTCTCCTAAGCTGCTGATACAGCACTTCATTCATAGAGATTTTACCACATTTTCTATTCCCCATTAATAAATAGATGTTTACTATCTGTTTCATAAAGCAGGTTCCCATTCCACTTGTACTCTTACCATTTCCAAGGAGATTCTTTAAAACAAAAGATGCAAAACTAAAATTTGGCGGAAAGCGTTAAATAAAAAAGAAATAAATCCCGAATTCATACATTCAATGGTGAATCTTCACACCCTACCTTGAACTTCTTCAACCATAGAGCGAATTTTTTCGAACTGCTTACATATCCACTGTAAATTAAGACATAGACTTGGTATACAGAAAACTGTAAAGCTTGTATCTTGTTATAGAGTGCTAAGAGGCTCCAAGGACATAGATTGGTAAAATGTACCTACTAACATTTGTACAAATTACATTATATGAGATTTAATATTTGTAAGCGTTTGCTTTTTATTAAAATGATTAAGGTTTTTAAATGTGATAAAATTGTACTTATAATTTTTTCTTTTCATTTTGCTTTAAGTAAAAATTAGTAAACTAGTCTCTCCATTAAGATAAATTTAATAAACATTGTAATGTGCATTCTCATAATAATAGTTACAATAATTTTTAGGTTTTCTAATAATGATATATGTACAATAATATCTTTAAATTTTTGAATTTTTGTAGGAGGAAAACGCGGATGAAAGTTTCTCTGGCTTTTTATATTCCTTAAAAACCACTATTTTCGTATAGTATTCTTTTTCTTACTTAATAAAAAACTAAATTAGGTGAATATTGTTATATGGCGTTAGGGTATTAAATACCCAGGAAACTTTCACCCTTGGGAAAAGGAAAATTGGTAGATAAATTTTCAAAAAAAAAAAAAAAAACCTAATAAGTTTTTTATAGGTGGTAAAAACCCTCGTAAAAACATGTTTTTCCAAAGACGGTAAAAACCATGGCAGGCGATAAATACCGTCCACCCTGTTTCATGTGTTTAAAAAACAGCATCTTAATAAGGGGCTTCAGGAAGGAAAAACTCCGCTAAACAAAAACTGCTTTACTTTTTATTTTCTTACGTTTCCGAAATGTTGCAAAACTTTTATTTATTTATTTATTTTATTTTATTTTATTTTATTTTATTTTATTTTATTTTATTTTATTTTATTTTATTTTATTTTATTTATTTATTTTTTTTTTGCAGGATTTTGTCTTTGTTGATTCTAAGCATTAAGTGCTTTTATTAAGAGTTCATTAGCATGAGTCGGATTCTCACTCATGTAGTTTTGCCATTGTACGGTTTTAATAATTTCCTTTATATTTTGACGAAAGAAACGTGTCGCTTCTTTCTGCAGTGTAGATTCTCCGTGACGTAAAGATAATGCAATAACATCGCAAAATGTTTCTATTGATAGAATACTCATCATGAACTCAACGCATTCCTCTTTTAGATCGTCAACACGGTATTTGTCAGCAGCATAATACAAATGAAACACATTGTTCCGTGACATAGTCTCAGCGCATCCAGTGTACAAGTACAGAAGGAAGACTTGAAAAGACTCAACTGTACAGTCGGGAATATCAACCATACCGCTATTCTTCTCTACCATGTCATGTTGGAACATGGATGCGAACACAGGGGAGCGGGCTGCCAGTATCGCCTTGTGTACTCGGAATTCCCGATCTTCGGCTTTCAAAACGAAATCGCTGTTTTGTTCATTGAGAAATAATTCTTTAAGATTTTTCACAAGTCTTTCAATTCCTATAAATGAACAGAAAAGAACAATACATAAAAAAATATAAACACATGCGCATTTAAAAAATAATAATACTTAATGAATTTTCTAAACAAACTTTCAGTAATGTTTGATCTTCTACATCTGTTTTTTGAGCTAAAATCACTGCTATTTATTCCAGATATTTTCAATATAAAATGAGCTTTATTTTGTCAAAATCACATTTACTGTCCAATTGATTAGAAAGTATATATATAGGTATCGATTAATTATGATTATATATTGGTAAAATAAAAATTTTGGGAGAGAGTATTGATACCTTCAACCTGCATTGGAAGACATTGGGAACAAATTTATCTTGGCTTAGGAGCACATGTAATGCGAGATATGGTCTTACAGTATAACAGTAATTTAACTTTATATACGTATTTGCTATCAAATATTTCAGCATATCACTTTCTATTAATATAGGGGAGGTAGGGGAGGTTTGATACATAGGGAGGGTTGATACATTGACAATTTTTCTCAACAAATGGCATTAACAGCCATTATAACAGATGTAAAGTCTCCTTTTATTAGAAGAGGCTATCATTAGCTGGACTTAGCAGTGAAGACCTGGCAACGTTTTTTTTTCTTTTAATTTTGAAGATTTTTTTAATGTCAATGTAAATTTTTTTAAATACTAATTTTCTTTCATAACTTTTATTACAGTGAAGATAATATCTTGTAATTATTTTTTATTTGTAAAGTACATTGTTAGGGTGAGTTTTACTATAAAGCAGAACGGCATTTTGCAACTGCATTTATACAAAGTGATTGAAAATCCAATAAGGCATGATAGGGAGAAATGATACTTTAGTGCTGGGAATAAATGATACACTTGTATATTTGAAATTTAATAGTTTTTTGAACTTTTAAACTAATATGGGACTATAATATTCATTATTGTTTTACAGCAAGAGCTACTGAAATTGGTAAGGAAGAACAAACTGACTATTCATAGACATTATGTAGGTTACATAGAAAAGCAGTGCGATGATAGATGGTTAGTTCGCTTTGCTCGTCATGTAGAAGAAAAAAAGTTTAAATGGCCTGAAAGGGAAAATGTTTCAATAATTGACGAAGGGCAAATTGAAAAAACATTAAATCTACCCGATTTTACTTATCAAAATGATTGAGTTATTAGTTTTTCTTTTAACCATTTCAGGGGTGGTGGTATGTTCATGAAACCACTTAATTTCAATTCCCAAACGCCACACTGGCACCAGCATTTTGGTAAAATATGTTGCATTTACTATGAAAGTGAAACATATCCCTTTTCTTATTTCTAATTAAATTTGTTCGTAAATTCCGGTACCATTCATTTATTCAACACTTTAGCGTTGAAAATTTAGCAATTGCCCCTGAAAGGGTTAAAGGAATCTTAAATGTGCTAAATTTATGTTACATTTTTTTGCAAATCAGCAATGTTCACTTCATTTTTCCTTGCAGCTAGGATTTTTTTTCATTGTTTATTTTCTAAAAAGTGTGTTAATAGGACTGTTTAAATGATAGCAATAGTTTAAATATTTTTGAAAAAAACATTTCTGAAACAAAAATATGTCAATGTCATTTCGTTTTAAATTTTACTTAAATGTTTCAAGATTTATCATAAAAATTGTAAGCCGCATAAATTGAATTGTCTGCATTTTTTTTTTCAATTTACATAACAATATATCAAACCTCCCTTGCTAATGTATCAATCCTCCCCAGTAATGGGGAGATTTGATACAATAGTAACCATTCACAATAATTGGAATATATTTTTTGAATGATTATTTTTTAAATTCACAATATTTTTAATAAATGAATAAAAGGTCACTTTATAAGAAAACACGAAAAATTTGTTTAAAAATAGCTTTCTAAGGGTTGTAAAAAATTAGTAAAAAAAAAGTAATCATACCTCCCCTACCTCCCCTATAGGGTTTCTCCGGGATGAATAGTTTAAGTTATGATAAATTCAAAACTTGAGTTCAGAGTTGTTAATAGTATCTAAAAATAAAAGAATATTGAATCTTGAACTGTTAATGTTTTAAACAAGAAAGAAAAAATGCGTCAAGCATAGGTTATGAAGCACTTTCCAACGCATTCAGAATAATGTAACAAAACTTCTCCGTTTAATAATATGAAATATATGATGTCTAATTGAACCATCTGGAAACGCATAACACATTTGAAAACACAATTAGGAAATCCCACCTACAGTTGGCAAATTATCCGAATTTGTTGATCAGCCCTGCATATGATATATAGATTTGTATCTATAAACTACATGACTGGAAAAATTGAGTTCACGCAAGAAATACAGGGTGTCCGACCCTACTTTAAAGTTGTTTACAGACAAAACTATTGTTCATAAAGCTGTAAAATTTTGTGAGAGACATAATAAAAGGATGGGACTTTGTTTAAGCTAAAAATATATAAATAAAAATAGTTCAAAATTTCGCCACTAGAGGGTGATTTTTAAAATAAATTACACATTTAGCATTACGATAGTTTAGATATTTTATTTACAGGATGCTCGGAATTAATCGACCCTAATTTAAAGTTGTCTACAGACGAAACTAGTGTCCAGAATGTTGTGACATTTTTTGGAGGACATCATAAAAGTATGGGAATTTGAGCGAAAAAAAAATTAGGAGGCCGTTTTTTAACGAATTACACATTTAGCATACATTTACGATAGCTTAACAAATTTTGTTATGACCAAACATGTTCTGCTTGACTTTCATCATTTTCAGATACCATCTGGAATCGTAAAAATGCATGTTCCACAGTTGACTGCAATGTGTTCTGGGAAATGCTAGGAACATGTCGTGAAATGTTGTCTTTAGAATAAGGTTAAGTTAATTGGTCTAGGAATTAATTCGTGCGGTTTTTAATAAAACAAGTTGGAAATTGCTCGTCAAACGTGGCAAATGAGGTGCGTTCGTACTATAACTAGCTTTAAAATTATTTTTTGCACCCCATATTGTACTGAATGTATATTTGTTTGCACTTCATAAGTGCATAGTCTGTAACATCATTAAAATTCACTTGCAATAATTTTTACCCATTCCCCGTAATGTAACGGAAAACTTTTGACTGTCCCTGTAATTAAACTACATATCCGATTTTCATAAAATTTTAAATTGCTCGCTAAAATATTGCAACAATTATATATTTAAAATTTCAGACCATTCGGAAGTCTGTAACATCATTAAAATACATTTGCAATAATTTTTCCCATTGGTTGTAATGTAAAGAAAAACTTTTGACTGTCCCTGTAATTAAACTATACATCCGATTTTCATAAAATTTGAAATGGCTCGACAAAATTTTGCAACAATCATATATTTAAAATTTCAGCCCATTCGGTTGGGTAGTTTTTGCTCTGTTACATGCGGACGGACGGACAGACGGACTGAACGACGACTATAGGTGCTACGTATTTATATAATTACGAACGCACCTAAAAATAAAGCTTTATTTCAAAAGCAAAATACATAAATACGTTAACAAAAATATTGTCCATCGCTACTCACTACTTTTTCCCATCTTTCAGGTAATTTGCAAATTCAGAGTCGAAAGAAGTCCTCACTTTTCGGAGCGATCCAATCAGAGATCCATTTTTCTATATTTTCTGAAGAAGTGAACCGCTATCCAATCAAATTGTTATTCATGCAATCAAACAAGTAGTAGTCTGAAGCAGCAATGTCTGGTGAATACAGCGGGTGGGGTAACACTTCCCATCCGACATTCTCCAAATATGTTTTGACCGGTTTTGCGACATGTGGTCGGGCGTTATCTTTCTTTCAATTCATATGGAACCCAATGTGACATCTTTTTAATCATTCTCATTGCTTCGAGGCGTTTGAAAACTGTTGTTTGATCAACCTCTAATGATTTTGCAAGTTCTTCCTGCGTTTGACACGAATCCTGATCGAGCAATGCTGTCAATTCTTCATCTTCAAATTTTTTTGGCTGTCCAGGTCGTGCATGGTCTTCCAAGCCATAATCACCACTTTTAAACCGTGCAAACCACTTCTGACACGTTCGTTCAGCTAGAGTATAGTCACCGTAAACTTCCACCAAAATACGATGACTTTCAGTAGCACTTTTCTTCATGTTAAAGTAATGAAGAAGAACCTCCCCGCAAAAACACTTTATCAGGCACAAAATTTGACATTTTCCGTTGGATAAAAATTGTGGTTGTTTACGCTTAAACCAAATGGCTTATACTAAACTGGATGCGCAATAACAGTAGTTTTAAATGCATGTTTGAACAAACGAAACTATGGGACAATACGCTAGTTACGCCATCTCTTGTAAAACCGCACGAATTAATTCCTAGACCAAATAATAAATAAAAATTCTAAACTATCGTAATGCTAAATGTGTAATTTATTATAAATTTCTCTCTGGTGGCTAAATTTCGTACTATTTTATTTATATTTTTTTAGCTTAAACAAATTCCCATCCCTTTATTATGTCGCTCACAAAATTTCATAACTTTATGAACAATAGTTTTGTCTGTAGACATCTTTAAAGTAGGGTCGTTTAATTATGGACACCCTGTACATATCGCAGTTGAACATTCCCCTTCAGAAATTTCCATTAGTAAGGAGAATGGTACGGGAACTCTTTTGTGCAGTTCTGTGTATAATATATACGGAAATTGAAAACGTACTTCCAGCAATTATTGCTGAAAGACAGTACTGTAACGGATTTCTTTTGTGTGTGCCTGTACGATGAATGCTATGAATGCCTTATTCTATAGTAAGCATATTGTACTGAAATTCAGTGATTTATATCAATTTCAAAACATTTGAAATAGCGCAATGTCATTAAAGGCATTTCCCCCCATTGTCCATGATGTCACGGAATTCTTTTGAGTGCCCCGGTAAATGAACTGTTAATGCTACACACTTCATATTCAATATGAAACATGCCATGGTAAACATCATTAACATATGTCATTTGCATGAAAATCCAGGTATATTTACTCGAGTTAGAGCATGGGCAGAGAGACAGAGGGCCAGACAAACCGGATTCATAAACACTTTTAAACTATGTTGGAAAGTGTTAAAAAGATTAAGTTCACTGTACTAAATCAAAACAAATCCGGAATAGTATGGATACATTCCGAAGGTAACAAGGCTTCTGCAATCTGGTGTCTTGAATGTATGTAGGCAGGTGAAATTAAATAGTTATCTTTCTTTAAGGGGGCAGTTTACATTTTCAAATATTTTGTTTATTTTTTGAATTATGGTTCAAATGTTGAATCCATTGCATTTCAATGTTCAACTAAAAGCACATTTAAAAACAAGTGGGTAAGTGTGATCACAGATCGCACAGAGGGTT
The DNA here is from genome assembly GCA_963932465.1 of Maratus speciosus. Taxonomy (NCBI): domain Eukaryota; kingdom Metazoa; phylum Arthropoda; class Arachnida; order Araneae; family Salticidae; genus Maratus; species Maratus speciosus. Next base: position 447,292,255 of record OZ010797.1, read on the forward strand.
TCGTTTAATATTCATTTCAAAACACTTTATCCTTTTGAGAAATCTGTTAGTTCCACATTTCGCAACCAGGGGCGCACTCTAATATAAACAAATCTCTATCCGAACGTAACTCCGTTTTACATACTATCCGTATATATATTAGTCGAAGGGATTGGGCCCATAGCACCCGAGATAAGTAGGCGCCCCTGGCGGTAAAAAGTGGAACTCAAATATGTAAGGCTATGGTGCATAATATGAAAGAATGGTCAAAGGGGTGTCGGCACCCCTTTGACTCCCCGGGTGAAAAGGGCGGAGGTTAGAAAAATTGCTTAAAATATACGTTAGAGCACGGAGGAGTAAATAATATAAGACTTTTTGAAAATTTTATGATTTGTCGTGTGGTCTGAGGTATTCAGATATACGTATGCAAAAATTCATGTCTCCAACTTAATTAGGGGCTCTCTTAGAAAGAATTGCTTAAAATACATATGTGGTAGCTCAAAGGGTTAAACGTAAGACTTTTTCAAGATTTTATAATTTGTCGCCTGGCCTCAGGTGTTCTGCTATAATATGCATGCAAAATTTCAAATCTCCAATTTAATAAGGGGCTCAGTTAGGAAGAATTGCTTAAAACACACATGTGGGAGCCCAAAGGGTTAAACGTACGACTTTTTCAAATTTTTATGATTTGTCGCATGATGGTGTTCAGCTAGTATGCAAAATTTCACGCCTCCAACCTAAATAGAGTGTCACTTAGAAAGAATTGTTTAAAATACACATGTAGGAACCCAAAAGCTTAAATGTACGACTTTTTCAAAATTTTATGATTTGCCGTTTGATGTGTGATGTTCAGCTATAAGTATGCAGAATTTCACGCCTCCAACCTAATTAGCGGCTCACTTAGAAAGAATTGTTTAAAATACACATGTGGGAGCCCAAATGGTTAAATGTACGACTTTTTCAAAATTTTATGATTTGTCGTTTGATGTGGGGTATTCAGCTATAATTATGCAAAATTTCACACCTCCAACCTAATTAGGGTTCACTTAGAAAGAATTGTTTAAAATACACATGTGGGAGCCCAAAGGGTTAAATGTACGACTTTTTCAAAATTTTATAGTTTGTCGTTTGATGTGAGGTGTTCAGCTATAAGTTTGTAAAATTTCACGCCTCCAACTAATTAGAGGCTCACATAGATAGAATTGTTTGAAATACACATGGGGGAGCCCAAAGGATTAAATGTACGACTTTTTCAAAATTTTATGATTTGTCGCATGATGGTGTTCAGCTAGTATGCAAAATTTCACGCCTCCAACCTAAATAGAGTGTCACTTAGAAAGAATTGTTTAAAATACACATGTAGGAGCCCAAAGGGTTAAATGTACGACTTTTTCAAAATTTTATGATTTGTCGTTTGATGTGAGGTATTCAGCTATAAGTATGCAAAATTTCACACCTCCAATCTAATTAGAGGTTCACATAGAAAGAATTGTTTAAAATACACATGTGGGAGCCCAAAGGGTTAAATGTATCACTTTTTCAAAATTTTATGATTTGTTGTTTGATCTCAGGTGTCCATCTATAAGTACGCAAAATTTCATGCCTGCAACCTAATTAGGGACGCACTTAGAAATAATTGTTTAAAATACACATGTGGGAGCCCAAAGGGTTAAATGTACGACTTTTTCAAAATTTTATAGTTTTTCGTTTGATGTGAGGTGTTCAGCTATAAGTTTGTAAAATTTCACGCCTCCAACTAATTAGAGGCTCACATAGATAGAATTGTTTGAAATACACATGGGGGAGCCCAAAGGATTAAATGTACGACTTTTTCAAAATTTTATGATTTGTCCTTTGATGCGAGGTATTCAGCTATAAGTATGCAAAATTTCACGCCTCCAATCTAATTAGAGGTTCACATAGAAATAATTGTTTAAAATACACATGTGGGAGCCCAAAGGGTTAAATGTACGACTTTTTCAAAATTTTATGATTTGTCGTTTGATGTGAGGTATTCAGCTATAAGTATGCAAAATTTCACACCTCCAATCTAATTAGAGGTTCACATAGAAAGAATTGTTTTAAATACACATGTGGGAGCCCAAAGGGTTAAATGAATGACCTTTTTCAAAATTTTATGATTTGTTGTTTGATCTGAGGTGTCCATCTATAAGTACGCAAAATTTCATGCCTGCAACCTAATTAGGGACTCACTTAGAAAGAATTGTTTAAAATACCCATGTGGGAGCCCAAAGGGTTAAATGTACGACTTTTTCAAAATTTTATGATTTGTCGTATGATGTGTGGTAGTCATCTATAAGTATGCAAAATTTCAAATCTCCAACATGTGTAGTTTCTGAGAACGGGCTCTGTGACGGACAGACGGACAGACAGACAGACAGAGGAGCGAGACGAATAGGGTTTCGTCAGATGAACGAAACCCTAAAAATGACTGCATATTTAATTAAAGGTTTAAAAAAGTTTACAAAAATTTGAATTTTTTAAATTCCCTACTACTTTTTAAAAAATTGTTATTTTTGCCCAATTTTTATTTTAGATTTTCAAATGTGTATTACACAAGCTTGCGCATAGATTTTTAGATACGTGTAATACAGTAGATTTCCGTTACAACGAACTCCACGGGACCTCTAAAATATTTCGTTGTAACAATTTTTTCGTTTTAACGGAATTACTCCTATTTATCTAAATAATTACATATACACGTTTACTAATTATGCAATAAAAATTTACCTTTATTTATAGAACATTTTGATGGAAGACTAGTTAAATTAACCTAGAAAAAGTTAGTAAAATAAAATTCAATATTAAAAATACAGAATTACCGACTAAACTTTATTTGGTAGCACATTATTGCAGAAAATCTGTGATTTAGTTTGTTCAAAGGAATGTGTAGTTGATGATAACAAAAACGTGTGCAACAAATGTATCTGAGAAAATACCTCCTCTGGAACATTCTTTTGATGAGAAACAAAAGCACGCATTTTCTCCAAGCATGAAAGAGCTCTCGGAGCGGTAACTTTTGAATCGTCGGTAACATCAATATCGTCATCACTGCTCTCGTCATTTTGTCGGTCTAATGCACTTTTAATGGACAAAATAATATCTTCACTACACACTTCAGAGCATATTTTAATATTGTCATCAACAGATAAAAAATCCTCCAAATCCACCGGATCAGGGACTGATGTTAAGTGTTTGGCAGCCTTGCAAATTATGTTTAACTCAGAGGATTAATCCAAATCTAAAATTCCTGATTCATTTTCTTCGGTCTCAGTTAGCCAGGCATGTTTCCAACAGTTAGAAATTGTTTTCTGGCTAATTTCTTGCCACGAACAAGAGATCATTTCAAAAAAGAAAAAAAGAGCTCGATGGAAATTTTTCGTTCTAACGGAACTCCTAAAAAAATTGTACTTCGTTAAATCGGAATTTTTAATACATTAGTGTTAATGCAATTTGAAAAGGGGATTTGTCAAATTTCGTTGTAACAGGACTTTTCGTTGTAATGGAATTCGTTGTAACGGAAATCTACTGTATTACATTTATTATAATTTTTTTACTGATATATATAGTGTAAAACGATGAATTCTAGCACATCTTCATATACACTAGGGTGGTGCGAAAAAAGTCAAGTTGATATTTCCGAGTCGCTATAGTGCGGAAAAGTTGCGATTGGTAAATACAAGAAAGACAAAAAAAAATTCTTCAAATCGGACTTTATCTTCCGATCCCGCAAACCGCCTAAAAATTCCAAAAAATTGAAAATTTCCGATTTTTTCAGAATTTTTCTTTTTTTTTTACGTTTATATATTTTTTATCGCTATAGGAAAAAATATTTGCAGTTTGTACTGTTTAATAATAATAATAATAATAATTGTGTTTAGAGAATATCTTCCGATCGCGCAAGCTCAATAAAAATCGGCAAAAAATCAATTTTGAGTGATTTTAATGCATTAAGAATATAATCAACTAAGGTCAGTTTGCAGTCTCAGGTTAAGATTTAAATGTTAAGTGATACTATTGAGCATATTAAGTTATTTTTAAACAACCTAGAACTTACCACGAAGAGTTCGTTTCAGGTCTGAAAAGTTTAGTAGTGCACCCAACTGCCGTTAGCCACGTTGGAAAACAGCGCTGAAGTCGGCGTACGCGCTCCCACCTAGTCTCACCTAACTCCATAAAATTTACAGAAATGTCACCTGGATTCAGATGAACTACATGGCATATACTATTTTGATGGAAGAAAGGACGATACCCCAGTTAAAGAAAGTATTGCATCTAAACAGGTCCGTCGAACTATTAAAGAGGAACACTTTCCTGTCATAAAAGAACGTGACTCAGTTTATTTAGGACATGTGCCTCCAAACTCCGGGCCTGCTAAGGACATTGTAGCTTTCATAGTATCATGTCTTACTGAACAAGGGGTTTCACTAGAATACTTAGATTTGGTAGGCTGTGATGGTACAAATACCAATACTGGATAGAAAGGTGGTGCTATCAAAAAGCTTGAAGTTTATCTCTGACGACCACTGCAGTGGGTTGTTTGTTTATTCCATTTTGTTGAATTACCTTCCCGCCATCTTTTTCAACATTTGAATGTTGAAACTACTGGCCCAAGATCATTTAGTACACCATTTGGACACAATATCATTGTTGTGTAAAGCTCTCGGTGCTAAATTTTCAATTGACTGATTGTGAAATTCCAGAAGTGGACAGGCAAATGTTGAGCAAGGACCAAAGATATCTTCTTGGCGTAAGTCAAGCAATTAACAGTTACAACTTTCCAAATGACTTATTAAAGTGTGACTCCGGTCCAATTTCACATGCCAGATTGCTCACTTGTGCAAATAGAGCCCTTCGACTTTACGCGAGCGTGGAAAACCCATCGGATGCCTTAAAGCCATATTGACATTTATTTTAAAATCTTACTTGCCAGTTTGTTTTGAAATAAAATGCTGTAAGTACATTACAGACGGGCCTATTCATCTGTACAGAGCAATTGAAACATCTCGATACTTTCGTGACAACCTGAAGAAAATGTAGTCTTTGAAACTGAACGAAACTCGTTCTTTGCTCACCCGGAAAACCTACTGATGGCAATGGTCTTTTATAAAAGGAGGCAGATAAGAGAGCTAGGAGTTAAGAGAGTTAAAAGCCAGGCGCAATGTTTCAAAGGGTAAAGGTATCTGAATCTTTATCACTCCTACAATCCAAAATTAATTGATTGTAATGTAGCAAAATTAACATTTCCACCGCTTTTTCGGAGATTAACCCATGAAGAAATACATTTCTTCGTTCAATCAGGTCCTATCTCAGTCTAGATGATAAAAAGTTTTTCAACCACACGTAAGATGTCCAGCGGTGCATTAAATCGGTAACGGAAGCATCATTTAAGGTATGTGGGCCCCAATCAAGAGAGCATCAGGGCCACACTGAAATCAATGTCCATAATACCAGACATTACCACCAAATCGCAGTACAAAGTTGCGTCTAAAAGTCAGACTTAAACAGATGACATAACAAATTGTATATCTTATACTGTCACGACACTAGTTTTTTAATACAGTGTTTTGATTCTATTATAACAAATTATGTATTTAAGTAATGTAAATAGCAAACACCCTCATTGGTTGGATGGAGGATAGGGTGTGGTTTGAACTCGAAGTGCAGCTACCTTCCTGTGGTGAGTTCTGGTTTGTTTAAACATTATCAAATATCTAAACAAGCAAAGAGTTGTACATTGTACAATTTATATGCAAATGTTAATATTGGAACGCAAACTGATCTCAGGTGATTACTTTCTTTATTCATCAAAATCACTGAAAATTGAATTTTTGCCGATTTCTATTGAGCTTGCGTGATCGGAAGCTATTCTTTAAACGCAACTGTTTATTTTTATTATTATTAAACATTACAATCTGCAAATATTTTTCACTATAGCGATAAAAAATATATATACGTAAAAAAAGAAAAAAATTCTGGAAAAATCGGAAATTTTCAATTTTTTAAAATTTTTAGGCGGTTTGCGGGATCGGAAGATAAAGTCCGATTTAAATAATTTTTTTTTTGTTTTTCTTGTATTTACCAATCGCAACTTTTCCGCACTATAGCAACTCGGAAATATCAACTTGACTTTTTTCGCACCACCCTAATATACACTTTTATTATTTTTTTTAAATAACAAAAAACCTGAAGCCTAATTCCATGCGCAGATTTATCACATATATAATGAAGAATGTGTACAAAAAGTTTAAGTCTCTATCTCAAATACAAACAAGTAAGAAAAATCATGCGTTAAGCATAGATTATGAAACACTTTCCAACACTTCCTGAATGCTTTAACAAAACTTCGTTATTTAGGGAAATAAGTTATACAAGAGAACTAAGTAAACATTCTAGAAAACACATAAAACGTTTAAAAAACTGATTTCATCAGTTACCGTCCATAGCAAATATGTATTCCAATTCTTTTGAACAGCACTGTATTTGATCTGTTGGTTGATATATATGCTATATAATGGGGGAATTAAGTTTAGCAAGAAAACACATAACAGGTTGAAATTTCTCTTTCAACAATTTATACTAATAGATGGAAACATATTTGTATACTTTTGTAAACCCTGTAGTTAAACTAGTACCTTTATTACACGCCACTACTTAGCTAAAGTTTAATTCAAAGTAAAACACTCTTAAAACTACCGGAATTACATTTTCAGAAATTAACATTTATAGACGGTCGTGTATCCAATTCTTTGCGTGACTCTGTATATCATTTTATATATGTTCTACAAACATTTCTTAGCAAACTAAATGCAGTTCAGCGTAAAAATGCCAAACCTCATTTAAAAATCACCTTTAAGCAATTTGCAATCATACCCAGTAACCATTACGAATTCTTTTGTGTAGCCCTGTATATCAATTACAGCATATATACACACCTTATACAATGCATAAATATAGTGAAACATAAAAGCACATAATATACTTAAAAATGCATTTCCAGCTATCATCGCTACTGTACAATTTTTCGGATACAATATAGTATTTGAAATCTTTAGTGATCCCTGTAAATGTTATGCACTTCGTATAATCCATGAAATAAGTTACAGTACACCTCGGCGACGTATATAAATTTCATTATACATGAAATAATTTAACATAATTAAAATACGCCGGAAAAAAATCCCTCCACCCCTATATCATTATGTAACGGAATTCTTTTGTGTGGCCCTGTAAATGAATAATAACTATTTTTTGCGCCACATATTCTACAGAAAATGCATATTTTAGTGTACTTGATAAATGAATATCACTTTTATTATGTTTGAAAGCATGTAACACCATTAAAAATCATTTTAAACGATTTTTTCCCATAGGCCGTAATGTAACGGAAAACTTTTGACTGTCCCTGTAAATGAACTAAACATGCTACAAACTTCATTTGAAATAGGGTTCGTGCTATGGTAGAGGTAACTAACATCCAAAAATTTCAGAACGATTCGAGTATATTTACGGGAGTTAGAGCTCGTATAGACGGACAGACGAACCGAAGTCATAAACACTTTTTAACTTTATTGGAAAGTGTTAAAAAAGCCTTAGCATTTTTAAAACAGGAAAGAGAGGAAAATATGAACATGGAGAAAAAGTCATTTAAAGTTTTAATTTGTTTGGGTAATTGCGCTGAGTGTTGGTGATATTTATGACGACCTACTATCTGCAATAGGGATATAGGCCCGCGGGGGGATGCCCTCCGTGGGGTCTTTTTAAGGAATCCTAACCCGTATTTACGCAAGGTTCCAAGAAAACCACTGCGCTGAGTGTATTAATAAATTTTAAATATCTCGCCATATAACTATCGTATGTGTAAAACTGAAGTGTCAAAATATTCACAATTAAACAGACTTTCATTTAATATTGTAAAGAAAAATCGCTTTTTTGACCAATTTTAAGGTAAACTGTACCCTTAAAGATTTATATAGAGAAATTGTACAGCAGCTCTCATATCACCAGTGGTGGCACGGCACTTTCTAACACTTATGATTTCGTTGAAACAAAGAGAATATCGTAGATGATTTTCCTATATTCTGGATGCAGCATATCCAAAGAAAATAAAATGTTGAGGATATAACCCGAACTTGGAAAGTTCAAAATATGGATCACCGCTTCATTCGTTATTTAATTGCAAGCTTCATAAAAAGTCATCTCAAATATTTTGAGTCATTAACATCATATCCAAATTTTTCGAGGAACGAGTTTCAAGTATTGTATGTGATAAAAAAAAAAAAAAAAAAAAAAAAAAAAAATGCATAAAGACAAATGTTGCATTATATTTAATTACTCCATAATTCAAGATGTAGCTTTTAATAGAATCGTCAGACTCAATAGAAGGCTGGAATACATATAGACAGCTCAACGAATGACTCCTTCTGGGGAGCAAACTTTTTCTGGCGTCCCGGTACTTCTGGCTTGCCATCACATAAACTAATAGTTATCCATTAATACTATTAAAGTACTCGTATGTCAGTTACCCTAACTCAGTAATTATTTTTAGTCCCTTCGGGACCGGCTCCTTTTAACAAATTTTATTCGGTTGGCACCACTTATTTAAAAAAATTACCTTTACTTAAATAATCACGAAAATTTTCAAATTAAAGAAAGCAAATATTATTTTTCTTTTTAACTGGTGCGAAAAACGAAGTTCTGTATGCTCTTTATTAAGGATACACATATGCAACCATGGTCCCGAATGGTTTAAAAGAAAATTTATAAAAATGCATGGAACGAATACAAGTAAAAATTTAGAGTTCATACCTTTAACTTCAGGTTCTTCAGTTTTCTCATGTTCTTCAGGTAATCCGCAATCTTCCTCTGAAGTCGTTGTAATGCCTTTAAAGCAACAATAACAATTAGATAATTACAGTTTTGGTTCAACAATATATATAGTTTTATCACATAGTGCAAGTCATGTGACTGAAGCAAACAAACGACCGCTTTACTTTTCATATGCCTCGCGGCCAGTTTTACTGAAAATTATAATTTTTAATAGATCTGCATAAAAATTACATTTTTAAAAATATCGTTAAAAAATTAATGTTTGAGAGAATAGTTACTTTCAAATATATATATGTATTCTGAGATAATTTCAGTTTAAATTAGATTGATAGCCCGCTGTCTCATTTCATCGAAGTAAACATGGTAAATTCATTCATCGCGAACGATAAAAATATTAAACAATAAAGGTAATCATTCGAAAAGCAAGTTAGTTCTCCAGTGATGAATGTTGCAGCACTGTCTGGTGTTAAAAAATAATTCCTGCCTGTAAATCTATCAAAGTTCTGCATAATTTTGTTAGGTGAAGTGCTATACAATACAACTTTCTTCACGGTCTTTTTTTGGCGTAAGTTAAATGTAAATAAATTCAACATACTTAATAATGCTTAAGGAATCAAATTCCAAAAAGTATCTTCATTTAACTTTGTACTGACGTATTATCCGTGTAAACAAGATAGATCACCGAAAATTGTTGTTAATCGCCAATCATGTTTACCACTGGCCACGGCCAACCGTATTTAAAATAGAAATTTAATATAAATTTATTGAATACATAACATTATTAAGAAGAAAGAAAAATCATGCGTTAAGCATAGATTATGAAACACTTTCCAACACTTCCTGAATGCTTTAACAAAACTTCGTTATTTAGGTAAATAAGGTTTATAAGATAACTAAGTAAACAGTTTAGAAAACGCATAAAAACATTTGAAAAACTGATTTCAGCAGTTACTGTCCATAGCCAAATATGTATTCCAATTTTTTTGAACAGCCCAGTATTTGATCTGTATGTTGATATATCTACTATATAATGGGAAAATTTAGTTTAGCAAGAAAACGCATAACAGGTTGAAATTTCTCTTTCAGAAATCTATACTAATAGATGGAAACATACATCAATACTTTTGTAGAGCCCTGTAATTTAACTAGTACCTTTATTACACGCCACTATTTAGCTAAAATTTAATTCAAACTACAACACTCTTAAAACTACTGAAATCACATTTCCAGAAATTATCATCCATAGACGGCCTTGTATCCAATTCTTTGCGTGACCCTGCATATTATTTTATCTATGTTCAACAAACATTTCTTAGTCAACTAAATGAAGTTCAGCGTAACAATACATAACTCATTTCAAGTCCACCTTTAAGCAATTTACGCTCATACTCAGTAACCCTTACGAATTCTTTTCTGTAGCCCTGTATATGAACTATAGGATACAATACAGTATCTGAAATCTTTTGTGTGTCTTTGTAAATGCTATGCACTTCGTATTATACATGAAATAACTGATACTAAAGCTCAACGACGTATATCAATTTCATTATATTTGAAATAAACTATTTCAAATCAATATTATCAACACAATTAAAATACGTCACAAAGAATTCCTCCCGCCCCCCCCATACCATTATGTAACGGAATTCTTTTGTGCGGTCCTGTAAATGAATAATAACTATTCTTTGCACCGCATATTCTACATAATGCATATTTTAGTGGACTTTACAAATACAAATCAATTTTACTATGCTTGAAAGTGTGTAACACCATTAAACATAATTTGAAACGATTTTTTTCCCATTGACCGTAATGTAACGGAATACTTTAACTGTCCCTGTAAATGAACTAAACATGCTACAAACTTAATTTGAAATAGGGTTCATGCTATGGTAGAGGTCACTAACATCCAAAAATTTAAGAACTATCCGAGTATATTTACGAGAGTTAGAGCGCGGACAGACGGACAGACAGACCGAAGTCGTAAACACTTTTGAACTTTGTTGCAAAGTGTTAAAAATGATAAATTATATAGAATCAAACTAAAAAGTTCAAAATAATATTTTACAAATAACCTCTGTTATAAACATATAAGATCAGACTGATGGGTTTTAGCTAAAATATCTAAAATGAAAGTTTTATTTTTGGCTCTACGTTATACCCGCCGGAATGGATGTGAGATATACCGGGTGGGTAGAGAGTCCGTAGAAACTTTAAAAATTCATAAAAACCGAGAAAATAACCGAAATAAAAAACGGTTTGCAGGGTTGACATAATAACACATTTGAAAACCGAATTTCTACAATTATCATCAATAGTCTGGAAAATATCCGAATGGTTTTGTACAGCCATGTATATGATGTATAGATTTGTATGCGTATTATATAGTATGCTAAAAGTTTGTTTAATTAGACGCATAGCAGAGTTAAGAATTCCCATGCAGCAATTTCCGTCAATAAATGAAAATGTATTTGAGATCTTTTTGCAGCCTTGTATAGGATCTATAGAACTTATACATACCAAGTGACATGCAAAAAAATATTTACCTTTTAATATGCGCATTACAACTGCAAACGCACTTCCAGCTATTATTATTCATAGCAGCACTGTAGACAAATTATTTTGTATGTCCCTGTAAATGAACGATAAATGCTATTCACTCCATAGTCTATAGTGAGCCTCTTATAGTGCACTGATATATAAAAAATTTAATATTTTTGAAGCAGTATAACATGGTTTAAATACACCACAAACGATTTTTCCCCATATGCCGTGATGTAACGGAAACATTTTGAATGTCACTGTAAAGGAATCGTAAGTGCCTAATACTTCATTTTCAATATTCAACGTACCATAGTAAATCCTAATAACATATATCAATTTCATGCCAATCTGTGCATATTTGCGAGAGTTAGAGCATAGACAATTGGCAGACAGACAAACCAAATTCATAAACACTTTTCAACTATGCTGGAAAGTGTTAAAAAAAGTGGGTACTCTATTATAAGCACAATTGTTGGTGCGGATATTAATTTTTAAGAATTCTAGAAGGAGAGCTTTAGATGTTGTGAAAATTCCTGAACATTATCAAGAAAAAAGAATAAAGAGTAAACAATGAGATAGAGATGGGTGTCTACGAGAATGTTGTCGAATTTCACACCAAGGGAGGAAAATGATCAAAAATGGAATATACTGACAGAAAATGAGGTTCAAAATGATTGGAGCTATCTTTAAATGGCTTACAAAAGTTTTCTGTTTAAGCAAACCGTATTATCTAAAATACACAAATGAGTATGCAGCCCGATTATGAAAGTTTAACTAGAAATCTTAAGTAAGAGCAAAACTAAATTTTCTATTATTCCGTAATCCTGTTCCCAAGCAAAATGGGCTTCACATATGAAAGATTATTGCATCAATAACAATTTAATATAAATGCGAATAACATTAAAGCGTTACAAAAGAAACAAAATCTATGCACGAATTTATACAGTAACCCCTAATCATTCGCGAGGGTTTGGTTCGCGGAAACCTCCGCGAATGTCAAAATCGCGAATGATGAGACTATCTTCCCGTGCATAAGAGGGGGTCAGGTTGAATGATTTTTTTTAATTGACAAAAGCAATTGAAATGTAAAAGATATATTTATTAAGCATTAAAAAGTACATGCTGTAACTAAATTTGAATAATTATAAACATATTGTAAAAAGTTTAGTTGCTAGTTGATGGCTGAAAAAATTCATTGATATACGATTGTTTGGAAGAACAGATCTTTTGTTTAAGAATTTCCATATAAGGAAATGTTGCGGTATCGATTTCTCTTTTAAATTTAGGACTCCTCACCAGTGTAGGATAGCATTTTATTGCTTTTTCAACAAGTCGTTGTTGAAGCTTTAAAATTTCCCATACAATTTTTGCAGAAAACTTTTCACTTGAAATAAAAATTGAGTTTTGGAAAATTCAGGATTTTCTTTATTTTTAGCATTAAGTCATGTTTCGGGTTTCTCGAAATGACTGAAGTATATTTTGCCTCGATACAAGAGCTGAAATTCTCTAAACTTAGGCTATACAGGTCAATGAAGCTGTCCATTGTCAAATAGTTTACGGAATTGGCAAAGCAAAGCGAGTTTACTTTATAAAAAGATATTCTTTACGAAAAAAAAAAAATCGCGAATAACAAAGTTAAGTATTCACGAATGTTGAAACGTTCTTCATTTTTTATTTCGCGAATAATCAAAACTCGCGAATGTTAAGGGATTGCTGTATTCGATAAAATACGCCAATGGCAGTGAGCATAATTAGAGAAGGTTACATAATAGGCTTAATTGTTTTGCATAAGTGAACGTATTGCAACTTAAAATCATCAAACATTAAGCGAGTGAGTTACTCAGTTATGAAAACACCTGATGTGTACCAATAAAGAGAATACAGAGGGGAAAAAATCGGACAAATATCGGCATCTGGAAGAATGTCGAGGATTTTTAATCTTAATCAAGTTGCATGTCAATGATAAACTAGTATGTTGTGGCCATCACAAAACTTTCTTCTATATAAATCACGTCAATTAATTCATTTAAATAGTAAAAGAAATTACATCAATTTATTCATATAAATGTATACCTGAATTTGAAGTTTGATGAAAATTCGTGCATTAGTTATTGAGATAGAGCTATAGGGGAAATTCTGAAAAATGCAGCATAGTAGCACCACCTGTTGAGCGATTTGCACCAAAACACAAACAGCTCTAATTTATATTAAGGTATACCGGAATCTGAAGTTTGATGAAAATTCGTGCATTAGTTCTGGAGCTAGAGCTACTGTGGAAATCACAAAAAATGCAGCACAGCAGCGCCACCTGTTGAGAGATTTACACAAAAAGGTACAAAACATCAATTCATGTCAAGGACTAACTGAATCTGAAGTTTGATAAAAATCCGTGCATTAGTTCTGGACATTGAGCTATTGTGGAAATCGAGAAAAATGCTGCATAGCAGCGCCACCTGCTGAGCGATTTACAGCAAAACATAAACAGCAGTAATTCATATCCAGGTATACCGGAATCTGAAGTTTGTTGAAAACCCAAGCATTAGTTCTTGAGATAGAGCTATTGCAGAAATCACAAATAATGCAGCATAGCAGCGCCACCTGTGGAGCGATTTACACCACAAGGTGCAAAACGTCAACCCATGTCAAGCACTAACAGAAACTGAAGTTTGATGAAAATCCGTGCATTATTTCTTGAGATAGAGCTATTACGAAAATTGTGTAAATGCTGCAAAATGCAGCATAGCAGCGCCATCTGTTGGGCGATTCGCACCAAAACGTTACCAGCACCAATTCATATCAAGGATTAACTGAATCTGATGTTTGATGAAAATCCGTGCATTAGTTCTTGAGATAGAGCTAGTGCAGAAATCGCGAAAAATGCAGCATAGCAGCGCCACCTGTTGGGCGATTTACACCAAAAACTAATCAGCACTAATTTGTATTAGGGACTACTTGAATATAAATTTTTATTAAATTCCGCGCATTAGTTCTTGAGATAGAGCGCCCACAAAATTTGTGTCACATACACACAGACAGACAGACAGACAGACAGACAGACAGACAGACATTTTGTAAAAACATGTTTTTTGGAATCGCTGACCTCTAAAACGTGTAAATCCGTCGAAAACCGGAAGTCGAAAATTTTTACGAATCCAATACTTTCTTCTTGTAAAGATAGAAGAAAGTAAAAATGGGCGATCATGGCAGAAAATACGGTTTAAGGAGAATGTGATTATCATACTTGACTTTCAAAAGTTTTATATGTTTCACCAAACCATACTTGCTAAAATACGACAATAAGTATGCAGGCCGATTATGACACATTATTCAAGAGGCTTAGATCAGAATAATGGAAATTTTTCTAATCTTACGTAATCAAGTCTAAAGCCAAGGTTGGCATGAAACAAAAATAAATTAACTTTTTGGTTATGTGTCCACATGTAAATGTGGATTTCACAAAAAACACTTCATTGCACTAAATCGTATAAGTTAAAATAAGTCAAGGCAGTGGACCCAGATGCAGGAGATTACCTAATAGACTTAAAAATCCCCGCGTTATCGAACGTTTTTCAATTGATAAGCAAAGGGTCAAGATTCATAAATATCTGAGTAAGTGAGTTAACCCTTTACGTCCCAAATTATGAATTCATGAAAATTTCATCTTCTAAAGCATTTTTCAAGAATTGTTGAAACTACATTAAAAGATTTACACAATAATTTAATAAATTTTAGAAGGATTTTACAAATTAGAATTAATTAATTAAATTTGAATTTATAGGGATTTTGTACAATATTTATGACTCCACTGAAATCGTTTATTCAAATTATTTTTTTTAGTATTTTATAGAATTAGGAAATGTACAAATATAATGCTCTTGAAATAGAAATATAGAAATATTTCCGAACTGAAACTCCGCCCCCCCCCCCCCCCAATCTTTCAATGCCAAGAAAGCTGAAAAGATGCAAATAAAAAAGAAATCATCCTTATAAAAATATTTTTGTTTTGTTCATCCTTTTGGAATAAGATAAAGTAAAGTATCTATAACTCATTCTAAACTGTATTACTACTAAATGACGTATTAAATGAATTTTATAACAAGTTATTTTAATGGTACTTTAAAGTACCGTCGGGGCACAAAGGGTTAAGCTGTTTTTCTGAAGAAAGAAGAAATGCATAATATACAAGAATAAACATAAAGCTGCCATGATCGCAGAAACTTCCTGATTTCTCTATCAGAATCTTGCGATTTGGCGGAGGGACTAAGTAGGTAAATTAAATTTTGAATAAAAGTAACATGTTGAAATTTTTAGCATATGTTTAAGGAAGACTAAACTGGTCGCCAGAGAAATTTTTAATGCAATAATTTTTTTTTTAGAAAATTAAAAATTTTTGTGTCCCGGACCCCCTTAAAAGACTTTCACTTACTCACTATGATTTAGAAGACAAAACAAGATATCACCGTTCAGTATGAAACACGCACATTTTTACTTATTACGTTCAAAATTATTCTGGACAACAGAGATCTAAATATGAATTGTATATAGTTAGGAAGTACAAATATGATGTATTGACATTTAATGTTTTTTATGAAAGTCGTGCTGTATGTGTGTATGTTTCAGCAAATTATTAAAATCCGTTATCTGGATAGAAAATCTAGATTTTTTATACAAGTAGCATATGTATTTCTTTCTGTTCAGACTTTCTTTGAATAACAGCCTGTGTGAACATTATCATTAGTTTTTTATTTTTTATTTTTTTATACACTAAGTCTTTTCGAGTACTATCTCAAACGAGATTTATCCATAAATCGTCCACATTTTATATTTTACAATGAATGTATTTCTTCTGATGACCTGATGGCACATATAGAATACAAAATTATGTACTTATAAGCGTGCTCTTGATTTACTTACTTATAGATTGAGCTTACAAAATCCATTACTGTAAGAATGTAATTAAAATTTTTCAAGATAGCTCGCAAAATCGATGATAGATAAAAGATAAAAGATAGCTGGTGAAAAATGTTGGTTTTAGAAAAAGGTATAGAAGGAAATAAAACAAAACGATACCATGTCATATCCCTCTGTTTAAGAAATGGATGGTTTGTCGCCCTCATCTTGTTGATAATAACCGAGTGCAAAATTCTAATCATCCTATTCATCAAATTGGACCCCTCCTGAATTTTTCCTTTGGTTTATTTAAAAAGGTGTGTCTAAATGAAGAAACCACTAGGTGGTGACACCAGAGTTGTAGCAGCCAACTTCAGAAGTCTGCAACGTCATATAAAGCTGTGTCGAGGCTAACGAGAAAGACAGGCTACCGCGGTGCATCCCACGTGTCTGTTTTTACAGATCGCTAGAGTGACGTGATACTCTTTTCGCACACCTTCATTGGTGCATTCGAGCATCACGTGACTCCAGCGGTCTGTAAAAAAAGATACGTGGAATGCACCGTGATAGCCAGTCTTTCTCGTTAGCCTTGAACTGTGTTTGGAAGCTCGAGGAGGACTTTTCTTGTGATCTTTCAGGGATTCTTTCAGAGAGGACTTCTCCAACATTTCTTGTGACAACTTCATTTCTGAAACCACCACCCCCTGAATACTGGCCCTGAACGCTGAACAAAAATGGGGGCTGCCGAAGGCGAATTCTTTTCAACGTATGTATGGTCCCTTAAATTTAGACCAGTATTTTATAAAGTTTTTTTTAACCATTTGGAAAAATGGTTATTGTCCTCGTTAGGATAGGAAATCAAAAGCATATCTGAAGCTTTTTATTGGTTTAATCCGCATTTTATTCGTTTTCTGAATGGTCTCTACACTAACCTTTACTTTCATCAGAGATGGATACTTCTGTTGCCACTATGACAAAAAAGTAATAAAAACTACAAAAAAAAAAAAATAATAACTCAGAAATAAATTGAGATACAGCTTTCAAACAAATTGCATTTTTTTTCTCTATACGACGGTGTAAAAACTAACATTGTGGGATGTTTAGAAGTTTAAGAATAAAATTTCATTTAAAATTGGTCGTCAGATTTCATGGAAATCTGACGAGGGAAAAGCCTTTTCCCGAACAGCCAATGAAATGCTTGGATAATACGTAAGTTTCAGGTGGATAATACGTAAGTTTCAGGTGCACAATACCTAATTTTCAGGTGGATAATACGTACGAGTAGCAGGCGATTTTTGTCGCTTGCAATTTTTACGTGTAATAACACTATTAACGTTTAATTCATGGCGTACGTAATGTATGATCAACTCCGTGCGATTTTTTATGTCTTAAATTTTAGTCTTTGAAAAAAGCATTTTCCAAATGGTCGTTGTAATTTGTTAAATTGCTTTTTATTATTTTTTTTTTTAAGTTGTATAATCTCAGAAAAATAAGGCAGAAACATACTTTTAAAAAATATTGCTACCAAAATTCAAGGGACCGTACACATTGTGAAAAAAATCCGCCTTTGGCAGCAGCAATTTTTGTGTCAGCGCTTATGCCTAGTATTCAGGGGGCAGTGCTTAAACGCACACATAAATAATTTGTAACTGTGTTTCTTCCTCCTGCATTTTTTTCTGTAATTAACATATTATGAAACTGCCTTCTAGTGAGACAACCTGAATAATAAATGTATCTCTTTTTTTTAAACTGTAGTTCTGAATTAAAATTTTATTTAAAATAAATATTAGAAACTGTATTACAATTTATCAATAGTGAAAAAGTGCCCAGGCCTTAATTATAACCAGGGACCTTTTGGCTTAAGCTGTCAATGCTCTGGCCAGCTTATCCTGGACAAATTTGACGAACACAATTCAACCAGAGAACCCTGTTGATAATAAAATCTGCTCTGATAGCTTAATCGGCTCAATAAAATAAATAGCAGGTAATGGAACTCCAAGAAACATTGGATACATAATGACACTATCAATATTAAAACAATTATTTTTTATTGGTAAGTAAATCACACGAATTGTAATTTTCCAACTGAGTGAAAAGGTGTCCAGGCCAGGATTAGAACCAGGGACTTTTTGGCTTAAACTGCATATGGGTCAATACCTGAAAACGGGACAATTTCACTCCAGAATTTTTATTTTTTTGAATTAAAGTACCAACTTCCAAATACAATTATATACTATGATACATGTTTTGTTATTTGAATGCTGCAGTCTTTTGAGATCAAGGATGTACATTTTATGCGTAGGATAAACTTTTGTGGAAGAAAGTGTGTTAACACCATAATTAGTGTCTAATAATTAGGACTGAGATGATGAGGACTAAAGTGATGTTTTTGTTTATAAAAGCTGCACAGCCATTTTGTTGAATCGTTTTTCCTACATGTAAATTATTAAATATGTCATATGACATTTGTATGTTACGTAAATAAAGTTGCAATAAACTTTTTGTTTATAAATAAAAAGTTAAATAGGGGGGCATGAATGATGCTATAAAAAAATACTCATCCCTATTCAGGACAAAAACTAAATATTTCTAAATATAAAACAAAGAGAAAAACAACTTACCTTTATCCATGGTGGCTAGTTGAACATTAGTTGCTGTTGCAATAGAAATGTTTCTGCCAGCGCCACCTAGTATCTGTTAACCTAAATGTGTGTTTAGAGGTACTGAGATGATGGTCAAGATCAGGGACAAATATATTTACGACAATATTTTAGTATACAATCTATACTAAGAAAGGATAATTATATATTCCCATACTTTATATATATAGGTATAAATATATAATAGCAAAAGTTAATAATATTTATAGAAATGTTTACAGCATACATTTAATATTGGATATTTACACCTGGGGACAGGGACTGAAATGATGATTTTGCTTGTTTAAAGCTTAAAACTACAGTGAAACTCGTTTAAGATACGAATCAAGGGACCAAGAGAATTATCCAGATTTCACAGATTCTCAAGTAATAAAGCATATAAAGTCAGTGCACATTGTTATTAAAGTATTTTAGCCATTTATAACTCTCATTTTACCCTAATTCTAACATTTTTTTGATATTCTAGAAAATTTGAGCTTAAGATTTTAAAATAAAGAATAACTTTATTTTTCTTCAAATTTTATTAAGTTACCGTTTGTAAAATAACAAAATTTAAATGTCTTTATACAATACACTCTGCCAAATTAAAATAAGACAATAAAACAAAATTTTTATTAATCTTTAGAAAACAGAAACTAAAATACACTACATACTTAAAGAGGAAAATAATAAATGTTCATATTTTTTTTAGAAAGACAAACTAAATGTATGCAAGGAACACTTATTATTTGATACATTATCAAAATTAAAGTACGTGAAGTATTTTTTGTTTGTTGAAAAAAAAGTTTTTTACATTGGTTTGGTGCAACATAGGACGAGATTTTATGACGAAGTTTTCTGACTTGTTGATCTTGCAGAAAAAATCGTCGGCGGAGGGACCAGCATACATTGAAGAGGCGCACAGTCGAAGTAAGCTGAACGAGCTCATTACAGATGCGAATGATGGTATGGCTGATGCAACCGTTTTTTCACCCGCCATGTCTTCTGCTTCTTCTGAAGGCCTAGGTTATTCTAAAGTTCTGACGTCCGCGATTATATCAGCGATAGAACGAACTTCACTTGTTACAACCTGATCGTCAATTTTGACAAATGAGTCCCAATCTTTGCATTCTTCTTGATGCTGCTCCTCTTCTGCGATGTCAATGTTTTGCAAAGTGCCGTCGACGTCAAATGCTTTACAGAAGCAGTTATCAATGGTCGTTGATGTCACGTCTTCCCATGATGCACTCAGGAATTGCATGGCGTCCAAGATGTTAATAGGCATATAGGAAGAGCAGGACAGATCCTTTTCGAGATTATCTATTTGGTGTAGATGGCGTACAACGACACGACTTTTGTATTTCACTTTAATAACATGAATTATGCCCTGATCCATGGGTTGAACCACGCTAGTCGCATTGGATAAATAGCGAATAATAATTCGCTATAAAAGAATAATTCGATGTTTTGTAAGCCGGGGATAGCCTTGGAATGGGTGAGACAGTTGTCGGCGAGACAAAATACTTTCCTGGACTCTTTTTTTCATTCGTTCATCGAACTTGCGGATCTACTTAACGAATAAATCATTTGCCATCCATGCTTTGGCTGACTTTCATAATCGCAGGGCAGATTTCTAGCATTTTTAAAGCAGCGAGGATTCCGCAACAAAATGATAACGAGGGGGTTTAATTTACCCGTTCCGCTAATATTTGATTCAACGAGAACAATTGTACGTTCTTTGCTCAGTTTACTTCCAGAACATTTCTCACCCTTAAACTCCATTATTTTATCAGGCATTAATAATTTAAAAAAAAGGCCCATCTTGTCGAGATTGTAAATATCGCTTCTTGAGTACTTTTTCAATAGCGGCGCGAGCACGTTATTTTACCAACAATTGACATCATCAACATTCACAGCTGTCGACTCTCTGCATACCTTCCTGTAAACTATGCGGTATCTTTGTCTGAAGCGGTCTATCCAACCATTGTTAGGCGTGAAATCCATTCCAAGACGTGTAGAAATTTCGCAGGCCTTTCCGTAATCAATGATCCGTTAGTTGGAATGTTCGTAGATCGGGTTTGTGTGAACCACTCAAATAAAATCTTCTCCAATTCTTCGAACTTTTCCGCCTTTTCTTTCTGCCAGAGCCTCTAGCTGATGCGCTGTTTTTTAGTTTCTGTCTATTTTTTAACAGAGCTCGAAGTGTTGACTCGTGTATTCCGACAGATTTGGCAACGACTGTTTTGCTTATCACATTCTCGGCGTCGTATTTACTTAAGACATCCAATTTTTCAGTCAAAGAAAGTGCTTTTCTCTTTACTTTAATTTGCTCATCCATTAATTACTCCTATCATTATTCAACGGATAAACAAAAGACTAGATTTACGCAATGTCCTATCGACAGCTGTACCGGTACTGAGGTTTCGAAGGCACGGTATGGAGTTGCGTCACGTCACGTGATTGTGAGTCACAATTGCGTGATGTCAATTATCGTATGTCACAATTTGTGACATAAAGGAAAACTTTCCCAAACCTTCCGTAGGGACACCGAACTACCGCTACTGCGTTCATACGGGTGAAAGGGGAATAAGAAACGGGAGAGACTCGAACGCAATTCAGTTGCTCTTCTTACCTATTCTGTCCTAAAAACATGATAAATGGATTACATAGCACCATTTCGTATATTAAGCGGATTTTTTTACATCAAGGACACATTTTCTTTGTTAAGCGGGATCGTATCTTATGCGTACGTATATTAAGCGGGTAATTTTACACAGATTTAATAGGCATTTTTCAAGGGACAGAAGATAATTCGTATCTTAAGCGGGCGTATCTTAAACGAGTTTCACTGTAATTATTTATACATCATTATATGTCCATTTATCATTGGTAATTGATATAACAAATGTTACAATATATTACGTTTTTCAGTTTTTGGTTTTAGTATAATTAATGAAATATTATTAGAAGTGGACGCAAATTGTCCAATTTTCAGATATTGACCCATATGCTCTGCCAACTGAGTTATCCTGGACACATCTGACGGCCAAAATTTACCCATAGAACCTCGAATCAGATGTTCTCGGTTCAAATTCTGCCACGAACACTCTTTCAGTCAGTTAGAAAAATTACAATTCATGTATTTACCAATTAAAATTAATTGTGTTCAAATTAATAAAGTGTAATTACGTATTCAAAGTTTCTGGAGGGAGTTCCATTAGCTTCGATTTATTCTGGTGAGCTGATTTAGAAATCAGACCAGATATCATAATCAACAAGGTTCTCTGAGTGAATTGGGTCCGTCATTGCTGTCCAAAATAGCTCAGTTGGCAAAGCATTTGCAGCTTAAGCCAAAACGTACCTGGTTCGAATCCTGCCTAGGCACGTTTCATACAGTTGGAAAATTAATATTTTTGTGATTTATTTACCAATTAAAAACAATTGCGTCAAAATTAATAAGGTTAAATTACGTAATCAGAGTTCTTTGCAGTTCCATTACCAGGTATTTATTACTTTGAGCTGATTCGGATATCAGGCCAGATGTCATAATCAACATTGTTCTCGGGGTAGAATGCAACCACCAGATTTGTCCAGAATAGCTCAGATTGCAGAGCATTGGCAGCTTAAGCTAAAAGTTCCCTGGTTCCAATTCTGGACATGGACACTTCACACTTGGAAAATTGCGATTCGTGTGATTTACTTACTAATTAAAAATAGTGTGTTAAAATTAATAAAATATACTTACTCGTTGGAGAATCAGTAGCCGGTACAATTTTTCGTATTACGAAGAATACTTTCATGAGTCCACACCGAGAAACAACATAACCTCTAAGATCGGATATATTGCAAAAATCTCCAAGTTCACAACCAAAATCGGAATCTATGTTACCAGAGCCCCTACTAATCGTTGTCTGATCCAGTGTTATCAAACTCATTTTGATAGTATATTTGTATTTTGTTGGACTTCGACAAACTTTTCTCCAGACATACAATGTTACATAATTGTCACTACAAGTTCCAGGTATCTTTACAAGACGCCATGTTTCATCTTCATGGGAGAACCAGGGACTGGTTATGCATAGTTTTTTATTGCAGAAGAAATCCGTGGGAAACATCCAGAAACACTCTGCCTCATTAGAAAGATAAATTTGGCCAACATTTTCTTTCCATGTTGCCTTTTCGGCCATTGTATTGTGACAAAATGAGAATTGAGCTTAGAAAATCACTGGCTGATCCGCCCAACGTTGTCTGAACCTAGGAAAAAGAATCAAATAAATAATTTTTAAAAAATAGCAGAGGACAAAATTTATTATCTTAAGCATCAAGGTTTCAAAAAAACTGGCTAAAGGTTAAAACAAGTCGGAAATTGTACGTCAAATGCGGCAAATGAGGTGCGTTCGTAGAATAGCTAGTTTTATAAATATTCAGATCTTGGTGCAATAGCTAGTTGCACTCTTATGCAAAAATGCTCGAATATAAAATTTATTACGATTATATAAATTCAATTCAGTAATACGGAAATAAATAGCACTCCATCTTAAATAGGACGTCATTACCATGGCAACCTAGAATCACTACCTATCACGGGATATCATTGAATTAATTGCGTATGATAGTATTTAATAGAATGGTGAAAACTTTTATTAATATATTTTTAAGTTTGTTTGGATTTTCATAAAATTTGGAATGACTCGACAAACTTTTGCAAACGATTATATATATTCAATTTCAAAACATTCGGTTGGGTAGTTTTTTCGCTGTTATATGCGGACAGGCGGACGGACCAGACTACGATTATAGGTGCTACATATTTATATAACACAAGCCTGCTAAATTTGGGTTGTGTCATATTGTTTAGCTTTTGATAATTGATTCTTACGTATTTTGTAGCGTTGAATCCGAAAATGGTCTTCATTTTTTACCACCACGTAAGGATTTTTTTTCCAAATTTTTACTTTTTAACTTTGAAATTTACGATTTGCGAAAAATTCTGACGTGATGGTTCAAAATGAAGGTTATTTTCAGATTTAGTACTAAAAAGCACATAAAAATCAAATATCAAAATTTAAAAAACACAGCCATTATATCTATTTTATAGTATCAGAATTTTGCTGTTTTTTGACTTTGAAATTTACGATTCACAAAAAATCCTGAATTGATGGTTAAAAATGAAGGTCATTTTCGAATTCAGCGCTAAAAAATTTATAAATAGCAGTTATCAAATTTAAGAAAAACAATCATTTCCTGTGTCTTTCAGTATCTTTTGACTATTGAAAGTTACGATTTGCAAAAAATCCTGATGCGATGGTTAAAAATGAAGGTCATTTTCGGATTCAGCGCTAAAAAATACATAAAAATCAATTATCAAAAGTTAAACAACACAACCATCGGAGGCTTGTGTAATTACGAACGCATCTGAAAAACTAGAGAACAGGAATTCTGCTTTATCAGAATTTAGTGTCGCCTCCGGCATTTCCATTACTTCATTTTCTTCTGATGGACTGATGGCTTCTATTATTATGAAACAGCCATTATAAATGAAGTGTTAGGTGGAGATGAAAGAGCAGCCTTAAAAAGTTTTCTGGTCAGAATGGGGGGAAGAAATGGCCATAATTGTTTTTTTTACAGCTGCTCTTTCATCTTCACCTAACACTTCATTTATAATGTCTGTTTCATAATAATAGAAGCCACCAGTCCATCAGAAGAAAATAACTCGGTTAAGCGGGACTCTACTGCAGTACAAAACATATTTAAATTTTAAGACTTAAAGCACACGTTTTATTTTATGTAAAATGACGTCATTCGCATCCGCTTAAGAATTTCACAGACCGACAGTAAAGCATGCATAGTACATCACTATCGCGAAATAATGCACAAATGCAGCAAAAAGATATCGTCATTCAAGAAAATCGAAAAAAAAAACCCGTCTATCTAATGATTCATAGATACATACAATTAAATATAATATATAATAGCTCCATTGCTTTAACAGAAATCATTCGTTTATATTTTTTTCAAAATAGCACGTATTTTAATTACATTTTATTTCGGTTGTTATAAGAAAATGGCAACAAAAATATATAATTACTATTTTAAAACTATTTTTCCTTTGCTTTCTACAGAAATAGATAAAATGCCGTTGCCAATATTAAGCAAATGGCTCCAAAAGCTACACAAAAATTAATATTTCAAAAACAAATGGAGATACAGTTTTCAAACAAAGTGCATTTAAAAGAACTTTTTTTTTTTTTCCAATACGATGGTATAAAAAGTGAAAATGTGCGATGCTTAGAAGTTTAAAAAATTGCTAAAAAGTATTTAATCGTAATGATTTGTTTTACAGCTAGCCTTGGTAAGCTAACGTTATTTTTTGGACAGAAAAAAAGCTGGGAGAAAGAAATAGCATACCGGACCGGAGGCTAAAAAAAGCTACACCGGTTGCTTTTATTGGTTTTAACAGGCTTTTATTTTATTTTTTTGCCCGAAATTGGCCTTTTTTCACCAAAATTGACTTTTACATAGTTGGAGTATTTTAATTATACAGTGCAAATTTTTAAATGGTTAATTTAATAATGGCAAATTTTTAATTTACTATTAAAGTCATTTAATAAATGAATTTATCTATATATATAAAACCCGTTCTCTGTATGTATGTCCTTTATACAAATCTTTAAGTTTTGACCGATTTGCACGAAACTCGATGTACATACGTTTTAGAACGTGGAAAAGATCACTGTCTACTTTAAAAAACCATCATACCACTATTTATCCCTTTTTTCTACCACATCCATAATTTAACATTATAGAAATATCTCTTTTTAAATCTTTTTTAATTCAAACGTTTCTTTCCTGATGCCACACCCTAAAAAATAACACAATAATGTGAAAAAAATAAGGATAACGCGTGTATTTTGTTTCTATTTGCCAATAAAAATTCAGATTTTCTTGCTATACTTTCTATACTTTTGCGTGTTTGATATTGACGTCATTCTAAACAGAAAATTTAAATTTTTTTGTATATAAAATAAAAACTTTAATTATAAGACCGGGAAAATAACGTAGCACCTCAATTTGAATGTTTTTTTTAAAAATTAAAACATCTATTTTAATACAAACAGTCAAATTTCATGAAAACAATTTAAGAAAAAGAAAAAAAAAAGGCTAGATATGACGTCACATTCTATCAAATCTTTTCAACGCTTAATCAAACTCATTGTAAACATATGGCTCCAATATTTTGCTTACTACTTCGATTGTATACTACAGCCATATCTTATAGCTATACGTTATCGCTGAGTGTTGTATTGGTTTAGATTCAGTGCTAACATTTTCTGTGATTTATAGCAAAAGAGAGCGGTTATTTACATTTTCAAAAAAATTCTTGACAGATGTCTTGATTTAAAATTTATGGAAAATGACATCATTTCATCTAATCATTGTAAATTTAATTTCAATAAAATTTAAAATTTTCCAAATAAAATTTTAGTAACTACTACCTCATTTGGATGTATTCTTTTGCATTTTCCCTCGTATTGTGGAAGATATTGTATACTTCTGTTGCGCGCGCCAAAGAAAGCATGTATTTTAATTTTAAAAGTTAAAAAAATTACCACTTATGCTACTACTATTAATAAAAATCAAATCCTACAGTCTCTATACTACAACTCAACTTTAGACTCAACTTTGCTAAATATTAAATGCAAATAATATAGATATATTAATATTTCGTTTATGTAAATAATTGAACGTTTACATATAGTATAATTAACCACATTTAATTAAATATTACTTGTAAGTAAAACAACTCTATCAAATATTACTTTCTTCTTATAAACAATAAATAGTTAAGTAAACTTTGTATTTTTATTTCTTTTTCTAAGTAAATGCACATTTTTATGGTTATATAACATTAATTAAGTGTAGTTACTAATAGTGAGTCAACAGTAGTGATTTTAACTATAAAACACATGAAAAATAGTTTTGGCCAGGATTTTGCTTCAAATACTTCACTGTGCTGTAGTCAGATAAACCAAAGTTATAAACAATATTTGACTATGTTAGAATGTATTTAAAAAGACCAGATTTTGGTAGTTTTAAACTTAAGGGGACAATTTACCGCAAAATTGGTGAAAAAATCAACTTAAAAAAAATGAAAGCCTGTTTAATTATGAATAATTATACATCTCATTTTTACTCATACAGTAATTATATCGCGAGATATTGTAAATTTTGTTAATACACCCAGCGCAATTACCCTGACAAATTAAAACTTCAAAATGGCTTTTTCGCCATGTTCATATTTTCTTCACTTATGGCTTTATTTTATGGCTTTTTTGTATTTGATATAGAGATTTAAACGTTTTTGAATATGTTCTTTATTATATGATAAATATGCGCATGGAATTAGCCTTCAGTTTTTTTGTTATTAAAAAATAAATAAATAAATAAAGTATATGAAGATGTGATAGATTTCACCCTTTTACACTAACATATCAGTAAAAAAAATTATATTAAATGTAAGATTATATGTATCTAAAAATCCATGCGCATCCTTGTGTAATACACATTTCAAAATCTTAAAAAGAAAAATGGGCGAAAATATCAATATTTAAAAAAAGTAGTAGGGGTTTTAAAAATATTCATTTTTTAACTTTTTAAAAAATTTCATTAAATATAAAATTAATTTTTTTTTCAAAATTTATTTTTAGTTGAACATTGAAATGAAGCGAGTTCACCATTTTAACTGCATTTTTTAAAATTAACAAAATTGTTGAAAAGGCAAACTGTCCCCTTAAAAGGTAATTTGTTTTCGCGGATAAAATTGTATAGTAATATATTGACTATTTATTAACATCGTAAGTAATACCTTGAAAAATACTAGAGCAAATAAAATCAATCTTACCAAAGCTTGCGAGCAGAGAAACCAAATCAGTATAAGATACGCACTCTTACAATACGTATTCTGATATAGATAAAGACTTTGCATTGCAACACCTCTTATAAGATAAGTATGTTTGTAGACAAGAAAATCGAAAAGGTGATAGTAAATCTAAAAAATATTATATCTCGTTTTCTGTTATTTTTTAGGTGTGTTCGGTATTATATAAATACGTAGCACCTATAGTCGTCGTTTGGTCCGTCCGCCTGTTAGCCTGTCCGTCTGTCCGCATATAACAGCGCAAAAACTACCCAACCGAATGATTTGAAATTTAGTATATAGAATCGTTGTACAGTTTTGCCGAGTCATTTCAAATTTTATGAATATCAAATCAAAACCTTAGTAGACATTAATGAAAAATATCTTCATTGTATTAAATCCTACCATACGTAACTAATTAAGTGATATCCCATGATAGCTAATGATTCTAGGTTGTCATGTTGATTACGTTATAGTTAAGATGGAGTCATATTATTTTCGTATTACTGAATTTAATATATATAGTAGTAATAAATTTTGCATTCGTGCATTTTTTCATAAGAGTGCAACAGCTATTGCACCAAGATCTGAAGATTTATAAAACTAGTTGTAGTATGAACGCACCTCATTTGCAACGTTTGATGTACAATTTCTGACTTGTTATCTTTTGAGAACATTTTTAAGTTCTAATCAATCTTCCACATGAAAAGTGAATAAGATTTCTAATTTATAAAAGGATAAAACATTTCTAATATTTCGTAGTAACACGAGAGGTAAGTTATTGAATTTTGAATAATATTTAGAAATTTAAATTGTGTTCTATCAAAAATAACCACTTCATTAGTGTTTTTATTATACCAAAAAACCAGCGACTATGAACAATGGTTGTTGAAATATACCGAGTGACATTTGTGTGCCTATTTACATTTGTTTAAATTATATTTCTAATGGGTATTTTGTATGTTACTAATTAAATCACATTTTGAGATAACTGAATTCTTGTACATTCTTTAAAAAAAAGAGCAAATTAACCCTTTAACTACTGACGGTACTTATAAGTACCACTCATTTTAAACTCTCATCCCACAGTGAATATTATTAATATTCTAGTGGTACTTTGCAAAAACACTCTTTTAACTTCACTTTTTCATGATACATGGCAGTAGTAGTTCTAGGCTCGTTATTTTAGCGAGGAAGAAGGCTATCTTTGAAACAGTCGATGTGTTTTGTGCAGACACTTTGTACAGATTGTCACGCTTGACTTTTTATTGCTGCAAACATAGTAAAGGACATAAGATGTGTTAGATTTTTTTACATGTTCATATGATCTTAGAATGTAATTTCACTGGTTATTTTAAGCGGTGTATATATTTGATTTAACAGTTGAATTACTCGGCGGTACTTATAAGTACCGCCAGTATACTAGGTGTTGGAGAAAAACTTCTTGTTAACTTTTCGTCTGTGTACTTATCCATCGTTTTTACCTGCTTTATAATGTTATAATTAAAATCGTAGTGTAGTAATGTTATTTCTGGTATTTCTTTTCTGTTTTATTATCATTTTTATAGGAATCGAAAAAGTTGTGATACCGGTTCATTTTTGCTATGCTAGAAATGGCATATGTAAATTCATATATTGCATATGTGGAGATGCGAGAGAACATGTTGTCCTTGGAATATAGGTGTCGCATAACTAATCCTAGGGCAAAACTAATAACATAGGGAAAATTAAACTAGAGTAAAGTAGGTGTAACTAATACTGAAAGACTGCTGACAAAATAAAATAAAAAATGTTTTTTTAATACCATCAAATTTCAATTTTTACTCATTTTTCATGTGCAAAATGAAACTAGGTCAATTTAATATTTTTTATTGTTAACATGAGAGTGTCTTCTTATTTAAAAACAGCATATGCTTTTTAATGTCTTCTTATTATTTAGCATTTTTAAGAGCTTAAATTTCATTTGAAATATCATGTGCGTTTTCTGTTACGAGAATATTTTAGCCGTAGTGTACTGACGGTACTTTTGAGTACCACTTTAATTAATTACCTCTATCGAATTAAATTTCTCACGTGTGAGTATATTTTTTATGTATATCCTTTAATTTTCATTGTAGTAACTAAAAAATAAAAATGTATGAAAAAATTACGCTAGATCATAATGCAGTAGATAAAGGGTTAACGTGTTTTTAGAACGTGTGGTGTTTAAACGGGGATTGGCGGAGGTAGTTCGTAGGAGGCTGAGTCAGTAGACATCCTTTATTTCCACTCATTAAATATTGCCGGCGAAAGTAGGCCTAAGGAGAAAATGTATACATTAAAGACTCATTCGCCAGTAATCTTTTCACTGGGAATTCTCAATTCGAATTTTTCATTTTTATACCTAACGATACGAATTTTTTTCGGGAAAAAATTTCTTCAAATTTTCAGCATTTTTTTTTCTTTTAATTTTACAGAATATGAAAAGCATTCGTCGTTTTATTTAAAATAAAACTGATTTTTATTTTATTTTTAGTATAGCTATAGCGTCTAGAATACATAGTGTGGAAATTTGCAATCCAAACAAGTCTAAAAATGTGTATCCATTAAATGTGCGACGATGCTGCTGAAATCTAAAGAGTCGATCGCAGCGACATCTGCGGGATTTTAGCATTACATTGTATAGACTAGCATTTAGGAAATACCCTACAAATGTCACTGCGATCTCTATATTTCAGCAGCATTGTTGCATATTTTAGGGATACAATATTTTAACGCTTTTTTAAGTATTACCGAAATGCTCTATTTCCACACTATATATTCTAGTCACTATAGTATAGCGTCTAACAGATACAGTGTGGCAAAAGGCTATTCAAGTAATTATTTAAAAAGTACTAACAAACTACATCCTATAAATGTTGAGCCCCACCAGTGGCCGAGAGGTTCTGCTCTCGAAGCTGGTAGACGGGAGGTGTTGGGTTCGATCCCAATCGCGCCCGTCGGCCTAATCGTTCGGAGTTTTCGTGGTTTTCTTCGAACCTTGGTTCTCCAAGCGTTAATACGGGTTAGGTTCCCTTAGAAAGACCCCCACGAAGGGCACTCCCCCCCTTGGGGCCTATATCCCTCGTGTTGATAATTGGCCGACATAAATACAACCAACCAACCTATAAATGTTGAACGATTCTGAACGATAAATGTTGATTGCAGCACATCTGTTAGCTCTTCGTCAGTAGAAACGTTTTCTCAATACATTTATACAATGTTTACGTTTGAGCTACGACAGGTCGCTGAGATCGACATTTATAGTTCAGCACCGTTGGAAATCGGATTCAGTTTTTTAGTACTCTTTGGATAGCTGTTTGATACACCAGATCTTCTAGATCTAGACGCTATATCGAAAGCAAAACGAGATTAAAACAGTAGCATGTTACTTGTTTTGGAAATGCTTTGGACAAAATTCTGTTTCGCTGAGAGAGTGGTGATATATGCACAGGGCACATGCTTCTTTTGGAAATTTTAATCCAAACACTAGCAAACCACAACTCATGCACTAAACTCAGTACGGAAAGGTTGAAAACTTACGTCATTTTGACGTAATAATAGCAATTTCTTTCAGTTTTTTAAATATAAACGTACTATTATGACGATATTTTTCAATGGTGGAAGCATTTCACTTTCCTGCGTTTAGCATGAAGGGAACGCCTAAACCGCGACCAACGGTATACAAGGCCATCTCATGGCATTTAAAACGTCACACGGAATGGATCATCTTTACACGTTGATTTGTACAAAGTGGCGCGCCTATCGTTATATGACAATCGCCGTGTAAAACTGATCCATTATGTGTAACTTTTAAAACTCATTTACTCATTCACTGTGACTTTTAAAAGTTACTGCAATAGACTAAATGCATTTTTGTACATTATCCAACGTCACTGTGGCGTTTTTCTGTTTCATTGCTATGTATGCAGAGGGCGTATGCTCAAATTGTGCTTAAACTGTACAAACTTTGGAAAATCGTGATGCTCGCCTGACTAGAGTACCTCGATATGAGAGTGGCAGCATGCGGTGTATAAAATTGATCAGTTCAGACAATTCGGGAAAAAACCGAATCACAAGCATTTTTGCGAATCTGCCATTATCGCCAAACTAGTGCTTCTTGACTTGTCTCAGACGTATAATCGAACGCGTCCAAGAAAGAATTGACCAAGTTCTGGAATAGAAAATGCACAGGTTTTCCGTAGTTTGGACAAAAGAATCAGTCTAAGCAAATTCTGAGCATCGTATGTCACCACACTCATATAGAGGCACGCTAATGATTCCGCGACCAGCGACATACAAGGCCAGTTCATGACTTTTAAAATGTCACACGGAGTGGATCATCTTTATGCGATGATTGGTACAAAACGATGGGCGCGCCGCTTTGTACCAATCCCGTGTAAAGATGATTCATTCCGTGGAGCATTTTAGACGTCATAAACAGGCCTTGTATGTTGGTCGCGATGAGACAAGTTATCCAGCATTATCTTCGCGAACCTTCCATTATCGCCAAGATGCTTTGAAATTCATATTTGTTCCAAACCCACTCATCCGGTGAAGTTTTATATATGCCGCTAATCTCATTAAGTGTTTTAGAAATGATATTCAAAGCATACATGTGCGCTTGACACCAAACGCCTGCTCACTTAAGAAGTTTATTCCAAGCAATAGCAGCCCACAACACAGGCCTTAAACTCAGTACTGGCATTACAAAAAGAATGGAAACATTTTGTGGAGTCATTTTGATGTAATTATAGCAATTTCTTTCAATTTTGTGAATGAGAACGTGCGTGTCACAAGCAGAAGAACTGTTCTGTTTTTAGGGTAAAGGAAACCCAAAACCCAAAATAGCTTTCACTAGGGAGCTTAGATATGAGGGAGGCGCTAATTCTGGACAAAGCGAATCGCCAAGCATCTTGGCGACACTACTACTATCGGTAAGATAATTGTTGTTCACGTGTCTCATTCATATAATTGAATTCGTCCAGGCGAATATCGTTAATTTCTGGAATAGAAAGCGCCTTGTTCTGCCATAGTTTGGACAAATGTGCCTGTCTAAGCATATTCTGAGCATCGCATTCCGGCACTATATATACCGGCTCACTCCTATTGAGGTACACTGTTAAAAATTACCTCAGTTTTTAAAAGCTATCTAATTTCTGACAAATGACAACGCTGCATAAACGCCTATGGAGCGTTCTCGTTGGTCAGAAAATAGATAGTCTTTAAAAACAGAGGCAATTTTTCAGGATATTTTTAACAGTGTACGCCAACTTTTACTGTAGTGTTACAACGCCTAGAATAAATAGTGTGAAAATCTGCTATCCAAATAGTGCTAAAAATTTGTATACCTTAAATATGCAGCTATGCTGAAATATAAAGATCCGTTCGCAGAGACATCTGCTGTGCATTTTCAAATTTAAATGTAAACATCGTATTATTACAGAGTCTACACTGTTAAAAATCTGTGGCGTTTGCTGCATAGTCAGTACACCACTTTTATAGAAAACGATTACTTGACTAATTTTTTTTTTTTTAGTTATTTAAGTTATGAGGTATTCGCTACGGCTTTTGCCGGCATGACCTCAAATGATCACAAAAATGGCGTTATTTCCTTGGGACAAACCACAGGTACAACCTTCCTCCACGAGGAAAAAAAACCCTACTTGACTATACTATGGAGCATTCTCATTGGTCAGAATATAAATATTCTATAAAAACGGTGGTGTGACTATGCAGCTAAAGCTGCAGATTTTTAACAGTGTAGACCAAATCGACTTGGAGGTTTAGAAAATATCCTGCAGATGTCGTTGCGATCGCCTCTTTGGATTTCAGCATCATTTGGCATTTAAGGGACCCAATATTTTAGCACATTTTTTAAGTATTATTGGGATAGCTGATTTCCCCACTAGACGCTACTAGAAGATATAGCGTCTAGAAGATATACTATGGAAACCGGCTTTTCCAGTAATGCTTTAAAAAGCGCTAAAAAATTTAATCCCATAAATATTGAACAATGCTGAATGGCAAATGCCGATCGCAGTGACATTTTCTATTTCTTAACCAAAGACTTTTAAGATACATAGGCCGTAATCGAGAAAGATTTTTCGCTGTTAGCGAAACAAGATTGACTAATCAGAAGCCTGCATTTTTGCGAACTTTTCATTGTTTTCAAATATGCAGGCTTCTGATTGGTCAATCTCGTTTTGCTAACAGCGAAAAATGTATCTGAATCCCTGCCATTGACCGACAATTCCCATTCAAAAGCATGCGAAATCATGGCAGCTATCTGAAGTAAATTGAAACACCTGAACCGCGAGGTTTGTACGTCATCTGTGAGTTACCGAGGCTAACGAGAAAGACAGGCTACTGCGGTGCATCCCACGTACCTTTTTTTACAGACCGGCGGAGTCACGTGATACTCAAATGCACCAATGAAAGTGTGAGGAAAGAGCATCACGTCCCTCTAGCGGTCTGTAAAAAAAGACTCCTGGAATGCACCGCGGTAGCCTGTCTTTTTCGTTAGCCTCGTGAGTTACTTACCATTAAGTGCTATGCAAAGAATGAGCTTTAAAAATGAATTTTTATCGAAATATATGAAGTTATGGCATATTTTTTTACATGAAGCTATTTTTTAATTCTAAATATGCGTTATAAATATTGAATTTTCACAAATAAAATTAAGTAAGGTGGTTTATTAATAATTTTATGGATGATATGTTTGAAAAAGAGTATAATTTTTAACATGTGTTATAAACTGAAATAAAGGCGAAATTTATATGGAAACAGATTGTTAAAGATTATAATTCCACCTTTTCTTAAGTTTGACTTACAAAAGTAACTGGTAGGGAAGTTTAAATTAAAGGTAGCAACTGTTACATAATATAGTAATTTACAAAATTTTAAATTACTTAAAGAAATCTACGTTTTTTAAACAAATTTAAGCTACAGTTCATAATAGGGTAAATTTCCTTCTTTGGCAAACGCTTCAATGGCGCGATCGGCAGCACGCTGGATTTGAGTTTTTTCGGCCAGTGTTCAAATCCGGCTCGGACTTGTTTTTCGGAATGAAATTTTTTATCAATCATTTTCGAACCGCAATTGAAAAAATATGTATAATAACTGAAATTTACGAAAAATATGAATTAAATGTATGTTTTGTAGCATATAAGTTCTTTTTTAACTACGAAATTTCGCATGTTTAAATATATAATGAAAAAAAAAACCGCATTTATGTCTATTAGTCCGGGTGCTACAGTTGAGAAAACTGCAAATCTTGATAAGAATATACCGACTAGTGAGTATCTACCTTATATTAATACAATGCATTTCAGAGGGGGAGGCATCGCGTAAAGTTGTGGGAATTCGAGATGGCGGCTGTTATTCAAAATGGCGTCATTTTCTGAATTTTCTCACTATCCATCATATAAATGTGTGTTTCAGGTCAATTGTGATCCTTTTAACGTCAAAAATTCCGTTTTTAATACTTTCCGCCATAGTTGAATGAGTTTATGAATTCAGTTTGTCTGTTTGCCTGTCTGCCTGCTTGCCCTTCCATGCTCTAACTCGCTTAAATATCACTACTCTATTAAATTCACTCAGATTTTCATGTGATTTATATATGTTATTGAAGTTTACAATAATATGTTCCGAATAAAAAGGAAGTTGTATAGTCCGTTTACAGGACCCTCAAAAGAATTCAATTATGTTATTGTCTATTAGTGCGGGTGCTACGGTTTAGAAAAGTGCAAATCGTGAGAAGAATATACCGATTGGCGAGTATCTACTTTATATTAATACAATCCATATAAGAGGGGGAGGCATCGCGTAAAGTAGTAGGAATTCAAGATGGTGGCTGTTATTCAAAATGGCGTCATTTTCTGAATTTTCTTACTATTCCTCATATAACTGATTTTCAGGTCGATTTTGATGTTTTTAACGTCAAAACTTTCGTTTTTAATACTTTCCACCATGGTTGAATGAGTTTATGAATTCAGTTTGTCTGTCTGTCTGCCCGCTTGCCATTCCGTACTGTAACTCTCATAAATATTGCTGCTCGCTTAAATTCATTGAGATTGTTATGCAATTTATATATGTTATTGAAGTTTACAATAACAGGTTCTGAATAAAAATTCAAGTGTATAGGTTTTATAGTCGGTTTACAGGGCCCTCGAAAAAATTCCATTACGTTATTGTCTATGGGGGGAAATCGTTTGCAATGTGTTTTAATCATGTTATACTCTCTGATACACATTCAAATTGACATACATCAGTGAGCTGCACTACAAGATACTTAGTATAGAATGAAGTGTGCATAGTATTTATCGTTTATTTACAGTGACACACCAAATATATATATGCGCGTTTGTAACTCGTGTATAAAGTCTATAAAGATGATCAGTTAAATCAACTGTTATTAGTGGAGTTGCTAGGTATAAAAAAAACTACATTTTGTTTTAAAGCTATCCCGAATGGCCAGTATCTACTTCATATTAATACAATGCATATTAGAAGATGAGGCATCGTGCAAATTCATAGGAATTCAAGATTGAAGCTGTTATTCAAAATTATTTGCATTTTTATTCCTATATACATCATATAAAAATGTCTATGATATCCATTTCGACATTAAAAAAAATTAAAAACCATTATACTATCATATTTTTCCTGAAGACGGCTGTACAAACAGCTCGAAACGTAGAATTTAACTTTTAGCTTATTAAAGTTTGTGTTTTGTGTACCATTAAGCAAGTTTGTGTGTCTTTATTTATTATATTTTATGGTGCAATTGTCCAGTATGTGTTAATGAAAAATTCCCTTTTTAATATCAGAAATACGCTTAAAATGAAATTAGGAAAATTATTAAAGTATTTTTGCATTTTATAGTCAGGAAAATGAAATGAATAAATAAATAACAAAAATGCATTTTTATTAATACCTTAATTTATCAAGATATTAAAAAAAATTACATGTTACATTTAACGTTAGAGAATATAAACACTTTGTATCATCATATTTCTCACATTCGTTTTTGCAGTTGCACAATAATGTGCAAGAAAGTCCAACTTTTCTACAGCCACACTTATTTTTAGAGATTTTGCACATACATTTTACATCAAACACACTTTTATACGATAAATAGTATGAAAATTGCAAGAATTCTAGAAAATGACGCCATTTTGAATAACAGCCGCCATCTTGAATTGAACTGCCCCTCTTATATGGATTGTATTAGTACAAAGTAGGTACTCACCAATTGGTATATTCTTCTCACGATTTGAAGTTTTCTCAACCGTAGCACCCGCACTAATAGACAATAACGTAATGGAATTCTTTTGAGGGCCCTGTAAACGGACTATAAAAGCTATACACTTCAGTTTTTATTCGGAACATGTTATTGTAAACTTCAATAACATATATAAATTACATGACAATCTGAGAGAATGTAATCGAATAGCGATATTTAAGCGAGTTAGAGCATGGAATGGCAAGCAAACAGACAGACAAACAAACAGACAAACTTAATTCATAAGCTCATTCAGCCATGGCGGAAAGTATTAAAAACGAACATTTTGACGTTAAAAACATCGAAATCGACCTGAAACACACATTTATATGAAGGATAGTAAGAAAATTCAGAAAATGACGCCATTTTGAATAACAGCCGCCATCTTGAATTTCCGCGACTTTACGCAATGCCTCCCCCTCTGAAACGCATTGTATTAGTATAAAGCAGATACTGACCAATCGGTATATTCTTATCACGATTTGCAGTTTTCACATTATTTAGGTCGTGTAGCACTCGGACTATATAGATCAGAAATTTTTTGTTGTTATTTAAAATTATTTACTGTTATTTCAATGCATAATCTATTATTTTTCACAGAGAAATAAATTAAAACACGTGATATAAATGTGTGAATAATTATAGTATTTTAATTTTGTTTCTATATGAAAGTATTTCGAATATTTGATGATTTTTTTAATACCCTTTTCAAAATTTCTAATATGACTTTTTTATTTCGGATTTTTGGTTTTGTAATTATTACCTACCTAATAACTATTTTCAGCAATTCAATATCTTTTTAGAACTTATTTTTAAGCACAAATACAGTTATTCTAACTATAATCATAAGAATCCAAGATTTAAAAAATTCAAAAGTTAAAAAGCGAGTTGGTAAAAAACGATACATTTACTTCACTGTGAAAAATAGTAGCTTATTTACGTAAATAACTGTAAATAAATTTTAAAATTAGCTTAATTTTATGTTCTAATAAAAGTTCTAATTGACTCTTTTTTAGTTTCTTATTCTTATTATATATTTATTTTATCATTTCTTTTCATTAAATATATAAACATGCAAAGATTCGCACTTAAAATTGTATTTATATAATTAAACTACATTATATAAAAATATTAAACAAGAAAAAAAATTGATTTCGAAAGAAATTACTACGTATACACTTATTCTAGTTAAAAATCAAGAATCCCAGACTTTAAAAAACATATTAAAAATATAAAAGCATATTTTTAATAAACCATGAAATATTTGAAGTATTAGAATGAGGAAACAAAAGGAAAATAATATATTTGTTCGCATTTTTTAATTTATTTCTCTGTTAAAAATTGTTGATATTCATTGAAAAAACTGTAAATAATTTTGAATAACAACAAAAAATTTCTGGTCTATAGACATAAATGCGTTATTTTTCAATTATATATTTAAACATGCAAAATTTCGTAGTTAAAAAAGAACTTATATGCTACAAAACATACTTTTAACTCATATTTTTCGTAAATTTCAATTATTGTACATATTTTTTCAATTGCGGTTTGAAAATGATTGATAAAAAATTTCATTCCTAAAAACAAGTCCGAGCCGGATTTGAACTCGGGTCGAAAAGACTCAAATCCAGCGGGCTGCCGATCGCGCTACTAAACCACTTGCCAAAGAAGGAAATTTATCCGATTATAAACTGTACCTTAAACTTTGTGACTTATTTTCTCAAGACCCCCTAAGGGTTGCGCTTTATGGCGCTCATATATTTATATACTAACTATACTCTATCGATACACAAATGTTCATCGCATTCGGTGAGACCAACCTCGAACCCTCTCCTTGTCAGTTGAATTCTTATGCAATATTTACTTTAGAATTACCAATGTCGCCGCGATTGACATTTGTCATTCAGCATCGTTCAACGTTTATGGGATACAATTTTTTAGCACTTTTTGCTACGCCGATTTTTACTCTATATCTTCTAGACACTATACTTTTACAACTGAAAAATGACGGCATAGATGTTTATTTTTATTGAAAAAATTTCGGAAAATTACTGTAATTTCGACAAATTGAAATAATTTTTTGTAGATTTTTTGTCCTCTTGTTCTGTGTTTAGGCACGACCAATGGCATATAAGGCCAGTTCATGACTTTTAAAACGTCACACGGAGTGGATCGTCTTTACACGGCGATTGGCACAAAACTATGGACGCGCCGCTTTGTACCAATCACCGTGTAAAAATAATCCACTTCGTGTGACGTTTTAAACATCATGAACTCTCCTTGTATGTCGCTGGTCGCGGTTTAGGGGCTCTGAACTTTACAATACTCTCTTAAGCACTAGCTCACTTAGAGGAAAAAAATTAACAAGAACAAGTCTTTGGACAGGATCCAGATAGAATTTTCGCTGTTAGAGAAACGAGATTGACTAATCAGAAGCCTACTTTTTTGCGAACTTTTCGCTGTTCACAAGAATCCAGGCTTCTGACTGGTCAATCTCGTTTCGCTAACAGCGAAAAATCTACTTGAATCTCGGCCTATGTTCGTTTAGCAGTTTTGTCAAGTATTTGTCCAAAATTCTTTTGACCAGTCAGGATTTTCTGCCTGAATATTGTCAGTTTCATAAGTTAAGGCACTCAACTGAGACAACTTTTATTATGGAGCCTAGATATGAGACAGGCGGTATACGATGTTCAGACTGTGCTTAGACAGACACGCTTTTTCAAACTATTCAAACCTAGATATTTTCAATTCCACAGTTTGCCGATACTCACCACCGTCCTATTATGGAGGTCAGTGGTCTAGCACAGTTTGAACATCGTATGTGGCCACTCTCATATAGAGGCACGCTATTTTCCCTAAAGATGAAAGTGCAAAGCTACAGCGTCTAGAATACATAGTGTGGAAATATGCTATCCAAACAGTGCTAAAAATTTATATCCCTTAAATTTGCGACGATACTGCTAAAATCCCAAGTGTAGATCGCAGCGACATCTGCGGTATTTTCGTATTACTAGTATTACATTGTATAGACTAGTAATTTCCTGCAGTTGTAGAAAATATCCTGTAGATGTCGCTGCGATCTGCATATTGCAGCAGCATCATTGCACATTTAAGGGATACTATATTTTAGCGTTTTTTTAAGTATTACAGGGATAGCCGATTTCCACACTGTGTATTCTAGTCGCTATAGCAAAGCTAATGCTTGTCGCCAGCTAATATTTGTTAACTTGTCTCACTCGCAAATACGAAGTAGCATACACTGTTAAAAATATCGTGAAAAATTACCTCTGTTTTTAAAGACTATCTATTTTCTGACCAATGAGAATGGTACATAAACGCCTGTGGAGCGTTCTCATTGCTCAGAAAATAGATAGTCTTTAAAAGGAGAGGTAATTTTTCACGATATTTTTAACAGTGTAAGTACAGCGTCTAGAATATATATTGTGTGGAAATCGGCTATCCCAGTAATACTTAAAAAAGTGCTAAAATATTGGATCCCTTAAATGTCAAACGATGCTGAAATCCAATGAGTCGATCACAGCGACATCTGCAGGATATTTTCTAAAACTCCAAGACGATTTGTCTAAACGCTCTGATAATACGATGTTTACTTTGAAATTTGAAAATGTATAGCAGATGTCGCTGCGATCGGCTCCCTGGATTAAAGCATCATTGCACATTTAAGGGATACAACTTTTTAGCCCTGTTCGGACAGCAGATTTCTATATTGTACATTCTAGACGCTGTAGTATAGCGCCTAGAATATATAGTGTGGAAATCGGCTATCCCTGTAATACTTAAAAAAGCGCTAAAATATTGTATCCCTTAAATGTGCAATGATACTGCTGCAATATGCAGACCGCAGCGACATCTGCAGGATATTTTCTACAACTGCAAGAAATTGCTTGTCTATACAATGTAATACTAGTAATACGAAAATCCCGCAGATGTCGCTGCGATCGACACTTGAAATTTTAGCAGTATCGTCGCACATTTAAGGGATACAAATTTTTAGCACTGTTTGGATAGCATATTTCCACACTAGGTATTCTAGGCGCTGTAGCTGTAGTATAGGTGAGTATCGCCAAGTTCTAAAATAGAAAATGGCCTAGTTTTCCCATAGATTGGAAAAACGCGTTGTTTGTAAGCGAAAAGTTTGAGCATCGTATGTGTCCACTCTCATATAGAGGCATGCTACTTTTAGTTATTTTAATGAAGTAAATGCCAAACTTAACGGTTGGTAGATGATTGTAATTAGTTCTTATGTGTTAGTTTCTTTGCTCGTGAATAGATTGTTTACTGGAGTTTCCTTTTGGAGCTTTAAATTGGAAATAAGGTACACTTTTTACTAATTTATATAAGTCAATTATAAAACTTTCTACTAATTTATATTTTTTTATATTGAATTGCAGCTGTATTTTGATGTTTCGTTTTTCTGGAAAAGCAGTTAATGATTAAAACTGTTTAAAAATTATATGTACGCTTTTTTTCCAACGTTGCCTAACTTTAATATTTTGTTGTTTACCGAACAATTATACTATAGTCTAGGTATCGCCACGACAATTAAAAAAATATTGAAATCATTTTATTAGTTCTTGAGAAAAAAAAAAAAACAGAAAAAAAACGTAAATTTAAGATGAAGCTTCCAAAGATTCCAATTAAGTTGTAGTAACTCGTGTTTTTGCTTGATAAATACCTATTTATACATAAAATGTATGTGTGTGCGTGTGGTAGGGGGGGGGATTAACCTGGTTGCTTTGCATTATATTTGAAGGGGGTTTCTTAATGGTAGTCATCCCTACTTTTTAACACTTTCCAACACAATTGAAAAGTGTGCGACTTCGGCTTGTGACTTTGTTCTATAACTATTGTAAGTACATTCGGAATGCCATGTAATTCATGTATTATTGAGGTTTACTATAGCACGTTAGCTATTGAAAATGAAGTGTGTGGTATTTAAATTCGTTTACAGGAACACTCAAAGGAATTCTATTGCATTCTGATCTATGGATGTGAGATCGTTAACAGCATATCTTACGATATTACAATATTTCAAATATAATGTTATTGATATACGTAAGGGCGTGAATTATTTTGATGATCCAGCGTAGAATGTCTTCAGTCAAGACTAAATACAGTGGAACTATTAACGAAATCCCTTTTTAACGAAGTTTTCTACTTAACGAAATTTTCTGTTGAACTTAACTTTGAACACGATTAACATGGAAATTATTCTCCATATTACGAAAAGTATTTTCTATAAAACGATTTTTATTCCACTTTCGGGCGTGTACAGCATTCAAGCGAAGAGGTCGCGATGGATGTACTAATTTATTTTAACGCATTGTATGAAAATAAAATGATTTAATATTTAATCATTTCCGTTCTTCTTGGTGTTAAACAAAACGATGTTTTTTCACACTAAGAAAAATACTTGCTACCGCCGCTCTCCCAAACACACTGTCGCTGACTGGAGAGGAGGGAGGGGGGGAGTCAAAATCCCCATTTTTATATTCGATGGCCAAAAAGGTGCAGTGTCGCACGGGCGACGTTGATGAAGACAATGCGACAACTAAATATCAGACTGACGATGACATATTGCAAAGTGTAATAAAATGTAGTGAAGAAACTACAATGAGCGATGATGAAGAAATTGAAAGAATCTAAAAAGAAGAAATGTTAAGTCTTCGATACAATAAGAAGGGGATTCCAGTTTCACGAAAATATTACAAAAGAATTGTTCAGATACTACAAAAGTGCAAACATTTTTATGAATCGTATTTTTTATGAGAAACATGTATAAAGTAATATGACTTTTTTTAAATTGAAGATTTGAAATTCTGAGGAAAAAAAAAAGAGAGCAGGCTACGCTTCAATTTTTGTTTACCTCTTTATTAACTGTTTTTTAGACATTATTCTAATTAAAATTTTATCATGTCTATATTGCATAAAAAAAGTTACTTCACGAATTTAATTAAATTTTTCTAATATTTCCATTTTATGTGTTTTTCATTT
Organism: Maratus speciosus; assembly: GCA_963932465.1. Lineage (NCBI taxonomy): Eukaryota > Metazoa > Arthropoda > Arachnida > Araneae > Salticidae > Maratus > Maratus speciosus. Next base: position 447,335,393 of record OZ010797.1, read on the forward strand.
TATACATGTATTTTATTATACTAATATTATGTATTTAATTTGATTTCTATCTAACGAATTTTCCTCATAGCGAAGTGTTTAAGTGTAACAATGCGATTTCGTTAAATGGAAGTTACACTGTATGTTTTCGATTCTTTATTTTTCATTTTTTTAATTTCATATTTTCATTATGCAACTATCATTTTTCAGAATGTAACCATCGCTTTATTTGTTAAAAATGGGAGGATTTTCCCTGTAGATTTCTCTAGATCAGTGGTTCCCAACGTGGGGCGTACGCCCCACAGGGGGGCAATTTCAGATTTCTTATTAACAAATCTTCTGTCATTTTTTTCTCTCATAGTCTAAAAATAGAAATAATAAATGAAAAAAAAATTAAAATAACTGAATAATTAATTTTCGAAACGATCCCATTTAAAAGCTCAAAAATATACTGACACAGAAATAATTATGTGAATCTGTTCGGATAATTTGACACCTTTTTATGTATTAAAAAATCATTTTAATTTTTCTGGTCTTAACATTATTTTAGTAAATTGCACCGTTTTTACTATTTATTTAAAAAAAAAAAAAAAACCTATTCATAGTGTAATATGCCCTATGAGGGAAATTTTACATATGAAATTTTGTAGGGTATATCTAGACTATTTGGACATGTTTAATCTAAAAAACGTTTTGAATGATCTAAATGAGGTGCTACATTTATGAAATTAATAAAACCCCGTGTTGAAAGTAACTTCTTACTTCTCTTCTGCAGACCACATATAGAATAACATTCATGACATATGCATTTTAAAATTTAACATTGGGGGAAACATGGTGGCCAAATAATAACAATGGAGAAAAAAGCCCGCTGTCAAAGAAGTATGTTATGAGAGGAAAGAAAAATAACTTAAAATGGATAAAAGCGCTAATCGGAAAATGTTACTTGCGAATTATGTTAACCATTCAGTGTTGGCGATTAACAAATATCACTTATTCTTAATGAAGTACTAAAATTCATTATAAAATGTATCAATTCTATCAGATGTAATACAAAATGTGAGAGAGAATTAAAGAAATTTTACGAAAAATAAAAATGTAGACTATCACTTTTAAATTTGAGATAAGTTGCCAAAAAACAATAACTGTTGTAGATGTAAATGCGAAGATCCATAGCATCATTGCATTCATGGAGTTAGGTTAAATGCATACTTTTAATTAAAAAAATATATATAAAAATATTTTGATAAGTTAAAGAATGTGAAATCACTTATCAGAGTTAATTCTATTTTCGGATACATCCGGGAAAATGGAAGTTTTTTTTATGCGACAATATTTATATGATATAGAAAGGAGGGGACATCGTGATTTGAGATGCTTAGGTAGGGCACGGCCAAAAAAAGATTGGGAACCACTGCTTTAGACCCTGCTCGTTGGCAGGAATTTGTAGTGGTATGTTAGTCCAAGTTGTTTACCCCATAAAGCTTAATTGTACGTAAGGATCTTAATTCGAATATAAATTCATATGCAGGGGTACGCAAACAACTGGATTCATGCGTTGGAAACCGTTTCATAATCTATGCTTGATGAGGAATTTTCTTTCTTGTTACATATATAGTTATAACTGAAGAGAAATAAATCTTATTTCTTTGTGCCTTTTTTTTTCCAGTAAAATTGATTTAATTTTCTCGTTAATCGGGGACTATCACTAAAAAATTATTTAAAGGAAGGTGGCGGAAGGTGAGGCATGTCTGTCATCAGGGGAGCTAAAATGCACGAATGCCGAAATGCACGAAATAAACTGAAATACTTAAGGATCCCGTCTCGTCCGGCAAAGACACTTGCGAGATAATGTTAAACCTATGGGAAGGTTTTATTCTAAATAACTCATTTGCATTTCGATATTTTTAAATCCTTTTTGCATTAGATAGCTTTAGTCGATCCCTGCATTCGCTCCTTTAACTTTTTCGATTTTGGTTGCAGTATTTTTTGATTTTTTATACTTTCACTTTTGGAGCCGGTTCCGAAAGTAAAAGTAACTTTATATTAAAAAAAAAATCCTTGCAACCAAAATCGAAAAAATTTAAAAAGGTCGAACACAGAGATTGACCTCAAGGGAATGCTTCGCCGAAACAGATTTGTATACATTTAACTCAATCTGTTTTTTGTATGTAATGACGGAAATTTGCTATCGTTTTTTAATCCACTTCCTGATATGCTAGAATTATAAAAATTATGTACAAAAGTCTTTTCGATGACAACACATTTTAATATTTTTAGAACTTAATTATAAATTAATACATTACTTCTATCAATACATATCCTTAAATAAACCTTACATTTGTATGATTTTATATCTGGTGTGCATGTACTGCTCAAATGATTTACAATTACCAGATAAACAAGAAAGAAAAATCATGCTTTAAGCATAGATTATGAAACACTTTCCAACACTTCCTGAATGCTTTAACTAAACTTCGTTATTTAGGGAAATAAGGTAACTAAGTAAACATTTTAGAAAACTCATAAAACGTTTTGAAAATTGATTTCAGCAGTTTCCGTTCATAGCTAATAGTACCTTTATTACCCCCCACTATTTAGCTAAAATTTAATTTAAACTAAAACACTCTTAAAATTACTGAAATCACATTTCCTGATATTATCATCCATAGACGGTTATGTATCCAATTCTTTGCGTGATCCTGTACATCATTTTATCTATATTCTACAAACATTTCTCAGTAATCTAAATTCAGTTTAGGGTAAAAATGCATAACTCCTTTAAAAAACACCTTTAAGCAATTTACGCTCATACTCCGTTAACACTCACGAATTCTTGTGTAGCCCCGCATATGAACTTATAGCATTTATACACGCGGTATAGTATGCATAAATATAGTGAAACATAAAAGCGCATATCATAATTAAAAATGCATTTCCAACAATCTTCGCTTATGTACCCTCTCTAATGTAACCCGCAGTAAACTTCGGACACAATATAGTATCTGAAGTATTTTGTGTGTCCCTGTAAATACTATGCACTTCTTATAATGCATGAAAAAACTTATAGTAAACCTCAGCGACGTATATAAATTTCATTATATATGAAATAGTTTAACATAATTAAAATACGCCGCAAACAATCGCCCCCCCCCCCTCCCATATCATTATCTAACGGAATTCTTTGGTGTGGCCCTCCAAAGGAATTAAAAGTATTCTTTGCACCGCATATTCTCCAGAATGCTTATTGTAATGCACTTCATAAATGCATATGAATTATTTTATGCTTGAAAGCGTGTAACATTAAAAATCACTTCAAACGATTTTTTCCCATTGACTGTAATGTAACGGAATATTTTTGACTGTCCCTGTAAATGAACTAAACATGCTACAAACTTCATTTTAAATAGGAATCGTGCTATGGTAGAGGACTCTAACATCCAAAAATTTCAGAACGATCCGAGTATATTTACGAAAGTTAGAGCGCGGACAGACGGACAGACAAACCGAAATCATAAACACTTTTAAAATTTGTTGGAAAGTGGTAAAAACGCTCGAAAAATTAAAATTGTCAATGTGTATTCGTTAATTGCTGCCGGATTTTAAAGAAAATTAGGTATTTGGATTCGCCGTTAAAAAATAGGCATAGGTGTGTTAATTTCAATTCGATAAAAGCAATGTTAAAAATATATAACGCCCTTTAAAAATTCTTAGTGTAGTTTAAATTGTGGAAACCTAGCGAACTACAAATTCTGGTGAACCCTCCCCCTCTTAAAGAAGAAACTGAGAAATAATTTTCTTTGTGGTCCGATTAAAATCTATGCTTTTTCTTTCTGAAAACCGTTTGCCTCGATGAGATTTCAAGGGGAGCGTGTTGATTGGACAGTCGTGTGCGACCCTCGCATCAGCTTGACATTTTGAAAAAAGTACTTTTTTTAATTGGGCAGCTTGATGAGTTTTTAATTAATATCCCAGCTAATTATTAGAAATTTAAAATTCTCGGTCTCAAGTGCATTAGGAGAGGCCTTGGACTGTCTTCACAAAAGTTCTCAGCCTCGTACGTGCTGTAGATTTCGTTAGCCATCGCACACACACACACATAGCGACTTTCTTTTATTAATATAGATAGGGTGACCCTTAGAAAGTGAGAGAAGGCAGAGATAGCGAAACAGTAGCTAAGCAGCTACCTTGATATACCTGCGTCGCTACCGGCCGGTCTAGCATAATGAAAGGAATTCCCAAAGGCTCTCTACTACACGTTTACTCAGATTGACTTTCAAACTTGGGAAAATAATCTAGACGTATTGTACTATTAGATTTTTTAAAAAAATGGATTTTCTGAAATTTTCAAACCCATGTAACCCCATAAACTAACCAACTTCTCTTGAAGCATATAATTCTCGTTTGAACATCTCCACTAAGTGCTGGAATCATATTGCTTCTTGTGTATAATTTTTAGGATTAAGCACTGTCGTGTGATGATATTTTAGATATACAAAATCACGAAACAATTAAATCTTTTGGTATTTTATCGTATTAAATTTAGATCCTTCGAATTCTTATGATACGATGTGAGGTTGGTATTTTATGTCAGCTACCTATATGCGTTCTACTTGCTTGCTTGCTTGCATCTGATAAATTAAGTACTTTGATAAAATATTATGACAGTGTAGGTGGGGGGGGGGGGGGCAAAGACACGCATTGAACAAAAACAATGCATTGGCTGATTGAAAATAAAAGTTGCGTTCATATTAAATGTTTAACTGTAGTCAGCAGATAGGCTTCAATCGTAGAAATTCATGAGCTAACGGGAAAATGCCTTAAAATTGGTGTATTAATTTATAATTAGGTTTTAAAAATATTAAGATATTATACTGTCATCGAAAACATAGGCTGGGCGGCAGCTGCACAAACTACCACCTCGTCGAAAATCTAGGATTAGTTAAAATGCAATTAGCATATTAAAATGCAACTGGTCTGCCAAGTCATATCTTGGTGTAAAAGCACTTGAAGACGCAATTTTAGAGATTGACTGGTAGGTTTACCATTGTTTTCATGACCCTAGTTCTCCATGTTTCATACCTTTCACTGTAAAAAAAGTACTAAAAAACGGATATTCTACTGGCAATCTAGAAACCAGTAGTACTATTTCCGTTTTTTATGGAAAATGCGTCTAGATTGCCAGTAGAATCTCCGTTTTTTAGTCCGTTTTTTTTAAGTGTTGGGTGCAGGAAAATACAATTGTAAAGCTACCAACGAATCATTAAAATGGAGTCTGCAGGTGGATTCCACCAAGATAGGACTTGGCAGACCAGTTGCATTTTAATATGCTAATTGAGCTTTAACTAATCCTAGATTTTCAGCCATCAACTCGATGAGGTTGGTGGTTTGTGCACTCCTCCTGGTCCAGAACCAGGGAATGTAATTTTTATAATTGTAGCATATCAGGAGTGGCTTAAAAATGTATTACAAAATTCAATTTTTACAAACAAAAACGAGGTTAAATAAGTGTGAAAAATTACCTGTGTTTATAAGTATATGCAAACGGATTAGACACTACTGTGCACTGGGTTTAAAGTGGAGTACTCTTGCGTTGAAATCTTTTTACGATATTGATCTTTATGGTTGTTGCATTAAATTTTATAATTGTATGTCAACCATTCATTTTCATTATTTTATAGGCTCAATATTTGTAGAAAGGATGTCAGGAAAAAACCCTACAAAAAAGCAGAAAGTAAGCATTTAAAAAATTATTTTATAGATTAATATGCTTTATTTATCCTTTCTTTATTTATTCTTGCTTTATTTGTTCTTTTTCTTGTTAACAAAAAATTACAGTAGACTAAAGTTCAAATAACGGCTAATATCACTTACCCACAAAAGAAAGGGACAACTCAAAAATACATTTCACAGGAGAGGCAAAAGATTTGTTTTTACTGTAACATAAAATTGCAGCACTTACAAGGAAGGTTTCTATAAGCGCATAGGGTAAGGTGGCGAAGAGTGCGTGGTGTACAAGAGTACTCAGAGCGATTATCTAATCTCAAAGTAGTTTTGTATTTAGCCATAGTTATAAACGATGTAATGACTGTCATTACATTCAGGGGTGTGCAGTGGAAGATATGCGGAGGTATACACCGTATACCTTCTGGATATTTTAAAGAAGCTTCGTATATCCTCTGTTTCTGAAATAAAGCAGTAGCATATACTCTAGTCATAAAGGTTCAGTGATCTAGCGCTTTGGCGTATACTGTCTGGTTTTTTTTACGACTGCAGCATTGATTACATTGTTTCCAAAACAGTTTTGAATTTAGCTATGAATTTACTAAAATGATGTAATGTGATTACATCATTTACAGCTGTAGCTAAATGCAAACTCTGTTTTTGTGTTAGATAATCGCTCTGCGTACTCTTGTATACCCCCACACTCTTGCACCTTCTTAACCTACTCTGAAAAATTTGATAAAAATACAGAATAGCCTTGCCATAATACATATGTTTATATATATTATGGTAAGTACAAAATTGTCTACAGAATCTCTATATAGTCTGATTAATCGTCGGTTGACGACACATTAGAAGTTCCAAGGTATACGTACGCTTTTATGCTAAATACTCTTTAAGGTAAAACTTTTCTACTGTTCTTACTAAACTAGTTTAAATGAATTTAACTTAAATAAATCTATACTTACATAAACGAACATGTCCAGACTCATAATCAACGCCGAGGCTTAACCTTTGTTCCTAGGACAAATAAATTTGGAAGACATGCTTTTTTTACAGTGTAGACGCTCATTAAAAAGATAATTTTTAAAAATTCACCTCTAACGTGGGTAAATGGGGGGTGGTGGTGCGAAAGTTTGTTTCGTCATATCTCGGCAGCAGTTTTAGGTAGGAGCATGAAATACAGCATAACAAATCTACTAAAAAAATAGTTAAACACGGTATTTTCATTATTTTTAGAAATTCAACCGCTCATCCAGGTTGTTAAATGACTATCGGAAGTTTTAGGTCATTTCGCCATGTCTCTGCAGCAGGTTTAGGTAAGAGTGAAATTCAGCATAAAAAATTTTACTAGATAAAATAGTAAATTATTTCAGTGATTTTAGAGCCATTTTAGCGATTTTGTTGCTAACAGCGGGTATGAACCGGATTATGGATATTAGTCGAATAAGACAACTATTGCTGATTTTTGATTAAATGTTTTGCGTAAGACAATTATCCAAGGAAAATGATTTGTTTTTATATTTTATACATTGCGTTTGTGATTTTCATCTTCAAATAGATTCAATTTCGATTTCAATTTTTATACAAAATACAGTCAATGAGCTCGTGAATTAAATTTATGTCGCGAAATCTTTATTTAAATCTTTAATAGTTGTTTTCGGATATAATTTAAAATCACGTACTTTATTTTTTTTTTGTTCGCCTGGAAACCGCAAATTGCATTTTACATGCAAAATGTGCGGGTTTTACGCTATAGGACTCCCTACCCCAGCCAAGCAACCGTCTAGATAGGCGAGGACCGACTAGTACATCTATATAACTACATATTTGTCATATACCAGTGTTAGTTTCAGGCAAAATTTAGGATCTATTTAGGGCCCTTTCGCAAAACTCCATTTGATAAAACAGGCCCCTTTACAAAAATCCACTGAATAAAGCAGGCCCTTTCAAAAAAATCCATTTAATAAAACATGCCTCTTTTCAAAAAAATCCATTTAATAAAACATGCCTCTTTTCAAAAAAATCCATTTAATAAAACATGCCTCTTTTCAAAAAAATCCATTTAATAAAACATGCCTCTTTTCAAAAAAATCCATTTAATAAAACATGCCTCTTTTCAAAAAAATCCATTTAATAAAACATGCCTCTTTTCAAAAAAATCCATTTAATAAAACATGCCTCTTTTCAAAAAAATCCATTTAATAAAACATGCCTCTTTTCAAAAAAATCCATTTAATAAAACATGCCTCTTTTCAAAAAAATCCATTTAATAAAACATGCCTCTTTACAAAAATTCATTTAATAAAACATGCCTCTTTACAAAAATTCATTTAATAAAACATGCCTCTTTACAAAAATTCATTTAATAAAACATGCCTCTTTACAAAAATTCATTTAATAAAACATGCCTCTTTACAAAAATTCATTTAATAAAACATGCCTCTTTACAAAAATTCATTTAATAAAACATGCCTCTTTACAAAAATTCATTTAATAAAACATGCCTCTTTACAAAAATTCATTTAATAAAACATGCCTCTTTACAAAAATTCATTTAATAAAACATGCCTCTTTACAAAAATTCATTTAATAAAACATGCCTCTTTACAAAAATTCATTTAATAAAACATGCCTCTTTACAAAAATTCATTTAATAAAACATGCCTCTTTACAAAAATTCATTTAATAAAACATGCCTCTTTACAAAAATTCATTTAATTAAATATGCCTCTTTACAAAAATTCATTTAATAAAACAGGCCTCTTTACAAAAATCCATTTAATAAAACACAGGCCTCTTTACAAAAATCCATTTAATAAAACACAGGCCTCTTTACAAAAATCCATTTAATAAAACACAGGCCTCTTTACAAAAATCCATTTAATAAAACACAGGCCTCTTTACAAAAATCCATTTAATAAAACACAGGCCTCTTTACAAAAATCCATTTAATAAAACACAGGCCTCTTTACAAAAATCCGTTTAATAAAACACAGGCCTCTTTACAAAAATCCGTTTAATAAAACACAGGCCTCTTTAGAAAAATCCGTTTAATAAAACACAGGCCTCTTTAGAAAAATCCGTTTAATAAAACACAGGCCTCTTTAGAAAAATCCGTTTAATAAAACACAGGCCTCTTTAGAAAAATCCGTTTAATAAAACACAGGCCTCTTTAGAAAAATCCGTTTAATAAAACATACCGTTCATTATTTTAATTTTGTTAGGTTTAAAGATGTGTAATTTGGAAAGAAAAAAATTAACCAGAAAGGGTAACTTCAGCAGATGGACTTTGTTATTAGTAATAAATGTTTGCTCCGGATTTGAGCAATTGAACTTAATCTTCCATTACAAAATATTTTTCAGAAAAATAAAATATTTCACAAAAAGCTTTTGTTTTTCACAAAATGGGTTTCAAGAAAAGAAAAAAAAAACCCTGCATATGTTTATTTGTATATTTAACGAAATTCGAAGATCATATTTATAGACTTTGAAACAATTTTAACCAATTTAATTGTTTTTATAACTCAAAATGAAGGTCTAATTCTGAACACTGTTCGATTTGACTTTGATAGCATCAGAGACAACAAGAATTAATGAGTATTGTTACCGTGGAAATAACGAATTCTTCGGTTTGAACTGTACAGCGACCATTATTCTTATTCGATCCTTTACTTTAAAATATACTTAAAAATTTTAAAACGGGTGAAACTATATATATTTAAATAAAGTAGGGGAGAGGGGGGCACATGTGAACAATTTTTGCATTTTTGACTATTTCTCAATGTTTATGAGCTATTGAAACAAGAACTGATTTATATGAATATTTACATTTTGTTTGTTCTTTTTGTGAAATTTTTGGATGCATTTATCAAGAATTTCTTACATCATTCTAAAAATTGTCTACATTTGTTCACATGTACCCCGGTGGAAGGGTAGTTGTGAACATACCTGGGGCACGTGTGAACACATGCATAAAATAGACAAACAATTTTTTGTGAATAAAAACTAATTAGATGCCCTCTTTCTAGTTGTGTGAATAAATCAATAATGTTTCAACATAGATACCAGAAATTATTCGTAAAATTATACACTAATTTACCTACTCTTTTTGAGTCAAGCATAGCAAAACTATGTTACTTTTTAAGTTATTGAATATTCTACATGTTATGTAATGTGTATAACAAAATTGTGCATCATGGTTTTAAAAAATCGTAAAATTGTGATATAAAAAATTGATTATCACAGTACTACTTATCTCTTTTTTGGCCAACTAAATTTTACTTTCATAACATAAAATATCGTACAAATACTCTAATATGGGCTAAGGAAAAATACTTTGAAAACTGGAAATCATTAAAGAATAACAAATAAGCATATTGGTTTTTACAGAAAGCCACCACTTTTAATTGTTATCCAACTTCCAGTAAATTAAAACTGTGAAGCAATCCTAAAAACATTGAATTTATAGCTCATTGTTTGACAAGGGTAATTAAATTTCAAACTAAAAAAAAATTCATTCAGACTTAAAAAATACTTTTCAACTGTTCACATCTGCCCCCATATGTTCTTTTCACAAGTGCCAAATCTACCAATTTAATCCTAACTTATAAAAAAAAAAGGTATTTTTAATTGAATTAAAGAAACACAACTTTTGTAGACTTACCTAATTAATGCTACTATAGAATGCAATGCTGATATTCTACTTTAAAAAATATCTCTAATGAATTTTTACTTCAATAACTTTAGAAGACATTTTTTACTTAACACCTTCTAAAATAAACAAATTTCAACTACCAGAAATCAAAATGGCTCATTGTTCTGAAAATTCAGCCAAAAGATACCAATACTGCCATACATAGGTAATTTGAGTTTTTTTTTTTTAATTTCAAATTAACTGAGTGAAATATGTACTGTTCACATGTGCCTCCCTCTCTCCTACGTCATTGTTTATGTTTAAATTCTGTTTAAGTTTGTCTTGCACATTTAAACACTCATTTAACAAGCAATTTGCTGCAAAAGCATTGAAATCACTTGCATTTGGCGAAAAAACGTGCTGCTTGTCAAATCGCGTGGCGCGTTCGTCTTTTCGAGCTAAATATCGATTTTTTTTTTATTTTTTTTTTTTTTGGGGGGGGGGGTGATGCTTCATTACGTACAAAAGTAATGTCATTAGCATTTCTTAATAATTAAGGAGTATATTAATACGTTGTAATATCGTTACAAAACAAATAAGGTGTTGCTAACCAACGTACTATATATTCACAAATTAAAAGATGTAAAAAAAACATATGAATAACATAAATCTCTACGTTTCGGTTTAATCTTTAAAACCTTCGTCAGGAGAAAAATTTAGTTTGTAAAAATGTAGTTTTTTTAATGTAGCATGTAAAAGAGTTTTTGTCGGTTTATATTTTGAAAATTTTTCTCCTGACGAAGGTTTTAAAGATTAAACCGAAACGTAGAGATTTGTTATTCATATGTTTTTACATCTTTTAATTTGTGAATATATAGTACGTTGGATAGCAACACCTTATTTGTTTTGTATTAGCATTTCTTTTCCAAAAGGCTTACGGTTGGTTTTATGATGATGATGAAAGAACACTATAATTCCATATCATTTTTGTAGAAGCTCTATACATTTTAGTTATACATTTTCTTATTCATCATTATTTATGTATAACTCCAATACTTAAATTAATGTATCAAAGGCCCGACTAAGATTTCTTGGGAACCAGGGTATGCATTCACCACTATTTTAGAATAGAAATTTTCTTTATGAGAAAAATTCTTTAAGGTAACGATTGCTATTTGATAATAGTCATACACCCAGCCAGGGGCTTGTGCTCCCGCGTTACCCATGTCTTAATCTGGCCCTGAATATAGTAGAAAGATATAGGGAACATAGAAATGTAAGAATAACAACGTTAAAAGCACCAAAAATTTAAAATTTTAAGGATACCGGTTCCGATAGCGTATAGCATACCTTCCTCAGTGTTCACCAAGCTCCATCTTGATAGCACTGAGGAAGGTATGCTATATGCTACCGAAACCAGTATGCTTAAAATTAAAAATTTTTGGTGCTTTAAACGTTATTTTTATATTTCCATTATATTGCACCAAGTTCCATCTTGATAATTATATAAGGTAAATGCACCTATAGTGGGCCATGTACCAGTAATGACCAAATAATTTTTAAAGCTTAAGAACGAGCGCCCAGAATGCATTTCTGAAAAACGACTGCAAGAAATCTAACATCCTTAAATGTTAACTTTCCATAAACTTACAATTAGAGGACCAACCTTGTTAATCACAGATTTTGATTATTTTAATATGTTGTAGGATAGAGACCCCTTAGTGTCCAATTCAACGGATTTTATCCAACGCTCCTTAGTTTTTGAGAAACCGGGGGGTCTAATAATGGTACACAACTTAAATACTTGCATTTCAACCGCAACGATAGGTTGGTCGTAGCTCAGTTGGTACGGCGCTCGCTGGCTGATCTACGGGCCCGGGTTCGGTACCCGAACGCGCTACATTTTTCTCATTTTTTGTTTTATAAATATACTTGTGATTTATAATTTAATGATTTCAATTACAAATTTTAATATCATACATTAATTATAACATTAACGAACTTAAATTTATCATTTTTATTTTTAAACTACCATTTCTCATTCTTTAAAGAGGTTTAAAAATTGGATCTATTATTGAATGATAAAAATTCCAAAATCGTTACAAAATCTATTGTGGTGCCATCTACCCAGACAGCAAAATACATCGAAATCAATTAGGCCGTTTATCCGAATTATCGGCGAAAAATCGGTAATCGCCCACTGACATTATTATGATGTCAATAGATCATACTCAGTTCAAGTAGTCCAATGCTGGTATCGGCAGGAAATCGCGCTGATAGTTTTGAAATGTTAATATTTACTCCAAAAATAAAATTGGCCGACTTTCCGGGAGTGACTAATACCCGACCATGTGTGTCCCCTCATCAATACCCCCTGCAGTTTGAGTCCATTTCCGAATCACGTGACTGCCCAGTCCATTTCAAGGTCTTCCTTTCCCGCCTTATACAACCCCTCAAGGTTCTGTTTTTCTTTTTATGTTGCAAGCAAGGTCATTTTTAACCAGACACAGAAGGGATACGGGAATACGAAGAAGTTATGTAAAATGAGAGAGTGAGTATAAATGTCTTAGTTTTCTTCAAATGTTAGCAATTTTTCACCTTTCAAAAATAAACGATCGCTCAATATACACCGGAAATATATCTTGAAATTAGAAGGAATTTGTGCACCCTTTTTATGGAATTACGAATAGTTACTCATACTTAAAAATTTGCTTTAAAAATAGAAAAAGTGAATTATATACTTGATGCAAAGACTAGATTGTTTTTATGATTTATATGAATAAATTAAAAATAAAGTATATTTGATAATAAAATTAAAACATTAAACAACTATTTGCGTTTTTTTTTTCTTTTGTTAAGTTAGGATTAGGGAAAGTATGAAAAACTGGAAATATTACCGTAAGGACTAGCCTACTTGAATGAGATGTTATATTATAAATCCTAAATACTTTTCACCTGGCAAAGACTGTGATAAGGGGGTGGGGGGAGGAGGTAAGAAAAACCTAGAATGTGAGAACAAAATTTCTTTATTTTTTTCGGGATTTATGTAAAATTATCAATCAATTTTTATGCATTGCAGGAAATAAAATAATGCTTTCTTTAAAAAATTAATGCATTACGTGAAACATTTTAGTTTATTAATAGTGTATTATTAGTTTACACCTGATTAAAGTTTTAATGTTCTAAATTATTCTGATAATAATAATTTAAAAAAAATTCTTTCGACATGTCTCTTAAAAATGCGATGCTAAATTTATTATTTCAGCTCATCAATTATTTAACTTTACTTAAAAAACGTATTTATTGCAAATAATTGTTTTAATATTTAATATTCGAAATTTTAGCTATTATCTACGTACTTTATTTTCAATTTATTCATTAAATCGTCCAAAATAACCTAGTTTTTATACCCTAGTATTTAAAGTAAGTGTACAACAGTGTATTTCATTACGTTTTACTTATCAAAATATTATTTAAGTATGAATGACCATTCATAATTCCTAAAAAAAACCAGTAAAAAAAATCTTCTAATATTAAGACTTATTTTGCAACATTTGTCGAGCCGCCATTTATTTATTTATTTTTTTAGATGAGAGTTTGCTAATTTGTGTAGAAAATTTGCTAAGCAATTTATATTCACTAAAAATAACTTTTACGTGTATTACGTAAAATTAACTTCAAAGTCATCGATTAATAATTCACTTGAAAATAAATGTTGTATTTCTTTATAAATTACTTTTAATACAAAGTGCACTTTTAAAGGGTATAGTTTTCACAGCTAGTATACAACGAAAGCAAGAGGGCAAAAAGCTTGGGGGGGGGAGGGGTAGAAAATAACAAGAAAACAGCCTGAACTGAGTAGTCAAAAGAGGTCGGCAATATGTCCAAAATCTATGCACAACATATCAGGATCATACGATCCTCAGATCGTTTGCCGTGCGGCCAAAAAGCCATTACTGCCGATCTCAGGAAATGAGGTCGACCGGGCGAAAAATAGTCAGATTAGGACATGCGGTGGAGGTTCGGCCAGGGATTATTTGCTGCTTGGGTAGTTATGATAAAATAAAAGAATATTCAAATAAAATAAAAATAAAAGCAAAAAAGATAAAGGTGAAAGCAAAATAATTGAAAGCGCAAGCATACGTATTACACATTTAAAAATCTTTAATATGCAAAAAATCGGTTGTAATTTAATTCTGATGCTAATTTTTAATATAATTATGCTTTTTACTTTAAAAACAGAATAATAGTATTATCGCAGTGACTTCCTTTGTTAAAGCAATGCGTAAATGTTTCTTTAAAATCACGAATTGACACAATTGCTCAATATCATTGCATCGATAAAGAATATATGAAATACATTTTAAAAGTGATTTTTAAAAAATTAAGTTTTGTTTTATACAACAATTTAGTTAAAAGTAAAAAATTAAATGGGTTAAAATTATAATTGATATACCATATTATAAATTTTAATTGACATTGAAATTATTAATTATGCTTACAAGTATATTTATAATTCAAAAAATGAGAAAAGCAAATGTAGCGCATTCAGGTTTCGAACCCGGACACCGCAGATCAGCCGGCAAACGCCATACCAACTGAGCTACGACCAAACTATCATTTTGGTTGCAAAGTAAGTATTTAAGTTGTGTACTATTATTAGACCCCCCCGGTTTCTCAAGAACTAAGGAGCGTTGGATAAAATCCGTTGAACCTGAGACTAAGGGGTCTCTACCCTACAACATATATTAAAATAATCAAAATCTGTGATTAACAAGGTTGGCCCTCTCCTTGTTAGATTAAACTTTGTGCGAATTGTAATAAAAAGCTAAAATCTTAATCGCCGATTTTACGCACAAATAACGTAGGGGAGGTGGGGGATGAATGGGACATTTTCACAAATATTTTTTAATATTTTTTTATTTAAATTACTATTAATATTATATATCACATTTCATACATTAGGTATTTGCCAACATATATGAACAATATTTATTCTAGATTATGATTTTATTCATAAAAATATTATGAATTCAAAAAACACGTTCCTCCCTGTCCCAATCATCCCCACAGTAGGGATGAATGGGACACAAAGATTTTCCTCCCTGTATTCAATTTTACCAAATTAAACATTATAATTATAACCTTATATGAAAATTATATTTGTAATATATGATTTTACAGCACGAATCGATATATAGATATATTTTTCAATAACTTCTTTTATTGCAGTTTTAACTTTTAATGCGGACTTCGGCTATCAACCTGTTCTTTTTTTCACTTATGAGGCATTTTAGATTTGAAATGAAAGTGCAAAATGTCTTTTTAAATACAGCATAGCTAATAATTTTCAATCATAACTTATTAATATTAATTAAATGTATCGTAGAAACATGCAGAACGGAAATTATTGTGTCGATCGGAAAGTCATGTCGTGTTGGGAAAATCAATTCGTACCGGAAAATTCTGCCCGATAATTATTAGACATTAGATATCGGAATCATTGTCTAATAATTAAATGATTGAATTTTCCGGTACGAATTGATTTTCCCAACACGACCCGACTTTCCGATTGACCCAATATGTTAGGGGTGGGGATTTATTTGTGCAACATTTCAAAATTCAATATAATTTCCCCCATTTGATCAATACACATATACTATTTTAATCAATTTTATCTATTTTGATTAAGTTTTAGTACCAATTTTTTGATGATCCATTAATAATTATTACAATACAATAAGTAACACTCATAAATTTTAAACAATAACAACTCATATAATACTATTTAATACTATTAATTGACGTAAATTATTGATTTATCATCCTATATAATACTATTTAATTAATAAATAATATTTTCAACATCTCTAGGGAGTGAGAATGTCACATTCATCCTCATTTGAAATGTCCCAATCATCCCCATGATGCATAATATCCCTTCTCAGCCATTTTACCTCAAAAATTATTTTGTCACAATGGTTACTATTCATTCATTTTAATTATTGATATTGAACCTTAAAATAAATAACTACAACATAGCTTAATTTTTTATATTGTATAAGATATTTCACATCTTCAAATGTAAAAAAAAAACTTACTTTTAATCAGAGATTTCAGAAAATGCAACTTTGAAAGAAAATGAAAACAGCAATGTGGTCCTACTTTTAGTTCTGAAGCACACTGTGGTAGAGGTATATGGGGTTAGGAAGCAATTTAAAATAAATGTTTATTGCCTGAAATATTGAGAATGTCCCATACATCCCCTAGCTCCCCTACATAACGATAAAAAATACCCACAAGACCGTTTCGTGGATTCCTCGATCCCCTTCCTCAGTGACAGGGGGGGGGGGGGGGAAATTAAAATGGGTTCGAAGAACCCCTCGGTTATAGCCCCAAGAACTGGCTTAAGGACTGATTGAAAAGGCAGAAGCAAAAGTTTATATATCCCAAAGAAATGACGTAATTGAACAGAACTGAAAGAGTCACTGCGCAGGATCTCTCCACACTGGTGAAAGAAAAGGGGTGCTGGTCATATTATTTACTAAGGTGGAAGTATGTGTATGAATATAGTGAGCTTCGTAAAAGTCTAGATCAAAAACAGTTACATTTTTTAATAATTTTTGCCTCTGGATACGAAACATTGTTGGAATTCTAACCACCAGTTTAATTATCCAGAGGCAAAAATGTAACTCAGTTTTTGATCTAGACTTTTACGAATCTCACTATACTCCTACTTTCACCTTAGTAAATGATATGACCAGCACCTCTTTTCTTTCACCAGTGTGGAGAGATCCTGCGCAGTGACTCTTTTTCAGTTAGTTCTGTTCAATTACGTCATTTCTTTGGGATATATAAACTTTTACTTCCGCCTTACCAATCCAAAAGACAGTTCTCGGGGCTATAACCGAGAGGTTCTTCGAGCCCATTTTCTTCTTTTTTTTTTTCTCACTGAGAAAATTTCCCGCCCCCGAAAATTTTTTTGTAGCTACGCCCCTGCCGATGTGCACGGCTGGAGTCTAGCAAAAATATACCTGGCATCTGTCAGACGCCGCGAGACCTTTAACGTAATAATATGCCACGCGAGCACTGCAGTGTTAAGTGTCCTACTACTGGCGTATTTATTTTAGAAGAAAGTTATGTGATCAGGGCCGAAACTAGCTTTTTTTTTTTGCACCCGGGGCAAACGGGGATTTTGGCGCCCCCTCCCCCTTCTTTACGCATAATAATAGTTATCGACCGCAGCTACCCTTGGAAAACAAGAAAAAAAAATCCTTAAATAAAAATCATTTAATAATAATTAAAATGCTAGCAAGAAATATGTAAACAACGCTCCCATATGATTAACATTAGCTTGAGCGTTAAAAGCTTACACTAGTCACGCCAAGAAACTGGATCGCTAATTTTAAATTTATGGGAGCGTTCTTTTTAAAATTTCTCACTTGCATAATAATAGTTTTAAATTTTTTTTTCTGGCTTAGAATAGCCGAGATTGAATTCTAACCGGGTTAGTGTTTATTTTTTCGAATTTGGTTGCAGATTTTTTATATATATATATAAAGTTACTTTCACAAGTTTGAATAGAGCGCCCCCATAGGTTTAACATTCGTTTGTGAGGTTTTTTTTGTGTGTGTGTATTATATATATACACATTTTTGTATGAAACGAAAAACAATCTTTAATTGGCGCCCCTCTTCGTCTTTCGTTCTGGCGCCCGGGGCACATGCCCCCTCTACACCCCCTAGTTTCGGCCCTGTATGTGATGCTCGCAGCATACTAGTTTAGTAATGAAGTTGTTTTCCTATTTTATTTCTTCTAGCTCATTAGAAAAGATTATTCCCTTAGTTACAATACAGATCTTTGCCCATACTGTGAAGATGAGTGGCCTACATGTCTATTGACGGAACATATGAGCAATTGTGAAGCAAGCTACGTTGCCCGTGGACGGAGGAAGGCGACTATGCGGGAAAAATCTCAATCTCTTTTCTGTGATCATTGGGAGTTCGATTGGGAGTTTGACAGATCTAAATATAAATCAACTTCCAGCAAATTGTTTCGCCTCATGCCACCGTGTTAGTAGCCCTTTTTTAAAAATTATTATTAGCCCCGTATGCTATTTCTTTCTCCCACCTTATTTTGTCTCCAATAAATAACGATACCTTGTATAACCAGCAGTAAGACAAAAGCCGATGTTTCATTGTGCGATTAAATACTCTACAGCATTTTTTAAAGCTTCTCAGCATCGCACATTTTCAATGTTTATACCGTCGTATTGGGAAAAAAAAGTACTTTTAAATGCAACTTGTTTGAAAACTGCATCTCCATTTATTTTTGAAATATTAATTTTTTTGTAGTTTTTAGTGCCATTTGCTTAATATTGGTAACGGAAGTACTTCATTTCTGTAGAAAGTAAAGAAAAAATAGTTGAAAAATAGCAATTATATCTTTTTGTTGCCATTTTCTCAAAAATTGAAAAATAAGTTAATTAAAATACGTGCTATTTTGAGAAAAATATAAATGAATGATTTATGATGAAACATGGAGCTATTATAAACTATATTTAAAGTATCTGTATTAATGCAAATTACATCATTTTACATAAAATAAAAGCGTGTGGTTTAAGCCTTAAAATTGAAATATTTTTGCACTACAGTAGAGTCCCGATTATCAGAGTCCCGCTTAACCCAATTATTTTCTTCTGATGGCCTGGTGGCTTCTATTATTATGAAACAGCCATTATAAATGCAGCGTTGGGTGAAGATGAAAGAGCAGCCGTAAAAAGTTACTCTGATTTTCTGGTCAGAATGGGAAAAAAAATGGCCATAATTTTTTTTTTTTCCCCATTCTGACCAGAAAATCAGTTCTAACTTTTTACGACTGCTCTTTCATTTTCACCTAATGCTTCATTTATAATGGCTGTTTCATAATAATAGAAACCACCAGCCCACCAGAAGAAAATGAAGTAATGGAAATGTCGGGGACGACACTAAATTCTGAAAAAGCAGAATTCCTCTTATCTAGTTTACATGCTTTCTTTTAACCCTTTATGTACTGAATTATGAATTCATGAAAATTTTATCTTCTAAAGCATTTTTCGTGAATTGTTTTAGCTACATTAGATTTACAAAATCATTTAAGAAATTTTAGGACTGAAGAATTTGGGATTTATTAAATTTGAATTTATAGGGATTTTGTGCAATATTTATAACCTTACTCAAATCTTTTATTTTAAATATTTTTCTTAGTATTTTGTAGAAGCAGGAAATGTACAAATATATTGTTCTTACAATAGAAATATAGAAATATTTCCGAATCGAAAATCCCCCCGCCCCCCACACACACACCCCTACAACGCCAAGAAAGCTGAAAAGATGCAAAGGCAAAAGAAATAATCCTTTTTAAAAATATTTTTGTTTTGTAATAATGCTTTTGGGACAAGATAAAGTAATGTATCTATAACTTATTCTAAACTGTATTACAACTAATCGATGTATTAAATGAATTTTATAACAAGTCGTTTTAATGGTACTTATAAGTACCGTCAGTAGATAAAGGGTTTTAAGGGGATAGTTTGCCTTTTGAACAATTTAATTTTTAAAAATATGGTTCAAATGGTGAATCCACTGTGCATTTTGAAACAAAATTTTTAACTGCATATTTAATTTATTTTAAAGTTTTAAAAAATTGAATTTTTAAAAATCCTTACTACTTTATTAAATACTAACGTTAATACTAACGGTATGCAGTTAATGCTCCACATTTTGAACTTCGATTACCAGTTCATATGGCATACTTGCCAACATTCCCTTAAACTTCCGTAAAATGCGAACTAAATTGACCCAGGTTAAACACGTTTCAAATCAGAAATTTACTAAAGAAATTAAATGAAATAGTTTTTACAGAGAAACATGATTTTACATATGTAATGATACATCAAATAAATTTTCTGGTTAGTAACTCGTATAACTTGGGTCAACTTAACTCTCATTTTACGGAAGTTTAGTTGAATGTTGGCAAGTATGATACGGTATTATCGATTGTTTGAGTACCCTGTTTTTTTCCAGAACCTTTTCGTTTTATAACATTTCGCACAATAAAGGTACAGTCGTGGAAAGAAAAAAGTAAACACTCCCTACTAAATCCTGAACAAATTATCGTAGAAAGAATTTACTGGTACCAAACAATTGGAAATAGCCTACTTTTAAATGATGTATATAAAATTTGCTTAGGGGCCATCAACATATTAAAACGAAACCAAACTTAATTTTTTTTTCAATAGCAATACCCAATTTTAACATTTTAAATCTTCGGCTCAAACTATGCCTAGACACCAAATTTCATTTGAATAAGTTTCTGAATTATAAACATTCAAATTTTAATGCTTCTAATGTTAAATTACATTTTCATATTTTTATTAATATCTCCTGAAATTATACTCCTAATGTGCTAATTTTTTGTGTAGCAATAATATTAAAATACCCAAACATAAACACGTTGAATTTGCAATTTTTGTAATTGTATGATATGAATTATGAAATTAATATTCGAAAAAATTATGAATTGCAACCTACAATTTTTTTTGATGGATTTAGATTTATTAAGTCTTTCTTTATGGAAATCCGAAATATCACATTTTTCTTTCAAGTAGTTTTCAAGTTATGCTTAAAAAACGGCAAAATGATGGTTTAAGGGTCCGTCTATGATAGAAGTGACTAGATATTTTGAAATTTCTTCTGCTATGTTGCAATCTAGCAGTCTTCATAGACTGCTTGAGAGGTGCTTAAGCAGCTTTGATCAAGAAAAGGGCTCTTTCGGTCAACAATCGACTACCGAACATCAATTTGGATAAAGCCCTTAAAATACGCTCGTTGTAAAATAATTAATTTCTCTGAAACTTATCGTATGAATTGCATAAGTTTGTTTTTAGGCTAATTGAAGGGTGTAGAGTTCATTTATGCTGTCATAATTGTGTACTGCTATTGAAAAAAACAAAGTTATGGTTCGTTTTAATAAGTAGGTGGCCCCCCTAAGCAAATTTTATATGCATCATTTAAAAGTGGATTTTATTTCCAATCGTTCGGTACCAGTAACTTTCTTCTACGATAATTTTTTGAGGAGTTAGTAGGTGGATTTTTTCCACGACTGTACCTGAATTGAGTCGCAAAAGGATTAAAAAGGGAGCGTCAAATTGAGAGGAGATTTAAACCGAAATTATTTAGCATAAATAAGAATTGTTGACCTTTGTGTACATGACCCCCAAAGCAAATTTTACATACATCATTTAAAAGTAAATTTTATTACCAATCGTGTGGAACCAGTAACTTTCTTCTACGATAATTTTTTGCAGATTTAGTAAGGTGTGTTTACTTTTTTTTTTTCCACGACTGTACATATCTTTGCATTTTCATTGCGATTTTATTTTTCTCAAAATTATGACCATTAACCCAAGTTTAATCCACACCCTGGAACACCCTGTATTATGATTAAATGAAGAGCTGAGTGGATGAACATGTTATGCTACATTTTCTAACAATTTTTTTTTTCTTTTGGATGAAAGCGTTATGAGGTATCCTATCACATGGTGAAGCTAAAATACTAAGCTTCTATTTAGTCTTGAAGATTTAAGACATTATTCATTAATATTTAATATTTAATAATGTCAATAATATTAATAATTTTTAATATTTGAGAATTAAATATGAATAAGTTATTCTGTGACAGTTTAGTACCATACCTGTTAATATTTTAAACACATGGTATCAAACAGAAAATAAATCATTAACATTTACAGCAAAAACTTTCACTTCAAGTTTCATCAAATGCAATTTTTGTTACTTAACATGTTCTTCCACTTAGCTCTTCAAATAACTGGTTCGCGACCCTATGTTCTATGACAATTTTTCTTCTTGATACCCACTATCACCCCTCTGAATTTTGTCGGTCGAATTCGGAAATACCCTGCATATTAGAGTTGCATTTTGTAACAACAAAAAATAAAACTTGTTCTTTCAAGCTATTTCTAATAAACCTTTACTTTCACTGAAATAAAATATTTCTTTACGCAGATATAGGTGTCTGCAAGCTTACAGTGCGGTTAGTTTACCTTTCATTTCTAATAATGCCTTAAAGTATTTCACCTGTTGCAGATACTAATTTTTCATATGTAAATCTTTGTATCTATCAGATAATTGCTTTTTGTTATGACATAAAAAAAAAATGCTGCGGTCGATCCAGGCAAAACTTGGAGTCTAGGGCCTCTTCACAAAAATACTTTTAATAAAACAGGCCTCATTCAAAATTCTATTTCTTAAAAATCTACTTTATTATTTTTATTTTGATAGATTTTAAAATGTGTAATTTGTAAAGTAAAGAAGATCACCAGAAAGAAAAACTTTAGCAGAAGGACTTAAAGGAGTTATTATTAAATGCTTGTTTCCAATTTGAATGACAGAATTTAATCTTTCGTTATAAAATGGTATTTTTCACAAAGATATAATTTCACAAAAAATAACTTACTTTTCACAAAATGGGCCCCAAGACAAAAACCCTGGATCGACACCTGAAATGCAAGTTTTTTCGTTCTATACTATTAAATGTTTATTTGCACTGGGATGAAATATTTCATATTTATAATAATTCCGATTCTGCTGTTTTTAGTTACAGAAGATGATGAAAATGATGCAAGTAAAATTGAAGCAGCTGAAGCTGGGATGAGCAGTAGTAAAGGAAGTAATCGAACAGAATCTAAAGGTAATCTGTTTAACACGTTAAGCGTCACGTCAGCCACGGGTGGCTGACAGCGAACTTTCCGTTTAAAACGCGTCATTCACCGATGGCTGACGTCTAAAATATGATACAAAACTGAAAAGATATACATTGTTGTAAATAATTACTGAACAAATATTTAAAATTTTTCTATCTTTTATTTATTACAGGATTATACTTTCTTAAAAATTACTTTAAACATTGTACATTTTCAGCGCTTCAGTGTCACTCATCGTGGCACTCAACGTGTTTAAGGTATGGGCCTACCTTCGGGGCACTTTTTTTGAAAAATATGAAATTTTTATCAAACACATGTTTTTAGTTAAAACAGGGAATAAAACTATGAATTCATATAAATTATTAAAGGAATTTTTATTAACTTTTCAAATTTAGGCAATATTTAGTCGAATTTTAGTAAATAATTGCGTTTATGCCTAATCTTCTATAACTAAATCTATTCAATATATTTTTTTTTTCAACAATATATTAGCAAACCATTTACCTGTGTTATGATGCAAAAGATTTGCAAAAATTTACTAACTTACGCCAAATTTTATATACAAAACATGATTTTTTTTTCTAAAAAAATGTGTATTCAATAAAAAGTCTCTTAAATTAATATATACAAACTTACAAGCTATATTTTGCTTCATAACATACCGATAGATAAGCAGAACCTTGTCACAAAATTTTATTTCAATATCTTAAAAACGTATTAAGAAATGTTTCCCGTAAACGTACACAATGAAAAACGCAGTTTTCCAGAAAACGCAAATTAAGAATTCGATAGAACACAAAAAAAAATTATGTATAAAGTTTACAATTTTGAAATCCACCCTATTTGTAGGGGTTTATATATTTGTGTATATGTTATATATTTGTGTATTAAAATGTATTCTTTACCTTTCCGTGGCTCTTTAAATGGTCACTTCCGGTTTCAGAAAGTTCATTTCTGGTTTATATTTTGGGCTATAACTTCTGATTATCGCTGAACCAAAAGTAAAGCATTTGTGGAATCCCTAATGTTTCAACTTTAAAATAATAAAAAGAGATCGAAAAATTTCTCAAACAGCGGTTTGAGGGTAGGCACATACCTTAAGAGGTACAGACTTAATCTAGAGTATTGAATATTCTCATATTTTTAATGTATATTCATTTAAAAATAATAGCCGGATAAAAGTATTTGGAAAAAAAAAAAAGCTAAAATCTTAAACGATTTTTACGCACAAATAACGTACAAAATAATAAAAATAATCATACGATCGTTTCGAGGGTACTTCGTCCCCTTCCTAATTGAGAAAAAAAAATTAAATGGGTTCAAAGAACCCACCGGCTATAGCCCCGGGAACTGGCTAATGGATTGATTGAAACCGCAGATGTAAGAGTTTATATATTCCAAAGAAATGACTTAAATGAACAGAACTAACTGAAAAAGAGTCACTGCGCAGGATCTCTCCACACTGGTGAAAGAAAAGGGGTGCTGGTCATATCATTTACTAAAATGGAAGTATGTTTATGAATATAATAGTTTATGAATATAATAGAGCTTCGTAAAAGTCTAGGTCAAAAACTGAGTTACATTTTTGAATAATTTTTGCCTCTGGATAATTGAATTGGTGCTTGGAATTCCAACAATGTTTCGCTATTGTAGATTTCTCAATTTCCTGCTATTTAACGTAATTCTGGTGTTTTTTCAGCCTAATTCTAAGTGCACGCTTCGTCTGCCCAATGTAAGGGAGGCCGCACTCACAAAAAATTCTGTAAATGCCCCAGGTATTATGATCTTCAATAGGATCTTTAAGATTGGAGAAAGAAATTTTATTGGTTGGAGAGAAAACAAATTTAAAACTAAACCTATTGAGAATACGAGAAATTTGTGCACTGATTTTAGGAAAATAGGGTAAAACAACAACATATTTAAATTCTTTATTTCTCAATTGACTATATAATTGACTATAATTGACTATATAGTCAATTGACTATATAAAAGCAGTTGCCATCGATCGTGGATTTAGTTTGAATATCATCAACCGCATTTTATCTAAACCTCAGATAATCACAGATTCTGTTCCAGCAAATAAAGAATTTAAAATGTTGTTATCTTACCTTATTTTCCTAAAATCAGTACACAAATTTCTCGTATTCTCAATAGGTTTAGATTTAATGTTTTCTCTCCAACCAATAAAATTTCTTTCTTCAATCTTAAAGATCTTATTAACGATCATAATACCTGGGGTATTTACAAAATGTTTTGTGAATGCGGCCTCTCTTACATTGGGCAGACGAAGCGTGCACTTAGAATTAGGCTGAAAAAACACCAGAATTACGTTAGAAAGCAGGAAATTGAGAAATCTACAATAGCGAAACATTGTTGGAATTCCAACCACCAGTTCAATTATTCAGAGGCAAAAATGATTCAAAACTGTAACTCAGTTTTTGATCTAGACTTTTACGAAGCTCACTATATTCATAAACATACTTCCATCTTAGTAAATGATATGACCAGCACCCCTTTTCTTTCACCAGTGAGGAGAGATCCTGCGCAGTGACTCTTTTTCAGTTAGTTCTGTTCATTTACGTCATTTTTTAGGGATATATAAACTTTTACATTTGCGGTTTCAATCAATCCATAAGCAAGTTCCCGGGGCTATAGGGGGGGGGGGGGTCTTTGAACCCACTTTTTTTTCTCACTGATGAAGGGGATCGAAGTATCCTCGAAACGATCGCATGAGTATTTTTGTTTTGTACGTTATTTGTGCGTAAAAATCGTTGTTTAAGATTTTTAGCTTTTTTTACAATTCGCACAAAGTTTATTCTATGCTTATAAAAGTATTTGACTTCATACCATTATGAATTGTTTTTAAGTTATTAGTTTGAGGAAAAAACAACAAAGGAACAATACAAATTTTAATCAACATTATCATTTAAGTGATTTTTTATAAAATTCCTTTAAAAAAAATTAATTCGTAGTATGAACTCTGATTATTTTTCGGGGAGTTTCGTTTTTGTATTATGCAAGTTAATAGGTTGAACATGAAAATTAGAATGAATCCTTGCGGAAAAGGCCAAAACATTTAACAACTGGTCGTTAACAACGAAAATACATAATAGTATATATTTTTCTTGTTTATAAATTTCCATAAAGTAATTAAAAAAAATGATTTAATTTTTAATTATATTTAATTACAACGAGGTAGAACCCGTCGAATCTCGTCGTAGAAAATGTCTTAAAAGTAACTGTTACATTGATTCGTAATAAACCTATATAACACTAGAATAATTTTAACACAATTATTCCAGTTGGTAAATAAATCAAATTAGATGTAAATTTCCAACTGGGCGGAAAATGTCCGGGCCATGATTCGAACCAGGGATCTCCTGGCTGAAGCCGCCAGTGCTCTGCCATCTGAGCTATCCCGGACGAATCTGGTGGAACTTTTTCACCCAGCTAACCTTAATGATTACACTAGACGTAGTTATTACACTTGACGTAACTGAACGTATCCACCGATTTCTGGAGTTCCATTACCTGAGATTTATTCTGTTGAGCTGAACCAGGTTTCTGACCAGATACTATAATCATTAAGGTTAGCTGGGTGAAAAAAGTTCCGCTTTCGTCCGGGATAGCTCGGATGGCAGAGCACTGGCGGCTTCAACCAGGAGATCCCTGGTCCGGACATTTTTCGCCCAGTTGGAAATTTACATCTAAAACCTACATTAATTGTAACAAAAAGTTAAACTTACATTGGTTAGTCTAACTATTAAAACAAATATTATTTTAATATAAATAAAAACAATGTTCAAAGCATCAAAAAACTATTTCTTCTTGGAAACTAGTTTCTGTAGCCATAGCCTACCATCATCAGTGCAAAATGATTGCTCCGAATAGAAAATTGCTGAAATATATGTAGAAGCGAATTCAATGATAAAATTTATTAGCCAATAAAGTTACAGGAAACAGCCAATGACAGAGAAGTGGATTCAAAAATAAAGTTTATACGAAAAGTAAACGAAAAGAGATTTTCATTTTATGTTGAACATAAAATTAATAAAAAGATAAATTGGTTAGAAGTTACGCTGCATTTACAATATACCAGGTGTCCCAAAAATGACTGATGGATTTTAAAATTCAATAACTTGCAAACGGTGACAGATATTTAAAAAAAATCTTGCAGGAGTGTTATGTAAGGTGTCAGGAGTTTTTATGCTACGATTCTCAATTTTAGTTACAAATAGCATCGATAGATGGCGTTGCAAGCAGTAACCGCTAAATCTAGGCTCGATTTTTCGGCCTCTTTTCTTCCATGCGAAAAGAGGAGATTAAATTGTATTGAATGGATCCCGAAGTACCAAAATTCGGGTCTGGACTGAGCGCCTATTGCTCTCAACGCCATCTATGGCTTGAAATTCGAACTAAAATCAAGAATCATAGTACAAAAACTCCTCACATCATACATAACCCTCCTACAAGAATTTCTTTAATACCTGTCACCGTTTGCTAGTTATTGAATTTTAAAATCCATCAGTCATTTTTAGGACACCCGGTATGTTCCGAATTTTATTTTCATCTGTTTTCATTATAGTCTTTCTCTCCTTAGGTGCTGATAGACTGATACAGAACTTGGAAAGCTTGTTACACAATGAATGGTGCAGCGACGTAGTTCTAAAGAGCACCGATCATGAATTTCGTGCACACAGGTTAATTCTCGGTGCACGGTCGCCTGTTTTTGCCGCCATGTTCCAACATGATATGGTAGAGAAAACTTCAGGCGAAGTCGATATTTCAGATTGTTCAACTGCTGGATTCAAAGCCTTTCTCCAGTACCTGTATTCTGGAAAGACTGAAGTGTCTACAGCTAATGTTATGGATTTGTATTATGCTGCGGATAAGTACCAAGTGGACGACCTCAAGGCAAATTGTGTCGTGTTTATGAAAAATTCTTTGTCCGTAAATACCTTCTGTGATGTCATTGCCCTATCTATAAGACACAATGAATTGGATCTGCAGAGTATTGCCACGCAGTTTTTCTGCAGATGTATTAAGGACATAGTGAAAACGACCCAATGGGAAAAATATTTAACTGAAAACCCAGTAGATGCTAACAAACTTATCATCAAAGCAATAAATGCCTAAAAAAATGTGGGAGAATGTTTATAACCGTTGGTTACTTCCTAAGATTTAAAAAATAAGTATTCTTTTTAGTTGTTGTTGTTCAAGGTAGAATGTGTCGTGCTTATGAAAAATTCTTTGTCCGTAGATACCTTCTGTAATGTCATTGGTTTGTCTGTCAGGCACAGTGGATCGGATCTACAGAGAATTGCCACGCAGTTTTTATGTAGATGTATTTAAGGACATAGTAAGGAACAATTCAATAGCAAAAATATTTAACTGAAAACCCTGTAGAGGCTAAAAAACGTATCATCAAGGCAATAAATGACTGAAATAATGTGGGAGAATTTTTATAATATTGGTTATTTCCTAAAGTTTCAAAAATCTGAATATCTGTTTTTCGTTCAAGGCAGACAGTGCCGTGTTTATGAAAAGTTCTTTTTCCGTAGATACATTCAGTGATGTCATTCTCCTGTCTATAAGACAGTTAATAGGATCAACAGAGAATTGCGACGCAGTTTTTCTGTATATGTATTTAAGGACATAGTAAGAACAACTCAATGGCAAAAATATTTAACTGAAAACCTTGTAGATGCTAATAACCTTATCAAAGCAATAAATGCCTAAAATTATGTGGAAGTTTTTATCGCTATTGATTAATTTCTATGATTTCAAAAATCTGAATGTTTTTTATATTGATTTTGTCTTACTAAGTATCGGAGTTTTCTTTAATAGGTTATCTATGATAAGTGAATGTACAAGTGATAAGTGTAAAAATATATTTGTTTTCTTTTGGTATTATTTGAAATTAGTCATTGTGAGAGATATATTAAAAATTACAAAGTGAATTATAAATAAACAATATACAGGCAAGCAATGCCAATGTTTTCTCTTTTAATAAAGCCTTTTAGTGTAATTATTTTGATATTATGTAATACAACCTGTGGCCAGAAAGTTCGGTGAATGAATTAGGTAGATTTCGTAAGAAATACTACCTATTGCAGTCGTTACCATTGTGTGACTTTTGAAAAATTCCTTCATAACTTTTCATTATAGGACTCCAGGAACCCAAAACAACCCCCACCTAAAAAGTTTATATATATATAATGTATGTATGTATAGGTATGTATGTATGTACTAAATTTTGTCCGCACGATAAAAGTCGCAATTATGCACGGATTGTCCTCGAACTCGCCAACAACTTTGATATGGCTAATATCTCAGCGGGGATTGAAAATGGGCGAAATCGCCCCAAGAGGGTGGAAATGGGGAGGGTTCAAATTTTTGAATATTGTCTTAACATGAATCTGATAAAACCAGCTCTTACACAACAATGGCAGGAAAAAAATAAGTTTTTCGTTATAGCAGTTGCCAACAATTAAAAAAAAAAAAAAAAAATTCTCACCACAACAATTACTTTTCTTTTGCAAAATTTTCACGTGTAAAATTAAATAGTTTGACAAATTGAAAACAAATTGAATATTACGTCATAAGTTTTCTAGAGCAAGATTTCAGCATGAAAACTCAAAATAAAATAAATAGTTTGATGAATTAAAAAAAATATGTATATTGCGTCATACTGGAAATATAATGGACCTCAGCAGGTGAATATGTAACGCCATGTAAGTTTGAAGAAACGTATTAAAACATGATAAAAACCCGACTATGGAAATATTAACATATTTTAACACTTTAAGGTTCTCTGAATTTTTTGTAGCCATTTTATAAACCTATTCCATATACATGTGTGTGTGTATTCGTGTATATTATAATTTTCACAAAGTTTAGCTCCCTACAGCTCACTCTTTGTGAAGAAACTGGGTTTTATCTCTAATCTTGATTTAAGTTTTGTTGGAGAATTTAGTTCTTAACATCGAAATCTACCTCCGCCTGTAGGCCCGAGCCGGCAGGGATTTTATTTCAAATACAGTATTGTACAGAATCAAATACAATTTACTGTCCTTCAAAATAATCTCCATGTATGGTAATGCACTGTTGGGAACGAGTATATAAGTCCTGGAAATTCCTGTAAAACAGTTCTTTCGGAATGGCTTTCAGCTCGGCCGTCACGGCGGAGTCCGTCGTCGCCTAAAAAAACCAAGGTACGGTCAGAAAAATCGTACATAAAGACAATACTTTTCGCATTATTTGACTCTAATGGTCTCATTCACAAAAAATTCCTCCTTGAGAGTACCACATTGAATTCTGTTGCCTATGCCGATGTTCTGAAGCGTTTACTGCAATGGATCCGTCGCTTTCGCCCTAGGTACGCTACGCAAGGCTCGTGGACTCTTCTCCACGATAATGCCCGGCCACACACAGGCTTGGTTGTATGGCAGTTTCTATCCGCGAATGGAGTTGTGACAATTGATCACCCTCCTTATTCACCTGATTTGCACCTGCAGACTTCTTCCTCTTCCCCAGATTGAAGTCAGCCTTGAAGGGAAAGTGATTTACGGACATCACCACATTCAACGCAACGTGACGGCCGAGCTGAATGCCATTCCGAAAGAACTGTTTTACAGGAGTTACCAGGACTTTTATACTCGTTCCCAACAGTGCATTACCATCCATGGAGATTATTTTGAAGGACAGTAAATTGCATTTGATACTGCACAATACTGTATTTGAAATAAAAATTCATTCACCGAACTTTCTGGCCACAGGTTGTATTTGATGATATGAATATGATGAATATATCTGCACTGCCATTTATTTCGACATTTTGAACGCTGATCTTAAACAAGTTGGAAATTGCTCGTCAAACGTGGCAAATGAGGTGCGTTCGTACTATAACTAGTTTTATAATTATTTTTTGCACCCCATATTGTACTGAATGTATAATTTTTTGCACTTCATAAAGTGCATAGTCTGTAACATCATAAAAATGCACTTCCAATAATTTTTTCCCTATTCCCCGTAATGTAACGGAACACTTTTGACTGTCCTGTAATTAAACTATACATCCGATTTTCCTAAAATTTGAAATGGCTCTACAAAATTTTGCAACAATTATATCTTTAAAATTTCAGACCATTCGGAAGGCTGTAACATCATTAAAATGCACTTGTAATAATTTTTCCCATTGGCCGTAATGTAAAAAAAAAACTTTTGGCTGTCCCTGTAATTAAACTATACATCCGATTTTCATAAAATTTGAAATGGCTCGACAAAATTTTGCAACAATCGTATATTAAAAATTTCAGACCATTCGGGTGGGTAGTTTCTGCTCTGTTATATGCGGACGGACAGACGGACGGACTGAACGACGACTATAGGTGCTACGTATTTATATAATTACGAACGCACCTAAAAAGAGGATAACAAACTATTGCTAAAGGCAAACTACACACAATTTTAAGTTTTATTATTTACGAGCCTTAAGACTGTTGGTTAGTGGGATCTCATTCTCCTCGTTAAGATTAAACCTTTGGGTGTGTGATACTTTTTTATTTTTAAAATCAGTAGGAAACACCGAGCCTATGCTCGGTTAAAATTATTTTGTATTGAACTCGATATCAGAGAAACTCTGTCGAGTTTCTCGCCAAGCAAAAGAAACAGTGCAATGAACCGTAGATGAAAGGAATTTCCGCCAATTAATGCCAAACGATTTTTCAAAAATTTAGTACTGTGTCTAGTTTATATTTTCCGGACTGACCAAAGCGGGATTTTGACACATCTATATCTCCGGTTCTATCTATAATAGAAACAAAATTCTTATTTCTATGGAATGGGGCGTGGCACATGACTCAGGAAACAAAAGTAAAGGGGAATCCGGCCAATAGGTTTGTACTAAATGCTATTTTAAAAGTGCTGTTTTTGCACTTTTGAAATTCTTGTTCTGACCAAAATCTGTTGACAGGGCTACAGCAATGTGTAATTATCGGATTTTTACGCTGTTTACGGCATTTGAATTGCTTTTACGAGTAGTTCAAACCTTTGAAAGTTTCATGTAATCATAGAAACTCGACAGTTTCTTGCCAAGCAAAAGAAACAACGGTGCAATGAACAGTAAATGAAACACTGAAAAAAAAAAAAAAAAAAATCTAAAAAACGGAAATTCTACTGGCAATCTAGACACCAGTACTATTTCCGTATTTTTACGGAAAATTTTCCCCATAAATTACAGAATTTCCGTTTTTCTGATTAAAAACGGAAATTTTTTTGTAATTTATGGGGGAAAATTTCCGTAAAAAAAACGGAAATAGTACTGGCGTCTTGATTGTCAGTAGAATCTTCGTTTCTTAGTCCCTTTTTGTTTTACAGTGAAAGAATTTCCGCCAATTAATGCCAAACGATTTTTCAAAAACCTTTTAGTACTCTGTTTCGTTTAAATTTTCCGGGCTGACCAAAGCGGGATTTTGACAGCTCTATATCTCCGGTTCTATTTACGATAGAAACAAAATTCTTGTTTCTATGGAATGGGGCGTGCCACATGACTCGGGAAACAAAAGTAAAGTGGAATCAGGCCAGTTTTTAGTAAAGGCAAAAGGTTTTTTAAAAGTGCTGTTTTTTTGCACTTTGAAATTCTTGTTCTGACCGAAATCTGTTGACAGGGCTATAGCGATGTGTAGTAATCGGATTTTTACGCGGTTTACAGCATTTGAATTTCTTTTATGAGTAGTTAAACCTTTTGAAAGTTTCATGTAAAAATATTAATTGGTTTTTGATTTATACCAGGTCATAGTAATTGATTCCTATATTCCAGCTTGGCGTATATCTCTACTACAGCGCCTAGAATACCTAGTGTGGCAATATGCTATCCAAACAGTGCTAAAAATTTGTATCCCTTAAATGTGCGACGATACTGCTAAAATTTCAAGTGTCGATCGCAGCGACATCTGCGGGATTTTCGTATTACTAGTATTACATTGTATAGACTAGCAGTTTCTTGCAGTTGTAGAAAATATCCTGCAGATGTTGCTGCGATCTGCATATTGCAGCAGTATCATTGCGCATTTAAGGGATATAATATTTTACGCTTTTTTAAGTATTACAGGGATAGCCGATTTCCACACTATATATTCTAGGCGCTATAATCTCTACTTATATTTGCTTGTGAGCTAAAAGAATTATCGTAATACACGCTAGTTTCTAATTATTGCAGCGTAGCGTACGTAATACTAGGTTGAGCAAAAAGTTCTGGGAAATTTGAGAAAGTTGCGTTGTTATGCGCAAATTAACAACAAAAGCAACAAGGACTATTCTTCAAAGTAGAGACCATCATAGTCCACGACTTTCTGCCATCGTACTGCCAGATTCCGGATTTGCTGGAAGTACCTCGGCGGCTCCTTGGAATCGAAAAACTCTTTACATACTACTTCAACTCCATTAAAGGATTCAAATCGTCGGCTCTTGAAAAAGTGTTCCATTGATCAAAAGATGTTGCAAAGATCGAAAGACGTGGTTCCATCGGATGGAACCACGTCTGGACACTACCACTATTCACTGTTAAAAATATCGTGAAAAATTACCTCTGCTTTTAAAGGCTCTCTATTTTTTGACCAACGAGAAAGCTACATAAACACCTATGAAGCGTTCTCATTGGTCAGAAAATAGCCTTGAAAAACAGAGGTAATTTTTCACGATATTTTTAAGTGTTGCTCCTATATACGATACAAATTCTGGTAACTATCAGATTAAAAATTTCCCGGAACTTTTTGCCCAACCGAATATGCGAGATCCAGGTTTATTTTGCACGAAATCTGAATGATTTTTCACGAAAGTACTGCGCACAATAATCATCGCGGAATGTCCTGCTGATATAGAGGAGAAACTAGATTATAGGTACGTTCCAGTGAACCTCGATTATGGAAATATTCTAGGTAAACACTGCCTGCGGAGAAACCACAGAACATGCACAGAAAGATAATGTAAGCACTTTAGTGAATCAGAGTACTTATAGTCATGAAAACAATTCGACAGAACTTCAGTATTACTACAATAAATCAATGTTTAACCTCTGATATACGATTTAAAAATAAAAAATGTATCGCAATTCATCAAACAGTTAAGTAAAAAATACATTAATACATTTTATACAGTTAAAAAGCAAACGTTTCGAGCTAAATTTTAGCCCCTCATTAGTGCAAAAAATAACATTCAAATGACCAGAAAACTATATATCACGTTTACAGTTAAAAATTAATAGCGGTTGAAGAAAGTATAAAAAATATCAAAGCAATGCGGTGTATTCAGGTGGAAGTGCACATGATTCATTAATCGGCAAAGTTTGCTTACGAGTGAACAGACCTTCCAGAAAAACTCTACTTTTAATATTATTACAACCAGATCTGATAACTGTCAAATTTGCGAAATCTGGGATATGGTCGGTATCTAAAGAATGCTGTACAATTTTAGACTGTAGGCTTCCAGATTTGTAGGCATTTATGCTCGGCAAGGGGAATGGCGCAAGTACCACCAGTTTCGCCAATATATATAGAGTCGCAATCTTTACACTGGATGCTGTAAATTGAACCGATTCTTAGTAAGGAGGTATTTTAGGTTTAGATTTACAAAGTAAATTTTTCAAACCATTTTGTGGCTTGAATGATGTACTGATATTATGAGACTTCAAAAGACACAAAATTTTTTCAGAAAGGTATTTGTTGTATGGTAGAGATGCGTAAATAGTGGGAACCTGACGAATTACAGAGGATGACACGCGATGCTCCGAAAAAATCCTTTTTAACCATCTTAATTTTTTTATTGATAATTTAAGATATTTACTGACTTAATCCAAAATGGCTATCCTTTAAGATGGTTAAAAAGGATTTTTTTCTGAGCACACCACATTCCACCTGAATACACATCATTGCTTTGATATTTTTTATACTTTAATTTTAACTGCTATTAATTTTTAACTATAAACATGATACATAGTTTTCTGGTCAGTTGAATGTTATTTATTGCACAGATGAGGGGCTAAAATTTAGCTCGAAACGTTTGCTTTTTAATTGCATTAAATGTATTTATGTAATTTTTACTTGTATGTCTGATGAATTTTAATATATTTTTTAATTTTAGGATTACCGTTTATCATATCGAAATAAGCGAAAAATGGTCTCTTCTGTATTGCTTTAAAACGCACATATACTCAAATATTTTTTTCAACATTCCAAATTTTGCAATTTATTCAATTTAAACCATTTTACAAAAGTAATGCAGTCAGTCTGGTGTTTTATTACATATTTTTTCATTGTTTTACAATCCTTTTATATCAAATAAATTTTTGGCAGTTTTATTAGAATTTTTCGTTTTTCCTTTCATTTAAAAAGGATTAAGAGGATTTATTAAACTAATCGACTATGTTATTTTGGACTTGGTAATTAAAGAATGCTATCAATATACCATAAATAGCTTTTAGTTAATTTTTAATCAGATAATAGAGCTACTTAAAAAAATTTACAAATATGACTGAAATTAGGGAACATCTTTTCATAACGATGGAATATCGAATTAGGAGTTTTTATTGAATTATAATTTATCGTATGAATTATACTAAATATAGGAAAAAATAATTGGAATGCATACGACTTAGTATATTCTGTTAGTCACGTAAAAAACAATTAGGAATTTAGAAAGTACATGAATTGAAAATTCAGAAAATCCAACAAGTGTTAAGAGCTTATGAAAACATTTAAAAGAAGAAAAAATAGCTTAATCAGGTAATCTGAGTTTCTGCCGCGCTTATCGGAGCGATGTTGGATTTCCTGAAATTAAAAAAACTAATTGTATTCAATAATTACAAGTACGCACGGTGATAAAACAAATGCTCATTATTCAGTCTGGTTTTAAGTCTACATATTTTGTGTAAAATGATAATTTTTGGCCGTTTTATTGGAATTTTTCGTTTTTTTCATTTAAAAAGATTAATAAGGAGATTTATTAAACTAGTCGGCTCTGTTATTTTGAACTTGGTAATTAAAGAATGCTATCAATATTCCATAAATAGCTTTTAGTTAATTTTTAATCAGATTATAGTTACTTAAAAATTTACAAATATGACCGAAATTAGGGAAAATCATTTCATAACGATGAAATATCAAATTCTGAATTTTTTATTGAAATGAATTATAAGTTATCGGATGAATTATCCGAAATATATGAGAAAATACTTGGAAAGCATACGACTTAGTATGTCTTGTAAGTCACGTAAAAAAACAATTAGGAATTTAGAAAGTAGATGCATTGAAAATTCAGAAAATCCAACTAGTGTTAGAGCTTATGAAAACATTTGCAAAGAAAAAATAAGCAGATAATCTGATAAAAACTAAGCATCAGATAATCTGATTTTCTGCCGCGCTTACTAGAGGGACGTTGGATTTCCTGAAATGAAAAAAAACCTAGTTTTATTTAAAAATTACTTCAAGTACGCCCGGTGATAATTCAAATGCTCATTATTCAATCTGTTTTTATGTCTTTACATATTTTGTGTAAAATTATGTGAATTTTGAAAATGTAAAGGCAGTTTTTCAAACATTAAGATAAAATCCTTGCTGAGTTAATTAATGAATCCCCATATAGCTTACAGAACAACAGCAAATAAAATATGTCGAACTAACCAGCAATATTATCATTTCTAAAAAGTAAATGATTTCTTCTGAGATTTGTAAAGATCGATAAAATGGTTTTGAATTATTTTTAAAATGTCCGACATTATGTCTTACTAGAAATATTACTTTTGAAAAGTGTATAGCATCACTATTAAGTTATTTTTTTATTTCTATCATCTTTCGTTTATCTTTTCTTTTCTGAATTAAAGATATCTAAGTGAAGATCTAAGTGATATCTTATCAAAAACAACTCGTTGTAAATGATATCTCCAAGCCACAAACCTAAAATGTCAGTCATAAAAAGAAGCGATATAGAAGTGCATACTCAAAGTGCCGTGTAAAAATCTATCACTAATGTTTCCAAAGGACTCGGGTGAGGTACAGTATGTAAAAACTGCTTGGTGACCTGCAAGCGTATATTTAATATATGCAGTACCTATATCAATTTCGAAAAATTGTGAAAGTCGAAAAAAATTAATTTCTCGTTATTGCACTCTCAGTAATAAATCAGCAAGATTTGTAAGAGAAGCAGGAAATGGTATGTGATTTTGGTAATCATCTATTATTACAATTATACTTTTCAATATTTTAAACATAATTTTTAATTACATAAATACGTTTAGTAATACATTGTTTCAAAATTAAAGGGAACACTGGTAAAATGGATCCTGTTTGTGACAGAATGATTTCGTAAACGTAAAATGTCGTGTTTCCAACATGAGGAATATTATATAATACTGCTCAAGTATTATATAAACTAATGTAGTACTAAAATCTGTTCTAGTAACAGAAACCTTACAAAAACAGATTTTTCGCCTGTCATGTGCAATTCCGTTTACGTAGGTTTTACTGCAATATATCTCAGTTTGTTAACGTCTATTATTATGTGCCTTGTTAGTAATATTCATATCATTATTTTTTATCTCTATTTTACAAACTCAAAATGTTTATTACATGTTTACTTAGAAAATCCTCCTCGTAAAAGTGGTCTTTCTCGTTCAAATAATGGTAAATAAAATCGATAAATCGATCCCATGATGTTAAATAAGAATAGGCATGTAAACACCAAAAGCTTAAACTTCTCGCGGTTTAATGGGATCAGTAATGCAAGAAAAAAAATTGTTAAAAAAAATAATCACATGTAAATGAGGAAGAACAAACATTATAAAAAAACTGCAGGTCGCCAAGCAGTTTTCACATACTGTACCTCACTCAGAGTCCTTTGGAAACATTATGAGTAGTGATAGATTTTTACACGGCACTCTGCGTATGCACTTCTATATCTCTTCTATGTGACATCACTTCTTTTTATGACTGACGTTTTAGGTTTGTGGCTTGGCGGGATCATTTACGAGTTGTTTTTGATTAGATAACAATTTCTCGCTGTTTTATTGCTATAAAGAATTTTATTTTATAACGTTATTTACAAAAACTATCAATATTAATACTATGCACATATTTCTAAATTCTTTCATAATCAATCTATACATATTCGATCATAACTACAAAATTTACTGTCAAACTTCAGAATTTAGACTTTGACCTAAGAACTTCGTTATATAAGTGTGGTATTAATTTCGAAAAAGTTCTATGAACCTGATGGGTTGAATTGTTTTCGAGAACATTCTGTGGACTGCGATTGATTGAATCATCTCGGCTCCTATTGGAAATTTCTTTCAGATTTTAAAACATTATTTTTTTCGCCAAATTTGGCGACATTCTTTCATTTGGCACCAAGCACGTTTTTTCGAATTAATATTCTTGGAAGTCAATTTTCCCTCACAAATTTTGCCAGTGTAACCAGTATTGCTTTAAATATTACCAAATTTGTAGAAATGTTGACAACTTTGCGACTTCATTAAGTACCAACTGGTCAACAACTTAATAAATATTTCAAGCTTCATTCCCATTGAAATGCATCGACCTGTAGTGATCCCAAAATGAACCACTAATCGAATTTTCTCGAAGGTCGCCCCAATGGTCTTCTTGTACCCCAAAATGGTAGGATACAAAATTTAGTTAAAATCGTTAGAGCTGTTTTTTAAGTAAAATTTACATACGCACACTCAAGATTTTCTTGTATTATAATGGTTGCACTCTTTCTTAGCCCACACGCTGATGAATTCTCCTAGACCACCGATCACCACTCGCACAGACTTCGAAAAAATGCTAAACTTGTTCAATTAAAATTAACGAACAATTTATGAGCTGGGATATAGACCAGGGTTCGCACAATTCTACCACTAAATTTTTACAGTATTTTCAAAGTATTTCACTACAGAAAAATATTGCAAAATCTGTGAATAAAGG
Source organism: Maratus speciosus (assembly GCA_963932465.1). Lineage (NCBI taxonomy): Eukaryota > Metazoa > Arthropoda > Arachnida > Araneae > Salticidae > Maratus > Maratus speciosus. Next base: position 447,374,472 of record OZ010797.1, read on the forward strand.
CGGTGATTGCGAATGCTGTGTTTTAAAAATTAAATGTAAATTTCCTTATCATTAATAGTGGTGCCAGAGTCCTTGGAAATTCCAAGGAGTGTGCGAACCTTGTAGACGATCTTGCCCGATACTAATAAGGGAACCACTTTTGGTGCTGCTCGCACCTAAAATATACCGTATATCCCGGCGTATAACACGCATCACTAATTTGAGAGTGTATAATTTTATTTCAAGCATATACTGCTGTATAACACTCATCAAGTTTTCCCCACGAAAACAAACCTGAAATAGCAGCTTTCTCCCACTTCAGATAATGTCTTTTCTTTGCGACATGTGAACACTTAGTTTGGGATATGTTTAGATCCCATAGAAGAGATGGAATTAAAAAAAATAATAAACGAATCTAATACAGATTTTGTAGTAATTCCAGGTGGACTGACTTCGTTAGTTCAACCATTAGATGTTTTCATAAACACAACTTTCACAAAAAGTTTAAGGCTGCAATGCAACACATGGATGCTAGAAGGAGAAATATCATTTACGAAACGAGGAAATATGCGGCGTGAGTCATTGACGCAAATGTGTGGAAGGATAATAACATCATGGAATGAAATCAAACCGAAAATAACTGTTAAATCATTTTAAAATTGTAGGATATCAAATGAGCTTGACGATACCGAGTTTCGCTATTATCCCTTTAAGACCCGGAATATTTTCATATTTAAATATTACATTCTTCTCGTTATTAACTCTATACTGACCCTAATGACACTTAAAAAAATAATTAAAAAATTTTTCGTCACCCCCTGGAGCGTGGAGAGTACCCGCACGAACGTGCAGGTTGGGCTTTTTCTGAGAAAGCCACACCCGCACAATCGTACGAGTTGAGCTTTTCCTGTGAAAGCTTTACAGTAGAACCTCTTTTATCCGAAACTCTTTTAACCGAAACCCTCGGTTAACCGAAAACCCTTTTTAAAAGCACTCTCTGTGTCTCTCTGTGCACTCTCACATTCCCTGCGTGCAAAATACATTTTTATTATTATTTTTTTAACTATCATATTTCTTCTGTCCAAGCGGTCTTTTTCGAACTACGAGTACACATAAATATTTTCGATTCCCTTTCTTAGAGTTCCTTTGAATTTAACTTGGGCTCCCGTAAGCTGCGGAGTGGAACGAAGAAAACGAACAAATTAGCAATTTTGAAGCTTTTGAATGTTTTGCAAAAGGCTTGCCACGGCTGGAGCCGCAGAAAGACTGATACTGGTGAACTAATATCAATAAAAAATCTCCGTGATAGAGCTTCAAAGCAAAGGCAATCGAAACTACGACCAACAAAACATTTTTTTCAAACCCTTTTAATATATGTAAAAGGTACTTAATTTTAAAATTAGAATTCAGGTAGTTTTTTCTTGTTTCTATTTTCCTATTGCTTATTGCTTTATTTTTATTAAGCCCTTGTTACCATAATAAGAAATATTGCATATATTTCTCCTTAATCTCAAAATTGAAGCATTTCCGATTATCCGAAAATTTCGACTTTCCGAAAGAGGGTCGGTCCCAATTACTTCGGATAATCGAGGTTCTACTGTACTTATAAGATGATTTGGGAAGTATTGGCTGAAATACTGCAATGGAAATCCTTACTGGCTCTAAAAACCTAAAAAAGAAGAAAAAAAGTTAATACTCGAGTTGTACTTATTGACTTCAAAAAATTCATATTTTAATTTTAAAATGTTTGCCATATTTTTAAAGCTTTTTTATAATATCGGTTTTATTTTTCTATACACTGTAAATTAAAATGTCTGAAATTCAGACACTTAAGTGTCTGAAATGGAGTGTTCAATTTGCAGACATTTTAAAATGTCTGAATTTTTTCAGACACTTTTTGCGTCTGACTTTCAGACACTTCAAACGTCTGAATCGCATCCATTTTTTTTTTGTAAGTATCATACGTAGCCATGTTTGACCACGTTGAATCCTGGAAAAAATATTTGGCTGTGGTCCTGCCCCTTCCCCTTCCCTCCCTGTACAGCCGGATTTTTTTGGTGCTCTCAGTTTTGGTATGCAATTTTCGTTACGCTGAGAATTTAAATCTTTTACGACATTGTACTGATTATAATCAATATCTTGAACTTCAGGAGTAGAACAAGATTAAAAAACAAAAAATATTTATCTAAATATTAGATTTTTTTTTATTTACTTTGTTTTTAACCTTATTTTACATTAAAAGTTCAAAATATTGATTATAATCAGTACAATTTCGAAACAGATTTAAAATATCAGATGTACGAAAATTGCAAAAATCCCCCCCCCCCCCCACCAAAAAATGAAAATTCATAATTTAAAAATTAGATTTTTTAAAAAATATATTGCCACATAGGCAATTTTACATATACATCACTTGATAATCACAACAGCCATTTAACTATGAAGAACATTGGGGAAAAAATTCCTTTGGTATTTTGTTAAATATATTTGCGTTTTTAATCTTGTCCTACTCTAAAAATTCAAAACTTTCATTATAATCAGTGCAAGATTTAAAATATCAGCTTTACGAAAATTTCATGTAAAATCCCCCCCCCCCAAAAAAAATGAAAATACTTATTTAAAAATTACGTTTTTAAAAAAATTATATTTCCACATGGGCAAGTTTTTATGTAGATCAGAGGGTAATGACAAAAGCTATTCAACTATCAATAAAAACAAATAAGTACATATTCTATATTAAAAACATGAGGAAAAAATAACTTATAGTTTCCAAGCTTCTTTCGTCTTAAATATATACAGTAACATCTGTCATTTTTGTATTTTTCGTATAAGTGCATATAAATAAAGTTACCACAATTTTAAATACGAAATCTAGTTATAGGTTTTTACTTTTTCCCATTATAAATTTCAAATTACTTTTTTATTAAAAATAATCAAAAAATCAGTATTAGAGTTGATTGCAAATCAAATACATATGTGTATTTTTACAGGCAGCTTCACATAATAGACGAGTCTCATGTACTTTACTTATCTTTTTTTAATCTGCGGTTTTATGCCAGGAAGTAAGAAAGCATTAGGTTATCTTTCAAAGTTTTTTTTTCTTTACTTCCTTGTAGCCGTCGTTTACTGTGAGATAAGAATTATCCATTGAAACTAAGAACTGTCATTGAATATATAATTCGTAATAAAAAACAACTTCATAAGTTTAAAAATATATACTTCTAGAATTAGTGGAGTTTTTTGCGAACAGATTCAAAACTAATTAAATTTCATGAAGGATTTTGTTTAGTACAATAAATAAAATCATAAAATACACTAATTTTAGTACTATAAAGAAATTATGGCACTTACTTCAGTTGCTGCAAGAGGTAAGAAAAATTCATCGATTTGAAATTTCAAAAACTACCCCAGTGAAGGAGAAAGGCTTGCATCATTTTAGTACGAAATCCCATAATATATCCGACTAGCCATATTTAAAGAATGAAATGTTTCATCCTCAAAATAGGATCCGCCAGACAAAAGTTTCTTTTTTTTTGCTAGCTTCGACAGGACGAAGATGAATAACACAATATTATTGATATAAATTAATACGAATTAACACTAAGTCCATTGCACACGCTTTGTAGAATTTCCGGGTGTAATCTTCAAGCGTCGTCTACTTCTGTTCTGTGTCTATCCCGCCCTTATATCGACGACATCTTCTAAGAGACATTTGATGTCAAGCACACACGTCAGATGTATGTATTCAATAAATAAATAATCCAAGTGAATACGATTTTAAATCACAGAACTTCACATTCCGCGAAAAACGAATTAAAATACACGCGTACATAAAAACAAACTTTGTTTGAATTACAACGTATACCAGCTTTGAACGAAGACATCTAAAACGCATGCGCGACTGGCAGTGCCCCCTGGTGGTTATTGCGTCGGAAGAATCAAAACGTCTTAAATTAAGACACGTTTAAACCAATGAAGTGTCTTAAAATAAGACGTTTACGGATATTTTAGACATTATTCTCAGTTCGTTTACACCATGGTCATAGTAAGACGCTTATGTATCTTAAATTAAGACATCTATAATGTCTTAATTTTCAGATTAAGACACTTAAGTGTCTAAAATTCTTTTTCAGTCACATATGTATCTAAATTTAAGACGCTTCTATTTGCAGTGTAAGTCTACAACTTTTTTAAATTAAAATTTAAGAAATGAAAGACATACCAGTGATTGCGTGAAATCTAGGATGAGGAACAGAAATGAACTTAACATCCTACTTGTATTGTTTTTTATTTTTATTTTTTCTTTCTATTTGGTTTGGATGTAAAATTTTGGGGAATGAGTTCAGAAGACTTTGATGAGGAAGAATGATCCAAAATTCTCATTTCTTTAGAAATATTTGTAAATTTTTCTTCATCGAGCTCATCTGAACTTGACTATCATTCTAATAAATGGGTCATTCCACGTAAAATGAGCAAAAATTAAAAAAAAGTCGTGGCCGCATACTAACCAATTTTAATAAAATTCGATGCTCAGGTTCAATTCATATTCAAGTAATGCTCTGCAAAATATAGTGACAAAAAATAAATTTTTTAGCAGTTTTGGACATTTAAAAAACTTGTGATATAGAATGGCATGTGCGCAATCGTCCAAAGTTGCAAGTTTGAAGTTCTGTATCTTGAAAACTGGTTAACAGAAAGGAATTTTTTTTTTTAATTTTATAAACGCTGAAAAATTAACTTCTTATTTACTGAGTAATAATAATCTAGTAACACCATGATTATTTATAAATTGGTTGCAAAAATTGAAAATTTGTGAATTTTGAGAAAATTAGAAACGTTATAAAAATCAAAGAAATTAAAAAACCTCTGTGAAATTAATGCCTGATGTAGTATGTCATATGTAGATCGAATTCCCCAAGCTTTAAAGTGGCCATTTATTTCCTTCATCTTCAAAAAATCTTAGAAACTTAAAAAAAATTACAAAATCATGATTTTTCCTCTTCTGTATAAGCAAAAAATAAATAAAAGGACAGGCCCGACATTAACAATATTGCACAGACATAAAGATTAATAAGTCCATGATACGCTAAAAAAATTTCAAGATTGCCTTTTGATTCCTAACATATGAAAAATGGGTTCAAAATAGTAATGTTTTCTACATTCCATTCGCAATACCTCTTTGAATTCGCCCGCGTATCTTAAAATATTGAACGATTTCATGGGAAAACAAATTTAGTGCTGCCATCTAGTTTTGTTTATTTGAATTTAGAATTGATATATAGTTTTTCGTTTACCTCAGTCAGTTCTTTCTCCTCTAATTTAAAATTCTGTTGAGGCAAAAATAAACTGAAAGCAAGAATAAAAGTTTCTGTATTTAAAGTATACGCATTTATCTGTAATATCAAATAATTTAAAACTTTAATAAAGCTTTCTTTGACTTAAAAAAAAGTGATAGAAATATTGCATTTTACACTCAACACTTTTTACTATTTAATTTTTTTCTCATTAAGGAATAAAAAAGGCAAGAATGAAACTTTTGATATTTCAAACATATACTTTTAGCTATAAGGTGTAGCAATTTGCAGCTTGTCAAGGCTGTCCTTCGTGTGTAAAGGATTAATAGAAATATTCCTTTTTTCCCTCAAAAATTTTCAAAATTAATTTTTTTCTCGATACGAAATAAAAATACAATTACTAACTTACGCCAGTCTGTTAATTATCATTCATTCCTAATTATAAATAATTTTTAATATATTCTTTCCATTCCTAAGGCTAATAATCGAAATTGAAATTTTAAGCACGTAGACAATACCTCGATTTTACATTCAATTTTAATGTAAATTTTAATACTTAAATTAATAATCCAGAAATCTATTATTTTACATTTACTCATAAATAGATATGATCTACTTATATACTGATTTTGATTAAAATCTGTGACATGTGTGCCACAGCTGATTTGCTCATTTTGCATGGAATGACCCAAATATTTTTCAAATGTTTTGTCCGCAATCTCGTCATCATCCGAGAGATCACTAAATCCAAAGTCTGATTTATTCATCAATTGCAATATTTCTTCTTGTGTGAGAATTCTTTTCGGTTTAGACATCTGAAAAAGTGTTTTATTTTGCTTTGTTAAAAGTTAACAAAGTATTCCATAAAAAATAATAGTATGTATTAGAAAATTTTATTAATTGAAAAGAAAAAAAAGTAAATATTAATTGAAAAGAAAAAAATAATTCATCCATGACAACACCCAAGAAAATAATATGGCATTAATTATATAATAACATACTTCATTTTTATTCTGGCTGTCAGCAAAATTATTGAAACACAAATCAAGATGAACATTCAGAAAGCACCTTTGCTGTAGCACTGACTGACGTAACGCCCAAGTCGCACGATCGAGTATTACGAAGCTTATTATCGAGTTAACGAAATATTGAGTCCTACGAGCAACATAAATAGTGTATGATTAATATTTTTTATTATATTAGATTTTTTTTTTTTTTTTTTTTTTTTTAGACATTAAAGCAAAAATATTTATCCAAGCAATTAGAAATCTACTGATAATTACCTTTTTACGACAGATAAAATTATGAGTTGTATCCGTTGTAATTGTAAACAAATCTAGTAATGCCGGCTAAAAGTAAAACATGTACTACAACCGTCATCTGTTGATAAAAAATGATACTTTATTCTTTTTGCAAACCAGAACGATCGTCCGATTCGGTTTTTTATTACATACGACTGTTTCAGAAGCAAAAATTTACATGAATGTCTAACCCGCACGATCGTGCGGGTTGGATCTTAAAAGGTTATAGCTAGATGAAAGCGACATTGGGGGAGAAAATGACACTCCCGAAAATATAAATGAAAGCGAGTAGAACGAACTTTTCATGTTATCTGAATGAGGAAGATAAAGTTTGTTAGACAATATATCTTGTAAGTTTCTTTTGTTTATATTGATATATAAATGCATTTAAATATACCTCTAAAAATTTGGAATATTTTATTCTTATGATTTTACATCAACCATTTTATATTCGGTGTATAACACGCACATGGAAAAATGAAGTGATTTTTTAGAGTTAAAAGTGCGTGTTATACGCCGAGATACACGGTAAATGCTAAACACTTCATTTTCAAGATACAATATATATCACATTTAATTATGTTTTCTAGATAATGACTACTTGACTATTTGCTTCAGATAAATGTCACGATTTGCATATTCTTAACATTTATTTATCAGTTATTAAGCCTAATTTGCATATTTTTCAACGGTGTAATGTTTACATCACTATCAACTTTACATCAATTTTGAGGCAACTATTTTAATGTTTTTCTAGACTAGATTTATATGCTGATTTCAAATCTGCAGTTTGATTTCTTATGTCATGTCTAGTTTTTGAGCCAGATGAATTTCTACTTTTGCACGGCATTAACACAGGTTTGATATAAGATGCTTTTTAGGGGTGTGTAATTCGTTGACAAGAAGGTGAACAGGGTCTGATTCATATCAGAGACATAAGCTAAAATTTATATAATCGAAAAAAAAAATAAGTAGTAGAATCTATCCTAACTAGTTGAAGTTTATCATACAAAGTATCATAAAAAGCTATTTTTGGCTTTTTTTACCCAAAACTAAAATTTCCCTTTTTTCAAAAACTAGACGTGATAGAAGAAGACAGATACAAGATTTGAAATCAGCTCAAAAAACTGGTTTAGAAACATATTAGCGCATTCGTACTGCAGAAATATTTGAACGTCAAGAAACATTATTAGAAAAACATGAAAAATATGCAATTTAGGTATAATATTTCAGTCATATGTCAGTATAATCTCAGAAAAAACGTTTTTGTGAAGTAAATTAGGTAGTAATCATAACATAAAACAAAAAACCCTGTCTGATATTGCTTTATACCTTGCATTTGCAAACAATTGTATAAAATTTACTAAATTTGCATAAATTGAAATATGCAAATATCTCTCAAACTTGACTTGCTGGAGTAAATCTAAAACTAGATTCGGAATCAGCACAAAATACCACATATAAAACAACTAATTTCTGTTTTAGGACAGAGCAAAAGTTAAATTTGTTGACCAGTGTAATTTTTGGTGTGATAATTGGCAAGATTCACAGTTATTTTTCCTGTAAAAAGAATTTAAATTCCTATTTCTTTTATTTGCAAAAAAAAATGGCCCCAATTGCCAGCCGCTATTAACGTATTTTATTTTACAGATATAACATCTTTAATTGCATAAAATTAATTAAACATTAAGCAGTTCCTTCTGACTTTGTGAATTATCTGAGTTCTTTCCAATATTGACGATAACTTTTGCGCACCCGAGATGCCCGTTATTTAGAGGTTTTGCTATAATACTTTTGAAAACATTTTAGTTCGTTAAAAAACGTGTAGATGGCAGCACCACAAAAATCCAATTCTTCAGATGAAAATGTTTTCAAACCAAGCTGGGAGGAAGAACTATATTTTAATTTGCCAGACCAAGTCATACGATATAATAGATAATAAATATAAAACTATATGAGAGCTATAATTTCTATAATGAAGCAAAGCTGTATAGTTTAATGCCATGATTAGGATTAAGATATACATTCTGATTTTCGAACGTTTTAACTATTGCCATGGCTTTGCTCATGGCCATGGGTTTGTAACATTTACGAATTTTTTTAAGATGAAAAGAACAATATAACGGCTTTAAAGAATTATTTCCTAGCTTCTTGTTTTTATAGCAACTCTTTATAGATATCCATATCGGGGTTCTGCACAGATTCCAATTAAGACTAGCGTATGGTTGTATCCGACACGAACCTGATAATTTTATTTGAAGTTAATCCAACTCGAACTTAAAACAAAAAAAGTTTGACACCAAAACCAACCCGACCCTGATGCACTTAAACCCAAAATTGACTCGGGGGAAAAAAGAAAAAAAAAATCAATAGTTTAAGGTGGTCCTCAAATTACCTGCTTAACAACGCGAAACTTTCTGACACTTTTTCTGACTCACTTTTAAATGTTAAGGCATAAAAATGGCAGGCCGGAATATTGAGATTTGGAATCGAAATGAGTTTTCCGGTCTTTAATAAATAAACTGCTTATTGGGTTACAAAAAATTCTTGTCACGGAACGACTACTTTATCGCGCTGACGCGTCGGGAATTCAAGTCAAAACACCACCTTTGACAGTATTTTGCTGAAAGATCTTCTGCCTTTACCAAAAAATGAAAAACATCATTCGATTACATAGTGAATATAAGTTGAAACAGTAAAAACTAAAAGATCTTCTTAAGGCTGTTCTCAATTGCTTTGTTCAGCAAGCTCAAAACGTTTTGACACATTTACAAATTCATTTTTTAACGGAAAGATATAAAATAGGAAAGTCTAACCGTGGAAGAAATTTGGAATCGAACTGTGTTTTCTCTTTTTTGATCAGTAAATTACCTATTGAGTTATAAGCGATTTTGATCACGCGGCAAATGCGTTTTTCACCCTTTCTTGGCTGGTTTTTCTCCTTTCGCACGGAAATCCGGTTCAAAACGCCCACTTTGACAATATTTTCTGAAAAATCTATTGAAAAATCTATCTGAAAAATCTATTTATTTCAAAAAAAAAAAAAAAAAAAAAAAAAAAAAAACCCTTCGATTACAGAGTTTCTGAACAACAAAACTTTCTAGTTTTATGCATTTCTGAACAAAAATAAATTAAAACTACTATCATAAAGTTGCCCTTTTGCATTTGAGAACAGCCTTAAGACACTATCAAAAATTTTAAATGCGCTAGGAAAGCAGGAGCAAGACTGCCTGCAGCTTTGATCCTGTTTACATAGTAGAAGCACGTCTGTCTTCTTTGCGCCAGACGAAGAAAGACTAAGATCTTTCGAAAGGCCAAGCGCAAGCAGGAGCAAGACTGTCCGCAGTTTTGCTCCTGCTTTCATAGTAGAAGCACATCTTCTTTGCGCCTGACGACGAAAGACTAATAAGATCCTTCGAAAGGCCTAGCGCATTGAAAATTTTTGATGGTGTTTTAAGATCTTTTAGTTCGTACGATTAAATAGTTTTTGAATAATAACACCTGCTAATTTTATGAGTTTCCGAACAAAAATAAATTCTAAAGGACTATTTTTTGACGCGCTTCTGAATTTGATAAGAGCCTTGGTAAAATTATTGAAAAATATTATTATCTCTAAAATCAATTTTATCTTTTATGTAGAAAAAGGAACATATATTCTCATTTGGATTTAAATATGCAGGGTATTGCCAAATTCGACCGAAATTCATGCTCCAAGCATAGATTATGAAACATTTTCAAACACATTCAGAATAATTTAACAAAACTGCACCATTTAAAAAATTAAAATATTACGTCTAATTCAACCATATGGAAACGCATAACACATTCCAAAACCGAATTTCATCTGTTCCTATGTACAATCGAAAAATTATCCGAATTTTTTCAGTAGCCCTGTATAGGATATACATGTTATGATGTGTTTTAAGGGGTTTGGGAATATTAGAAAATTTACACTGGGAAAGGAATGTAACACAGCTGCAATATATGTTATTTTCCCTTTTGAGGGTCCATGTTTAGATAAATAGAGGGGTCTGAGTTTTCTGTTTTTCTCATTACAGAGAAGGAGCGGTGGTTAGATATGTGTTTACAGTTGGGTATAGGACGGATGAAAATATTGAATTTCAACGGATGAGAAAGATATTTCCGCACTTTTCGGCTGGGCTTTTGACCCTAGCAGCAATAAACTCAAGAGGGGAGATCTAGGTTTGACGTTCGTTAATCCTTCCAAGAGCTATAAATTTGGCGGCGAATGTCAGGAATATTTGTGCAGCTTAGTGGGGTTAAAAGAGGTTAGCGTTACTTAAAAATTCAAGCGTTCTCATGGCGTCAGAGGGGGCGTAGAGAATTTTAGCCAATTAAAAGTTAAGTAGTGTCATGGTACTTCCCGTCTTAAATAATAATAACAAAAAAAAAAAAAAAGGACAGCGAGGGAAGTTTTGGATTTTAGGGAGGTAAGAAAAAAAAGATGGGCAGAAGACTTGTTTTGGAGACGAGTGGTAGTTTTTAAGATGGAGTTGCGTATCCCGAAGGAATGGAGCTCCTGACTCTAACTGATATTGAGGGAAACAGCGGCTAATGCTCCGGTAGGAATGAATAGTAGAAATATTGGAGACGGATACGTAGAGGTTGATATGGAGATTTACCTGAATGTACACTCAGTAAAAGAATATAGGATTGACTTTTCTGTTGACTAGAAGAGTTTGCTGTTCCCCGTTGTAGACGAGATCGCTCTGGACGGATATAACTCGGCAGTGTTGATGGATTTAAAGGGGAGAGTTACGGAACGGGATGTGAGGCGATCCTTTATGCCGTGTAATGATGACTAGGATCTCCCGAGTCTACAGTGTTGGAATATTTGCAAGTAGTTCGAGAAACCATTACTGGGGGATTATCATCACTTTAAAATAAATACATTGATTTATTAATATACAAATATTTTAGCCTTACAATTTATTAATACTTGACTCTGTAAATGTCTAAAACTTCTATTAAATTCCAATATAGATTCCACCTTTTATTTAAATCATAAACTAAATATGTCCATTGCGTTGTGTTCCTGACGGTGCTCATATGAAATCTTATAATATTTAGTGTTATTATCTTAAAATACTTGAAAAGGCTAGTCGGAAGTTAATTAGTCAGGCGACCATTTATTATTTTAAGAATAATAACAATAACTTCAAATTAAATTACTAAATCATATATTATTTGGGAATATTTTATTTAAGTAATTGACATCATGGATAAGTGGTTTAGTAAAAATAACATTTTACAAATCAGCAATGAAACTAAAATAAAGCCATACTAGATTAACTGAGAACACTCGGGTGGTTCCTTTAAATTATTTCATATTTCAAAAAAATACTTAAATATAAAGTCAGGAACTTACCAGGAGTTGAGCAACATACATCCATAGAAACCAAAACATTTTACCTAGTCATAGTCAAATGAGAAAAACAGAAAACTCAGACCCCTCTATTTATCTAAACATGGACCCTCAAAAGGGAAAATAACATATATTGCAGCTGTGTTACATTCCTTTCGCAGTGTAAATTTTCTAATATTCCCAAACCCCTTAAAACACATCATAACATACAGATTTGTATTTATTAACTACATGCATGCCAAAATTTATTTCACTGAAAAGATACATATACTTCAGTTGAAAATTTCCCTTCAGCAATTTCCTCTAATAAGGAGAATGGCACGTGAATACTTTTCCGGAGCTCTGTATATGAGGTATAGAATTTATATATGACAAGTTACATATAAAAAATTAAATTTAAAAGCGCATACTGAATTTTAAACCGTACACTCCAGCAATCATTAAAGACAGTACTGCAACCGATTTCTTTTGTGTGTCCCTGTAAATGAATAAAAAATGCTATGAATGCCATGTTCTAACGTGATCGTAGTGAAATGTAGTGATTTATATCAGTTTAAATACATTTGAAACAGCCTAATGTCATTAAAATACCCTGCAAATGATTTTTTACCATGTACGATAATTTAATGGAATTCTTTTGAGTAGCCCTGTAAATGAAATATTAATCCCACATACTTCATATGCAATACCAAACATGGTTAGGTGACCCTAAATATGGATTATCAATTGCATGAAAATCCGAGTATATTTACGGGAGTTAGAGCGTGGACAGACGGCCAGACAAACCGAATGCATAAACACTTTTCAACTTTATTGGAAAGTCTTAAAAAGGACCAAGAGTAAAAGAAAGAAATAAATGGAGGGGGAAATAATTTACAATTCCTAAATTGCATTTGAAAAACTTTCAAAATTTCCAGAACGATATATCCAGGCAGTTTTTGATTTCATAGTAAAATACTATATTGCGTAATTTCACGTGGCAGTGTTGAACCTTACGTACCAGTAGCAGGAGTTTTGCGTACCAGTACTGGTATGCGTTACCATCGTTTGAGAACCCCTGGCTTAAAGCATTGTATTTATTTATTTTATCTCTAAATCTTTTAGTTTTTCCTATTTAAAGTATAAAGGACGCCGAGGCAAAATATGCATATAATATATATCTTTTATAACGCATATAAAGCGAGGTTTTTCGTATTTGTATGTATAAAAGTAACATTTAATAAGCATTATTTACAGTGGGTATTCACATTCACGCCATCTGCCGGTGAAAGTAGGACATTAACGATACCGAAACTAGGGATCTAACTAAGGATACTGAAGGCCGTACAAGGAAGAACTTATCGAGTTTGGCCGTGCAAGGAGTTACTAGCGTCTCTTTCGTGCGCTATTCCCTACGACAGCTATGGATAGCGGTTAAGTCCATTCTAAATGCAGGTGGGAAGGGTAGACAGAATTCTGCGATCAGCGGTAAATCGCACAACGCTTAGGTATAAAGAAACTGAAGTCTCCTCCCACTCTAGAAACGAACGCCATCTACTGACTAATCTTCTAAAAATAACATGTAGAAAGGTTTTTAATTAATTTTGTATTTCTTTTTTCTTCTTAACAACGAATAAAAAATATTCTTCATTGTATTCTTAAAATAATAATAACAATAAAAATTATAATATGTTCTTTCTGTGACAAAAAAAAAAAAAAAAATAATAATAATAAATAAATAAAAAGAGAGGGTTTTTTTTTTTTTTTTGGGGGGGGGGTATATTTTAATACCAAATATTTAATTTAAATGTTTTAGCATTGAAATTATATTAAAATATATGTGTGTATCTTGACTTAGGATTAGCATCTGTTAATAATAGCATGTTTTATTTATTTGTTATTTATTTCTTTTAATTTTTTACTTTTTTTTTTTTTTTTTTTTTTCAGATTTACTAGTTTATGATGTTATGCAGTAAATTGAAAAATTTATGGCTAATCATAGAAAAATCTTATTTAATTATTATTATTATTTAAGAATTTAAATAAGAACTTTTTTTAATTCATAATTTTTGCATCTTGTATTTCTTTGCATCAACAAGAGAAATTTAATTTGAAGAACCCCCTAGGATCTTATGTTTCATAATAATATTTTGAATTTATACTAAATGAAAGAGAAAAGAAGACAAAAAAAAAAAAAAAAAAAAAACAATTACTTTTCATTAATTTTAGCTATCAATTGCTTTCCAATACCTTTAGCTAAATCTTACTTAAATAAATAATAAATTTTTATAAATAAAAAAGACAAATTTATACAAAAGAATTCTCATAGCCATTCATAAGTTTTTAATAATTTAGTGCAGAAAAATTGTTTCTAATGTAAAAACAACAACAACAACAACAGAAAAAGGCACAATTAAATTTAAGTTATTTTTGATAAATAGTTATTTAAGAGTTCCTTACATAGAAAAAAAAATCATACTCTTACACTTGGACTTAAAAAAAAAAATAGAAATAATTTTTTAAAAGTATATTTAAAAATTTAAATCCAAATTTTGCAGTATTTAAAGAATCCTATAAATTAATTCACTAATTTAATTCAATAAGTATAATACAAGCTTTAAGTAAGATTTAGATGAAGATATTGGAAAATAATTGATAGCTGAAATTATTAGAAAGTAATTCTTAATATTATTTTTTTCTCTCTCCCTTTCTCTTTTATTATGTATAAATTCAAAATATTATTATGAAAAATAAGATTCTAAGGGGTTCTTCAAATTAAACCCTTCTTGTTTCTTAACAAGATGCAAAAATAATGAATTAAAAGAACTTTTCTTTGAATTCTTAAATAATAATAATAATTAATTATGATTTTTCTATGAATAGCCGTAATTTTTTCAATTTATTGTATGATATCATAAACTAGTAAATCTAAAATAAATTTTTTAAAAGTAAAAACAATAAAAGAAACAAATATCAAATAAATAAAACTTGCTAATACTAACAGATGCTTGACCTAAATCAAGATAAAGAAGAAGGTTTTTTTTTTTTTTTTTTTTTTTTTAGGTTTTCAGGATAGAAAAGTATTTATGCATATAAATTGCAGTACATATACTTAAATATAACTTCAATGTTAAAGCATATAAATTTAATATTTGGCATTAAAATATATCCCCTCCGCCTCCCCCCCCCCCCCCTCTCCCTCTCTCTTTTTTAAACTTTACTTTTCAATTTTATTTTAAAATTTCAATTTTATTTTTAAAATCTTTTATTAATCTGAACTTAAGATACTGAAAATAGTAAATTCGTGAATTAAGAACTGAATTTTTAATTTTAATTCTTGATCCTTCGGATTTTAAAGTCTATTCTGCCATATAGATCTGCTCAAATGATGAAAACATTTAGAAAAAGAGTGCAAATTTTCAGCTAAGACCTAGTTTAAATCAAGATAAAGACGGATTTCTAATTCTGCCTTGTATGGACATGAAATCAAAAACATGACAGTGTGGAACCATATTTTGTTGGAGAATTAAATTTCTTATACTATACTAATTGAATTAAGTTAATGATTCAATTTATAAGGTATGAAAGATAGAGGTGTGTGTGTGTGGGGGGGGGGGGGGGTGATAATATGTTTGAATACCGAATAAATGTTGAATTATATTTAAATATATGTGTGTGTGTGTATACTGAAAATTTTAAGGCTAGTCATTGAAAAATGGTATTTAGTTATTGTTTAAGAATTCAGGGAAGTTTGTTTTTTTATGCATTTTTCTTGCATCTTGTTAAAAAATAAGAAAAGTTTAAAGATTCTCTAGAATCTTATTTTTCATAATAAGATTTTAAATTTATGCTTAATAAAGGAGAAAAAATAAAACAATAATATTGACAGTTACATTCTAATAATTTGAGCTAGCAATTACTTTCCAATACCTTTAGGTAAATCTTACTTAAATATGTAAATGATTTTTTTCTTTTCTTTTCTTTTTTTTTTTTTTTTTTTTAAATATAAAAACAGTACAATTCATACACAAAACATTTCTCATAACCATTCACAAGTTTTTAATAATTTGCAAAAATAAATATTTTTAATAAAAAAAAGCTATCAGTTATTTAAGTTAATTTTGATAACTATTTAAGAGAGTGTTAAAAATAAAAAAAACAACTACAATATGCTCTTGAATATGGACTTTTTGTTCAAAAAAACCTTTTGTTTTTTAAAATATATTTAAAAATTTTATCCAAATTTCGCATATACAACTTTTTTCAAACCCTATAAATTAATTTACTAATTTAATTCAATAATTTTATTAACATTAGTTTTAAAATCACCACCTTAACAGAGAAATAAAATAGCTATTTGTATTATTCACAAAAAACCACGTTATACTCTATAAATTGAAATAAATATTATTGGAATATTATAATCACAAATAACTAATATTTATTTGATTTTTTCTTTAAAAGCACTTTTTAAAAACAACAGCCTTTATCACTTTAAGAAATGCTTATTATTAAGCATATATTTACATAATTAGGATTTTAATGAAATTAATTAGATCGGCATAAAAGTTAACAGTAATATTTTACCAATCATACCTTTTTATCATCATCTAAATATAATTATATCTTTATGATCAGAAAAATTGCAAAAATAAAATACTAGAGCATATAAATTTAAAAAGATGGAAAACTGATTTTATTTGATGAGGATGAATATTTAAATGTGCATTTTCTAAACTCTTATAAATTATGTTTTTCTTGGAATAAGGAATACACCTTCCTATATCTATGATGTTTTTAATAATAAAATAGTCGTCAATGACGATATACAAGATTTTAAGAAGCTGCATATCTTAACGCCGAAATCAGAGTAGTAAATATGAACATAAACAATGATGACGCAAACATCACGTGGTTTGCGGAGCAAATTTCTGAGCTCTCCCAACCTTCCCACCTGCATTTAGAATGGACTTAACCGCTATCCATCGCTCAGGTAGGGAATAGCGCACGAAAGAGACGCTAGTGCAAGGAGTTAAGGTAGATTTTAATTATCCTTCAATGCCTATTTATTAAACTCATTTAAAGAGATACGAGGATCATAACCGATCAGGCGATCACTCGTTACTTGAAATC
This sequence comes from Maratus speciosus, assembly GCA_963932465.1. Lineage (NCBI taxonomy): Eukaryota > Metazoa > Arthropoda > Arachnida > Araneae > Salticidae > Maratus > Maratus speciosus. The sequence continues at coordinate 447,391,544 of OZ010797.1, forward strand.
TGGCGTTCGCAACAGGATATAGCGCATATACGATTAATATTTCATTCATAAATAAATCATTGAAAAATTGTGGTGTGAAATATTTAATAAAATAAAAGTATTTATAAAATAGCACTTTTTAATACCATCTATACCAGGGGTCTTCACTAGATAGCCTTCAAAATCATTTCACGCGGCCACATAAGTAAGTATCGTGTTGGGAGGAAATATACCTATTCAAAGATACTGGTTACAGGTCCACTAATCACCCGACGATCGAGATGAGGAGGTGAAGAGAAAAAACTTAATAATTTAAATTCTCACAAAATAACCTGCGTTCCTCCTCTTATATTCTTAATATTGTATACATAATTTGGATTGAAAGCTGTCAATAGCAGTGATAAAAAAAAAAGTTCCTGGCTAGGCTGTGGGTAATACAATCACTAATCTTAGAATCAGGAGGATAACATACCTCATCGCCATCGCGTTGTGTACTTTTGTGCAGCAGTCTAACCTGTAGGCGCTAAGTAAGCAAATTACATTTAAAAAAAATCTAAACTAACTTAAATAAATACTAACCCAAATTATCCTAAACCAATTAACCCAGACTCATCATGAAAAGCAAAGAATAGAAAGTTAAGTTAACACAAATAATTTTTTTTATATAAAAATACAGATATATATACAAATCTACTAAACACATCTCTCTATTCTAGTAAAAAAAAAAGTAACTAAAGCTGCCACCGTCGCCGCCGCCGGTTTTGAATTTTTTGTGACCGGAGGTCTTTCTTCGTTAATATTAAGAAAAATATTGCAAACAAAAATATGAAAAGCGGTGGTGTTATAGAGAAATGTTTGATAAATACGCTGGTGCAGACAGTTTTCAAATCCAAGAATTATTTTAAGAGATATTTAATGTTAAATTTGGTCAAAATCGTTCCATTTAAAAGTTTTATGGGAGCAAAACTATACATGGGAATTTAATAATTTTTAGATCATTATATACATTAAAAGTGCCCGGTGTGCAGACTGCATTTATTTTTTTTTTAATTTGACTCATTTTTTGAGGTTTTATTTCTATTTTAAATTCAATTTTTCAGCATTTTCCAAGGCATGTTTTACAACTTTCAGAAAAGGGTATTATTTTAAATTGTTGCCAAATTTTAAAACAGCGCAATGAATAATATTTCCTTCAAATTAAAAACTGTTTACACGTGATTATTATAAACAGAATAAAACTTTCAAATGAGAATTAAATGATTACGTATTAAAAGCAGGAAGATATTTATAATTACGTCATAAAAACTATATTTACACATGAATTTTAAAAGAGAAAGAAAATTGTAAAATAATAAATCCATTTATATGCGTTAAAAGTGTACATGCAGGAAATTACAACATATTTAAAATTGCCAAACAGTTTAAATTTAAAAATATATTTGCGCGAGACATTTATTTGATATTTTGAGATAATCTTTTTAAACTATTGTTGAGAATTCTATGATAGCGCAAATAATATTTCCTTTCTAACAACAAAAGTATTTCCACGTGATTATTAAAACGAGAAAGAAAACTTTGGTGAAAATTACATCAGATTTAAAGCGATACATTTAAGACGTCTTATTTAAAAAAAAAAAAAAAACTTATAAAAATACCGAGAGACAAAGAGTCTGTTTACTTAATTCATTTTATAGTTATTAGCTTATTTTTACATGTTTCACTAATCTGATTTAATCAAAGACAAAAGCAACCCGTTAGCAGTGAGATCGCCATTGTTATTTTAATTACAATTCATTAATCCGAAATTTCTTTAAAGCCGATCAAATTAGCGTGCTTTTAGAGTTTGCGGTGTCTGAGCGGGGGTTGGCGAGCGTAGCTCGTAGGGGCAGAGCCCCCTAGTTAATAAAAAAGATATCTCATCCGGGAGCAATTACTAAAACTTATTATTATCGTTTTCAATTTAAGTATTTCAATAAATCGTTATTCACTTAAATTAACATCTTACCACTTCTAAAAACAACTGGGTACAGTGGTGGAAGATTGGCGCAGAGGAGGAGCCTATTGACACCACTAATATTTTATGGTATTCTTCATCTTAAAAAAAACTGTCATTAGATAAGACGAAAAATTCTACTAAAATTTAGTGATGTCAATAGGCTCCTCCTCTGCGCCAATTTTCCACCACTGTGGGTATACAAACCCCTACCAGAATATAGGTAATAAATGGAACAATAAAAGAAATCCCATCAAATATCTCCTTCCGTTCTCCATAGCATTTTGTAATGGTGACAACTAAAGTACTCCATTTCTGTAGAAAGTAAAGAGAAAATAGCAGATTACTATATTTTTTTGTTGCCATTTTCTCATAACAACTGAAAAAAAAATTGTAATTAAACTACGTGCTATTTAAAAAATATATAAACGAATGATTTCTGATAAAACATGGAGTTATTATAAACTATATTAAATTCAACTATCCATATTAATTTTACAAGCAAATGAAAGCATGTGAATCATTAAATAGCCGATTTTTTTTTTTTTTTTTTTTTTTTTTTTTTTTTTTTTTAAGAATTTATGACATCGCTTTCTTCTGGATTTGTGTATTATTCCCCAATAGTGACATAATATGCATACCTTTCTATAGATGTTGTTTAAGACGATTTTAAATATGGAATTCTTCAGCGGAGGCAAATGACATCATTTTACGTAAAATAAAAGCGTGTATTTTAAGTCTCAAACACACTGGTAAAACGCAAAGTTTTACAAAAATTTAGAGTTTCTTTATAGAAGAGCAGTGACCTTTTACGTTAAAATAATATTTGTTTGAGAGTCAGACTAACCAATATAAGATGCATTTTTTGTTGTAACTAATTTTTTAGGTTTATTATAAATTAATGAATCAGTTCCTTCATAAACATTTTCTTAAGTTTAACTTTATCTTTAAACTTTAATAAACTTTTATAACTTTCTTTAACTTAAACTTTACCTTTAACATTTTCTTAAACTTTTTCTCTGTCTTAAACATTTTCGATGGGTTCCACCTCGTAATAATGTTTTTTAACCAACCCTAAAAATGTGTGCAGGCTAATTTTTAGCTACTTATTTATATAAAAAATAGTTCCAGTTTCAGAAAAAAATTACATCGAATTATTTTTATTGAAACAATTTTATTCAGACAGCTCCAAACTTAGAAATCAGCATCAGGGACACGGGGCGGTATAGGAGTTTTCCAGATGTTTGGACCCCCAACATCGTCCAAAACTTATTTATCTTGTTAATATTGTTGTGCAATCATACAATGGGATGTTCCCAAGTATATGAAATAAAAAAAAAAACACAAAAAAGTGTATTAAGATAAAAATTATTATTCAGGGACATGAAAGTCAAAAGATTGTGCGAATGCCCCATATCTATTTCAGACCATTCGGAAGGCTGTAACATCATTAAAATGCACTTGAAATAATTTTTTCCCATTACCGTAATGTAACGGAAAACTATTGACTGCCCCTTTAATTAAACTATACATCCGATTTTTATAAAATTTGAAATGACTCGACAAAGTTTTGCAACAGTTATATATTTAAAATTTCAGACCATTCGGTTGGGTGGTTTTTGCTCTGTTACATGCGGACAGACGGATAGATGGACGGACCGAACGACGACTATAGGTGCTAAGTATTTATATAACTACGAACGCACCTAAAAGTGACAATAGAACATGGGGTCGCAAACGACGTATTTAATCAAAAATACAGGATGATGCCCTAACTCAATTTGGGTTTACGGTAATAAATTTCAGAAAACTAAAGTACATTATAATAAAACGTTTAATAGACATTCTCACCTTTGTTGTAAATGTGACGACATATAAAACAAGTTTGAAATTGCACGTCAAACGTGGCAAATGAGGTGTGTTGGTACTATAACTAGTTTATAAATATTGTTTTCACCGCATATTGTTACTGAATGTATATTTTAGTGCACTTCATAAGTGTATATCAGTTTCATTCTGTTCGAAAGGCTGTCACATCATTAAAATGCACTTGAAATAATTTTTTTCCATTGACCGTAATGTAACAGAAAACTTTTAACTGTCGCTGTAATTAAACTATACATCCGATTTTCCTAAAATTTGAAATGTATATTTAAAGTTCCAGGCCATTCGGTTGGGTAGTTTTTGCTCTGTTATATGCGGGCGTACAGACAGACAGACATACAGATGAACCGAACGACGACTATAGGTGCTAAGTATTTGTATAATTACGAACGCACCTAAAAATCACAATAGAACATCGGATCGCAAACGACGTATTTACTCAAAAATACAGGATGATACCCTTACTCAGTTTGGGTTTATGGTAACAACTTTCAGAAAACTGAAGTATATTATAATAAAACTTTTAATAGACATTCTCACCTTTGTTGTAAATGTGACGACATCTAGAACTAGTCGGATAAACCAATCCCAAAACTTTCTCCTACCTCATACATGTTAATACTTCAAAATTCTCTAGTACAGTACCAAAATTAAATGGCAGTCTATGCCCATCATGAGGATTCTAAAGATATGAAATTCCGTGCACTAGTTCTTGAGATAGGACTATCGCAAAAATCATGTAAATCATGCAAAATGCAGCATATCAGCGCCACCGGTTAGATGATTTACACCAAACTCTAATCATCAAAAACTTATGTTAACTTCTAACTGAATCAGAAGTTTGATGAAAATCCGTGCATTAGTTTTTGAGATAGACCTATTGCGGAAATCGTAAAAAATTCCACATAGCAGCGTCGCCTATTGAGCGATTTATACCAAACACTAATTAGGGCTAATTTATACTAGGGACTAAGTGAATCTAAGCTTTATGAAAATTCATGCATTAGTTCTTGGGATACAGCTATTGCGGAAATCGTGAAAAATGCGTCACAGCAGCGCCACCTGTTGGGCGATTTATACCAAAACCTAAACAGCACTAATTTATATCACGGACTAACTGAATCAGAAGTTTGATGAAAATCCGTGCATTAGTTTTTGAGATAGACCTATTGCGGAAATCGTAAAAAATTCCACATAGCAGCGTCGCCTATTGAGCGATTTATACCAAACACTAATTAGGGCTAATTTATACTAGGGATAAGTGAATCTAAGCTTTATGAAAATTCATGTATTAGTTCTTGGGATACAGCTATTGCTGAAATCGTGAAAAATGCGTCACAGCAGCGCCACCTGTTGGGCGATTTACACCAAAAACTAAACAGCACTAATTTATATCACGTACTAAATGAATCTGAAGTTTGATGAAAATTCGTGCATTAATTCCTGAGATAAAGCTATTGCGATAATCTAGAATAATGCAGCATGGCAACACCACCTGTTGTTTCACCACAAAGTAATCAGCACCAAATTATATCAAGGGCTAACAGAATCTGAAGTTTCATGAAATTCCGTGCATTAGTTCTTGAGATGTAGCTATTGCAGAAATCGTGAAAAATGCAGCGCAACAGCTCCATTTGTTCGGCTATTTACACCAAAAGGTAATCAGAACCAGTTTATATCAAGGTCTAACTGAATCTAAAGTTTTGTGAAATTCTGTGCATTAGTTCTTGAGATAGAGCGCCCGCAAAATTTTTGTCACATACAGACACACAGAATGACAGAGTGACAGACAGACACATTTTCTAAAAACCATCAAATCGTGTTCAGGACCTTCGAAAACGTGTAAATCTCTCGAAAACCGGAAGTCGAAAAATTTCACAAATCCAATACATTCTTCTTGTAATGATAGAAGAAAGTAAAAAGGGGTAGAAGTTTCCATTTTACGCGCTAGTTATATGCACTTGACGTTGACGCTCCACCTTTTGCACTGTGATTATCTGTCCATATAGTAACATCGATTGCTTGAGCACTCTGTTTTTCCAGAAATGTTCAGAAAATGCTATAACATTTCACACAAAACAAGGTGTATATCGTTACATTTTCGTTACAGTTTGTTTTTCTCAAAATTATTATAGTAAATCCAAGTTCAATTAGGATGAAACACCCTGTATTTACGACTACATAGCGGTTTGCGACCCCATGCTCTATGCCAATTTTTCCTTGATGAAATCTAGATTCTTGATGAATGTTTTGGTCGAATTCGGCAAAACACGGTATTTTAACCCTTTATTTACTGACGGTACTTATAAGTACCATTAAAATAACTTGTTATAAAATTCATTTAATACATCGATTAGTTGTAATACAGTTTAGAATGAGTTATAGATACATCACTTTATCTTCTTCCAAAAGCATTATTAGTTACACAAAAAAAAAAAAAATTTAAAAGGTTGATTTCTTTCGCCTTTGAATCTTTTCAGCTTTGTTGGCGTTGGGGGGTGGGGGGATTTTTCAATTCGGAAATATTTCTAAATTTCTATTGTAAGAACCTTATATTTGTACATTTCCCAATTCTACAAAATGCTAAGAAAAATATTTAAAATAAAAGAATTGAGTGGGGTTATAAATATTGCACAAAATCTCTATAAATTCAAATTTAATTAATCCTTCTAAATCCTTCTAAAATTTATTAAATGATTATGTAAATCTTCTAATGTAGTTTAAACAATTCTCGAAAAATGCTTAGAAGATGAAATTTTCATGAATTCATAATTCAGTACATAAAGGGTTAATACATACTCCCCTACTGTGTTTTCAAATTAACGAACTTCGTTAATGGTAGGGCAGTAATGTAGATGTAAATAGATGAAAATAATCGTAATCGAAATGTATCTTGTAGTATCTAGCAACAGAAAAAGTGTTATTCATTTGGGCAACAAAAATGGTTTTTATAAAAAAACTAGGGGGCTCGGCCCCCTACGAGCTACGCTCGCCAACCCCCGTCCAGACACCGTAGACTCTAAATGCAAGCTAATTTGATCGGCTTTAAAAAGATTTCGAAAGATTGAATTATAATTTAAAAAACAGTGGCGATCTCTCTATAAACGGATTTCTATTCATTTCTCTTTGATTGGGAAATTTTAACGCCAAATCCGCTGCGGTACTACTTGATTATCCAGTCGACCAATTTCGCCAAATTATATAAATCGCCAAACCACTCGCCAAATTATACAAATTGACATAATTTTTATTTTAAATAACGAAAGAACAAATAAATTAGTACAACATTAATAAAAATAAAAATAAAGCGTCGAAATAAAAATAACTTGATGACGTAGACACGTGTAACAACATTTCAAAATAAGCTAATATAATAGGAATTAAGTAAACAGAGTCTTTGTCTCCTGGTATTTTTTAACAAAGTGAAAAGAAAGTTCTTTTAAATGAGACATTTTAAATTAATCGTTTTTAATCTGGAGTAATTTTGACCAAACTATTCTTTCTCTTTTTAATATTCACGTGAAAATACTTGTGTTAGAAATTAAATATTATTTGCGCTTTTCTAACAAAAATAGTTGAAAAGTATCCTCTTAAAATATCAAATAAATGTCTAGCGCAATTTCTAAATTTAAACCGTTTTGCAATATTATTTTGTGTTCATTTTATGTAATAACTGTAATGTGACGTAAATATGACGTAATTTCTCCTATTTAAGGCTTCTAACGCATGTTAATAAATTTATTGTTTTACAAATTCCTTTCTCTCTTAAAATTCACGGGTAATTATAGCTTTTATGACGTAATTTTTAATAAGTTCCTGCTTTTTGTACATAATTATTTAATTCTAATTCCAAAAGTTTTTTTCTGTTTGTAATAGTCACGTGTAAATAAATTTTTAATTTATTTACACGTATAAATATTTTTTTTTTGAAGCAAACATTATTGTTTCCGCTGTTTATACAGTTGGCAACAGTTTAAATTAATATCACTTTCTAAAATCTGTTAAAAATATCTCTAGAAATGCTGAAAATCTTAATTTAAAATAGAAATAAAACCTCAAAAAATTAGTCAAAATAAAAAAATTAATGCAATCCGGCAAATTCTAACGCATAAAATGATCTAAAAATGATTAAATTCCTATGAACAGTTTTTGCTCCTATAAAACTTTTTTAGTGGAACGATTTTGTCCAACTTTAGCATTAAATATCTCTTAAAATAATTCTTCGATCTGAAAACTGTCTGCATCAGCGTGTTTATCAAACATTTCTGTATAATACTACCGATTTTCATATTTTTGTATGCATTATTTTTCTTAATATTAACGAAGAAAGACCTCCGGTCACAAAAAATTCAAAACCGGCGGCGGCGGCGACAGCGGTAGTTACTTTTTTTTAGAATAGAGAGATAAAGTTTTGGTTCAGCTGGATGACAATAAAGTTTGTGTGATTGTGAATCTCGAATTATTTCTAAAGTTAATGATTTTACATAGCATTAAATTAGTAAATGCGGTAATTTGAACATATTGTCATCGTCTAAACTAAACCTGTGGCTGTACGATCCTTGTAGGGTCAGGGCTTACAGTGCCCAACTCTGTTTACTTGACCAAGGGCCCCGAGGTGCTATGCAGCGTGTGCCCCCGGCCAGGTGGTCAACCCAACGCGAGACCCTCGGTGTTTAGTTCCCAAGCAAGCTTGGTCCTCATTTTATCGACCCCGAAGAATTGAAAGGTTGAGTGAACTTTGCCCAGCCGGGAGCAGAACCCTCGACCTGTAGCGTGGCAGACAGGCGTGCTGACGACTACGCTAGTGGACTTCATTTTCAGTGTCTAGGTCACTCAAAAGCCTTCAAGAAAACCAACATTTGTATCCAGTGGCGCCAATTTTTGAAAAATATTGGGTGGGCTCAAAAATTTTTGAGTAAAATAACTCATACAATCCCCCCCCCCCTTAGTGTATGTGGTGACAGAGGCGGGGGAGGGGCGAATGTGTAAAGATAGTAATTCCTTGTCAAGTTTTGTTTTTTTTTTCCGAGAAAACATAAAATTATTATAATTTAATTTACACTCATGTCCAAAAATTAAGGGTAAGTGGCCGGACTCTTTCGATGTTACGCGTTTTGTCGAATACATACTGAAATTCTTATCAAATTGTTCTTGAACTTTTAGAATGTAAAGAGCATGTTTGACTTCATATTTCTTAGTGAAGATTTAGTCGAGAGGACAATTAGAGGGCTAATAATAAATTTAATAATAAAATAATTTTAGCGATCAGGTATGTAACAGAAAGCGCTGAAAATGGTTTGTCACTGTATTAAATTACTACTTAGGTCCTGTTCAACGTTTGTGTGCATTTGTCTAAGCATGGCACTCATATTCGTGAAGATGTTCCCGTGTCTGTGAAAAATCCAGATCTTTTTCCGGCCGACACCTCCATTTAATAGATGGATCAGAAATTATATGACATGTAGATAATCGACTTCGTCACTAAATGTTAAAAACATAATTTAAAACTATTTTATCAATTTAATCGAAGATTATTAGTGTAGCAAGAGCCCCGTGATATGAATTGGGAGTTCGTTTATAAGGGTTTCCCCCCTTTATATAGGGGAGATGGGGGCACATGTGAACAGTTCACATAAATGTACTTTTTTTCTCATAACTGGGTTAATTTCCATAAAAAAAAACTACTCAATATGGTAAGCAGGACTTTTTTTTACACATCGTATTTTTTTAATTACCTTTATAGTTCTTCTTACCTTTTTTATTAGTTTTATATATGTTCACATGCACCCCACGGGCTGGGTAGTTATGAACACACGTGGGGCACATGTGAACACAAGGAAAAAATATCCTTTGACATGCTTTTTATTCTATTATTCATTTGTCATTATAATTATTAGTTATATTATCTGTTAAATTCACCGTAAAAAAAAATATATATATATATATATATATACTAGGGGGCTCTGCCCCCTGCAAGCTACGCTCGCCAACCCCCATTCAGACACCGCAGAATCTAAAAATCTAAAAACATACTAATCTGATGGGTTTTAAAAATATTAGAGAAGATTAAATTATACTGAAAAAAGCTGTGCAGATCTCCTTGTAAACGGGTTTCCATTCAATTCCCTTTGATTGCGTAAGGGAAAATTTAAGAGCGAATCAGTTGCTGTTAAGACATCCAATGGTTGTTTTCGTTATTGATTAAAGAAGATCAGTTAATTCATTTTATTTTAGCTTCTTTTCAAATGTTTAAGTATTCAGAGTCTTTGTCAACCGATATTTTAAAACACTCTCTATAACAATAGCCTAAATCATGTGACTATCATCAACAGTTCCGGGCGGAACACTTTGCTTTTTATACTCTAGGTGCCATTTTGATACTTTAAAGTTATCCAGGCACAGGTCATACGTCGCCAAATATTATTCTATCCCCATCATATCATCTATATTATAATAATTCAAGTCATCAAATGCCATAAACAAATACGATCTGATCCCTTCGCCTTTCATATAAAGGTTTGGCACTAATGTCATATTGGCGCGATTTTTTTCCAACGCCAATTTGGGGAACGCATCAACAGCATAAACAACAACATCCGGCTTACCATATCAAGCAAAATAACGATACTTTGGCGCCAGTTAAGTACCCGTTGCGTATATGACATTGGCGTCAGAAAAAAAAATCGCGCCAATATGGGGCCGTATATGACATCTGTGCCGAAAGAAAAAAAAGCCGGGTGCAAATCTCGCCTTTTTTTTTACAACTTGCCAGTTAGCATTTTTTATTGTTTGAGTGGTAAATTAAAACATTGATTTGAAGTTGAAATTAAATGTCATGGTTTGTTACATAATTTAATATTTCGCCAGATGTCATATACGAATCGCATGTTTGGCATGATTTTTTTTTTTTTTTTTTTTTTTTTTTTTTTACGAAAATTTGGCGAAAATCTCGTTTTCGAATACCAGTTACATATGTATTTTTGGTACTACTTAGTCATCCCGTCGACCAAAAATCTATCGCTAACTATAAGATTAAATGCCAATAATGGTTGATCGTAAATGTCACAAGTTAGCAAGTTACACGTGTTTACGTCATCAAGTGATTTTTATTTTGACGTTTTATTTTTATATTTATTAATGTTATACTAATTTATTTGTTCTTTCGTTATTTAAAATAAAAATTTTGTCAATCTGTACAATTTGGCGAGTGGTTTGGCGATTTATATAATTTGCGAAATTGGTTGACGGAATAACAACTACATTGTACGGTATTTTTAAATTATTTTTTATTATTTTCAAAAGGAAATAGCAAAAAAAAAAATAATTAATAACTATAGAATAAAATAATTTATATAAATTTAAAAAAGAAAAAAAGTAAATAACCATTTATTATTAAATAAACAACAATAGTCGGGTTACCATGTCAATCACAATAATGCCATTTTGGCGTCAATTAGGTAACCCGGTGCGTAGATAACATCTGTGCCTAATTTTTTTCTTTTCGTTTTGTATTCTAAAAAAAGAAAGGAGTGAAAGCCGTCAATTTTAAATGAAAGTTGAGTATTTTAAATAAAAAGAATGAAAGGATTATATTTTAAATGAAATGAATGAAATATGAAGAAATGCGACGGGAAAAATGTTTGGCGAATTATCACCTGCGTCTCGCTAACATAAAAATACCGTCAGAATTGATTTCTCTATCAGAATCTTTCGATTTGGCGAAAGATTGTTCAAGTAAATTGAATTATGAATAAAAGTAGCATGATACCTTTCTTAGCATACATTTAAGGTAACCTTTTCTGAATTATGAAAAAAATATCTGTTATGATTAAAATTTGAGTTGCCATCATTAGAAAAAATGAATTTAAAATTAGAAAAAAATTAATATTTCAAAAACTAATTCGAATTTAAAAATTCTAATACCAGTTTTGAGATCTGTGGATAAACACGAATTTTTGGTGTTTTCATCGCAAAGTATTCCATGTTTTAGGAGAAATCGCCGTGAAACAAAATCAGTTGTTTAATCAGTCGATTCAAAGAATCGATACATTTCAGCCGTTCCATATATTAGTTTCATAAATTCGTTTCATTAGGATTTTATATATATATATATATATAAATACAGTGAAACCCCGATCTATCGTTCCCGCATCCATTGTTTTCCCGCATTGATCGTTTTATTTCTATGGTCCCTGCACAAATTATATTTAAATAATGTTAACGAAACCCGCATGCATCGTTCTTCAAAAAGTCGTTTTCCCGCATTCATCGTTGTAAAATTTTTCTCCTCACCGAAATGAAATTAAAGCTCAAGCGGATCCATAGGGCATAGAAACTGGAATTACTTATTTTATCCTAAAATAATTCATTCGTGCTGTTTTAGGGATTTAAAACAGGGATTAGCGCTGATATCGTTACATGTATATCTACGTGTAAATAACTGAATGCGGACCACATGTTCTTGTTTGGAGAATGGGTTATTCTATTCTGTGTAAAGTGGAGGATGGATGCATCCACTTCGGCCAACTGCCACAATCTTTCACATTCCTGGCTAACCTGTTGTGTGCAGTGAACATGTTTAATTTCAAGAGTGTGAGCTTTCAATTTACTGCGTTCTGCGCTAAATTTTATGCGTTCCGGAAATTTTAAGAATGGCAAAACAAATCTGAACCTTAGAAGAAAGGCTTCACATCATAGATGAGATGGAGAAGAAACCTTTTGAGAAAAAAAAATTAACATCAACAAACGTTTAAGTGTACCGCTTTTAACTTTGAATTCGATAATTTCGAAAAAGAAAGACATTAGATAACAGACAGATAAGTTGGAACGTCTGCAAAAAAGAGAAAAAATAGCAAAATGTCTACAAACAGTGAGTTCGAAAAACTTCTCTTCGCTTGGTACAAGCAAGCTTGTGCGTCAAATATTCTCGTGGATGGGAATATTCTTTGAGAGAAGACATTTGAAATAGCTGCCTGATTTGTCATGAATATTTTTTCTGCATCAAATGGGTAGATTTCACGTTTTAAAATTCGCCATGAATTGGTATCCAGGAAATTATGCAGCGAAAGTGCTGCAGTAGTAAATAAATACTGATGCTATAGAAATGTGGTTCGAAAAACTTCCGAAGATACTAGAAGGATGCAAGGATTGTGACATGCATAATGCAGACGAAACAGGCCTGTTTTATAAATGCTTGTCAGAGAGAACGCTAGCGTTCAAAGTAGAGTCTTATCATGGAGGTAAACATTCCAAAGAAAGACTTACAGTGATGCTATGCACAAATAAAGACGGTTCTGATAGACGAGTACCCCTTGAAACTGGTAAATTTGCTAGACCTCGATGCTTCAAGAATGTAAAGAAACTACCAGCAGTCTACCATTCGAATGCCAAAACATGGATGAAAAATGATATTTTTACAAATGGATGATATTTTTCGATGGTGAAGACAATGCAGATGAAGAATGGTTGTGTGTATCTGGTGTGAATGTAGCGATTAATATTTCCATTGATCAAGATATTGCGACATGTGGTGCATTAAGCATAGAAGAAATGTGTGATTATGCAAAAAATGAAAATAATGGCGAAGAAGCAGAGGATAATGTTCATGCCGATGAAGCTGAGCCTACACCATTGCCAAGTCTTCCTGATGCAATTACGGCATTCGAAACTGTACGAACTTTTATATATGAGCAGGAAATTACAGAAATTACTGAAAAGTGTTGTACATCTTGAAAATTTGTTGTTTAATTCAAGAAATAATGAATAATCCAACGTAAAATTACTAATTTTTTAAAATAAGAATAAATTTTTTAAAACTTATTTCTTTTACAGTTTGGTAAGTAACAAATTAGTTTTTATTAGTATACTGTGTACTTTGCATGTATTAGTAATGTTTAAATATTTTTTTTTTCGTGTTTTGACGTTAACCCTCTCGCTGCGCAACCCGAGATTTTCTCGGGCATGCATTTTTCCGTCTAATAAACCCTCTTTGATTATTCCCACCTGTAATTTTTTTATTGTAAATTTTGCCTTATTTAGTCGGAGCATTTTCTCGATTAAATTTGACAAAAAATTTTGTTTTGAAAAACCGGTGACAAAAGAATTAAAGACGCAATTTTGGAAGCTATATTCATAAAACAATTACGTAACGAGAAGGTTAACCCGCATTCATCGTTTTCCCGGATTCATCGCTTTTTTTCACGTACCCCTTGAAAAACGATGGATCGAGGTTCTACTGTATATATATATATATATATATATATATGGAAATGGGCTGGGCACATTGCAAGAAGACAAGACAATAGATGGAGCACAAACACCCTACAGTGGTATCCCAGAGATGTAAAACGGCCAAGAAGACGACCTCAAGTAAGATGGAGTGATGAAATCAGAAAAGTAGCTGGTGTAAATTGGATGACTAAAGCACTAGACAGAAAACATTGGAAAAATCTGGGGGAGACCTACATCCAGCAGTGGATTGAAAACGGTTGATGATTATATATATATATATTTATATATATTTCTCTATTTTCTGGGTGATATATCTAAGCAAAATATTATAACATGAAAATAAGTAGATTTGGACGGGGAAGGGAAGCTTAGATGATTGATTAAATATTGTTGCAATAAAATTAAAAATAAAGAAGTAAATTTGAAAAAAAAAGTTAAAGCTTTTCAATTTTGCTTAGGGTTTTTCGTTTGGGACAGATTTTTAGGAGGGGCAATTAGATAATATTTATCGGAAATAGTAAAGATTCTCACCTCTGTTTATGCCTTATTTACTCCTTAGTCAATGATAAAGAAGGGTTTTTTTTAGTGATTAAAAAAAAAATCTCGGTTATAACCCCCTCCCCCCCCCCAAATTTAAGTTAGTTTGCTTTTGAAAGAGGGCGGTGGGGGTTACAATCGTCATTTTACAGTAGTTATCAGTTTAAAAATTTTACTTTCTTAAAATATTACTGATAACTATCTCCATTCAAAGCATCATATTCATAATTGTTTTAGGGATGGAAGTAAGCCATCATTGCAAAATTGGAACTAATGAAATAGAAAAATTTGCAAACTTGTTTTAAAAACAAAATCTCGGTTATAACCCCCCCCCCCCCCAAATTTAAGTTAGTTTGCTTTTGAAAGAGGGCGGTGGCGGTTACAATCGTGATTTTACAGTAGTTATCAGTTTAAAAATTTTACTTTCTTAAAATATTACTGATAACTATCTCCATTCAAAGCATCATATTAATAATTGTTTTAGGGATGGAAGTAAGCCATCATTGCAAAATTGGAACTAATGAAATAGAAAAATTTGCAAACTTGTTTAACCTAATAATTTTTGTATTAACAATGCATGAAAAATATTGTTGTAAACCGTTTAGTAAAATAATATATAACACTTATTGCATTTTGGAAAACATTACATTTATTTATATTGCAATTAAACGCAAACGAGCTCGTTGCTCTTTATGTACTTGCTGACAGATGTATTTGTGGAAGTTTCAATACAAAATCAACTTTGTATGACGAAAATGTCTTCTATTTCAGTAAAATTATAGATATTGAAGCTGCCATTATTTCTCATGAAGTTAACTGAAAAGAACAGAATCACAGAATGATTATTGGGGCGCTTATCAACTGTTCATATCTGCCCCAACTAGTCTGTTCACAAGTGCCCCACAGTGCTGATTGAGTTAAATTGATAAATCATTAATATTTCTCAATTTTAGAAGTAAAAAAAACTTTATCAAAAACATTTATTTGTATTCATAGTATATGTTAAAATATTAAAATTCGAATGAATGAATAAATAAATAAAGTTATTAGCTTATCAAGTTGGAACTAAGATTTTACTTTCGAGATCTATAAACAGTAGAAGCGTAAAAAATACAACGTTAAAAGCACCAAAAATTTGAAATTTTAAGCATACCGGTTTCGGTAGCATATAGCATACCTTCCTCAGTGCTCATATGCTATATATATGTATATGCGGTATATTATATGCTACCGAAACCGGTATGCTTAAAATTAAACATTTTTGGTGCTTTTAACGTTGTATTTTTTACGCTTCTATTATATTGCAACAAGCTCCTTCTTTATAATTATCTATAAGCAGTGTTTTGGCTACTGAAGAAAAACAAAATATCAAATAGCTTAAAAAAAATTACCGTATGTCTACAGGTGCTGTCATCTTTGTTATTTTTTTTTCAAATAAAAAAACATATAATAACTATTGAAAAATTGTGATGTTCAAATCTGCCCCATGTTCACATTGCCCCGTTCTTCCCCAACATTTAAAGCATGTTTTTTAAAATATAGACTTCTTTTATGACTATTATCTAACATTAACGACACATTCTTTTCTCGGATTTCAACGGTAATTGATTCATTCAACTTTGGTTATGATTTTCTTGCAGTTTTAGCTTCACCTTCTAGTGCAGGGGACGCATTTTTATCTCGGGTTCTAAGGACCCAATTTAACTGGGTTTTGCTCATTCAACTTGGTTTTCGATTGTCTTACAGTTTTTAGTTCTACCTTCCACCGCCAAGGGCATTTTTATCTGATGTTTCATGGACCCGATTTCTGATTTTTTTTTTCTCTCAACTCGTCTTGCGATTATCTTCACATTTTTGGCCGCGTACGCAGCTCGCCTGCTATACGGGGACGTAGGCAGCCTCCCCCCCCCACACACACACACACCCACCCACACACGTATCGGAGATTCATTTTGAAAGAGTTAAATTTGAAAGTTTGGGGGGTTTTAGTGGTTAGAGATGTGTGCAGCGTGCATAGCACGCCCGGTCTACACTGTCGAAGACAGTGGAGACCCATCCCAAAGGTTCATTTTAAGATATTCGTTTTTCTTTTAAATTTTAATATGAATAGAAGTTTTAATCATTCGCGGTTCGTCTGGGAAAAATCAATGGGCGGGTTAATTAGTATACAAATGAAAAATGTTCTTTTGATACCGGAAATGTGACTCCAAGTCTCGAATAGACCTTTTGATTTATAAACTGAAGGCTAGACAGTCACAAACCTCCATGGGCGATTGACAATTATGGATAACTCCATTCCCCCCAATTTCACAGAATTTCTTCAAAACATTCACACAGACACACACACAAAAAGAAAAGGTCAACAATTCTTATTTATGCTAAATATGCGAAATAATTTCGGTTTAAAGCTCCTCTCAATTTGGCTCCCCCTTTTTAATAATTTTGCGACTGAATTCAGGTACAGAATTATATTAGGTACCAAGTGTGTTGAGCCATTCCTAGAAACATTAACAGAAGCTTTTTCTTTCTTCAATATTTGGATATAGTAAAATATCTTACTAAAGAAAACCTTCGCACACAGACACACACACACAAAATTAAAATAAATCAACAATTTTCATTTATTGTTAAAACATGAGAGATAATTTCGGTATAAACCTCTCTCCATTTGGCGCACCTTATCCTCGGCGCCCGTGGCGGCCGCCACCCTTAGCTACGCCACTGAATGCTTCTTCTTCTTTTAATTATTTATTTATTAACCATTTGAAAAAATGGTTATTGTTCTCGTCAGTGTAGGAAATCAAAAGCATATCTGAAGGTTTTTATTGGTTTAATCCGCATCTTATTCGTTTTCTGATTGGTCTATACAGTAATCTGCATTTCCCTTTACTTTCAACAGAGATGGATACCTTCTGTTGCCACTATGACAAAAAAGTAATAAAAACTACAAAAAAAAAATAATAATTCAGAAACAAATTGAGATACAGCTTTCAAACAAATTGCATTTAAAAGTACATTTTTTTCTCTATCCGACGGTGTAAAAAGTAATATTTTCGGATGTTTAGAAGTTTAAGAATGAAATTTCATTTAAAATTGATAGTCATATTTCTGGGAAATCTGACGAGGGAAAAGCATTTTCCCGAACAGCCAATGAAATGCTTGGATAATACGTAAGTTTCAGGTGGATAATAACTAATGAAAATGAAAGAAAATGAATAACAATTTCTGCCAGTGAGTTAATTTTAATTTGTAAGATTTTCACGTGCAAAAGAAAAATGGAATAAGCCAATTAAAAAAAAAAAAAAAAAAAAAGATAAATAGGACAGGAATGAATACATATAAATATTTCACACCAAATACGAGTCGCGATCGATTTTTGTCGCTTGGAATTTTTACGTGTAATAACACTATTAATGTTTAATTCATGGCGTACGTAATGTATGATCAACTCCATGCGATTTTTTATGTCTTAAATTTTAGTCTTTGAAAAAAATCATTTTCCAAATGGCCGTTGAAATTTGTTAAATTGCTTTTTTTATTTTTTGCTATGCCAAAACTTTTTCCATCGCCGATATAACAGACATTTGTTTGTAATATAAACATACTGCAAAAAATAAATATACAGTACGGAGCATTGTCTCCAGTTCGCCCTTTACAGCAGTACATTTAGTGCATTTATTGAAAAGTACTTAACCCTTTCAGGGGCAAAGCACTTCTATTAGTAAAATTATAAAATGATTGAAATAAAACCAGAATTTACAGACTAATTTGTTTCAAAATATGTAAAAGCTCTTCGTCACATAGTTAATAAATGGAAAATTTTCCTTCTAAAATTCTGGTGTTAATGCGGCATTTAGGAATTAAAATTAGGTGGTCCAAAAATGAACCACCGCCCTTGAAGGGGTTAAAGCAATCAATATACTCAATGGGATAAGCATTTTTTTCAGACTTTGCGCACAGATATTACCTAAAGCGGAACTCCAAAAGATAATAATACAATTTAACTGAACTGGAAAACA
This sequence comes from Maratus speciosus, assembly GCA_963932465.1. Lineage (NCBI taxonomy): Eukaryota > Metazoa > Arthropoda > Arachnida > Araneae > Salticidae > Maratus > Maratus speciosus. Next base: position 447,410,186 of record OZ010797.1, read on the forward strand.
AAGGCCGAGACTCAATAGCGTAGCTGAGTATTTTTATTAGGTACACAGGGCCGTGCAAAGAAAAAACTGTACCCGGGGAAGCGTTTCAATTTGGCGCCTCCCCCCCCCCCCCATCCTTCAAAATTGATCAAGGGCAGAAACAGAAATAAATTATATTCAATAAATGTTTCGCGTTTATTTTATAACTTTAAAAGGTTTCATTTTCATTCAGAATTTCCAAACGCCTAAATAACATAAAAGAAAATTACAGTTATTTGTTAGAGAGGTCATGATGCTTTGCAACAGATTTTTCTCAACCTTCCTAATTTTTCTTTCTAGCCATTTTTAATTGTTGTTAATCTTTAAGTATGAGAAAATGAGAAAATTGGCTAGGTAAAAATCGCTAACAACCAGATTGGAAACAAAAAGTTCCTTCAACCGATAAGTACTAAAAAAGCAATACAAACAAACAGAAAACCTGCAGAAATTAATTTTAAAAAATGAAAATAAATTATAATTTCAGTGTAGTAATTAAGGAAGATAAAGGATACAATCTTTTAATTAACATAAAATAAAAAATATAATATTAGGCAAATCCATTTACTTCAATTTTATTTTTCTCGCTTTTAGGGTAGCAAAATCGTTTATTGTTTTTTCTATGTCTAAAGATTGCATCACACTGAATTAAACTAAACTCAGGTTGCTTAATCACTTGATCCATAGTAGTTTTTTACTATTTTCCATTTATTGGATGATCTTTCTGCTGATGCTGTGGTTACTGGCATGTTTATAAAAATCCTGTATGCTGCTTCCACGTTTTGTAACTCCTTGCTGTTCCTTAAGTCAAAATTATGGAACAGCTGAAGAATTTCTAAATGATCCATATTGTAAAAGTTCTTATCCATTCGTGGAAATAAAGTTTTTGCATTTAAAACCTTCTTAACAATTCAGGTTTATTTAAGTCAGCAGTATATTTATTTGCAAGGTCCAAGCAATATTAACTTAACAGATTTTCAGTAACTAATTTTAGATTCGCAATAGTCAGAAATTCAAATTCTTGTGATACATTTCGCTACCCTAGAATAAATCCCTACGGTACAATGTTTACAGAGAGTGGCTACAACGAAATTTAAAATTGGAGTTGCTATACATTAAAAATGCGTGTCCATGTGAAAAAACTATGGCGCAAAGCACCTTGTCTATAATCGTTCAAAGAACAACTTTATAATTTTTTATTTACATATATAAATGAAATTCAAAACTTTATTTAACAAAAAGACACATAAAATACAAAGAAAAAATTCAAAGTAGAAGCTGGGGGAATGGGCTTCAGACCTGGCGACCGTTGGCTAACTGTTGGAGCCGGCGAATATGTTCTTGGTAAATGTCGTTGGAAAAGGAGATAGTCTCACTTACGATTATTTTTTTTCATAGCTCTAAAGTAAGACTTCGCACATATTCTTCTTAAAAACTTGTCATTAGGCGGATCCCACGAACCCAGCGCCCCAATGACAATGACCTCAATTACTGCGCTTCTTCCACCTTCAGTAAGTTCGTCAGCAAGACTCTTATACTTTTCGACTTTGATTTTACATCAATTTACATTAGCCTCATCAAAAGCTTCAAGACCATTCTCGAAGGGGACTGTCACGTCAAAAATAATGATGTCATTGCCTTTACGGACAACCAGGTCAGGACGAAGGTTTTCAGCACTTACCACACGGTCCTCTCCCACGATGGCCCACCTATTAGCAGTAGCTTTCTTTATTCGACAGTATATTTATGTATCGACAGCATTTTTATATACTGTTTCGGTTAAAAGAGGTTCGGATAAAAGAGGTTCCACTATCTATCCCATCTTTCAGGAGAAGAGGAGAATAAAACAAATAAATTTTGTGAGTTCAGGACATTTTTGGACACACACACACACGCACACACAAGCGGCATGAATTGCACCTAAGTTTAGAGAATGTGCAGAATATGATAAAAAATAGGCGAATTTATTTATTTCGACGATTGGAGCTTGCACAGCCTTATATTGGGAAACCATATTTGTATCATTGTCATAAGCATTGAGCGCTGTATTTGTGGTATTGGTATCGTTGATGACGGCCGATTATCTACACGTGGGATATAGTAGACCAGAGGGGGGGGGGGGGGAGGGCTTTCTAAGGAAACTTAACCCGTATTTACACAAGGTTCGAAGAAAGCCACAGACAACTTCGAACGATTAGGCTGACGGGCGAGATTGTGATCGAGCCCATTCCACTGGTGGGGTGTGCAGTTGTGAATGTCAAGATTGTCGGACATTAGCTTATCTAAATTTTCTTCCGCTAATGTTTCTCCTATTTTTTGCTGTTGTTGTTTTTACTCAATGTAATTAAGAAACAATTCTTCGATTAAGCATTTTCCGAATTCGGTGTATCTTATTTGCGTTATTTGTTCTTTTTGGGATGTACTGGATGCCCTAAAATGGATTGAATGATTTTAAAATTCAGTGACTTCAAATGATGACAGCTGTTAAAAAAATTATTGCACGAGAGTTATGTAAGATGTCAGTAGTTTTTATACTGCGATTCCCGGTTTTAGTTCCAAATAGCAGCGATAGATGGCAAACAATAAGCTCTGAATGGAGGTCTAAATTGAAATCACCTAGCATGACGCGAAAGAAGGATGTTAAATAAAATGAGTGGGCCCCTAAAAATAAGATTGTATTGGCGTACGAGACCCACTCCATATATTTAACCTCCTTCTTTCGCATCAGTGTTGCGTGATTTCGGTTTTTGGTCTTGACTGAGCACGTATGGCGCTTGATGTCGTCTTTATAGAATTGTGAGTTGTATGCATTTCTGACACATTAAATAATTGCAATTTAGTATAAACTTGATTGATTTTCATAGATATAGTTTAATGAAGTACTGCTCGATAATATATCAATTGCAAGCTGAATTGACTATAAACCTGTTTAATTCTTCAACAAATTATAGATATTTATGTTCTAATGTGAAATTGTAAAAATGTAGTATAAGGATTGAAAAAGTCGCGAGCAGCTAGTGTATTTGGTCTGCCCCTCGGGAACACTGTAATGCTTAAGATGAGTTCCCGAGGTGGTCATTCCTGCTTGCAGCGCCATTTATAGTTGCTATTTGGAACTAAAACCGGGAATCGCTGTAAAAAAGAAACTCCTGATATTTTACTTTGCCTTCCTGCAAGAATTTGTTTAATAGCTGTTTCTATTTGCAAGTTATTGAATTTGAAAACCAGACAGTTCATTTTAGGACACTCGGTATATGGAGTGCGATCGAATGAAATTGAAAAATACCTTCCTCTTCGAATTTCTCCTACAATCTTTTTTTTTTTTTTTACTTCATTGGCAAGAAGATTAACATCCTGAATGGCTTTCGCCATTTATCTTTTTCTTTTTAAATAATTTTCAACTTCAGACCGGCGGTTTTTACGCAAATTTTATTCTGTTGATACCACTTTTTAAAAAACTGTTACCTTTAATTAAACAAACACAAAAATGCTCTAACTAATTCGTTCGGGACCACCGGTGCATATATGCACCCTCAAAAAGAGCATACAGAATTTGTTTTAGGTACCAGTAAAAAAGAAAAATAATATTCAATTTCTTTACTTACAAGGACACGGCAAGGGCGTGGGGTATTCAAATCAAAGTAAGGTTATGTGTGAAATCAATACTGAGTCAGAGAACTCGTATGACCAAGCCGTAGCACGCACTACTTAGCACGCACAGATTTTTTTTTTCTTGTGTGTGTTCACACACAAAACACACCCTTTCAGAAGCAGGAGAACTCTGTTCGTAAAATGATGAAATTATTGACTGACACCAGAATTTTCAAACGAATTTCTTAGAAAATAAAAACTCGCTATTTTGTACTTTCATTAGAAAAGCAAAATTTTATTAAAATATTCTTGATGCAATTTGTCAGTTTTGGAATAAAGATTAGGTGGCTATACCGTGTAGACCCTTTAAAGAGTTAAGGGGAGACATGAGTGATATTTTTTTTGATTTTTTTCATTATTGGCTTAAAAAATTCTTTGAACCTTCCTAAATCCATTCGTATGTCCAGTTTTTTTTTTTTTTTTTTTTTTTTTTTTTTTTTTGACCATTAGAAATAATTGTAAAAATTCAAGGGGAGACAAGAATGGGACACCACGCCCACTCACATTAAGGGAAGACACGACTGGAACGTCACGCCCACTGACATGAATTTTACTCTACTATTTTATACTCATTTATTATATGTAACAACATTTTATCCAAGAGTTTATATATACAATTATTCATGTGTTTGATAAAACTGTGCAAGAACTTAACACATGCTAGAAGTGTCTAACTGTAAGAGAATTAATCATAACAAATTATCATACAGTAATAAAAGAAAAAAGAAATTCCAACTTATTTTTTTTTTCAATAACTACTGAGTAGCGCGCAACGATTTAGTCATCTAAGTTCTCTTACTGAGTACTATTTACACACAAAATCTTGCTTTTAGTCCGCGAGTCAGCAACAGATTTTGATGACCAAGTTCCTCTCGGCCGATAATTTGTAAAATGCCTCTGTGAACGTCAGCTGCGGTTCCGTGGGTGGGTTAAGCAGCGGTAGCCTCCCAAACATGTAAAAAAAAAAAAAAAAAATAGTCATTTCTTCCCTGTTGAAAATTTGTCAAATTGTAGCTAACCAAATATCTCGAAGAAAAAAAAAATCAGCTGATTATAAAGGGGTGGTTAATACGTCAGCTGGTCGCACGAACATTAAAAAAATATACAGGGTGCAAAGGAAAGTCCCTTTAACCTGAAAATACTTGCGAACAGAGATCTACAGCTATGGAAGTGAAATAACGATATAGTAAAGTGACTACGGCCAATTTAATGCAAACGACTGCAGCGCCCCTAGTGGCGAAATTTGGAAGATAGCCAATGCAAATCGATAACGGAAAGAGATAGAGCAAAATTTCCAGTTAGAAAGTTTTACAGTATCAATTAATTAGTACGAAACGGCATTTGGTTTACATGGATAAGATAAATCTTCACATGTATACCCAAAAATGTCAAAAATCGATGCACTCTATTTTGTGTAAACGTTTGAATGGAATAGCCAGAAGTATGAAGAAATACGCACAATTTCTGGTATAAATACGTGCTTATCTCAATACATTTTGATAACATCACACAAAAATAAAAAAAGACAAACTGTCTCACCGTGATAAAAAGTTAATATTCAGTATGTTCGAAAAGTTCGCCATTGCTCACGATACACGTTTGTATTCGTGAGAGTAATTCTGCAGCCATATTATGCCACATTCCTTAGTATGGAACGTCTATTGCTAGCCTCTTCAAAACGACGACATAGATTTAACCCTTTCAAGGGCAGTGGCTAGACGGTCTTGCCACCTAATTTTAATTCCAAAACTGACAAATGGCAGCAAGAATATTTTAATAAAATTTTGTTTTTGTAATGAAAGTGAAAATTAGCGGGCTTTTTTTCTGTGAAATTCGTTTGAATATTCTGGTGTCAGTAAATTACTTCATCAGTTTACGAACAGAATTCTTCTGCCCCTGAAAGGGTAAATCTAAAATTTTAAATGCATTAGAAATTAAATTTTTACAGACATTACAGCACAGTACAACGTCACAATCTGAAATTGTGCACTGTTACATTTACGGAATGTGAATATGCAAAGTAGAATCGTCGCTCATCGATTTCGGACATTTTTGGGTATACAGGCGACGATTTATCTTATCCGTGTGAGCCAAATGTGGTTTCGTACTCAGAAATAGATGCTCTAAAACTTTCTAGTTGGAAATTTTACTCTTTTTCTTTTCGTTTACGATTTTCGATAGCTATCTTCCAAATTTCTCCGCTAGGGAGCGCTGCCGTCGTTTGCATTAAATAGGTCGTAGTCACTTTATTATACCATTACCTCAAGTCCATAGCTGTAGCTCTCTCTGTTCGCAAGTATTTTCAGGTTAAACGGACTTTCCTTTACACCCTGTATATTTTTTTTAATGTTCGTGTGACCAGCTGACGTATTAACCACCACTTTATAATCAGCTGACTTTTTTTTTCTTCAAGATATTGGGTTAGCTATAATTTGACAAATTTTCAACCGGGAAGAAATGACTAATAATTTTTTATTATTATTATTATTATTTTTACATGTTTGGGAGGCTACCGCTGCTTAACCCACCCACGGAACAGCAGCTGATGTTCACGGAACTTCATGATACAACTCTCTGAAGCATTTTACAAATTATAGGCCTAGAAGAAATAACTGACGAAATTTGCACCTGGCTCGGGGACTATTTGATTTGGATACCAGGATCGGCGAAACTTTTTACGTGCGCGTGCCAAAATGTCACAAACAATATCTATCAACAATGTAACGTGCCAAACTTTGACATAAAATAATTTTGCAGTATGCGATGTTTATACAAAACACTAGTTAAAAAATCAGTTTCTTTCATGCATTAATAATTAAAAAATCTCTCTATTCTAAAAAAAAAGTAACTACCGCTGTCACCGCCGCCGCCGCCGCCGGTTTTGATTTTTTTGTGACCGGAGGCCTTTCTTCGTTAATATTAACAAAAATAATGCATACAAAAATATGAAAATCGGTGGTTTTATACAGAAATGTTTGATAAAAACGCTGATGCAGACAGTTTTCAAATCGAAGAATTATTTTAAGACATATTTAATGCTAAAGTTGGACAAAATCGTTCCACTAAAAAAGTTTTATAGCAGCAAAAACTATACATAGCAGTGTAATCATTTTTAGATCATTTTATGCGTTAGAATTTGCCGGAGTGCAGATTGCATTAATTTTTTTATTTTGACTCATTTTTTCAGGTTTTATTCCTATTTTAAATTCAAATTTTCAGCATTTCTAGAGATATTTTTTACAGATTTCAGAAAATTGTACTAATTTAAACTGTTGCCAACTGTATAAAAAGCGCAAGCAATAATGTTTGCTTCAAATTAAAAATTTATTTACACGTGACTATTATAAACAGGAAAAAAACTTTCAAATTAGAATTAAATAATTACGTATAAAAAGCAGGAACTTATTAAAAATTACGTCATAAAAAGTATACACGTGAATTTTAAAAGAGAAAGGATATTGTAAAATAATAAATTCATTAACATGCGTTAGAAGTCTTAGGAGAAATTACGTCATATTTACGTCACATTATAGTTATTACATAAAATGAACACAAAATAATATTGCAAAAAAGTTTAAATTTAGAAATTGCGCTAGACATTTATTTGATATTTTGAGAATTAATTTAAAATGTCTCATTTAAAAGAACTTTCTTTTCGCTTTGTTAAAAAATACCAGGAGTCAAAGACTCTCTTTACTTAATTCCTTTTATATTAGCTTATTTTGAAATGTTGTTACACGTGTATACGTCCTCAAGTTATTTTTATTTCGACGTTTTATTTGTGTTTTTATTAATGTTGTACGAATTTATTTGTTCTTTCGTTATTTAAAATAAAAATTATATCAATTTGTATAATTTGGCGAGTGGTTTGGCGATTTATATAATTTGGCGAAATTAGTCGACAGGATAATCAAGTAGTACCGCAGCGAATTTGGCGTTAAAATTCCCCAATCAAAGAGAAATGAATAGAAATTCGTTTATAGGGAGATCGCAACTGTTTTTTAAATTATAATTCAATCTTTCGAAATCTTTTTAAAGCCGGTCAAATTAGCGTGCATTTAGAGTTTGCGATGTCTGGACGGGGGTTGGCGAGCGTAGCTCGTAGGGGGCCGAGCCCCCTAGTATTAAAAATTAAAATGCGATTTCTCTGTATTTTAGAATAAGCTATTAAACTAACGAAATTTTAATTTGTAAATATGATTTATTTATGTAGTACGTACTGCAACAAGGAAATGAAAATAATTTTTTTTTTTATTTTAGTAATTTTTGACTGTATTATTAATGCAACATTTGGTTACAATTATCAAAGTTGCATTAAACAATGTATCAATAATTTATTGATGAGATTTTTGCTGGAGTTCGATGGAGATTTCTTTATTACTGATTCGTATTTTGATAGTTTTATAAATATGCATAGAAACTGGATCCATTTGCGATTTTATGGCAGTGCCTGTCTAACAAATCCGTCTGAAAAATACAGCTTTACAAATTCGTATAGAAAGGCAAAATACACGTTAAGAACCCTGCATAACATAACAGGAAAAGAAAATCCTTTTGATGAGTTGATCATGCAAAAATAGTTGCATTTTTTGAGATAGTCTGCGCCCGTGTGAGACAAAATTTTATTGATTATTATAGAGGAAAAAAAGAATGTGTTTATCTGTAGAATGATTATAAAATTTGTTTTTTAACGTGCCAGAGAAATTGTCTTACGTGCCAACCCTGCCCTACACCCTTGCAGTCTCCTTGGTAAAGCATTTTCGTGATTGTTTAAGTAAATGTAACTTAAAAAAAAAAAAAAAAAGTGGTGCCATGGAATAAAATTTGTATAAAAGCCGCCTGTCCCGAAAGTGTTACGAAAACAAGTATTACTTTTATTTGTTACTGGTGCCTGAAACAAATTCTTGTATGCTCTTTTTGAGTATGCATATATGCACCCATGGTCCCGAATGGGTTAATTTTAAAAGTCTCTCAGGCTCCTTTTAGCGAATGTATCCATACCCGTGTTCTAGAGAATTTTCATTCTCAGTAATTTTAGGATTTAAATTTTTCCACTTCGAAAACCCGTAATCTGGATTGGCTAACTTTGGAGGGTGATCATGATAATTGCTGAATAATAAACAGTGAAAGCAAAATATAGTGATTCCCTTAACCCTTTCAGGGGCAGAAGAATTCAGTTCGTAAACTGATGACATAATTGTTCAAATGAATTTCTTAGATAATAAAAACCCGCTAATTTACACCAAAGCTATATAAGTAAGCGTGCAAACTTAATCCTGGAATCGGGCGTAAATTAAGACACTTGCGCCATCTTGCGGACGGAGTGATAATCCACATACGCGGGCTTTCAAGGGCGGTGCATATTTTCTAAATCTTTAGCCACTCATGGAAGTGAATTTTGTTTGGCACATTTATTGCAAAATAATGGCGTAGCAAGAGGGGCATCCATATGCACATGACAGCACGAAGTTTTCTTTGCCTCGTCAAATCGACTTCATTTATTAATCAAGTTGAAAGAAACTTTATAATTTTAGTGGTGTGAGTAAAAAACAGTTAGGTATTTACCTGTAGTTCCCACTCCATCCGCTACGTGGCGCGTGACCTTGATTGATGTGACCTCGCTTTTAATCTTGCGGTTACTTCTTCCATTTAAGATAGGACGCTTACTTATATCGCTTTGTTTACACTTTCATTAAAAGATCAAAACTTTATTATAATATTCTTGGTGCCATTTGTCAGTTTTGGAATTAAAATTAGGTGGCTAGACCGTCTAGCCACCGCCAAAGCGTTATAAGTAAGCGTACAAAGTTAATGCTGGAATCTGCCGTAAATTGACACAGCTGCGCCATCTTGTGGATGGAGTGAATAACGCAAATATGCGGGTTTTTTGTATGACGTCATATATGACAAAATATCTACCATATCTACCATATCTACCATCTCGTGCGCAGGTCTATCTGAAGATATTTACAATTTAACCCCTTGGGGACGAGCGACACGTATACGTGCCGGAAATAGGCCTAAGGATCCTCGTTTATTCTCACCAGTAAAATTTTACTGTAAAATTTGCGTTATTTAATCCGAGCATTTTCCCGATTTGAATAGGCACAAACTTCTGTTTTTTAAAACCGGTAGCAAAGTAATAAGCATTTCGCAAAAGGCTCCCGTCGCGAAGTGGTTAAGAGTCATAGGCGGAAAAGCAGACAAAGCTATTTTAGAGAATACCTGTTAAAATTTTAATCATGAATTTCAAATATTTACTCACTTATGGAAGATGAATCTTTATTGTTGCATTTATTATTTACATTTATTTATTGCAAAATATTTTTGTTACAGTTTGTTTTGATGAAAATATGTGTATCTTAAAAAAAAAAAAAAAAAAAAAAATCGTAATGTCATTTTAATTTTGGGAGAAAAAGCATTAATGCTACGTAAACAGTATTGCCTTTTGCCCCGAAACTAAACTGACATTGCAACTATTTTTTAAATACATATATTTTTATCAAAACAAGCTGCAACAAAAATATTTTGCAATAAATCTGGTAAACAAGGTTAATCTTCCATGAGTGAGTAAATATTTGAAATTCACGATTAAAATTTTAACAGGTGTTCTCTAAAATGGCTTTGTCTGCTTTTCCGCCTATAACTCTTAAATTGTAAATATCTTCAAATAGACCTGAATTTTATGCAAGCTATTCAGGCTAAAAGAAAACCATATTTGTTAATAAAAGTTATAGGCGTAACTTTTAATCCCATGGTTTTTTCCAGGTTTTTTTCCACATTGGAAGAAACTTGCCCACCTTGGGTTTATGTTATTATTTATTAGAAAAGAATGTGTTTTAAATATAATAAGCGAAAAGCATGTGTTTAAATTGATGTAATATACCAGTATGTATGTATTTTAAATAAAGTTATGTTTTTCAAATGATGAGTATATTTTTAAAATGATGGTTTTATATTTTTGAATAAAATGAATGCAACATAAACGCTGGTGATGGGGAAAATATTTGACGGTTTATGAACTGCGGCCGGCTAACATAAAAGTACATTTTTACACTGTTTATTTAATCTAACCCTGTTCATATATAAGAAAAGATAAAAAAATTTAATCGATTTTTCCCTCCCAGACATGCTAGAAAAATAAAAATTATATACATGGATGTGTTTCTAGTAACAATACAACATTTTAGTGTTTTTATAACTTGATTATTAATTAGCAAATTAATTTTACGTTATCTAAACGTAGCTGATAAATCCTTAAACATTCTTTATGGTTGTTACAACTGTATATACAAGTACAACAATTGAGTAAGTTATGTAACAACTACGATTTCTAAAATATACCAGCTGGTTGGGAAATTGCAAAAGAGAAATATTTAAAACCTTTAAGCATCTTAAACGTGATTTTCAGCCATATAATTTTTTATAAAAAAGTTAAAATATTATTTAATATATATTATTAAATGTCAGTGATTTTAATACGTTCAATTGGCCCATCTCCGTCCAAAAGCCAAATTGAAAAAAAAAATCGAAAATTAAAATCGGACAAAATTAAAAGGAAAATTACACAAATAACGCTACCGACCAACAACTGCTACGTCAAACCTATTATTAGTCCATAGCTTTCAGTTATTGGCAATTGTTGTGTGTTTCATAAGCCTTTTTCAAATTTGGAGAATGTTCCGGAATTGGGTTATTTCGATAAAAGTTACTTTCATTTTCTAACCATTATTTAACTTTTACGCAGTTACAATTGCAGTTACTGTTTTCTCATTTGACGCCAATCATGGCTGTCGGCTCGATTACGGAAAGTTATCCATTTTACCCCTGCAAAGAACGGGTGTAATATAATAAATGTTTAATTGAGCATACTACGTACTATTTGTAAATATTTTATATTTTATTCCAATTTTTGAAGTTTCTTCTATACTTTGTATGCTTTCTGCATTGTTATTCACCTGCGCGAAGTGCAGGTATCCCATGAAAACTATTTTTCCCGGATATGACACAATGACCGACATATTTCTAGATTTAAAAAAAAAAGAAAGTAATTTGTCGATTTTAGGAATTTTTTTAAAGCTGTTGTCTAAAATTCTGAAAATATTTAAAACTATAAATAATCAATTATTGCTGGTTTAATAGTACAAGAATAACTGCTTGCATTTTAAATTAAAGTGGATCCTAATGTAAAATTAAATGAGTTTTAAATGGAATGAATGAAATACTCCTATTTTAAATATTATAAATACAATTCGATCAAAAGAATATTTGGCAATTTATCGCCTGCGCCCGGTAAATAAAAAATATGTCTTAAAATTAATTAAATAATTTATACTTAAACTCTAAGTCTAATAAAACGTTTATTTGTCATTGGAAATACACATGTTTATGTAATTTTTATAACTTTATCTTATCAGGAATTGAATTAAAAACACTGCTGTAAAATTCTATCTTAACATACATTAATTAATTTTTATATGTCCTTGTTCATTGCATTATAAAAACATAATTCAAATAGAACGTATTGAAATCACTGACATTTAATAATACATATTAAATAATATTTTAACTGTTTTATAAATTATAATAAATCACAAAACTAACCTGTTTTTCTCTTCCGGAAAGCGAAAAAAAAAAAATGAGTTATCTCAGATAGAGAGTTATTTTTGCAGTTTTGAAAACTGCAATAATTAGAACGCCAACGTGCCGTTTTCCCAAATAATATAAGTTCTAAAAAGAACTGATTTTGTTTAAATAACTATTTTCAAATAATAAATTAAATAATGGCGAATAAATAAATTGAATTATGTCTTCCAACAATTAAGTACTGCAGACGACAAACGAATAAAATCACGGCTGCGCGTGCGCAAAGTTATTTCATAGATATCAAACTTATAGATCATTCACAAAGGGGAAAGAAGTTAATAATCCTCTTGTAGTTCACTCCGTCCGCTGGGTGGCGTATGACCTTGATTGACGTGACCTAGCCTTTAATCTTGCGGTTACCTCTCCCATTTAAGATAGGACGCTTACTTATATCGCTTTGGCCACCGCCCTTGGAAGGGTTAATTAAGTTAACCACAAGCCAATCACGGCTAATAATTTCTCCACTAGGTATAATTTTCTCTATCTTCAGCTTAGAAAATTTTCGTCCTTCTGCAACCGCAGGTTTCATGTAATCAGCATCTTCATCCTATGCTGGACTTCTTTTTAACAGCAAAGTAATGACCGAATGACTATAAAAATGATCAAAATGTAGTGGGATCGAAGTAGGTTAGAACTTCAAAATCAATTAGGGTGGGAGGCGGCGCAAACCTTCGTATACGATGTACAAGGAGCCGCAGAGTTCAAAAGTTTAACCCTTAAATGCGCGATTTTTTATTTTGTTTCGAAAAAAAAAACATACATGATTCTCTTAAAGATTTATTACACAGGAAAAATAATGAAAAAAAAATCAGAGATACATTTTTCATATAATACGTCAATCATTTCTTCTGTAGCACATCTGCAATGCAAGTAAAAACTACTGTCCTCTGGCTGTTTTACGCTAAAATAATACAAATCAGTAAATACTTTAATAAGTATGTCTCCAAATACCTTATTTTTAGCCCCACGTACGGTATGCTATTTTTTTCTCCCAGCTTATTTTGTCTCCAAAAAATAACGTTACCTTACAGAAGCTAGCAATAAACAAAGCAGATGTATCACTGAACGATTAAATGCTCTATAGTAATTTTTTTAATTTTAGAAATTAAATGCGATGTTTAGAACATCGCAAATTTTCAATTTTTATACCGTCGTATTGGAAAAGTACTTTTAAATGCAATTTGTTTGAAAACTGTATTTCCATTTATTTTTTAAATATTAAATTTTGTAGTTTTTAGCACCATTTGTTTAATTTTGGCAACTCAAGTACTCCATTTATATAGAAAGAAAAGGGAAAATAGTTGAAAAATAGCAATTATATCTTTTTGTTGCCATTTTCTCATAACAACCGACAAAAAAATGTAATTAAAATACGTGCTATTTTGAAAAATTATAAACGAATAATTTCTGTTAAAACAGGGAGCTATTATGCGTTATATTTAATTTTAAGTATCTGTTGACGCTTTCGGTGTGACGTCAGTCATGACGTTTTGGTTGAAAACTGACTCCAAACAAACGGTTGCTATGCGTCATTTCTTTTTAAATATAAATCGTGGAAAATTTTACCAGTACATATCAAGTATTAAAACACTTAGATGTGAGATATAGATATAAGATATAGCTGCAACACACAAACAAAATATAAAATACAACATAGCAACAGTTTGTTTGGAGTCAGTTTCCAACCAAAACGTCATGACTGACGTCACGACTGAAACCTTCTATATTAATGTTAGAAACCAGTGAATGCCTATGAATCATTAGATAGCCGTTTTTTGTCAAGTTTCTTTAATGACGGCATGCTTTTGCTGCATTTGTGTATTATTTTGTAATAGTGACATCCTATGCATGCTTTACTGCAGATGTTTAAGAGTGGATCGTAAATGTGGAATTCTTAAGCGGATGACATAAAATAAAAGTCTGTTCAATTTTATACTACAATTTTAAGTCTTAAAATTGAAATATGTTTTGTACTATTTAGATATACACATATTTTTTTCATCGGGGGCGACACTAAATTCTAAAAAAGCAGAACTCCTGTTATCTAGTATATAATTATTTATTCTATAAAATTTAAGTTTTAACCCTTTATTTCCCATAATAGAATACGTTCTAGAAATTAAGTAGTTCACAGAATCCGATTTCCACCAGGAAGTTTCAATGATTAATTTCGCTGTATTTAAATTCGAAATGCCCGTTTTTTTAATTAAACCAAATATTGCTATTTTAATTTTCTGGTGTGAATTAGGAATATGCGAATGAAAAAAAATCTATTAAATTCAAAACAATGATGTTTGCATATATGCAAAGCTGCGCACTAAAGGGTTAAGAAACAGTGTAATAAATCATCATAAAAGTATATCTAAAACCATCAAAACTCAAATGTAAGTGTGATCAATGCAATAACTTTGAAACAAAAAACGTATGTACTTTCATTGGGAAAAAAATTCCCAGTATGTAAATGTACATAAAAAAAAAAAAAAAAAAAAATAGAATGTCGAAGAGAGGAAAAAAATTCCCGATGATCGATGACTATAAAAAATAAAAATAAAACTGAAATTAGTAGTATAAATTTGGCGCCTCCTCAATTTTCGCGCCCGGGGCGGCCGCCCCCTTCGTCTCCCCCTTTCGCACGTTGCTGTACATCACAGATCTCAATTACATACCATACATACTGATGATTAGATACTGTATAAAGTCATAAGAAATTAAACAATTTCGGTTGTAGATCATAAGCAACGCTGAGGCAATGCTTAAAGCAGAGATTTTTCTCAGATTTGTGGCTCCGCCTTAAAATTCGTTTTTTCCCCTCTTTATGCGTTTTTAAAGATATATTTATAAATATTTATATGGATAGCGATAGATCAAATTATATGTATATTACATAGTCGTAGATGTTATTTTACATGTAATATTTTGAATGATCAAGAGTATAAAATAATATGACATTTATACATACGTGTATGAATACCACTGAAAATAATTCGCAATTACAATTCAATATATTGAAATCTATCAACATAAGCAATTGAACAGAGTAAGCTTGTTTCATAAGAGTCGAATTTTTCCCCCGTAATAAATACGCACAAAATATAGCGTAGATTAAAAATTATCTTCCAAACTTAAAAGATAACTGAGCAGAAATACATGCGGTGTGCTACAAACTAGATTGTAGCCTATGTCATGTCGGCGAACCTATGGCACACGTGCCGTAGCTGGCACGTGAGAAGATATTTTTGGCACGCCGTTGATTGAAGTTCTAAAACAGAATTCAGACAAATTCCCAAAATTCTGAGCATCATTATTCTTTTTAGGTGCGTTCGTAATTATATAAATACATAGCACCTATAGTCGTCGTTCGGTCTGTCTATCCGTCCGCATATAACAGAGCAAAAACTACCCAACCGAATGGTCTGAAATTTTAAATATATAATTTTTGCAAAATTTTGTCGAGTCATTTCAAATTTTATAGAAATCGGATGTATAGTTTAATTACAAGGACAGTCAAAAGTTTTCCATTACATTATGGCCAATGGGAAAAATTTTTTTCAAGAGCATTTTAATGATGCTACAGCCTTTCGAAAAGAATGAAATGGATGTGCACTTATGAAGTGCACAAAAATATACATTCAGTAGAATATGCAGTGCAAAAATATTTATAAAACTAGTTCTAGCCCGAACGCACTACCTTTGACACGTTTGACGTGCAATTTCCAACTTGTTTTATTAAGACACGAGCTTGACTGAAAAAAGCTTTTGTTTTTTATAATAATAACTACTTGGGTACTTGTCATGAACTTACCCGTTTGGAAACATTTGATTTTCCCCCTACTCATTTCTTCGACTTCGTTATGCTGGTTGGTGCCTGTGCAGTAATGTTTCTGAAATTTCTGCATAATTTAACGCTTTTTGATCTGCAAATGAAGTTTTATTTAACTGTTGCTGGAATTTGTTAGTTTTTAGTCTGTTAAAGTGACAAAAGTATTAATAAAACTGATAAAGCATGCCTTTTTTTCAGATAAGTTAAAGTAATAATAATAATTTGATTGTTAAAACATTTGTAAAATGAAATGAAAATTATATTTTTTAATAAATCTTCATTCTATATATTTTTTGTCGGGAATGGGACGGGAAATTGGCACGCGGATGTGAAAAGGTTCGCCGACCCTGTCATAGACTATCTAACTCACATTCCATAATCTATAATAAAAATTTAAATATGATAGATAAAGGTGTTCTTTACAGTTAATGATTAGTCCACGATCTCGCGATATCTCATATATTATTGACTAGCAAACCCCGCGGCTTTGCTCGCGTAATATTTGAAATACGCCAAGTGATATTTATATGTCTAAATTTTATTAAAAAGTACTAACTAAATTTTTATTTTATTAAAAGGTAATATTTTATTTTATTAAAAGGATTTTTTTATTAAAAGGTACTTATTACTTTTAGGAATAATTCAAAAATTACTATTTAAAACACAGTTTGATTAAACATCATTATTACACTGCATTAGGTAGAAATGAGACTTAAATTAATAAAATTAAATAAAATTAAATAAATGATAATTTAGAAAATATTTTGAAACTTTTATGCTCAATTAATACGCTCATTTCAGTATTCATTTGAAGTTTTGAATTTTTTAGAAACCATCTTCTTACATCTTAAAATTAACCATCATGTCAAATTCCAAGTCCTACTCCCTCTCTCAACATAAAGGGCTATGTTGAAACAGGAACTGTCACCATTAATATGCCAACATTAATTTTGAAATCGGTTTTTTATTTCCTAATATTCCACAGAAACGCAATTTAAAAATCTTTTAAAGCCCTTTTTTAGAACGTTTGTTGTTCCTGTGAATCCCAGGTGGTAGAATCACCGGCATAAAATATAGCCTGTGTAGGATAAGAGACTGTTACCATTGATTCGCAACTATTACTTTCATAATCGGTTTATATTTCCTGAAATTGCATAGAATCGTAATTTAGAACTTTTTTAGAATGCTTTTCGCACCTCCCCTTCGCTTCACCCCTTTTTAATTCGAATTTATTTTCGACGTTCCTTCGAGGGCATTTATATTTTATAAGTAATTACCATGTCATATTTAAAGTTTCTAGCCTTTTCAGTATCACAGAAATCGCAATTTAGAAAGTTTTTAGCTCCTGCAACCCTCTGGTGGTAGTGGAACAGACATAAAATATAGCTTATGTTTGAGTAGGTGCTATAGCCAAAATTTGTCATCATTATTTTTTTAATCGGTTTTGTAATTTATAAGTTTGCTTTAAAATTGTAATTTATAACGCTTTTCACTCACTTCATTTTTTTTTAAATTTGGAATTTTCTTTCGACTGTTCTTAGAAAGCAGTTGCATCTTGTAAGTAAATACCATGCCATACTTCAAAGTGTTAGACCCCTCAGTTGTGCAAAAAACGCAAATTAGAACACGTTTTGCTTTTGCAACCCAAAGATGGTAGTGACAGCAACATAAAATATAATCTATGTTATAGCAGGGACTGTCACCATTGATTTGCAACCATTACTTTTGAAATAGCTTTGGTATTTCCTTAGATTGAGTAGAAATCGCAATTTAGAACGTTTTTAGGACGCTTTATCGCGCATTTTCACCCCTTTTTAAATTTCCAATTTTTTCGAAACTGTTCTTAAAGATCATTTATATCTAATATGTACCTTGCCTAATTTTAAGTTGCTAGCCCCTACCGATCACAAAAATCGAAATTTAGAACGCTTTTTTGCTCCTTCAACGTCTTGCTGATAGTGATACCGACATAAAATAGCGTCTATGTTAGAGCAGAGGCTGTCAGCATCAATTTCCTACCATTACGTTTGAAATCAGATTCATTCTTCCTGAGATATTGCCGACAAATCGGCATTTAGAACGTTTTTAGAACGCTTTTCGCGCATTTTGCTCCTGCATCTCCTCTGGGGTAGTGGAAACAGACATAAAACATAGCCTATCTTGGAGAAAGAGCTGTCACCATCATTTTTACACCATTATATTTGAAATCGGTTCAGTACTTCTGAGATTGCACAGAAATCGCAATTTAGAAAGTTTTTTTACAACGCTTTTTGCGTATTTTGACCCCCTTTTAAATTTCGATTTTTTTTAGGAAATGTCCTTAGAGATCATTGATATCTTATAACTAACTACCATTCCAAATTTCACGATTCTAGGCCCTTCCGTAACGCAAAAGCCGCAATTTAGAAAGTTTTTCTCCTGCACCCCCTTTGGGGTAGTGGCACCGACATAAAACATCGCCTATGTTGGAGCAAGGGTTGTCACCATCATTTTGACGCCATTATTTTTTAGATCGGTTTGGCATTTCCTGAGATTGTGTAGAAACCACCATTAGAACGTTTTTTAGAACGCTTTTCGCGCATTTTCACCCCTTTTAAATTTCGAATTGCTTAAGAACTGTTCTTAGAAATCCTTTATATCTAATAAGTAGCTAATATTTCAAATTTCATATTTCTAGGCCCTTCGGTAACGCAAAAATCGCATTTTTAGAACGTTTATTTTCCTGCACCCCCTTTCGGGTAGTGGCACCGACATAAAACATAGCCTATGTTAGAGCAAGAGTTGTCACAGTCATTTTGACACCAATATTTTGATACCATTATTTTTTAAATCGGTTTGGGATTTCCTGAGATTGTGTAGAAGCCACCATTTAGAACGGTTTTTAGAACGATTTTCGCGCATTATCACTCCTTTCAAATTTCGAATTGTTTAAGAACTGTTCTTAGAAATCCTTTATATCTAATAAGTAGCTAATATTTCAATTTTCATATTTCTAGGCCCCTCAGTAACACATAAATCGCATTTTTAGAACGTTTTTTGCTCCTGCATCCCCTTTGGGGTAGTGACACCGACATAAAACATAGCCTATCTTGGAGCAAGCGTTGTCACCATCATTTTGATACCAATATTTTTTAAATCGGTTTGGTATTTCCTGAGATTGTGTAGAAACTACCATTTAGAACGTTATTTAAAACGCTTTTTGCGTATTTTCACCCCTTTTAAATTTCGAATTGTTTAAGAACTGTTCTTAGACATAATTTATATCTTATAAGTAACTAATATTCAAAATTTCATATTTCTAGGCCCATCAGTAACGCTAAAATCGCATTTTTAGAACGTTTTTTGCTCCTACACCCCCTTTGGGGTAGTGGCACCGACATAAAACATAGCCTATCTTGGAGCAAGCGTTGTCACCATCATTTTGTCACCAATGTTTTTTAAATCGGTTTGGTATTTCCTGAGATTGTGTATAAACTACCATTTAGAACGTTTTTTAGAACGCCTTTTGTGCATTTTCATCCCTTTTAAATTTCGAATTGTTTAAGAACTGTTCTTAGACATCATTTATATCTTATAAGTAACTAATATTCAAAATTTCATATTTCTAGGCCCTTCAGTAACGCTAAAATCGCATTTTTAGAACGTTTTTTGCTCCTACACCCCTTTAGGGTAGTGGCACCGACATAAGATATAGCCTATGTTCTAAGTGGGACTAACACCATCATTTTGATACCATTACATTTGGAATCGGTTCGGTAGTTCCAGAGCTTACTTCCTACAAATAAACAATTTTTTACTCTTTATAATAGGAGTATAGATTACGATCGGGGTAACCGACCGTGTACATGAATCCCACATTACACTGGCTGTCATGATAAGTAACGGAAACGCATTTTTAGATTAAAATAAAATATCCTTAAAATAAAGTGGTATGGGAGTATTAAAACAGTACTTTTATTTTAATGTTACTGTTTTATAAAGAAAAACTTTTATTTTAGTTTATTCTAACTAGATAAAGTGCGTAATAGTATTTAACATTCATATGATTTGTATCCCATAATAAATGTATACTACAATGCATACTACAATGTATCTGTTCCAAATGGAGAAACAGACAAAGTCATAAAACCGTGCTATGTAAATGTCCTATTTTAAAATAATTTCGAGCCGTTTTTATTCTTCCAACGTTTATTTCGTAAGAGGTTCCTCTACTCTATGATGAAGTACCTACGGGATCTAACCTTCGTCACAAAGAAAAGTCCTTTGGTCAAGCAGTGTTCTCAGATGGATCATACTTTCCCCCTAAACTGCAGAATTTTATACCTCTATCACTCTCAAATCACTTTCTGATTTTTCATTCGCTGGTACCGCCGTTAAAACACATGGCAAATGTAAAAAATGTGTCATTTTTTGCCAAATAATTAAGTAATATTAAAACTGCAAATATTTCTTAAAACAGAAAAATAAGAAAGAAAGATAGTTTTGTGAATTAAGCATACATTTAATAATAATTTAATTTAAAAAGTTAAGTGGGTAATGACCGTTTTCTTTTGAAAATTGTATAAATAAAGAATTTTTAAGTCTAATTTTATTCTGAACACTTAGCAAAGAAGTATTAAACACAATAATTTTCTGAAGAAATGACCTGCTGTTTGAATTTTTAAGATCTCCAAGTATAAGGCACTTCTCAGAATGTTTCAATTATATAAAATTAAGTAAAGAAATCCTCAAAAAAAATAAATAAAGGATGCGGAATATCATGAATAATAGTCACTTAACGCATTGTATGCGGGACACGTAAAAATACGTTTTTGTCGGTTAGGGACAGAAATTATTACTGGTACCGGAAATTTTGTACGGACGAAAAAAGAAGGTGCAATCCAAGCATGCTTGCTTCTTATTGGTTGTGAGCAGGTTTTAATTTACAGTGGCATTTGTGAACGTAAATTTAGTGCTAATTTTTGAAAAATTGCCCGCCTACAATGTGTTAATTTTTTTGCACTATTATATAAATGAAAATCTGTACAAATTTTCATTGTTTTTAATTGAGAGTACTGTTATTTCTGAACTTCTGTTCGTATCTATTTTAGATATCCATTATCTTTTTTAAATGACAGTCTAAGGGCTGATTGTAACTTTATCTCTTTTTTGTTTTTATGTGCAATTTGTTTAAATTATACTTCGAAAACAACGTAAAGTCCTTAATTAATATGTTATTATTATTTTATTTTAATATATGTTTTCATCACAATGTACGTGTAAGATTAATCCCACAGCTTTGTCGAAGTTTGTGATATAAAATATATTGGTATTACTTTTGCGCAATTACTTTATTTAGTAAACAATTAAGGTGTCGGGCAACAATTTTTATGCATTATTCAGTATTCAATATAAATTGCTTCATTTGTAAATATAATACTTTGTTGTTAAAAGCTATCTTTCGTTTCATGCATATCAACAAAAAGTTGTGTAATAAATAATTTCGCGTACTTCATACTTGTTTACTTATGATAAATTTCATATTTTTAGATGCAATTCTTTTTAATGTCTTAGCACATTTTATGCAAATACGTTTTACTTTTTATACAGATATAAATTTAAATCAAAATTCTAAATCTGATCATGTACTTTTATGATAGCAAGAAAATTAGGTAATACATACTGAAGCAAATTTAATATTATCCTAATAGACACAGTCGTAAAAAGAGACTACCGTTAACAATGAAAGATGTGTTACAGTATAAAATTACAGTTGAAAAAAAATTAATGTGAATAGTTTTCTTACGTCACTGTAAAATTTTACGATGTAGGAAAGACTGTAAATTTATTTATTATTGCTATTTATTGTTAAATTTATTTTTTTTTATTACTCACTAGGGGGCTCTGCCCCCTACGAGCTAAGCTCGTCAACCCCCGTTCAGACACCGCAGACTCTAACAGCACGCTAATTTGATCGCCTTTAAAAAGATTTCGGAAGATTGAATTATAATTTGAATCTGACAATTATAATCTGACGTAATTTTCACCAAACTTTTCTTTCTCTTTTTAATATTCACGTCAAAATACTTTTGTTAGAAATGAAATATTATGATCATCTTAAAATGCCAAGTAAATGTCTCGCGCAATTTTTAAATTAAAACTGTTTTGCAATATTATTTTTTGTTCATTTTACGTAATAAGTGTAATATGACGTAAATTCTCCTATTTAGGACTTCCAACGCATGTTACTGAATTTATTATTTTACAATATTCTTTCTCATTTAAAATTCACGTGTAACTATAGTTTTTATGACGTAATTTTCAATGAGTTCCTGCCTTTTATATTTTTTGTTTATAATAGTCACGTGTAAAATAAATTTTTAATTTGAAGCAAACATTACTGTTTGCGCTGTTTATACTGTTGGCAAGTTTAAATTAATACAATTTTCTAAAATTTGTAAAAAATATCTCTCGAAATGCTGAAAATTTGAATTTAAAATAGAAATAAAACCTCGAAAAATTATTCAAATTAAAAAACTAACTGCAATCTGCACACCAGGAAATTCTGACGCATAAAATGATCTAAAAATGATTAAATTCCTATGTACAGTTTTTGCTCCTATAAAACTTTTTTAATGGAACGATTTTGTCCAACTTTGGCATTAAATATCTCTTAAAATAATTCTTCGATTTGAAAACTGTCTGCATCAGCGTGTTTATCAAACATTTCTCTATAATACTACCGATTTTCATATTTTTGTATGCAACAGTTTTTTTAATATTAACGAAGAAAGACCTCCGGTCACAAAAAATTCAAAACCGGCGGCGGCGGCGGCGGTGACAGCGGTAGTTACTTTTTTTTAGAATAGAGAGATTATTAAATTTGTTTATTGTCTATAATCTAGATTACAAGTGTAAGCCTTATTCAAGAATTGAGATATAACTTGTTTATTTCAGAATAAATAATTAGCCACACTTTTTAAAAGATGTAAAATGAATGATTTTTGCCTTATTCTTATTCTATACTTATGCATTAGAAATGGAAGAAAAACCCAGATATTTTTAATAAATAAATAAAATAAAAACCTTTTTTTAATTTAATGTTTTTTTTTTTTTTTTTTTTTTTTTTTGAAAAAGAAATGTAAACTTTATTTATGAAAATATATTTTGAGAAGTGCACGATTGCTTCTCTCTAATGCCCCTCCCCCCTTTTTTTATCATGTTTAATGTCCATCATTGCTAAAATATTTATATATTTTCTCATACAGAGATTAAATAATAATTTTTTAACATGAAATTATTAAGTTAATTAAATGCTTCTCCTGTCACTTATCATATTAGTAATAGCAGTTAGTGAAAAAAATTGTAATTGAAAAAGCAAAAAACCGTATCTTGCCATATATACAGTTTATTTTTATTTAATTTTATTTATTTATTTATATTTATTTAGTAGTTATTTTTTTTTATCGCCGATAAAAATTACCAGAGTTATTATATTATTCTTAAATATTAACTTTATCTATTTATATAAAATCCAAGTCTCTGTGTGTCCCTCACGATTCCGGTAGGACCGCCTCATTGAAATGAGTAATTGTTGAAAAATAGTAATGCAGGGTTACCACAGTAGAGCCAAATGTTGTCGACAAACATAAGTTATCATATATGAAGCCAACTTGGTGCTAGGTGGCTGATTTGGCGAAATTCCCATTTAAAACTATTAATCTTTCATAAAGGAGGTCGCCGCAATTTAATTTAAACTCCGCTCTTTTAAGGGTTTTTTTCAAAATCTATGGGTGAGAATTTAAAGTGTAATATACGAAAATGTACAGTTTTACATCTTCCTCTCGATGCTACTAATAAAATAATCACCAATAGACGACGCTGAGTTCCTGTCTGAGCTACTAACTGCACGATTTTAATGTGCTTTTGATACTTTTCCAGAATATGTGCATTGGCGAAGAAGGAAAATTGGTAACATATTTTCCGGGAACCTATCCACTGATACGAATTTTGTTCGATATTTATACGATTTATTTAACATATAAAAGCGATTTATCTAATTTTATACAGAAACAGAAGCAATTTGGACATAAAAAACTTCAATAATACACATATAAAATACATGGTACTACTTTGTTATCCCGTCGACCAAAAATCTATCACCAAACTATAAGATTAAATCCCAATAATGGTTGATCATAAATGTTACATTCATTTGACTTTAAGCAAGTTACACGTGTTTACGTCATCAAGTGATATTTATTTTGACGTTTTATTTGTATTTTTATTAATGTTATACTAATTCCTTTGTTCTTCCGTTATTTAAAATAAAAAGTATGTCAATTTGTATAATTTGGCGAATGGTTTGGCGATATATATAATTTGGCGAAATTGGTCGCCGAAATAACTAAGTAGTGCCAAATGAATATATAAGCAAACAAAAAAGCTCATCAAGTTTGTTTTCATAGCTGTTTATATGATTTGACAACAAATATCTCTTTTTGATGTCCGAATAACACCAAGCTTTTTTTAAAAAACGCCAAAGCCCCAATAGTGCAAAAGTACCAGATTATTTATTATTTTGCGCTATCTGTGCTATAGTTTGTACTATATCAAAGGGGGAGGACGAAAAGTTTAAACATTAAATATTAAAGTTTCTGTAAAGCAGTATAAGACTAAAAAATTAAGAATGAAATAAATGCAAAATAAGACTAAACAAGAAAGAAAAATCATGCGTTAAGCATAGAATATGAAACACTTTCAATGCTTCCTGAATGCTTTAACAAAACTTCGTTATTTAGGGAAATAAGGTAAATAAGATAACTAAGTAAACATTTTAGAAAACGCATAATTTTTTTTTTTTTAAATGATTTCAGCAGTTACCGTCCATAGCCAATAGTACCGTTATTACACGCCACTATTTAGCTAAAATTTAATTTAAACTAAAACACTCTTAAAACTACTGAAATCACATTTCCAGATATTATCATCCATAGACGGTTATGTATCCAATTCTTTGCGTGACCCTGTATATCATTTTTCTATATTCTACAAACATTTCTTAGTAAACTAAATGCAGTTCAGCATAAAAATGCATAACTCCTTTAAAAACCACCTTTAAGTATTTTACTCTCATTCTCAGTAACCCTTACGAATTCTTTTGTGTAGCCCTGTATATGAACTATAGCATTTATACACACAGTATAGTATGCATAAGTATAGTGAAACATAAAAGCGCATATCATAATTAAAAATGCATTTCCAGCAATCATCGCTTATTTACAGTACTTCGGAGAAAAGTTTCTTGGCGAGAAAGAAGTTTGACAACGTATTTTCTGACAACCTATTTACTGTTTCATACTCACAAGCAATTTTTTCCATGTGTATAAAATTTATTTGGTACTACTTAGTTATCCCGCCGATCAAAAATCTATCGCCAAACTATAAGATTAAATGCCAAGAATGGTTGATCGGAAATGTCACATTCACTTGACTTTAAGCAAGTTACAAGTGTTTACGTCATCAAGGAATTTTTATTTCGACGTTTTATTTGTATCTTTATTAATGTTATACTAATTCCGTTGTTCTTCCGTTATTTAAAATAAAAAATATGGCAATTTGTATAATTTAACCAGTGGTTTGACGATTTATATAATTTGGCGAAATTGGTCGACGGGATAACTAAGTAGTACCATTTATTTAATATAAAAAAAGCTATGGCACAGATGTCATATTCGTCCCATATTGGCGCGATTTTTTTCTGACGCCAATATCATGTAGGCAACGGGTACTTAACTTGCGCCAAAGTGTAGTTATTTTGCTTGATGTGGTAACCCGTATTATGTTGTATACCGAAAAAAATCGCGCCAATATGGGCGAATATGACATCTGTGCCAAAGCTATTTATCCATTTTTATAAAGAAACAGAAGTAATTTTTGCAGAGATGTCATATACGCATCGGGTTTGGCGTGATTTTTTTCTGACGCCAGTTTGGCAAAAATCTCGCTTTCGAATACCAGTCACATACATATTTTTAAATTATTACTATTATTTTGAAAAGGAAATAACAATAAATAAATAAAAGTTTAGGCACAGATGTCATATTGGCGCGATTTTTTTCTAACGCCAATGTCATATGCGCAACGGATAGTTAACTGGCGCCAAAGTGTCTTTATTTTGCTTGATAGGGTAACCCGGATATAGATGATATAGTAACGATGTTTTTGCCAAATTAGCGTCGGAAAAAAATCGCGTCAATATGGGTCAATATTTATATGATATCTCTGCCATAAAAAAGAAAAAAAAAGTAAATAAACAATTTATTAATAAATAAAAAATAATAGCCAGGTTACCATATCTGGTAAAATAATACCATTTTGGTGCCATTTAGATGCCCCGGTGCATATATGACATCTGTGCCGTAATTTGTATATATATAAAAAAATTATATATATTTAGAAATTATTTTTTTATGTATTCACATATAAACAAAAATGAAAGTTCATTAGATTTGTTTTCATAGCGGTTTATATATTTTAGCAACATATCTCACTTTCTGATGCCCGAATTGTGCCAAGCTTTTATTTAAAATGCAAAGTGCCCTATATTGGAAAAGTACGTTAATAAATACATGTATAAACAAAAATAAAAATTCATCAGGTTTGTTTTCATAGCTGTTTATATATTTTGGCAACATATCTCACTTTCTGAAGCCCGAATTGCGCCAAGCTTTTTTTTTAAAAATGAGCTATAATGGAAAAGTACCTAAATAAATAATTAATAGAAATAACCAATTATAAAAACTAAATCTTTTTATTTCGAAATTCACATTGTTTATAATTTCGATTAAAAAGTACATGTATCTTAGGACCATTTCAGTTGAAATTAGGTTGACAGCTTAATATCTCATTCCATAAGCCTAAACAAACACAAGTGATTCATTCATCGTGAACAGAAAAAAATATTAAACCAATGAGGTAATCATTCACAAAGTAAGTTCTCCAACAGTCAATGGACAATATTCTTATGAGGTCATATCAGGTAAAATGGTGGCGGTATCGTTTATTTATGGTTTGAATTCACAAAGATTTTTTTTTTTTTTTTTTTTTTTTTTTTTTTTTTTTTTTTACAATGTCTCTTAGTTACATTACATTATTGTCATATTTATGAGCTCAGAAGAAAAGCATATTTTTTCATTATTTAGTTATTAAATAATAAAAAAAATTATAAATGTATGATTTGAAAAAATTAAATAATTTTCTTTCTTAATACTAAAAAATAACATTGGCGTAACAGCGGGTTTAAGTTAAATAAGTGTAACTGTTTAATTCTGTTGTAATATTTAAAATAACTGTATTTATTAGATTTCAGTAAGCAACATCAGGGCCCGATTAAACTTTGAAATTAGAGGAATTACAATGTCAATTCAGGACCTTTCTTTTGGAGGAGTTTTTCTAAATTCCACATATACATGGAAACTCATCAGTGTTAGAAATATTATTCCTAGGACTAACATAACATCATAGCGGCCGGCAATTTTACACAAGTACTTGAAAACTACTTTATAACAGAAATTTTATTAAAAACTGGTTACGTCTTTGTTATAGCGGCCCACACAATTATGGTTATGACAAGTTGTAGCCCATTTCGCCAACGTCGTAACCAAGATCGTGAAGCACACACATATAATACCATTTCATTAAATCGTATACCATAGTTTAATAGTTTTTACCTTACTTCAAGTGTGTAATTTATTCAGTTTTAAGAATTAACAATCTAAATTGTCCAATATATGAATTTAAAAAAAAATGTAAACAAAGATTGAATAGACATGACCGCAAAAAGCCTCAAATCTGCACAACACTTGGAACTAAACTGTGTAGATTAGTGGTATTCTACTATACACAGTTTTTAATAAATGTGTTTCGCTCTTAAAATGCGTTATTTTCATCTATCACTGCAGAACAAGAGAGAAAAACTCATATTCTTGCACGTGAGTTGTATATATCTTTATATCTAATTTTCCGTCATTTTGACGGGCTACCTTTCTAGTATTTTAATAATATGCAGTTAAAATTACTAGGGCTTGTATACAATGGTCCTTTGCCTTAAATATACTACACTTACCTGAAAATGTTTTTTTTTTTTTTTTTCATTATTTGATGTATAAATGCATGTTACCAGGTAAACATATTTTAGTAGATAATGAATAAATAACATTATTGATATTCATGAAAATGGCAAATATATATTGCATTTAAGTGCTTACCTTAATTGAAAGCAATCCAGTTTTTAAGGGTGCTCAGGGCTCAAAAAAATCGATTTTTTTTTTTTTTTTTTTTTTTAGTATCTATTTTGATTATTCAATTTATTCTGAACACAGTGCAAAAAACCGCATAAAAATATTTGCATTTTTAACGGAGTTTTAAGCATTTATGTAGCAATTGCTTTCAAAACTTTAACAATTGCTTTCAATATTATTTAACTACCATTTAATTGCAACTTTAAGTCCGTTTGCTCAAAACTTGATTTTTGACGACTATCCGTAAGATTTAAAAAAAAAAAAAAACTATTTGATAAAATGGCTTTTTTTTTTCTTTCTTTCATATAACATCATTATCTATAGAATGAATTAATATATTTTAGATAGTTTAATATTTTGTGTATTTTTAATGAAAAAAAAAATGTATTTTTTAGGGATTTTTAAATTTTCATATTAGAGAGATTTTTTAATAAGGTTTCCTTTGAATGATAGTTATATCCATATAGTTCATTCTATAGAGTACAGTTTCCTGATCATTTTAAAGCAAAAATTAGGTTCTTATGTCAATGAAAAATTACAAACTTTGATCTAATAAAGCTGGCTGATTAAAAATTATATTTTCTAGCAAAAACAAAAATAAAAACCCCAATTAACTGTGCTTAAATGGGTGGACATTATATTTTGAAATATGTTAAACCCTAAACTTGCACATTACAAATAAATAAATAAAAAATAAAGTAATAAACAGGTTTTAAAGAAAACTTTTCAAAAGATTAAAATGCAAGAAAGTATCTTCTTGAAATGTATATATGTTTATAATACATAAAGCAAATGTAACATTAATAGAAAAGGAAAAAAAATGAATTAGATTCCTATTTTTCTTATTATTTAATTGTTAGTTAACAAGAAAAAAAAAGTAAAATAAAAAAAAATAAAAATAAAATAAAATTCAGATATTTAGGAACGATATATTTTACTTTTATTAAAAGACATAAGAACAGGGTGGATTTAAAAGAAATTTCTTTTTTTCTTTTAAAAAGTAATATAAAATTCTCATTGCAAACATTTTATTACAATTTATTCAAAATGTAACTGTTCTGATTTAGAAATAACCATAATAAACTGCATACTACTATTTTAAAACTATGTCAGAACAAGAAATTTAACTTACACGTTGAAAAATGGTGTTAGGGAAATTTTTTTTAATGATGAACCCCTTGAGGGGCGGATGAAGATTTGCACCAGAAAAATGTTATGAAATTTTACTTTTTTAACTTTGGTGGAGAAAAGTTTTATGTTTTCCTTAATTTGAAATAAGATTTTTCAATCTTTCTGGTGGGAATTCAGCATTACACAAACGCAATTATTTGTCCCTCAAGGGGTTAAAAGACAGTGAATGGAAGCAATATATATTTACAACACATAAAAAGCAAACAAAATATCATTTATTATAAAAGAAAAAATAAATTAGATACATATTTTTCTTATTTAAGTTTTAAACAAAAAAATATAATTTTTAAATGCCTGACATTAATTGCCAGTAATAATAAAGCTCGGTTATTTAATAATTATGTAATTTTTCTTTTATAAAAACACAGGGGGGAGAGAAAGCTTTTTAATGCTTATGCGTGCATTCAACTCACGGCTGAATTAAGTTTTGGTGTTAATTCGAAATACATGGAGACAAACACAAAAAATACAGAGATTGCAGTGACTTGACCGAGGTTACTGACGTTTCAGTGTGCCCGGGCTTTGTAAATAGCGTCGGTGTTGCCTGTTCCCGGGCTTTATGAGTAATGTCGCTGATGACCGGCCAAATACATTTGTAATGCGTTTAAAAATAGCACCATCATCTTACACTCTCAGGACGTGACGGCGCTTTACACGTATTATTTGGATTATGATAAGGAGTGTTATGTGGTTCAAACATTTCATTAAATAAAAAGTATCTCTGAATGTTTTCTGGTGTGAAACTTTATATTTCGAATATCGTTTCTATTTGAGTATTCTAATATATTGAAGATCGGGAATGGGAAATCTCATGTTTATTTGAGGGGATCCGGGGCACATTTTAAAATAATTTTTATTTATTGAGTTAAAATTTTGAACTTTTTTGTGATGGTTAACCATATCATTTGTGAACAAAATCACATGATAAATCATCTCATATTTTTTTTTTTTTTTTTTTTTTTTTTTTTTTTTTTTTAAATAGTGTAATTTAAAATCGCTATAACTCAAAATATTGTTTGTAGAATTTCAATTTTTGTTTTCATTTAACCTTTTCCGACACGGGCAATTTATGTGATAAAATGATGAAATGATTGACTGACACCGGAATTTTAAAACGACTTTTTTAGAAATTAAAAACATGTTAATTTAACTATTCACTGTAAAAGAAAAATTTTACTAAAATATTCTTGGTGCCGTTCGTAAGTTTGGAATTAAAATTAGGTATCCCGACCCGGACACACTGTGCCGGGAAGGGTTAAATAAACAGAAATATATAAGTTTTAATTTTGTTTCAGTATATTTAAAAATATTAATTTAAATAAAATAAAAAAAATATTTAAAGTAAAAAAAAAAATGATGTAACTTAAAAAAAAAATCATATTTTCAAAAGTAAATATATATATATTTTTTAAATTTTCTGAATCAAAATTAAAGTAAAACAATTGAAAAAAGGGATGTTCCAAGTTTAATGTTCCATGTATCTTTAACGATTGTTGACTTATAACAATTTAAATACGATAAATGGTGAAAACACCCATCATGAAGAAAAACGCTTTGCACAAGAAGTCGTTTGCATGACAACCATTGCTTAAAAGCTAGATTTTGAAAACAGACTAAAACGAAAAAATAAATATTTCCTGTTCCGATTAAGATAGAAACATGATGTAAACGTCATTTTAAGTTGAAAAAACCGAGAAAATTTTACTGCAATAATATTTTTTAAAGAAAATTTGAAGATTTTTGTGTCCCGGACCCCCTTAACCACGCATCTTTCACAAAAGCCATCGTGGCTACTACCTTACAGAAAAAGCATTTATGTCATGCTGTCAGAACGCATCCATTTATGTATGGTGATCCATAAAGATCGGAACTATAGTCTATTTTCTTAAATATTGCCTCTAGGCATATATTTCCCTTTGTAAAGTTTCATTAAAAAAGTTGCAAAATTTCATGAGATAAGTTGCAACTCCGAGGGGAGACTACTTGAGAAAATACGAAACCTAAATTTTTATACGGCCCCCGCAGGTAAAATTTCCACTTAGAAAAAAAATTTCTTATCCATTCCTGAATTAAATACAAAAAATTCCACCTTCATATCTGCAAAACTCACAGAGAAATGCCCGTTTAATAGTCCAAGAGCTGTTAAACATTTTAGGGAAGGTATTTGAGGCACCCTGAAAATTTGTGTAACACTTCTTTTGTAATGGTTGAAAATGTGCCATTTTTGGCACACGTGCCATTTTTGGCAAAATGGCACTTGACAAGTGTCTGGCACAGATTTTGTGCCGACTAAAGTGTCTGTCATTTTCAAAATATTTTTTTCTAAGCATAAATATTATTCTGCCTCAATCTCAGCGTGTCTCAAATACCTTTTTTGGGTAGTCAAAAAATGGCACTTGACACGTGTCTGGCACAGTTTTTGGGCCACGATCCTTCAGCCAGACATTCGATTTTGTATTCAGGCATTACAAAAGAAGTGCTGCACAAATTTTCAGGGTGCCTCAAATACCTGCTCAAAAATGTTCATCAGCTCTCCTACTATAAATAATTCGTCAGATTTTTATGTATAAGACACAAATTGAAAGGCAAGAAACAATGTTACTTTAAGAGTTCCAGGAAACATGTAAAAAATATATTTATTGAGTTCGAATTTTGATTTTTTCTTCTTTTTTTGCGATGGTTAACCATGTAATTTGCGTATAATATCACATGCTAAAATTTCTCATAAAAATGTAAAAAAAATTTAAATGATTATTATTTTTTTAAGTGGGGTAATTTAAAATCGTTATAACTCTAAACATTGTTTGTTGAATTTCAAAAATTTTTCTTTTAATTAAAGAGGAAAAAAAAAATAATAATTTTAATTTTGTTTCAGGATTTTTTTAAATATTAATTTTAAAAATATTAAAAACATAAATTTAAAAATTGATGTAACTTATTTTAAAAATCATATTTCCAAAAGTAAATATATTTTCAATTTTGCCAAAACAAAATTAATTAAAGAAAAAAAAGTTTATATTTGCACCTTTTTTTTTTTAACAATTCTTCACTTATAATAATTAAAAAAAAAGAGAAAGCTGAAAAAAATCATGCAGAAAACCGCATTTAAAGTTTTAAACAAAGATTAACTCCAAATAAAATGTTTAAAAGCCTTTTAAAAGATAGCAGATGAGTAAGTAACTCCTTACTGTAGCTTAAACTTCCGCTACAGTTTAACTTTTGCTCTAATAACCTTCCAATAACCTTCTTTCTGTACTATTTAAATGTCCACCAGTTGTTCTAAAACAAGACTTTTTCTAAAATGCCGATAGAGTATTTTCACAATTTTAGCCCTCACAACTTTATGTTTTATATCGTCCCGGCGATGCCGTTAAAAAAAAGTCTGTAATCTGGGTCCGGGCCAGGCCTGGACCTTACTTTTTCTGAACGGTCGGGCCAGGCCAAACGTATTTTTTCATACCGAACCGGGATGGCTTCCTTCTTTCTAGGTCTGCACTGGAAGAAATTTCAGTCCCGGTCTCGACCCAACCCCTATTAAAATCATTGTCTGTGACTGATCTGATCCGTGCAAAAATCAATAAAATTTGGCTAAGCCCAAAAATTTTTACAAAAAATGCATACAGTATGGGACCTCAAATCCGGACTGGCCGGGGCCGCGATCGTTCCGGATTTCGGAATTTTCCGGATTTCAGGTCCTTAACCAAAACAATAAATAAACAGATACAGTAGATGCCCATGGCAAAATTTTACATGCTGCGAAGCAGTCTATATCGCGAATTGCCATGTTTGGCTTAGAGTAAATAAACAGTCAAAAATGCAAATTTCAAAAAATAATTGAAAATAAGGATAAGAATTTTTTTTTTTTTTAATACTGCATATTCTTAGGAATATTAAAACATCTTTTAGAAAATGCGTCGTTGTTCGCGACAGCCGAGTTAGGCCTAGGAATCCATATCGCGAATTGCCGTGTAGGACTTAGCTTAAGTAAACAGACGAAAACATAAATTACAAAAAAAGAATTTAAAATAAGGATAAGAATTTTTTTTAAATCCTGCACATTATTAGCAACATTAAAACATCTTTTAGAAAATGAAAATGCGTCGTTGTTCGTGAGAGCCTAGTAAGGTCTAGGAATCTATATCGCGAATTGCAGTATTACTCAGTGAAAATAAAGAGAGAAACATTTCAATTTTTAAAATAAAATGTTTTAAGAAAGCTTAAAAATAAACAAAAACAAGAGGAAATCTATTCAAACTCTATTCTTTTCGTATAAAAAGGACTTCGTAAATGTGTTATTAAGTTCGTGTTGTTTGATTGCACAAGAAAGAAATTATTCAGCTGCAAGCAAACAGAAAAAAAAGCAAAACCCGTTTTTTTCCTCTATTTAAAAAATAATTATCTCCGGTGCTAATTGACGAATTTCTTTCAAATTTTCAGCAAGTTGCAATAATAGTAAATTAGCCTGTGTAACAAATTTTTATTAAAATATAAGGTACCCCTACAAAAACGCCACTAAAGAGTAATGGCAAAGAAAAATGAGATATCTATCTGTGGTTTGTTTTGTTTATTCAACTAGTTTATTTAACTCTGTGAAGTGGGAAGTCAACGTTATCAGAATGAGATCATCAGTTTCGGATGGATAGTATGTTTTGTTATGCAGAAAGAAACCTTGCATAGATTTTTTTTTCTTTGAGTTAAAGAAAAAATATTTTTGGTACGGTACTTACAAACAGAATTTTTTCGAAAAATGATATTTGGAGAGGGGGGGGGGGATTTTAGTAAAATATCTCTGCATATAAATATTGTAAATATATTCTACGCATCTTTTAAAAATAATTCTTCTTTGTGGTTATTTATTTGTTCTTTTTGTATTTTCTATTAAATGAAGAAAAAGGTTTCTTTTTAAAATAAATTTAAAATGTGTGCCCTAACTAACTTCGCCTAATTCTGTCAGCAAATAGTATTTGGATTAAAACTATAATATAAAAACATTGCAACAAACTTATTCAGTTGAGAGCAATTGTTTAGTCTAACTTAGTTGGAAACTGTGTTACGCACGCACGTAGCGCCAACTATGGGCATTTTCCAAAATTAGTTATTCCGGATCATCGCAGAATTTCAGATTTCTTTATTCATTCCGGATTTTGGGTCTTCCGGATTTGAGGTCCTGTACTGTATATTAAAAATATCGCCATTATTGTACAATTAAAGGACGTCAGGGTTAGGACTCTTAAAATTGGAAAAAAAGAGTACTTTCAACATTTAATACCTTAAAATGTGTATGATTTTAAAACACATTTTTTATTAGGATGAAAGAAACAAGTATGTCCTTTCATTTCATGTATCTAAAAAATTGCCAGATGAAGAATTAATATTTACAGAGGTCTCCAAACAGTCAGATATTTGTCGAGCAGAAAATTCGTATGACAGCTTACGCGCAGGATTACAAAATAAATTTTGCAACTAGAATGAAAATTTTTATGTCTAATTATACAACAGATTGTAATAATTACCACGAACCTAAAAAAAAAATTATTTAAAGTATTTTTATATTTTAATACAAAGTTGTATTTAACTAATACAAAATTTTGAAAATTTCAACAGTATAATCACCTAAAAAATTTTTTTTTTAAACAATAAAAAAGAAATTTTAGATTCAGTTTATACAGACTAACATGAAGCATACGTTTTGAAAATTCCATGAAAAAATATTCAGAAGTTTTTGAGATATCTGTGCGCGTTATGCCCCAAAAAATCATTTGGAGAAAAATGACTTCAAAGTTTCGGAAAAGGCGATTCAGCTATTGCGCGGGTTTACTTCTAAAAGCCACAACTTCTGTTCTAATAGGAATTTCAAGAAAATAATATCAAAATGTTCAGAAAAGATAGGAGTTCAACATATAAAAAAATAAAAATTTCGAAAATTTTGAAGCTTTAAGAGTCTTGAGACCCCTTAAACTTTAAAATTTATTTTTTGTAAAGGATAGTAGATGTAAAGGCCAAAAAATTAAGATAACACTAAAACCAGTGATAAAGAACCTGCCTATGACCGAATCTTGTCTTAAACAGAAAAATGTGTTGATCCATGCAAAATGAATATAATAATACCTGCGAAAAGAGTAGCCGAAGCATTTACACCTTACACCTCCTAAGAAGGGAACTTGTCTATAACGCATTTTTTTCTTTCCCATGGGATTCCGACTTAGAGGATTTTACTGTGTAGCATTTTTCAAAGACTCCAATACATAGAATATGGATTAACGATATTAAATGATAAGTAAACATTTACGTACAAATATGTAGAAATTTATTTAAAAAAAATCACAGCTTTTGGCGCTTTTTTAAAATTGAAGATTATAAACATTAAAAGGGGAAAGTTTTAATAAGTATTTTTTTGTCAGAACTCCTCCATACGAACTTTTTAACTACTATGTTTTGTAAAAATTCAATCAGGCTGGGCAGGGCTTGGGCCTAAGGTTTTGACTTTTTTGCAGGCCGCACCGAACTTTCTTTCTATGGGTCCGCTCGGGACCAGGCCTGCATATTTCGATCCATGCAGGCCTCCACCCTATTTTGAAAGAACATTTAAGGTAAAATCTATATGTTGCTA
The DNA here is from genome assembly GCA_963932465.1 of Maratus speciosus. Lineage (NCBI taxonomy): Eukaryota > Metazoa > Arthropoda > Arachnida > Araneae > Salticidae > Maratus > Maratus speciosus. The sequence continues at coordinate 447,446,400 of OZ010797.1, forward strand.
TTTTATGTCCAAAGGAGAGACGCTGCCTTAAATCGAAATGTACAATTTGTGGATGATCCCTATCTTGCATTAAAAATGAATCAATAATTCCTCGCTCAGAGCCATGGATAGATGGTATAAGCCAAGGATTTTAATATATCTCTGCGAATTTTGCATATATCGAGATGGGTTTTTTTTTTTTTGCGTTTAATTCAGGAATGGATATGGAAAATTTTCTTATAAAAATATAGTTTTTGTATTTTCTCAAATAGATCCTCCCCCAATGGAGTTGCAACTTATGTCATTAAATTTTATACCTTTTTATGAAACTTTGCAATCGGAAATATATGTCTAGGGGCAATATTTAAGGAAATAGCCTATTGTTTCGATCTTAATGAATCACACTGTATATACTATGTGTAAGTGTTTCATGCAATCTAAAGTGTGAGAGCCTGCATTCTTTCGTCTTGTTCAAATGAGCTGTAAAGAGAAAAAAATCAATTTTGAAATGAAAATTGTGAAGAATTTGTGAAGTTGAGTTTCTGGTAAATTACAAACCAGCTACATATTTTTTCTTTTCATGCTAAATTTTATTTTGCACAGGAAAAATTATAAATAAATTAAATTATCTAGAAAAATAGGTTTAAAGTGTCTAAACACTAATTTTCTAAACTAAATCAGTTAGGCATAAAATTTTACATAAAACATGTAGCTCACAGTAAATGAACTCATAGGAAACGGTAAACGAAGAGGGAAGGGCATGGTCATTGATACTTCTTCGATTTTAAAATTTAATAAACTATTTTTTTTTTAACTCTGATGAATTTGAAAAAAAAAAAAGACAAAAGGGAAAAGGATAAAAATTAATACTTCCAACTAAAAAATAATAATTAATACGTTCGCTACCAAAACTGAGATTTGTCGGTCGAATTTTGGAACACCCTGTATATGAAGATTCTTTAAATTGTATGGGTAACTTCGTACACTTTTCGATGATGCAAAGCAGGAACATGGACACAGTGACAGACCTACCATTTGTAAAAAACGCATTTTTCGGGATCCCTGACCACTCAAATGTGTAAATCCGTTAAAAACCGCAAGTCTAATAAAATTGCGATTACCATCATTTCTTCCATTATAGATTGAAAAAAGTAAAAAATTTGATAGCCTACTTACTATAAGTCTAAAGGAAATGATTGCGAGTCTGTACCAAATATCTGAAAGTGAGATTTTATGAACGATCCACTTTGATTCTGAACGCCTCATATGTATTTATTGTAGACTTTCTGGCGTGCCAAGGGCGTAGAAACCGGGGGAGCTGGGGGAGCTGTGGCTCCCCCCGGAATATTTCAGACGGGCTCAGCTACCCCAGGAGAAATTCTCGCACCACATCTGTTTACGATACATTGCTGAATTAAAAAATAAAGCATACTTTTTCTAGGAAATTCACACAATAAACAACAAACAGAAGAGAGAGAGAGTGGGTGGTGAACACATTTGTTTGTGCCTTCACCCTTTTTTTATTTTTTACAACCCTCCCGATTTCCAGAAAAAAGGGGTTTTTATATAGGTCTACTACAAATTAACTGCACCGATAGTATATTTATAAAGAGGAGGCCTTTAAAATTGATTTGGAAGAGATTTGTAAAGAATTCGTAAGCAAAACAACAGAAAGTACTTTAATTTTTGGTAAATGGAATTGGAAGAAGCCTTAAATTTAAATATTGTATTCGGGATCGCACAAAAATTGTTTCTATGTATCAAGTATATGTATTAAAAATTATTTTAACTGGATTAAAGAGTTGGTGATTTTTTGATATGTTCTATTTTATACTTCTGTTTGTGAAACGTGCAAAACTATGAAGGAGCCCTCCAAATTGAACGAAATGATCCGCGCTGCTAGCTTTCCGCAATATGCCCCGGCTCCCCCTGTTTGTACAAAGTTCCTACGCCAATGGGGCGTGCTTACTCTGAAGCACTGAGTCGAAGAATAATGCATTACCAGAAGTTATGTAAACTCCTACAGATTTAGTGCAGCATAGCAGTCGTGAATCGAATCATTATGATTCGATAAATAGCCAACGCACTATGTTGACGTTGGTGCAGGTCGTGGGGTGAAATTGCACAGGCAATGGAATGAAAGCTATGGAGTTTCTCCATTACGAAATAATGAGTCAGCTTATGCCGTCATACCTTTATTAATAGCACATCATCAAAAACCATTCCCACATTTCCATGGATACATTCAGGTCTTAACCCTTAAATGCCTGATTTTTCAAAAATCATTGTAATAATGTTTTTCGGCTTTCATTTTTTAAATAAATCACGGGAAAAATACTTTTAAAAAAATATTATTTGTTTTACGTATGGTTTACGGCTAAAAAACGTTTCGTTACTAATCGGCAATATTGGTCTTTTGGATAAAAAATAATTTTCCTCGATAAAATTCTATAATATTAAACACACAAGAATTTTAGGAACTGTAATAAGAAATAAATTTTTACTTGCTCACTGCAGAACAAAATAGGGTATTTCGCAAGCTTCTAAACAAAACAAAAAGAACAAGTAGCAGCAATTGAAAAAATAAATCTATCTTTATTCTTAAACAGCACAAGTGTTGCCATCTACATGTTGAAATTCGATTTAATAATATTTTCAGAATGTATTTTATTGGCAACATTAGGCATTATAGCTTCAATATTATTCTAATAGTATTTTAGATGACTAAATTGGGTATGTTGCCGAAAAGCAACACCCGGCATCTAAGAGTTAAGATGTAAGTAGAATAATCGTTATGATTGTGAAATAAATTAGAAATAAAAATTACTCTCAAAAGAACTACCAGTCAGCAAGATGTTGGCAGATGCAAAATCGAACAAATTCTGAAGAAATGTTCCATGCGTCCGCTTTTTGTCATAACTCGCATTAATACAAAATGATGACGTCGCGCGCATTCTGGCCAATGAATGAATGAAAGGTAGAGGTCTGCACGGGCCGGAATTTCCAGGCCCGGGCCCGGCCCGGCCCGAACGATAGCTATCTTGGCCCGGCCCGGTGTAAAAATTTGAAGTTCGGCCCGAGCCCGGGCCGGCCCGTTTGCATTTTTGCAGTTCTCGGCCCGGCCAGTACAAAAATAAGTGAAAATACGCCCGGCCCGGCCCGACACAATTCCTACAAAAAAAAAAAAAATCCATTTTTTCTCAACATGCAATTAAGATTCTTTTAATGAATACTACATACATATTTATGGGAACATTTTACAGTATATTTTACATTACTATGATGTTCGCAAAACAGAGAGCACAGAATAGTAAACATTAACGATTACTTAACAGTGTTTTAGTCACCGTGTCTACAGACATTTCAAAATGGAAATAAGGATTCATTAAAAGATTAATGTAGTTCAGAATAAAGGATTAAAACATGATAATTTTTGATGCTGTATAATAAAAAGTAGATTTGTGAAATATTTCTCTCATTTTTAAGCATTTTCTCATATCCAAAGGAGCTACATTTCGACACATTTATGAATTCTTTTCTTTTCGGAAATGCGTAAGATTGCCAGGTATTCTTATTCAGAAGCTATGTAAATGTCGTTTTTCTTCATAGATAAAAGCAATATATCTTTTTGAAAATACTGTCAAAGTTAGCGTTTTGAATTGAATTTCCGAAAGCGATAGCACAGGAGAGGGGAAAAACGTACAGTCACGTGACAGGAATCTCTGTTATCTCTGTAAGTAATTTATCAAATATGGAAAAAGCTATTCGTTTCCAAATGCCTTCAATAGGCAGGCCTGTCAATTTTATGCCTTTATAGTTAAAAAATTTATCAGAAAATGTGTCTGAAAGCTTCGCATTGTTGAGCAGTGAATATGAGAACCACCTTAACTCTTTAAAACCTACAAAGACGAAAAAAATACTACGTTTAAATCCTGACGTTTAAAAGGAACAGTTTTGGAAAATGAACCCGTCCATTTGAGTTTCCTATAGTCGTAAATGGGAGAGGCGTGGTTGAAATGTCAACTTGATGTATGTTTACACTTCTCCCCCAGATATTTTCGCTCTTTGCTGTCGGAAACAACTAAGAAAGGACAGCAGTGATCTGTTTATTTGTTTGGAATGTTTTAATTCTAGTAAAACATTTATTTATCCCTATCCACCTATAGTAAGAAATATTTAGACTGTATTCTTACTCTATTTATTTTATCGGAAACGTATGTTTATAAACTACAAGACTTGGAAGAAAGGCTTCTAATATTGTTCTCTGACATTCGCCTGTGTGCAAAAAGATTTTCGCACGAACCTCCTCACGCGGAAAATTATGTATTCATATAATAAATATGGTAATAATCACAGAACAACGAAAAATAGCAATTATGACACATATGTGTGTTAAGTGTTATTTATGACGACCGATTATCTACATGAGGGATATAGGCCCAAGGGGGAGTACCCTCCGTGGGGGTATTTCTAAAGTATTCGTATTTACGCAAGGTTAACCAAGGTTCGAAGAAAACCACGGAAAACTCCGAACGATTAGGCCGACGAGCGCGAATGGGCTCGAACCCAGCACCTCTCGTCTACCAGCTTTGAGAGCATAACCTCTCAGCCACTGGTGGGGCCAAGAATGATGCAGAAAAACGCATATTCTTGTAAAATTATAATTGGAAAAACAAAATTCGGCAAATATTCTATATGGGCAATAAAATGCAAATACCAGAATAATTCAGCAAATTTGTACCTTATTCTTTTTATTATGATGTAAATAGGTCGGTACCATCCATTAGAGTATCGGATGAAAAAATTTAAAATTTGTTTCCATTAGAGAGGGCTCATATTCAATTTAAGAATTTAAAATTCTGAAATTAAAACAAATAATAATTAAAGGCCCTCCCCTAAACCTCTCACGGTAGAATTTAAGAGTAAGTACTTTTAAGGTGATTCTAAAAACATGTTCTTCCCTTCTCAAAATTACGAAATTTTCTCTGATATTTATGAATTTATTTTTTTAAGTACTAGGAGGCTCTGCCCCCTACGAGCTACGCTCGCCAACCCCTGTTCAGGGACACCAAAATCCAAAAAGCACGCTAATTTGATTGGCTTTAAAAATATTGAATTAAAATTAAAAAAAAAAAAAAAAAAAAAAAAACAGTAGTGATCTCTCTGTAAACGGGTTTCCATTCGTTTTTCTTGGATTGGGGATTTTTAAGACCATATCTGCTGCTGTTAAAAGATACAATGGCTGTTTTCGTATTTAATTAAAAAAATTAGTTAAACATTCGAAAATAAACTAATGTAAAATGAATTAAGTAAACAGTGTCATTGTCTCCCGGTATTTTTTAACAGCGCTATAAGATAGTTCTTTTAAATAATTAATTTTAAATGTATCGTTTTAAATCTGACGTAATTTACACCAAAGTTTTATTTCTCTTATTAATATTCACGTGAAAATACTTTTGCTGTTAGAAGGAAATATTATTTGCGCTGTCTTCGAATTCACGATAATAGTTGAAAATATTATCTCAAAATATCAAGTAAATGTCTCGCGCAGATATATTTTTTGGCCATTTTAAATATGACGTAATTTCCTCCATTTACAGATTTTAACGCATAGTAATGATTTTTTTATTTTAACATTTTGTTTCTCTTAAAATTTCAGTGTAAATATGGCTCTTATGACGCAATTTTCCTACTTTTAACATGCAATCATTTAATTCTAATTTTAATTTTTTTTTTCTGTTTACAATAGTCCCGTGTAAATAAATTTTTAATTTGAAGTAAACATTATTGTTTGCGCTGTTTATACAGTTGGCAACAGTTTAAATTAATAATATTTTTTAAATTTGTAAAAAATATCCCTCGAAATACTGAAAATTTGAATTTAAAATAGAAATAAAACCTCAAAAAATAGTCAAATAAAAAAAAAATAAATGCAATCTGCACACCGGGAACTTATAACCTATAAAATGATCTAAAAATGATTAAATTCTCATGTATAGTTTTTGCTCCAATAAAACTTTTTTAATGGAACGATTTTGCCCAACTTTAGCATTAAATATCTCTGAAAGTAATTCTTCGATTTGAAAACTGTCTGCATCAGCGTGTTTATCAAATCTTTCTTTATAATACCACCGATTTTCATATTTTTGTATACGACAGTTTTTTTAATATTAACGAAGAAAGGCCATGCTCAAGGCATACTTAGATACTACTACAGGCAGACTGATTTGCGTTTAATGTATGAAGTCGCTCGCCATAGGACTCTGATACCCTGCCCAAAATTGAAATTTGACTCTGACCGTAACTGAAACAACCTGGGAAGGGTAGATATGTAAACAAACACCAAAATTACGTCATGTCGCCATGGTTACGTTTACAATTCTGCTGACATTCCAATCAAGCTTAGAAATGACAGCTAATTCGAATACAGCTGTTAAGGGTTATTATAAACTGTCCATATCAATGTAAATGTAAAGTTCTATTTATTTAAGTGACTAATATAATGTGTTTCTGTTTAAAACTGTTAAACCAACACGCATAAAAATATATAAATAAAAAAACACATGCTTAGTCTAAAACATGAATGTCACAAATTTATTTGGTACAACTTAGTTATCCCGCCGACCAATTTCGCCAAATTATATAAATCGCTAAAACACTCGCCAAATTTTACAAATTGACATAATTTTTATTTTAAATAACGAAAGAACAAATAAATTAGTATAACATTAATAAATATACAAATAAAACGTCGAAATAAAAATCACTTGATGACATAAACACGTGTAACTTGCTTACAGTCAAGTGAATGTGACATTTACGATCAAGCGTTATTGGCATTTAATCTTATAGTTTGGCGATAGATTTTTGGTCGACGGGATAACTAAGTACCATTTATTTACTATTTTCACTGCTGAAACAATAAAACTGATGGAATTTTTTTTTTAATATATTAAAATACTCATAAAATTCCTTGTAATAATTAATAAATGTAATTTATTAAGTAACAAATACCCTTACATGATTTAATCAAAATTACTTGGATAACATAGAATATTGCAACGATTTTTAAATCCGTTATCACCATTTCTTTCTCTGATTAAAAATAAGAATATTTAATGTTTAAAGAAGATCGGCCTTTTTTTTTTTTTTTTTTTTTCTTCTTGGTTCGGGCGATATTAAAAACAAATATTTTACCGGTAACAGTATATTAATCAAAAATAGCTGCTTCAAGTCAGTTATGAGAACTGTAGTTTGATAAAAATCAAATTTTAATTTTAAAACGTGTATATGAAACCAAGCTATTTTTATATAAATACGGACATTCAAAAAAGAATAACAGAACCGGCATTTTTCATGAATGAACCAAACGATCAAGGTAAACAATAAATAGTTTTGCTAATCTTAAAAGTATGTGTAACACTAAAATGCTACAATTTGTGTAAAATAGCCTTTTAAATCGAAGGAAATTGAAGAATATTAATATTTAATTTATTACATGAAAATACGATCAATGATTCTGAAACCTCGACGATGAGAAACAAGCTTCTATCTGGGCAGGGTATAAATGTAAACAAAGAGCACGTTGTGAAGTTTTGGTTCAGGGTTTGAAGTTGGATCCGACTTCACTTTTTCGGCGAAATGCGCGGGCCGTTATATATCACAGTAGGCTATGGCCATGCTTAAGCCAAGACTCCCTTACCATAAAACAGACTTGACGATCCGGAGAAAGTCTATGGGTGAAAATGTCCCCGATAATTGCCAACTTATTAGCTGACTTTGTCCCGTAAGTTACGCCACCTGGTGTATACTCCTGGTAAATACTCCTGGTAATACTCCATAAACAAATGCATAGTAAAAAATTGAAAATGTTGTGTTATTGGCAAAATTGTATAAAATATTTTTCGAATTCCAGTAAAATAAAGGCGTAAAAAAAATATTTCGCACAATTATGTTCTGGCTTTAAAAAATGAAACATATCAAAAATGAAGATTTAAATATAAGGTTTATTGATATTTTTTCAGGGTACTTGTTAATTATCCCGTCGACCAATTTCGCCAAATTATATAAATCGCCAAACTACTCACCAAGTTCTACAAATTGACACAATTTTTCATTTTAAATAACGAAAAAACAAATAAATTAGTATAACATTAATAAAAATACAAATAAAACGTCGAAATATTGGTTTTATTGGTCATTATTGGCATTTAATCTTAAAATTAATTAATTTATGGCAAACCATTATTGGCATTTAATCTTACAAATTGGCGACAGTAATTTGGTCGACGGGATAACTAACAAGTACCATTTTCAGTATATAGGACTTTGCGGATTATTTTTTTTTTAAATCTTGGCACAATTTGGGCTTCGGAAAGAGCCATTTGTTGCCGATTGATATAAACAGTTATGAAAACAAAACTTATGAACTGTCAGCTTGTTTTATAAGAATTTACGGCACAGATGTCATATACGGCCCCATATTGGCGCGATTTTTTCCGACGCCAATTTTACGAAAACCTCGTTACCATATCATCTATATCCGGATAACCATATCAAGCAAAATAACGACACTTTGGTGCCAGTTAAGTATCCGGTGCGTATATGACATTGGCGCCAGAAAAGAAATCGCGCCAATATGACATCTGTGCCGAATTTACATGTATAAATTTAGTTTCTAGATATTATTATTGTTTTTTACATACGATTTGTTTATATTTGTATATAAAATAGATAAATGCCTTTTTTATATTAAATAAATTGTACAGATATTGGAAAATATTGCTTCTTTATGTGAAACAGTGAATATGCTTCCAGAAATTACGTTGCCAAATTTTCTTCTCTAGCCAAGGCCCCTATACTTGAAAAATACCGATTTATTATTATATAATGTAGTATTAGCTAATGTTCTGTAATCTGTTCCACAGTCAAAGTTGACTGCAAAAACGCGATGCTGGAATAATGTAGTATCAAGTATACGGTTTAAAAATAAAATTAATTTTGCGCCAAACTACACTTACGCCAATTGGCTCTAGGTCTGATTAAGGAAGAATACTCAAATTAAGATTTACAAACACCAAAATCGTAGCATGACAAGAATACGGTATTTTCGGAAAGTTGAGGGACATGTATAAATTTAAGTGATTATTAAACTTTATTTTTCCAATTTTTTAAGTGTTTATGACTTCAGTCTCTTTTTATGTGTATCTATGCGTGTTTTAACTTTCCTAAAATACTTTGATACATTTTAGGAAAACTTACATAACATATGTGAGTTAAAACAAGGAAATTAATTACGCACCAAACTATGCCCGCCAAGATATGCCAATTGGCTGTGGAGCCAATTATGAAACTTTCCATAGATTAATACATACAAACTTTAAATGAAAAAACAGTGAAGCTTTCATTAAAGTATGTTAAACTGAAATGATCCTCATACCTTCAAAAATAAAACAAATATAGGCCAATAAATAAATAAATGAGACTGTGCATTGAAACAAATTGAAGGAGCGATGTTAAATTAATACTGTAAGGTGAAATTAATTGTGAAAAGAAAAGAAATAGCAGAAATAAAATAAATCACATATTTGAAAATATAAAAGAGAAAATTAAATATTTTACATTTTCCGGATCTAGATGCTATCCATTTATTTCAATAACTAATATCACAGAGAAATTCATGGTAAAATAATTTTCTTTCCTGATTATTATTACTATTATTATCATCATTTATTTACATAACGGAATACAGCAGTAAACATTTTTTGTTTAACAGTAAAATAAGTTCATTTTTTAAATAAAATGTCTAGAACATATGAAAATTTTAAGATTAACAACTATCATTTGCAAACTACAAAGCACACCGTAAAGAAAATGGTAAAAGACAAATGGAAAACAAATTAAAAAATATTTCTGTTTCTCACGTTAGATGGCGCTAGTCACGGAAAACTATGTGGTTTCTAACCACGTGTACAGCGGACAAAGGAAACTTAGCGATTGCGAGGCCTGTTATTTCGATAAGGAGGCCTTGACTTAAGCATTTAAATTGGATGATCTAAATTAGATGATTTAAATTGGAATATCTACGCAGATTTTCATTGGTCCATTTCCAAATCAAAACTTTTTTTTATATATAGAAGGAAAATCACGAGATTTCAGTCACTCTTGAATGATTCTTATTTCTCCTTTTTTCCGATTTCTCCTTTTTTCCGGTAAATTCATTACATCTTGAATTATAATCAATTTTTGTCACATGACGACTTTTCTTTTGCTTCCCGTCGGGGATTTAGGTTGAAAACGTCAATTTCGACAGTATTTTTAAAAAAATATGCGCTTCTATTGAAAAATGGAAAAAGTTGTTCGCTTTCATAATTTCTGAATAAAAGCACCTGAACATAAAAATGTGCATTTAGCAGCAATAATAAATTCAGGTGACTATGTTATTTGAAAATTTACCTAAACTCATTTTATGAATCAATAATTCGCAAAAGCCTGTTAATATGAAACCTGTCTATAACGGTATTCTGTCTGAAACAGAAAACATTCGAGTTCCAATGGAAGATCCTTGTTAAATTCCAAACTTGTCTAAACTAAAGCTATTTCCTGTCCTTAAACGGTTCCGTTTCTAGAGATCACTTTTTTTTATCGTACTAGGTAATCAAAATAATGTAACACATTGGAACATCTCAGTATATTTTTAATATAAAAATGAACAGTAATAATAAATGGTAAAATTCCTACTAATTATCAAGACTTAGTCTCTAATAAATGAAAAGATAACTCAAAGAACTCAGAGTTTATCTGAAATATTTTAGATTTTCATTCAATTGGCATTCATTACCAAAACTAAACTGAAATAATAATCCAGTGAATGAAGTTTCTAACTGTAACTAATTTGTTAGTGGTGAACTATTGGTTTCTACTCCAGTAAGTGTCTGTTCGGATCTCGCTAAAGGTTTTGATAGTCATCTCATCGTCATGCTACAGTAAAGCTTCTTTAAACGGAATTTGTATATAACGGAATCATGTCATAAATGGGAAATTTTCAAGGATATCCTGAAGGTATATCCTAAACTTATACCTTCCTAAAAGTAAAATTCTCTTAAGACGAAAAATGTTGTTTCCGTTTTCATATGCTTTCACTATATTTGAAATTTATCTTAAATCTGCTTTAAAAAAAAGACAATGTTTTTCTCCACTCACACATACGCGAAATCATTGTTAGACATAAAAGCATAAAAACTGCGAGCATAACTAATGGAGTGAAATGGATGGAATCGAAAAGCGTTTTTCAACTTTTAATAAAGGTTTTGAATAAAAATGAATATAAGTAGTTATATTAGAATGTTCTTCATAGCGCAGGTCTTTCGCGGATTTTGATATCTTAAAGATTGGCTTAAAGCACCAAATTTGACATCATTTTATAAAAAAATGCTTGCTTTTACTAAAAAAAAAAGATAAACATTTGATTTGCTATCATCTAAACTAGTATACTCTAGTACTAATATACTCTAGTACTATACTCTATACTAGTAGACATTCCGCACATTCAGAGATAGAAATATGTTTCAAAAAGTAGCCAAGTACAATTATATAAAAAAAAAAAATCAAAATATAAACATTATATTAGGTAAGAAGTATAATGCACAAATGCAGCATCAGCCTCTATATTGCATGTGATTCGTTAAATTTTTTACATCAAAACAGATAGCTAAATCATTTGTTAAATTTAAAAAAATGTAATCTATTTTTAAAGATTACAAGCTATATCTAATATATATACAAACATTTACAGTAATAATAGTAATAAAAATAATATTTATGAGTATTTTGAAAAAAAAAATGATTTTTTTTTTCGGTAAGAGCAAAATTCTTTTTAAGTTGGCGTTTTAAACCAATTCCTCAATGCGACAGCGTTGAAATAATTATCCTGAGACAGTAATCGCTCGGAAATAAAAATGTAACTAATTCATCGATAAATGAAAAACCTTTTCCACTGCAAATCTGTTCAATTGCAATTAATCGCTTGCAAATGTGAAGCTTTTTTTTTTTTTTTTTTTTTTTTTTTTTTTTTTTTTTTTTTTTTAAGGACAGTTGGAATTTTAAATGCGCACGTGATAGTAACAAATTGGTGACCAGTTTTGAATTTAGATATTTTTCTCTTGGTGGGAATTTGAAAATCGAGGAGAGGGGGGTGGGGGGGCTTTTATTGTAAAAAAATAGTGTGTTTTCCATTTTGCTTTTTTAACTATCCATTATCTTTATTTTCTAAATCTCTATCACCTGATCCAAATATGTTTCAAAAATTAGCAGGTACAATTTTAGAAAAAAATCTGCAAATAAAACATTATATTAGATAAGAAATGTAATGCACAAATGCAGCATCAACCTCTATATTGCATCCGATTCGGTAATTTTTTTTTTTTTTTTACATTAAAACAGATAACTAAATCATTTGTTAAAAAAAAAAAAAATGTAATCTGTTTTGAACGATTACAAGTTATATCTAAATTTATATACAAACATTTAAAATAACAATAATAATACAGTGGACGCTCGAGTTTATGAACTCGTGGGGGACTCATAAAAAAAGTTCGTAAAATCGAAAGTTCGTAAATGGGAGTAACATTAATTCAGTGGGATGATTGTTGGGACCAGTAAATGAGTTCGTAAAAACGAAGAATTCGTAAAAAAAAGGTTCATAAAATCGAGCGCCTACTGTAACAATAATATTTATGAGTATTTGAAACAAAAAAAATGAAACTTTTTTTTATTATTATTAAAAGCAAAATACTTTCAAAGTTGACGTTTTAAACCAATTTCTTAATGCGACAGCGCTGACAATAATCGCTCGGAAATAAAGATGTAATTAATTCATCGATAAATAAAAAAAAAAAACTTTCCCACTGCAAATCATTTCAATCGCAATTAACCCCTTGCAAATGTAAAGCCTTTTTTCTTTTTTTTTATGTAAATAATGTGTAAATAATATGTAAATAATTATGTAGCTAATAATAAGCTAGAAAAAGCAAGGGGTCGTCGGGAATTTGTGTAATTTCTCTTTTAAATTTGTCCGGTTTCAATTTTTGATTTTTTTTTTTTTTTTTTCAATCTGGCTTTCGCTAGAGAGTCTTTCATTCGGGACCTGGCTGGGCTCCTGGGAATCTTGCTTCCGCAAAAGAGTCGGAGTAGAGTAGAAGAATAAAGGGTTGCGGACGAAGATGCCCGACGACCCCTTGCTTTTTCTAGCTTATTATTAGTCTCGGCGGCGGTTGGGGGTGGGCGGGAGGGGTCAACCGCCGCGGCGAGCGGCCCATCTTCGTCCGCAACCCTTTATTCTTCTACTCTACTCCGACTCTTTTGCGGAAGCAAGATTCCCAGGAGCCCAGCCACGTCCCGAATGAAAGACTCTCTAGCGAAAGCCAGATTGAAAAAAAAAAAAAAAAAAATCAAAAATTGAAACCGGACAAATTTAAAAGAGAAATTACACAAATTAAAGACACCGAAAAGCGGGAAGGTAGGGCTCGGGGCGATGAAGCTACCCGACGACCCCTTGCTTTTTCTAGCTTATTATTAGCTTATTTTTCTTTTTTTTTTAATGTAAAGCCTTTTTTTTTTTTTTTTTTTTCTTTAAGGACCAGCCGAATCTTAAATGCGCCCGTGATTGTAAAAAAAAAAAAATGGTGGCCAGTTTTGAATTTAGATTTATTTTCTCTTGGCGGGAATTTGCAAATCGGGGGGGGGGGGGGCTTTTATTGTAAAAAAAATGTGCAATTTCCATTTTGCTTCTTTAACAATCCATTACTTTTATTTTCTCTATCACCTGATCCAAACAATATTGCTTCACTTTCTGCCTTTCACCTTTCTCATACTTTTATTCATTTTGAATAAAATGTAATTAAATATAAGCGCTGCTTAATAATAAACTTCAGAAAACACGATATCATGCTCTTGAAGTTAAAACCTTTAGAAAAAGAAAAGCTCCCCTGAGAAGAATCCTTTTAACTGCTAAAGGAGGTAAATATAACCACAAGTGAATATTCCATCAATGTCATCCGAACAAAACAGTCGGCGACAATAGAGACACATCCCTACGGACGGAGTGAAATGCATATCTCTTTCTATTCCCACCACCCCTAAATTCTTCGTAAATGGCCCAGAACGGCCGAGCTAGGCGTTAAGTTGCAGGGCCGTTATGGGTCGGCTTATGTTCTAAGGGGTTAAGGTATATTTCCAAAGATACTGTTAAGAGAAGTTCATTATCACTATTAATACTATAAAACACAATGACTGTTCTACACATCCTGAGATCGATTAAGACCAGTTCTGTCTCGGCACAAGTCTTCTGAAAAAAAAAAAAAAAAAAAAAAAATTTAAACTCGGAATCAGACATCTTGCAACTGTACGATGTCGATCTCTACGATGGACATGTTACATTTCTGTAATGATGTTGTTAAACTCGCATCGGCTCGTGACGCACATTTATACTTCTCGAGAAAATCATATTAATTGAAAATGGCTCTTATTTTATCTGCTTCGCGTAAATTCTTATATCGGGCCGATAGGCCCGAATAATTTTTTGAAATTTTTTTTGACAAAATAAACTGGCCCGGCCCGTTTATTTTGTTTATTGTACCCGTTTATGCAGTTCCTCGGGCCAAGCCCGGGCCCGTGCAGACCTCTAATGAAAGATACGCGTGAAGCTTACGTCGCGTCCAATGCGAGTGATTTTGTAAAGAGTCCTGTCATTTTGGGAGCGGATGAAATTTTAAATACCAGTACCACAGCGCGCGAAAGATTCGCGAAATAAAGTAACTAAAAAAAGAAACGGTTCTCATAAAAACATTCGAATTCACAGTAAATAATAGAAATAGTCAGAAATAATGATACAATTTAGGGATAAACTAAAAGCTTTATATTTAAGTAAATTGAGTAAGACAATAATTAATTTAAGGGGAATTTAATAGGATTAATGATATATATTATTAAAGAATAAGAAATTAGTGAATATGCCGGTAATTTACCATAATAAAAAGAAATATCGCGCAGGAAGAATTAATAATATAACATGTATAAGATATGCGTGCATATCATATATATTCGTACATGATGTGTTTCATGCAAACTGAACTCTGAGAGGAGAAGAGTGTCATTCTGCAGTCTATTCATTTATTCAAAAGATATACACATTGCACGGGTATAAAACATATTAGGCTATATATATATATAGTGTTAACTTAACTGTTAAAATAACTTTAACTTATCGTGCTTTTGGATACCATGTGCAGGAGTATATTTGGATAAAAACTGGGATTTGATTCGGTATGTTGTGTAATATTACTATTTTTCCATGCTATACATTAAATATTTAAAGGTTTTATTGCTTTTTCCATTTCATGGCATTTAATTATTCTGTTTTCATATTGAAACTATTCTCTTGGTAATATTGGTCGTTTGAGTACAGGAGAAAAAAAAAATTTCAGCTTTTAGCTTTTTTTCTCACAAAAAACGACTGATTTGCTTATATCATTGAATTCTGTACTCTTGATAACGTAATTCAATATATAAGCTTTTCAATTTTCTTTATCGGTATCCATATTCTTCCTTTTTTTCCTTCTATATTAATTCTTGTAAAATAGTACAAGGCACTTTATTTTATACATAGCAGCTTATACATTACACGTTTTTGGTATCCATATTAAGTGTGATGGGGGAAACTGTATCATTGTCATTTCATTCATACTATCGCGATTTTGATGGTGGTCGGTAACGTTTAATTAATGGTTATATATTAGCATTCAAATTATTATGCTGCATTTGCGCATATAATTATGAATGTAAGTTATTTATGATGTTTTTAATTATATCTTTTCTTTTTCAATGTCAACAATTCATTTTGAATTATTTTTCCTTAATATTGGTATCTTATGTATATTTTTATATGTATACCAAGGTAGCTAAATGTTTGTAGCAATCTTTTAAATATTATACGCTTAGATCACTGCTGCAATAGCGCATAATCTATGTGTATTATATATATGATTTCTACTTTGTAGTTATCTGATACCTCTCGTAGGAAATTCCATTAATTTTTTCATTCTTATCATCCCAAAGATTCATGTAATGATTTTTACCAATCTAGTTAAGTATGTTATAAGTATTTTCTTGTTGTTATTGAATGATATTGTTCTATATATATTCAATTGTTTAAATTAATTTTTTGCTATTGCTTTTCATAATTTTATTCTGTAGAGCTATTCTTTATATATATATATATATATATATATATCAATATAGGGTAGCAATAAATATTTATAATAACAGTTTTAATGATCATATGCTTTAGTCATCTATATTTATATTACTCTGATCTGAGAAGTCAATTGGGATAGCGTTATGGTCGTCTTTGCATGGTTATTGTCGTTCTTGGTTCTGGATTTTAGATGCGGTTATTTATGACTTATTTGTACTGAAAAGTCCAATGGTTTCTTGCTTTTGTAATTTATGCACTTAGGGTTATCATTATTTGCTTATGGAAATATTAAAGGAAGGTTTTGAGTACTGCTTCTCTGATTTGTACATATTGTATATAATTATATATTTCATACTCAGTATATTTAATATTAAATAAATTATATTAATCAAGACTACTTTACTTAATTTAATTTATTATTGATTTTTATTTTATTATATTTTACTTATAATTTTTGCAATTATTGCATTTTCCAAATTTTTTATACATGGCAGTTCTTAGCAAACATCTCGATCCTGGCAAGATACGCTCAGCATCTATGCAGTGTAGTGCCCGGTACAGGAACAATAATTGGGTTGTTCCTGGATTGTCATCCAGTGACCATTTATACTCTCCCCTCGTCCTTTATTTTTTCGCAAGTGTTTAGATGCTCGGTGCAAGACATGTCCATACGCTTCTTAGTCACAAATTGTCTCAGATCCTAATTTTTCAAATTTTTGTAAAGCCTTTAATGTTATTGATTGTATAAAGTGCAATTTATGTAACATGAAATATATAGGTGAAACATCAGGTCCAATTCATAAACGTATCAACATGGTTCAACTAGTCAACATGATTCAGACTGTAATAAAAGCAGAGCAAAAAATATACAGTCTACAGCTGAAATTCAACATTTTCATAAACATCAATTTAAAAATACGACAATTGAAATCCTTCAAATTCTAAAAAATAAAGCAGAACGTCTTTATATGGAGTCATCATATATGAAATATTACAACACCATTTATCCATATGGACTTAATAGTGAAATATTTAATGGACCTGTTAAAGTCTTCACATCTATAAATAACACTATTGATTATTCTCCAATTTATCCTTCTCTTAATCATAATATAAATTGTAAAACAACACGAAACAAACGTGGAAAGGGTTCATCAGCGATTGTAGTTTCCAAAAAATATATCACTAAACAAATAAATAATCTTCAAAGTAACTATTTAAAGCATTATAACTGGTTATTAATTCGAAAATACATATTTGCTATTAAAAAGAAACAGATTGTACAACATTTAAATGTATTTCTAAGTAAATCTTTCTCTAAACCTGTCTCTGATATTTATTTTGATCTCATTATGACTAGGGTTAATCTTTTAAATATTAATTTTGCAAAAAAAAAAAAAAAAAAAAAAAAAAAAAAAACATAAAATTCAAAACACGAATACTCAAATGATAATAACTTTTTCAAATCAAATATTTAATAAAATTGATATCAGTTCTATAATTAATGATAAAAACTGTTATTTTCCTACAAATAATCTTCATATATCAGAAACCTTTAAATATCCGAATACAATTGGTAGAAAGATTTTTAACTACAATACATTTTCAAAAAATACATCTGCTGCAAGTAATTTTCCGTGTAAATGCAATGACCCCACTCTAAAAAAATACATAAACAATGATCATGGACATATAATCACTGGAAATCTTAATATTGTTAATAATATTAAATAAAAAAAAACTAATGGGTTATGGTACTAAATATAGACTACCATCTAAATTTAATGTTAAATCTGTTACCAAACAGTTTACATATGATATAGATATTTTTATATATAAAATTTCAATCTCTTACAATAAACCTGTTGGATATTTTAATCAACGGAAAATATTAGTAATTGAAAAGTAAATAAGGCTTTAAAATATAATATTTCTGATTTGGGTTCTATTAACACAAAGCATTTTTTCCAACAAATTACTAAATACAAAAAAAACTACGTTATTACATATGTAGACAAATCTCCTAATAATTATGCAATTATATGTAAATCTTATTATCACCAACTTCTTACATCCTGTATTTCTTCTAATAAATCTTTTCAAAAAACTAATGAAAATGTAATTGTAAATAATCGTAAAATTCAAAGTTATTATAAACTATTAAATATTCTCTCTACTAACTTTAATTATCCTTATTTAGTTCTTATTCCCAAATTTCATACGACTCCAATTAATTTTAGGACTGTAACTTATCGGTTGCAATACATATAATAATAAAGACAATAAACTTCTATTAAAAATTCTTAATCAATTATATATACTGACTACAAACAATGATAATACACATTGTATAAAAAATAGCTATCAACTGATCAATATTGTGAAAAATCTTAATTGTGTATATAATCTAACGACATATGACTTCAAAGATCTTTTTAATAATATAGACTTATTAGATTTACATAATATTATAAATGCATTATTTAAAAAGTATTATAAAAACTGGATTTACCATCTAATACAGATATCGCTTATTATAAATCATTAACAAACTTCATTATCTATAATAATTATATCTAGCAAAATAACACATTATATTTACAGCACGTTGGTATACCACAAGGTGGTTGTACATCCAGTTTATTATCAGACTTATACTTATATCACTATGAACGTACTTTCACTAATAATAATCTACATTTGTATCGTTATATTGATAACATAATTTTAATTGCCACTGATCAAACTAAAATTTCTCAATTTCCAGTAGATTATCCCACTAATTTGGAATTAACGGAAAACCTCTTATCTAACAATACAATTAACTTCTTAGATCTTAAAATTACAATAAAAGACAACAAAACAATAACAGAGTTATATGATAAACGTAAAGAATTTAAATTCAAAGTTAATACATTTACAAATTTTAAATCTTGTCTTCATCATTCTGTATATCGAAATATAATACTTAATCATTTATATAGAATAAAATGTTTATGTTCTTCCCTTCTAATTAACAATAATATTAAAAAACTAGTTTATGATGCATTAAATCATGGTTTTCAAAAAAAAAATTCACATATTCTTTAATATACAGTTAGTACTTACATGATCTTTTAAAAAACAAATTAGCACATGCGTAAACAAAATTACAAAAATATTTATAAAATAAGAAAATATTTATAAAAAAAATAAAAAATTGTAAAATAATAATAAAAAATTACTATAGGATGGTTGGGTGGGTAGATGTTAGAGTACGGAGGAGGGTGGTGTTGTCTGTATAATACGCAATGGTTAATTAAAAAAAATGATGGGGCATTTGAATTATAACTACATTGCTAATACACTTATATGGATGTTGATTCGATATTTTATATGTAGAAGGTGACGTTTTATTTTTATTTATGTTTCAATTCACATTAAATTTATTTAGCTTAATTAATATTTAATCAAGTTAACAATTAACTTGTTTTTAATTTTTAGTCTACTCAGGACAATATCATATTAATTTCTAATAGTATACCATCTTTATAGAGAATAATATGCATAATAAGTTTATTTGATATAACTGCTATTTGACTGCTTTGATTTGACTGCTATTGCAGTTTGTATTAAAATTAGGTTATTAGTTCTTTATTATTCCTCTCTCCTTTTTAATCATGTTTAATTTTGAACTTAGTGTTTAATGATTAATTATCGGTTTTTTGTGTCTGTTAGTCCCAAGTTCATATTCGTTAGCTTTTTTTATGGTTAATATGAAAATAAATCACACACTTTATTTGTGAGCTCTAGGCATTTGGGCACTAGTTCTATAAACATCCATTTTGCTTTTCTTGTTCATTTTATTAATTATTTTTTATATTTAACAGTAATTCTTAAAGTTTTTTATATAATTTTATTATATATAATTTATTTTATGTTATAGCATATAGCTATATCATATTATCAATGTTATAAAATTATTTAAATTCTTCGTATAGATTAATTGGGTGTGGTAATAGAATATATTGTATGCATTATATTAACATTTGTATTTATTTAATATTTTTGTGAATAATGATATATAATATGGTATAACTTATTTATTAGGATTTGTAGGGCAAAGCAGTTGGTAAAATTTGAAAGCATTCGCTTCAATTTGGTTACTCTTATGACATTTGACAATAATAGTTTTAATTTATCATACTACATGGCATCACCAAAATTTTATTTGCATTTTGTCTGTAGCTTCTATTAGAGTAATATTTTCAATTTTCAACACTAGGTGGTACTGAATGCTGGTTATTGGTGATATTGTAAAATAATAGTTTGGGGATTTTTTTACTTTAGTTAAGAAATTTAAAAGTGTTAATAGGTATTTTAAATACCAATATTGTAATTATTTTTTATTTTTATTATATTAATTGCTTTTATCACGGTATTTCAAAATGGATTAACTGCAACCATTAGGTTTTAATATCTGTGTTAACTTAACTGCAATAATAACCTTAAACTTATCGTGCTTTTGGATACCATGTGCAGGAGTGTATTTGGATTAAATAAAACTGGGATTATATTAGGCATGTTGTGTAATATTACTATTTTTCATTGCTATAAATTAAATATTTAAAAGGGTGTATTGCTTTTTCCATTTCATGGCATTTAATATTATTCTGTTTTCATCTTGAAACTATTCTTTTGGTCATATTAGTCGTTTGAGTACAGGAGAAGAAAAAAATTTCAGCTTTTAGCTTTTTTTCTCGCAGAAAACGACTATTTTGCTTATATAATTGAATTCTGTACTCTTGATAACGTAATTCAATATATAAGCTTTTCAATTATTTTTATCGGTATCCATATTTTTCTTTTTTTCTTCCATATTAATTCTCGTAATATAGTACAAGGGACTATACTTTATACATAGTAGCTTGTATATTCTATGTTTTTAGTATCCATATTAAATGTGTGTAAGGAAACTGTATTATTGTCATTTCATTCATAATCACAATTTTTGATGGTGGTCGGTAATGTTCATTTAATGGTTATATATATATATATATATATACTTTATTTTTGTTGTTGTTTCAAAGTTTAATTCAGTTATAATTAAGAGAAATACACTTAGTACACAAATCTTAAGATTTTTGTTTTTTGTCATTAACAGTGTTTAATTCAGACACTTTTCTCCGGGAGGGATTTCTGTGGCCCCAGGGGCGACATTGTAAAGTTTCTGGGGTTGGGGGGGGGGGGTCAACCCGTGAATTCAACACTGGTCATTAAGTATGGTTAAAAAATTTTTTTTTTTCGTTAGGAATCACTACACTAGAAACGTATAAAAAAGTTGAGATGAATCTTTTCTATTTCGAACTTGAAAACTACTGCCATTCGTGAAAACGCAAAAAATACATTTTTATGAGATTTTCTTATATTTCCCGTCAAAAGGCGCCTTTTCTCCAGCAGCTTTTTACATTTCAATTTAAAAAAATGTAATGCGCATATATTTTTGTCTTAAAAGTAGCAACCGTGTATAATTTCAAATTTGTATCCTTAACAGTTCCATAAAAATCGTAATTTTAAACGCTTTTTGAACGCTTTTGGTCATTCATTTCAACCTTTTAAATATCTAAATTTATTAACTGTTCAGTAAGACTAGTCTTAAAAGTAACATCCACGTCAAATTTAAATTTTCTATCCTTAACTATTCCATTGAAATCGTAATTTAGGACGTTTCTAGAACACTTTTTGCTGTTTTCACCGTTTTAATTTTCAAATTTTTTAGAAACTATTCTCACATAGCATTTAAAACTTTTACGCAATTACCATCAAGCAAATTTCAAGTTTCTCTCCCCATCAATATCATAAAAATCGCAATTTCGGAACATTTTCGCTTCTACATCCATTGGAGGTAGTGGCACTGACATAAAGTATAGTCTATGATGGAGCAGGGACAATCGCCATCGATTTGTTACATTCAAATGATTGATAATATTGCTCCTATTTGCCTGAAATAATTATAAAAAAAATATGAGTTTTATTAAAAGGGCTTCACTTGTCCCTAATCCCCCCTAACTAATTTAAACATATTGATTTTGGTTTATATGAATAATTTTGTGTGACTCTGTAATAAGGAAGGATCCAATAAAGAAAATCGTATAATGACTCTTAAAAAGAATTTCGTAGCAGTGAAAGTGAATTTAAGAAAGAAAACAGGTCGGTGATATTTAATTTTCGTCTATGTAATTAATGATTAAATTAATCACGATTAAATTAATTCAGATTGAAATCATGCAGATTGAAAGAATCATAAAAAACTTTTTAAAGAGCAATTACTTTTTCAATTTCAATCATGATAAATTGAATTAGGAGTTAATTTCGCATGATTCAATACTTAATCGACTAATCAATCGATTAAAAAAGTAATCGATTAATGCCAACCATGATTTCTACTCAATTTTGGGAAGTATCAAATCGATTTCAAATGTAATGGTTGTAAATTGATGGTGACGGACATTGCTCTAACATGGCTCATAACATTTATGTAACATAATTTATTAAACACATTTATATAACATAACATTTATGTTTGTATCACTACCACCTTGGGGTTGCAGGCGAAAAAAACGTTCTAAATTGCGGTTTTGTGTTATGGATGCGGTTTGTGTTATATTTTTGTTTGTGACGCTTCCTTAGCATAATTCTATGCCGTATTCTGTGGTTTTAAAGAACACTCTTGCATAAATAACATTTGTCCAAAATGCTATTTGGCTAAGATAATTTTTAAATAAGAACAGATTAGCCATTTGGTATAACTTTTTCGCTAAACTGGAGTTTGTGAACAAAAAGATAGATTTTCATTTTATGTTGAACGTAAAATTAATATAAAGTTAAGTTAAATTCGTTAAAATATCAGTTGCATCAGAATATATAATTTGTTTGCATACGTCCGAATTCCATTTTATTTTTGTTTATTTATTTTAAAAAACAAAGTTCTTTATTTTATATTGCTCTAGAGTAGATTTTAAAATTTAGCAAGATAAAATGAAGTCAGCTTATGAAGTAGGAAAAATAATTGAGCGCTTTTGGAGTAGATATGATTTATTCCTTTAAATAATGTAATTGTACAATGTTTGTCGAGGTTATAGTTATGAAAGATGCTTGTAATATACATTTATTATGGGTAACAAATTATGTGAATGTTACATACTACGCACTTAACTAACAATAAACTAAAATAAAAGTTTTCTAACAATTACATTAAAAAAGTATTGTTTTAATACTTTCATACCACTTTATTTTAAGGATATTATTTTAATAATAAAAATGCGGTTCTGCATGTGTGTCAATGATTTTAAATGGAGTTAGACTTATATTAACGATCGGTTAGATCCGATCGTAATTCCCGTTAATGTCAGATATCATTTTCGACTAGGGTTGCGCAGCAGATATCCTATTTCTCCTTATAAGAAATTTGAATGAGAACTCTGCATTCTTAAGCGGCATATACTTTCAGATTACAAAATCTGCTGGGCTTATTTGAAACGTTCTTTCAACGCTTTTTTTTTTTAAAGATTTCATTAAAGATGTGGAAAACAGCTATTTTTCTTTTATTATTCACGAAAGCACAGTATTTGATCAAACAAAGTTGCTTTGAATTACGATTAGATATTTCAGTAGATATGACAAAAAAATTTAAACAACGTTTTATAGGTTAAGACAGATAGAAGCAGGTGATGCCAACACCATCTCAGATTCATTCAAATCTCAACTGATTAGACATGGTCTAAAACTAACCTTGAAAAACTTATTGGCATAAGCGCAGATGGAGCAAATGTAATAATAGGATAGCATCATCCATTGGCAACAATAAAAAAAAAAAAGTATAAAAGAACTTCTCGTTGAAAAATGTAACTCTCATTCTCTTCGTTATATGCATGCAAAATTCTGCCGAGTTTAAAGGATTAATTTTTATCAAAGGGAAATTTTTTCAAAAAAAGGCTTGATTTGGGGAAAATTTTTCAGTTTAAATTAGTTAAACATTTTTTATAGTTGTAAATTGAAAGTTAAAAATTGATTTTTCTGAGTAGAAACTTAGTTGGGAACTTTATCGGAAAAAAAAAAAAAATTGTGGGGGGAAAATTTGACAAATTTTGGGGAAATTGACTTTTGTCAATCGTGCAACACTGCAGATGGCGGTTACAGCAAAAGTTTGACAGCTGCTTTCTTTGGTTAGGGGGTGGGTGGGGGGGGGGGGGTAATGGTTATCACCCCTTTGAGGGGCAAGGAATAATGTATCTGTAATATGGAATTCTAACCAAAATAATCGAAAACTTTTATTTTAAAATAAGGGAAATCAATTTTCCAACATTTCGTACCCAAAGTTAAAAATATAATATTTAGTTAAAAGTTTCTGGTGTGAAATTAGGTGGGATATAATATATCCCACTGCCCCTCAAGGGGTTAAGGCTGCTCGTCATCCAGTTTCCGAATTCCGTTCGGTCTATGGGCATTTGGTGTATTCTTATATTTAAAATATCTCCTCGGGAAATTATTAATTGTAACTTCTTTTTTGTGTGTACTCTTCTTAAAAAGATGGGGGTTTTTTCTTAGTACTACACTTCATGTAAAATTAAGCATAGATTTTAGAAATATTTTGAGAACTAACGAAAAAAGAGACATCCTTTAAGAGGAGCACACAGAAACAGAATTACTAGAAAACAGGAATTCTGCTTTTTCAGAATTTAGTGTCGCCCCCGATGACAAAAAAATATATGTATATATAAATATAGATACAGTAGAGTACCGATTGTCCGAGTTATTCCGCGATTTCCTTATCTTATTCTAAATTACTACTTTATATTCACTAAATCCTTATTCTTAAATAATCTCTATCGTTAACTCTGTTAAATTCCTTTTAATTTAATGTCTCACTTATCTAAATTGCTTAAATATTACGCTTTTAGTATTCTTAAATTAAATGTTCCATTTCTGCTCTTTTTTCTTTCAAGAATGTTCTTTTCCCGTAAGGCATGGTGACGTCACGTCGACGTCGTTGTGACGTCACGCTGTGACATTGTGACCGTCGATGTGACGTCACGTGACGTCGATGTGAAGTCACTGTGACTAGAATGTGAGGTCGTTATGGCCGTTTTAGAGCTCTTTTGTGACGTCACATTGTGACGACTTTGTGAAGTCACGGTGTGACAAATTTGTGAAGAGTGTGTCATTTGTGACTATTTTGGTATTAACTTTGTGACGAATTTGTGACGAATGTGACAATGCTTTAAAGTCACATTGAGATCAATTTGTGAAATATGTGTCATTTTTGACGAAATTGTCTTTAACACTGTGATGATTTTGTGACGACAGCGACACTGCTTTGAAGTCACATTGTGACAATTTTGTGAAAATTGTGTGATTTGTGACAATTTTGTCATTAACGTTGTGACGAATATGTGACTAGCGGCAATGTTGTGAAGTCACACTATGACATACTTGTACAGTTGTAAACACGTATGCATGTCACACATAGTCATAATTATGCATGTTGTAAAATCATTTACATCTATAACGTTAATATACTTCGGCGATACATCGCAATTAAAACTTGGGGGCCGATATAACAAGGGTATATCAAAAACATTTTATTGAATCAAAATGCAATGCCCCGCAGACTTCAATTTTTGTTGCACCTTTCTTTCCTATTGCAATAAATGAGAATATTGAAGACAACTGAATGATCGATCTATCACATTTTTTTTTCAAAATTAGCTATTTGTTAAAAGCATTAAAATTACCAAAGAAACAATTTGTTTAAATTTTCAAATCTTTATCAAAATAAAATTTGTGTTGAAAATATAATATTTTATAATATATACAGTACTTTTTATATTCTTTAAACTATAGAAAATACTGAATGAAATTAATTTATTTCATTTAATACGCATTACAAACTCGAAGTCACTGGTGAGGTTGAATTTTTTTCGATTACACAACATTTACAATAAAAAAAAATGAAAGATAAAAAGAAATACCGATATTAAGTAATTAAATTTTATATGTTTTATGATATTGATTACCATAAAATATATATATGTATGATTGTAATTCAAACAAGTTGGGGCTGAGAAAATAGGAAACTTCTTTGTTATAGAGGCCCCTATAAATTTGATTATGCAAAAATTGCAGTAACGACATTGCTAAGATCATTGTGAAGTTTATGCATGCGTTATATACATATATATATATATACACTCGAAACGCTCATCATGTGCCATATAGTCATTATATATGTATTGTTTACGTCTTTTATGCCCCATACATGCATTACAAAATTTCCGAAGTACATTTTAGCAATAACCATTTGAAACTACTCAAATGAAAAATACAGCTTTGGTATAGAAAATTAACTGAGTATCACCAGTATCATTATGTTGAGAATTCTAAGAACAATTTCGGCAATAATCTTTATGTTGGAAGATAGCAGCAATAAATAAAATCGTATTTTTATGCTCACTGTAAAAGTAAATAAAACTTTTAGGTATGCATAGAACGGTGATACAAAGGGTTAATAATTTTTACATCAGGGTTTGCTTGGAGTAAAATCCATATATAAAACAACTTTTTGATTATTAAAAAATAACTTTAATAATTGATTGCCAAAATTACATTTTTATTTATGAAATTATATATTATAAAAATAACTCTTACTATCTATGATTTTTTAAAACAATAATACCTTATTGTTTATAAAACACAGCACCGCAGCTACTCTATTTTGCGTCTAATGTGAAAGTTTTTATGTTTTGCCAAAGATCTATCTGGCTGGATATATGTTGCCATGAAATCTATAACTCTGATAGTGTCATAAATAGTACAAACAGATTAGAATCTACAACGAAATTTTTAGAATAAAGTCTGGTGAAAGTTTTATAAATACAGTAGAACGCCGATTATTGGAACTCCAATTAACCGAATTTCCAATTATCCGAACAGCATATTTCTCTCAAACAATTCTTTTTAACCGAATTTTCAATTATCCAAATATTTGTCTCTCTAAAAAAGAAAAAGAAAACACCTAACTTCCAATTTATTTTTTGCTTAAATTATAATAAATTAAATAATAAGTAAACAAAAAACAATTAAAAAAAAACAAAACAATTTTTAAGCACTCCAGTACTAACTGGTGCTGTCAGTCCTAAACCTAGATAAAGTGTGAAGGTTTTAGAATAGCCAGGAACATCCCTTAAACTGTCTGCCCATTTATCCGAACTTTTGTTTATCCGAACTAGGGTCGGTCCCGACTTGTTCGGACAATCGGCGTTCTACTGTATATATTGTATTAGAATTACAAATAATCATATTTATTTTTATATGACACAATAAAACAAAATAATGAACTCAGTATCAAATGGTTAACTACTTTTTAATGTAAATAAAGTATAAAAATTGAGCCCATAGACACAAAATAGAGCCACACATAGGTTCATTATTATTATTAATATTTTATTTACAAGATTATGGTAATTATAAATAAGAAATCCATTTTAATCACGCTGTTTATAAAGAGTGTATAATATCGATACTTTGAAATTTATATCGATAAAATCATTCAGGAGATAAAATGATAAAATTATCCAGAAAAAAAAGTAAATAATAAAAGATGATTATTACATTTTAGATTCATACCGTTCAAGTATTTGCGTTATTTTTAAAGTAAAATCATATTTAAACACTTACTGATTGCGTAACTTCTATATTTTCATTTGCCAACAGACTTCTAGTTCACTTTGAAAACATTTCAGTAAGAATGTTTAACAACTGAAAAGCTTTCACCCGCTATGACTATTTCTTTATAGATTTTAAAACATTTCTCAGGTTGAATAATACATTAAATAATCATTTTTTTTTTAACATTACATATCTACGATCTCTTTTAATAGTATACGTTTCCGTTGTGTCTTATTTTTTATAAATTCCTCTTCTGAGCAGATGCAATTTTTTTTAAATAAAAACATGCAATTCAAATTGTTTAAGACCATCACTTAATACAAAATTAAAAAAATATGTTTGCCAATATTTTTATTCCATAAAAAGACTTTTTTTTAAATAACTTAATTATCTTTAAATGTTTATTAATTATATTAGTGACTGATTATAATACTTATCCACATACTTTCATATTTAGGACACTATGTGGTTTTAACCAAATATTTAAATAAGAATATAAACCAGATTAAAATGCAATTTAAATCACTAATTTTAATAATCTGATCAAAGCTGTTGAAAAGGAAGTTAGATATTTTAACAAAATAAAAAATAAATGTAATGAAATATTTGTGTTCTATAACATATTTATTAGAAGATAACTAAAATCATTGTAATTAAAAAAAAAAGCAAACAGTTAAAATAATATTTTAAATATTTCAACAAAATAAAAAATAAATGTAGTGAAATATTTATGTTCTACAGCATGTTTATGAGAAGCTAACTAAAATTGTTGCGGTTAAAAAAAAGCAAACAGGGAAAATAATATTTTTACTTACCTAATTTCATTGACGTTGTGCGTGATACTTTGATTTTGGGGAACCAATTAAATCCGATAATAAGTACCATAGCAATGACTTGAATCATCTTCAACAAGTCAAAGCTACCGTAATTTTCTCGGGTTTATATTTTGTTAGCTGAACTAACTTGGATCCTGAGAACGTTCTTGTTTCACTTTTTAAATCCGTGTCAACACGTCTATGCTGTCCTGTGTCCACATAACTTCCCGCGTTTATTCTAAAAAGCTTCACTGTTACTTTTATCCGTTATTCTGCGGTGAGTCGTAACAACTGAAATAGTGCAGATGCAGACGATTTTTAAGTTTCGAAGTTAGAAGCAGATGTTTTTTCGGTTTTATTTGTTTTTCTATACAACAGTTTCGGAAGGAAATTAAATGCGTAATAATTTTATCAAATTGTCTCTAATTCAATTTCCTGTTTGAAAATGTTTTATTGTATTTCACCTTTTATTTTTATCAGTTTTATTGAATTGTAAAGTTTCATTTACGTAAATTATAATAATAATATTATCCATAATTAGAGTTTACTAGATAAAATATTGCTTAATTTTTCAAAATGTGTATAAATTAATTTAATGGTAATAATGATGACCCCCTCCTTTTTTTAAAAGTAAAATTTATATCACAGGTAATATATACAAAATAACTTCTTAAAAAATACAACAAAATTATCGAGAAGAGATGAGTTTTTCTTTGCCAATCTGTCATTATCTTAATATTAATTTTCTGTAGAATAAAACATATTGTAAAATAATTTTTAAAGATATATTTTGAAAACAAAAAATAAAATATGAATAATTAATTATGTCATGGGCTTTGCCTAAATTTTGTACACTAATTTTATATTCGGAAAATGTCAATTTTATTTTAAACGTCTGAAAGAAGTAGAATTAAAAAAAAAAGTTACTTAAAATAGTGAAACACTAAGAGGAAAAAAAATGACTTGAATGCAAATCATAAAGCAAGAAATGCATATATGACTAAACTTTGAAGACGCTTTCTGCGTGCTCATTAAAAGCTGCAGACTTAACTGTAATAGAAAGTTTTTAGTTTGAAACCACAGAAATGTTTCGACTACTCTTTGAGAAACTTCTACTATAACAGATGATCATTTACAAAAATCTTTATAAAAGATAAGTCGGGGTCTGTTTACCTAAACCATTTTTTTAATAATATGAAATTCGCATAATTAGGAAATATTTTTGTGTCGCTGATGAATTAATTACATTTTATGTTATATGAAAATAAAAAGTTTTGGTTAGAGGCACAGAGGCAACTTGGACCACGGTTTAAAAAAATTTTAAATCCGGCAGAAAAATATTTTTTACAGTAAATAACATGATTTAATAATTTTTGTAATTTTTTTAAGTTTTCTAAGAAGTTCACATCTCAGTCACAATGTGACATCACTGAGTGGTGGCATTTTGGTCACAGATGTGACGTGACCACAGTGACTTACAGTGACGTCACAATGACGTCACTGTGACCATGCATGCTATGAGGGTTAACAACCATTTTATTTTCTCTTCCGAATTTTACTTTCCCGCGCATTTCCGAGCAGAGTTGCCAGATGGGCTACATTTTTAAAATTCAGATTCTTGATTGGCACCGCTTTTTCGAAATGGTAAAATGCAGTTTATTTAATGACATATTAATTAAGGCGAAAACAAAGGGAATTTTATCGTTTCAAAAAATTGGTGCCAATCAAGAAATGTGAATTTCAAAAAAGTAGCCCACTGGCAACACTGTTTCCGAGGTTATACTTTTCCCTTCAAATTCATCCGCTCGCTTTGTCCGCTCTCCATGGCGTGCTTTTCTTAATTATTCATTGGTTGTGAGCGCGATCTACGTCATATTTGTATTCCTACACTTGACGATCAAAAAGCCGATGCTCGCTGTGTTTCAACAGATATGAGCCGTATTTCTATTTTTCATACCACCCCCCTGGTCACCGACCATTTATTCGAATATCTACAACTTTGTTTAGCCCTAATTACTACTATGAAGAGATGGCTAATATTCTTGGTAGAAACTGCGTCGCCGAAAGATGTTTTAATAAATTGCTGAGCTGATATTATGTTTTGTCTCAATTATTTCTGGGAAAACTTTCACGGAAAAATGTATTCTATAGCCTTCACTCGTCGACTGCTACAGCTTCCAATCATCATCCAATCTTCGTTATACTAGTACAATAGGATCGAATTACTTGTTCTGACAACTTATATTACGCTATTACTGCTGGATGTGATTCACTACTGCTATCGAGACAGCCAGTAACTTCAATTTCAACTATAGAAATAATCCATTGTTGCTATTAATTCAACATATATACATATATAACCCTTAATAGTAAGATGCAGAACGTAAACGGAGATTGGTTCATTCCCTTTCAATGAGTTATAACTTCAATAAACAGCAAATATAATAATAAAAAAAAAAATATATATATATATATAGTGAAGTTAAGGAGAATTATAAATATTTTTACATATTATACTGTTAAACTTTATTGAAATTTTATTATAATACTTAATATTACTAAGATTTCGATACGCACAGTTGTAGAAAAAAAAAAAAAAGTAAGCACTTTCTACTAGCTCTGCAACAAATTATAGTAGAAGAAAGTTACTGGTACCAAAAATGATTGGAAATAAAATCTATTTCTAAATGGCGTATGTAAAATTTGCTTAAGGGGGCATCTAAAATCAAAACCAGACCAAACTTTGTTTATTTTTCAAATGCAATTCCCAATGTTGACAGTATCTTTTAAGTCTTCGGTTCAAACTATGCCTAGATACGAAATTTCAAACATTTGGATGATAAGCTTTTCAATTATAAACATTCAAAATTTGGAACTTCTAATGTTAAATTACACTTCGATATTTTTATTAATATCGCCGGAAATTATAATCCCAATGTTCTAATTAATATTTCTAATTCTAATAATCTTTTGTGTATTTATAATACTAAAAAACTAAAACATAATTTTTATAATTTTATTGTATGAATTACGAAATTAATATTTCAAATAATACGAATTGTAACCTACAGTTTTTTGATGGATTTGTATTTATTATGTACTGCTTTATGCGAATTCAAAATTTCAAAATTTTCTTCCAAGTAGTTTATTAAATTATGCTTAAAAAACGTCCAGAGGTTGGTTTAAGAGGTGCAGAAAAGCATAATTTGAAAAAATATATATTTATTACTCATCTTATTGAAATATTTGGGCAGCCAATAGTCGAAACATATTAAATGAAAGTGAGTGAAATGCTTATATTGACAGGAAATAATACAGTAATAGAAGTGACATTCTTTCTGCAGTATTTCAACTGTGACAACTCCAACTGCCGCTAACCTCAATCAGAGCTGCCGCACAAAAAATAGCCAACTTCAAACAAATTGGCTTCTAAATCGATTTATACATTATTAACAAACAGGTAAGAAAAGGTAAATGCCTTACCTCCTTAAATATTCCAAACGGTGAGAAATCGGGTCTCCGTATATTTTCGTAGTTGACCAGTGCGTAAACTCCTTGTTCGTCATCTATAAAAATATCCTCCTCCAATTTTTATTTTATTGTAAGGAGAGGATTTGCTTGTACTTTTATTCTGCAAAGTAAGGTAGGTTAGTCTGTATTAATATATATGTTTAAGAGAAGAAAATCCATGGTTTGAGATAAATAAATTATATTACGTTGAATTTACAAGTTACGCAGCTTTCAAAACTACGTCCTATCTTAACCCTTAAATGCCTGAATTTTCAAAAATCATTTTTAAAATGTTTTTCGGTTTTCTTTTTTTAAGTAAATCATGGAAAAAATACTTAAAAAAATCATATTTTGTTTTAAGTATGGTTTACGGCTAAAAAATTTTTTTTTACTAATCGGCAATACTGGTGTTTAATTGAAAAATTAATTTTCCTTGATAAAATTCTATAGTATTAAACACTTGAGAACTATGATAAGAAATAAATATTACTTGCTCTCTGCAGAACAAAATAGGGTATTTCGCAAGCTTCCAAACAAAACAAAAAGAACATGTATCAACAATTTAAAAAAAAAAATCTATCTTTATTCCTAAACAGCACAAGAGTTGCCGTCTAAATGTTGAAAATCGATTTTATAATATTTTCAGAATATATTTTATTGGCAACATTAGGCATTATAGCTTCAATATTATTCTAACAGTATTTATAAGCCTAAATTGGGTATGTTGCCGAAAGGCAACACCCGGCATTTAAGGGTTAAACGACAAAAAATCTACATTTATAAGAATTAATGTTCTAAATATAGAACTTCCTGTTTCAGAGAAAAAGTTTATGACGAAACAGTTACTTTACATTACATGAGCTTTTCCCACCCACGCAGAAATCCTCAGGGCAGCAGGTGTTTAATGATGTAATATGTCAGAGGAATGCCGAGTTCCGACATCAACAATCGAGTATCGAACTTCAATTTGGCACAGCCCCTAAAACATAATCATTTTAAAATAAAATAAAAAAAATCTCTGCAACTAATCGTACGAATTTAATGAAAATTTGTATTTAGGATAATTGTGAAGGGTGTAGCATTTAATTATGCTGTCAAATGTGAGTATTCGTATTTAAATAAAAATCAAAGTTTGGGTTTTGTCTTGATATGTAAATGCTCTCTAAGCCAATCTTATATACATAATTTAAAAGCAGACTTTTTTACAATCTTAATAAAAATAATAAAGCTTTGTAAAAATCACCATAGGAATATAAAAAAAAAAAAACAAAACACAGGACGCGTTTCGAGCTAGAAAATTAACCCCTTAAGTGCCACAGACGTATATATCCGTCGCGCATAGCCGATGCGTTAAGTGCCACTGACGTATACATACGTCAGTCCAAAATATTGTCCTTTATACTGCGCTGTACCAGTAAAACCACGCCCACGGCTTTGGAATTAAAAAAAAAAAAAGAAAAAGAAAAAAGACTTTGAAGGTGTTTTTGAAAGACTGACCTATTTCAGAGGAGAAGGGGTAGAAGGAACTACCTTCATAAAGGCTATCGCACTGAGCTAGTGGCGTGAAAATACAAGCGAATTTTTTTCCATTTTGACAAGGCTCCGCCCTTTTTGTGCACCACCATTATTTTAGAGAAAATATTATTTGGTTTGCCGTTCACTTTTCGCCTTTCTATCGCGTTGCTATTTTGATGTCACTACCTCAGTCTCATAGCTTTAGCCGTGCATTTTCTCGAATGTTCTAGAATTTCATAGGAGTATGTCCGATACTGATGATAGTGAGTTGGATGACGACTTTCCGTCATCTTCTGGATCAGAGACGTCAGAATATGATAAGTCAGATGAAGAGGATTCAGATAGACTATTCTATGAAAGATGCCAGAAACTGGGTACGATTGGATATAAAAAATTTACCTATGCCACCTTCACGGTTTCCATTTTCGGAACAACCAGGAATAAATAAAAATGTAACAGATGTTACGAACCCACTTATATTTTTTGAATTATTTTTTTATCAGAAGCTGGTGCTTCATATTGTTACAGAAACTAACCGTTTTAGCAGACCAGTATAACAACCAGCATCCTGGAAAAGAGAAATCAAGGACGAAGTTGTGGCGTCCAACAACTTTAGAAGAAATATATGTTTCTTTTAGGTATACTTATTCTGCAAGGAATACTTGTAAAACCACACATTGCGCTTTACTGGTCTAAAAACAAATTGATCGAAACTCCAATTTTTGGGAAATTTATGAGCAGAAATCGCTTTCAACTTATCATGAAATTTCTGCACTTTTCTGATAACAGCACTTTTGATAAAAATTCACATCCAAATCCAAAGCTTAGTAAAATATGGCCTGTTTTTTCTGACATGATGAAGAAATTTTCAAGTGTCTATACACCTGAAAGGGACCTGAGCATTGATGAGAGCTTGATGCTTTTCAAAGGCAGGCTATCATGGGTACAATACATACCAATGAAAAGAGCTCGCTTTGGAGTAAAACTCTTTGTACTTGCTGAAGCAGAGACAGGATATATTCACAATACGATCGTGTACACAGGGCAGAGTACAATCTTTGATAAAAAGTATGAGAACTATGGAGTCGCAACAAAAGCAGTGATGACGCTTATTGAACCTTTTTTGGGAAAAGTTTATTGTGTAATTGCGGACAATTTTTATCTCTCACCAGAATTAGCAGACCTTCTTATCCAAAATTCAACTGACGTTTATGGAACTCTTCGTCCTAATCGACGTGATTTGCCGGAAAATTTCAACAAACTTACTTTGAAGAAAGGCGAAATAGCCGCTTTCCAAAGAGGCAAAATTACAGTGTTGAGATGGCGTGACAAAAAAGATGTTTCGCTTCTTAGTTCTATCCATACAGCAAACTGCTCTGAAACTGAAAAAAATGTCATGAAGTCAGCTATTGTTATAGATTATAACTTGAAGATGGGTGTGATTGATAGAACGGATCAGGCATTAGTTTGTTATTCAACAACACGAAAAAGACAGAAGAGGTATTATTTAACAATATTTCCCCATCTATTAGATATGGCTATTTGGAATGCCTTCACGTTACAAAAGAAACAACTCCGTAACGTTGATAATTACAACTTCCGCATGAATTTGGTGGAACGTATATTTGAGAAATTTCATATTACACCCCCACAACCTGCCAAACGACGGAAATTAGAAAGTGGCTGTCCTTTACGACTTTCTGCTAGACATTTTCCGGACTTAGTAAGAAAAATGCATCGAGAAGATGTGCGGTTTGTTCAATGAAAAAAATTCACCGTGAATCCCACTATCAATGCACTGAATGTGATGTTGGTTTATGTGTCCAACCATGTTTGAGGATATATCACACGGCCACTAAGTTCTAACATCTTTTTTATCATATTGTTACACTATAATTTTACATTTTTGGTATAATTTTTGTGTTTTCGTTTCTTTTTATATTTTCGTGGAAGCACACAATGTTTATATTAAAAGCTTGTTTCTTACTTCCCCCAATACACCGCATAACTACGTGCACCTGTTTGGAAAACTGTGGCACGGGGAATGAATCTCGTAAGTTTTTCTTGGCAGGTAAGAGATTACAATAACTACTAATTGTTTAATATTTTACTTATGACAGTAATTTTTGCTCGTGTTGCAGATGTGCAGTACGAGAAAAACGTTGACGTTATACGAAAAACACATCTCTGATTTTATCATTATTTTTGCAGTGCAATAAACCTTCCATTAAATCACATATCACTTTTTAGAAAAAAAAAAAAAAAAAAAAAAAAAAATCAAATAATGCATAAAGACATGACATAAAGAATCCGACTAAAATGAACGCAAGAAAAACTTTTTTCGTATAATGAAACGAATAGAACTAATATTGTTACCAACAAATTGTTGGTTCTAAAGCATACTTATTTATCGGAAGAGAATCAATAAATCACATTCGAAAAATATGAATTATTTACCTAGATGAATTTTTACATAAAAAGTTTTTTTTTTTCGGAAATATGGTTTTGTTCACGTAAAACTCACTCCTGACTCTTTTGTTCGAGATATATACAATATTTTCCTATCGGTAGCTTAAGGACACAGCTTTCAGTTATTAGTGAATCCACAAAAATTAAAAATTGAATGGAACATCTTCTATCTCTCAATGATTATTTACAGAGTTCGCACGCTCTTAAGCCACGCCCCATTTTGTAAGGCCACTAAGTTCTAACTGTGGCACTGGGGAGTGAATCTCGTAAGTTTTTCTCGGCACGTAAGGGGTTAACAGCTCGTCATCAACTCCTGTAAACACGTGTCCGTAAGAGGATAAGATCACAAAAGAATATTAAGACCTTGTCTCCTTATTAACGCGTGTTTACAGTAGCTGATGACGATCTGTTAATTTTCTAGCTCGAAATGTTTAGACCTTGTCTCCTTACGGACACGTGTTTACAGTAGCTTATGACGAGCTGTTAATTTTCTAGCTCGAAACGCGTCCTGTGTGTTTCCGCTATTTTTTATGCTGATTTATATAAAGCTTTATTATTTAATTTTACCCAGTACTTTATTAATTAATTAACCCAGTTTTTCGGTGCTGTTTTATCTAATTTATTTACTATCGTATGGTACCAGTAACTTTCTTCTACTACAATTTTTTTCTATAGTAAGTAGGGGGTGTTAATTCCCCGCCTCCCCCCCCCCGCACGACTATACAAAATAATGAACCCTTTTATTGTGTTTCTAACCTCGTGTGAATTTATCCAGTTGCATAGCTGCCAACTCTTCCGATTTTTTGGCCCGGAAAAATTTAATAGAAAACTCTGCTTTATTTAATCGGAACATTTCAGCGATTTAAAATGGTAAAATTTACTATAAAGTTTTTGTGGTCTGAAAAAGCGGAAGATGTTGGCAGCTATGCAGTTGGAATATGATTTTTCTTCGCTAATATTGTACAGCCCATGCTAATACTGATGTTAATTTTTTTTTTGTAACATATTGTTTAACCCCTTGGGAATGGGCGACCGATATTCGTGCCGCGTAAGGTGCTAGAATCGGGAATTATTCTCGCCAGTAAATTTTGCCTTATTTAATCCGAGCATTTTTCCGATTCAATTACGCAAAAACTTCTGTTTAAAAAAACCGGTGATTAAAGATTAAAAATTCTGCAAAAGACGCTCCCCCCGAAGGGGTTAACCCTCTATGCCCATGGTGGCATATATGCTATCATCTGTGTTTCCAATTTAGTGGATTTTTTAATTCAAATATTCCAAATTCATACCAGAAATTTAAAATTGCAATATTTGTTTTGCATATTAACAGAAATTCAGTTCTTAAATCAAGGGAAATATTTTAAAGAAATTCTCTGGTGTAAATTCAGATTAACAGAATTACGGAATCTCTAAAACGTATTCTACCGTGGGAATTAAACGGTTAATTTAAAGGTACATGTTATAGAAGAAGCCCCGTTGCCTGATACATCTATATTATTAACCAAAAGCATGGCTTTGAATAACGCTGACGCCATAATAATGATTAACGCTGTACAAAATTCTTTAATTCCTAAACGTTGTCTACTTCAGTTTTTAAGAAAACGAGTTGGAACCCGTCGAAATTCGACGTACTAAAATGTTTGAAAGGAACTGTCAGATCAAATTTATAATAAACCTACAAAAAAAAAAAAAAAAAAAAAAAAAAAAAAAAAAAAAAAAAAAAAAATCATCTTACATTGGTTCTCCAATTCTTAGAACAAATAATATTTTTAACCTAAAATTACCAAAATATTATTTCTTTAAACTTCAACTGCTTAAAATATTGAAAAATTAAACTGTATTAGATTACATAATCAGGATGAGTAATTATGATGAACTTATCGATGGAGTTCTTATGTTTGTTTTTACGGGATGAAAATCAGTAAAAAGGATTTCGCTTTGTCACATCATAAAATTTTCCCCCATAAAATCGAAATTGTACGTTATTTTCACATTCTCATAATTTACATACGCACCACTCAAATTCACAATTTGAAAGTATTTTAAAGCGCAACAGATTATTAATGAATGTATTTCCAAACTTAAAGTCACGTTTGTCCGATAAAACTTTTCATGTGAACATTCGCACAAACTTAAAGTTCTAATCAAGACTCCCTTATCATATTATCCCTTATCATAATATGATGAGGAAGTCTTGGTTACCCGCGAAAAAAAAAAAAAAATCCGAAATTTGCCTTTAGTTGTCACAGTATTGGCAATTTATAGTATTGGTCAAATAATTAGTTTTATCAGTCATTAGTTTTATGAAGTCTTGGTACCCGCGAAAAAAAAAAAAAAAAAATTCCGAAATTTGCCTTTAGTTGTCATAGTATTGGTCAAATAATTAGTTTTATCAAAAAAAAAAGAAAAAAAAATGATCGTTTTATTTTAAATATATCATTTTTACTCACTGAATCATTTTGCCGAGCGCCTCAAACTCATTTATCAGCGTAATGTAAAAATATTAAAATGTAGCTGTGTTTTTTTTAATGTCTGATATCATTTTCTGTTCAAAAATTATAAAAAAAGTTACTTTTATTTGTAATGTAAAAATGGCATCATTAAGGATATAATGAATGAAAATAATAAACCATGAATATTTTCCCTTTACTTTCAATATAAATGGAGTACTTCAGTTGCCACGATTACAAAATTTGTATAAAAAACTACAAAAAAATTAATATCTCAAAAACAAATTGAGATACAGATTTCAAACAAATTGCATTTAAAAGCGCATTTTTTTCCCTGAACGAAGGTGTGAAAATTGAAAATGCACGATGTTTAGAAGCTTAAAAATTTGCAGTAGAGAAAATTGCAAAACCGAAATTTCATTTCAAATTTCAAAGTGCTGCCATTCGCAAAATGACGTATGCGTTACGCACAGATATGTTTGTCCTTTATAATACAGATACATAAAACTATGAAGCTCTGATCCCTGTACATTCGTTTCATAAAATCATTACATATATTCGCTTTCTTTTGTACGACCTTCTAAAATAACTGTACATGTCATATAAAGAAAGGGCAGCTGACGTCACTGCGGGTCGAATTACTGTGAATCGGTTCGAAACACCAGTCCGTTCATTATGACTCCTACTGTACACATGAACTCGGGAAATTTGATTGGTCTACGTTTAACCGGTCTATGATATATTTGCCTACGTCGCCAAAGCCCAAGGTTATTAGACATATAGGTTGGCTCGTCACTAAGGACGCTGCTCCGCCCACTCTCGTTGCTATGAGAAGTCATACGTCACACGAATCCAAGAAGGACAATTCCCTATCTGCCGCAAGAATAAAATAGGAGTTTCGATTTATTAAAAATTGTACAAACTTTCATTTTTCAAATGCTAACACTCACATTTGACAGTTTATTTTACTTGAGTAAAGTAACTAGGTAAAATATGTAGTTTATACACTTTTTCTTAAATCTTCATAGAGTTAGTAGGGTTCAAAGTTTGAGGATACGAAAGTTAAACTTGCATGGCAAATTTAAATTTA
Source organism: Maratus speciosus (assembly GCA_963932465.1). Lineage (NCBI taxonomy): Eukaryota > Metazoa > Arthropoda > Arachnida > Araneae > Salticidae > Maratus > Maratus speciosus. The sequence continues at coordinate 447,486,186 of OZ010797.1, forward strand.
TAGCTTCCCAAAAAAATCATCCGATTGAATTTTTTTTTCTTTTTTATTAAGATGCAATGAGTGGGCCCAAACATAATCTAGGCATTCCTTTTATTCAAAAACACATTTATATTTATAAAAATTATTATTAATAAGTGCATATTTAAAAATACTAAGGTATGCAACTCGGACTTACCAGATTAGTCCATAGGTAAAAATCATTTTTTTAATCGAAAACTCTAAATAGATTTTTTACATTTAATATATATATATTTAGATTGCCCACTGATAACACCAAAAAGCATTTTTATATTAAAAATATCAGTAATGTATTCAAATAAGTTTTGAACTTTGTGATATTTTATTAAATGCATGTCTGCAGTTAATAGCTGAAGAAATCACCAAAAATTTCACTACTTACAGAGCCTTTTTGATTTTGATTATTTCAGCGGTTTAAGCGCGTAGTTCAAGTACATGGCTGATAAATTTGTGTTTTATTTATATTATTTTATTTATTGATGAAGTTTTAATGTCGTTATGTAATATTAACCGGAAATAAATCCTGAACTATTTATAGTGTTTTAAGTGCAAACGGATTAAAGTTTCGTAATCGTGCTGTACGCGATGAACATAGATTTTAGTGCAAATCATTCTTAAAAATTATTTTAAGAACCACACAAAAATAAATAAATAAATAAAAATAAAAGAGGAAATTGAAATAAAGTTTACAAACAAATTCTGTTTCAAAGAACTTTTTTTTCCGATTCGGCAGTGTAAAAATTGAAATTCCTGCGATGTTTAGAAGTTATCTCTCTCTCTATATATATATTAGTAAAAGTGAAACTTATTGGTCAGGTGTTGCCACTGCCAATATAATGTAAATATTACTCATGATAATTTAAAAATTTTGTAATATAAAATTCTAAAATGATTCTAAGTAAACAGAAAATTTAAATTTCACAATGGAGATCGTGCATCAAATAAAATAAGAAAAACTATTGTGTAGTTGTCTTTATTATAGAAAATAAAATGCTTTATGTTGTAATTAATATAATATGTGAATGCTTGAAATACTGTAAATATGCCTTTTTTTTTTAATTATTGGTATATTATATTTTTAACAACAACAACAATAAATCATGGTGTTATTAGTTATTGAGAGCGCTAATTTCTCCTTCCCCTCATTTGTATCAGCTTTTGCACATAGCTAATTCTTGGTTTTAAAGAACCCTGTAAAATTGCACTATGTATTTTTCATAAATATTTTTTTAAAGAGTAATAATTTCATATGTTGTATACATTTTTTTTTAAGTTTTTCACAATTTAAAGATATTTAAAATTTTATTAGGCTTTATAAACGTAATTCTGAGAAGTTACTGTTTTGTTCTTTTCTAATTTGTAGAAGTTATTTATTAAAACATACATTTTAATTAAATGAATTAAAGTTGCAACCCACAATTTTAATAATTTAATAAATAATCTAAAACAAAAATTTGGAAATAGGCAATTCATATTTAATATATATATATCTATATGTATACTAATAAATTAATAAAATAAAAGAGAGAGAGAAAATAATAAGAACTATAGTGCAGCTATAATTTTTTTCCTTCAAAAACTGTTTTATTTATTTTTTCCTCCTGCGTCACTGTAAAGTTTTTAAAAATTAATAATTTTCTTTCCATATAGTTTTACAAACTAAGGTCTCTTATTTCTTTACACGCGAAAAAAAAGTATTAATTTTTATTCAATTAGAATTGTATAGCAATTAACTGCATAGAGCTAAGACAAATTTCGACCCTAGTTTCGTTTCTTGGATTCTTGTGACGTAGCTGGGGGAGAGTCCTCTGATTGGAGGAAAACTTACGAGCCAACCTGTATGTCTAATAACCTTGGCCAAAGCCACTCCTGTAACTATCGCTGTGAAAAAAATTTAAAGGTAGATTGGTTGACGGTAGTGTTTGTGTGTAAACATGCCCTTTCCTTATAGAACATCTTCAAGAAGAAATATTACTAGAATCTAAACCGCTCCCCTCACAACAATGGAGTTATGAATAAAGAGGAGGAGACATTTAGTGTACTGTCTACCAGTTGCGACTGAAGTAACTGAGTAGATTGTCACAAGATGGCGGCTGTTTTTTTTTAATCGGATCTTCAGTTTCTGATTACCGCAAAGGCAATCATCGCACCAGTAAAATTGAATAGAAAATTTTGTCTTATGTAAGCATCTTATTCATGGACTTTTTTTCTTTAAAATAACATAAAAATTTCTATTTGTTTTTACTGGTGTCAGAGTGCCTTTTAAACTGTCAGTTTGTTTCCCTGGTTGTCACAATATGGCGGAAAAGCAGGGACTAACTACCGCCAAAGTCAACTCCTACCAGTAAAAATGAAAATCTGTTTCCACCATTATTTATGACTGAAATTTTTCAACAATAAGGTGTTTAAATAAGTTGAAATTTTCTATATAAATCTTCTGGTGGAAGTTTTCACCGGCGGCAAGCAACGCCTGTGATAGCGGTTACAGTTGAAGCTTCACTATTTTAAGGATATGTCTGTAGTTCCATGCTCACAACGGCTCATATCACAAATGCACCCGCGAAATTCCTTATGCTACTGAGAAAGTCCCTATTTAAAGGGAAAATATGGTTTTTCTTTTTTGTCTGCGGAATCGAGTTAAATTCAGATGCTTTTTTTTTTGCGTGTGTGTGTGTGTATTGTTATTGGCATGGGGAGCAAAATGATTTTAAATATATTTGATAGTAGTGAGATTATTTTTTTATTTATTGATTCTGAATAAAATAAATAGATGAATGTAGAGGAATATTTCTGGATAAAAATGTTGTCCTTTAGATGTTATGAATACGATTTTTGTTAATTTTGTTATTTTTTTACTTATAAAATCTCTAGTTGTTTCAGTAATTAAGGGAAAGTATAAATAGTATATGAATATTAGTTTTAAAAATGGCTTTCTTAGGTAAAGGTAAGCAGTCAGATCTTAAATATATGGCATTAGAGATCCGAGAATAAGCGACTAACTAGTTGAGTATAATAGATTTAAAAGTTTTAGTAACTTTAAGTGTAGATCGACCGAAATACTCGTTACGTTTTCGGCCCAAAATCTGAGTTTCGCCAAACATTCGTTTTCGAAGAAAATGCTGCTGAAAATTCAGCCGAAACTATCTTTAATTTCAAAAATTTCGTTTCTTTCTTCGGAAATTTTCTACATTACTCATTGATTTGAGCTGTATCGGCTTAAATGAGACTCTCTCCATTTATTGCTAAGAACTTCACTGTTTATAATTATCAGTCATCAGGGACTCCAGATGTGAGTGCAAAGTATAACGCAAGAAATGCATATATGGCTAAACTTTGAACATGCTTTCCACGTGCTCATTAAAAGCTACAAACTTAACAGTAATTATTTATTTATTCTTTTTATTGAACAGCAAATGTTACAGATTATTTTCTTTAAATAAAGAATTTAAAAAACTATTGGGTTTTCTTTCTCTCATGTTATCGATTTGCATATATTTCATTTAATTTGGCTACTATGATGCAAACAAAACATTTACATAAATTTTACTTATGATTTTTGGATAGCTTGACACAAAAGATAACTCAATTGATTGAAATAAAACATTTAAATGTATGATATAGACTCAGTGAAAATTTTATATATTTAACAGTGTACTGGAAAATTTAAAAATATCGTTTGGATGTGAAAATATGTTTAAAAAGACAAGCCAAAAATAATTTTTATCGAATTTTAGAAGAAACCTTTTAAGTCCTATAAATTCGCCATTCAGCTTTTCATGTCATCTCATTTAAAACCCATATTTTGAATTTATCAGAGACCTGAATAAAAAAGCATTAGTGAATAAATTATATATTTATCAATTGATGTTGAAAATACTGTTTGCACTTTTGAATATAAATAGAAACTAGTATCTTGTGGCCATCACAAAACTTTCTTCTATATAAATATGTCAATTAAATCTTTTAAATAGTACAAGAAATAACATCGATTTAGTACCAATTCATATCAAAGTATATCTGGATTTGAAGTTTGATGAAAATTCGTGCATTAGTTCTTGAGATAGAGCTATAGCGGAAATTCTGAAAAATGTAGCACAGCAGCGCCACCTGTTGAGCAATTTACACCAAAACATAAACATCACTAATTGATATCAAGGTATACTTGAATATGAAGTTTGTTGAAAATCCAAGCATTAGTTCTTGTGATAAAGCTATTGCGGAAATCGCAAAAAATGCAGCATAGCAGCGCCACCTGTTGAGAGATTTACAACAAAATGCAGAAAACGTCAGTTCATGTCAAGGACTAACTAAATCTGAAGTTTGATGAAAATTCTAGCATTAGTTCTTGAGATACAGCTCTTGCGGAAATCGTCAAAAATGCAGCACAGCAGCGCCACCTGTTGGTCGATTTACACCAAAAATTAAACAGCACTAATTTATATCAGGAACTAACCGAACCTGAAGTTTGATGAAAATTCGTACATTTTTTCTTGAGTTAGAGCTATTACGATAATCATGAATAATGCAGCATAGCAGCGCCACCTGTTGAGAAAAATGTTCACAAAAAAGTAATCGGCACCAACGTATATCTTGGACTAACTGAATCTGAAGTTTTATGAAAATACGTGCAGTAGTTCTTGAGATATATCCATTGCAGAAATCGTGAAAAATGCCGCATAGCAGCGCCACCTGTTGGGCGATTTTCACCAAAAACTAATCAGGTCCAGTTTATATCAAGGTCTAGCTGAATATGAAGTTTTGTGAAATTCCGTGCATTAGTTCTTGAGATAGAGCGCCCACAAAATGTTTGTCACATACAGACTCACAGAGTGACAGACAGACATTTTCTAAAAACCATCAAATCGAGTTCAGGACATTCTAAAACGTATAAATCCGTCGAAAACCGGAAGTCGAAAATTTTCACGAATCCAATACTTTCTTCTTGTAAAGATAGAAGAAAGTAAAAAGAAAATGATAATATATTTTCTTTTAATTAATAGCATAACGTTACCCAATTTTTTATATCATTATTTTTAATAGCTATATTTAGAATTTTTAGAGCCATAAGGTAAAGCGGTGTGCCACAAACGTTTAACCCGTTGAGGGTTTTTGTACTGATTTTAATTACTAATAAAAATTGTAAATGAAAATTCATGTTTCCTATTTTTTGGGTTCTTCTATCTTTACAAAAAGAAATTGGTTGGATTCCGGAAAATTTTCGACTTCCGGTTTTCGATGGATTTATACGTTATAGAAAATCCTGAACACGATTTAAGGGTTTTTAGAAAATATCTGTTTGTCACTCTGCCTGTGAGTCTGTCTATATGTGACAAAAATTTTGTGGGCGCTCTATCTCAATAACTAATACACGAAATTTCACAAACCTATAGATTCAGTTAGACTTTCATAGAAACTCTTGCTAATTTGTTTGGTGTATATCGCCCAACAGGCAGTGTTGCTATGCTGATTTTTCACGATTTCAGCAATAACTCTATCAAGAATTGATGTACGGAATTTAATAAAACTTTAGATTCAGTTAGACCTTGATATAAACTAGCTTGATTAGTTATTGGTGTATATCGCCCAACAGGCGGCGCTGCTCAGCTGCTTTCTGTACGATTTCTGAGTAATTAATAGCTATATCTCAAGAACTAATGCACGGATTTTCATCAAATTTCATATTAAGTTAGACGTTGATGTAAGCTGTTACTGATTAGCTTTTGGTATAAATCGCGCAACAGATGCCGCTGCTATGCTGATTTTTTCACAATTTTCGCAAAAGCTATATCCCCAAAATTAATGCACGGAATTTTATCAAACTTCTGTTACATTTTTCCGTAAATAGATCCTTATTAGACTTGGGTGTATATTGAACAACAGGTGTTGATTTTTGATACTTTGGGTTAGAATTTTGGTTGCGGACATCTAAGAGGTCTGGTTCTGAAATTCAGTGATTTGTTTGAAACAATGCGATGCTTATATCTTCTTATTAAATACATCCAATTCAACGAACCTATATACCTTTACATTCCTCATGATGGACATAGATTGCCATTTAATTTTAGCACCGCGATAGCGAATTTTGAATTATTAACATGTATGAGATAGAATAAAGTTTTGAAATTGGCACGCCAGTCTAATTATAGTCTTACAAAAAATAAAGAGATCATCTAACTAGGAAATGATGCAGTTTTTAAAAAAGAATATTTATCTATACTTTTATTTTTAGGATACAGGATCTCGCATCAATACTTAAAAAGCAGATTTTTTTTTTTTTTTTTTTTTTTTTTGTATTCTAGTATTTACTTTCATAAAATAATAACGAGTTTTTTTCTTTTCTAAAAGACAGAAATTTTATAAAATGTTACCTCTTTCATTATGTTTAAATTGTCTGTAATATTGTTTTAATTTCTCTTTATTGAACATTAATAAATATAAAATCCCGTCTCCAGTATAAATCAATCCAAAAGAAAAAAATAAACTGATTTTATTCGGATAAAAAAAAAAAATAATAATACAAATAAATGATGATATCAAGCAATTTAAATCCGGTTTTAAATAAAGTTCACTTACATAAATGATATTTGTACATAAATGATATTTGTTAGCTGTTTTCTGATTTTTTTATTTCTAAAAACTGTGAAGACAGCATATGCAATGCTCCACTTTTAAGCTGAAAGTAAACAAAGCATCGTATGAGCCAGAGCGCCATGCTAGGGAATTTCGCGGGTGCATTTTTCATATGTGCCATTGGATTCCGGCCCAAGGGGCCCGGTTCAAATCAAACAATAAGAAAGCTATTCATCATTCTCCCCCACCTCGCATCGGGAGAAAAACTAATCCTTTCTTTGAAATGGTGGATTTGCCTGGGGATGATCCATATAAGCATCCATTTTGTTGCCTGGATGGAGTGGAATTGGGTTTTCTAATTTATGTATCAGGTACACTTATGGGCACCGCACATGTTCAAGAAATATGCGCCAATTCAGCTAATGTGTTAGTACTACGTAGGCTTCTCTAATAAAAGGGACTCATTCTGTAATCTTACTGAGAGATTTTTTTTTCTTTTCTGATACTTTTTTCTTTGTAAATAACTATATGCGTTAGCTAAGTGCTATCTATTTTCATATGGTGACAAATTTCCTAAATAAATGGTACACTATCAAGTAAATCTGGAGATATTAAAGTGCAGTCGAACAAAAGAAAGAAAGAAGGAAAGAGATACATTTTAATCACCTCATTGTACAATAATAAAAAAAAGGAATAGGCAGTTATGTTTTTTTTTTTTTTTTTTTTTTTTTTTTTGAAATAGGCAAATATGTTTTTCTTCAATGTATGTTGTATATATATATACAGTTGAACCTCGTTAACGCGAACACTCAATGTCAAACTTTCTTTATTCGTGTTAAAAGTAGTTCGTGATATCCGAACTTAAATACATCATATACAACAGGACGGGGCAATCGAAAACAGTTCGTACTAAAAGTAATTCGCGTTAAGCGTGTTCGTGTAAACGAGGTTTAACTATATATATATATATATATATATATATACACATATATATATTTCATTTTTTAGTATATATATATACTAAAAAAATGCTTAGGGTCTTCATACTGAAATTGTTTCAAATTTCAAACTCTGAAATTTTCAATACGAGCACCTTATTTTGACGTTATTTAGTTTTCTCGTTAAATTTCAACTTAAGGTAACAATCTGGAAGTCAATCGTGCCAGTAGTGTACATTTTATAGATACTTAAAATTTTGAACTCTAAAAAATATTAAATGTATTTTAATCATTACAACGCAGAATGCAATGCGGTTAGTTCTTTAAGCATAGCTCCAGAATTATTTTTCAGAATAAGCTGTGAGTTTATAATTCACATACTTGAAATATTTATAAAGCGATTTTTTTTATTTATTTTTATTTTTATTTTTATTTTTTTTTTTTTTTATCAAAGAACTTAGATTACAAGTCCTAATTTTTTAAGAAAAAATTATTTGTAATTAATTAAATATATATATATATATATATATATATACATATATACATATACATATATATATATATATATATATATATATATATATATTAACTTTTCGTAAGATTAAACCATTATATATAAAAAAACATTCTAAACCATTACAAATTATCAACAAAAATTGTGAATGTATAAATAATAAAGGAATTTCTTCAAATTAAAAATGCTGTATAAACCATCATATACCAGTAAATCTATGAAACAATCCCCATAACAAGTGGAGCATGGATTTGAAATCACAGTAAACATCTGAAAAATGGAAATTTGTGGAACAAAGGGATTTATATGTGAATTGCAATCTATGAATTATTTAACGGAAATCGATTTCTATAAGCTTGTAATATAAAGTACAAGAGTTATGGTTGATTACATAATAATTGCAGAGCATTCCACCAAGTAGTTCTTGAGTTATGCGTAAAACAAATTACCAGCAATGCAATCTCTTGTAATGATTACAAATGAATGAATTGAAAAAATGATAACCTTCGTATTTTCATATCCCGGTAAGTACGTCTTTAAAAAACACAAAATATACGATTTTTTTTTCTTTTTTTCTGCAATGCCGGTGCAATCTTCTGTTAACGCTGTTCTCAACTGCTCTGCTCAACAAACGCAAAACGTTTCGACATATTTACAAATAATTTTTTTAGCGAAAAGATATAAAATAGGAAAATCTGATCATGGAAGCGATTTGGAATCGAACTGTGTTTTCCATTTTTTTTTATCAATAAATTACCTACTGAATTATAAGCGATTTTGATCACGTGACAAACATGTTTTTCTTGAGTGGTTATTCCACGTTCGCGCGAAAGTTCGATTCAAAACGTCCACTTTGACACTATCGCGTATTTATACATATCGTATACACATTCCGCGTAGTTGGTCACTGAAAAATATTATTTAGAAAACTTTACTTAAACGGAATGTCGGTGACGTTGTGCAGCGTTACACCAACCAAAATTCAGGGCACTTACCAATGTTGCCTTCATATTTATACAAAGCAAAGTTAATATGATCAAAGTCTGACTAAAGTACGTTCATTATTGTTAAATTTGTGAACTAAAACGTCTAGAGAAGCACAATACATTTTTTACTAAACAAGTGAATTGTGACCTATTTCCTTTCACAAGTACACCTGAAAGTTTATTCCAGTAGTTTAAAAACACTTTGTATATTCTTAAAAGTAAAAGCAAAATGTAGATAATGCTTGCCAGCGCAATTTAAACCGTCCTTTATAAACCGGCAGGAGTAAAATGTAAAAATCTTGTTTAATTCTTATGATTTAAATATGTGTGTATCTATCTATTCAATTCGGTTCTTTCCTAATAAATAACTAAATAATTGTCAAATGTTAACTGTAATTTCTTCCAGTCAATTATAATAAGCCTTTGAAAAGCTTAAAACGGATTATTTCTCAAAAATCAATGACGGTTTTAGAAAAATAAAAGTTCCCTTAGATTTAAAAAAAAATATATTTTTTTAGAATAAAAGAAAATTTTCTTTATTTATTTTAATTCACCGACAAAAATACAAAATTTAAAGTTTTATTAATTGAACAAGATTAAGAAAGTTTTTCTCTTAAATAATAATTCAAAGTTTTTTTTTTTTTAATGTACCAGAGATTGTGCCCGTTACGAGCTAAGCCCTCAAAACCCTGTCCAAACCTCGCCGGATTATTAAACATGGTAATTTGAGTTGTTTCAAAAAATAAAATCTGATTATAGTAGATTGAAGGATATTCCACAAATGAAAATGTAGTCATATTTAAAGGAATATTGTAACACATGAAATTGGCAGGTGTTTTCATGCAGATACTATGCGATCGAGTGTTTTCCATTTTTTAATAAAAGCAAAAGATCATTCATAAAATACTGTCAAAGAAAAATCTGTCGTCACGTGGAAAAGATCGCTTATAAATATATAACTAACTCATTGATCAACGATTGGTAAACAGTATTCGATGCCAAATCCCTTCAGTAGTCATGCCTGCAAACGTCATGCTTTTGCATTTAAAAATGTGTTCGTAAATATTTAAAAGCTCCATGTTGTCGGAGGGACATATTTCTTTTATAAAGTCCTTAAAAGGTGATATAATCATAGATTTCAGATTAGTTCGGATGATGAAACTGACACCATTTTCAAAAGAAAAGATCATTTTCATATATGGAACAAGTTATGATATGACTGCGTGATTGCGTCAGAATAATGTCATATTCAATAAACTTTAGCTTGCATTAAAGTTCCCAAAATTTATTAGCTTATTTCTAAATTTCTTTTCTTCTATCCCTTGAAATCAAAAGTAACCAATAAAACTAAAATCTGAAACTTTTAAAAATAATTGATGGAAATGATGCACTAATCTTAAACGCATAGACAATTCTGTTGGTGAAAATGACATAAATTCCTAAAAGAAAAAATGCCTTTTCATCCAAAAAAAAAAAAAAAAAAAAAAAAAAAAATTACATCAGCACAGATTGTTTAGAACAATATTTTAATTAAAATTGTATTATATAATTTTTATACTCCATTATAACGAAGTCTTTTTAAAGAAATGTACTTGAAAAAAGTTCTAAAAAAAGAAAGCAATTTAACAAATTACAACGACCATTTGGAAAATGATTTTTTTCGAAGACTAAAATTTAAGACATAAAAATTCGCACGGAGTTGATCCTACATTACGTACGCCATGAATTAAACATTAACATTCCTGGACATATCATGAACAAATTTTAAAAGAAATTTCAGTTTTACATTTTTAAACTTCTACGGAGCTGGTCATACATTACGTAGGCCATGAATTAAACATTAATAGTGTTATTACACGTAAAAATTGCAAGCGACAAAAATCGCCTGCGACTCGTCAGATTTCGTGAAACTTACGTATTATCCAAGTATTTCATTGGCTGTTCGGGAAAAGGCTTTTCCATCGTCAGATTTCCAAGAAATCTGACGACCAATTTTAAATGAAATTTCATTCTTAAACTTCTAAACATCGCACACTATTACTTTTTACACCGTCGTATAGAGAAAAAAAAATTACTTTTAAATGCAATTTGTTTGAAAGCTGTATTTCAATTTGTTTCTGAGTTATTATTATTATTTTTTTTGTAGTTTTTATTACTTTTTGTCATAGTGGCAACAGAAGTATCCATCTCTGTTGAAAGTAAAGGCAAGTTATAGATTACTGTATAGGCCAATCAGAAAACGAATAAAATGCGGATTCAACCAATAAAAAACTTCAGATATGCTTTTGATTTCCTACCCTGACGAGGACAATAACCATTTTTCCAAATGGTTAAAAAAAAAAAAAAAAAAAAAAAAAAAAAAAAAAAAAAAAACTTCGCGGATCGTAATTTTTGCAAAAACTTTGTGGCAGAGTTTAAATGAAACGGAACAAAAAGCTAAAATATGTTTTTTTTTTTTTTTTTTTTTTAATTCAAAGAAACACTACAGCAAGGAGTGATAGCTAATGTTAAACACCTATGGGAGCTTCTTTTCGTAATTTCTGTAAAAACATTGTGGCAGAGTTTTAATGAAATGAAAAAAAAGGCTAAAATATATGTTTAAAAAAGAGCGAAACATTACAGACACAGTTTTTTTACTTCAAGAACTTTTTTAAATTATTGTATTCCATTATAATGTAGTATTTTTAAAGAAATGTAGTATTTGATAAAAGTTCTCAACAAAAAAGAGAAAAAAAACCTTTTTTAAAATTCTATACTTCACCAGGCTACAAAATGGATGCCCTGATATATCCCTGCAGATTAATCGAATGCGTTAATCCAAAGAGGAAAGCTCCCCGTTTCTTCACTTGACAGCCCGACACCACCCATCTTGACCTTTGAAGGGAGAGAGCGAGCACCGTGGGTTTCCACGGTGCCATTGTGAGGGGGCTAGGGATGGGCATTTCCACTCATTTTGAGGAGTCGACGCTCAGTCGACTCACTTGATTGATGAGTCGACATACTGACTCGACTCTCAACTCACTTGCGAAAGTAAGATTGGTTGGTTGGTAGTAAATATGACGCAATTCTACTTTTCGTATCAAATTTATCGCGTAGGAGAAAATATTTGAGCATAAGCTTGAATTATTTTGGTTTTGATTTTATATAGAAGTCTTTTATATTAAACTTTGTTGGATGGTAACTGGAAACAGCCAAACTAGATCTCTCTACGGGCCGAAATTTCCTGGCCCCGTCCACAGAAAAAAAAGTTCGGCTTGCTCATAGAAAAAAGTTTGGCCCGGCCCGTAGAAAAATAATCAACTAAACGCCCCGGTGGGGTAAGTGAAATTTACTGCTGACAAGGACAAGAATTCATCAAAATATCCGAAATCTTCCTCAATCACAACATTTTAAATTCTTAGATCTTTTCTTCATTGATTTTTTTAGTATTCCGTACTTAAAAAGTGAAAACGGAGCTATTATAAGTTGATAGTGTTAACAAATTTATAGATTAAAAGCTATTCACAAATATTTTTTTTAAAAAAAAGGACTAATTTAGTTACTTGATTTTTTTTTCTTTTATGCGTGTGTGTATGTGTATCGTTTGGGTATTGTTGGAAAGACCTCGTAACACCGAAATCAAAAATATATTTGTTCTAATTTTAAATACTGGCAAAAATATGATACAAAAATATGCCCCCCCCCCCCCCAGCCTATTTCCGAATCTACTAAAACTGAAATTATTCAAAAAAAAAAAAACTAGGGGCAATAGTAGTTTATTCAAACTTTGCTGGAAAATTATAGCGATTATCCTCGGTCACATAGTTTTGGAGAAAACCGCATTTTTCCTTACACACAAACTTTAATTTGCGGGGCTCAGTGGCAGTATTTTTAATTACAAAGTTATAAAATTGACAGGCCTGACTATTGTGGCGATTTGGAATCAAATAGCGTTTTCCATTATTTTTACATAAGTAAATTGCTTATCAAAAAAATTACGATTTTTGTCACGTAACGACAAATTTATCTCTTTTCCCCGTGCTATCGGGTACCGAACTTTGTTTAATAACTTCAACTTTGACAGCAGTTTTTGAAGGATATTTTGGCAAAAAAAGGAAAACGCCATTCGATTACTTAGTTCCTGAATAAGAACACATGTAAATTTTACGCTTTTCCGAACAAAAAATAATTTAATAATCAGTCGCCCGTCCACCCGGAAGTGTGTGTGGGGGGGGGGGAGTAAGTTTTAAAAAGTTCTTTTTTTTTGTCATGTTTATAGTTTTTGATTTACTCCCTTTTAAAATTTTATTTTTAAAAGCATGATAATATATTGAGATATATCCATACAGAGACACACACAGCCTAGTTGTTTACGAAAAAAAGGGAGGGGGGGGGGAGCGACAGGATTCCGAAAATATCTTCCATATCTGGGTTTAAATAAGGAACGTTAGAAAAATCGATTGGCTAAACTTTAAAAAAATATATGCAAATTATATGCATTTAATATTACCTGCGAACATTTTTATTTATAAAACGGAATTAAAATAACATTATATACGCAAACAAACAAACGATAATTCACTTTCATCTAAAATACATCTATTATAAAATAAATTCGGTAACTTAGTATACTTTAAACAACCTGCTACTAAAGTAGGATTTTATTTCTCTTTCTTCTAAGTTTTTTTTAATATTGCATGATATGAAAACAGATGAAAATATTCCCGTAACTAGTCCCACTTCTTTTTTTGCCAAAAAATACAAAGGTAACATCTGTTTTTTTAAAAATCTTCTTTCCCCTAAGCATATCGTAAATTCAACTAATCTTTAACCCCTTGGGGACGAGCGACACGTATACGTGCCGGAAATAGGCCTAAGGATCCTCGTTTATCCTCACCAGTAAAATTTTACTGTAAAATTTGCCTTATTTAATCCGAGCATTTTCCCGATTTGAATACGCACAAACTTCTGTTTTTTAAAACCGGTAGCAAAGTAATAAACATTTCGTAAAAGGCTCCCGTCGCGAAAGGGTTAACAAAATATCCTACAGCCCGCCCCCTTGTCTCTGTCCCTCCCTCTCCTTTCATTCATACTGTCATCTTCCTAAACATACATCTACACTGCTTTCTTCTTTCCCAAAATCGCCAATACATAATTAAACAAAGATCTCCGTTCTCTGTTAAACAACACAGCCCGGATTCGAAGAGTTGAAATCCGATACTGAGTCGAAGAATCGAAAATCCACTCTTCAACTCTCGACTCTCCAAGAGGCCTACCACGAACAGATCGAATTCTCCCCTTTCTCGTAAAATCTTCTGCATTTCCCGATGTGACGTTGCATTCCGATGACCCTGAAACACATGCTACCACGACACAATCGAGAAGGTCTTCCATCGGATTACTGTCATCGAGATCTCCACGAAAACTTCCGACCCCATTGACGGGAGTGAGAAAAGCATATATTGTCGGAAGTGCGTCTTTGGGGAGAGATTTTAAAGCGGTTGATATTGTTTTCTCTGTTTAGTAAAAATACCATCGACACACGCCTAATTAAGATATTTTCATAATCTTTTTTTTAAACGAGAGTGAAATGTTCAGATTTTCAGTTGTCAAAATCTCAAAGTGATATGACGGATAGTTATTTATAAAATGGAAAATAAAAATAACACTTTAAAAGGAAAAGGAAAAATGTTGTTCGATTTTTGCATGCATTTCTGTATAAAAAAAAACAAAAAACAAAAATGGGTGAATGTGTGAGAAAGGATTAGCATTTTAAACCGAGGAAAGAAGATAACACTTTTAATGCGTATTTATATTTTAAAAAATGTATCGTTCTATACCATTGTTTAGAAGGTGTCATCCCCCCCCCCCCCCCCCACACACACACACACTTAATCTGCGCTTGGTGGATACACCTGCCGTGAAATTTTCACAGAAAGAAAATACTTATAAAAAGTTTTCTGTATGAATCTAGTCATTTATATTGAAAAAAATTATATGGAAATCTATAGAGATTGCTTTAGAAAATTTTCTTTACACCATTTTCTTTAGAAATTTATAGACTACCATCGAAAAAATTTCTTTAGAAACATTTATATTAAAGTCTATATTTTTTGATAATTTTAAATTTTATTAGAAAATCTACAATTATTGCTCTAGAATTATTTATTTTTAAAAGAAGTAATGTAGAAGTTATAACGATGCTAAAACACAATAAAAATTTAAAATGTTTTTTATAGATAATATTGACTTTTACAATAAAAAAAACCCTTTATATTTAACGTTAAATTAAAGTTTCTTATATATTTTCAAAAGCTTTTTAATTTCGGAATTTTATAAAAGCTTTATATTAGTTTAATGAGAGAAAACAAGTTTTACAACGAAACAGCACCGAAAACTGGCGATTTGAAGCAATTAAAATAATAAAACTTTGTAAAAAAAAAAATCACCATAAAATAAAACAATACACAGGACGCGTTTCGAGCTAAAAAGATAACAGCTCGTCATCAGCTACAGCAAACACGTGTCCGCAAGCGAACAAGGTCAAATCGAAACGCGTCCTGTGTATTGTTTTATTTTATGGTGATTTTTTTACAAAGTTTTATTATTTTAATTAAATTTTACAAGTTTTGCAATTGCACATCAAACGTGGAAAATGAGGTGCCTTCGTCCTATAACTAGTTTTATAAATATTTTTCGCACCGCATATTGTACTGAATGTATATTTTAGTGCACTTCATAAGTGAATATATCAATTTTATTCTGTTTAAAAGGCTGTAACATCATTAAAATGCACCTGAAATAATTTTTTCGCATTAGCTGTAAAGTAACGGAAAACTTTTTACTGTCCCTGTAATTAAACTAGTACTTCCCTCAGAGGGATCAGTCTGAGCGATATTGCTGAGAACATAGATTTAATAATAACTTGTGGAAGCAAAGAAAATGAGATGTTATCTTTAATTGTACATATACTGCGATAAATTGAAATGATGAAAATAAACGAATCGTAGAATTACAAAATCTTATATATAAATTCATCATACACTGTTTAAAAAAATGGGAAATCACACCGTGCAAGACAGCCATTCATGGATATAAAATTGAAAGTACGCAATATATTAAAAGTAAAATAGAAAATGAAACACTAAATTATCTTATATTGGAATTTTAACTGTATAAAATGATGTCAAGAGCATAATCAGACGCTCCGCACCAATTTGAGTAACTTTAAATGACAAATATATGATGTTTAAAAAGAATGGACTATACTTTATATGGTGTGTGCTCCCCCGGAATACTTAATAATTACAATATCTGTTTTCCACGGATGCAATGAGGATGTCGATAACATTTAAGGAATTCTCTCCTCAAAATGTGATATAGTATCAAAGTATCGAATGCATCAACAGTGGCATGCAATGCTTCGTTAGAGTGTGTTTTAGATATACTGGATCGGATTTAAATGATGAGTGTATGCCGGCCATTACATACGCTGTATTGTTTTGTTTACAAGCATATTCTGCACAAGTTAAGCTGTATTTAGCATGTATTAAATAAAAGAAATCGGCAATGATGGCAACATAAAGTATGACACAAGATCTGAATAATATCGCCTGCATATCTTTTGAGCTGTCAAAGTGTCATTTGAAGAAATTTACAAATCCGTACATATTTATTCAGCAAATCATGCAAGCTAACATACGCCAATATGAACCCGATTATGAAGTTTCACCAGAATAAGTTAATATATAAAAAATCTACTAATGATAATTAAGAATATGACCTTATGATAAAATGTCTAGAAAAATGAATCAGATAAAAAATTCATATTACATTTAAAACGGCACTTCCCTCTGTTAGTGGCCTTGGCGAGAGAGAGAAATGCCTAGAGAAGGAACACTTTAACAAGTACTTTCGGGCAACCTACTCACTGTTTCATACAGGTATTTATTCAATATTTTCAGAATTTATTTAAAACTAGGTGGGTATCTATCAGTTTTGTTGCATTTAAATTACATGTTTTGCGGAGGAAATGCAGCATAATGAAATATTTAAAGTTGCTATACCTAATAATTCCAAATTAATGGTAATTGAGATCGCTTTCCGTTAATTTCATCTTTTTAAATTTTAAATTTTTTAGAAACCATTCATAGAGACAATTGTATATTTTAAAACTAACCCAAAGCAAAATTTCAAGATTTTGGGCTCAGCAGTAACACAGAAATAAAAAAATTTCGAAAGTTTTTTGTTTCTGCACTGTTTTATATAGCGACATTTTTAGAAATTGTTCTATTGCGAGACTTTACGTCATGATAAATACAGCCATGTCAATTTTCATGTTTATATTCCTAACAATTCCACGTACTTCGTTACTTAGATCATCTTTAGATCTTTTTCCGCTTTGTTTAGTCTTTCGATTTTGTAGAATTCTTTCTACAACGAGCATTTACATCTTATAAATTACTACCATGCCAAAGTTCTTAGTTTCTAACCCCAAGAGTATCCCAAAAATTTCAGTATTCCAAATAACTCATAGTTTAGAACCTTTCTAGAAATTTTTACGTTTATCCGTCAAATTGAACCTTTTAGAGAGCGTTCATTACGAGTATTTACATCTTAAAAGTAACTACCGCACCAAATTTAAAGTTTCTAACCCAACCAATATCGCAGAAATCGCAATATTAGAACTTTTTTTGCTCCTGCAGTGATGTAGGTTCTTGCACTGACGTAAAATACAGTCTGTTTTTCGGAGCAGAGATGGCCACCAACATTTTTTTAAGTTGGCTATGTAGTTTCAGAGATAACACCTCACAAACGTACAAGAATTAATAATATTATACACTTTATAATATTATAACGCTTTATAATATTAGCATTAGATGTACAGATACAAAAGCCATTTATCTGTTACAAACTAAAGTGCCCGGCGTTGCCCAGAATTTGAAGGATGTTTGTTCTGAAAAATCATTTTCAGAATTTAACATACAACACAAAACAAACATTAAAAAAAGCAGTCGAAATGTTGTATGAATGAATCATATGAAAACGCTATATAAAAGTGTATAAATGTATATAACAGACGCAAAAGAATGCAGCTATAAATGAACTTATTTCAATTTATAATTGGAGCAATAATGTTAAAATACGCCAATGTTACCACGTCCTTTATATTTCCAATATGACGTAATATTTTCCCCTTTCACGTGGAAACCTTGAAATAGAAAAGTTAAGAAGTTATATTCACTTTCATTTAAATTCGTCAAACTATTTATTTCATTTTCATTTTTCACGAGGAAATCTTGCAGTAGAAAATTAATTGTTGTAGTAATAATTTTATTGTGTATTTTATTTGTTGGCAACTGCTATAACAAAAAATGTTTAACCCGGGAGAACTCGCTATATGAGATTTTCTCTCACAGTCGTACTTTTTTAATGCGCTTATTTAAATGATTTTTCATTTTAATTAAAATTTCAAAATGTTTTTCAATTATTTTATCTATTTTGTGAATAAAAGTACTAAGCTAACCAAAAAAAGTTGATATTATATGAATGTAAAGTAAAAGAAAAGCAATTGGGCATTAACACTAGCGAGTTCTCCCGGGTTAAATTTGATAAGAAATTGCTGTTAACCCTAGATCTACCGGGAATTTTATTCAAGTTTTAATAAAACGTTCTACACCAGAATTTTTATTTAAAACTATTTAACTTATTTATTTACCTTATTTTTGTCTGGTTTATATACTTAGTTTATTTTAAAGAAATTTCTGGTTTGAATGAATATTTTGTATGTACCTGTCGGGTCCAATGGACCCGTCTGGTAGACGGAGGGTTAAGTTGGTGTTTTTTTATTAATTAAAAATTAACTTTAAATTATTTCGATTCCGGATTACTTTAGTTGCATCAGCCATGTTTTAATACACGTGTACGTTGCTTTTCACAATTTTGCTTCCAAATTGTGGATTTTTATAGAATTACAAACAGACAGATAGACAAGTTTTCATTTTTATATATCTCTCTATTCTAAAAAAAAGTAACTAACGCTGTCACCGCCGCCGCCGGTTTTGAATTTTTTGTGACCGGAGGTCTTTTTTCGTTAATATTAAGAAAACTATTGCATACAAAAATATGAAAATCGGTGGTATTATAGAGAAATGTTTGATCAGCACGCTGATGCATACAGTTTTCAAATCGAAGAATTATTTTAAGAGATATTTAATGCTAAAATTGGAGAAAATCGTTCCATTAAAAAAGTTTCATAAGAGCAAAAACTATACATGGGAATTTAATCATTTTTAGATCATTTTATTCAATAGAAGATCCCGGTGTGCAGATTCCATTAATTTTTTTAATTTGACTTTTTTTTGGAGGTTTTATTTCTACTTTAAATTCAAATATTCAGCATTCTGACAGATATTTTTTACATATTTTAGGATCTACCACAAGCGCATCGAGTTCCTTCCGAAGCGAGAAGAACCCGAGGTCGAATTTACATGTTTCCCGAAATTTTTTTCCGATACACGGATTAAGTGCTACCACGAAGAGCTCGGCAAATAGCTCACGGATTCTAGATTCCTTTTCAAGTAGGCATCGGAAAAAACTAGATTGACCACTTCAGTTACGAGACAATTCTCACTGACCTTCCCTCTTTTTCTCCCGTTTGAAAAGAAAACAAATGTTTAATTTTGCTTTCTGTGTTTATTAAAAATGCCATCTACACATACCTAATTATTAAGATATTTTCATAATCTTTTTTTTTAACGAATGTGAAATATACAGATTTTTAGCTGTTAAAAGCTCAAAATCATACGACCGGTAGATCTTTAGAAAATGATAAATAAAAATGAAATTAGCTTTTTTTGACTAAGCGGGAGCTTTTTTAAAAAATTAATAAAAAATTAACAAATTACTACAGAGATATTTAATAACTATCATAAGAAAGGACTTATTCTACACTTTAAAATGATATGAAAATAAATTTTTTGTGAGTTTTTGTTAAGTAAATATTAGCATAAATACCCAAAGATTTCAAGAAATTCTGCTTAAATACAAAATAAACGGGAAAATATTTAAGCTTTGAAACTCATTTTAAACACTAACAATAAATGTACTTTGAAAATATTGCATGCAATTTTTAGTAGATTTAGATTGATGCAGTATGGAGTCTGTGTTTGTAATGAAAATTCAACGCAAAATTAAAAAAATAAATTCTAATATGAATTAAAAAAAATAATAATTGCAGTACATATTAAAGTATAGTTTAACAAAATATCGTGTGTAAGTTTATTAATTTCCTTTAAATAAACAGTGTGTTATGCTAAGAAAACTCTAATTATACAATAGTTGTCGCATAAAAAAAAATAGCAGAGAAAACATGCTGTGCTTACTAGAAAATAATTGACTAGATATTTTTGCTAAAACTTCTTTATAGTAAATATAACATTTCTGAAAATATCGAAGCCCATGTGTGCACTATCCTTGTTTACCCAAATAAATCAAATATTCAAAATTTCCAAATATTTATTTATATAGATTATTACATGTTGTACCAGTTTTAAGATTTGTTATTTGTTGCTTAAATAACAAAATACTTTAGTAAATAGATAGAGAATTTCTTTTTAGAACAAGATAAAAATATTAAATTTAAAATTTTTGCGCAAAAAAAAGAAAAAAAAAAAAAGAAGTAGATATCTTTGGAAAGTATTGCAGGATTTTGAATAGTTTAAGATACTACATTTTTTATACTTCATATTTCATTGGATATAAAATAAATTGTAAAGTTTCTAATAACATAAAAAAGCAACTTATTTCATAGTAACTTTACAGTAAATTTAGAAAAGATAAAAAATATATTATTTGAAGATGATGTGAATCAGTCTTCTTAGATTTTTATTTTTTTGTCTCCGTCTTTAATTTCTATATAAAACTAATCTTTCAAAATATAAGTTAAATATTACTCAATCTACACACACACACACAAAAAGAGGACTCTCTGGCGATCCTAATATTAAGCTTTATTTAATATCGAAACTTTCTTTTTTTTGGTTAATTTGAGCAATAATTATTTTATATTCCGAAAAAATAGTTTTATAATCAAAGGCAGAAAAAAAAGGAAAAGTGAAGAAGACTGATTCACATCATCTTCAAACAATATATATATATATATATATATATACATATATTTATTTTGTTTGAAAGTTTTCGAAATTTATTGTAAAAAAGTTACGAGGAAATACGTTGTTTTTTGATGACCTTAGAAACGCTACAATTTATTTAAATTTCATAATAAAATATACCGTTCAAAAACATGCAAAACTTTCCTAAGACATTTTCTTTCCGAAAACTTTTTGATTGAATATTTTGATTTTGTACTAATCGGAAATTCTCATTGGTTGTTATTAAAAGATTTTATATATTTATATATAGATATATATATTATACAACAAGTCATTAAAATTGATACAGCAAGCATTTAATAATAATTTTAAAAAAAGAAAAGGAAAATCTTTTGGAAATTTTGGATAATTATTTTGTTTGAGTAAACAATGATAGAGCGCACATGGGCTTAAATATTAGCATAAATGTTATATTTAGTATACAGAAGTTTTAGTAAAAGTATATGGACAATTATTTTTGGGGCATATGCAGCGCTTGATCACACTGCTAATTATTTGTGCAAGAACTATGATATAATTAGCTTTCTTGGTATTACGCGTTGTTTATTTAAAACAGATTAATAAGATTGTGCGTGATGATTTGTTAGATTATGTTTTAATAAGCATTTCAATTACTTTTTTTCAAATTAGTATTAGTTTTTTTATTTTAAGTTAACATTTTATTTTAAAAAGATAGCGTATCAGAAAGAAAAATCAATCTAAATCTGCAAAAAATTGTTTGCAGTATTTGGAAAAAAAAAAAAAAAAAAAAAAAAAAAAAACGCTTATTATTAGTGCTAAAAATTAGTTTCAAAACTTATAATATTTTCCCAGTTATTTTATATTTAAGTAGAATTTCTTGAAATTTTGGCGTATTTATACCCATATTTGCTTAAGAAGAACTTATAAAACTTTTCTTTTTATACCATTTAAAAATCTAGAATAAGATCTTTCTTATGATACTAATTAAATATTTGTAGGTTAACATGTTAATTTTTTATTAATTTTCAAAGAAAAACCCTTGCTTGGTTAAAAAAACAAATTTCGGGATGAGTTCCACATCCTGTGCCGGAAGATTTTTGGCGAAAAAAAATCTCGCCAAAATGCCGTTTTGGCGACATGAAAATTTTTCCAAGATTGCAGAAAAACATCATTTTTAAATCTTTATATTAATTATAAATCAATGATTTTGCACCATTTTTAAAGATAGAAAATGATATAAAAACATTGATTTATAAATTACACAAAGATTTAAAAACGAAGTTTTTGCGCCATCTTGGAATTTTTTTTCCGATACAATTACACAAATTTTAGCAGCATTCTAAATAAATGTCCTTTTTGAGATTAATACTTGTTATTGTCAGGGGGGCTCTGCCCCCCTGAACCCCCCGTTCTTAAAACATTTTCGACAATAAAAAAAGAGAAAAAAACTGGCCAGAAACTTTTTATAAATTTCAACAATATTTCAAAAACTATTATTTTTAGTGCAGGTAAAATCCCGCTCACAAATACCAAAAAGAAAAAAAAGTATAAAAAAGATGTATAAAAATAGAAAAAATGTATAAAAATAATTTAAAGAAATAATAGAAAAGATGGAACATAGAAAAAACGTATAAAAATAATTTAAAAATGCTTACACACACACATACACACACACAAAAAAAACAGTAAGAATTTAATGTTTATAAAATGATCCCATTTAGGGTCTGAAACAGGGTACCAACTATTCATCTGAAAAAGCACATGTTTAGATTTATTTAGAATGCTGCTAAAATTCGAGCAATTGCATCGGAAGAAATTTTCAAAGTGGCGCAAAAACTTCGTTTTTAAATCTTTATGTAATTTATAAATCCATGTTTTTACATCATTTTCTCTTTTTAAAAATGGTGTAAAATCATTGATTTATAAATAATATAAAGATTTAAAAATGATGTTTTTCCGCAATCTTGGAAAAATTAACGAGACTTTACTTACATCGACCAGCACAGAGAGTAATCCGAATGCGAGTGTCAGTGTGGCGTCGGAGCAAATTCTTATCTAACCGAATTCAAAATTTGCTGACTAACAGTTCCCGTGATACTAGTAAACCAATAAGCTTCAAGATCTCACGTCAACCAGTTGTCCGGTTTTAAAAAGGCATTTCCGAAAAAAAGCAACCCTAAAGCCGTTCCAACGATCCGAAATCCGACGAATAAACTTAAACCAGATCGAAACATTTATCGCCAAACAAAGCGCGCCAAAAAATCGCCAAATCTTCCGGCACAGGTTATGGGACTCTTCCCTTCGAGGGATACCTCATGACGACATTTTCAGGATTATTGAGCTCCGAAGGTCAGCTTAAAATGTAAATTTTGAGAATATCTTCCCATATCTTCTTCTATATTCATTGTTTTTATAACAAAAAGGAAAATTCTGAACAGATACTAAGTATCCGTTGGTATCTGAACAAAACCTACAAATTAAAAACATTTACGACTATACTTGACAATTTATAAATTAATTTAGGTATACGTCAGAAAATAGCCAATTTGTATTTAAATATAACATTTGCTAATGAAGGCGTGTCCTCCCCCCCCCCCCAAAAAAAAAGAGAGACATGACACTCCCTCTTCTCTAAATAGAGGGCTGGATCCGCCTCTAGTCTCCACCTCATGTCTTCCAAATCATACAAAGGGGTGGTCCTTCAGAACTGTCTCCTCCCTTCGGTCAAGATTAGAAACTTCGTCTGATATGCTGAATGTCGACAGCAACTTTGAAATGTCCCAAAAATATATACTATTGATTTTACGTATGTCGAGTAATATCTTTGAATGTTGTAAAAGTAATATCATTTTTACGACATTTGCCAATGTACACCAGATATTAAAAATAGGGCATTAAATATCTTTAATATATAATCTAATTTAATATATAATATCTTAAATATATAAGTTTCTTAAAAACTGCAAACTTATTAAAATTATATGCTTTAAATGCAATTCTGTATTATAATCTTCAAAGTAATGTAAACAACTCTTTTAAATGCTTAATTTAAAAACTAATTTTAAATCATATCTATGAATATCGGCAGATGCAAATCTGATGTGGACATTCAGTCGCATTTGAAATATTGGCCAATATTGGTAAGACTAAATATATGATTTATATATTTGTGCTACCTAGGAAAAGTAATATTTAGCTCAGTCACGGCTATTTTCATCTAATAATTTAATATTTGTCTTTTTTCTTGTGCAAAATAAAATTCAACAACAAAAAAAAGAAAAATAGGTACTTGGTTTGTAATTTATCTAGAATTCAACTTCATAAATTCTTCTTAATTTTCAATTCAAAAGTCAGTTCTTTTATAACCCTTTAAGACCCAACCCGCACGATCGTGCGGGTTAGATATTGATTTAAATTTTTCCTTCTGAGTCGTATGTAATAAAAACTCGAATCGAACGATAGTTCTTGTTTGCAGATAAAGTATCATTTTCTATCAGCAGGTAGCGATTGCAGTCCATGTTTTACTTTCTACAGGCATGACTAACTTTGTTTACAAATACATCGGGTCTTAAAGGGTTATAGAAAAGCGTAATATGATGCTTTTATTAACACCTTAGAATCTGCACATCTTAAAAAAAAAATTTAGATTGAATTAAACACGTGTACATCACGTATATAAATATATATGAGGATTTCAGAATCAAAATGGATCGTCCATAAAATCGTATCCAAATATATTTATGCATGGACTCGCGTGCATTTCATTAAGCCTTATTATAGGCTAGCAAAATTTGTTCCTTAAATTTTAAACCTAGTCCTTGTTTTGTTATGTACCGAGTATATTGTTGTTTATTAGAGCAAGAATTAAGTTCGATTCAATGAAAAGCTGGATTTAATCGACATGGGTTCTGAACACCTCATCTATGTTTTGCAATTATTTACTGATATTAACAGACTGGCGAACGCCTATTTTGTATGAAATCTTGGATTTAAAACAGTGGAAGCTCCACCCATTTCTGAAAGTTTTTCCTAAGTGTGTTTCTAGATAAATTTCTCAACTCTATGCATCGGCAAATATCTTGCAATGAACAGGTTACAACATAAAATGTTTTACATCTAATAAATATGGTATAAATACAAAAGATACTTTAAATGTTAAGTCTCACACCATAAAAATAATTAGATTCTTTGTGAAAGGGATTTTAATCGGTGATTCTAATATCGTTACACACCTCATCTATCCAGTTCGATGCCATCACATCCCGGCCCAAGGGTGTAAGCTGATGGTGTGAGTTATTATGAAACGAAGTTGACCACGACCACAGTGAACAAGACATATCCCACACTGTGACGACAGAGCCGAATGAAGCGCAACGTGAAGTGCAAAAGCCGGTCTAAACAAAGAACGAAGTTGTTTTAAACCAGTTTTTCAAGCTACATTTCTTATGTTTCGCCTTAGTGTGTGACTTGCCTAAGACTATCCTCCAAAGCTACACAGTTTACATTTTTAACTGTAGGCGTGGCAGCTCGGGGCCGTCGCGAAACATCTTTTTTCTCTCAAAGCTGTTCTTAACTGCTCCGCTGAATAAGCGCAAAACGTTGTGACACATTTAAAAATTCATTTTTTAACGGAAAGATATAAAATTGGAAAGCCTGGCCACGGAAGCGTTTTGGAATCGAACTGTTTTTTCCATTTTTTGATCAATCAATCACTCATTGAGTTAGAAGCGATATCGATCACGTGACAAACCCGTTTTTCGCAGCTCTTGAGTGATTTTTCTACTTTCGCGCGGAAATTCGGTTCAAAAGGTGACATTATTTTCTGAAAGATCTGTTGCGTTTGCAAAAAAATGGAAAAAACAGCTCTATGGCATAGTTTCTAAACAACAACACCGGCTAGTTTCATGCATTTTCGAACAAAAATAAATTAAAACTTATGTCAGGAAGTTGCTCTTTTGGATTTGAGAACAGCCTTAAGAAGAAGAAGGTTGTTTTGCGACGACTCCGTTTGAAAAGCGAAAATTAACCGTTCATTCAAATTCAGAACATGGAACTATTCCAAAGAAACAGGTCACGTGATGTCAAAACGAACACCATGATTTGTTTCTTTGGGATTACTGTTGTAAGAGACCGATTGATTGTTCGTATACAGAGATAAATAGAGCCGTCTTTTCTTTACTTTAACTTTTATACTAAGTTGTACAACATTTAGAAGAAAATTTAATGTAATGGATGGATAGTTTTTCAATGCAAAAGTAAAAATCTATGTACATGATGATGTTTTTCTTTCATTTTTAAGAGCTTTCAAGTGTAATTTTGGTTACGCGGAAAATTAAGAGGGTGTGGCATGAAAAAGAAATGAAATAATCAAAAAATATGTTTTAATAGGTTCAGAAATATAAAAACGTTCGATTGGAACCAATGACCAAATATTTCAAACAACTGCGATGTATACAATTTTAGTTCTTGACCGTAAACAACTGTCTTGGAGAAAATCGAATAAATACATTTTATGAGATGTCTTTTTTCAAACTAAACTTTCTAAACTTAAACAATTAATATTAGATAAACTAAAATTACTGAGACTTCTTATTAGAATTAGCAAGCTAAAAATTGAACCTAATGCCACGTGTTGAGAAATAGTTATAACGCCAGCAAGGTGGGGGGAAGGGGAGGAGGGAGAGGGTAATTACTATTCCTAAGGTTTTTCTATTTAATAAATTAAATTTTTCTTTTTATCTAATGATTTTGAAATAATTAATAATAATATTTATTTTTCCAAGTAACTTGAAATAATTCTAACACTGTAGACTAAATAAACGCTAAGAAAAAAAAATAAAATAAGGAATGCTTTTTTTTTTTTTTTTTTTTTTCGACATGGGGAAGCTCTGTCCCCCTGAATTCTCGATGAAAACAATATTTTGTTCTGTTTTTCTTTTTTAATTCATGCCCTTAAAATTATCTAAAACAAGAGGAGTCTTGGAGAAGAATATAATAAATTGTTTAAATTTTTTATTTTATAAAAAACAGTAGAAATTCAAATTTGGATTTTTGGTATTTGTCATTTATTATATTTATCTGCTGGTTTTTATGTTGATGCTCACTTTGACAGCTATTTATGAAAGTTTCTTTGCCTTTATCAAAACATTTAAAATGTTTTGTCGATTCCTTAGTTTATGAATAAGAACACCTGCCAATTTTATGAATTTACGATTAAAAAATAAATTGAGGAATGCGTCGGGTAGTAGACAGCTTAAGTTTCAAATCACTCATAAATTTTTCCTCAAATTTTATTGCGTTTATTTAATCCCTTTTAAACACAAAGTGATCCCTTTTAACGCAAAGTAAAAAGTTCATTATAAACTCTCAATTGATCATTTATTCATTATTCTTCTAATAAAATTTAGAAAATTGAAAATTTTAAAAGAAGAAGCAATTATTGTGTGATTTCGATGTTTATATTATCGAAAATTGTTTATATATTTAATATGCCGTAATAATTTTCATGGCCATGTAATTACAGGCGATTTAAATGTAATTAAAATTGAAAATGTGAAATATTTAATGAATATTGGAATAAAATTTAGGATTAATAGTAAGATCAATTATATAACGCTTTAAAAATTTTTAATGAAGATGTTAATAATTTTATTTAAAAAGAAAAGTTATAAATTTAATTTGCCATTAGAAGCTTTTTTTTTTTTTTTTTTTTTTTTTTTTTTTTTTATGGAAATTTGATTTATTACAGCATTTTAAATATTTTTAAAATAGTTATTTAAATATGTTTATGAATATCAAAATTTTAACAGTGATGCTATAAATGTTGCTAAGAATTTACAAAATAGTTTCGTAATAGTGCCTATATGCAAAAATGATAACAATTATTGTAAAAAGTTCTATGTTAAAAAAAAAAAAAAAAAAAAAACAGAAAATGAGTTAAATGATGAAAATTTTCATGATTAATTTAACCTTGAAAAAGATCCAATTGTAAAATAAATTTAAAAAAAAAAATCCATATAAAAAGAAGCGTAAAAGTTAATTTTCTATAATTTAAATATTTCAGAACACGCGTTCCCGATCGCCAACATGCTACATTATAAAAGATATTCGAAAATGTTAAGTCTACACCAGTAAAATAATCAGTTTCTTTGTATAAGAAATTCAAATCTGAACTAACGCAGCTTACGACTTGGGTTTGTCTATCCGCGTTATAATTCCCGTAAATATACTCGGATTGCGCTGAAAATTTTTGATATTATTGACATAGTAAGTGTCATACCATCGCATCGCTGTCCTAGAGTGTAAGATGATGTTGTTAGTTATTCTGAAAGGGCGCGATTTTGGACACTATAGTTGGGGCACGTTTAACTAGTCGATGGGTACTATGCTACGCCAGCCTTTTTACTAACTTTGGCGTTGTAGGATCGCCGGATTTGGCTGTTTATCGTTGTTTGGGGGAATAAATTTGAGCGAGTTCATGTTACCAATTCTTTTGTTTTTTCATGTTCCACGCAGATTGTTCCTTATTCCTAAAAGAATTTCGGTTCCATTGTTTTAGCCTAATGTACTAAATTTTGTCATCTGTGATTTCTGAATTTTTAGCGATTCTTATGCGATTTAATGTTTCTTTTTGTTTTTGTTTTTCGCGGCGATTTTCTACATTATTAAAAATACATCCAATTATTAACTTTTAGTCCAATACAATAAATTTTATCCCTTTTTTCAATGAAGTTTATTTGGAATTCGCTTACAGCAATTTTTGTGGGTTTTTTTTTGGGTTTGCGCGACGATTTCTCAACATTCGCAAATTGAATCTAGGGGTCGATCCAGGCAAAATTTGGGGCCAATTTAGGGCCCTTTCACAAAAATCTATTCAATAAAATGGGCCCCTTCACAAAAATAAATTTAATAATATGGTCCCTTCACAAAAATAAATTTAATAAACTGGGTCTCTTCACAAAAATGAACTTAATAAAACAGGCCTCTTCACAAAAATGAATTTAATAAAACAGGCCCCTTCACAAAATTCCTTTTAATGAAATAGGCCAGGCCCCTTTCGTAACAATCTTTTGCATAAAAATTGTTTTAAAATATGTAATTTGTAAATAAAACCAGGTCACGAAAAGCAAAAACTTTAGCAAGGGGATTTAAAGAAGTTTTTGTTAATAAATTCTTGGTTCGAATTTGAGTAACTGGATTTCAACTTTCATTACAAAATGGTATTTTTCACAAAAATATCATAAAATTCACAAAAATAACTTTTACTTTTCAGAAAATGGACCCCAAGAATAAAAGCCTGCATCGATCCCTGGAATCCTATTTTTTTCCAATATAGAAATTTTTTTTATCCTGCAATTTTTGAAAGTTTTAGTCATTTATAATGCTATTTTCAGCGTTTTTTCGCGAAGATATAAAATTAACGATGATTTAATGTACAAAAATATTCAGAAAGAACTAATTTATAAGAGAAAAATTGTGTTTTAGTTCAGACACCCTCCCACCCAACCAGAAAAAAAAGGACAGGAAATTTTATTTTAAAAGCGCGCGAACAAAAATCATATCATATAAAATTAGCTAGCAAGAAGCTATATCATATTAAATTAAACAGTTTTTTTTTAATACATTCAATATAGAATTTATTGTAAATCACATGAAACGTGTATAAAATAAAAATTGTTTTCCCCCTTATTTTTATAATAAAAATAAATGGTCTTCGCCGATTTGTTTGTAATAGAAATCTTCTTCGGAAAATCATAAAAGAAAACAGGAATTAATATTTTTAGCTTTTCTTTTCTAAATCAATTATTATTTAGTCCTAGATTTGAAAGCTTTCATTACAATAATAACAATAAATAAATCTACCTGTGTAATAAACTCATAGTAATGAATGCTAAAATTCAAAAGCTGTGCAGTGTTTTATTATGAAGCCGAATAAAAATGTTATTGATATATATGTTAACATTTTAAATAAAGATAAAATTCTTATTATTTAGCATTCAATTTTTATGTTTAAAACAAAAGAAAAATTTGAAAATAATCTAATTATATCCTTAGAAATTTTATTCCAATTTCATATTCAATATAAATTTCATCCTAAAAATTATTATAATATCACTTTTTTTCAAACTTATCTATTAAAATAGAAGGAAACGCACATACATACCCTCTCACAATGTTCGTACAACACTTTACTCACAATTTTTTTTCTCACAATGTTTACAAATAAATGCACATTTTTAGTAGCATTGAAGACGTTGTTTTAAACTAATCCAATATATTTAGATATTTTGCAATTTCGTTTCCAGTTAATTGATTTATGTCAAATTAAATTATAATTTAACTTATAGAATCAAATTAACTTACATTTATGTATAAAAATATAGTATGCATTATGAATAACTGGTGAATTTTTTCTTGTTTTTGTGTCTAAAATACTGTTAAAATATTGAATTTATATCATTGTTTAAAAGACAAATTAATTTAACTTCTGATCAATTCTTTCTATGTAAAATAAGAATAGTTTAAACTTCTGTATGCGGAGGGATGGAAATTATATCGTGAATGTACTTAAGAAAAGCCGCATTAAAAAAAAAAAAAAAAAAAAAAAAAAAAAAAAAAAAAAAAGAGGTTTGTTTTAATTCACACAAAAGGAAAATTCTTGTTATTTTACATATTCTTTCCATATGCTTCATATTTATTTGAGGTGAAATTGTCTAATCCACCAAAATTTTCTACCCAACGCGATTGTCCAGTAAATTAGATAAATAAACAAAAATCCATTCTTAGACAACAATTGCTTGTAATTAATTTACCGGAAACTAAGAAAAACTGTTCGATTTCAAATCCCTTCAAATATCATGCCTGCAAGTATCCTGTTTTTACATTTAAAAAAGAGCCTTAAAATATAAAGTTTCCGGTTCTTGAGCGGGGAAAGATAATTTTTTTGAGAACAGCCTTACAATAAAGAGCTTCTTTTATTCGTTTTAATTTTCAAAAGAAAATTTTCTTTGTTATTTTAAATGTTTCATCCATATGTTGGGTATGTCCTTGGGGTGAAATTTTCCGAAAAATTCGAATCCACCGAAAATTTTTCTCTATATGTGATAGCTTAAAAAAAGAAACTTTTGATTGGACATCAAAAATCTACAATCTCTGACAATAAAAAGAGGCAATATCTATTGCCATCACCCCGCACAGCTCTGTTGGGGGTATAAGGTTGCTAGTTATTTGCGTGCACCGCGCCAAGTACTCGCCAAAAACTTCCTTGCGAATAAATACATTTCCTTGATTATTATTAGATATTTATCATAAAGATGAATATATGCTAAGCTCAATCGATTTCGATTAATGAGTCAATCATTTTTCCTGTGAAAATGAAGAAAAAAAAAAAGAGATTTAATATGCCATTTATTTCATATTCAGTACAGAACTATTTATTGTCGCGGACTTACACTCCTCTCTAGTATAATCACCATTGACAACTTAGGTCTTCCTTAGGTATAGTGAAATTAGGGATGGGTAGAAAAACGTGGAACAGGTTCCTAGGAACAGTTCCAAGAGAAAAAACGAAAGAACTGTTACTCTTCGCTAAAAAGAACCGTTCTTTTCGAACTAAAATTTCATCTGTCGCCAAAACAAACGTTGACACATTTTTTTCTCACTTGCGATTGGTTGATGATGTCAAAAGGTTTCCAAACACTGAGAAACGTCATATTAATGTATCAAATGCTAGATGCCAGAAAAGAGGAAAATCGTCTGATTAACGATGCCAAGTCAGAGGAGCAGTTTAAAAGGAACATATCTTTGGAAAAAAAACTTCTCGTTTCTGTTTCTCATCATTGCGCAGCCACGGAAATACGTAAGGAACAGGTAGTGGAATGTGGAATGGAGCAGGAACAGGAGCAGATCGAGAAACGTACTTCAGGAACATGTTTTTTTTGCTGTTTCTTCTTTGTTCGTATCAATTTAGAGGTATTTTGCTTGGATTAGTGTGTGTGGAGGGGGGGGGGGGGTCGCTTAAGAAGCTCTAGTAAAAGAGGAACTTTTGTGCCAGGTTAAAAATTCAGTTTTCACTTTGACATGAGGACATGGCGGATAGAATTTGTCGGTCGCTGATAAATTAGACAAATAAAGGAAAGGGGAGAATGTCTCTTAATCCTTTTTCTTGCTGAAGATACGTCAGATTAAAGGTCTTTTGTATTTTCATGACTTCTTTTACATACAATGAACGTTACATAATGGAGATATGTAATTTAGTACTATAATTTAATACGCATATTAATGTAAATAATAATTACTATTTTTAAAACATAAGATATTTATTTTGTATTTAATACATAAAAATTTCAATTTACATATTTAATACACAAAAATGTCAATTTCTTTTTTATTCTGAGTATCGAATTATGATAATAATATTAATTAGATATAAATATAAATTTTTCTTTTCGTTCTTAATGTTTGTTCAACAAATGTATGAATGGGAATAGGCACATAAAAATCAATACTAGTATTAATATAGTAATAATAAACGTTTTCGTTTACATCTGAATGTAGGTCTCCACAAGTCCGCCCCTACCCCTCTAAATTTGTTACTATAACTAAAGATTATTTTTTAACTGCTTTATAAACACGATTTTTGTGCAGCTGAGTAATAAGGATATGTTAAAATAGCAAAAGGAATGAGGTTAAATTAATATTAATACAATAATAATAATAAAACAGCACTAGTAAGGTTATTTGTAAGGTAAAAGTTGAATGCTTTTTCTAGAAAATGCTTGCCACTAACAAACGAATCAATACAAACTTTTAATTTATGAAGAAATCCACAAAGAACATTTAAAAGTTTAAAAAATGCAATTTTAATTAAATAAGCAACTCAGTAAATGTTATTCTTTAAATTCAGTTTTTAAATTTGTATTACAAAATATTACAGCAAAAAAATTAATTTTAAATCTTGAAATTAAAAGAAGTAAGGAATATTGCTGTAGATTCTTAAAATGGGTATTTAAAAAAATTGCAATTGAACATTTTTTCAATTTTCGATAAATGAACTACATTTTGAGCTATAAGCTATTGTTGTATCATGATGGCAGTTTTTCCTCTTCTCCGCACTGTCGCGTCCGGAAATTCGGTTCAAGATATCAAATTCGCAGAATTTTCTGAAACACCTGCCTTTATTGAAAATAGGGAAAACCCATTCGATTAGCTAATTTTTGAGCAAAAGTACCTAGTAATTTTATGCGTTTGCGAATAAAAAGGAAATGAAGAATGTGTCAGAAAGAATAAAGTTTAGATTTGAGAACAGACTTAAGATAATCAAGAAAGTATACATGAGGTCAGATATTTTTTGTAATTCATATAGCTTAAAATATACATATAGCTTAAAAAAAAAAAAAGAGAGAGAGAGAGAGAGATAGACCAGTTAAACAAATTGTTGGGGAAAAAATCATTATACATTATGCGTATTTTTCGATTTTCATAGACATCAGGTAGAAAAATATAGTTTATTATTAGTATTGTATTTATAGAATTTTAATTATGATGATCAATGAAACCAAAAGAAAATATTCCTTAACCCATTACCCGCTGACGTTGCGTTCACGCAACAGTCAAAATAATTGCTCATGCAATGAATTAATTACATTGGCACCACTATTTTAGAATTAAAAAAAATGTCTAATTTATTGGCAGAAATTTTGCTATTTTAGTAAAGCGAAATTTACCTTACTGAATTTGGGGTGGGAAGCGACTTTCAAAAATAAATTTGAAAATTTCTACTTTATAGTTTTGGCGGTTAATGGGTTAATTTTTTTATTTTTTATTTATTTATTTATTTTTTTGGCTTTTCTTGAAAAATAAAGATATTTTATCATGAGTTGTTTTATGGATTCAAGTCAATTGGATAAACAATCTTTTAGAAGATTTCGCAAAAATAAATAAAAAATAAAATAAATAAATAAAAAGAATGCATAAAAGAAACTGCATCCAGTTTGAAGTTACAAATCTTTCTTCCTATATTCATTTGAAATATTTCTGGTGTCAGCTTAATAATGCATGCTAAAAAACTTTGAAGCAGAGTACCAGATATGTTCTTAATTAATTGATATCGAAATTAAGGTTTACAAAAGCAGCTACTAAACACTGAGAATATTTGCATTTAAAGAGTTCGTTAGGTTCTATCAGAAACAAAATTTAGAAGTTTTTAAACGATTTTTTTTATGCAATTTTGAAATACACAACCAAGGGCGGCCGCAAAAAAAGAAAAAAAAAATCACGGTTGCAGTAGATTTTGGTATTATTGGTGTTGGTGTTATTTATAACGACCGATTATCTGCACAAGAGGGATATGGGCCCGAGGGGGAGGGCTCCGCGGGGGTCTTTCTAAGGGAACCTAACCCGTATTTACGTATGGAAACCCAAGGTTAGAAGAAAACTGCGAAAAATTCCGAAAGATTAGGCCGACGGACGCGATTGGGTCCGAGCACAGCCCATTCCGCCTATCATCTTCGAGAGCAGAGCCTCTCGGCCACTGGTGAGGCCGCACTAGATTTTGGAACGAATATGTCTGTCATCAATTGCCTAGTCTCTTTTTTCTTTAAATCGGGCATATACACATGAAATAGAACTTTGAAGAATTAAATTATTTTATTATCTTTTTTTGTCGAGGATCCCCCCCCCCCCCCCATCTGCCGTTTAAGATAATTTTAAACTCATGAACTTAAGAGAAACAGAATTAAATATTGTTTTCAACGATAGATTTAGGCAGAAAAAGCTTACCCGTTCACCAAAAAATCCTTAATTTACTTTTCTCTTACTGTATGATTATTTTAAGTTACTTGAAAAATGAATAGATAATATTCATTTTTTAAAATCATCTGTTAAAAAGAAAATTTAGTTAATTGAACTTGGAACCCTCACTTTCCCCTCCTCCCCCCTGCCTTCCTAGAGTTATAACTATATCTGAATTCTTGGCATCATTTTCAATTTTTAGCTTGCTAATTTTAATAAGAAGTCTCAAAAATTTTAGTTTATCTAAGCATATTAGTTTAAGTTTAGAACTAATAAGTTTGAAAAAAGGTATTTCAAGGAATGTATTTATTGGATTATCTTAAAGCTAGTTTCGAGTCAAATGCTAACATAGTACTTACCGCAGTTGTTTTAAATATTGGCCATGGGTTCCATTTTTATATTACTGGAAATATTATTAAATGTATTTTTTTTTTCAATTCTTTTTCAGCAACATCCTCTTCATTTTTTGTATAATCAAAATTTCCACTTGAAAACTCAAAATTAAAAAGAAAAGAAAAAATAACATGATGTATCCAGATTTTCTTTTGTATCAGAAACCTCATTGCTTTAAATTCCCTTCCTCAGTGTTATATACGCAGTAAAGAAAAGACGGCTTTTTTTAATCCCTGAAACCGAACAATCAATCAATGCCCTATCTGTTACAGCAACAGTCCCAGAAACAGGTCCTGGTGTCTATGTGGTGTCTTCGTTCGTTACGAGATCACGTGACCTGTTCCTAAAGAACAGGTAAAAGGAACAGTTCTAGGTTCTGACGGAACAGTTCCTGTTCGTTTTTCAAAAGGAGTAGGAACGCCCATCCGTAAGTGAAATATTTGGTTTAATATAGCTAACACTACCGTTTCCCTAAGGATACAATAGCATTTTGTGTAATGTTTAACAGCAGTAATTTGTGCTTCAATATCAAAAATTGAGCATATTTATTATAAAAAATTTGTTTTATATATTAACCCTGTGATTCCCATGGTAGAATGCATTCTAGAAATTTCGTAATTCATATAATCTGAATGGGCACGTAAAACAGATTCCTCGCAACAGTTTCTGGAGAAAAAACGGTTTTCTTTTCGCGAAAAAGAGTTGATCTTTTCGAGCTAAATTTTCATCTGTAGCCAAAATAAACAATGACACATTTTCCCCTCATTTGCGATTTGTTGATGAAGTCAAAAGGATTACCAAATAATGAGGAAGTATCGGTTGTAAGATGCCAGGAAAGCGGAAATATCGCCTGATTAACGATGCCAAATCAAAGCAGCAGTTGAAAACCCTCCCCGTTTTTAAAGTATTTCGCGTTGTACAAAAAAAAAAAAAAAAAATGAAGGAACAGATAGTGTAATGCGGAATGGAGCAGTTTTTAAAAAGTACAGAAGCAGATCGAGGAACGAGGAAGAACATGCATTCGTGTCCCAAGAACACGTTCTTTTTCTTTTTCTTCTTTGTTCTTATCGTTTCTAAAGTCGAACTTCTTGCCGTGCATACATTTTTATTTTCTTGGAATGGTGGGAAGGATAAATGGAAAGAATGATATATTCTGTAAGCAGCTCTGGTAAGATAGGAATCAGTGTGTCAGGCTGAAAATTCAGTTATCCGTTTTCACTTTGACCTGAAGACATGACGGATAGGATTTTCCGGCCGTTATAAGGTGGAGAATAATAATAATAATAATAAATGTTAAAAAAAAAAAAAAAAAAAAAAAAAAAACATGCTTTCATTAAAATTTACAAAAAATGTAGAAATATGGATTAATTGATTTAAATGGGAATTTCGTCAAATTAGCCAGCTATCTCCAAGTTGGCTTCATATATTGCAGCTAATATTTGTATCCAAAATTTGCGATATTTCTCCAAGTTGGTCAAAATTTGTCACTATTGTGGTCACCCTGCCGTTAGTACTTTTGAAAAAATACTTATTGTTGAAGCTTAAACTGATTTCTCCGTAGGAAATCAAATTACACTCATGTTGGTGAAAATCGCAACACTATGAAGAAATTATCAGAATTAACTGAAATTTAAATACAGAAACGACTGGTATTGGAACAAAAAAATTATTACATTTTTAAAGCAATAAATAAATAAATAAATAAAACAACATTAAGTGTCGGAAATCAGCATTTGGTGTAACCACTACGCGCTACAATAAGTGCAGCTATACGACGTGGCATGGACTCGAGCAGATTTTGAATGTCTGCCTGGGGAAGAACATTCCGTATTGTTTGTATGTGTACCCAAAGTTCATCTGTAAAAGCTGTAGGACGAGGATCATAAGCGAAACGTCGTCGATCAACGAAATTCCACACATTTTCAATAGGCGACCGCGACATATCCGGCGAACATGCAGGCAACGGAAAGTGTATGCTTTCTGCTGACAAGAAGTCTTGAACATTCCTTGCAATATGTGGGCGTGCATTATCCTGTTGAAAAATAGCTCCAGGAATGCCTTGAAGGAAAGGAACGATTTCCCGCTCCAGCACTTCACTGATGCGCCTGTTGCTGTTCAGAATATCCAACATTCGTAGCAGCTGGGATCGTCCATGTTATGCAATCGCAACCCCAGACCACAACTCCGGGTGTTCGTCCTCTATGACGTTCGATAATGCATTTCGGAAGGTGGCGTTCATCAGCTTAGCCTCTAACACGAATGCGGGAATCATGGTATCACAAATTAAAGCGGGATTCGTCAGAAAAGACCACTTGTTGCCAATCTGCGCGGCAGTCTATGTTCATGAGCCCATTGCAGCCGCAGACGTTGTTGGTTTTGAGTGAGGGGGGTCCTGTATAAAGGAATTCTTGCACGCAGTCCACGTTGCAGCAGACGTTGACGAATTGACAAAGCAGACAGTGATGCACCTGTTGCAGTTGACCAATGTGCTGCCAACAGTCTAGATGAAACTGTACGGTTCGTCAGCGCTATGCGAATCATTTCTATAATCGCGCGCTGACGTCATCGTTCGGGGTCCGATCCCGTATTTCCGAGTTGTCCGATCCTCGTCGGCCCACTGCTTCCAAGCTCGGATCACTCTGTTACGCTACACACGAGCTGCTATTGCACGATAGGAAAATCCTTCTTCACGAAGGCCGATGATTCTCTCCTAGTCCAAGAGCCAACAGCACAAAAAGCCTATGTTATCAAGCATAAGAAAGAAACCTTTATTTTATAAAAGAGTAGAAGTAGGGCAATCTAATGATCCATGTCTACCGGATGTGAAGTGGTGCATAGGCCAAAAATTAATATCACCAGTGGTTGACTCATAGGTTTATCATTGTGTTTGTCCTACAAACAAAGGTATGAAAACAGGGAGGATAGTTGTAGGACAAACACAATGATAAACCTACGATTCAACCACTGGTAGTATTAATTTTTGGCTAACTCAAGATAATAACTCAGAAACAAATTGAGATACAGCTTTCAAACAAATTGCAATTAAAAATACATTTTTTCTCTATACGACGATATAAAAAGTAATATTGTGGGATGGTTAGAAGTTTAAAAAGGAATTTTCATTTAAAATTTGTTCATGATTGTTCCAGGAATATTAATGTTTAATCCTTGGCGTACGTAATGTATGACCAGCTTCGTAGAAGTTTCAACATTGTTCAACATTGCTTAAGAAGCTCTTGATAGAAAATATATTGGTATTTACTTTTGCACAATTACTTTACTTAGTAAACAATTAAGTTGTCGGGCAACAATTTTTATGCATTATTCAGTATTCAATATATATTGCATTATTTGTAAATGTAATACTTTTTTTCTAAAAGCTGTCTTTCTTTTCATGCATATCAACAGAAAGTTGTGCAATAAATAATTTTGCGTACTTCATATTTGTTTACTTATGATAAATTTCATATTTTTCCGATGCAATTCTTTGTAATGTCCCAGCACAATTTATGCAAACACGTTCTCCTTTATGTACCGATATAAATTTAAATCAAAATTCTAAATCTGACTATGCACTTTCAAGATAACAGGAAAATTAGGTAATACATATGTTAGCAAATTTAAGATTATCCTAATACACACAGTCATAAAATGAGACTTCCATAAAAAGAGTCTATAATCTGGATTACAAGTGTGAGTCTTATTCAGGAATTGAGATATAAATTGCTTATTTCAGAATAAATAATTAGTCACACTTTTTAAAAGATATAAAATGAATGATTTTCGCTTTATTCTTATTGTATACTTATGCATTAGAGATGGTAGAAAAACCCAGGAATTTTCAAAAAATAAATAAAATAAAAACCTTAAAAAAGACCTCACTTATAAAAAAATGTAAAATTTATTTATAAAAACATGTTTTGACACGATTGCTTCACTCTGATGCCCCTCCTTTTTTTTTTAATATTTAATATCCATCATTGCAAAAATGGTGATTTATTTTCTATAATAATTTTTTAACATGAAATTATTAAGTTAATTAAATGCTTCTCCTTTCACTAATTGCATATCAGTAATACCAGTCAGTGAAAAAAAAAATTGCAACTGAAAAAATATTTTACCATATACACAGTTTATTTTTATTTTATTTTTATTTTATCACCTATAAAAAGTACTATAAAAGGTATGTTAATATTATTATTAAATATTAAGTTTATTTTTTTTTTAAATACAATTCAATTAAACTTATTAGAGCTAGTATACAACGGACCTTAAATATACTACACTTATCTAAAAATGTTTCTTTTTCCTTTTTAATTATTTGTTATATAAATGCATGTTACAAGGTAAACATATTTTAATAGATAATGAATAAATAGCATTGTTGATATTCACGAAAATGGCAAATATATATTGCAAGTAAGTACTTACCTTAATTGAAAGCAATCCAAACTTTAATCGAAATATTATTAATTTTCATCAGAACTGAAAAAGCATTGTTTAATGTATTTATACAGTCGAACCTCTATTTAACGAAGTCGCTAAATCCCGGAAAAAAGTTCGTTATATGGAAAATTCGTTAAATAGAGATTCACCTTTTAAAATAATTTAAACTACATAAAACAGATTTTAAATTCATAAACACTAAATT
Organism: Maratus speciosus; assembly: GCA_963932465.1. Taxonomy (NCBI): domain Eukaryota; kingdom Metazoa; phylum Arthropoda; class Arachnida; order Araneae; family Salticidae; genus Maratus; species Maratus speciosus. The sequence goes on from OZ010797.1 coordinate 447,526,160, forward strand.
TTTTTTACAAAAAGTAATTAATCACATTTTTTTTAGAAGTTATATCGATTTATCGATTTGTTTTATTTATTTTAACCACCAATATCTCTTATCAAATCATTTTTTCTATGTGTTTAAATCTTTGAAATCTGAAAGGAAAACAAAACATTGTCCGGGAATGCACTGTATTTTCTGTTTAAAGTAAATAGTTTTACATTAAAATTAACGAATTTTAATGACATTATCGTATTTATTATTATTATAACAAATAATTTTAACCATACATTAACATATGCATACTAATTTAATTTCTGAAAAACTCTGTTAAATTTGCCTGAGTTTTTTTTTTAAGTACTTTCTCTCATAATACGTCTCGCATCTTTGCAATGCACCAAAAAAACCTTCATGCGTATTTTCTTCTAACTATAATCTGCGTCGGATTCTTTCAAATAATTTTAGAATTTCATCATTCGAAGTTTTGTTAATTCTTTCATCATGTTCATTTCCATCATCATCGTATTCGTCTTCATCGCAATTCATTGCTGTATTGTTTTTATTTTTCACACTGTCGAAAATATCCAATTTGGATAGTGTTTCCGAGATCTCAGTTTCAAAATTAAGTGAAATACAATCATCAATCAGCACATCATGGTTAATGTCTTCTTTAATTCTCATCTGTATCCACATTTTTTTTTAAGTTAAAGGGATTATCGTCTTCGTCTTCCGTACTTACCGAATTCTCACTGCTGACAAAGAAGGCGCCTGGTAAAACCAGTTCAAGGCCATTGAACATCATAAAATGTTGAAATGCAGTAAACCAACGTTTAAAATGCACAAATAATGCGTGAAAAAAAGCAGCAAACAGCTGTTTCGAATCTACAGCGAGATTCTTCATCAGTGCAAGAGAGGGGAAAAAGGAACAGCGTGCTAGGAAAAGCAAGGCTGAGCAAAATGATAGACAGAGACGCGCTGCCTTATATACCCTATGCGGGTAGCGAAAGCGCCAGAAACAACCAATGAGAGAGAAGCAGTGGAAACGACTGGGTGGACAAGTAGCGACATCTACCGGAAAAGGAGAGAAAATGAAACCAAAAAAGAGGAAATTAAATTAATGCTTTCCAAATACTTGGAAAATCTGGAGTACTAGATAAGTCATTGACTAAAGAGTGAGAATTTTTAATGATGTGGTAAGCTTCCCAAAAATCAAGATCAAGGTTAGAAGAACATTTTTGGATAATGGTGGCTGAGGAAGAATCGAACCTATGTTGAGAAGACCAAGAATGTTGAGCAATAGAAGAACGTTTGAGCTCCTGATTTTTAACATAACCTTCATGCTCTTTTAAACGAAATCTAAGAGCACGTTTAGTCTGGGCAATATAAGAAAGGCCACATTGGCAAGAGATTTGGTAAATACCCGAGTTATCTAGGCGATCAATGGGGTGTTTGAGATTTGAAAAAGTGATTTTATTAACAGGAGAAAAAATAACATTAAAATCAAACCTTCTTAAGATTTTAGCAACTTGCTGACTGATTTTAGGAAAAAATGGTAACACAACTGAAGTATTAGAGTTGGAATTAGAATGCTTTTCAGAATGGGCGGATTTCGTCAATTTCTTATAAATAGAATCAATAATATTAGAGGAATAACCACTCGCGCTTGCTTGTCACAAAATACTTTTGTTTTCAATGGTAATTTCTTCCGCATGATTGATGGTTTGGCTATGGGTAACCCTCTTAGTCCAATTTTATGCGATATTTATATGCACTATTTTGAGGTCAAACTTTTTGAAAATTTAAAATTTCCGTTCTATGTTCGTTATGTTGATGATGTTTATGTCCTGGTTGAAATAAATTCGGATATTAATCATATTCTCTCTATTGTGAATTCCATTGATCCCTGCATTCAATTTACCTCTGAAATTGAGACCAATAACTGTCTTTCTTTCCTCGATGTCCTTGTTATTCGTTGTGATAATGGCTTTCAGACTACCGTCTTTCGTAAACCTTTTGCTGTCAGTCTTCCACCTCACAGGCATTCTTCTCATCCCCCTAACCAGAAATTCGCTGCTTTCAATGTTTTTGTTTTTCTGGCTACCAATGTTTGTTCCACTCCTCAGTTACTTAGTGCCGAACTTAATTAACTCAAAGCTATTGCTGCTGATCGTGGTTATTCCTCTAATATTATTGATTCTATTTATAAGAAATTGACGAAATCCGTCCATTCTGAAAAGCATTCTAATTCCAACTCTAATACTTCAGTTGTGTTACCATTTTTTCCTAAAATCAGTCAGCAAGTTGCTAAAATCTTAAGAAGGTTTGATTTTAATGTTATTTTTTCTCCTGTTAATAAAATCACTTTTTCAAATCTCAAACACCCCATTGATCGCCTAGATAACTGGGGTATTTACCAAATCTCTTGCCAATGTTGCCTTTCTTATATTGCCCAGACTAAACGTGCTCTTAGATTTCGTTTAAAAGAGCATGAAGGTTATGTTAAAAATCAGGAGCTCAAACGTTCTTCTATTGCTCAACATTCTTGGTCTTCTCAACATAGGTTCGATTTTTCCTCAGCCACCATTATCCAAAAATGTTCTTCTAACCTTGATCTTGATTTTTGGGAAGCTTACCACATCATTAAAAATTCTCACTCTTTAGTCAATGACTTATCTAGTACTCCAGATTTTCCAAGTATTTGGAAAGCATTAATTTAATTTCCTCTTTTTTGGTTTCATTTTCTCTCCTTTTCCGGTAGATGTCGCTACTTGTCCACCCAGTCGTTTCCACTGCTTCTCTCTCATTGGTTGTTTCTGGCGCTTTCGCTACCCGCATAGGGTATATAAGGCAGCGCGTCTCTGTCTATCATTTTGCTCAGCCTTGCTTTTCCTAGCACGCTGTTCCTTTTTCCCCTCTCTTGCACTGATGAAGAATCTCGCTGTAGATTCGAAACAGCTGTTTGCTGCTTTTTTTCACGCATTATTTGTGTCTTTTAAACGTTGGTTTACTGCATTTCAATATTCCTGCACAAAGGCTTTAATTGCTATTTTAATCATAAAATGTGTTTAAATAAAGAATAAGTTTGAAATGTCCAGAAATATTTTGAGAAATGGGGAGAAAAAAAAATTTAGATCACAAGAAAAAGTTCGTTAAATAGAGAATGCACTTCGCTATTTGGAGGTTATTTTACGAAGAAATTCGCAAAATGTTCCTGGTTCCAAGGAAAAGTTCGCAAAATAGAGAATTCGTAAAATAGAGGTTCGTTAAATAGAGGTCCGACTGTATAACGTATGAGACATTGAAAAATTACAACCTCTGGTTTAATATAGTACTGTTTAAAAAATGATATTTTCTAGCAAAAAAAACAAACAAACAAAAAACAACAAAAAAAACAGTGTTTAAATGTGTGGGCCTTTTATTTTGAAAATGTGTTAAAACCTGAACTTGCACATTACACATAAACAAATAAAAATAAAATTAAAAACAGGATTTAAAAGGAAACTTTTCAAAAGATTAAAATGCAAGGAAGTATCTTCTTGAATTAAATATATATTTATAATACATGAAGCAAATATAATATTAATAGAAAATTTAAAAAATAAACCGATTTCAAAATTTATGTTGGCAAATTAATGGTGACAGTTCCTATTTCAACATAGCCGTTTATGTTGAGAGAGGTAGTAGGACTTTGAATTTGACATGATGGTTAATTTTAAGACGTAAGAAGATGGTTTCTAAAAAATTTAAAACTTCAAATGAATACCGAAATAATCGTATTAATTGAGCATAAAAGTTTCAAAATATTTTCTTAATTATCATTTATTCAGTTTTATTTCTTTTTATTAATTTAAATCTAATTTCTGCCTAATGCAGTGTAATAATGAAGTTTAGTCAAACTATGTTTTAAATAGTAATTTTTGAATTATTCCTAAAAGTGTAATTTCTTTTAATAAAAATTAGACATATAAATATCACTTGGCATATTTCAAATATTACGCGAGCAAAGCTGGGGGGTTTGCTAGTAAATATATAAATAAATAAATATAGGGAGAGTGTGACATAATAGTAGGAATTGAAAAAGACATCTTTTAGGAAGTGTACACAAAAAATAGAAGTAAAAAATATGAATTTCCCGAGGAGATATTTTAAATCTACGAATGCATGAAATGCCCATAGACTTTACATTAGTAAGGGGAAGTCGGAAGCTGAGTGACCAGCCCCCTTAATTGCGTAGCGTGGAAAAAATTGAAAAGAAGAAGAATAACACGTTTTTTCCTACCACAATTAAGCTTATATGTGTTCATTATTTTCCAGTTATTTTTTACTCGATATCTTGAAAAAAAGAAATGTATCTAAAAATTATAAGGTTTATTGGCAAAGTTATTTTTCGTGTTCACCTTAATCGGAATTTTTAAAAATTTTATGTATGTATCAATGAAAATTATTTAATAATACCGTCAAAAGTTTTGGACAGCTAAAAAGATGTAAAATTTTCGACTGAGGAGTAATTTTGTGTAATACACCACTTGTATTATTGCACAAAACATTATAAAACTGCTATAACAGTTGCTTAATTCAATATTTTATATTTTCGTTTTTAACGATTCTTTCTGCTCAGATGCCTGTACGCCGAGCGTGTGTCGTATGTTAATTAGTATTTCATGGGAAAATACCTCCACATCCGATTTCTATTTTCTCCAGAAAGATACAGAGATCCAGAAATCTCAGAATACGGTATAATCAATAAAAATTGTCACATCTGGTATTACTACAGAAACCACTGGGTACCTATGGAACCCATATCTAGTTATTTGAAACCCCGCCGAAATGGTAATTTGTCTTCTTAGGAATTCCCACGTTCAGCATTGAAAACTGAACACAAACACATGTGCGCTTCTCTTTAATTATATTCATCCACTCTTTTGTAAAACGACTTTTACAATTTTAGTGGTTTGTCTATTTATTTTAATTACATGTGTATTCTTCAATTTATAAATCGGGGTGGTGTTTGAAGTTTAAAGTGGTTAAGCAGATGCAGTTAAAAAAAACGTTTTTAGATATTGGCATTTTCGGATGCTAAAAATATTATCGAATTTTTAAATGAATATGAAAAATTAACATTTTCTTATTTCAAAAGCAAAATTTACACAAGTTTCCATTGCAAAATCTTATGAAGAATTAGTCTTGGCGGTCTAACTTATATTATCATCAAGAAATTATGAAATGCTCAAGAGCATCAATTTTTGTGTGTGTTTGTGGGGAGTGTGCGTGTGTGTATGTGTGTGTGTGTGGGGGGGGGGGGTGGGGGGGTTGCTATTACAAAAGCAGGATAGTAGTTTTTTGAACGTTATTTTTACAGAGGCGCTGAAAAAATCTGACCAAGTGACTAAGGGCGCAATCATTACAAAAACACGATATTAGTTTTTTCAAAGTTATTTTTACAGAGTCGCTGAAATAATCTGACCAAGGGCGCCATGATTACAAAAGCATGATATTAGGTTTTTGAAAGTTATTTTTACAGGGGCGCTGAAAAAATGTCACCCAGGGCACCATGATCGCGAAAACACGACATTAGTTTTTTTAAATTTATTTTTACAGAAGCGCTGAAAATAAATCTGACCAACGCTACATTACCATAATTACAAAAACTCGATATTGGTTTTTGGAAATTTATTTTTACACAGGCGCTGAAAAAAAATGTGCCCAAAAGCGTCATGTTTACAGAAACACGATATTAGTTTTTTTAAGTTATTTTTACAGAGGCGCTGAAAAAATCTGTCCAAGGGCGCCATGATTAAACAAACACGATAATAGTTTTTGGAAGGCATTTTTACAGAGGCGCTGAAAAAAAAAAAAAAAAAAAAAAAAGTAAATTGCCCAGTTAAACTGATGGCATTGAGCTCGCAGGCTATCCACACTAATTGTATATTATACTCTTATTTAAAAAAATATTGCCCCTCAAAACATAAATGAAGGGATTAACCCCGTTTCCCCACTTTATACTTAACCAATGAACCTCCAAATCTAATCAGTAAGCTCTTTAACATAATCAACCGGCATACCAAATTTGAAACAAATCAGATGATTCTGCATGAAAAAAACCATTTCGCTAAATTAATGGGGGTATTAGCTCCCCCATTTATCCCTTTATGCTGAACCCATGAACCTTCAAATCTAATCAGAAAAGCTATCTATCAAATCTATCACAATGAAACTAGAAAAAAAAAAAAGAAACTAAATTAGATAATTCTGCATGAAAACCCATTTATCTCAATTAAGGGGAGGAGACAATTGCCCCCTTTCTTCCATTTATACTTAAAAAATGAACCTTCAGATCAAATTAAGAAAGCCATATCGGATTAAACTGGTATATGAAATTTGAAGCAAATCGAATAATTCTGCAAGAAAAACTCATTTATCTAAACTAGAGGGTGGACTAGCCCCAGTCCCCCCTTTATACTTAACCAATTAACCTCCAAATCTAATCAAGGCAGCTCCTTAACATAATAAACCGGTATACCAAATTTGGAGCAAATCGAATAACTCTGCATGAAAACCCCATTAACCTAAATTAAGGGCGGGTCTAGACCCCTCTTACCTCCCTTTATACTTAACTAATGAGCCTCCAAATCTAATCAGGTAAACTCCTTAACATAATAAACCGCTATACCAAATTTGGAGCAAATCGAATAATTCTGCATGAAAAACCCATTTATCTAAATTAAGGGGGGGGTAGCCCCCCCTTTTCTCCTTTTATACTTAACTAATGAACCTCTAAATTTAACCAAGGCAGATCCTTAACATAATAAACCGGTATACCAAATTTGGAGTAAATCGGATATTTCTGCATCAAAAACCCATTTATCTGAATTAATGGGGGGGGGGGTAACTTCCCCTTTCCTCCCTTTATATGTAACTAATGAACCTCAAATGTAATCAAGGCAGCTCCTTAACATAATAAACCGGTATACCAAATTTGGAGCAAATCGAATAATTCTACTTGAAAAACCCATTTAACTAAATTAAGGGGGGCTAGCCCCCCTTACCCCCCTTTATACTTAAGTAATGAGCTTCCAAATCTAATCAGGGAAGCTCCTTAGCATAATAAACTGGTATACCAAATTTGGAACTAATTGAATATTTCTGCATGAAAAACACATTTATCTAAATTAAGGGGGGTTAGTCCCCCTTACCCTCCTTTATACTTAAGTAATGACATTCCAAATCTAATCAGAGAAACACCTTAGTATAATAATAAACCGGTATACCAAATTTGGAACAAATTAAATATTTCTCCATGAAAAACCCATTTATTTAAAAAAGAGGGAAAAGGGGGGACTAGCCCCCCTTTTCCCCCTTTATCCTTAGCCAATGAACACCAAAAACTAATCAGGGAAGCGCCTTATGAGAATGAACCAGGAAAAATTTTTTGAAGCAAATCGGATATTTCTATCAAGAGTCATCGCTTTACGTACGTACATACATACATATGTACGTACATACAGAACCGGCGGGCACATAAGCTCCCAGGCCTGTGAGCTAAAAAGGAATTAGATACCTATTTTTCTTATTATTTAATTGTCAATTAACAAAAATAAAAATAAAGCAGAGATATTTAGGAACTATATATTTTACTTTTACTAAAAACATGAAAAGAGGGTGGATTTAAAAGAATTTTTTCCTCTTTTAAAAAGTAATATAGAATTCTTATAAACGTATTGAATACAATTAAATGTAAGTAAAATTCCCACTGCAAACCATTTTATTCAAACTGCAACTCTTATGATTTTGAAATAAACATAATAAACTGCATACCATTATTTTACAAATATGTCAGAACAAGAAATTGAACTTACACATTAACACTTTATGTACTGAATTATGAATTCATGAAAATTTTATCTTCTAAAGCATTTTTCGTGAATTGTTTAAACTACATTAAAAGATTTACAGAATCATTTAATAAATTTTAGAAGGATTTAGAAGGATTAATTAAATTTGAATTTATAGGAATTTTGTGCAATATTTATAACACCACTCAAATCTTTTATTTTAAATATTTTTCTTAGTATTTTGTAGAATTAGGGAATGCACAAATATAATGTTCTTACAATAGAAATATTGAAATATTTCCGAATTGAAAAATCCCCCGCCCCCCACCCCAGCATCAAGAAAGCTGAAAAGATGCAAAGGCAAAATAAATCATCCTTTTAAAAATTGTCGGAGTTTCCTCTTAGTCCGCACAACTTTGAAGAAATTCCGTGCTATTTATATGCTGCCACCACCGATATGATTACGTGATATCGGTCACGCACTGAGAGGATTGTTTAAATGAAAACCAACGCTTTCAATTAACTAAATTAACAGTTTATTTACACATTATTTACACAATACAAAACACTATTTACACTTAAAACTCGGATGTAGGTGAAACATTAAATTAATTAAATACAGTAAATGCTGGCTGTGTACTGTTAAAACTACGTTATATCACTCTCACTCTATACACGTTAAATTAGCTTTTCCGGAGATCAATCTCAATCTCCCAACACATGGGCTCTAAGCTCTGCGAGCTTCACTCAACCCTACGCTCTATCTAATAGCTATACACAGGAACTAACCTTGCGTCTTGCGCTCCAGCCTCCAACTGACAGTCTCCCAGCAGAAGTGACTGCCCCTCGCAACCTTCTGCTTTTACTCAACGTAACCCTCGGGGTTTTTATCCTGCTCGCATTCCAAGCTCTTCCCTCGTTCGTGGAATGCCTTTGTCTCCCCATCTCCAATAGACATCTCAAAAGGTCGGGCAAAACCCTCTCCAACCATCTTTCTCCCTTCACCCAATCTGTACATTTTCACCGGCTCAGGTCCAGTTTTAGATAAGGAAAGAATGTTACCTTAAAATTCGCAGTACACAGATCATACAATATATAATATATTAAGACAAAAATAATATAGAACCCTAGTTCTAAGAGCAGATGTTTCTCAGAACCTGACAAAAATATTTTTGTTTTGTGTAACCAATAATGCTTTTGGAGCAAGATAAAGTAATGTATCTATAACTCATTCTAAACTGTATTACAACTAATCGATGTATTAAATGAATTTTATTACAAGTTATTTTAAGGGTACTTATAAGTACCGTCAGTAGATAAAGAGTTAAAAAGAAGGTGTTAAGGAAATTTTTCAAAATGATTAAAATGCAAGAAAATGAATGGAATGAATATATATTTACAACACATAAAAAGAAAACAAAATTTTACTTAATAGAAAATAAACAATAATAAATTAAATACATATTTTTCTTATTTAATTATTAGCCCTTTGAGGGGTGCCGTTTGCAGTCTGCAAACGATTAATTTTAATGCCTAAATTGCCAAATGGCATCAGTAAATTTTTAGTACAATTTCGATTTCATAATATACGTGGGGAAAAAAAAAAGCTGTTGATTATTTTCAAATAAATTTGTTTGTTAATTGCGGTGCGAATTAATTATTTGAACATTTTTTGATCAAAAATGCCTTTCCCCTGAAAAGGTTAATTAAAAAGGAATATAATTATAAATGTCTGAAGTTAATTGTCAATAATAATAAAGCTCAGATATTTAATAATTATGTATTTCTCTTTTATAAGAACACAAGAGGGGAAGGAAATCTTTTTAAAGCTTATGTATTATATTTTATGTATGCTGTACATTCAACTAAACGCTGAATTAAATTTTGAAAAAAAACTCGAAATACATGGTGACGAACACAAAAAATACAGAGATCGCAGTGACTTGACCGACACCGCCCCCTGAATTGTAGGCCTGAGCGCTGGACCAAAAATGGCGGCTGCCGAAGGCGGATTTTTTTCAGCGTGTGTACGGTCCCTTAAATATTCCTACCAATAAATTTTTGAAGTTTTTTCCGCTTCATTTTTCTGAGAATAAACAAGGTTGAGAAATCTTTTATAAAATACTGGTGTCCACATTTAAGGGACCGTACCTACGCTAAAAAAAATCCGCCTTCGGCAGCCGCCATTTTTGTGTCATTTTCGTGTGAGCGCTCAGGCCTAGTATTCAGGGGGCGGTGTGACCGAGGTGAGTGACGTCACTCTCAGTGTGCCCTGTGCCCGGTCTTTACTGGGTACAATAGCGTCTCATTCCCAGATGGTTCCCTATGGAAGACCGAAAAATGGGAAAATTCACCTTTTTATTGGGGTGATATGTGCTGAAGTGCAGCCATCTTTTGACAGAAATCGGCATGATATTTTGGTTCTAGCGTAAACATTACAACAGAACATACATTAAAACATTACATTTAGAATTGAAATTATGCATTCAATTATTTCATTTTTTAAAAGGAATTGATAATAAATCATATCACCAACATCGAAGCAAAAGCATTTTGATCCATACTTCTGTCAAAAGAGGTCTGCATTCTATTTCCATAACTTCGGATCATATCGTCAGAAGCTACACGATACTTCTGAGCTCAATGATTAAATATATATATATATATTAAAATGATTTTTTAACTGAATTAAATTTTTAAAAATAGAAATTTAAAAATTTGTGAGTTATTTTTTTACAATTTAAATTACAGCTTTAGTTGTTGCATGCGGATTGATTGCTATTTGTATTCACTTAACGAAGCTGTTTATATTAAAATAGCATTATGTTAAAGTTGTCTGACTTTTAGTCAGAAGAACGATGAAAACCTTTTACCAGTTACATTATTTAATAAACAAATTACGATTTACATTATAAGCATACAGAAAAAGTGAGAGAGAGAAAAAGTGCGTCAAACTAGTACGAGCTCACGAGAGGTAGTAAATAGGAATGAGTTCAGTTCAGTTCAGGCAACGCAGCGACGGTTGCCGTTGGAGTTAAGTGCACAGTTAAAGTCTTCGTTCAGCTGCACCGCATGGAGTTAGCAGTGTTGGAAAGTTCAGACCTAAAACGTGCGGGGGGAATGGACTTGCCGTCCAGAGCGAGTACGTTTAACCTCTGGAAGTTCAGGTTCTTCTTCCATTTCTGGTTGATGGACTTCAGGAGTAGGATCTAGGGCTTTGGTGAAAGGTACAGATATTGGTTCCGGACAGTTCAGGATAAATGCTAGCTTTAGGCGATTAATAGACACAAACTTGGCTTTATCACCAATCTGGAGTTTGTAAACTTTGTCAGATCGCTGGAGAACAATAAAGGGTCTATCGTATGGCGGTTTTAGAGGCGGCAGGACTGCATCATGCCGCATGAAAACTTGGCTGCATCTCCTGAGATCCTTCGAGACAAAAGACCGGTTCTTGGTGTTGGGCTGCTAGTTGGAGCTGGGGACACTTGCTGCATGACCTCTTTTAAGCGTGTAACGAAAATGGCTGCATTGAAGTCTGTGGGAGTAGGTGAGAAAAATTCACCAGGTAACCTCAAGGCAGTACCATACACCAGTTCAGCTCTGATTGCCTTAATGGTATCTCTGAACGCAGAAAGCATTCCAAGTAATACTATGGGTAAGACCTCTGTCCAGCAATCAGTTAAATGAGCTTTTAAAGCGGCTTTCATTGTGCGATGCCAATTTTCAAAATAAACCATTAGACATTGGGTGAATACTGTAGTGTGTATGTGTCTAATACCTAACAGTTTCATTAAGGTTGTAATTAAAAGTGACTCAAACTGCCTGCCTTGGTCTGATGTGACGAGCCTAGAAACACAGAAACGAGGCAATAGGGAATTTTACCTAGCAAAATTAATGGTATTTCTGGAAATCGGCTTACTTTATGTTTTTTGGGTCGCTGAATCCGAATTTTTAACTTCCCACCAAAATTTCCCCCGACAACCGCCCTCCCCCCCCCCCCCCCCAAATTTTGGTAAAAAGCCCCCCAAAAAGGTTTTTATTAAAAAAATCGATTTTTTATTGTTTTAGGGGAAAAGTATCTGGAAATTCAGAAAGTAGACAACATTTGCAACAAATTAGATATATGACATTATGACTTAGGATGAAGGGGAAAGGGGGATCTGCTTCGGAAAAAGCGCGCGGTGCCTCCTGGACTAAGTTGCGCAAATCCACTTAACCACTCACACGTTTACATTCGCACTCCCATCTCCCCTCCGAACTTTCCTTATAAGATTTTCCTTTAAGTTTTTTGTGTCGCTGAATCCGAATTTTTAACTTACCCCCCCCCCCCTCCAAATTCCCCCCTCCGAAAGCCTCGCAAAATAGTTGTTATTAACTTAAATTTCTTATTGTTTTAGGAGAAAAGCATTACGAAATTCAGAAACTAGACAAAATTTGAAACAAATAGGATAGATGACATTATGACGTAGGATAAACGGGGAGAGAGGGGGCTGCCTCGGAAAATTCCCCGCGCGCATTTCTCAAAAACCAAATTTTTTCAAAATATCAATTTTTTGGGGGGGTTGCCGGGTGAAATTTTGGTGGGAAGTTACAAATTCGGATTCAGCGACCCGAAAAACGTAAGGTGAGTCGAAATCCAGAACTAATATTAATTTTACCAGGTAAAATCACCTATTGCCTGCACTTCATAACTTAGTGCACGTAGCGCCGTAGTGTATGTTCCGAGTGGTTAAGTGGAATTGCGCAACTTAGTTCACGCAGCACCGCGCGTATGTTCCGAGGCAGATCCCCCCTCCCCCTTCATCCTAAGTCATAATGTCATATATCTAATTTGTTGCAAATTTTGTCTACTTTCTGAATTTCTAGATACTTTTTCTCTAAAACAATAAAAAAAAATTTATTTTTGATTTTTTTAATAAAAACCTTTTTTGGTGGGCATTTTACCAAAATTTGGGGGGGTTGCCGGGGGAAATTTTGGTGGGAAGTTACAAATTCGGATTCAGTGACCCAAAAAACATATAGTAAGCCTTTTTCCAGAACTACCATGAATTTCGCTAGATAGAGCCCCTATACGGTCTCTGTTGCCTGGACTATATCCAATTTTCGTAAAACGCTCTAGCTAAGTTTCAGCAGATATATCGGAAATTGGACAAGCTTCAACCCAACATGTGAAACGGTCGATCATTTTCAAGCAATATGCATATCCCTGAGAAGGGGGGAGGGGCCGAACGAGATCAACATAAATGTGTTTAAATCTCTTATCTGGAATTTTAATGCTTTATACTGGGCTGTTCCCACGTCCAATTGGAAATATCCTGTTTAATTTCTGGCCACACGAAACGAGACGTTAGGAGTTTCACGGTAGCTTTGACACCTGGATGAGCTAAATTGTGAAGAATTTTGAATGCGGTTTTTTGAAATTCTTGAGGAAGATACGGGCGAACGTTTTGTGTAGAAGTATCGCACAAAAGTTCAATTTCAATTCCCGGTAAAATCATATGTTGAAATTTTAAAACTGTCTCAGATTTAATTAGATCCTGCAACTCAGTATCAGCGCTTTGAGCTTGTGCCACTGCCGCACAGTCCAAGAAATTCGGGAGTTCTAAAGCTTCAGTTCTCGAGAGCGTATCTGCTGGTATATTATCAGAACCTTTTACATATTGGATCACGGTACTAAATTGACCAATAAAATCCAAGTGACGCAGTCGTCTGGGAGAACATTTATCTGCTTTTTATAAGAACGCATATGTGAGAGCTGGATGATGTGAAAATTGTAAATTAACGGCCTTGAAGCATGTGTTTAAAATGTTTAATGGCGGTATAAATCGCATACAGTTCGCGATCACTTGTATCCCATCTCTGTTGTGATAGAGACAACTTGGCTGAGAAAAATGCCAAAGGTTCGAAACTTGTCTCATTGTCAGATTTTTTATATTGGTTTAGTGAAGCTCCTACCGCTGAATCACTAGCATCTGTGAAAAGAGTTAAATGTGATTCTGGATCTGGGTGAGTCAAGATTGCAGCATCGACAAGCTGTTTTTTGCAAGCTTCGAATGCTGTCTTTTGAGCTTCAGTCCAGTCAATAGTAATATTTGTTTTCCCCATTTTAGTGCCTTTTAGCATGTCATTGAGTGGGGCCTGAATGTGTGCAGCGTGCGGTACATTTCTTCGATAATAATTTTATAAACCAAGGAAACGATGGAGTTCTTTTACATTTTTAGGTAACTGATACTTTATAATTGGCTCAACGCGTTCTGGCTGAAGTTTAATTCCATCTTTATTTACCAAATAACCTAAAAAAGATAATTCGGGAACAAAGAAGACGCATTTCTTTAAATTAATACGGATGCATATGAGGAAAGACTTTTAAAAACGCATTCTAGATGCGTTTGGTGTTCTTCCTCCGAAGTGCTTGCAATTAATATGTCATACAGATAACCAAAAACAAAGTCAAAACCTTGCAACACTTCATTAATGAACCTTTGGAATGTTTGGGCTGCGTTAGACAAACCGAAAGGCATATATAAAAATTCAAACAAACCAAATGGTGTAGTAATTGCATTTTTTGGAATATCGTCTGGGTGGACTGGAATTTGGTGATATGCCCTAACTAAATCCACTTTAGAAAAAATAACTTTTCCGTGCAAATGTCTTGAAAAATCCTGTAGATGGGGAATATTGTATCGGTCTGGTATTGTTATCCGATTTAGAGCTCTGTAGTCACCAGTAGGGTAAAAACCTTTTTTAGAGTCTTTCGGGACAAGGTGTAACGGGCTAGACCAGTTAGATGTGCTTGGTCTGCATATCCCTTGCTCTGACATGTATTCGAATTCACGTTTAGATGCAGCTAATTTTGCTGGGTGAAGCCTACGTGAACGTGCGAAAACTGGTTGTCCATTGGTTAAAATCCTATGTACAGTATTATGCTTCACCTCTTTCAATTTAGGTTACGGGCATACAACATCATTGTATTTTTCCAAAATACTTTTATAGGCCGAATTGTTCGCAATTAAAGTAACCTGTGGAGTTTTATCTGTTGATTTTATCCCGCTGCTTGACAATTTAGCAAGGGGATCTCGGAGGCACCCATCTTTGAGGTCAATTAACAAACCATAGTGACGTAAAAAGTCAGTGCCAATAATCGGCTTATTAATGTCGGCAAGGACAAACGGCCATTGAAATTTGCGGCGTAAATTTAAACTTAGAGTAACTACTTTAATGCCACATGTTTTAATGGTAGAGCCATTTGCCGAGTATAAATTAATGACATTGCTATTTGATTTTGAAATTGTTTTGTGATACGGTAATACACAAACATCGCTGTCACTATCCACTAGGTAGGAGAGTTTTGAAATTGGGTCAGATACGAAAAGGCGACTTTAGTTATTTGGTTGGAAATCGCATTGCGCCAGGTGATGCAATTTCTGCTCTAGTTTTCCTGTTCTAGTTTGAAGTTACACGAGGATTAGAAACGTCTAGCGACCTACCCGAATTTAAAGGAATACCAGCCCTGGTCACGCGAACCCCTTTTTTAGGTGTTTTTGAGCGTGATCGCTTGGAAAAAGATCTGTTGTGGAAATTATTTTGCCGCTCACGCCTTCTCGAAAGATGCTCAACCTGTTTAGTAAGTTCTGCAATTTGAGCACGTAACTCGCTGAAATCCGAAAGTGAAGCTTTCGGGCAATGTACATCATCAATGCCCGCGCCAGCAGTCTCGATAATCTTGTCAGCCATTAAGGCCAATTTATCAAGGCGATCTTCTGATACAGAAAGGATGGCTTGGATCCGCGTGGGTAAACGCTGTAGCCAGAGCGTTTTTAAGAAATCCTCACCCAGTGTTTTCTCTGCAAGTTGCTACATCTTGCGCAATGAATGGGAAGGTTTGTCATGCCCTAAAACTGATACTGAAAGAACAGCTTTAATCTGTCTCTGTTGAGAGTCGGAAAAATCAGAAACAAGACGTGCTTTAAGAGTTTCATATTTATCTGTCTGGGAAGATGCTAAAACTATATCACTGACATAATTTAAAATATCTGAAGCGAGAGCCGAAATAACACAAAAGTATTTAGTTGCATCTTGAGTGATGCCTGAAACAACAAATTGTGCTTCTATATTAGCAAACCACAATATGGGGTATTTATCCCAAAAAGTGGGCAGCTTTAGGCCTACTTTATGAACCTGAAGTTCGGGCTGAGCCGCGTCGTCTGGCATGACAAATTAAAAAAAAAATTTAAAAAAAACTCAAATTTTTCATAAAAGCTCAAATAACGAATGTTGACAGGAGTAATATGAGGTCTTACCTTGAAATTTGAAGGCTCCAGGATCGTCTGTCAATCGTCAGTTACGGCTTCCAGTTGAATTAGCACATGTGGTCGATGGGCTGGCTTATGAAGAGGAAAAACAGTCCGCCATGTTCATAAAATTAAAGAAAACATGAAAATACTGCGTGAAAATATCTTGAAATATCATCGTTGACAAAATATGATCGGATTTTAATGCTCTGGAAAAACTGTTCGAAGGATGTCAAACGATCACGATCGCATTAATGCAATGTTCAATACAGCTACGGGTCACCACTACAGCTTCAATTGTTGCATGCCGATTGCTATATGTATTCCCTTAACAAAGCTGTTTATATTAAAATAGCATTATGTTAAAGTTGACTGACTTGTAGTCAGACGAACTATGAAAAGCTTCTACCAGTTACCTTATTTAATAAACAAATTATGATTTACATTATAAGCATACAGGAAAAGTGAGCGAAATAAAAAGTGCGTCAAACTAGCACGAGCTCACGAGAAGTAGTAAACAGGAATAAGTTCAGTTCAGTTCAGGCAACGCACTGACGGTTGCCGTTAGAGTTAAGTCCACAGTTAAAGTCTTCGTTCAGCTGCACAATGGAGTTAGCAGTGTTGGAAAGTTCAGTTAAGGAACACTGCAAAATAAATGATTTAAGAATCATTATTAAAAATGCTCAATGATTTAAATAAATATATATATATATATATATACAGGGGTGGGGAAATACATCATTTTACTCGCCACTGGCGAGTGGATTTTCTGACATGGCGAGTGAATTTATAAGCAGTCTTTAAAAAACTTCATGTCAAAAACTTTTTTTTTTAATAGTTAGTTATATTTTATACCTTTCCAAATTACTGCGATGTAAACTCGGTACTAAGTTGTATTCTTTATTAAACTTTTCTCTCTTGTGTATATTTCTCAATTTTACAGGGTGAAAAAATATGTATGTGTTAAATGTATTAGTAGCAATAATAATCAACTATATTTGAAATCATGTAAATTTTATTATAGTAATGTAATTGCATTTTGCTGGCGGGTAAAATAAATAATTGGCTGGTAAGATTTTCTAAAAATTCCCCACCCCTGTATATATATATATTAATTAAAATTATTTTATTTTTATCGTAATTGAACTTTTTAAAATAGAAACTTTGTATTTTTTCATCGGAACCTTTTTCTTACAATTTAAATAAATGGTGTATGAATAGTTAGAGGAAAAGGTTCAAATACCGGCTACCACTTTTGTTTTCAATCTAGATCATACAATTTTCAAAATTAATAAAATAAAAAGTGACAGCAGGGTACCTTGACATGTTTTAGACATGTTTAGAGAAAAAAAACAGTTTAAAAGGTGTTTTCTGTTTATAAAAGCAAAATTTCGAAAGTCTTCAAATTTTGAGTTTTTAAAATGGGGTCTAAATACCGGCTACCTAAGTTTTTTTGAAAAAGATCACACAAATAGAGCTAATGACAATTATTAAGCAATAAGAATATTATTTTAATAAATTTTATCGATTAATTACATTTCTTATGCACAGAAAAAATATTCAATTTTTAATAAATAAGTATTTTTGTCAAATTTATAAAATTCTTTACGACTATGTCTCACAGTCTTCTTCCCATAATGTTTTTAGTTTTGTTTTTTAACGTGTAAAACAAAAAAAAAAAGCTTGCTGATTGAAATGAGAATTATTCTATCCGAAAAAATCACAAACATAATATCGCTCTCTGCGTCGGTGCAGTCCCTATCAGCCCACATATCGCATTCTTAACATTGAACCCAGAATCCCCTCCCCATTTTTGTCCACAGAGAAAGCACCCATACAGAAGACACAAATTGCATCATCTTCCTCTGTTGGATATTTTCCTTTTTCACTTCTTTAATCCACTCGCTGCGTAACTGTGTTTCAAAATAGCTTCAAAAATTGCGCATTTAACGTCTTCGCGACAAGCGTCTTTTAAGAATTTTTATTCTTTTGTCACCTGTTTTTCAAAACAAAAATTTTTGTCTAATCAAATTTGTTTTTGAAAACAAAAATAATTTTTGTTTAATCAGGAAAATGCTCCGATTAAATAAGGCAAAATTTACAATAAAAAATAACTGGTGGGAATAATCAAGGACGGTTAATTAGACAGAAAAAATTGCATCCCCGAGGAAATCTCGGGTTGCACAAAGTTTGCTACTTTTACGTTGCCCGAGGAAATCTCGGGTTGCGCAGCGAGAGGGTTAAAATCCAATTTCTGCCTCTTTCGCCTGGTTTACTCCGTCAATTTCTTTTCTTTCTCTTCACATTTATTAGAGGCAATTTTGGAGTATCCAACAGCGCTTTTTTGGGGAAGTGATCCGGAACCAGTGTCGGTCCTGAAGAATTATGGCCACGGTTGCTTTTTTCATATTGCGAAATGGAACTGGAACTATTTTTGAACCATTTAAATTAGTTTATTAATTATGGAACTATTTAAACTAATTTATTTTCCTCCCCTTCAAGCAGAGCAACCGAGAGAGGTCCAAATACCGGCTCGCCGGTATTTAGACCACTCTAGGTAGCCGGTATTCGGACCACTGTTATGTTTAAGTTAAAACCGGTATTACTCATTCATATAATAAAATACCAATAATGTGTGCGTGGTAATTGAGAGCTAAATATGTCTAGAAAATAACTTCATCGACAATTCAAGCCAATATACGATCAGTATATTTTAAGAAAATGAGAAACACACATGGGAAAAACTTTTGATGTACCAGATTACGTCGATTCGACACTTTTGTATTTCCTATTTGTAAATGAGACAGACTTCAGTGACGCACTTTTCGTAACTTTCTTCTCTCAATTAAAGCTACAAACTCTGGCTATCACCGCTAGGCTGCGCTGCGCTCAGTTCTCAGAACACCTAGTAGCCGGTATTTGGACCTTTTCCTCTATTATAAATGCTCAATGATTTACAAAAATGATTTTTTTAATTGAAATATTTTTTTAACTTAATTAAATTTTTTAAAATAGAAATCTTGTATGTTTTCATTCAAACGTTTTTTTTTTTTTTTTTTTTTTTTTTTTTTTTTTTTTTTTTTACAATTTAAATAAATATTGGAAAGTAAAAATTTTCATTGGATTTGAACTCACAATCTACCGAACGGGAGAAAAACGACATACCACAGAGTTACTGGTATTTGACATTCAGTCCAAAATCGCTTGGAACAATATTTGAAACAAATCTAAATTCTTTCAACAAATGACTCTACTTCTGCACATCACCCCAATTAAAACCCAAGTGGACTTTCCCCCTCCCACTTTCCGTTCTTCCATAGGAATAGGGATTAGGGAACCATCCAGGAAGCTTTTTCAAGAAGGCTCACGTTTTGAGCACTTTATCGCCAGAGTAACGGTTGGCGCGGGGATGAATTCAATGCTGCGCACCCTTTCTTGTTCCTGACGTCTTATGCGTAGCGAACAGCAACCCCATTCCTTTGCAGAGAGCTTTTTGCTTTTAAAACAAACAGCTTTTTCGCATTAAAATGCTTTTAATTGCACAATATATATATATAATTCAAACATAAGTTATGTCTTTCAGTTCAATAATATTCATTTATTTCATTAATTCGCTATGATCGAAGAAATTGAGAACGTATTTTATTTTTTAGGAAAAATAAAAACAGACGTAAAGATTTTTTTTGTAATAAATATAATTCTATTGATTATGTTTTTATGACACAATTGAACTTAGTTTTATTAGCATTACTACTGAATTAATTTAGTTTATTATTATTATTTTTATTATTATTAAGTGGCATAATTCATAACATATTTTCACTGAAATAATTCATTAAAAATTAATTGTTCTTAATTTAATTGCGATTAGACGTTAATAGGAAGTTGAAACTAAAATCAATTCGATTACAATTAGATTAAAAGATAAAACATAAATTATTTAGCTGTATCCTGCAATTAAATCAATCAGTTAAAATAAGTGCAAGTTGATGCACGCAATTAAATCAATTACTATTACATTTTAATGCTGTTAAATCTTTATCATTATTTGAGTTTTTATGAGAAAAAAATTAGTCTACCTCTAGTGCACAAAATTAGAAATCATTAAAATTCTTCAGTTTTTTATTTTAAAATTTTTGCCATATTTTTAAATATTATTTCGTCCTAGTTGTTTTATTTGTTATTTTAAAATAGTCATTCGTCATATTTAAATAAATCATCTAAATTCTCTCAGATGAAATTCCCCCGCCCCCCTACACACATACTCCATTTTTCGCCATTCTGCACACATATTGCACTATTTATTAACCCCTTGGGGACGAGCGGCACGAATACGTGCCGCATGAAGCGCTCAGAATCCTTGTTTTTTCTCACCAGTAAAATTTTACTGTAAAATTTGCCTTATTTAATCAGCGCATTTTCTCGATTCAAGAAGACAGAAATTTCTGTTTTTAAAAAACGGTGACAAAAGATTAAAATTTTCGTAAAAGGCTCCCGTCCCGAAGGGGTTAAGTTGAAGTGGCAATCGTCTGAGGCAACCTCCCATTTCGAATTTTCTCTTCTCCTTCCCCCCACCCTCTCCTCCAGCACATTATTTTTTGACCATTTAAAATTCATTGTTGCCTTGCAGAAAAGATTTGTCAAAATTGTGTTTTGCTCTATCTGTTGATTTTTAAATAACAAATAAATAATTTACCATAAAAAAGGAAAGAAGTAGAATGAAAGATAAAAAAAAAAATAATAATAATAATCAGGATTAACCTTTTGTGCACACGCTTTCATTTTTTTTAATTCTTTACATTTTTTTAAAAATTTTCTGTCCTATTTATTACTTTGAAGTAACTATAAGTAAAGGATCCATTATTCAAATTCTGCCCCCCTCCCCCGAAAAAAGGAAAAGCTTGTTTTTCTTTCACCCTCCCCCCCAAAAAAAAGTTAAATATTCCAAGTTTTTATTTTTATTTTTTTTTCTATTTGTTAATTGATAAATTTAACTATTTAAATCTACAGCCCCTCACTATCATACATAGTTAAAAATTTTCTCTAGTGATTTTATTTGTTACTTTGAAGTAACAAAGGATAGTCATTCAATATTCCGTCTCCCCCACCTCCCCTTAAGAATTTCATCTCACATTAAAAAGGCAATTTCTAAACCTCCTGGTTGGGGGTGTGATAGATTTTTTTTTCTTCTGATTTAGCCTAATTTCACTCGACTTTGGGTACTGTTTCTGCAGAATGATTTGGTATTAAATTAATTATGTAAGTTCATCGAAGAAAATATAGTAATTTACTGACACAGGTATTTTTTTAAATCTGTGTTTATATAAATCAAAATGCACTGAAACTACATTAATTCATCATCCCCATAAATCCATCTTTATATGTAATCAAATATCTAGATTTATGAAGGTAATGAGTTTTTGTTTAACAGGTATGGAATTAATAATACTCAATTGAATGAAAATGTAGATTTTTGAGGGGATCAAATAATCAAAATTTTAGTCTATATCATCAAAAGTAATAAAGGCCTTTGATAAAACAGAGTATAAGAATTCGTAATACAATTTCTTTCGAAGAAAATTTCTTTAATTTAGGTAGGACTGTTATTCTAAAATATGCTAGTTCGTCTCAATTCGGTTCAAAACAAAACACAAGACGACGATTGGCGTTAGAGCTGGCTGAACGTTCTCGCTATGCCAACCCGCCAAGGCTGGTGCTGAAAACGTGAGCCTTCCTGAAAAAGCATCCAGGAATGAGACGCAAGTATCGTGCACACCATATGTTTCAGAATAACGCCATCATCTTACACACTGAGGAAGTGATGGTGTTTTTCTGGAGTTGCCGTTAAATTGTCACAGGTAATCAAATGTTAGACCTTTTTTGTTATAAATAGAACATTTTTCTGTACTCATTCTGGTGTGAAACTTTATATTTTACAACAACTATTCTATTTGAGTATTTTAATACTTTGGAGTCGGGAATGGGAATTCTTGTGTTTATTTGAGGGGGCCCGAGACACATTTTAAAATAATTTTTATTTATTGAGTTTAACTTTTGAAATTTTTTGTGATGGTTAACCTTACCATTTGTAAACAAAATCACATGATAAAACTTCTCATAATTTATTTTAATAAAATTTTTATTTATAAAAAAAAGTAGGCTAATTTAAAATCGTTATAACTCAAAATATTATTTGGAGAATTTCAATTGTTTTTCATTTTAATAAACGGAAATATATAAGTTTTAATTTTGTTTCAGACTTTTAAAAAATATTAATTTAAATAAAAATTAAAAATATTTAAAGTAAAAAAAAAAAAGATGTAACTTTTAAAAAAATCACATTTTCAAAAGTAAATGTTTTTTTCAAATTTGCTGAATCATAATTAAGGTAAAACAATTGAAAAATACGTGTTCCAAGTTTGATCCATTTAACTTTAACGGTTCTTGACTTATAAAAATTTAAATACGAGAAATGGTGAAAAAACTCATTATGGAGAAAAGCGCATTTTCACAAGAAGTCGTTTCCATGACAACCATTGCTTGAAAGCTAGATTTTGAAAACAAACCAAAACGAAAAAAAAAATAACATTTCCTGTTCGAATTGAGACAGAAGCAAGATGTAAACATCATTTTAACACGTCCACGCCGGCGCGGTGGGTCACACTCGACTGTCTCAGAGTTGTCAAGTCTCCGGCTTTTTGCACACCACTGTTATTTTAGAGAAAATTTTGTTCATGTAAATCGCCCAATTGTTATAATTAAATAAAACAACATTTTCTGTATTAAAATACTGGTATCCAAAAAGCCGGCCCTTGGCAGCTCTGAGACAGTCGAGTATGACCCACCGCACCGGCCTTGAACGTGTTAAGCAGAAAATAACAGAGAAAGTTTTAATGCAATAATTTTTTTTATTTATTTATTTATTTATTTATTTATTTTTTTAGAAAATATGAAGATTGTCGTGTCCCGGACCCCCTTAACCACACATCTTCCACAAAGGCGCGTCGTGGCTTAGGGCAAAATTGAAAATTTGAACAAGAGATTTTGTTACCTTGCTATTAGTCTGAATGAAATGCACTCGAGTATATACCAAATTCCTCGGAATAAGACTGTATGGACAATCCCATTTGATTCAGAACGCTTCATTTATACAGGGTGATTCATAAATATCGAAAAAATAGGCGATTTCTTTAACACGTTCACGCCGGCGTGTCTCACCAGTGGGTCATGTTCGACTGTCCCATCAGGCGGCGTGCATCATTGGTGGGTCACGCTTGACAGTCGCATCAGGCAGCACGCATCACCGGTGGGTCATGCTTGACCGTCGCATCAGGCGGCGTGCATCACCCGTGGGTCACACTAGACTGTTCCATAGAAGGCCTGCACTACAGGTGGGCCACACTCGACTATACTATAGACGGCGGGCACTACAGGTGGGTCACACTTGAATGTTCGAAAATTCAGTAGTAAAAACAATTCTTTATTATAAACTTAATGCTTTCACGACTGGAAACGGGAATTCTCGTTTTCATTAAAAAAATATAATTGACTAAGGGCGTGGCTTCTACCTTACAGAAATGCATTTATATCATGTTGTCCACATTTCTTTACATTGTAAGACATTTTATATTAAATTCGTACATATGTAGTCAATAAAATCATGTCTCTAAGTAATTTGCTTACTCCTT
Source organism: Maratus speciosus (assembly GCA_963932465.1). Classification (NCBI taxonomy): domain Eukaryota; kingdom Metazoa; phylum Arthropoda; class Arachnida; order Araneae; family Salticidae; genus Maratus; species Maratus speciosus. The sequence goes on from OZ010797.1 coordinate 447,549,944, forward strand.
GCGAATTTTCAGGACACCACCTAAGAGCTTCGCTCGCCAACCCCCGTTCAGACTCTAAAAATACGTTAATTTGATCGGCTTAAAAAAAGATTACGGAAGATTGAATTATAATGGAGGATATTCCAAATCTGGGTTCGAGGCTGAAAAAAATCACGCGATACCGGTAATTTACCCAAGGAACTTCTAACTGATAAAAAGGGAAGATACTACTGCTTTGCCTCATGAACTGTTTCATTGGCTAGCATGGATTTATATTACACGTCTACGGAGCCTTTCCTTCTTTACGTTAGAAGTTTTTACCTTGACCACGTGATCAAAACGTAGATGGAATATCCTCCATTAAAAAACCAGTGGCGATATCCCTGTAAACGGGTTTCCATTTATTTCTCTTTTAATGAAGGATTTTAAGGCCAAATAAGCTGCTGTCAATTGCTGTTTTCATGTTTGATTAAATAAGATTAGTTAAACCTAGACCTACATTGATCCTAAAGACCCGTCCATTCGTCGATTTTATGCGTGGAATTTTTGAAGGCAGTTTACGGGGTCACGTGATCAATAGCAGAACAAACAAACCGCTATTTAGTAGAACATCTGTTATGACATGGTCATTTTAAATTTTATTAATAAATAAACACTTGTTTGCGATGAAACTTCAATTCATAAGCTTAAATATGTTCTTTTCATCCGTTTCATCTATCGTAAATACAAATAGACGCCAAAAATATTAATAAACAGATAACATTATTTACGTATATTTAAAAGGAAAACCCCGAAATGTTGTTCTGCTCTCCCACGCCATCTGCCGGCACACTCCGGATAAACTGAACAGGCTTTTTTGAATGGAAAGTCGGCAAATGGTCGGGTCTTTAGGATCAATGTAGGTCTAGAGTTAAACATCTGAAAATTAGTTAATGTAAAATGAACTAAGTCAACAGAATCTTTGCTTCCAGGTATTTTTTAATACAGCTATAAGAAAATGATTTTAAATCACACGTTTTAAATCTGACGTAATTTTAACCAAACTTTTCTTTTTGTAATATTCGCCTGGAAATATTTCAATTGTTAGAAAGAAAATACTATTATTTACGCTGTCTTTGGCAACAGTAGTTAAATATTATCTCGAAATATGAAATATTGGCAATATTATTTGGATATTTGAAATGGACGTAATTCCACGCGCATTTACAGTTTTTAACATATATTAAATAATTAATTGTTTTATACATTTTTTCTTTTTAAATATTCACGTGTATAAAAAAAAAATTATGACGTAATTTTTAATATTTTTCCTGCTTTTAACACGTAATCAAGTAATTCAAATTTCATAGTGGTTTTTTCTGTTTATAATAGTCACGTGTAAATAAATTTTCAGTTTAAATTAAATATTATTATTTGAGAAGTTTTTACAATTTTGGCAACAATTTAAAATAATACCCTTTTTTTAAATATGTAAAAAATATCGCTGGAAATGCTGAAAATTTGAATTTAAAATGGAAATAAACCCTCAAAAAATTAGTCAAATTAAAAAAAATAAATACAGTCTGCACACCGGGAACTTTTAGTGTATAAAATAACCTAAAAATTATTAAATTCCTGTGCATAGTTTTTGCTCCTATAAATCTTTTTTAATGGAACGATTTTGACCAACTATAACATTAAATATCTCTTAAAATAATTCTCCGATTTGAAAACTGTCTGGATCAGCGTGTTTATCAAATATTTCTCGGTAATACCACCGATTTTCGTACTTTTGTATGCAGTAGTTTTCTTAATATTAACGAAGAAAGACTCCAGATCGCAAAAAATTCAAAACCGGCGGTGGCGGTGGCGGTGACAGCGTTAGTTACTTGTTTTTTTTTTTTTGTTTTTTTTTTTTTTTTTTTTTTAGAATAAATTAATTTTAAAAATATTAAAAACATAAATTTAAAAAACGATGTAAATTATTTTAAAAAAATCATATTTCCAAAAGTAAATATATTTTCAAATTTGCCGAAACAAAATAATGTAAAATAATCAAAAAAGACATCTTCCAAGTTTACACCTTTTTTCTTTATCAATTCTTGACTTATAATGTATAATTTATAATCGAGGAATGCTGAAAAAAAAAAAAAACCCCATCATGCAGAAAAACGCATTTAAAGTTTTAAACAAAGATTAGCTCAAAATAAAATGTTTAAATGCCTTTTAAAAAATTGGAGATGAGTAAGTAACTCCTTCCTGTAGCTTAAACTTCCGATACAGTTTAACTTTTGCCCTTTCCATTTTCTTTCTGTACTACTTAAATGTCCGTCAGTTGATTTAAAACAAGGCTTTTTCTAAAATGCCGATAGAGTGTTTTCACAATTTTAGCCCTCACAACTTTAGGTTTTATATCGTCCCGGCGATGCCGTTAAAAAAAGTCTGTATTCTGGGTCCAGGCCGGGCCTAACGTGTTCTTTCATACCAAACCGGGATGGCTTCCTTTTATCTAGATCTGCACGTGGCGAAATTTTCAGTCCCGGTCTCGAACCAATCCGTATTAAAATCATTGTCTCTGACTGATCTGATCCGTGCAAAAATCAGTAAAATTTGGGTCAGTCCAAAATTTTTTTACAAGAAATGTATATATTTTTAAATCACCATTATTGTAAAATTAAACTTTAAAATTCATTTTTTTTTTTTTTTAGCCCACGGAGTGCTATTTCTTTCTCCCAGCTTATTTTGTCTCCAATAAATAACGTTACCTTGTGTACGTTATCCGTAAAACAAAAGCCGATGTTTCATTGTGCGATTAATTACTCTACAGCATTTTTTTAAACTTCTAAGCATCGCACATTTTCAATGTTTATACCGTCGTATTGGGGAAAAGAAGTACTTTTTAATGCAATTTGTTTGAAAAGTGCATCTTCATTTGTTTTTGAAATATTAATTTTTTTGTAGTTTTTAGCGACATTTGTTTCATTTTGGCAACTAAAGTTCTCCGTTTCTGTAGACAGTAAAGAAAAAATTGTTGAAAAATAGCAATTCTATCTTTTTGTTGCCATTTTCTCATAAAAATTGAAAATTTTTTAAATTAAAATACGTGCTATTTTAAGAAAAATATAAATGAAGGATTTATGATAAAACTTGGAGCTATTATAAACTATATTTAATTTTAAGTATCTATATTAATGCAAATGACGTCATTTTACATAAAAAAAAAACCGTGTGCTTTAAGTCATAAAATTGGAATAAGTTTTGCAATAGAGTCCCGATTATCCGAGTCCCGCTTAACCGAGTTATTTCCTTCTGATGGACTGGTGGTTTCTATTATTATGAAACAGCCATTATAAATGAAGCGTTAGGTGAAGATGAAAGAGCAGCCGTAAAAAGTTAGAACTCTGATTTTCTGGTCAGAAATGAAAAAAAAAATGGCCATAATTTTTTTTTTCAAAAAACATGTGTGACTATCTCGTCCTTATATGTAATGGAAAAAAGGAAATAAAAGTGTGGTTTGTGCCTGTGTATAATAATAAAGATCATTCGAGGCGAACACGCTAGGAATAGCCCGGAATAGCCATAGTTGCTATAGGCGCCAAAGCAATCTCCACTACGGTGGACTTCAATGTGAATGTCAATGTAACAAATGTGACAAAATATATAAACAAAAACATATTTGGCAGAACAAATTAAAAACAAATCAATTTATTTCCTACATTTTTTAAGCCCGAGAAGGGTATTTATTAATATATTCCATTCAGTTAGTTCTAACGTTTAATGTTGAATTTTTATAAAAAATAAGTTAAACAAATTGAACATAAAAAAAATCAAACAATATTAAAAACACTAAAAACTTATGTTCCGTTCAAAATAAATTGAAATAAATTTTACACTTTTTTTCCTTTTTAACTCATTAACGCCTGTTGGTAAGAAAACTTACCATATAAGGCGAACAAAACTTTTAAATTTTTTTTTCTCCAGTATTTTAGTTTGGAAATTTTCTCATTAATTTTGAGCGATTAAATAAATCAAAATTACAATTTGAAAAAAACCGGTGTCGGGGAATTAAAAGAAATGTAAACGTGGCTCATCCTTAATGGTTTAAGTTGCAAATATTTGTATTGCAGCTTTTGTATTATGCTTATGACGAGTGTATGCAAAATGATAAGGCACATGTTAAATACCAAAAACATTTTTAAAAAATCTAAGATTTATTTTGATTTAATTAGAAGGGTATCTAAATTTTTGGGGTATTTCAAGTATCATATTGTTTGAATTTTGTTTTTACTTTTTAATGCTCAATTGGTTTAACTTATTTGTTGCAAAAATTTAATATTAAACGTAGAACTAATTGGATGAAATATATTAATAAATATCCCTTCTCGGGCTTAAAAAATGTAGGAAATAAATCGATTTGTTTTCAATTCGTTCTGCAAATTACGTTTTTGTTTATATATTTTGTCACATGTGTTATTTTATTGTAATAATAAATAAATAATTAAACAATTATCTATATTATCCTTCCCCTATGAAAATTAAAACGTCTTCTTCCCCAGGAATTAATCAACAGAGCTTAATGAGTCTAATTATTTTTTTAATAAAAAAGTTTAAATATAAAAAATTTTTAATTGTTTAAAATTATAAAATTTAAATTATGAAAAAATGCTAAATTAAAAAAATATTTTAAATTACAAAAAATTATTACATTTATTAGAATTATTGAAATTTTTCCTGCCCTACTTGTTATTTAGTAGTTGCAGTAACGAATCAAGCATCAAAATTTTTAATCCCACCCCCACCTGAAATTTACGCTGCTTCCCCATCTTTTGCTCAAACAGCACAAATAGATTTTATAGGTTTTTTTTTTCAAATATTTTGTCCTATATGTTATTCTATAGTAATAATTAAAAAACCACCTACACTCCCATCTGTCCCCCTCCCGAAAAGGATTTTTTTAACCCTTCACTGCACCACGTGCCATATCTGGCACATACCTAAAAACAGTATAATTCTCATTATGTTCCGTGAATTTGGCCAATATGATCTCTGTCCCTGATCAAGAACAGTGCCAAGGATGGAATAACACTTATTTTGTCCATATCAGATGGCTTCAAATGACAAAAAATTAGAATTTTTCCTTCGGAAACAAAAAAAAAAAAAAAAAAAAAAAAAAAATTCGATCAAGCTATTAAAGTAAGATTTACTTTCATTATTTTTACTGAATACTTAAAAATATTAATATAAAAGAAGTTGCAGAGTGTTAAGCAGATAAAATTAATTATTTTAAGCTAACTTAGTTTCAAAATAGCAATACAATATTTAAAAACCCTAATTGTATACATATGACACACACCATAAAATATCAAATTTTAGATGAAAATTTGAAAATTAAATTTTTTTTTTACTATTTTTCCCATTATTAGGCCGATATATAGATTTCAAATCATTTTTTTCATAAAAACAGAAAAAATCGTGCAGTGAAGGGTTAAAACCAGCAGAAATCATCGAAACGCAAGATAACCACACACTCCGCCCCCAAATAATGAAGATTTTCCTTTTTCTGTTCGGGAGGGGAGGTGCATATTCAAACGTTAAAAGATCAAATTACGCAGGTTATTATTTAGAAATGATTGACTGGATTAAAAAATATGCAAATTGAAAACTAATTTAACATATTGCTATTAATTTTTATGGAAAAAGCATATAGAACGCCATCGAAACAATCGCCACCGATGGTTTTCGAGAAACACTATTCCCGGAAAAAACGACAACTTTGATGACGAAAGTTTTGGCCGATCAGATTTCGAGATGGCAAAACCAGGTTGGGAAAACCAAAATATGTATCTGTCGAATAGGCTCGATTACACTGTGATCAACGACGACCCGAAAAAAATGTTAAATACAAAAGTTACATATTTTTGTCCGTAGAATCCGAATCTGCAATAAAAATGGTGGGTTATCATTCAAGATTTTAAAGTTGGACCCCCTCTGACCCCCATGTCGGGTTGGGGTGTCAACCTTGGTATCACTGAGTAGCTTTTTTTAAAAAAAATATTTAACACGTATTTTTTTTTTCAATCTGATAAGTATTTCTTGAGTTATTAGACCGTTTTTCCAGAGTTTTCGGACACCCCGTATATATATATAGTATATACAGGGTGATTCAAAATATCGTGGCCAACATAAAAGAGAAAAGCACAAAAGAAGTAAAAATCACACAGGAACTTGGAGTCTCAAACGCTATCCGGGGCCACTAGAGGGCGTTTCATGAAAACATGAACTGAGCAAATCGAAACATCTTCATATGAGCCGGAGTCTCCCGCACATTTCAGCAGACAAGTCAGAACACACCTGCAGGCCACCTATCCAGGCGTGTTGGCAATAGTACGGCCATCGCGATCACCAGATTTGTCTCCAGTAGATTTTTCCTTATGGGTTTTTTTTAAGGATCTATTTACAAAACATCTGATTCATCGCAGGAAGACTTAGTGGGAAGAATTGTTGCGGATGTATTCGAGATTCACCTGAAATGTTAGAGAAGGTGCGCCAGTCCATGTAGCGTCGATGTAATGCGTATCTCCAAGCGCCTAGCAAAAATATTTGAGCATCTCCTGTAGTTTCCAGTATAAAAAATGATGTAAAATGATTTTTTATTCTTCTTGTATTATATATAATTTGCGATTCTCTCTGGCGGCTCCGGATGGCGTTTGCGACCTCATGTTCCTATATGATTTTCGATTATTTTTGTATGCCTACTTTGTCTTTTCATTTTGGCCACGTTATTTTGAATCATCCTGTATATATTTAAGAAAGTTTGAATTTGTTATTAAAATCTGGGAAAAATTCGTGAAGTTGCGTCCATGGATCTTTCTTTCTTTTCTTTTTTTATTTATCTTTTATTGAATTTCATTTTAAGACAAGAAAAAATTATGGACTGATTGAATTATGACAGAAAAGCGGCTGTGACAGAGATGAACACTACTTCTGTGGAAGAAGTAAATTTATTTTCCAAATCAAATCTTGCGTCCAAGCGCTTGCTGTAGTTCCTAAAATATTACGAATTCTGTTGGTGTAGAACTTGCTAGGCCATAAAAATAAAAACAATGGAACCCTCTTCAGTCGCTCCAAAATTGAAAGGATTCTGTGAAAAAAATTATAACAGGAATCGTAAAACTACAAAACCTCATTTTTGGCTGTAGACTTCAAATATCCTATGACAACAAAGGAAAAAAAAATAATAATTTAAAAATACTGAAGAACAAATGAGAGATTTGTAAAGAACATTTTCATTGTCTTGCATCGGCTTTTAACCTCTTAACGGTTGCATTAAATTACGGTTTAAAAAATTAAATTGCTTATTGGCATCACTTTTTTGAAAAAGAAATATCCACCTTATTTAATGACAGGTAAAAATGATACCATAATAAGACGAATTACACTATTTTATAAAACTGGTAGGAGTCAAACAATCGGAATAAAAGACACAGCCCGTGAATATCACGGGAGCGAGAATTAAGAGGTTAAAAGTAGCATGTTGGCGAAAGTAGCTTCTTAAATTTTCTACTTTGCTCCTTTCGAAAAAAAAAAGATGTTTAAAAGAAGGAGATTAAGACAAAACAGCAACAGGGACCTCTTCTTAAAAAAAAATCAAATTTGATACTACTGAAAATCTGAATGTACTATATATATACATATATATATATATATATATAAACCAATTATAGCACATTATATTAAAATGTTAATAATTATAATCAATATTCTGATGCGCTGTTTTAGAATGATACATTTGTGCCGTCTCATTGATATTATAGGTTAAAATATTAGCAATTTTTAAAAAAAATGCATTTTTTCTACTGTTATATTCGATATTCTGCAATAGATGGCAGCACTATACATTATTACTTCTGATTTTAGCCTTGAACTTTATCATATATTGACTATCTTAATTTTAAATTCATGTAGTTCCGCTAGATGGCAGCATTAAGTAATTATTTATTTTGTTGTAATATTATAAGGTTGCCATAGACTCTTATATTACTCTTATATTAGTTATTGTCTCTTAATTATTAATTGTTTAGTTTTAAACAATTTCTTGTTTTTGTACTTTTAGTATTAATTTATTCCAGGATCATTATAATAGCATGTAATAATAATTATTATATGGACTATATGTTAATTATAATTGTTATATTTTATGCTTGTGAATATTTACTGCGGCAACCGTGTGATATGCTTTTAACTGTGCAAGTTATTTTGGGCGGGATTTTCATGCTATGCCAAATTCCGTTAAATGTTTGTTTCATGGTCAATATGTCTTGGCTGTTCTCTCGCTGGGTATGTCTATAATTTAATTTGTTTCATTTTTTAATGTTTTTCATTTTTGCGGATATCACATTAATAATTTTTTTTAATTCAATTTATTTTACATGGTGGTTTTATAATTTCTGGTGATTAGTCGATAGGGTACATAACGGAACACAATTTTTGCTTATTGCTGAATTCCGTTACAGAAATCGACTATGTTTTTTGCTTATAAATGTATTTTATGTATCCTTGAAAAAGTGAAATACTTTATAAGCTTCCAGCATCATTCATCCATTTGATCTATTGTATGTTTATAATGCGGCTTTTTATTGTTCAATATTATTTAGCTGGATATTGTATCTTTTGTTTTTAATACATAGCTGCCAACTTTTACGCTTTCTTCCTACCACTAAAATTTTATAGTAAATATTGTCTTATTTAATCATCGTAATCTCACGATTAAGCAAGGCAAAAATCTCTACTAAATTTTAGTGGTAGCAAAAAAGCGTAAAAGTTGGCAGCTATGTTAATAGGATTTTATCAAAATTTGGTGGTTTTTTTCGTATGTTTTTTATAGATTTATCGACCGCAATATGCTAGTAAATTGGTGGAATTTAGCATGATTCTGTATTACTAGTTACAGGTTCCATCTTTATTCTGTATAATGTCAGTGTTATGAATATTTGCTAACTTAATAATTTAATTTTAGTAATTGAAAATCGATTAGCCTTAAGAAATTTTGTTAGAAAACTTGGTTTTACCATGTTGGCATCATTATAACAATTAAAAAAAAAATCTTTTACCCGACCTTCTGCAAGGTAACCTCCCTTTCTTTGATACATTTCCTCTGGACTATATAGCTAACAAAGAACGTAGAGGCAAAGAAGGCAAGGCTTTGGAAACCGTAACTAACCGAAACAGTGCAAACAGCTCTGCTGAGAAACACACTCAAAGGGAAGATCCAATCATTGGCATTCTTCACTGCATCTACCAATTCGCCAAATTTTCTTGTAGTAAACCTAAGATAACACTTTCGCGCCAACGCCCCGCGAGAATTCAAAACGACATTTCTTTGTCAGTTTGACTTGTGACTTAACAGCGATTGGGACAGATTTTTTAATATGATCTGTTCATGTTCTATTGTTACGATATATTTTCTGTATTGCAAATAGATAACCGATGAATACGTATAATGGAAAAATCTTCAGTGATACAGCACTCTGTAAAATAATAAATTTTACATATCGGAAGTTCCACTTTCACTCGAAATCTAACATAACAACTAACAGATTCATCTAACGTATTCGACGATCTTTGACCTAACTCCCATTAAAGGGGTTTCTCCCTCGGAGAGAAGCTCCAGCCACGAAAAAATGGGGGAAGAGAGTACGCTGCTTTCGGGCGGACAGGAGAATGCGGTGAGCAGTGTTGCCAGTGGGCTGCTTCTTTAAAATTCAGATTTCTTGATTGGCACCACTTTTTTGAAATAGAAAATTCCACTTGTTTTCGCCTTAATTTATATGCCATTAAATGGGGCGAATTTTATAATTTCAAAAAAGTGATGCAAATAAAAAAATCTGAATTTAAAAAAAGTAGCCTACTGGCAACGCTGGCGGTGAGCACAGCGTCTCTCCTCATTTTGATAATTATCGGTACTGGCGATCACGCAAAAGCGCGCCAAGTTAAAGCCGTGTTGTCTTTCGACCCTTTATGCGACTCCTACCGCTTAGCTGTTTCGCTGAGGGTCGGGGATTTATATTGCGTCTATGAAAGTTTCTCTTCTTCACGCTTCAATTTGAATTCTTTGTAGCTAACACCACCGTTTCCCTCAGGATCGGACAGCATTTTGTGGAATTTTTAATAAGGGTATATCATACTTCAATAATAGGAATTCGAGCAAATTTATTTAATAAAATTCATTTTGTCTCTTTTTTTGGTATGAAACTTTAGATTTAGTAGCATAGTTTGTAGTGCTGTACTCGCCAATATCTTAATATTGGCGTCCATGAACAAGAATTCTCGTGTTTATCAAACGCTATACATTTAATATTTTTTAGATTGTAAGACACATTTTATATTAACCCTGTGATTCCCATGGTAGAATGCATTCTAGAAATTTCATAATTCATATAATCTGAATGGGCACGTAAAACAGATTCCTCGCAACAGTTTCTAGAGAAAAAACGGTTTTCTTTTCGCGAAAAAGAGTTAATCTTTTCGAGCTAAATTTTCGTCTGTAGCCAAAATAAACAATGACACATTTTCCCCTCATTTGCTATTTGTTGATGAGGTCAAAAAGATTACCAAATAATGAAAAAGTATCGGTTGTAAGATGCCAGAAAAGCGGAAATATCGCCTGATTAACGATGCCAAATCAAAGCAGCAGTTGAAATGGAACACCCTCCCTGTTTTTAAAGTATTTCGCGTTTGTCATTTTGTTGTACAAAAAAATAACGGAACAGAGAGTGTAATGCGGAATGGAGCAATTTTTAAAAAGTACAGAAGCAGATCAAGGAACGAGGAAGAACCTGCATTCGTTTCCCAGGAACACGTTCTTTTTCTCCTTTTTTTCTTTGTTCTTATCGTTTCTAAAGTCGAACTTCTTGCCGTGCATACATTTTTATTTTCTTGGAATGGTGGGAAGGATGAATGGAGAGAATGATATATTCTGTAAGCAGCTATGGTAAGATAGGAACCAGTGTGTCAGGCTGAAAATTCAGTTATCCGTTTTCACTTTGACCTGAAGACATGACAGATAGGATTTCCCGGCCATTATAAAGTGGAGAGTAATAATAATAATAATAATAAATGTAAAAAAAAAAAAAAACTGTCATTAAAATTCACAAAAAATGTAGAAATATGGATTAGTTGATTTAAATGGGAATTTCGTCAAATTAGCCAGCTATCTCCAAGTTGGCTTCATATATTGCAGCTTATTTTTGTCGCCAAATTTTGCAATATTTCTCCAAGTTGGTCAAAATTTGTCCCTATTGTGATCACCCTGCCATTAGTACTTTTGAAAAAATACTCATGTTGAAGCTGATACTGATTTCTCCGTAGGAAATGAAATTACACTCATGTTTGTGAAAATTGCAACACTATGAAGAAATTATCAGATTTAAATGAAATTTAATACAGAAACGACTGGTATTGGAACACACAAATGATTACAAAAGCAAAAAAAAAAAAAAAAATTAAGTGTCCGAAATCAATATTTGGTGTAGTCACCACGCGCTGCAATAAGTGCAGCTATACGACGTGGCATGGACTCTAGCAGATTTTGAATGTCTGCCTGGGGAAGAACATTCCGTATTGTTTGTATGTGTACCCAAAATTCATCTGTAAAAGCTGTAGGACGAGGATCATAAGCGAAACGTCGTCGATCAACGAAATTCCACACATTTTCAATAGGCGACCGCGACATATTCGGCGAACATGCAGGCAACGGAAAGTGTATGCTTTCTGCTGACAAGAAGTCTTGAACATTCTTTGATATATGTGGGCGTGCATTATCCTGTTGAAAGATAACTCCAGGAGTGCCTTGAAGGAAAGGAACGATTTCGTGCTCCAGCACTTCACTGATTCACCGGTTGCTGTTCAGAATATCCAACATTCGTAGCAGCTGGGATCGTCCATGATATGCAATCTCACCCCAGACCACAACTCCGGGTGTTCGTTCTCTATGACGTTCGATAATGCACTCCGGAAGATGGCGTTCATCAGCTTAGCCTCTAACACGAATGCAGGAATCATTGTACCACAAATTAAAGCGGGATTCTTCAGAAAAGACCATTTGTTGCCAATCTGCACGGCAGTCTCTATCTTCATGAGCCCATTGCAGCCGCAGGCGTTGTTGGTTTTGAGTGAGGGGGGATCCTGTATAAAGGAATTCTTGCACGCAATCCACGTTACAGCAGGCGTCGTGGAATTGACGAAGCAGACAGTGATACACCTGTAGCAGTTGACCAGTGTGCTGTCAACTGTCTTGATGAAACTGTACGGTTCGTCAGCGCCATGCGAATCATGTCTATAATCGCGCGTTGACGTCATCGTTCGGGGTCCAATCCCGTATTTCCGAGTTGTCCGATCCTCGTCGGCCCACTGCTTCCAAGCAAGGATCACTCTGTTACGCTGCACACGAGCTGTTTTTGCACGATAGGAAAATCCTTCTTCACGAAGGCCGATGATTCTCTCCCGTTCAAACTCCGTCAGTTTTTGAAATGTCGCCCCCTTTCGTCGAAGAGACATAGTTACGTCTCACCTAACGTTTACCACTAGCAGATAATCATAGAGAAATTTCAACGTCCCATAGGGGTGCACAACCTGTGGCCCGCGGGCCACCAATTTTACCAGTATTTTTATACAGAAAAAATTTCCTAATTAATTGACAAAAACTTTGCAAACACTTTTTTGGCAAAAAGGTTGTGCAGCACTACGCTACAGCCCTCTATTTATACGGTTTCAGCCGTAGTCCAGAGGGCGCTGCTCAGCCCACACATACGTATGGTGACTCTGAAATTGGAATCATTTGTATAACACTCTATACTTTGCATTCTCTGAAATTTTCAGCTCAATCGCGTCATTCCTTCACGGTGGTGCAATTTTCTGAAACGTGTGTATAATTCATAGCTGCCAACATCTTACGCTTTTTCAGACCAAAAAAATTTTATGGAAAATTTTACCTTTTTAAATCGCCGTAATCTGCCAATTAAATAAGGCAAAAATTTCTATTACATTTTTGTGGTCTGAAAAAGCGGAAGAGTTGGCAGCTATGGTATAATTGAGTAATCATTAAATTTAAGTAGTGTTAACCTTTAGGGTTTTTGTGATTTCTTTCGAAACCGGAGGGCGCTTAAGGGAACCCCCCCCCTTTCCCCTTCCTCCTTAGGGGTCGAATTTTGAAAAATTCCGAAGTACATGTTATCTGATTTTAGTTATACTATCGGCATGTCAAGTTTCGAGATTTTATTTCTATTGGTTTATGAGATATCGCGATTTTTTTTTAATTTAAAATTTTTCCACGTTGCCTCGTAATATATTTATTTATATGCTGAATTATACAGATTGTCACAATTCGTCCCCATCCTTCCTATTTTCTCAATATAAGTGAAGATTTCTTAAAAAATAACAACAACAAATATGATTTCCATGCAGCTTATTAATAAGCTACATTTCAAGACATGTTAAAATAGTAACAATAATAAGTACTAGTAAAAATATTTATACAGTGAAAAATACTTTTTCTAAAAAATGCCTGACTTTAAGAAACGGATGTGTAAATACTTTCAATTTATAAAGGACCCACCTAAAATGTTTGAAAAGTTAATAAAATATAATTTTAATTAAATAAGCAACTCAGTCAAATGTTATTCTTCAAAATCAGTTTTTAAATTTGTATTAAAACTATTACAGCTAAAAATTTCATTTTAAATCTTGAAATGAAAAGAACATTGAACATTACTGCAGCTTCTTAAAAAATGTCATTGATAAATACTGTGGCATTTTTTATTAACTATTTTTTACACAAAATTGAATATTTTTTTCTTCTAGATCCATTATAATAATTAAAATGTTGAATGTTTATGTATGGCTTCACCAATGTACGAAATTTTCAAAACGTTAAAAATTCAAAAGAAGGTGTTTTTAATAAATTAAAACAAACAATGCATTCAAATATCAAACAGATAAAGGTCAAATTAGATAGGGCCATTTTTCCCTAGCAGGTGTACTGGAAGAAGGAACTATAAAATCTTGTAGGTTTCGAAACACGAGCCACTGTTACATTTAAAAGCAATTTAAAAACATAATTGAAATTCAAGAACATTTGTATGTAATTTATGTAACCTAAACGATTTGAAAAACTAATTTAAAAAAGTGAATAAAACATTCAAACAATATTTAAACTTAACAGCAATTGTATACAAATTAATCGGTATTTTAAAATAAAAATGAATGCAAGATAGTGTGGCGTCCACCTATACCTATAAGAAAAGAAATGCGATTAAAAAAAAGGCCTTTCAAATTATTTCAGCAAAAGTCCTTTTCTTGGTATAACTATTAAATTGACTCTATATCCTTAATCCTTTCGTGCGCGGCTTTGCCTATATACAAACAACAGTGTTTTGAATTTAATAGATATTTTCTATTCCTATATACCTAATTCACACCAGAAAATAAAAATAGCAATATTTGGTTTAATTAATAACAGATAATCCGTATTTAAATAAAGCAAAATTAACAATTGAAACTTTTTGGTGTAAAGCTGGTGTGTCAAACTGTGGCCCGCCAAATACCACTAAAATTTTAAAGAAATTGTCTACAAGTTGAATCGCAGAAATTCGACGATTAGATAAGCTAAAGATAACTATAAAATTTTAGTGGTATCCGGCGGCCCACAGTTTGACACCCCTGGTGTAAAGTAAGATTCTCTGGAGTACGTAATTTCCAGAACGTATTCTATCATGGAAATTAAAGGGTTAAAGGTTAAGTTTTATAAAATAAATAATCATATAAAATAAGGTATTTGGAGACATACTTATTAAAATATTTACCAATTTGCAATATTTTAGCATAAAACAGCCACACGACCGAAATTTTTACTTGTATTGCAGATGTGCTACAGAAGAAAAGATTGACGTATTATATGAAAATTGTATCTCTGATTTTTTTTTTCATTATTTTTCCCGTGTAATAAACCCTTCAGAGAATAATGTATTTTTTCAAAACAAAATTAAAAATCGCGCATTTAAGGGTTAAATCATAAACATTAAAATCCTAGTCTTGCTGCTTCTTTGGATTCAGATATCCATGCCGACACTTCCTTTGACAAACTATGAGGAAAACATAATCATAAGGAATGTTCTAGAAACCAGCATCCAAATATGGTCATCCCGCCAAACCGCAGTGCTACCATTTATTTATCAATTCCTACTATTAGTTCACACTCCCCTATATTTATTTATATATATATTTATATACTTATATATATTGTTCAAATTTTCAATCGTTAATAAAATACTCATTATTCATCCTATCAAGTTGAAATAAATTTTTTAAAACTTGTACTGGATGACAATTGATGTTAATACAGTTTTTTCAAATATTAATTAATTAATTAAATTTTAATTAATTAATTTTAGTTTTGCATGGGGAACAAAATGGCGGTCATTGGTTATTGAAGATCAATGAAAGTATTTTCAATAAGGTGTTACCATAGGGGGACCCTGTTCTCTCGCCAAATACCGCCAAGTTTGTCTCCAACTGGGCGATATATCGCCAAATTTGGTGGCCAAAATGAGTCGCCAAAAGTGACGCCAACTTGGCGATATCTCTAATATTTCGCCAAATTCCCATAGACTTCCATTGTAAACCTACTTGCTTATAGAAAATAAGCAAATTGAGATACTTTAATGCAACAAAAACTAATATGAGCTTAAGGGATTATATTAAATTTTTCTTTGATGACCTAAGTAGGAATTGACTTTAAAAATAAAATTTTTATATTACTTGTTCTGTAGTAACTTCAAATAATATCTTAAAAAATCATGTGGATAATTGATATTGTAAAATAAATTAGCAAAAAACTTGAAAATTTGGTTATGAAAATTAAAATCCATTACTACAAATTTTACTTAATATCTAATTATTTGATTCATAACAATATCGATATAAATTCTTTTATGTAAATTGGAAAACTAGTGAGGGATACTTCTAGTAAAAAAAATAACTCCTTTTGTCAAATAAATCTAAATTTAATTTATTATCAAAAATATGAAAAGTAGTAAAAAAAAAAAAAAAAAAAAAATCCCTGCCGGCCCGGCCTACAGGCGGAGGTAGATTTCGAAGTTAAGTATATTAATTGCACCAACAAAAACTAAATCATGATTAGATATAAATCCACTTTAACAGTTTTATCTGGCCGCTTTTGACGAGTTTTTATTTCATTTTTATATAATATCTGGTTTTATCAGAATCATGTAAAAGCGGTATTAAAAAAATACTTTTCCATGCTGAACAACTCGAAATTTTCTGGCACATTTTCAGATTCATTTTTAATAGAAAAAATGCGCTACTTGCTAACGTGATTTTTGAAAAGATTTATAAGCGACATGTGGTTTTATTTTTCTTTCAATTAATTGAAACTTGATTAATAAACAATTATTTTCTCAGTAGGGCAATATTTTTCTTTTCTAACGCAATCGCTTCGGGAAATTCTGTTAAAAATGCCCACTTTGACATCATTTTTTGAAATATATGCTGCATCTATCAAAAAATCGATCATTACGGTACATTATATAGTTTCTGAAGAAGAGAATCTATCAATTGGATACGTTTGAGAGCAAAAATGAATTTAAAATGAGTAAGGAAATAAGCAGTTTGGATTTAAATACACCCTTAATAAGATGATTTTTTTCTTCAACCGCTATGTATTTTTAATTTGTTTTTGCTGTAAGAATTGGTCCTATCAAAAACTTGTCTATATAAATGTTGAAGACAATATTAAGAAGATATATGATAAATTCATGGGGATTTTATATCTTGTAAATTGACGGAGTTATGGAAATTTTTCTTCTTCACCTCCCTTTTTTGTTTTCGTTTTCGTTTTTAATTTTTTTCTTTGCGGTACGAATTGGTCCTATCAAAAAGTTGTGAATATAAAAGGTGTAGATAATATTAAGGAGATGTATAATAAAATTAATTGGATTTGATATCTTGAGAATTGACGAAGTTAGGAATTTTTTTCTCCCCAAAACCCCATTTATTGCACCCCTAGAGCCCATTTTTAATTTTATCAAAAATCTGTGATACATAAATTTTGGATCCTATTTTTAGAAGTAATAAAAACTTTAAACTGATTTGATATGTACAAAAATTAAGAAGTTATGGGGTTTTTTCGGTTTTCACAAAACCCCTCCCTATTTCCATCCCCTTGGTCCGATTTAGCCCATTAACGAACTTGACCGAGATTTTATGCCCCTTGATTTTATGTATCAGTTTGGAAGAGATTTGTGCAGAATTGTGGAAGTTATCGTGTCCAGAAGAAAGTGATATATATACACACATATATATATATATATATGTATATATATATATATATGTATATATATATATATATATATACATATATATATATATATATATATATATATATATATATATATATATATATATATATATATATATATATATATAAAGTTTTTTACTGAGGGTGGTTTTGTTCTAGGGGTCATGATCGGTGCAAATATTTTTCAGATATTCCAACATAGGAACGACGCCAATAGGTAGTATTTCATACGAAATCTAACTAAACCTACACAGCAATCACTACCGTTTGCCCATTTAATTAAAAAAAAATGGATGTATTATATCATATTCATTATAAAAATAAGAAAATCATCAATGTATCCAAATTTTTAAAAAGTTTTATTATAATTTATAGTATATTTTTTATTCATAATAAAATAAAACTAAATTAGCAGCTGTACTTGAATAATTTGCCCGCCATGCCAATACCACATAACTGTTTAAATCTATGATTATTGAAAGTTACATAATTATTATAGAAATCAAAATGGAATAAACTTAAAAATAACTCTCTATTAATATTTAATTCCTCACATATATATATAATAAATAAATAAAATAAAACGTTATAAATGTTGTTAATATGTATATTGGTGAAAAGATTTTTGAAATCGAATACCTGCATCTTCTAAGAAATGTAATGTTGTTTGTCCAAAATTTTTAGTCTTATATCTACTACTGGACGTTTGTAATAACTGGGCGTTTTGAATATTAATAATATGAGGTTGTAATGAAAGTTTTCCGCCAAAAAAAGTTCTTAATAAAGTTAGAAAAAAACGTGAAAGCAGTACCTTTAGTGCGGGTAGTAATCACCACCCGAATTATGATTTCCTGCCAACGTTTTGGTAGCTTTTTAAAGCCTTCGGCCCAGAAACTTGGGTGTCGCGAGTCCAAAAACAGATCAACCTCATTTTGGACGTTCTGTGCAGAATTAAAGATAGCACCAGCAAGATGTAGCTGTAGATGTGAAAAAAGGTTTAAGTTTGAAGAAGCGATGTCGGGGCTATATAGTGGGTGTGGCAAAAGATCCCATTCGAGTTCATACAGAGTCCAGCAGGTAAATGTAGACACATATAATCTGCCATTATCTTGATGAAACATTACCTTCTTGTGCTAGAACTCATTTTGACGTTTTGCTTCGATAGCAGCGTCAACACGGACTAGCATCTTGCTGTACACCTTAGTGCCCATGGTTTTACTTTTTTTCCAGATACTCTTTGTGGATAGTACCTCGGCAATCCCACCAGATACAAAGTATTATCTTTTTGTTAGTCAAATTGCGCCTTGCGATGCTGCCAACGGGTTCACCCGGCGCTGACCAACTCCCTTTTCGGCTTGTGTTGTTGAAGTAAATTTGCTTTTCGTCACAAGTGACGATCCGGTCCAGAATTTTGCCCTTGCGTTGATATTCAAGCAGATTAGTGCCGGCCTGAACACGTCTGCTCTTATCTACTTGAGTGAGCTCATGCGGCACCCAGTGATTCAACTTGTATGTCAAGTTTATGCGATGCATAGCGCGACTAATGTACATGGCACCAACGTCTAACACCTTAGCTAGCTCTTGAGTGGTTGAATACTGATATTATTCCACAAGTTCTCGCAGCGGGCCTCATCAATATCAGTAGGCTGGCCAGAGCGCTTTACTTCTTGAATGTTGTAGTCGTTGTTTTTGAGCTTTCGGTGCCAAACCTTCATAGTTCTCCTTCATGATACAACAGTAGTATCTAAAGCTGTACACATGATTCGGTGACATTCTGTTGCTGCTTTTTGCAACAGAACTGGAAGTAAATGCTGCTTTTAATCTGGTAGCGTGATAGTTCCATTTCAGACACCCTGTACTTAATGATAACGATATTTTTTACAAATTTCACAACACAGTGTTATAAAGCAAGTCTCTTTCGTTCAAATGCCAAAAATCGTTTGATAAAATATGAGCAAACACGTCAACGCGAACTGTTTGAAAAGACGACATTAGCTGTGGCGGGAAACTTTCGTTACAACTTGATAATAATAATAAAACTATAAATCTGTTTTAACATATTCATTATATTAAAATTTCTGTTAATACTCATAGAAGTGCAGCAAATATATCGAAATTTAACAGGATTCTTGTGAAACTAGGGTGTGATAAAAAATAAATGGAAAACTATTGAGAACACGCTACCTGTTCCATTGGAATCATTCCAGGTTTTGAAGAAACAGGTTAGTTTTCGATTTTCAAAAGGAGCAGACAACCGTACCTCTACAAATTTAACATAACACTATGCACGTTCAGTTCAAAGCATAATCACTTTGGGTGTGGTCGCCTTCCTTTCAGAATAACTAACAACATCATCTTACACTCTAGGACAGCGATGCGCTGGTTTGACACTTACTATGTCTCTATGTCAATAACATCAAAAATTTTCAGCGCAATCCGAGTATATTTACGAGAATTATAACGCGGGTAGGTAAACCCAAATCGTAAGATACAATAATTCAGATTTGAATTTCTTACACAATGAAACTGATTATTTTACTGGTGTAGGACTTAACATTTTCGAATATCTTTTATATTGTAGCATGTTGGCGATCGGGAACGCGTGTTCTGAAATATTTAAATTATAGAAAATTAACTTTTACGCTTCTTTTTATATGGATTTTTTTAAAATTTATTTTACAATTGGATCTTTTTCAAGGTTAAATTAATCATGAAAATTTTCATCATTTAACTCATTTTCTGTTTGTTTTTTTTATAAACATAGAACTTTTTACATATAATTGTTATCATTTTTGCATATAGGCACTATTACGAAACTATTTTGTAAATTCTTAGCAACATTTATAGCATCACTGTTAAAATTTTGATATTCATAAACATATTTAAATTACTATTTAAAAAATATTTGAAATGCTGTAATAAATTAAATTTCCATAAGAACAAAAAAAAAAAAAAAAAAAAAAACAAGCTTCTAATGGCAAATTAAATTTATAACTTTTCTTTTTAAATAAAATTATTAACATCTTCATTAAAAAATTTTAAAGCGTTATATAATTGATCTTACTATTAATCCTAAATTTTATTCCAAAATTCATTAAATATTTCACATTTTCAATTTTAATTACATTTAAATCGCCTGTAATTACATGGCCATGAAAATTATTACAGGCATATTAAATGTATAAACAATTTTCGATAATATAAACATCGAAATCACACAATAATTGCTTCTTCTTTTAAAATTTTCAATTTTCTAAATTTTACTAGAAGAATAATGAATAAATGATCAATTGAGAGTTTATAATGAACTTTTTACTTTGCGTTAAAAGTGATCACTTTGTGTTTAAAAGGGATTAAATAAACGCAATAAAATTTGAGGAAAAATTTATGAGTGATTTGAAATTTAAGCTGTCTACTACCCGACGCATTCCTCAATTTATTTTTTAATCGTAAATTCATAAAATTGGCAGGTGTTCTTATTCATAAACTAAGGAATCAACAAACATTTTAAATTTTTTGATAAAGGCAAAGAAACTTTCACAAATAGCTGTCAAAGTGAGCATCAACATAAAAACTAGCAGATAAATATAATAAATGACAAATACCAAAAATCCAAACTTGAAATTCTACTGTTTTTTATAAAATAAAAAATTGAAACAATTTATTATATTCTTCTCCAAGACTCCTCTTGTTTTAGATAATTTTAAGGGCATGAATTAAAAGAGAAAAACAGAACAAAATATTGTTTTCATCGAGAATTCAGGGGGACAGAGCTTCCCCATGTCGAAAAAAAAAAAAAAAAAAGCATTCCTTATTTTATTTTATTTTCTTAGCGTTTATTTAGTCTACAGTGTTATAATTATTTCAAGTTACTTGGAAAAATAAATATTATTATTAATTATTTCAAAATCATTAGATAAAAAGAAAAATTTAATTTATTAAATAGAAAAACCTTAGGAATAGTAATTACCCTCTCCCTCCTCCCCTTCCCCCCGCCTTGCTGGTGTTATAACTATTTCTCAACACGTGGCATTAGGTTCAATTTTTAGCTTGCTAATTCTAATAAGAAGTCTCAGTAATTTTAGTTTATCTAATATTAATTGTTTAAGTTTAGAAAGTTTAGTTTGAAAAAAGACATCTCATAAAATGTATTTATTCGATTTTCTCCAAGACAGTTGTTTACGGTCAAGAACTAAAATTGTATACATCGCAGTTGTTTGAAATATTTGGCCATTGGTTCCAATCGAACGTTTTTATATTTCTGAACCTATTAAAACATATTTTTTGATTATTTCATTTCTTTTTCATGCCACACCCACTTAATTTTCTGCGTAACCACAATTACACTTGAAAACTCTTAAAAATGAAAGAAAAACATCATCATGTACATAGATTCTTTCTTTTGCATTAAAAAACTATCCATCCATTACTTTAAATTTTCTTCTAAATGTTGTACAACTTAGTATAAAAGTTAAAGTAAAGAAAAGACGGCTCTATTTATCTCTGTATACGAACAATCAATCGGTCTCTTACAACAGTAATCCCAAAGAAACAAATCATGGTGTTCGTTTTGACATCACGCGACCTGTTTCTTTGGAATAGTTCCATGTTTTGAATTTGAAGGAACGGTTAGTTTTCGCTTTTCAAACGGAGCCGTCGCGAAACAACTTTCTTCTTCTTAAGGCTGTTCTCAAATCCAAAAGAGCAACTTCCTGACATAAGTTTTAATTTATTTTTGTTCGAAAATGCATGAAACTAGTCGGTGTTGTTGTTTAGAAACTATGCCATAGAGCTGTTTTTTCCATTTTTTTGCAAACGCAATATATCTTTCAGAAAATAATGTCACCTTTTGAACCGAATTTCCGCGCGAAAGTAGAAAAATCACTCAAGAGCTGCGAAAAACGGGTTTGTCACGTGATCGATATCGCTTCTAACTCAATGAGTGATTGATTGATCAAAAAATGGAAAAAACAGTTCGATTCCAAATCGCTTCGATGGCCAGGCTTTCCAATTTTATATCTTTCCGTTAAAAAATGAATTTGTAAATGTGTCACAACGTTTTGCGCTTATTCAGCGGAGCAGTTAAGAACAGCTTTGAGAGAAGAAAGATGTTTCGCGACGGCCCCGAGCTGCCACGCCTACAGTTAAAAATTTAAACTGTGTAGCTTTGGAGGATAGTCTTAGGCAAGTCACACACTAAGGCGACACATAAGACAAGTAGCTTGAAAAACTGGTTTAAAACAACTTCGTTCTTTGTTTAGACCGGTTTTTGCACTTCACGTTGCGCTTCATTCGGCTCTGTCGTCACAATTTGGGATATGCCTTGCTCACTGTGGTCGTGGTCAACTTCGTTTCATAATAACTTACACCATCAGCTTACACCCATGGGCCGGGATGTGATGGCATCGAACTGGATAGATGAGGTGTGTAACGATCTTGCGATTACGGATTAGAATCGCTTTCACAAAGAATCTAATTATTTTTATGGTGTGAGACTTAACATTTAAAGTATCTTTTGTATTTATACCATATTTATTAGATGTAAAACATTTTATGTTGTAACTGTTCATTGCAAGATATTTGCTGATGCATAGAGTTGAGAAATTTATCTAGAAACACACTTAGGAAAAACTTTCAGAAATGGGTGGAGCTTCCACTGTTTTAAATCCAAGGTTTCATACAAAATTGGCGTTCGCCAGTCTGTTAATATCAGTAAATAATTGCAAAACATAAATGAGGTGTTCAGAACCCATGTCGATTAAATCCGGCTTTTCATTGAATCGAACTTAATTCTTGCTCTAATAAACAACAAAATACTCGGTGCATAACAAACCAAGGACTAGGTTTAAAATTTAAGGAACAAATTTTGCTAGCCTATAATAAGGTTTAATGAAATGCACGCGAGTCCATGCATAAATATATTTGGATACGATTTTATGGACGATCCATTTTGATTCTGAAATCCTCATATATATTTATATACGTGATGTACACGTGTTTAATTCAATCTAATTTTTTTTTTTTTTTTTTTTTTTTTTTTAAGATGTGCACATTCTAAGGTATTAATAAAAGCATCATATTACGCTTTTCTATAACCCTTTAAGACCCGATGTATTTGTAAACAAAGCTAGTCATGCCTGTAGAAAGTAAAACATGGACTGCAATCGCTACCTGCTGATAGAAAATGATACTTTACTCTATCTGCAAACAAGAACTATCGTTCGATTCGAGTTTTTATTACATACGACTCAGAAGGAAAAATTTAAATCAATATCTAACCCGCACGATCGTACGGTTGGGTCTTAAAGGGTTATAAAAGAACTGACTTTTGAATTGAAAATTAAGAAGAATTTATGAAGTTGAATTCTAGATAAATTACAAACCAAGTACCTATTTTTCTTTTTTTTTTTTTTTTTTTTGTTGAATTTTATTTTGCACAAGAAAAAAGACAAATATTAAATTATTAGATGAAAATAGCCGTGACTGAGCTAAATATTACTTTTCCTAGGTAGCACAAATATATAAAAAATATATATAGTCTTACCAATATTGGCCACTATTTCAAATGCGACTGAATGTCCACATCAGATTTGCATCTGCCGATATTCATAGATATGATTTAAAAATAGTTTTTAATAAAGCATTTAAAAGAGTTGTTTACATTATTTTGAAGATTATAATACAGAAATTGCATTTAAAGCATATAATTTTAATAAGTTTGCAGTTTTTAAGAAACTTATATATTTAAGATATTATATATTAAATTAGATTATATATTAAAGATATTTAATGCCCTATTTTTAATATCTGGTGCACATTGGCCAATGTCGTAAAAATGATATTACTTTTACAACATTCAAAGATATTACTCGACATACGTAAAATCAATAGTATATATTTTTAGGACATTTCAAAGTTGCTGTCGACATTCAGCGTATCAGACGAAGTTTCTAATCTTGACCGAAGTGAGGGGACAGTTCTGAAGGACCACCCCTTTGTATGATTTGGAAGACATGAGGTGGAGACTAGAGGCGGATCCAGCCCTCTATTTAGAGAAGAGGGAGTGTTATGTCTCTTTTTTTGAGGATGGGGGGATGGGGGAGGAGGAAGGACACGCCTTCATTAGCAAATGTTATATTTTAAATACAAATTGGCTATTTTCTGACGTATACCTAAATTAATTTATAAAATGTCAAGTATAGTCGTAAATGTTTTTAATTTGTAGGTTTTGTTCAGATACCAACGGATACTTAGTATCTGTTCAGAATTTTCCTTTTTGTTATAAAAACAATGAATATAGAAGAAGATATTCTCAAAGTTTACATTTTAAGCTGACCTTCGGAGCTCAATAATCCTGAAAATGTCGTCATGAGGTTGCAATCGAATATATTTTAAGAGGAAACACTTTAAAAGGAAAAGGAAAAATGTTGTTCGATTTTTGCATGCATTTCTGTATATATATATATATATATATATATATATATATATATATAAAGAGTGAATGTATGAGAAAGGATTAGCATTTTTAACCGAGGAAAGAAGATAACACTTTTAATGCGTATTTATATTTTAAAAAATGTATCGTTCTATACCATTGTTTAGAAGGTGTCATCCCCCCCACCCCCCACTTAATCTGCGCTTGGTGGATACACTTGCCGTGAAATTTTCACAGAAAGAAAATACTTATAAAAAGTTTACTGTATGAATCTAGTCATTTATATTGAAAAAAATTATATGGAAATCTATAGAGATTGCTTTAGAAAATTTTCTTTACACCATTTTCTTTAGAAATTTATAGAGACTTCCATCGAAAAAATTTCTTTAGAAACATTTATATTAAAGTCTATATTTTTTGCTCTAGAATTATTTATTTTTAAAAGAAGTAATGTAGAAATTATAACGATGCTAAAACACAATAAAAATTTAAAATGTTTTTTATAGATAATATTGACTTTTACAATAAAAACAACCCTTTATATTTAAGGTTAAATTAAAGTTTCTTATATATTTTCAAAAGCTTTTTAATTTCGGAATTTTATAAAAGCTTTATATTAGTTTAGTGAGAGAAAACAAGTTTTACAACGAAACAGCACCGAAAACTGGCGATTTGAAGCAATTAAAATAATAAAACTTTGTAAAAAAAAAAAAATCACCATAAAATCAAACAATACGCAGGACGCGTTTCGAGCTAAAAAGATAACAGCTCGTCATCAGCTACAGCAAACACGTGTCCGCAAGAGAACAAGGTCAAATCGAAACGCGTCCTGTGTATTGTTTTATTTTATGGTGATTTTTTTTACAAAGTTTTATTATTTTAATTAAGTTTTACAAGTTTTGCAATTGCACATCAAACATGGAAAATGAGGTGCCTTCGTCCTATAACTAGTTTTATAAATATTTTTCGCACCGCATATTGTACTGAATGTATATTTTAGTGCACTTCATAAGTGAATATATCAATTTTATTCTGTTTAAAAGGCTGTAACATCATTAGAATGCACTTGAAATAATTTTTTCGCGTTAGCTGTAACGTAACGGAATACTTTTTACTGTCCCTGTAATTAAACTAGGACTTCCCTCAGAGGGATTAGTCTGAGCGATATTGCTGAGAACATAGATTTAATAATAACAAGTGGAAGCAAAGAAAATGAGATGTTATCTTTAATTGTACATATACTGCGATAAATTGAAATGATGAAAATAAACGAATCGTAGAATTACAAAATCTTATATATAAATTCATCATACACTGTTTAAAAAAATGGGAAATCAAACCATGCAAGACAGCTATTCATGGATATAAAATTGAAAGTACGCAATATATTAAAAGTAAAATAGAAAATGAAACACTAAATTATCTTATATTGGAATTTTAACTGTATAAAATGATGTCAAGAGCATAATCAGACGCTCCGCACCAATTTGAGTAACTTTAAATGACAAATATATGATGTTTAAAAAGAATGGACTATACTTTATATGGTGTGTGCTCCCCCGGAATAGTTAATATTGTACAATATCTGTTTTCCACGGATGCAATGAGGATGTCGATAACATTTAAGGAATTCTCTCCTCAAAATCTGATATAGTATCAAAGTATCGAATACATCAACAGTGGCATGCAATGCTTCGTTAGAGTGTGTTTTAGATATGCTGGATCGGATTTAAATGATGAGTGTATGCTGGCCACTACATACGCTGTATTGTTTTGTTTTCAAGCATATTCTGCACAAGTTAAGCTGTATTTAGCTTGTATTAAATAAAAGAAATCGGCAATGATTGCAACATTAAGTATGACACAAGATCTGAATATATCGCCTGCATATCTTTTGAGCTGTCAAAGTGTCATTTGAAGAAATTTACAAATCCATACATATTTATTCAGCAAATCATGCAAGCTAACATACGCCAATATGAACCCGATTATGAAATTTCACCAGAATAAGTTAATATATAAAAAATCTACTACTGATAATTAAGAATATGACCTTATGATAAAATGTCTAGAAAAATGAATCAGATAAAAAATTCATATTACATTTAAAACGGCACTTCCCTCTGTTAGTGGCCTTGGCGAGAGAGAGAAATGCCTAGAGAAGGAACACTTTAACAAGTACTTTCGGGCAACCTACTCACTGTTTCACACAGGTATTTATTCAATATTTTCAGAATTTATTTAAAGCTAGGTGGGTATCTATCAGTTTTGTTGCATTTAAATTACATGTTTTGCGGAGGAAATGCAGCATTATGAAATATTTAAAGTTGCTATACCTAATAATTCCAAATTAATGGTAATTGAGATCGCTTTCCGTTAATTTCATCTTTTTAATTTTAAATTTTTTAGAAACCATTCATAGACATTATGACCATTCATAGAGACCATTCATTAGTATATTTTAAAACTAACCCAAAGCAAAATTTCAAGATTTTGGGCTCAGCAGTAACACAGAAATAAAAAAATTTCGAAAGTTTTTTGTTTCTGCACTGTTTTATATAGCGACATTTTTAGAGGTTGTTCTATTGCGAGACTTTACGTCATGATAAATACAGCCATGTCAATTTTCATGTTTATATTCCTAACAATTCCATGTACTTCGTTACTTAGATCATCTTTAGATCTTTTTCCGCTTTGTTTAGTCTTTCGATTTTGTAGAATTCTTTCTACAACGAGCATTTACATCTTATAAATTACTATCATGCCAAAGTTCTTAGTTTCTAACCCCAACAGTATCCCAAACATTTCAGTATTCCAAATAAATCATAGTTTAGAACCTTTCTAGAAATTTTTACGTTTATCCGTCAAATTGAACCTTTTAGAGAGCGTTCATTACGAGTATTTACATCTTAAATGTAGTTACCGCACCAAATTTAAAGTTTCTAACCCAATCAATATCGCAGAAATCGCAATATTAGAAGTTTTTTTAGGTAGCTTTCTTTACAAAAAAGCTACCTATTGCAGCCGTTCGGAGGAAAGCGATTTCAAAAAATTTTGGTATATTTTCATCGATCATGACCCCCAGACCCCGAAACCACCCTCCGTTCAAAATTGATATATATATATATATATATATCTGACCTATGTCACACTGTAACTCCCGTAATTATGAACCGATTTCGATGTAATTTGGTGTGTACATAGTACATACCAATGTCTCGACCGAGTTCGTTGGCCAGCTTCATCCGCCGTTTTGTTTCAAAATGGCGGCCATTTAAAAATTTAAAAAAAAATTAAAACTTGAAATGTGGTACCAAAAAATTAAAAATGGAAAAATATTTTTTTATTATGTATTTGACCTTTATACTGAGATTCCGGAGCAGTTTTTGTTTCGTCTATATCTTAAAAAATGGCTGAGTTATAGCATTTTGAATTTCTAGCGTGGCTGACATTTTGAAACGTCCTGAATTTTGTCACTCGATAAAAGGCGTATTTATGAACCGATTTGGATGTAATTCGGTGTGTACATAGTACATACCAATCTCTCGACCGAGTTCGTTGGCCAGCTTCATCCGCCATTTTGTTTCAAAATGGCGGCCATTTAAAATTTTTTTAAAAATTTTAAATTTGAAATGTGGTACCAAAAAATTGAAAATCTGAAAATATTTTTTTCTTATGTATTTGACCTTTATACAAAGATTTCGGAGCAGTTTTTGTTTCGTCTATATCTTAAAAAATGGCTGAGTTATAGCATTTTGAATTTCTAGCGTGGCTGACATTTTGAAACGTCCTGAATTTTGTCACGCGATAAAAGACGTATTTATGAACCGATTTGGATGTAACTTCGTTTCTACATAGTACATACCAATGTCTCGACCGGGTTCGTTGGCCAGCTTCACCCGCCATCTTGTTTAAAAATGGCGGCCATTTAAAGTTTTAAGAAAAATTTAAATTTGAAATGTGGTACCAAAAATTGAAAATTGAAAAAAAAATTTTCTTCTTATGTGTTTGACCTTGATAAAAAGATTCGGGAGCAGTTTTTGTTTCGTCTATATCTTAAGAAATGGCTGAGTTATAGCATTTTGAATTTCTAGCGTGGCTGACATTTTGAAACGTCCTGATATTTTTCACGTAATAACAGGCGTATTTATAAACCGACTTGGATGTACCTTGGTGTGTACATAGTACATACAAATATCTCGACCGAGTTCGTTGGCCAGCTTCATCCGCCATCTTGTTTCAAAATGGCGCCCATTTAAAAAAATTAAAAAATAAAAAAATTTAAATGAGATACCAAAAAATTGGAAAATGAAAAAGATTTTTTTTTGTATGTGTTTGACCTTAATACAAAGATTCCGGAACAGTTTTTCTTTCGTCTATATCTAAAAAAAAATGGCTGTGTAATAGCATTTTGAATTTCTCTTGTGGCTGACATTTTAAAACGACCTGATTTTTGTCACGCGATAACAGGCGTATTTATGAACCTATTTGGATGTAACATGGTCTGTACATAGTACATACCAATGTCTCGACCGAGTTCGTTGGCCAGCTTCATTCGCCATCTTGTTTCAAAAGGGTTGCCATTTTAAAAAAATTAAATTTAAAATTCAAAATGAGGTATTAAAAAATTGGAAAATGAAAAAGATTTTTTTTATGTGTTTGGCCTTGATACAAAGATTCCGGAGCAGTTTTTGTTTCTGAAAATTTGTTCTTTTGTTGATATCTTAAAAATGGTTGATTTATAGCACTTTGAATTTCTAGCATGGCTAACATTTTGAAACGATCTTGTATTTGTCACGCGATAACACACGTATTCGCCTATTTCGATGTAAGAAGGCATGTGGATAGTATACATCAACACCGAGACCAAGTTCGCTGGCCAGATTCATCAGCCATCTTGTTTCAAAATGGCGGCCATTAAATTAAAAAAATATATATATATTTAAAGTGAGGTGCAAAAAGATTAGAAATTGAAAAAGGTTTCTTTCTTAAGTATTTGATCTTGATATAAGGATTCAGGAGCATTTTTTGTTTGTCTTTACCTTAAAAAATGGCTCAGATATAGCAGTTTCAATTTCTATTGTTGGTGACATTTTGAAAAATCTGATTTTTTGCATGCGACAGCACTCCTATATATTAACCGATTCCGATGTGAGTGAGCATGTGCACAGCAATTACTAAGGTCTCGACCAAGTTCACTGCTTAGCCTCATCCACCATGTTGTCTTAAAATGACAGGCACTTTAAGAAATTGCCGAATTTGACAGCCAAATATAAGTTACTTTAAAGAAAAGCAGCTTGGATAAAGCTGACTAATTTCGAGAAATTCTCATTCATTATATTGATAAAAATTAGTATTGAATCTCCTATATTCGGTTTCCACTAAATTGAGCTTCGTGTGTTTGCATGATATAAGTTGGCTTTTTTTAAATAAGGATTATGAAAGCTACCTCTTCCTCCCGGCACTGGCCGGAAGGACTTTTTGCTCCTGCAGCTATGTAGGCTCTTGCAGTGACGTAAAATACAGTCTTTTTTTCGGAGCAGAGATGGCCACCAACATTTTTTTAAGTTGGCTATGTAGTTTTAGAGATAACACCTCACAAACGTACAAGAATTAATAATATTATACACTTTATAATATTATAACGCTTTATAATATTAGCATTAGATGTACAGATACAAAAGCCATTTATCTGTTACAAACTATAGTGCCCGGCGTTGCCCAGAATTTGAAGGATGTTTGTTCTGAAAAATCATTTTGAAAATTTAACATACAACACAAAACAAACATTAAAAAAAGCAGTCGAAATGTTGTATGAATTAATCATATGAAAACGCTATATAAAAGTGTATAAATGTATATAACAGACGCAAAAGAATACAGCTATAAATGAACTTATTTCAATTTATAATTGGAGCAATAATGTTAAAATACGCCAATATTTCCCTAATCGGGTTTTTATCATGTTTCAATACATTTTTCACACTCATATGACGTTATACTATATCCACCACGTCCTTTTTATTTCCAATATGACGTAATATTTTCCCCTTTCACGTGGAAACCTTGAAATAGAAAAGTTAAGAAGTTATATTCACTTTCATTTAAATTCGTCAAACTATTTATTTCATTTTCATTTTTCAGGTGGAAATCTTGCAGTAGAAAATTAATTGTTGTAGTAATAATTTTATTGTTTATTTTAATTGTTGGCAACTGCTATAACGAAAAATGTTTAACCCGGGAGAACTCGCTATATGAGATTTTCTCTCACAGTCGTACTTTTTTAATGCGCTTATTTAAATGATTTTTCATTTTAATTAAAATTCCAAAATGTTTTTCAATTATTTTATCTATTTTGTGAATAAAAGTACTAAGCTAACCAAAAAAAGTTGATATTATATGAATGTAAAGTAAAAGAAAAGCAATTGGGCATTCACACTAGCGAGTTCTCTCGGGTTAAATTTGATAAGAAATTGCTATTAAGTTGGTGGTTTTTTTATTAATTAAAAATTAACTTTAAATTATTTCGATTCCGGATTACTTTAGTTGCATCAGCCATGTTTTAATACACGTGTACGTTGCTTTTCACAATTTTGCTTCCAAATTGTGGATTTTTATAGAATTACAAACAGACAAATAGACAAGTTTTCATTTTTATATATCTCTCTATTCTAAAAAAAAGTAACTAACGCTGTCACCGCCGCCGCCGCCGCCGCCGGTTTTGAATTTTTTGTGACCGGAGGTCTTTTTTCGTTAATATTAAGAAAACTATTGCATACAAAAATATGAAAATCGGTGGTATTATAGAGAAATGTTTGATCAGCACGCTGATGCATACAGTTTTCAAATCGAAGAATTATTTTAAGAGATATTTAACGCTAAAATTGGACAAAATCGTTCCATTAAAGATGTTTCATAGGAGCAAAAACTATACATGGGAATTTAATCATTTTTAGATCATTTTATTCAATAGAAGATCCCGGTGTGTAGATTCCATTAATTTTCTTAATTTGACTCATTTTTGGAGGTTTTATTTCTATTTTAAATTCAAATATTCAGCATTTTGACAGATATTTTTTACATATTTTAGAAAATGGTATTAATTTAAACTGTTGCCAACTGTATAAACAGCGCAAACAATAATGTTTGCTTCAAATAAAAAAAAAATATTTACACGTTACTATTATAAACAGAAGAAAACCTTCAAATTAGAATTAAATAATTAGGTATAAAAAGCAGGCACTTATTGGAAATTACGCCATAAAAACTGTATTTACATGTGAATTTTAAAAGAGAAAGGATATTGTAAAATAAATTCATTAACATGCGTTAGAAATCTTAAATAGAAGAAACTACGTCACATTATACTTATTATGCAAAATGAACAAAAAATAATATTGCAAAACCGTTTAAATTTAAAAATTGCGCGAGACAAAATATTAGAGGTTAAATATTAGACTTTTTCAAAATTTTATTATTTGTCGTTTGATGTGAGGTGTTCAGCTATAAGTATGCAAAATTTCATGTCTCCAACTTAATTAAGTGCTGAGTTAGAAAATTTGCTTAAAATACACAAGTTAGAGACCGGAGGTTAAATATGACTTTTTCAAAATTTTATCATTTATCGTGTTATCGCAAGTGTTCAGCTATAAGTATGCAAACTTTCATGTCTCCAACTTAATTAGGGGGTGAGATAGAAAAATTGCTTAAAATACACAAGTTTGAGCCCAGAGGGTTAAATAATAGACTTTTTTAAAATTTTTATTATTTGTCGTTTGATGTGAGGTGTTCAGCTATAAGTATGCAAAATTTCATGTCTCCAACTTAATTAGGGGCTGAGTTAGAAAAATTGATTAAAATACACAAGTTAGAGCCCAGAGGGTTAAATATTAGACTTTTTCAAAATTTTTATTATTTGTCGTTTGATATGAGGTGTTTAGCTATAAGTATGCAAAATTTCATGTCTCCAACTTAATTAGGGGCTGAGTTAGAAAAATTGCTTAAAATACAGAAGTTAGTGACCGGAGGGTTAAATATGACTTTTTCAAAATTTTATGATTTATCGTGTTATCGCAAGTGTTCAGCTATAAGTATGCAAACTTTCATGTCTCCAACTTAATTAGGGGCTGAGTTAGAAAAATTGCTTAAAATACACAAGTTAGAGCCCAGAGGGTTAAATAATAGACTTTTTCAAAATTTTATTATTTGTCGTTTGATGTGAGGTGTTCAGCTATAAGTATGCAAAATTTCATGTCTCCAACTTAATTAGGGGCTGAGTTAGAAAAATTGCTTAAAATACACAAGTTAGAGCCCAGATGGTTAAATATTAGACTTTTGTCAAAATTTTATTATTTGCCGCTTGATGCGTGGTGTTCAGCTATAAGTATGCAAATTTTCAAGTCTCAGACATATATAGTTTCTGAGAACGGGCTCTGTGACAAACGGACAGACAGACAGACAAAGGAGTGAGACAGGTAGGGTTTCGTTAGATGAATGAAACTCTAAAAACATGCTGCGGATGACTGTAACAATATCCTAAAATTACATTACCATCAGCGATCTACCAATCCCGAATTTAGTTTATATTCGTTTCATATATTCTTATTCTTTTGTGCGGCCCTGTAAAATAACTATCAATAAAATATACAGTAAAATCTCTGAATAGCGGACACCTCGAGAATGCAGAATTTGTCCTTTTTTTGGAGGTGTCCGATACTGTGAGTAAAACATGTACAGTTATTTAAGTGTTGGTATTCGAAAAAATGTCCGCTAAATAGAGGTATCCGCTTATCAGGTGTTTCCGTTATGGAGGTTTTACTGCATAATAGTATCATCCTTTACAAGAAAATTGCATGCTGTATGATAGACAGACAGACATCCAGAGAAAGATAACCTCCCGGAGCAATAAACACTTATGTCTTTTGTTTTAATCATCCACAATCGTTTCTAAATTTCGTTATACGAGTATTAAAAAAATCTGTTAATTTTCAGTCGATAGACTGACAACTATCTTTTAGCCTGAGTTTTTAGCCGGATTTAGCCTGTTGTATGTCATACAACAGGCCAGATTTTATACGACAGACTAAAAACGGTCACCGTGGTACGGTGTACTGTATTATTAATTGTTTGCCCACCAAAACGGGTTGCCACGTGTTGTTGCAAGGTTTGTGATCACGTGGTTGAAACTGATCTATTCAATATTACTGCGTGCGTATTTTTTTTTATTATTTGCTCCATGTGTTCAAACCAGTTGTCTATGAAAACATCCACCGGTGAAAATGACGCACACCAAATTTCTGTAACGTATGCAGATAAATTGTGCTTTTTTATCAGTTTTTTCAATATAATTTTTAAACGGTTTGGAACTTATTTTTCATATTAGGTGCATTCAGTAGGTGGCCCTCATAGGTACCTTCTGGTGCAATCAGAAACGAAATCCGACAACTATTTTTTGAGTTATGCTTGACGAAAGGTTTTTATTAGGCTTCTTTTTTAGTAGGACATGGCGTTAATATCCATCGTAGCTGTAATGTGTCCGGACAGTAATATTTTGCTGAGTATTAGCCTTCGCTTCGCTCAGACAATTATATATCCCATTTTCATAAAATTTGAAATGACTCGACATTAATTTTACAACAATTATATATTTAAAATTCCAGACCATTCGGTTGGGTAGCTTTTGCTCTGTTATATGCGGACGGACGGACGGACAGACAGGTCGACGGACCGAACGACGATTATAGGTGCTACATATTTATATGATTACGAACGCACCTAAAAACGGATCGCCAGCTCGCATGCGTATTGTAATGTGCTATGAGAGAAATGAGTGTAATAGAGGGCGTTGAATACAGGCGTTTCATTGTACCACTTCACACAGACGATATTGTGTAATGGTTAGAGTACCCGTGTAGTAAGGCGAAGTTTGCTGGTCGTGTCTCTTTTTTTTTTTTTAAACTCTTTAGGAGTTTTGTTTCTATCTTTATTATTTTTATCAGTTATTCTGAATTTTTTTAATTCGATTCTTGTTAATGAAATTAAGTTTTAATATTTAATATTATTCATTTACATATTTATTTTTATTGATTTACAACCAGTTAACAAAATATTATCATTTTTTGATCGATTCTTCTTAATGAAACTAAGTTTTAATATTTAATATCACCTAAGGTCCATATTTTAATAATAAAAAAGGAACATTTTTTGATGCAATAAGTTAAAGTTGCAGCATAAAAATATTTTTTATGTAATTTTTTTCGTTGTTATTATTGCATTAAAATATATGTTTCATTTTAATTATTAACGTATAGTCCTTGGGTGATATTAAATACTTAAACTTAGTTTCATTAACAAGAATAGGTTAAAAAATTGCTGGATGTGCAAATCCAAAAACTTTCTTCTATCTCATATATTTTAATATTTCAAAATGTTGTTACAAATGTCAATATTTCATTTTTATTAGTCCAATACTATATCAACTTTGACTTTCATCTTAAATTTCTGCTATAGTCAATTAATTGGAGTAAAAACGAGCTAATCTCAATCATGATGTTTATTAAAATCATTACAGTCATTCAGGGTAACTTTGATCCGCATTTTCCCTATTTTCACATGCCACACTCTTATTTTAAGAATATTGTTGCAACTAGGGGCATAAAAGAGAAGAAATTATCCTAAATTACTGTTTGTCTATCAAAAATTAAGGAATAATACGGATAAAAGCATTAAAAAAGGAATTTTTAACCTGGTTCAAAGTTAACCAGCCATTTAGGGTAACTTTGCACCATATGATATATATTATTTAAAATAATTCATTATAAAAAAAAAAAAAAAATTATAGTTAGGACAACTTTAAACCCCCAAAAATGTTTTCAGATATGTAAAGACTCCGAATTTACATTTCCCAACATCACAAGATTTGTATAATTTATGATATTACAACAAATATTATGCATAAGAAAAGTGGAAGAACAGAACCATGAATATTTAGAACGAAAAAAAATTTTTTTTATTGTTCATATAAAACACAAAAATGCAGTGAAAAACAATTTTCAATGTTTTAACTCAATAATATATCCATAGTTACAGTAGTACATACTAGTACTAGTATTATTCAAACAAAAATAAAAAATGTCGAATGCATGAAATGTCAAATTTGAATAGCTTCGCCCCGAAAAACGCCTATAAATGAATTTTATGTAATTTACACATATTTGTGAGAATAAATACATGTTATATCTAATGCACACTTTCGGCATTTATATAAAATATACGTGCAAATATGGGAAATTTTTGACAGTAATTATAAGTAAGTATAATCAGTAAATTATAAACATAAGTATAACTTTGAGCCGGCTCAAAGTTACCCTGAAAATGTGGTAAAATGCTAGTGCCATCTTATTTTACATTTTATTAAATATTAATAAATAAATAATCACAAAATATTACCACATTTACAACATTTAGATAATAATATGTCTTATAAATGAACATATTGTTACTTGCTATGAAAATTTAATTGGATTACAACAACTTCAAAACAGCATTCAAAATTAACTTGAAAACAGTACTTCACAAAAATAGTTAGATGATGCAATTAATTGCGCATAACATTGCTAATTTATTTTCTAAAATAAAGAGTAGAAATCCCAGTTTAGAACCTTGCCAACAGAGCACAGTTCTGGATTTTATTTAGTCTTTTGGAGTCAAAAATATTGAAAAATAGGATGTGGTGCAAAGTTACACCCCATGGTTCAAAGTTAGCCTGAATGACTGTAGTTTTTCGTTATTCTGTTGTATATCAGCTGTTCGCGAATAGTAGACTTATCAGGATCCGTCCCTTCACCAGCCTTCGAAAAATCAAGAAAATTACACAAAAAGCGCTATTATAGTGCCCCTTTCGGCAGAATATTTCCAAATTCAGGGAGGACCTTCTTCCCATGGCCAAAAACATACACAATAAATTTGGTTCAATTCTATGCATAACTTCATACACTTTTCAATGGTACAATATTGAAAACGGCACAAAAATTGCTATCACAGCGACCACTTCCGGCGGAATTTTTCCAAATTCAGGGAGGACCTTCTTGCCATGGCCAAAAACATACACAAAAAATTTGGTTAAATTTTACGCATAACTTCAAACACTTTTCGATGGTACAATAATTAAAATCGCACAAAAATTGCTATTACAGTGCCCCCTTCCGGCGAATTTTATCCAAATTAAGGGAGGACATGGCTGCCATAGCTAAAAACTTTTAAAAAATTGGTTCAATTCTATGCATAACTTCATACACTTTTGGATGGAACAATGGCGACAGAACACGGGACAGCTAGAAATTTTCTATAAACATGTTTTTTGGTATCTTTGATCCATAAAACGTGTAAATCCGTCGAAAACCGGAAGTCGAAAAAAATTTCGATTACAATACTTTCTTCTATTGAAGATAGAAGAAAGTAAAAATCTGAATAACTAATCGTAAATTAATTAAAACAAAAAAATAATGTTACAATCTAGTTTAATTAAGAAGAATCGATTAAAAAAAATCAGAGCAACTGATAAGAAATCATTGATAAAAAAAACCAAATTCTTAAAAAGTCTAAAATAACGAGTACACAACCCGCAAACTTGGACTTACTAGAAGGGTACCCTAACCGTTACACCATAACATCTATGTGATCATAGCGAAACGACTTCATTATACTTATTTCTCTCACAGCAGATTACAATACGCAGGCGTGCAGAGCGATCCGGTTTTAGGTGCGTTCGTAATTATATAAATAAGTAGCACCCATAGTCGTCATTCGGCCCTTCCGTCTGTCTGTCCGTCCGTCCGCATATAACAGAGCAAAAACTAACCGATTTTAAATATATAATTTAAAATGTAATTTAAAATATATAATTGTTGCAAAATTTTGTCGAGTCTTTTCAAATGTTATGAAAATGGGATGTATAATTTAATTACAGGGACAGTCAAAAGTTTTCCGTTACGTTACGGCCAATGCAAAAAAAATATTTAAAGTGCATTTTAATGATACTGCAGCTTTTCGAAAAGAATGAAATTGATATGCACTTATGAAGTGCATTAAAATATACATTCAGTACAATATGTGGTGCAAAAAATATTTATATAACTAGTTATAGTACGAACGCACCTCATTTGCCACGTTTCTCGTACAATTGCCAACTTCTTTGAAATCGTAGCCAAAATGCAATGGCTAGAATCTTGTATTCATATGGAGCGGATGGTTATAAAGTTACAAATGGACGGTTGTTTAGCAGGAAATTGTGCCTGTACATTAATATGAGGCAGCACAAGGAATGGCTTAACCCGGTAAACAAGCGACACCGTGCGTGAAACAATATATTCCTTCGCGTAAAACGATGTTGTGCATATGGTGGAACTGGGAAAGGATTATCCATTATGAATTTCTTGAACGGAACCAAACGGTTAACGTGGAACTCTATGTTCAACAGATGGAATGACTAAATACAAATATTCAAGAGAAAAGAAAGTGCTAATTGGCAGAATGGAGTTCTTTTTGCTGCACAACAATGCCCGACCTCATTGCCAGTATGACCAAAGAAGCCATTCAAACGCATGGCTGGGAAGTACTGCCACATCCGGCGTACTCTCCTGATTTGACACCAACGGATTTCCATATCTTTCAAGTTTTATGCGCGGAGTTTCGTTCAATACTCTTTCAGAATTGAGAGCTTGTTTGGATGACTTTTTCGAGTCAAAACTGGATGATTTCCACCAATGAGGTAATGAAAATGTTGTTGAACTCTGGAAACGAAGTTGTTGTGCCCTACAACTTCATTATTGATTAATTAGTTGGTAATTTTTATTGAAAAATAAACTTAAAATAGTCGGTGGGGACTTATTTGCCAACCCAGTTGTCATTCAATAGTTGGCATTCCATTAAATGCCCCGAAATTTAACATAAATTAACTCAGTCAAAAAAAAAAAAAATAAATAAAAAAAAAAATACAGATTCCAGTAGAAAAAATTATTTAAATAAACGGCGGGAGCTTAGTTGCCAACAAATTAAATTCACTCGCCACCAAACGCGATAAGGCGCCAAGTCAGGCGACCATTTGATAAATTAAATAGAGACGTGAGTCAGTCCGTATTACAAGAGCTTTACGTAAAAAGTTCTATTTCAAGCAAGTTGTATATAACAGAGTTAAGAAGTGGGTAAGTGTGATCTCAAATCGCACAGAGGGTTTCGTTTAATATCTCTTTTAAAACACTTTATCCTTAAATTAATAAATCAAAATTCTTAGTTTATAATGATTAAATCCTTACATAAATGGCAGCATCATTACATATAATTTTAAAATAATTAGAAAAATATTCAAGAGAAATTATTTAAATAAATTAAAAAAAAATCCGAATATTTTAAATTCAGCAATTTAAAAAAAATTACCGCATGTAAAAATAAACTAAAATTTTAATAGCAAAAACTTGTTTAAAACATATTTAAAATGCTCAAATAATTCAGAAACAATCCATATTAATTGTTTGACTTTCCAAACACTCACTATATGGCGCCACAAAAAGGGTTTTAACATTTATTAAAATACGAAATAAAAAAGGAAAAAAAAACATTTCAATTTCTGAATAATTTTTCTAATGATATGATGAAAAAAGTTGCCCTATTATTTTAAAAAATGGCCAGTAGATCACAGCAGCAAACAAAAATATTGGTTCTAGATTGAAATTCCCTATTTTCCCTGTCTTTATACTTTAAAAATTACCGCTGCGGAAAAAAATAAAATAAGCCTTTAAAACGTTCAAAAACAAAAACAAAAACAAGAAAAAAAAAAAAAAAGGAAGGAATTTTTTTTAAAAACTAAATCCACTTGAAAAAATCGTGTGATAATAATAATAATCAAAATTTTAAATTTCCGCCTGAGAGTTTCGAAACCACAGTCTTCTGCTTGCAAGACGAATGCTTTACCCCTACACTATGGACACTCAGCGAAAAATGATGATATTAATATTATGTTTTGAAATCGAAAAAGAACGAACTCATTTAATTAAAATAATATCAGACCTTTTTCAAAATTTTACGATTTTGGGTATGACAAGGAGTATTCAATGTAAAGAATAAAACAAAAAAATTAAGACTGTAACTTAAATAGTTTTCGTGTACGAGGCTGTGACGGTCAGACAGAGAAGCGAGACTATAAGGGTGAGATGAACGAAACTGTAAAAAATAGTCTTTTGTAACAACCTTGTAATTATAACAAGCTTATAGTATCAATTTTAAAGGGAATTTACACATATTTATGACTTAAAATTAATAAAAAATAGATACTTAATTTCTTACGAAGCAAAATTCAACATAATGTGGTTCTTACAAGCTTTAAAATTTCTCGAAGACTTAATAAGTGGCCATATTAATATCACTTTATAAAGAGTGATACACGAAAACATCATTTATTAAAGAACTTCAAAAAATAAGTCAATTGTGATTTGAACAGATGAAAGTGTATAAGATAATTAGATGATAATTTTGTAAAACATTTTTCTACTAACAAAAAACTCGTCTTAATAATCCTCTAAATTTATGTACTTTTACCAAATAATATGATTAATTTGTTGAATGTTGCGTATGATTTTATCTTAAAGCGACAAAATATTAAAAAAAAAAAAAAAAAAAAAAACACTGTTGGCTCGGCCTACAGCCCCAGGTAGATTTCGAAGTTAAGTGCTAATTTCAACAACAAAAACTAAATCATGATTAGAGATAAACGCACTTTAACAATTTTATCTGACCGCTTTTGACGAGTTTTTATTTCATTTTTATATAAGAGCTGGTTTGATCAGAATCATGTTAAGGCGGTATTAAAAAAAATATACTTTTCCATGCTCGAAATTTTCTGGCATGTTTTCAGATTCATTTTTAAAAGAAATAGCATGAAACTTGCAGACGTGATTTTTGAAGAGATTTAAAAGCGACCTGTCTTTTTATTTTTCGTTCAATTTATTAAAACTTGATTTATAAACAATTATTTTCTCAGTAGGACAATATTTTTCGTTTCCAATACAATCGCTTCGGGAAATTTGGTTCATAATGCCAACTTTGACATCATTTTTTGAAATATATTCTGCCTCTATCAAAAAATCGACCATTACGGTACATTATATAGTGTCTGAATAAGAAAACCTACCAAATGGATGCGTTTGAGAGCAAAAATGAATTTAAAAATGAGTCAGAAAATAAGCAGTTTGGATTTGAATACAACCGTAATACTATGATTTTTTTCCACCGCTATGTATTTTTAATTTGTTTTTGCCGTAAGAATTGGTCCTATAAAAATTTGTCAATAAAAATGTTGTAGATAATAAAAAAAAAGATGTATAATAAATTCATGCGGATTTTATATCTTGTGAATTGACGAAGTTATGGATTTTTTTTTTCTTCAACCCCTTCCCCCTTTGTTTTTGTTTTCGTTTTTTTTTTTTTTTCCGGTAGGAATTGGTCCTATCAAAAACTTCTTAGGATAAAAGTTGTAGATAATGTTAAGAACATTTATAATAAATTTAATTGGATTTGATATCTTGAGAATTGAAGTTATGAATTTTTTTCTCCCTATAACCCTATTGTTTTTTTAGCCCATTTTTGAGCCCCCTTAAGCCTATTTTTATTTTATCAAAAGTCTGTGATACATAAATTTTTGGCCCTATTTTTAGAAGTAAAACTTTAAACTGATTTGATTTTGATGTGCACACAAATTAAGGAGTTATGGGGTTTTTTCGGTTTTCACAAAACCCTTCCCTACTTCTATCCCCTTGTTCCGATTTTGCCAATTAACGAACTTGACTGAGATTTTATGCCCCTTGTTGTAGAACTTCAGGATATTTGTAGAACCGAATCTTCAGGTCCCAAATGCCTAAAGTTCCACAAATAAAGTGCGTGGTTTCATCTTCATATTATCCATAAAAAAGCTAAAGAATATGAATTTGGGACTACCACACACAGAAAACGGGGAAATAAAACATTGAACTCCAATTAAGTACAAAATGAAACAAGATTAAAAAGGATAGAGGAAAAAAAAAAAACAAATTACCAAATTAAAATCCATACTGTCATAGCATTAGGTATAACAAATACACTCATTATGCATTTTATTCTCATTTAAGATAGTATACTATTAGAAATTAATATGATATTGTCCTAAGTAGGCTAAAAATTAAATACAAGTTAATCGTTAACTTTATTAAATATTAATGAATATGAATAAATTTAATATGAATTGATAAATAGATAAGTACAACTACACCATTATACAAATAAAAGTATCCAATCAACATCCATTATAAAATGTGTATTAGCAACGTAGTTATAAATCAAATACTGTTTTTTTTTTTTTTTTTTTTTTTTTATTAACCATTGCGTATTATTCAGAAAACGCCACCCTCCATATATATATATATATATATATTGGTTTTGGGTTCTAGGCAGGGTTCTCTCTGGCTTTTGACCAACATTAGCGGTTTGGCGAATAAGAAATAAAAAACAGTAACCAAATGAAACGAAATATTAGCAAAATAGATTCGGCGTGAAACACTGAAAAATCTATCTTTAACCCCTTATTGTATCCGTTTTTTCGAGTATGTTCCAAAATAACCCAATTTTTTTGTAATTAGTTATAAAATAGAAATTCGGCTATTCGCTACAGAAACTATTCAAAATAAGTACATTCTAAATGTCTCCTAAATGTGCAAATGTTTCAGACATTCTTTTAGCACTGTAAGTATAAATTCAAAACAGCTATCTTTGATTTACCGTTGTCAAAATATACACTAAAAATTGCTATGAAATTCCGATATAAACCGATTGAAAAAATTGAACAGCCAATGATACTTTACACACAACTAATAAATAGTCTGGTAATAGTCCAGGCAATAGGGAATTTTACCTAGCAAAATTAATGGTAGTACTGGAAATCGGCTTTCTAGATGTTTTTTGGGTCGCTGAATCCGAATTTGTAACTTCCCATCAAAATTTCCCCTGG
This sequence comes from Maratus speciosus, assembly GCA_963932465.1. Taxonomy (NCBI): domain Eukaryota; kingdom Metazoa; phylum Arthropoda; class Arachnida; order Araneae; family Salticidae; genus Maratus; species Maratus speciosus. The sequence continues at coordinate 447,592,739 of OZ010797.1, forward strand.
CAACCTCCCCAAATTTTGGTAAAAAGCCCACCAAAAAAGGTTTTTATTAAAAAAATCAATTTTTTTATTGTTTTAGTGAAAAAGTATCTAAAAATTCAGAAAATAGACAACATTTCCAACAAATTAGATATATGACATTATGACTTAGGATGAAGGGGAAGGGGTATCTGCCTCGGAACATGCGCGCGGTGCTGCGTAAACTAAGTTGCGCAATTCCACTTAACCACTCACACGTTTATATTCGCCTTCCCATCTCCCCTCCGAGCTTTCTCTATAAGGTTTACTTTAAGATTTTTGTGTCGCTGAGTCCGAATTTTTAACTTTCCCCGAAAAAATCCCCCGCCCGAAACCCCCCCCCCCCCCCCCAAATAGTTGTTTTTAACTTAAATTTCTTATTGTTTTAGGGGAAAAGCATTATGAAATTCAGAAACTAGACAAAATTTGCAACAAATATGATATATGACATTATGAATTAGGATGAACGGGGAGGGTGAGGGCTGCCTCGGAACATGCACTGCGGCGCTACGTGCACTAAATGATGAAGTCCAGGCAATAGGGGATTTTATCTGCAAAATTAATGGTAGTACTGGAAATCGGCTTTCTAGATGTTTTTTGGGTCGCTGAATCCGAATTTGTAACTTCCCACCAAAATTTCACCCGGCAATCCCCCGAAAAAATTGATTTTTTGAAATAATTTGGTTTTTGAGAAAAGTGCGCGGTGAATGTTCCGAGGCAGCCCCCTCTCTCCCCGTTTATCCTACGTCATAATGTCATATATCCTATTTGTTGCAAATTTTATCTAGTTTCTGAATTTAGTAATGTTTTCCCCCTAAAATAATAAGAAATTTAAGTTAAAAACAACTATTTCGGGGGGGGGGGTTCGGGGGGGGGATATTTTGGGGGTAAGTTAAAAATTCGGATTCAGTGACCCAAAAAACTTAAAGTAAACCTTTATAGAGAAAGTTCGGAGGGAAGATGGGAGGGCTAATGTAAACGTGTGAGTGGTAAAGTGGAATTGCGCAACTTAGTCCACGCAGCACTGATGCGCATGTTCCGAGGCAGATTCCCCCTTCCCCTTCATCCTAAGTCATAATGTCATGTATCTAATTTGTTGCAAATTTTGTCTACTTTCTGAATTTCTATCTACTTTTTCCCTAAAACAATAAAAAAATGGAATTTTTAATAAAAACCTTTTTTGGGGGGCTTTTTACCAAAATTTGGGGGGGTTGTCGGGGAAAATTTTGGTGGGAAGTTACAAATTCGGATTCAGCGACCCAAAAAACATCTAGAAAGCCGATTTCCAGTACTACCATTAATTTTGCTAGGTAGAGTCCCTATACGGTCTCTACTGCCTGGACTATAAATGGATAATTTCAACACAGCATTCCAGCAAAACTTTTCTCTATTTGCACTTGATGCGAGTAATTTTATTTTGTGTTTTCACCAGCGCGACGCCGGCTCATAGACAGTAATTAACTGACAATAGAGAAATACCTATCACATAATCCTTTTGTGTTTTTGTCGGTTGCTAATCTAAATTGGTATTAAGTCAGTATCTCTATAAATAGAGATACTGACACGCTGAGGTAAAACATGTAAAGCGACATCAATTGTTCAGAAACGCGAATAAAAATCTCGACTGTATTGGCATGCATACAAACAGCGCAGAAACTGAACACTCGCAATTTGGCGAGTCGCATTGCTCGTTTACTCTCCAAATGAAGCATTTTGTCGTGATTTGGCGTAATGGCGAGCGGCAGCGAGAACTCTGGTTCTAGGTGCCATGATCGGCACAGATCCGCAGAAAGTTTTCAGAAATTCCAACGTAGGAGCGATCGCAATATGTCATTTCATACGATATCTTCCTAAAAGGAGAAAATAGAGTTGAGCTTGCGAAATGAAAAATTTTTACTCTTTTGCAGATTAAAAAGAAAAAAAAATGTTCTGTTTATTTCCTAATTATTTTTAATATTATTATTTTAAATTTTCATCTTCATGGGAACACATATTTTAAACTAGCCGGAATTGGCAATCCCAAAACTTTCTTCTATCTCATACATGTTAATACATCCTGAAAAATGCGGCATAGTAGCACCACCGGTTAAGTGATTTAGAACAAAATCTAATCAGAAGCAATTTATGTCAACTGCTAACTGAACCTGAAGTTTGATGAAAATCCGCACATTAGCTTTTGAGATTGAACTATTGCAGAAAACGTAAAATTTTCTGCATAGCAGCGCCACCTGTTGGGTGATTTACACCAAAAACTAATCAGGACCAATTTATACCACAGCCTAACTCAATTTTAAGTTTGATGAACATTCATGCATTAGTTCTTGAGATACAGCTATTGCGGAAATCGTGAAAAATGCAGAATTGGAGCGCCACGTCTTAGGCGATTTACACCAAAAACTAAACAGCACTAATTTATATCAGGGACTAACAGAATCTGAAGTTTGATAAAAATTCGTGTATCAGTTCTTGAGATAGAGCTATTGTAATAATCATATATCAGCATAGCAGCGCCACCTGTTGGTCGAATTACACCAAAAAGTTATCAGCAGCAAATTATGTCAAGGACTAATTGAATCTGAAGTTTCATAAAAATCCGTGCATTAGTTCTTGACCTATAGCTATTGCGAAAATCGTGAAAAATGCAGCATAGCAGCGCCACCTGTTGGGCGATTTGTATCAAAGAGTAATCAGCACCAATTTATATCAGGCACTAACTGAATATAAAGTTTTATTAAATTCCCTTCATTAGTTCTTGAGATAGAGCGACCACAAAATTTGTGTCACATACAGACAGACAGACGGGCAGACAAATAGACAGACATTTTCTAAAAACATGTTTTTCGGGTTCTCTGACCCCTAAAAGGTGTAAATCCGTCGAAAACCGACGAAAATTTTCACGAATCCAATACTTTCTTCTTGTGAAGATAGAAGAAAGTAAAAAAAGTAAAACCGATTTAATTTGTAAAAATAAATTAGTACTTTTACCAAATAAACGTCATTGAAAAAGTAATAAAATTCGATCTATGACACAAACAGAGTCATGTTGATGTTCTGATGAAACTAAACCGATTCTTGATTTCCTTTTTAGTTTTAGATGAAAAACATTATGAAACTTCAGAGATCAAGGAAGCCTGGTGAAACTCTGTCTTTGTTCCGTGCAAAGTACTAAAAGTTTAATTAGTTTACGTGCGAGAGAGCATCTAAACCTGCAATTCTATTGAAGCATGCTTTGACGCTCTAGTTACGTCAGAAGTCTTCTTATTTAGAACTTTCGTATTCAAGAACTAATTTCCAGCGAAAACTTTTGATTAAGAATTACAATTACTTTAGAAAAGAGCTGCACTTGATATTTTGATGAATATTACTGAGGTTAAAATAAGTGCCATAACTTGAAATAAAACATTGAATGAAATAAAATATGTACTTGAAATATGCATAGTATAGTCATAATATAAAATCATAATATGAAATGATTAATTTGTGGACTATAAATTTATTGTTTTAAGTTTTTATTTTCATGATAACAGAGATTTTAAAAATGAGCAAAACGATTAAACCTTAAATGCATGAATTTTTATTTTGTTTCTAAAAAATTATATATGATTCACTGAAAGGTTTATTACACAGGAAAAATAATGAAAAAAATCAGAAATACATTTATAATACGTCAGCCTTTTATTATATCGCATATCTGCAATACAAGTAAAAACTAAAATATTGCAAATTAGTAAATATTTTAATAAGTATGAATCTAAATACCTTATTTTTTATAATTTTTTATTTTGTAAAACTTAACCTTTAAAGGCGTGAATTATTTTTTCAGAGTTATGCTTTTTACTCTTATATTAAAGTTTAAACACCAGAAAGTTTAAGACAGATTTTTAATTTTATATAGTAGCATAGTTTTGTACTTTTAACAAGATGGCTATCTATTTATAAATATACTGATGATTGCTAAAAAATAAATAAAAAGTTATGTAGATATGCATCACTATGCATTTAAGGGTTAAATTTGTGTAATTATATAGGTTTTTCCTTTTAATGCATTTTTTTATTATTTTGTTCAGAAAACATTATATTTGAGTCTATTTTTACCCGACTGAAAAGAAGAGTTATGTGTTTCACGCGTATCTGTATATGTGGATTTCTTTATACCCTCGAAACATCCCAACGGCTGGATGGATTTTAATGAATGAGATCTCTATCAATTCGCCTTAACATCCCGATGGTTATAGGCTAGGTTTTGTTTTTATAAATTCAAAATTGCGGCCGTAAAATACAAAATGGCAGTAGAGACGAAAAAAAAAAATTGCGCACCCTATTGAGTGGCATATTATTGGATAGGTCTTTCAAAATGAAGACGATGTTTGATTAACTATTTTACAGCCAGAAGCTCCGTTAAAATATCATACAACCTGGAAGTTATGTATGTATTGTGGATCTGTAACTTTACTGCAACTCTAACCATCATAGACATCTATAGACCTCATCAAAACAGTGTTTATAGATAGGAACTAATGGTTAAGCACAACTTAAAAGTCATCAATACAAGTAAATAAAAAAATAGGTAAGTAATATAAACAAGTAATATAAAAAAAAAATATTTTAAGTCAATTCCTACTTAGGTCAATAAGATAATTTTTTTTCTCCCATTCTTCTTTCCTTTTGAGTGGCGCTTAAAATGCCTTGATTATGAAGAGGGCTCTCTCGGTCTTAAAATACCTTGATTAAGAAGAGGGCTCTCTCGATTATTGAAAATTAATTAATTTAATTTAATTAATGAATTAATATTTGAAAAAAACTGGATTAACATCAAGTGTCATCCACTACAAGATAAAAAAAATATTTGAGCTTGATTGGATGAATAATAAGTATTTTATTAACAACTGAAAATTTGAACAAGATATATATATATATAGCGAGAGTGCGAGCTAATAGTAGGAATTGAAAAAAAAAAATAGTTTCACATTGATGAGAAATAAGTTCGCTTTTTTCGCAGTCGGGTATTTTGATTTTTTTAATTTAATTGTTTATTGTTAATTATCCACTAGAGAAACCTCGAAAAAAATTGCTTCTGTTGGACATAATGTCACTCCTGAGTTACATAACAAAAATTACTCAAAAAATTATAATTTTAAATTATATACTTACTTAAGAGTGTTTATACTACACAATAACAATTATTTAACGATATAATAACTTTTATAATGCTTTATAATAGTTTTCAGAATTAATAATTATTACCTTTTAAAGAAAGAGAAAAAACGCCAGTCGAGCACATTGCACGCACAATCAACAAACAATGTTATAATTTCATAGTGATAAGAAATCAGAATAGAAACAGACTTCACGACTTTAAATGTATGTTACCACACGTAAGTAACACATAATAATTCACCAAAAGATCAATAGAAAGCGCAAAATGGCAAAAAAAGATTATGTTACGCCTGACATATACTAAGCAATTAAGGGTAAACCCTCCGCTTACCAGGGGGTCCAATGGGCCAGGCAGATACAATCAAAATGATTTTTCTCACGAGAAAAAAAATGATTAAAAATCCTGTAAAAATGTGACTTTTTCTGGAATGTTCTACCGTTTTTATATGCAGTTGCGATTAAAAATTTGCTTGAAATTTTTTCTAATTTCTAATTTATTTCATTACTTAACATGCAGGTACAATGGACTAGCCCATTGGAACAGGTATAATAAACCTTCAAAGTTTTACAGGGTTGCCATAATTTATCGCTAATTCTGCGGTAATATTTGTCCCCAAAGTTGCCAAGCGTCGCCAATGTTGTGGAACAGTTATTTACAAGACTCTTATATTCCTATTTGGTCTATGACAGTCAATGAGCAATTAGTTGCTTTTTGCGGGAAATGTCCGTTCTGGCAATATATAACATCTAAACCTGGAATGTATTGTTTGGAATTTTAGGTAACTTGTGACAGCATAGCATCGTATGCTTGGAAATTGGAAGTATATACAGGCAAACAGGACAAAAGAGAGTTGCATCAAGGTGTATATGTAGTTAAAAGATTGACAAAGGAAATTGAAAATTATGGTCGTAAATATCACATGCGATAACTTTTTATATAAATTAGCGATGCACCTTAACACTATAAAACCCGGAAATTTTACTCAAGTTTTATAAAAATATTTTACACAGGAATTTTTATTTAAATCTGTTTGTCATATTTATTTAACATTTTTCTTCTTAGAGTCTTTTAAATTAATTTTACAAAAGAATTTCTGGTTCGAACCGAAATATATTCATATGGTAGGGGTCAAAATGATCTCTCACGGTCTTTTTAATGTTAAATTAAAAAGTATATACATCTCTTACTGGAACAATTCAAGAAAATAAACCGGAATTACACGTTTCGTACACAAATCCAAAAATTCGTATTGTGTATTCTACATTATTTCGATTTCCAGAAAAAGCAACTATCGTCTCTTACTGTTCAAAAAAAAAAAAAAAAAAAAAAAAAAAAACGAAGAAGGAAAAGTTATTAGTTTGCTTACTAATATGCATAATACTTATGGTGTTGATGTGTGCTTGCAAAAAAAGTCACAAATTATTCTAGATTAAAATAAAACGAAAAGCGATGCAGACACAATGTACAAAAGGATAAGAACTTACAGTGAGAAATGCATGACATGCAGATGGCCTTTGATTGTATTTTATAATACACTGCTCAAAACAATTAAAGGATATTGCAGTTTTAGGTGGATTTTGTATCTGATAAACTGTTTAGCTGATTGATACATGGTCGACAGACATAGTAGGTTATATGAGAATAAATTACACATGTTTGGCAGAAAAAAATGCATTTTATTACGCATTTGTGTACTAAAGGAAAAAAACACAATTTGTGCATATGAGAAAAAAAGAATAAGAAAAGGTGTTTTCTTCAAAGAAAATCATTTTCAGTAGGGGGTATGGTTTCCACGGGTGGCCAGCAACGTTGAACACCTTTGAGGCATGGACTCAATGATGCTATCAATGACGAGTTGGGGTATTCTGCCCCACTCTTCCAGAAGAGCTCTTTCCAGTTCTTGGAGAGTTTGTGGGGGTTGTTGGCGGCCAGAAACTCGTCTTCCTAGAGCGTCCCAAACGTGCTCGATTGGATTCATGTCTGGAGAACACGCTGGCCATTCCATTCGAACGATTCCTTCCTCGAAAAGGAAATCCTCCACCAGGTTTCAACGATGTGGCCTGCAGTTATCGTCCATTAAAATGAAGTTATCTCCGATTGCTGCAGCGTAAGGGACTACAATAGGTCTGAGGATCTCATCCCTATATCGGCGACCAGTCAGAGCTCCATCTCGAATGATGTAGAGGTCAGTGCGCCCGTCAATGGAGATGCCACCATACACCAACACTCCTCCACCGCCAAATCTGACACTTTCGTGCACGAACGCAGGATTATTCCTACTGCCACGGTCCCTCCAGATGAAAATACGCCTATTATCCGGATGCACAGAAAAACGGGACTCGTCAGAAAACAGAATATTGCTCCATTCATTTCTCCTCCAGTTGACATGCTCGGTTGCCCACTCCCTGCGGTCGCGATGATGCCTTGATGTTAATCTAACACATACCATCGTCGGCGAACATACAGACCTACAGCATGGAGCCGGTTTCGGACAGTCTGAGTTGAAATCGTGGTGCCTGTAGCCGAGCGAAGGTGTTGTTGGAGAAGAGTAGCGTTCATGGTTCGGTGTCTCCGAGCTGTTAACACTAAATACCGATCTTCATTGGGCGTTGTTGCCCGTCTACGACCTTGCCCTGGTCTTCGGTCTGCACATCCACTCTCCAAAAAACGGTTCCAGATCCTGGAAATGACACTTTGTGACACTCCAATGGATTGCGCTACTTCGGCTTGAGTTTGGCCCCCTTCTAACCTACCATCAATTCTCAAAGCTTCTGAATCTGTCAAATGACTTCGCTGAGACATCGTACTCATCGAAACAAAGCAATCACTGAATGCCGATCATCCTTGTCTTCATTCTCTTTTATCCAGTTGAAAGTCAAATTTCATTCGCAGCCGCTGAAGCGACGTTTTTGACGTCGAACTCAAAATTTGCATACTCCACAGTTTGAAAACCAGAAAAATTTGCATTTGTGATTCTCTTCTTCTATTTTCGGCAAAAAAAATTTCGTTTATATCTTTATTTTATATAAAACTTCAAATATCCTTTAATTGTTTTGAGCAGTGTACTAGCCGCCCTTAGAGTTTGGTCTCCCTTAAAATTTATGTTTGGGAAAGCATGCTAAGCATTGTATCATGTTACTTTTATTCATAATTTAATTTACTTGGGCTCCCTTAAATATAATTAATATAATCCATTAACACGTTAAGCGCCACGTCAGTCACCGGTGACTAACACTAAACTTTCCGTTTAAAACGCGTCATTCACCGATGACTGACGTCTAAAATATGATATAAAAATAAAAATATATATATTAGGTAGCTTTCATTACAAAAAGCTACCTATTGCAGCCGTTCGGAGGAAAGCGATTTCAAAAAATTTTGGTATATTTTCATCGATCATGACCCCCAGACCCCGAAACCACCCTCCGTTCAAAATTGATATCTATCTATCTATCTGTCTATCTATCTATCTATCTATCTATATATCTGACCTATGTCACACTGTAACTCTCGTAATTATGAACCGATTTCGATGTAAGTCGGTGTGTACATAGTACATACCAATGTCTCGACCGAGTTCGTTGGCCAGCTTCATCCGTCGTTTTGTTTCAAAATGGCGGCCATTTAAAATTTTTAAAAAATTTTAAAATTTAAAATGTGGTACCAAAAAATTGAAAATGGAAAAATATTTTTTTCTTATGTATTTGACCTTTATACAAAGATTCCGGAGCAGTTTTTTTTTCGTCTATATCTTAAAAAATGGCTGAGTTATAGCATTTTGAATTTCTAGCGTGGCTGACATTTTGAAACGTCCTGAATTTTGTCACGCGATAAAAGGCGTATTTATGAACCGATTTGGATGTAACTTCGTTTATACATAGTACATACGAATGTCTAAACCGGGTTCGTTGGCCAGCTTCATCCGCCATCTTGTTTAAAAATGGCGGCCATTTAAATTTTTAAGAAAAATTTCAATTTGAAATGTGGTACCAAAAAATTGAAAATTGAAAAAATATTTTCTTCTTATGTGTTTGACCTTAAGACAAAGATTCCGGAACAGTTTTTGTTTCGTCTATATCTAAAAAAATGGCTGAGTAATAGCATTTTGAATTTCTGTTGTGGCTGACATTTTAAAACGACCTGATTTTTGTCACGCGATAACAGGCGTATTTATGAACCGATTTGGATGTAACTTGGTCTGTACATAGTACATACCAATGTCTCGACCGAGTTCGTTGGCCAGCTTCATTCACCATCTTGTTTCAAAAGGGTTGCCATTTAAAAAAAAATTAAATTTAAAATTTAAAATGAGGTATTAAAAAATTGGAAAATGAAAAAGATTTTTTTTATGTGTTTGGCCTTGATACAAAGATTCCGGAGCAGTTTTTGTTACTAAAAATTTGTTCTTTTGTTTATATCTTAAAAAATGGTTGAATTATAGCACTTTGAATTTCTAGCATGGCTAACATTTTGAAACGATCTTGTATTTGTCACGCGATAACACACGTATTCACCTATTTCGATGTAAGAAGGCATGTGGATAGTATACATTAATACCTCGACCAAATTCGCTGGCCAGATTCATCAGCCATCTTGTTTCAAAATGGCGGCCATTAAATTAAAAAAAAAATATATATTTAAAGTGAGGTGCAAAAAAATTAGAAATTGAAAAAGGTTTCTTTCTTAAGTATTTGACCTTGATATAAGGATTCAGGAGCATTTTTTGTTTGCCTTTACCTTAAAAAATGGCTCAGATATAGCAGTTTCAATTTCTATTGTGGGTGACATTTTGAAAAATTCGATTTTTTGCATACGACAGCACTCGTATATATCAACCGATTCCGATGTGAGTGAGCATGTGCACAGCAATTACTAAGGTCTCGACCAAGTTCACTGGTTAGCCTCATCCACCATGTTGTCTTAAAATGGCACGCACTTTAAAAAATCGCCGAATTTGGCAGCCAAATATAAGTTACTTTTAAAGAAAAGCAGCTTGGATAAAGCTGACTAATTTCTCGAAATTCTCATTCATTATACTGATAAAAATTAGTATTGAATCTCCTACATTCGGTTTCCACTAAATTGAGCTTCGTGTGTTTGAATGATACAAGTTGGCTTTTTAAAAATAAGGAATATGAAAGCTACCTCTTCTTCCCGGCACTGGCCGGAAGGACTTTTGTTTTAAGTAATTACTGAAAATCTATTTAAAAATTTGTCTAATTTTTATTTATTACAGGATTATACTTTCTTAAAAATTACTAAAAACATTGTAAATTTTTCAGCGCATCCGTGTCAGTCATCGTGGCACTCAGCGTGTTAAGCTAATATTAGTTTTTGTTGTATTAAAATATCTCAATTTGTTGATTTTCTTTAAGCAAGTAAATCCTATAAGCAAGTAAGCAAGGTTTACAATGGAAATCTATGGGAATTTGGCAAAATATTAGAGATATCGCGAAGTTGGGTCACTTTAGGTGACTAATTTTGGTCGCCAAATTTGGCGATATATCGCAAAGTTGGCGACAAACTTGGTGGCATTTGGCGTCAGAACAGCCCCCCTACGGTAATTCCCCTTATATGTATGGAGATGCATTAAATGCTGTTCAATAACCAATGAGATGTGTTTCATTCGGGCGTTGCCATTAAACAATTAACAAATAATCGAGATTTCTGTGCCACGTACGATAGAGTAATATGTATATAGTAGATGATAGATGTTAGTGCTATGAATGCATACATAATATGATTGTCATTGAACGCTGAGTGAGATCAGAAATTGTAGGCAAGACGGGATTTCATTATTCACCTTTCTGAAGAATTAGTCGGATATGAAGAAAGGCTCGCAGTGCCAACGCAGGTTTCACATCCCTTCATACAGAGATACTTATGAGCCGCCAAGAAAAAAAATCAACATGTTATGTTTGTAATAAAAGATCCTTCTAAAACATATCGAAAAACGCGGTCTTTGTGTGCGAAATGTATAGAAAATATTTATGGAGAGCATTCTGTTCTTATTTGTATTTCGTGTGTAAAATAATTCATGTATAACGAAAATAAATATATTGTAATTTTATGCACCGTAACTCTCATTTCCCTCCTTTATACAGTTTATAATGCATATTAATAATAAGTATATCCATTGCGAATCAAATAGTATATAGAATATTTTGAAATCTAATATATTTTATATATGGGTCTAACTGACCCGAGCGGTTATTGTTGTTCGTGTTTTTTTGGTAGTCCGAGGTTTAAACTTATTAATTAATTAAATTATTTTTTTGCAAATTTTTACCTTAATTTTTTTTTTAATCTAACAAAATAATTCCTCAAAATTTACATGTGTGCGTTAACGTCATGTACAGGACCTGATTACTAACGCAGAAAACTTCCACCATTCAAGAGTGATGAAAAACGGTTAAATCTGGGAAAATAAAATAAGCCTTTTTATCAAATGAAATATTTGATTTGTTGACACGCGCGCGCGCACACATACATATTATACAAAAAAGATGAGTTCGGGTTCACTTTTCGAGCCTGAGCCCGAAAGATTTTTTGTCATCAGAGCCCGAGCCTGCCCGAGCAATATACTTAAAGTATGCAATATATAAAGAGACTACACACTCAGAAATGAATACTCAGATTTCACGAAATTTTCTTTAGTTTTGACGAAATGGTTTCCTGGGAAATGCTCCCAGCGAATATTTCGTCAAATTGATGAGATTACTTTCTTAACTTGCTTGACTATATAAATTTCGTCAAAAGAGGGCTGGTGGTGCCATCTATCGAACAGTTTGGAAGCTTCTGTATTTATTGACAGCGGGAAGAAAAAATTCACTTCTCATTTTCCTCGGGGTGATTCGAACCCGCGGCTTTTGGCGTGGAGACCATTGCTCTTCCGACCTCGCTATTGGGGACTTGTATAGATGTGCTTTTAGATTGATGTAATGAATTGTGCTGCGTGCTTATATTTTTATAAGTCAGGTTGTAATTTTAGCGGTGCTGCTATAATTTCTAAAAGTTTTAACTAAGGCTAATTTATTATTATGGTTTTCTCATGGTCAATGAATAATTATAATATGGCTTGATTAAATGATTTATTAGTGAAATTTTTTTTGCTCAATGAATGGTTAGAATATGGCCAGGTTAATTTGTTGCTCCCAAATAACGAATTGTGAAGTGCATATTGCGTGAGATTTTATCACTTTGAGTAGGTGGATAAGATTTTAACACTTTACAGTTTATAAAAGGGAGAGGGATCAATTACGTTTATTTTTAATTTGATTGAATACAGAATATACTTCTTAAATAAATATAAAAAAAGATATCCTGGAAGTTTGAAAATTTATTGACCAAATTTTCTTTTAGAATGGTTTTGAAGAACACAGGAAATTTATTCTTTTCGAATTAAAACATAACGAACAACAACATATAAATAAATAAATAAAACTAATAATAAGCAATCCTAAAAGTTTTAACAGCTAAAAAAATAATAACCAATGAAGGAACAATAATACTACCTATATTTCAGTATTTTCTGAAAAGCCTTAAAGGGCTGTTTTAAAATAAATTATTACAGGACTAACATAAACAAGCAAATATCTGCTTGCTAAAATCGCAGGATTTGAGGAGGTACAGCAACTGTTTCCTTAAAATGCATTGCGTTTGACCGTGCTTGAGGCAAAATTTTCGTCAAATATTTGAGAGTTTACGTTTCGTTAAAAGTCACGTGATGTTGATAGGAAATGATCGTCAAAAACGACGAAATACAGCAAAAGGATTGCTGAATCGTCAAAAGTGAGAGTTTTATTTCTGAGAGTGTAGTATGTTGTGGCCATCACAAAGCTTTCTTCTATATAAATCACGTCAATTAAATCATTTAAATAGTACAAGAAATGACATCAATTTAGCACCAATTCATATCAAAGTATATTTGAATTTGAAGTTTGATGAAAATTCGTGCATTAGTTCTTGAGATACAGCTGTAGCGGAAATTAAGAAAAATGTAGCATAGCAGCTCCACCCGTTGAGCGATTTACACCAAAACATAAACAGCATTAATTGATATCAAGGTATACCTGAATCTGAAGTTTGATGAAAATTCGTGCATTAGTTATTGAGGTTGAGCTATAGTGAAAATTCTGAAAAACGCAGCATAGCAGCGCCACCGGTTGAGCGATTTGCACTAAAACATAAACAGCACTAAATCATATCAAGGTATATCTGATTCTGAAGTTTGTTGAAAATCCAAGCATTAGTTCTTGAGATAGAGCTAATGGAAAATCTCAAAAAATGCAGCATAGCGGCGCCACCTGTTTAGCGGTTTACCACCAAAATGTATAAAACGTTATTCATGTCAAGGACTAACTGAATTTGAAAATTGATGAAAATCCATGCGTTAGTTCTGGAGATTAAGCTATTGTGGAAATCGTGAAAAATGCTGCATAGCAGCGCACCTGTTGAGCGATTTGCACCAAAAACTAATCAGCACCAATTTGTAGCAGGGACTAACTGAATGTATATATATATTTAAATTCCGTGCTTTAGTTATGGAGATAGAGTGCCCACAAAATTCGTGTCACATACGTACAGATAGACAGACAGACAGACAAAGTCACAGACTCACAGACTTTCCTCTTGTAAAGATAGAAGAAAGTAAAAAAAAAATCATAATATTGAAAAGTGTTCTAAATGTAATATCTCATTTTTTAACAACTTCTTTCATGGAAATAGAAATAAATGTTAATTCCTAGCTCATAATTAATTTTATGAAATTTACATTATTTACATTCAATGTTATCGAAAAAGAAATTTCGTATCAAATAAATATATACATTCTTAAGGGAATTCTTATTTGTCTCGCCAACAAGCAAATTTTATGGACACATTAAAGAAATTCGTTCTATCAATAAATAATCGAAATCTACCGAAATTACTATTTATATGACAAATAATGGCACAATGTTTTTCTATTTCCTATAAAAAGTGTACATCTTAAATTATAATCAATTCCTCCCCAAAACGATCTTTCGTAATTCTCATGTCCTTGCAAATCAACTTAAATTAAAATTTTGACACTGTTCTCTGAAAGATCCGAAGTTTCTATAGGAAAAGAGGAAACACTGCTGAATTGCTTTCTGTTGGAATAACAATACATGCTAATCATATTTACCTACAAACAAAAGTGACTTCGTGAATGTGAAGAGCAGAGCAAGCTATATGAGCAAAGTTCTTGATGACGTTATTTTCATATAAAGAACGATTATAACTAGCACACAATAAAACACTTATTATTCGCAAACCTTAAGCTAATGTTGATTGATTAAAAACAAAAGAAAATATTCATTTCGCATTAGATCTCTAAAATAACAATAATAATAATAATAAATAAACGTTCCTATTAAATAAACGGTCAAGTGCGAGCATTACTCGCGCACAGAGGGTTCCGTAGAATAAATATATGAATTTGTAATTGTATTATAAAAAAAAAAAAAAGTTGCTAAAAGAATACTAAGACTTTGTAAAAAACTATACAACGTAGGGTTGGGTATAACTGTATATATTAGAAAAGTGTAATCGGGTATACCATGAAAGTTCAAAGAGATATATGGATTTAAGAAATTTTAAATCTTCAAAATTTAAGAAATTTTAATTTTTTTAGATGTTAAACTCCTATCTTTTCTGAATATTTTGATATAATTGTTTCCTTGAAATTCCCATTAGAACAGAAGTTTTGGCTTTTAGAATTATACCCGCTCAATAGCTGAAGCGGCGTTTCCGAAACTTTAAAGTCATTATTTTCCAAATGGCGTTTTGGGGTATAACGCGCAGGATACCTCAAAAACTTCTAAATATTTTTCATGAAAATTTCAAAACATATATTTCATGTTATTCTGTATAAACTTAACATATAATTTCCTTTTTATTGTTCAAAAAAATATTTTTTTGGGTGATTTTACTGTTGAAATTTTCAAAATTTTGTACTAGCTAAATGCAGCATTGCATTAAAAATATAAAAATAATTTAAATACAAATTTATTGAAGTTTTAACATTACTACAATGTATTATTACAATCTGAAGTATAAGTAAGCACCAAAATTTTCATTCTAATTGCAATATTTATTTTGTAATCCTGCGCGTAAATTGTTGTGCCAATTTTTTGTTCGACAAATGTCTAACAGTTTCGAGCCCCCTATAAATACTAATTCTGTATCTTGCAATTTTTTAAATACATGAAACGAAAGAACATACTTATATCTTTCATTCCAATTAAAATTGTGTTTTAAAATCATATACATTTTAAGACATTAAATGTTGAAAATGATCTTTTTTTCATTTTTTCCACTTTTTAGAGTCCCGAGACCCCTTAAATTATTATGTTTTTAACAATTTGCCGTTTATTGCTTTTATACTGTTACTGGACATTACATTACACATATATATCATTAAAAGTCGTTAACTAGGCATAGAGTACGCCGCCCTGTTCTTGTGTATGTCGAAACTGACCGTACCTTTAAGGGTTAATATCTCAGCTAATTACCGATGATTTTTTTCGAAAATCATTATCACAATGCTTTTATTCTTCTGCAACGATAGGTATATTCAGCGATGCTCAACAATTTTTCTGAATGCCCGTAAATCGAAATTTGTGTATAACAGAAAAATACTAATTACTCAAAAACTATGTGATCTAGGGTAATCGCTATAATTTTCCGGCAAGGTTTATATTAACGTCTACTACCTCTAATTTTTTTCATAATTTTAGTTTCAGTAGATTTGGAATTAGATGGGGGGGGGGGGGACATATTTTTGCGCTACATTTTCAACAATTTCTTTGAAAATATAATACCTAAAATTAAAAGGAATGTATTTTTGAGTTCAGCGCTACAAAGGCTTTCACAGGATACCCCACATGATATACAAAGAAAAGATTTTTTTTTTTCAAGTAGCATAATTAGCCCCTCTACTTTTTTTACTAAATATATTTATGAATGTTTATTAATCTGAAAATATGTGCGTCAATGGTCTTTATTACTTCCCCGAATTTGAACTTTCACTTTCCATAGTTTACGATTAAAATGGCTGTGACAGACAAACAGACAGACAGACAGACGGACAGACACAGGAGTGATCTTATAATGGTTCCGTTTTTACTTTTTAAGTACGGAACCCTAAAAATATCCTAATGGCGCCATATTTCGATTGGCGCCACACCACATAATCAGATTGTCGCCGTCAAGATCGGATGGATATGAATCTGCAAATATCACAATTTATTCACAAACATACTTCCTCCTTAGTGAATGATATGACCAGCACGCCTTTTCTTTCACCAGTGTGGAGGGATCCTGCGCTACTCCTTTTTTCAGTTGATTCTGATCCATTACATCATTTCTTTAAAATATATAAACTTTTGTTTTCGCCTTTTCAATCAGTCCGTAAGCCATTACTTGGGGCCATAACCGAGGGTTTATTCGAACTCATTTTTATTCTCTCTCTCTCTTTTTTTTTCTCTCTCTCTCACTAAGGAAGGGGATCCAGGAATCCTCGAAACGATTGTATGGGATTTTTTTTGTCGTGTCTGTACGTTATTTGTGCGTAAAGTCGTTGTTAAAGATTTTAGCTTTTTTATCACAATTACAATACAAAAAAGAAGAAAAATACGATTTCTGTTTCCCCTTTATTCTGATCAAAACAGCATTAAAATGACTTAAAATGGCATGAGTAATTTTTAAGGGGGAAAAAAAAGTTAATCGAATTTTTTTTTAATATGAGAATAAGTCAAAATGTCAAGTTCAAAAGAATGAGCCCGAAGACTGGGATAAAAATCGTCCGAGCCCGTCCGAGTCCGAAGACTGGGATAAAAATCGAGCTCGAGGCCGTCTCGGGCGCGGGCTGTGGCTGCGGCCGAGCCGTCGCCATTGAAATACTCAAGGCAAGAGGACACGAGTTGTGACGTCATCACTAATAGACCGACTTCTCACTAGTGTTGGAATTCACACCGGAAAATTTTGAATAGCAATTTTCTTTTAATTTATTTGTGGAATATCTGTCATCATGTAAAACAATAATAACTATTTAAATATATTGGTGAGAATTTGGAATCCCCCAATAAAAAATCAGCCAGATGCGACAACACTGTAGCATTCTGCATCTAGCTGAATTTTTATTTGGGAATTCCGAATTCTCACTAGCGTCTCGGTGTAGCTCTGCTCCCTATGAAGATTGCACACGTTTTGTCGAATATCTACAAGAATTATTGGCGAATTGTTTTTGAACTTCTGGGATGAAAAGAACATGTTTGATTTCATATTTTTTGGTGAACATTTAGTCGGGAGGTCAATTAGGGGGCTAATAATAAATTTAATAATAAAATAATAGTTGCGATCACCTATGTAACGGAAAATGCTGGGAATGGTTTGCCATTGTGTTAAATAACTATTTGGGTCCTGTTAAACGTGTGAGTGCATTTGTGTAAAGCATAGCACTCATATTCGTGAACATGTTATTGTGTCTGTGAAAAATTCAAAAGTTTTTTGCTTATGGCATACAGAGTTTTCAACCAAATTTAACACAACTTTCCGAAAACTTGCCAAAGCATAGTAGCAACAGTATACTGCAATTAAAACATGAATATATTGAATATTTGATGAGATATGGACATTTTTATGAGACAATTTTTAACTGCTCATGCGCGGAAGGTTTCAAAATTTTTATTTCATAATTTGGTAGTCAGTATTTTGGGGCAACCTCTATAAAAAGTCCAGTCAAATTTTGTAAAAACTTAGAAAGATATAGTGAGCTTATTGAAAAGTTGTGGAAAATCCCTTATAATAAAGCTATTTTTAGGAAGCAACTCACTATATCGACCTTTCGCGATATTTGACTGGACTTTTTATATAAGTTGCCCTAAATAGCTGAGTACCAAATTATATAATAAAAATTTTAGGATCTTCCACGCATGCGCAGTTAAAAATTATTTCATACAAATGCCCGTATCCCTATGGATAACTGGATTGGATTCAACTAAGTACAAACGAAGCGAAGTATGGCTAGTTTCGCGAAGCATTAAAATGTTATATCGAAAAAAAATTATTGTATTTTGATTTTATTTTAATAAATAATGTCAGTTTCATTACTAAATTATTTTATAGGGTACTGTAAACAATTTTCAAATTTATTTGAAAAATGTAAAAATCGCTATCATTTAAAATGTGATGATGTACAATTCGCCATCATAGCCATTTGAAAAGTGTAAAAATCGATAATAAATCATTTAAAAATAATTAATAATTATGCATATCAGTTAATGCAATAATAATATTATTAATAATAAATTATAATAATATTATATTAACTATAACATATTAATATTATATAATTAATATTATATTAATCAGTTATATATTAATAATATATATATTATATTTATATAATAAAAATATAGAACTATATTATTAATAATATATTTATTAATATTTTATTATCATAAATTTTATAATTATATATTATATAATACATTTATATATAATATAATATATACATTATACATATGGAGATCGACCGAAAATTCGTCTTCGTTTTCTGCTCAAAATCAGAGTTTTGCCGAAAATTCGATTTCGGGGAAAATGCTGTAAAAATACGGCCGGACAGATACTAGACCAAAGCTATCTGTATTTCAAGATTTTCATTTCTTTACTAGGAAATTTTCAACATTACTCATTGATTTGAGCTGTATCGGGTCAAATGAGACATTCTTTATTTATTGCTATGAACTTTATTGTAATAATTATCAGTCATCACTGACTCAAGACGTTTGTGCAAATCATAAAGCAAGTAATTGCATATATGACTAAACTATGAAGACGCTTTTCACGTACACATTAAAAGCTGCTGACTTAACAGAAATAGAAAATTTTTAATTTGAAACCGCAGAAGTGTTTCGAATACTCTTTGAGAAAGTTCCAGTATAACTGATGATCTATTATTATTAATAAGTATATTATTAATATTATATAATATAATTAATGTATATTGATTTATTAATTAAATATGATATATTAATTAATATAATATTAATAATATTATTAATAGTTTTACGCAATATATTAATTATGCAATAATAATTATTAATAATTATGATTAATCACTTAACATAGTAAATCATTTAAAATGTGACCATGTAAAAATCGCCACTGCCACCATAGCCATTTGAAAAGTGTAAAAATTGAAATCATCGATCAAAACAAACAATGCTAACGGACTTTTGCATAGCCAGCGCGAGCAGCAGCAACAAACTCAAATAACTAGTGCCGATTCCACAGCCAAGAGGTAGGAGAAAAATCTCCATAGGGAGCAGAGCTACACCGAGACGCTAGTCGAATTCTCGCCTGTAAGTTTAAATAGTTATTATTGTTTTATAAGATGATAGATATTCCACAAATAAAATAAAAGAAAATTGCTATTCAAAAATTTCCGGTGTGAATTTGCACACCAGTGAGAAGTCGGTCGATTAGTGATGACGTCACAACTAGTGTCCTCTGGCCTTGAGTATTTCGATGGCAGCGGCTGAGGCCGTCTCATCTCTATTGTACAACAGTTCATACATGAAGACATTTCAAATGAAATCTGAATTATACTTTCATTAAAGTTTAGAAAGTTTAATTAGACAAGCAGTATATTTTGGTGCATAAGGCCTAAGTCTTCATTTTTTAGAAAAAATATTGATTAAGACATTTACTTAGATAACAAAGGCATGCAGATTAATGCTTTGTTATCTAAAAATGTATTAAAATATATCGATATTCAAAATAGATTAGGATCTATTTGTAAATAAAAAAGTTCAAATAAATATGTTTCAAACTGCATATTAACAGAAGTTTTTGTTTGTGGCTGTACGTTTTTATCATGACATATCTGAACCACAATTACGTTTTTTGTAATCTATTTCACATAAGTGTCAGCCTTACCCTCACTATTTCCGAATGGTAATCTTCAATTTATTTAATGAGGTGTCTTCGACTTTTGAATGAAATTTTAAAGATGTAAATTGCATGTGACTCTTCATCAATATATCTTCTAAACAAATTATTCCTTAGACATTTGCCTTATATTTTATTTAAAAAAATAAATGAAAGATGTCAAATTAGAGTTTTATAAGGTATAATTAAAAAAAAAATGTACGTATGTTTATCAAAAATAAAAAATATATATGTATGTTTATCAAAAATCTTATTTCTATTGTATTGAATTAAATGAAATTTTGAAATTTTCACATTTAACCTTCAGTTGTTTCTTATGATAACCATTCTTCAGAAATAATAATTAATAGTATCTCTTCTTTGAATTACTTCAAAGCATTTCGGAATATTCCAGTTCCTTTTAATTATGAAAAACTAGCAAAAAGTTTATCTTAAATACTTCTAATCATTTTTTTAATGTATGCTGCCAAAAACATCTGCTTGAATTAATCACAGAGGCAGAAAAATATTTCTTAAAAGAGTGAGAGAATGATAAAAGAGCTATTTTTTGCTTTTATAAATTTCTTTTATCAACAGAAAGAGAAAGAAGGTTATACTTTATACATGGATAAATGAACTATTTTTTTTCACCTATCCCTGTCTCCAATAACCCCTCCCCTCTTTTATTTATCAAAAATAATTAAAATTTCTTAAATCAATTGATCGTGTTTTTGTTTATATAGCTACCGAAGATTAGCTAGAATATTAATCTAGAATAGTTTGAAATAATTCATAATATATATATATATATATATCCAAAAACCAAACCAAAAATTCGAAACTACGGAATTGATTCAACAATAAATAAACTAAACCAAATGACAACAACAAAACAACTAAAAACAACTAACTTCAAAAACAACATACTTTAAAAACGGCAAACTTTAAAAACATTCAAACTAAAACCAGAAGAAATTGAATCCATGGAGACAGGCGGCATGCCCTTGCGACATGCAACTGCGGGGTTAAAACCAGTTTTTATGTGCACAACGCTCCCCAAACAACCTGTCAAGACCAAAAAGAAAAACTAACAAATCGAATGAGCTGCCTAGACCCATCGAAAACCAACAACTGAACATGAAACCCCAAACAATCGTGCACGCAAACCCTGAACAGTCAAAGCCACAGTTACTCCTCTCTTCGCATCCACATTACCTCTAATTCTCTGCGATAAGTCTTACACTTTACGAAATTTCGTAGCAGACTCTTCAAAAATCTCTCAGGATAGCCATGGTGCAATGCCAGAATATACCAATTGTAAAGTTCTTCAATTTTTTCCCCAGTATTTGATGTCAATCTATCTATACGGTTTAACCCGTTAATAAAAATATTTCTATATATTGAGATATACACATTTGATCCAAAATTTAAGATTTTTATAGTTTCAAAGTTAAAGCTTTTTCGTTTATCATATATATCTGTTTTTATCTCACCATTTTTTATCTCGATATTAATGTCTAATTAATTGACCATGTTTTTACTTTTTGACTCCAATTTGAAATTTAAACCTTTAGGATAGCAATCAAATTTTTCTTTTTTCACATCATTGCATCTGACTATTAAAACGTCATCAATGTAACGAAAGCACTTCATATCCTCATTTATATCAATTTGTTCCTCATACATATATAAGTAGATATCGGCTAAAATCGAACTACAACATATATATATATATATATATATATATATATATATATTATGGGGATACTAGCTGAAATACCTAGCGTTGCCCGGGCTGTTAAATATGTTTGATTAGAAAAATCAATTTTAAAATAAACCCCGTACGGATTATGAATCTCGCGCAAATATGCTCTATTTTTTAATATATTGAAAGCCTTAAGAAATTTTGCTTTTATACCAGTATTTAAAAAAAGAAATGTTTTCTAAGCCTAAATAAATATAATCTTGATTATTGAAAAAAAATTAAAAAAAATTAAATTCATGAAAAGTCCTTAATGATACCACTTTCTCTTGTATAGCAATGCTTTAACCCTATATCCGTTTTAAATATGAGGTCATACGTGAATTAACCTATATTATTCACAACTAAAAAGGAATGGCACATCTGGTATTTGTCGAGAATTAAATAAAAATCATGCACTCGTGACATCATAATTCGCTTTTATATTTTAACAGAATAATAAGGCTACTATAGTATGTAACTCGTACTATAGGCAGTAGATACACGCCAGGACACATTGTCGTTATCGTTACTTTTTTACGTGAAGGTTTCGCTATAGTAATTTTTGAAATTCGATATTTGAAAAACGGCATAATCATTAGATTTGAAATTTATATCAAGAAAAAATACAATTTTTTACCTTTCTAACGCAGTTTGTCTAACAATTTTCTGACAAATACTTTTCGAGCTATTAATTTTTTCAGTAACTTCCAATGTTTCATTTTCTGAGATTAATCTGTGGCAACGATTAAAGAAAAAGCCAGTCGCCAGCAACGCATAGCTTTTTATTAAAGAGGATAAGTGACACAATGGGGACTCTGTGGCTGAATGGTCAAAGCACCAGTCTGCTAATCACTTGTGAGTGTAAGAGTTTGTGGGTTCGATTCCCGCTGGTTCCATTGCACACACACTTTGTGTGGAACTCCCAGGGTGTATTTCTCTTGTGTTGTAATATTTCCTTGTGCTATCTTGTCTCCGTCTTATAAGCGGGCTCTTATGTCAAGCACACAAGTTGTATGTTTGTTATTCAATAAATAAATAAAAGTGACACAATTGTTTCTGTATAGAAATTTTGATGTTATGAGGACGTGAATTTCAAAACTCGCCTTTTCTAAGATTTATAAAAATCGAGTTTACGCTATCGATCGAATCTGTTGGTGAACATACATCGAAAAAACACTACAATCTGCAAAAAATCTAGCTTTATTGTGTATTTCTGGCATGATAAAATATTGGCTTACAATGAAAGCCATTGGGCGCAGTCAGAGCTTTTTCGTGATTTCCCAAAACTTGATTTACTGGATAAGGCAAGTTTTGAAACTCACATCCTCATATAAAGAGAGAAATTGTCTTAGAAGCAAAAAAAAGTTCATTATTGGTTAGTGTACGTAAAACTTCTTTTTTAGGTGCTTTCGTAATTATATAAATACGCAGCACTTATCGTTCAGTTCGTTTATCCGTCTGTCCGCATATAACAGCGGAAAAACTACCAAACCGAATCGTTTGAAATTTAAAATATACAATTGCTGTATAATTTTGTCGAGTCATTTCAAATTTTATGAAAATCGGATGTATAGTTTAATTACAGGGACAGTCAAAAGTTTTCCGTTACATTGTGGGCAATGGGAAAAAATTATTTCAAGTACATTTTAATAATGTAACAGCTTTTCGAACAGAATGCACTTATGAAGTGCACTGAAATATACATTCAGTACAATATGCGGTACAAAAAATATTTATAAAACTAGTTATAGTACGAACGCAACTCAATTGCCACGTTTGGCGTGCAATTTCCAACTTGTTTAAACTAGCAAACATGTCATATATCAATTACATAATTTAGAAATATACCTAGATCGACATTAACGTAGAGAGCTGTTGCTGGACCCATTTGCAGTGTGAACGGAAACTGGCTGCTTCAACGAAATAAGAGGATTGATAATAACCACCGAAACGAACAATATTTACAAGGAACTTGTGGTTACGGTACATTTATATAATATAAGGATGATATAAAGATAAGATCGTAGTTAATGAAAAAAGCAGTTTAATGATTCTAGGTTATAGTTTTACAGATTAAATAGAAATTATATTTACAAGTACGGGAGGGTAGGGGGTTTTTTCTGCGGCATACGCACTCACAGAATCGTCGGAGATCGGCCTCTGCTCTCGTCTAAAGCAAGATACGCCTACCATCGGCCGCGTCAGAATGAAATCTGCTCTGGGTTGTTACTTGTTTCCAAGCGAAGAGAATGCAAAACTGCATATCAGCAAATTCAATAACATCTGCTGTTCTGCGGTTACAAGTTCTCATGGAAAAGTGTTGATCATATCCTGTTGCTAGGAGTAGGGTTTTATGGGAATCTAAAACCACAACTCACACTCGGCCATCTTGTCCGCTTGTCGACCTCGACAGCGCGTTAAATAAGCAACAAGATATGTCAAAAACAACAACAAAAAAACTATATAAAAATAATTAAAATCCAAAGGGAAAAAACTGTCATTAAATAATTAAGAAAATTCAGCTAAATAATAAAAAAAATTCAATTCTAAATTTTATGTAAATTAATGCTGAGCTGCCGTGGGATATCTCCAAAAAAAAAGAAGCAAAAGAATAAAAAAAAAATCTCAGGATAACATCAATTTGCGTCATGAGGCCGTCTTTCTCATGAGCCATCATCAGGGATGAAAAATATAATCTGAAAGGCCGTCTGCCCATTATATTATCATCAAGAAAACATACTAAAATCTGCCTCATCTTAGGTAGAATTTCATAACAAAAACATCTTTATCCCAACGTCATTCGGGAATAAAAAAATAAAAAAAAGATTTGCCTCGTCTAAGCAAAAAAAAAAAAAAAAAAAAAAAAAAAAAAAAAGGGATTTCCCACCAAAAGGTTTTTTTTTGTTCGACAGCCAGCTCTTACTTCTGTAAAAAAAAATATGCGAGAGGGGGGGGGGACACATACATATATATAGCAATTCAATAAAAAGTTTACGCATAAAATACAGTTTTAAAAATATAAATGCAGTTTTAAAAGTATAAATACAACAATATTCTTTTTCTTCTTGTCAAAAGTGAGTGTTAAAAAAAATAAAACAAAGTCCTGTGTAGATAGTCATTTTAAATAAAGTTGTTTTTTACGCAACATAAAAAAAAAACACGTGTTGCGCAACAGGCAAATGAAAAAAATAAGACACCATTTGCAGTCCGAGAGAAAGATAACTTGCCATGCGAAAAAAAAATCACCGCATGGGTTCAATAAAAAAGTTTTGAGCAGATATAAATTGCTCAGATTAAAAAAAAAAAAATGTTGAACAGAACTTCGAAAAAAAAGAAGGCACATAAATTCTGTTAATATAAGCTGAAAAAATAAAGAATCTGTTGCATATTGCACAAACAAATAATAATAGAAAAAACACTGTTGATAAAAATGCTTGGCACACGCGATAACTTCTTTTTTAAAAAAAGCACTTGAAGTTTATCGCACTGAAGAATGGCATGACACACAAAAATACGAAGAAGAAAAAAAACGTTCTATGTTGAAGACTTTCATCAATGATTGGACTCTTGAAATGGTGAGTACGCTGGTAAACACCTCATTCTAATGTTTCGTCCGAAAAAAAATAATCGTGGATGCTTGCTGCAATCGTAAAAAAAACGAAAATATTGAAATAAAGTTACTAAGAAAGTCACAGATAGTAGCAGTCTAATAGTGCAGTATGATATGAATGTTCGCATAAATAAGCAGATATAGGTGTAAAACACAGAATATATAAAAACACAGTTAAAAAAATAGTAGTAATAAGAAAAACACATTTATGATAAATTCGGAGGTTGCACTAGTGACCCATATACGTGAAGCATCTTTCTTTTCAAGGATATAATTCTACGTTTTATCTTTTTCTTTATTGATGTCCCGCAGTTTCGGCGTATAAGAAATAAACAAGAAATGATAAGGATCTGCCGTATTTCGTTCCAATTAGTAACGTCACTCGAATCTGGAGATGGTTGGGACTTATGGAACGCCGAATGCTGATAAATGAGTCCGTTGGCAGACGTAAACAGTAATAAACAGATGGTCAATAAGACGAGCACAGTCATGAACAGTTTGTACGATAAGAAATTTAAATCGAAGAAAAAGCAGTCTGGCGATAATGTTGCGAGATGTTTCAGATATGCTGAGTCAATTTCTATGTCAGTAGGAATATTTTCATTCGAAAAATATTTATTTACTCTCGGCGGTTTTAGATCTTGGGGAAAGAATTTGAAACAAATGTTTTTGTCGTACATCTTGCATCAGGAAATGGATGTACATCGGATTTATCTTGAGATTTCGTTGCAGATACATTATCAGACACAGTAATGCAGCTTATAAAAATACTTGTGGGTGGAGATTTAGTTAAAGTAGCGCCGTTTTTGTTGCATGTGAGAGTACCCTGAAATATGACATCTGTCCCTATGATAAGTGGCATGGGCATCTGAGAAGACTTAATTACGTAAACAGAAGTAGAAAAAGTGTTATTGTCTACCTCTATATCGGTAGAAAACGATCCTATAGATTGAATAACACGGTTACCAATGCCCGACAATTGTACAGGTGCTCCGGTGAGGGGGGGGGGGTGACTCAATTTGTTCATAAATGTCTTCTCTCAGTATCGTCAGTGGGCTTCCAGTGTCGAGGATTGAATTGATTTGTAAATTAAAAATTTTTACACGTTTCTGCATGCGCGGATGAGAATGACACATTTCTACTACGTGGATTTGTTCGTCTCGGCTTGGCGACGTCTTGCGTGAAGGAGAGGTGCCTTGAGTCGAACGCTTACGCTCCGGATTTTGCTCTGTACACTGGTTGGAAACATGACCAAAACGTGCACATTTCATACACTTTTTTCCTTTATTTAAATGCACACAATGGGTAGATCGGTATCCTGAGGCTAAACAATTCCAGGTGGTTAATTTTGCAGTTTTCTCCGTCTGGTTAATCTTAGGAGTGTTGGGTGTAGTCGGTGACTTTGATTGATAAAATTTAGAATTCTGTTCACAAATTCGTTCGAAAATTTGGAGCTTGATTTTAAATTCGGCAAGGGTGGCGCACCCGAATAATATAGCTTTATTATGTGGTGTATCGTTAATCCCATTAATTATATAGTGAATTAAAGATATATCATCGATGTTTCCTCTTTGTGCTATTTCTTTCATTTTCAAAAAATATTCCAACAGTTTTTCGTTTGGGCGGCAGCCTCTAGCGGCTAGTAATTGATGTATCTGGGTGGACGAAGCTGATTGTCCAAATACGCAAAACAAAGCTTCTTTGAGCGATGTATATGAAGAAATGTTATTTTCACTACGTACATACAATAATGCTAAACTTTTTAATGCCCGCCCAGCAAACACAAATTTCTGTATGTCGGACAGTTGAAATGACTGGGCCAGAGATTCAAATCTCTGAAACCATGTTTGAACGTTTTCCGTTTTATCACCACTAAACGGTGTAATTAAATGATCAATGTCATGGAAATAAATTGTCTGTTTGGGCGCGGAGTGTGTACAGTGTACACGCGTCTGGTCTGGCCGTACTTCCAAAGGGGAAGATAAACCAGTGCTTCCACTACTATTGTGGCTATCATCAAATTCTGTATCCGATTCGGAAACTGCCGTAAACGTGTCTTTAAAAGCCGAAATATCAACTAGTGCGCTTAAAATACGCTGTCCTATATCTTCTTTTGATCCATGGAAATCAATGGATAAGATATTAGCGATAGTAATCAATTGTATCTGACCGTAATCATCCAAAATTTCTTTGAGTTTATTCTGATACTCATCGCTTTTGTCGGTAAAAGAAAAACCTTTAAATTTCCTTAAATTCGCTCTATTCTGGCGATTTTTATCGCAACCAAATATAAATTCGTGCAGTAGCTTGATTTTATCAGCCTTAGCCGATTTCAACTGGCTTTTAATAAATTCTATTTCTTGTAATTCCATATCAAAAGGCAAGAAAGGAAAGAGAGAAAAAAAAAACTTACTTCAAAGGAGTTATCCAATTGAAAAAAAAATTCTTCGCCACGATATATTGAAGTAATCCAATTAATGATCCGTAGAAAAAAAAAAATACTTGCAGCCGGAGATTCATTTCTTGAAAAACCACGTCTATATTGTAAAAATAAAAATAAACAGAAGATTGAGCTTCAAAACAGATGGCTAAGGAGATGAATCACGTCTGCCGAAATGCGAAGGTTGATAACGGGACGGAAAAAGAAGTTCTCAGATTCTGATCGGTAAGAAAGCCTAGGGGATTTTATTCTTTTAATTCATTTGGGATTCAAATCGGCCTAGAGTCCCCATGTAATATAAGGATGATATAAAGATAAGACCGTAGTTAATGAAAAAAGGAGTTTAATGATTCTAGGTTATAGTTTTACATATTAAATAGAAATTATATTTACAAGTACGGGAGGGTAGGGGTTTTTTTCTGCGGCATACGCACTCACAGAATCGTCGGAGATCGGCCTCCGCTCTCGTCTAGAGCGAGATACGCCTATCATCGGCCGCGTCAGAATGAAATCTGCTCTCGGTTGTTACTTGTTTCCAAGCGAAGAGAATGCAAAACTGCATATCAGCAAATTCAATAACATCTGCTGTTCTGCGGTTACAAGTTCTCATGGAAAAGTGCTGATCATATCCTGTTGCTAGGAGTAGGGTTTTATGGGAATATAATAAAACCACAACTCACATTTATACAGTGGAAAATTCAGGTCCGGTCTCGGAAAACCCAAGCAGGGATTTCCTTTCCTGACCTTACAATTCATAACAGAATTTTTGAAATATTGAATTTATTTTTAACAAATTTACTTTGAGTTCGAGGAAATGAGATGACATTAAAAGAGATGTTGAAAATGGCTACCAATATCATTTAAACAACACTGAGCTTGACAGTTCGTTGTTCAGAATGTTGCTGACAGTACGTACGGTGTCACTGACCGAACTATAGTTCTCTTTTAGCACTTCCTGTGATGTCAACACACTTTATATAGAGCAAAATTAGTGTGTTGACCAGTAAACGGCTGCACAGACCATCACCTCATCAAGTTGACAACTGAAATTCCAGGATTAGAACGAACGTGATTCGCATACTAAAATGCAACTGGTCTGTCAAGTCATATCCTGTTGGAAACCACTGGTAGACCCGGTTTTAGTGGTTGATTGGTAGGCTTATCATTTCATTTTCCTGCACCCAAAGACATGAAAACATGGAGGACTGGGAGCAGGAAAATACAATGGCAAACCTACAAGTCAACCACTAACATTGGGTTGGCAGGTGCTTTACACCAAGATATGACTTGGCAGACCAGTTGCATTTTAATATGGGAATCGAGTTTTGTCTAATCCTGGAAGTCCGGACGTCAACTCGATAAGATGCTGTTTCGTGCAGCCGCATCCTGGTCTAACAGTACGTCTCATCTGCAAGCCGAACACTGATTTTTATTTTATCTTTACCATTAATAAAGATATTATAGAGAAAATTTCTAAACACTAACTTTACTTTGAGTGACGTGTGATGACATCATGAGAAGCTCTGTTACGCTCTATAATACGGTCAGTGACATAAAAAGAAGAAAAAAATCAAATTAGTTTTTGACCCTGTATTTGTATCCAGGACTATTGTACACAGAAAATAAAAATAATAGAGCAGAATTTTGCTGATTGATCACACAATAATGTCTCTAATCAGTAAAAATACGAAAAGGAAATATTAAGCTGGATCTCAATTCACTCTGTCGTCTTTCTTTATAGTGTTCAGTCGTTGAAACAAACAAACAACAAACAACAGCAACAACAACAACAAAAACACTAGAAAACAGGAATTCTTCCTTTTTCAGAATTTAGTGTCACCCCCGATGAATGAATAAATAAATAAAAAAATCGCACACCTTCATTGGTGCATTCGAGCATCACGTGACTTCAGCGGTCTGTAAAAATAGAGACGTGGAATGCACCGCGGTAGCCTATCTTTTTCGTTAGCCTCCTAAAGTATGCATATGACGTCACTATCATTGAATAATATACAAATCCAGAAAAAAGCGATCTCGTCATTCAAGAAACTCGACAAAAAATTTGGTTATCTAATGATTCATATGCCTTCATTTTTTTTTATCATTGATATAGATACTTAAAATGAAATATAATTCATAATAGCTTCGTGTTTTACCAGAAATCATTCATTTATATTTTTTTTGAAATAGCACGTTTTTTAATTATATTTTTTTCAGTTGTTACGGGAAAATGGCAAGAAAAAGATATAATTACTATTTTCCCTTTACTTTCTACAGAAATGGAGTGTATGAGTTGCCAACATGAAACAAATTGCATTAAAAACTACAAAAAAAAAAAAAAAAATCTCAAAAATAAATGGAGATGCAGTTTTCAAACAAATTACATTTAAAAGTTCTTTTTTCCCCAATATGACGGTATGAAAATTAAAAATGGGAGATGTTCAGAATTTAAAAAAATTGCAGTAGAGTATTTAACCGTGCAATGATACATCTGCTTTGTTTTACGGCTGGCTTATACAACGGCATAGCTGCCAACTTGTACGGATTTTTCACACCACTAAAGTTTAACAGTAAATTTTAACTAATTGAATCACCGAAAATCAAGAATTTTTAACGTTTAAATAAGTCAAAAATTTCTATTAAATTTTAGTGGTAAGAAATATCCGTACAAGTTGGCAGCTATGCAACGGAACGTTAATTTTGGAGACGTCACTTTAATTGCTGGCCGAAAGAAATAGCATATCGCGGGCTGAAAAAAAAAAGAAAAAAATGTGCATTTTAGTTTTAACTCTGCGCTGCAAGTATTTTTATTTTGAACGAATATTTCTTTTATACTCATATTTAGTGCTAGATGCCACAAATTTTAAAGCGTAATTTTTCGCGTTTTTTTACAGCAGACTTTTGTGATTATATAAAGCGAATATTTTTCTAAAAATATAGTGGTACGTGGAACAGAATTTATTTATTAAAAGATGGATTTTAATATCTTCATACATGCATAACTGAGTATTGTAAGGTTAGAATTAGTCTAATGTCAGATGGACGGGTTTTTTGTACGCTTTTTTACTTACGTGTTATCCCTACACAATGCCGCTAGCATTGTCTGTACTGTCTGAAAAATACCCCAAAAACAATAAAAGGTTTTTAAAACTAAATTGACTAATTTCAGGGTTCCCAAATGGTCCGCCAACTGAATACCAATAAATTTTAACAGAAAATTTTATGCTAGGTTTGCGCTAGACTTGATTTTCAAAGGTGGTACCGGGGCGGTTTGTAAGAAATATCTAAAAAGAAAAATTTTCTAAAAAAATATCGGTATTCAGTTGGCGGACCATTTGGGAGCCCTGTAATTTATTAAACTTTATTTTATTCAATATTTATTAACTTTTATTTAAAAAAAAGAAAAAAAAAAGAAAAAAAAAGAAAAAAGAAACAAAATTTAAGAGTAACTTTAGGAATATGCCACTTGTCCACTTGTTTAATCTTCCACTTTATTATGAATAATGAATTTTTGAACTTTAAAATTCAACTGTGCATAGTTTGAATTTGTATTTTATTAGAATAAAGGTTTTATGAAATTTGAAACGCGAAAGTTCCACATTTATTCTCTTTTTGTCCAGTATCCTTAAAACTTAAATTTTTATAGTTATTGTAAACAAAATTTACGAGCAACATTCTGCATATGTGAGTTATTTCATCTCTTAATTAATTATTCAATTAATTTATTATTGGATTTTAAAAGTCAAATGTGCCTACTGCGCTTTTGTCATTTTATAAGAAAAAGGCTTTGATCAAATGCTTAAAGCAGAAATGTTACATCTTTAGATAAACTTAATTTACTTAATGATAATCTTTAATGAAACCATGAATATTTAGAAATTATATGTTTGCTCTTAGTTATAAATACTCAAAGTAACTTGAAGGGATTTCAATTTTTAATATTGATTTGAATTACATCACATTGGATTTAAGAAGAATTCCTCTATTAAATTTAAAGTGGAAAGTTTTAAATCTGTAATTAGTTCTAGAATACTGAGTGTATATAGATTTCCTATTAGCATATAATAGATAAACTTATTTTAAAGTAATTTCATCTTTCACTTTTCGTTAAAATGCAAAAGTCTATTAAGTATTTTTACTAAAAAATATTCATTGATAAAATTAAATTAGAACGTTTAAATTTGAGCTAGTGTCCAAAGATTCTATCACTTTCTGAATTAATTAAGGTGCAGAAATTGAAATATAAAGAGGAACTTAATTAAAAGATGAGTTGGTTCTATTACATTAGAGCAATTTTGCACTTTTAAACGGAGTTGAAATTATTTTGAATAAGTTCACTTAAAATAAAAATATTTGATTATTAAATAATTAATTTATAAAAAAATTAAAAGTTCTGACTTAAAGTAGGTTTATAACTAATTTTACAATAAAGTTTACGCATTAGGAATTTAGATTAGAAGTGTTATTTTTTTAAAGCTGTAGTATGCAATCTCTTTTACTAATTAGGATATTAGATATTATTTAAATAAATTCTAGATTATAATTCATAAATCAGCATCAAAATATTCTATATAAATTTCAGTTAATTAAGACGCGGAAATTGAAATATGAAACGTAATTATAAAAGATTAAAAAAATATATAAATCATTTTTCGAGAAACAAAGGGTTATAATTTTCCGTAAAAATTTTTATTATTTGAATGGAAATATTTTTAGTGTAATATGAAAAGTATATACTTTATGATTTAATCTTGGTGATTCATTTACCTGTCTATAAATATCGCAAATGGATTAAGTATTACTGGCGTAACGTTAGGAAAAAATATATGATATTGTTCTATAATTGATTGGTTTCTCAGTTAAACATATAAATATAGTATCAAATATTAATTCGCACTGCATATATATTGGTTTAGTACTTCTTTAAAGGGGATGAAGGTGATGGACAAATTCGAGCGTCGGAAAAAGGCCATAATGCAAGAAATTTTGCGACTTTTAATAACGTATACTGTTGAGAGAGTTTGGCAATATATTGAGTTATAATTGGAGCGTGTAATATTTTTTTCGGAACTATTTACTTCAAATTAGGACATAGTGACATTTCAACAATAAGAAACAAAATTCCCTTTAAAAGAAAGAACAACAGTGGACTAACAAGTCTGCTTTTAAATATAATAAGACTCTTTCTCAATTTGCTAAAATTCACCTTCTACACTGAAATCACAATCTTCCAAAAACAATTTTCTTTTCTAAAAACTCAATCCTTATTTAATCTTAAACCACTACATAGTCTCCTTTGAGCTTAAATATCAGTTTATTCTAAGTGGATGGAAACACTGCTTTCGTCGAGCCCCTTAAGTCTTGTAGCAAATGTACACGATAAAAAAGACAAATGGGTCATTCCATGTCAAATCACCCAGAATTTTCTAAAAATGACACCCACCACCTTCAATTTTGATAAACTTTGGTATATTTGTAGAATGTTTAATGCTGATTCCAAAAATATCAATCATATTGAAATTGATCAAACGGTTTGTGAGTTATGATCTTTTAAATGTCTTCCAAGATGGCCGATTTGCCGCCATTTTGAATAGTACATGTGACAACATAAAGGTCTATAACTTCTTTCAGGTTTAAGCTAGAACTTTCAAATTTTTTTTGTTCTGTTCAAAATAAAGTATACTTTCATTTAAACTGATTTTTGTGCAGCTTATTCCATTAAAATGCTATCAGAAAACGACTTTTTGTCATTTTTTAAATTAAAAAAAGGCGTAACTTTAATGGTTGATTTCCCCCATTGTTCCCCCTTCAATTTTCATCTAATTGCATAAATTGGCAGCTCAAAGTGTGTTTTGATGACTAATAAGAAAATTTTAATGGGCAGTTCGCAGGTGTTTTGTTTAAAGAAGAATTTCAAATTTACTGACCGTCCATAAGTAACCGAAAGTACAAGATGATGTTGATATTTATTTTATTACCAGAAATTTCATACATATTTACATCTAAAAGTTTGATAAGGCTTTACCTTACATAAACATATACATATTTTTTAATGTGGCTATAAAGAAGGGGAATCCCACGGGAATAAATAGGAATGCTAATAAGGAATTCCTGCAAGACATAGAAGTATTTTCCTAACAAATTGAAATCTATTGCAAAGTTTCAGTAAATTATAATTAAAAAAGAAATAATGGGAAAAATTCTACAAATAGTCAGATTTTAGAGCAAAATCATACTTCTACATAATACAAAATATAATTTAAAAAATTTACATTATGTAAATATTATCGTACTTTAAAATTATACAAAATAACATTTAGTACATACACATTAAAAATGCTATTGAAATTATATCTACATCAATAACAATTAAAAATAAAGATAATTAATAAAATTTGTTCTCTTTATATTTCGATTTTATTTCCTTCTAATTTTATGTTTTGCCCACTTGGTGCTTATTAAAGCACTGGATGCATCACCAAGTTTATATATTCTACCATTAGTAGTATTGATGTCACATGCATAAAGGATATGACTGAAAGGCACATTACAACTGTCATTTTCTGTCCAATAATATGAAGGTGATAGGCCATTGTGGATGCATGAATTTAAGTTGCATATCCTTCTTTTTTTGTGGACTTTTGACACTAAGCCTATATACCAATTCCATTCATACATGCATGCTACATAACGTTTAAGAGATGGAATACCCAAAGTCTCTTTAATATTCCTATCAAAAAATGAACAAACAGAAAAATTTTCATCAGTATTTATTCTTTTTCCACTTATTAATAAGTTTTCTGTAGATCCATAATAAAGCATACTGCATGTTCCAGGAATTGTCGTAGCAGGTTGCATCCGATGAGACACGTTGTTGTGCAGTTTTAACATGTCACTTTTTGTGATGATAAAAAATGTTATACCATCAGTGTTTTGTCTGCAATATTCATACATCATAGCCACATTTGCAATTTGATCATGCAACGGCCTTTGCAGACTTGCTTTTGCCACAAGTCTTAACAGTTCCAACCTCCACCTAATCGCAAACAGATTTTCCATGACTTGTAGCGAAAAAGCTCCATTTTGATTTTATTCCACCAAAATAATGTTCAAAGGTTCAAAAATGTTTTTCAGTTTTAATATTGGGCAGCAGAGCCACCAGTAAAATATTCTACATTTGTAGCTAAGATATACTTATTATTTAAATGCTGCATGATTAATTTTTGAGTCTGATAAACCATTGGTACATCATGGTCCATATCACCTGAAAGCATGCAAAGACTTTCATTTTTTAAGCTGCTCACATTTTTTTACTTTACATAGAATGCAACTGTATGTAAAGTACAGCAACCAGGCGTCCAATGGTAGATGTTGCACTTCGTCTTGCAATACAAAAGAAAAGTTCTCACTAAAATCCATTTGTATGAGAGCCTCATGACTAGTAAGATCTTTTTTTCAAATAAATGTTTTGGGACTTGGATATGTGTGTATGGGGTACGAGCTTTTCAATCTTTTTAAGAATAAGATGGATGAAATCGTACAGAGTAGATGTATGTGATGTTAATCGTACTCTGTCAGTTGATACCCACTGTTTATGTTCAATTGCGTCTTCAGGATCAAAATCCGGAAATTTTAACTTTAAAAAAATCTTCAAGAAAATCTTTCTTGGGACATTTGCTGCATATATGTAACATACAATTTGTATTATTAGAACCTCAAACCGATTTCTGGATTAAATCTTCATATTTTTCTTCAATCCCTGTTGCTTCAATAAGCAACTGAACTTTCTGATGTATTGTATACATGCAAACAGAATGTGTGCCAGAACTTCCAACTAAGACACAGTGCTTAGGTCGCAGGTCAGCAAATTTTGAAAACCCAATTTTATTATTGGTAGGAAATTTTAATCGAATTGGATATACAGTTAATTCAGATTACAAAGAAGAAACCTTTTTTGAACATAGGCAGACATTCTTTTTAGGCTGACCGTATCTCCCTGACCAGGGATGAGACATGAAAATTCATTATCTTCATGAAATTCTTTCACAGATTTTATAGTGTCTTCCCAAGTATAAAGTCTATACTTGGTACTCAGTTACACTAAAGGTTTCAATTATTTTTTTTCTTGACCATCATGACTCAGGAATCAAAGTTAGCAACTGAATTTTTTCTCTGGGACTAATTTGTCGAAACTTTTCTTTCACCATCTCCTTTAATCTTTCGAATTCTGAAGCTACTGTTTTGACTCTGAAGAAAGTTCTCTTGCAAATCAAGGGTGCAAGCAACCTTTTTTTCATTTGCTGTAATTTTCTTTCTCCAGCTGACACTTTCTTCCTGTGTGCAGAAATTGCATGTAACCTTAGTGGTAAACTTCCATTAAGCTTTACGTGATATTTTTCTTTCTGATCCATGTTTGATGTAATTTCTTCAAAAAAATCAGTGGGCTGACACAAGTATTTCTGTTCTTTCACATATGCTTCCAGCAAAGCTTTTGCCTTTTTCCCTAGAGGTTGAACATAGTTTCTTACCAGGAATGGCATCATTATGTAGCTTATGCCTGTAATTCTTAGCTTGATCCACGCTTATCACATGTAAGGATACTTTTCTTGGTCTTGTTAGGATGAAGATTAAATAAATGAAAACATTTCTTTTGCTGAATTTACATAGGCAGAAATTGTTCTCTGTGAGCAAAGCATATTGTTGAGTTTTCGCTATCTTTTAAATTGCATCTTAATGCAAGAAGTTCTTTATTTTTGGTGGATAACTCATTGCGATGGTGAATAGCTTGAGAATTATTTAAATCACAATTTGGATTATTAATATTTAAACTAATATTGTACATCTTTTGTTTATCCATAAGAAAACATCTAACTTAATACAACAAAGCAGCATCATTTATAGTTATAAGATCAAAAGAGAAACTTTAATCTTTTTTAACAGATTGGCACAACAAGTTGTAAAATTCTGCTTAATCTGGTTTGTTGAAAAAATCTTCTGGGAAGTAATTTTAGTCTGATTCGTTGAAAATCTCTTTCTGGTAAGTACATCTATCTGGTTGGTTGAAAAAACCCCTCCTGGCCAAGCAAAGTGATATTATTGGTTAAAATTCTGTCTTCTGGAAAGTTCTGGTAATAAATTAACCCAATCAGATAATTTAGCAATTAATTAGAAATTTCATATTTTGGACAGCAATTTTCGATTTATAATTCAACAATAATTACAGCTTTAATGTTATTTACATTTAAAAAATGAACCAAAGTGAAATAAAATATATAACTTTTTTTTATTTTAAACTAAATTAAAAATTTTTAAATCGCCCATTAAAAAATTTGTAACAGGTATCAAAACACACTTTGAGCTGCAATATTAATACAACAGAGTTAATGTTTTAACTAATTATATTTATTTTGAATGTAGATATATTTTTAATAGTATTTTTACCGTGTATGTGCTAAATGTTATTTTGCATAATTTTGAAGTATGATAATTTTTTACTTATTGTATTTAGTTAACAATTGTAATTTTATCATTTTGTATAATATACAAGTATGATTTTGCTATAAAATGTGACAATTTGTAGAATTTTTTATTTAAAATTTACTGAAACTTTGCAATAAATTTCAATTTGTCATGAAACTACTTCTATGTCTTGCAGGAATTCATTATTAGCATTCCTATTTATAATTCCTGAGGGATTCCCCTTCTTTTTAGCCACATTAAAAAAATAGATATGTTTATGAAAGATAAAACCTTCCCAAACTTTTAGATGTAAATATATATGATACTTCTGTTAATAAAAGAAATATCAACATTATCTTGTACTTTCCGTTACTTATGGAAGTAGGTAAAATTGAAATTCTTCTTTAAACAAAAAATCTACAAACTGCCCATTAAAATTTTTTTATCAGGCATCAAAACACACTTTGAGCTGCCTATTTATGCAATTAGATGAAAATTGAAGGGGGAACAATGGGGGAAATCGGCCATTGAAGTTATACCTTTTTTTAATTAAAAAAATGGCAAAAAGTCATTTTCTGACAGCATTTTAATGGAATAAATTGCACAAAAATCTGTTTAGATGAAAGTTTACTTTATTTTGAACAGAACAAAAAAAATTTGAAAGTTCTAGCTTAAACCTGAAAGAAGTTATAGACCTTTATGTTGTTACATGTGCCATTCAAAATGGCGGCAAATCGGCCATCTTGGAAGACATTTAAAAGATCATATCTGACAAACCGTTTGATCAATTTCAATATGATTGACATTTTTGGAATCAGCATTAAAAACTCTGTAAATTCTCTGAATTTTATCAAAATGGGTGATGGTGGGTGCCATGCCCTGGGTGATTTGACATGGAATGACCCAAATGCGTCTTAACCTTTTATCTACTGAATTATGAATTCATGAAAATTTTATCTGCTAAAGCATTTTTCGTGAATTGTTTAAACTACATTAGGGGATTTACATAATCATTTAATAAATTCACAAATTAGCTACTAATGGATCAGCTCCCAACCATTTTCCTCCAATGTTCCTCCTGGCTCGTTTTAACGACTCGTAAATAATTCGATCTTGATTTAGCGACCTTTTCGACAACAGTGAAACTGAAGATTTCAAAATCATCTGATATAAGAATTACGAAAACATTTCGTTTTTCCGGAAAATGTAACATCTAAGAATTTTGTTGCCGTTGACGATAAGTTGAAAATTGAGGGGGGGATTTTCGGAAGATGACTTAATCCTGAACACGACATTCCAAATAATTCTTCCGACGAAGAAATTGACGATGTTCCAGATGCAACTCCTAGATCAAAAGAATAAAAGGATACCACCAAGACTATATAACAATATTTTCGGAAGAGTAAAAAGTTCTAACGACTACTTTCAGATGATCAATGGGTCCATTCTGCAAGTTCCCAAACGAAAATTGAAGCAAAAATGTATAACATCGTTTTTCCAAAAATATTAATAAACTAGAGTGACTCAATTTTTACTTTTGTAAAATGTTTAAATTATATCTTATAAAATTATTCCATAATTTTTGAACATTTTTTAGTTCTAAAATTTAAGACAATTAGCAACAAATATATTTTTAAAGAAGTTGTATAAATCAATAGTTTTCATTACATTTGAATGTTAGGTGTTATTAAACTGCATAGAAAAAAAAAACAGTATTACT
Organism: Maratus speciosus; assembly: GCA_963932465.1. Lineage (NCBI taxonomy): Eukaryota > Metazoa > Arthropoda > Arachnida > Araneae > Salticidae > Maratus > Maratus speciosus. The sequence continues at coordinate 447,631,840 of OZ010797.1, forward strand.
AACTTTTGATTTCACGACCATTCGATTTAACGTCAGATTTGCCGAAGTCCCGTGCAGGTCGTTAAATCGCGAGTCTACTGTATAACGATGTGCTAAAACATACAATAACCTCTTTCAAATTACCCACGATTCAGAAAAGCGTTCCTTTAGGATACTCAGAAACCAATATATTATCGATATTTAAACTTGCATTTCTAAAGTAAAAGTATGTTTTGCTTAAGTTTTTGAAGACCGGTTTATTCGCTTTCATTTGCTTTTACCTGATGTAAAATCTTAAATCAATTACCTGGCTAATCTTTCCCAACCGTTCTGTGGTTATCAACAAAAGAACTCAACAATGGAAAGAGGCGGAGATATATTCGGCGGATCTATTTCGGACCGCTTCGGATCTCAGGAAAATAATAAAACATTAAAGCACCGCATGACCAGAACAAAGACACCGCCGTCCGTAGGATCTGTTTATTTGCATCTTTTAAGATGCTATGAATTCTCTGTTAAGCATTTTCAGCTGCGTATCTGAATTTATACATGTAAAAGTAACAAAATAATATTAATTTTAATGTTAGTGTTGTACATTTATCATGTTTGTCTGTAATACTCCTACATGTTTTTTGAACATGAAAATGTTTTCTGGAAAATTATGAAAAGCCTTTATTCCAGGCTTGAAAAACTGATTAATGCGCTATAATAACTACTCGGAAGCGTTTCCGGAAATCTGTGGCAGCAAAAGAAACTCTGTTTTTATATATGTTTCTTAAATCTCGAAAATATATTGGTTTCTGAGATTTATAAAGATAAAGAACTTTTTTCGGAATCGGTGATTAATTCGAAAGAGGTTATTGTAGATTTAAATTCATTGTTATACTCTATTTTCGTAGATTACGAAACATTTGTCTTTTTTAGAGTGTATTGTCCATGTGTCAAACAAGCCTCCAGTTCTTCAAAAATTGCGGAAACTTCCACGAGAGGGTTTGTAAGCACCTTTTGGCAAGATTCAAAGTAAACTTCACTGACACTTTCACTTTTAGAGCTGGTTGAAACCAGTTCTGAAAATGAAACTACCCTCATATAAAAAAAAATTAAACAAAATCGAAGAAAGTACAAACACACAATATAAAATGAATCGAATTTAATATGAAATGAAAATAAAATGAAATGAATTTTTTTATCTTTTGGATGAAAGCGTTATGAGGTATCCTATCACATGGTGAAGCTAAAATACTAAGATTCTATTTAGTCTTGAAGATTTAAGACATTATTCATTAATATTTAATATTTTAATATTTAATAATGTCAATAAAATTAATAATTTTTAATCCTTCTATATATAAAAAAAGTTTTGATTTGGAAATGGACCAATGAAAATCTGCGTAGATATTCCCGGCAGATCGGCATTCAATTTGAACGCTTAAGCATGACCTTTCTTCGTTAATATTAAAAAAAACTGTTGCATACAAAAATATGAAAATCGGTAGTATTATAGAGAAATGTTTGATAAACACGCTGATGCAGACAGTTTTCAAATCGAAGAATTATTTTAAGAGATATTTAATGCCAAAGTTGGACAAAATCGTTCCATTAAAAAAGTTTTATAGGAGCAAAAACTCTACATAGGAATTTAATCATTTTTCAATCATTTTATGGGTCAGAATTTCCCGGTGAGGAGACTGCATTTAGTTTTTTAATTTGACTCATTTTTGGAGGTTTTATTACTATTTTAAATTCAAATTTTCAGCATTTCGAGAGATATTTTTAAAGTATTTTAGAAAATTGTAATAATTTAAACTGTTGCCAACTGTATAATAAGCGCAAACAATAATGTTTGCTTCAAATTAAAAATTTATTTTACACGTGACTATTATAAACAGAAAATCTAAAAAGCAGGAACTCATTGAAAATTACGTCATAAAAACTATATTTACAGTGAATTTTAAAAGAGAAATAATATTTATAGTAGAATATTGTACAGAAAGAATACTGTAAAATAATAAATTCATTAACATGCATTAGAAGTCTTAAATAGGAGAATTTACGTCACATTTACGTCACATTACACTTATTACGTAAAATGAACAAACAATAATATTGCAAAACAGTTTAAATTTAAAAATTGCGCGAGACATTTTTTTGATATTTTAAGATGATCATAATATTTTATTTCTAACAAAGGTATTTTTACGTGAATATTAAAAAGAGAAAGAAAAGTTTGGTGAAAATCACGTCAGATTATAATTGTCAGATTCAAATTACAATTCAATCTTCTGAAATCTTTTTAAAGCCTATCAAATTAGCGTGCTGTTAGAGTCTGCGGTGTCTGAACGGGGGTTGACGAGCGTAGCTCGTAGGGGGCAGAGCCCCCTAGTACTTGAAAATTAAATATGAATAAGTTCTTCTGAGAGAGTTTAGTACCATACCTGTTAATATTTTAAACACGTGGTATCAAACAGAAAATAAATCATTAAAATTTACAGCAAAAACTTTCACCTCAAATTTCTTGAAATGTAATTTTTGTTACTTAACATGTTCTTCCACTTAGCTCTTCAAATATCAACTTATTCAAAAATAAATAAATCATAATAAAAAAATAAATACTAAAATACGATCTGTAAAGATTTCTCAAATTCGTCGGTTTTGGTCTTAAAAACCTGTTTCGGTCGATCCTTATATAAAACACTTTCCAGCACTTCCAGAATACTTTAACAAAACTTCAAAATAACAAAATAAGGTGAAACATGATCTGTAAGTAAACAAGTTTAGAACAGGCTTGTTAAACCTGGCTTATCGAAATTCTGTACCTCAACAAACCCCGCCCATGTATAAGTAAACAATTCGGAAAACGCATAACACATTTGAAAATCCACTTTCCGGAATTACTATCAATAGTCAGAAAGATATTCGAATTCTTTTGTGCACCTCTGTATATGATCTATAGCAGGGACGGCGAACCTATGGCACGCGTGCCACTTTTGGCACGCGAAAGAATATTTTTGGCACGGCACTACTATGGCTCTAAATCAAAATACACAAAATTGTGACTGATCTTTTCTAAATTCGATTAAATGTAAATTGAAAAAATTAAATCGTGTCATATTATATTCCAATCTAATTAATTATGGTCTCAAAAATTATTCGAACAAATACGATATTTGAAAACTATAGATAAGAATTGGTTATTAGACATTACTAGCCGATGGTAAAGTTGTCGCAATTTAGAATTTATTTCAGAGCTTTTCAAAGAAACTGGCTTTTGCTATTTAAGTTTTTCTTCTTATCTATTCTTTCAAGTCATTGTTTTCACAAATTAATAATATCAAAACTGAAACTAAAAGCACTTGTCAGATAAATCCGGTTCAGTTTGCATTACAATTAACTTGGATATTAAGATGCAACAACAGAAATCAAATTACATCGCATTAAATTTTTTAGATTATTTTCAAAAATATATTTGTTTCCATTATTATTATATTGTAATACCTACATGTATGTTACTCATATTTTTTAAATTTTAATAGAGAATTTTAAGTAATTTACATTATTTTTTAGTTGGCACGCTATAGTCACGTAAAATATTTTTTGATCGAATTTGGCACGCGGCAATAAAAAGGTTCGCCAACCCTGATCTATAGCTTTTTATATTATATTACATACCATACTAAAATTTAGATCCAGTCAGAAAACGCATATAACTGTAGTAAATTCCACCTTCAGCAATTTCCGTCAGAAAATGAAAATGTACTCGAGATCTTTTGTGCTGCCCTGTATATGACCTACAGAATTTATACACACTAAGTAAAATATTAGTTTTATTTAAAATCTCGAATTACAAATTAAAACGCACTTCCAGCAATTACTGTTAATAAACATTCCCGTAACAGAAAATGAGTTATAGCTTTTTATATTACACTACATACCATACTAAAATTTAGATCCAGTCAAAAAACGCATATAACTGTAGTAAATTCCACCTTCAGCAATTCCCGTCAGTAAATGAAAATCTACTCGAAATCTTTTGTGCTGCCCTGTATATGAGCTATAGAATTTATACACACTAAGTAAAATATTAGTTTTATTTAAAATCGCGAATTACAAATTAAAATGCACTTCCAACAATTACTGGTAATAAACATTCCCGTAACAGGATCCTTTTGTGTGTCCGTGTAAATGAGCGATGAAGGTTAGGCGCACCACATTCTATAATAAAAAGAAAAGTGCCCAGTTAAACTGATGGCATTGAGCTCACAGGCTATTCACACTAATTGTATATTATACTCTTATTTCAAAGAGTAATGCCCCTCGAAAAATAAATGAAGGGATTAGCCCCCGTTTCCCCCCTTTACACTTAACCAAACAACCTCCAAATCTAATCAGGGAAGCTCCTTAACATAATAAATTGGCATACCAAATTTGAAGCAAATCAGATAATTCTGCATGAAAAAACCATTTCGCTAAATTAAGGGGAGACTAGCCCCCGTCCCTCCTTTATACATAACCAATAAATCTGCAAATATAATGAAGGCAGCTCTTTAACATAGTAAACCGGTTTACGAAATTTGGAGCAAATCGAATAACTCTGCATGAAAAACTCATTTATCTAAATTAAAAAAAAAAGGGGGTGTCCAGCCCCCCTTTTCTCTTTTTATACTTATCTAATGAACCTCAAAATCTAATCAGGGAAGCTCTTTAACATAATAAACCGGTATACCAAATTTGGAGCAAATCAAATAATTCTGCATGAAAAACCCATTTTTCGGCTACCCCCACCCCTTTCCTTCCTTTATACTTAACTAATGAACCTCCAAATCTAATCAATGCATCTCCTTAACATAATAAACCGGTATACCAAATTTGGAGTAAATCCAATAATTCTACATGAAAAACGCATTTATCTTAATTAAGGGAAGGGGTTGCCCCCCTTTCCCCCCTTTATACACAATAATGATCTCCCAAATCTAATCAGGGAAGCTGCTTAACATAATTAACCGGTATACCAAATTTGGAGTCAATCGCATATTTGTGCATGAAAAACCCATTTATATAAATTAAGGGGGGGGGGGGTAGCCCCCATTTCCTCCCTTTATATGTAAGTAATGAGCTTCCAAATCTAATCAGGGAAGCTCCTTAACATAATAAACCGGTATACCAAATTTGGTGCAAATCGAATATTTCTGCATGAAAAACTCATTTATCTAAATTAAGGGGGAGTACCAGCCCCCCTTTCCACCCTTTATCCTTAACCAATGAACCCCAAAAACTAATCAGGGAAGCGCCTTATCAGAATGAACCTAGAAAAAAAAAATTGAAGCAAATGGGGTATTTCTATCAAGAGTTATCGCGTTACGTACATACGTACGTACATACAGAACCGGAGGGCACATAAGCTCTCAGTCTTTGCTAGCCTGTGGGCTAAAAAAACTTTTGTACTGCATCTTATTAATATATAGGAATTTCAAGATGTTTGAAATATTGTAGCATCCTTAAAATACACCGCGAACGATTCCCATAGATCTTAATGTAACGAAATTATTTTGAATGTCTCTGTAAATGTACATTAGAACCCCGCTAGCACGAAATTCCGGTTAATCCTAACCGATTTTATTTTCGATAATTACGTTTGAACAGATTAAATGAAAAGATTAACTTCCGAAATTTTCCGTATTACAGGATGAATGTCAGGATAGATGTGTAGAAGTTAGAATTAAATAAAAAATGATAGTAAAGCATGTTAGTAAATAAGAAAAAGGCCTATATTTGACATACTTATTAAATCGAAAATATTATCTGGTGCCATTTGAAATACCTTGTGGGTTTTCTGTTAAGATATTTTAGATATAGTGTACTGACGGTACTTTAAAGTACCACTTTAATTAATTACCTCTAAATAATTAAATTTCTCACGGGTGAGTATTTTTTTTATGTTTATCCTTTAATTTTCGCTGTAGTAACTGAAAAACAAATTACATGAAAAAAATTGCAGTAGATCATAATGCAGTAGATAAAGGGTTGATCTACATTTCTGGTATTGTAAAATCTTGATTTACAATGAAATCCAATGAAAACAATTAGAGGTTTTTCGCGATTTCCCAAAATTTAATTTTCTGGATAAAGCGAAACGAGAAAAATAAGTTAAATAGCTTACCAAAGTAAAACGAATGTCACAAAATCAGCAGTTACAAAATAAATGCTAGTTCTTCTGTAATAAGGCTAATCACTTAACCCGTTAACCTACGATTTATGTCTCAACAACCTGGGAACAAAACGTAAACAAGATCGCGCAGCCTTCGAGCCATTCAAAGATTCGGCAAATTCATAGCTACCACTAAAACTTAATAGCCATTTTCGCCTTGTTTAATCATGAAATTTCAGCGGTTAATTAACCCCTTCGCAACGGGAGCCTTCTGCGAAATATTTATTCCTTTGCTACCGATTTTAAAAAACAGAAGTTTGTGCCAATTCAAATCGGGAAAATGCTCGGATTAAATAAGGCAAATTTTACAGTAAAATTTTACTGGTGAGGATAAACGAGGATTCTTAGGCCTACTTCCGGCATGTATACGTGTCGCTCGTCTCTAAGGGGTTAAGATAATATTTACTATAAAATTTTAGTGGGAAACAAATTTACATTTGGCTCGATCATTGACTGCTGTTCAGGCCAGTGATAATAAGTTTTGGCCCGAATACAAGACCACGAATCTGACACGTTGTTGTAGGTTAATGAGCTACCGTATATACTCGCGTATAAGTCGACCCCTAACTTTCGAATGCAAATTCTGGAAAAAATAAACAACCCGCGTATAAGTCGACCCCCTAACTTTTTACTTCAATTTTGCATGAAATCAAACCAAAGATTTCACTTGCCAATGCGAAAAGATAGTAAGTAAACAAAAACAAATCATTGAATTTTTTTAATGATAAATTATTATTATTTGTATATTTTATATATTATTTTTTATTCATACACATAAAAAACCTTAATTTTGCAGTATTCGAAGTTTTTGTTTTTGCTTTTTTAACTGACTCACGTATAAGTCGACCCCTCAAATTTGCTTACCGAAAATTGTCAGAAATTCCTCGACTTATACGCGAGTATATACGGTAATAGTTCAGGAGATGCTATAATCATCACTAACGTAATAATGGAAATCAATACTTACTGATGATATTTTTTTCTTGTATCTTCTTAAAAGGCTAAGAAAATGTACTTCCTTTTTCTACATTTTGATTTCTTTTCTATGAGTAATTTTTACGATTATTATTCTTCGAAAATTATACTGATTTAATTGTGTTATTTTAATGACGAAATAAACTGTTAGAAATTAGTGGTGTCCAGAGAATTTGGAAACCCGATTTATGCGTTACATTTGGCAACACTAATTTAATAAGGAAGGTAAAAAGAAAGATGTTTTATGAAAAAGTCTAAGTTTTGTTTAGCAGCAAATAGATATAGCGTTATATTTGTCATTGTAATTTTTGTAAGAATTCGAATTAAAAAAATAATCGAGTAGTATTTGTTCTAAATGCTATTTGTTATAAAGGTTCGTTTTACAGGGAATCGTTTTTATAAAGCTACATATAAATAAATGGTAAAATATTCGTATGATTTTCCAATATTGTAAGAAAGTGGTGTAAATCCGAATAATGTTTCACATACCTTTCTTTTTATACGTATAGCAGTAATGAAAACGATATCAAAGTGTTTAGTTGAAACAACTTGTCACTATAAAGGAAATAATAAATAAATAAATGATTTCTGATTGAGTTGATAAAGAGAAAAAATAACTTAGATAAATTAACAAAGTATAACGGATGTCACAAAAATAGTAGTTACAAAATAAATGGTAGTTCTTCAGTAATAAGGCAAATCACTTAAGAGTTCAGAAGATGCTATAATCATCACTAACATAATAAATTGGAGATAGTTACTTACTGATGTTTTTCTTCTAGTATCTTCTTAAAAGGCTAAGAAAATATATTTTCTTTATCTAATTTTGGATTTATTTTCTATAAGTACGGTTAATATTCTTCAAAAATTATACTGATTTTGATTGCGTTATATTAATATGTAGTTAAGTAAAAAATAATAAGAATAATAAAGTTAAAAACAGCAATTGAAAAGTTCTGGGTAATTCTTTGAAAAACTTTTATAAGTATTAAAATACTTTAGGCAGTTACTGGATGTTTTAAACACATCCAAAATTGAAATTTCATTACTTATTAATTGTAAAAATATTAAGACCAAGAAAGTAACACCTTTATAAAATAGATAATAAATTTTATGTGCCGTAGTTGGAAACGTTCAATTTTTTGTTATTATAAATTGCGTTGCACGTCTAAAGAGCTCACCCACAGAGAGGAAATTTCTGGCCAGCAGCAAGATAGGTGCTGGCAATGACGGAGAAGTACTGGCTAATGGTCTACCACTGCATGACCACTGCTGGACAGCTTCAGTCAACTTTGCTGTTGGAAATCATCAGATAAAATTTTGATGGGCCTCCGTTTTATCTCATGCTCTGGCCCACCACTCCATGGAAGTGCGCGAACTTTTGCAGTATTATTGCTGGGAACCCTTACGCTAGGTGGCGTTGCGAATATCGAAGACATGGAGATACTTAAACATTGAGATGTTAAAATTTTTTAAACAATTAAGTTTAACAAATAATAATTTATTAGATTTTTAAATATTTTGTCAAGTCTATATTAAAATAAATGTTATTTGTATCACCCTGCGGCAGATTAATGAATTTGAACACAAATCTGAAATGAATATCTCAACACAATTTAAGCTGTGAAACTAATTTTTTTTGAAACTGTAAATGATATAGCACCACGATCACCAACAAAATAAATAAATAAATTCTTTATTTCAACGAACATTTTTTTCTCCTTATATCTGTTTTTACTAGGTTACAAAGGATTTCGGTTTTCATAATTTACACAGTTGAGAATCAATCAGCGTATTAAATATATAGTATTTCTATACAATACAATAATTTCTATACAATATGAATGATTGGGAACGCAAATCACAAAAGAAACAAACTTGAAATAGTGTAATGAAAGCATAAAAACTACGAGCTGTTGTATCATACGCTGAACGTACTTGTTCATGTCCGGTGACGAAAACCAAACAGCACCGAGCGCGGTTAGTACTTGGTAGGATAACCACACGGAAACCGCTGCAAGTTCGGATATTTCTATAGCTTTTGGTGAAACTATCTTATAGAAAAACGGGGCATAATTCTATAATACTTTTTGTTTAAGTTTATTTATAGAATTCTATAAGAAATTTTTGTAAGGGAAAGTGCTGGGCCAGTAACGGAATAGCAGTGGGATAGGTGCTGGCACTGCAGGAAAAGTGCCGGATTGAAGTAAGGAGATGGCATACCACTGCTGGCCTGCTGTTGGCAATCACTGATGGTCCATCTGCTTTCCGCACAGACACTTTTGCACTGGTTTAAGTAATGGCACCATTGTTCTTTACCGCTGATGGCAGTGCTGGCTGCCATCTTTTTTCCAGATGATGGCCCACTGTTTCTTTCTTTGCTGGGTATGTACAGTTGACGGACACATTGACAACACACACACACATAATATAACTTAATAATACGCTAAAGGATTACATATTTCATCAGCGCCTTTTTCGAACACATCCAAGATTGCATCGTCTCTCTCTCTGGCTGTTGCCATTTTCAGTTTCCTAAAGAGTCTTTGGATCACGGAGTATAGGCAACTTTCACATATATAAAATACACCCTCATACAAAATTTGATAATTCTACATTAACATTTGAAATTAGAATTCGCACAGTGTAAAAGTTATATTTCGTAGAAAAATGACTTTAAAGTTGCAATCTCTCTTTAAAAGTGTGTATAAATTAACTTGCGCTAATTAGTCATAACTTTGGTTCTAATTGAAAAATCATCTTAAAAAATATATATATAGTAATTTTTTTCCGCATTTTTTAAAAATTGCAAGGTGATCTTCAAAATCGAAAGCAGGATCCTGCATTTCATGCAGAATATCAGGAATAAAAAGAATAAGAAATGAAGGCATATCAAGGATATGATAAAAATAAAAGGAACCATATTAGATAATATTAAAAAAAAGTAATTAATCTGGTATGGTTATGTTAAAAGATTGAATGATGAAAGAATACCCAAAATCACGTTAAATTATAAGACAAATAAAAAAAGGGAAACGGGGAAATGACGAAAGAGCCGGATCCCAGCAAAGAAAGAAACAGTGGGCCATCAGCTGGAAAAAAGATGGCAGCCAGCAGTGCCATCAGCGGTAAAGTGCAAGGGTGCCATTACTTAAACCAGTCGAAAAGTGTCCGAGCCGAATGCAGCTGGCCCATCTGTGATGGCCAACAGCAGGCCAGCATTGGTATGCCATCACATTACTGCAACCCGGCACTTTTCCTGCAGTGCTAGCACCTATCCCACTGCTATTCCTTTGCTGGCCCAGCACTTTCCCTTACAAAAATTCCTTATAGAATTCTATAAAAAAACAAAGTATCACATAATTATGGCTCTTTTTTCTATAAACTAGTTTCACCAAGAGCTATAGAAATATCTGTAGAATAGTCTATAATAGAAATGTCTATAGAAATATTTGAACTTTCAGCGGTTTCCATGTGGTCACCCTCCCCAGTAGTAACCGCGCTCGATGCTGTTTGGTTTTCGTGATCGGACATGAACAAGCGCTTTCAGCGTACGCTACAACTGCTCGTAGTTTTCGCGCTCTCATTACACTATTTCAAGTTGGTTTCTTTTGTGATTTACGTTCCCAATCATTAAACTGGTATAGAAATTATTCTATTGTATAGAAATCCTATGTATTTTATACGCTTTTTTTTATTATTGATTCTGAACTGCGTAAATTATGAAAACCGAAATCCTTTGTAACCTAGTAAAACCAGATTTAAGGAGAAACCAGATTTACAGTTTCAAAAAAAAAATAAAAATAAATAAATAAAAAGCTTCACAGCTTAAATTGTGTTAAGATATTCCTTTCAGATTTGTGTTCAAATACTCAATGGCTTCGATATTCAAAGCGCCACACAGCGTAAGGTTCCCAGCACTAATACTGCAAAAGTTCGTGCACTTCCATGTAGTGGTGGGCCAGCGCATGAGATAAAATAGATGCCCACCAGAATTTCATCTGATGATTTCCAACAGCAAAGTTGTCTGAAGCTGTCCAGCAGTGGTCATGCAGTGGTAGACCATCAGCCAGCACTTCTCACTCATTGCCAGCACCTATCTTGCTGCTGGCCAGCAATTTCCTCTTTGCTGGGATGGATGATATTGCAAAGGCTATCAAGGATAGAGGTCTGGAGGAGAAATGGACCTTTGACCCGAAAAAATGAAAAAATACTATTGTAGATTTTTCGGATGGCGGCACATGACGTCATAAACCGAGTTTATATATATATCTTCAAAATTGATATAGTATTTGGAATAACGGTATTGAGGCTTAAATCCACATGCACATTTCAATTAGAGTTGAATTGAGATAATTTTCACCAGTGAGGTGGAGTGTAGTAAGTATTTCCGGAGGGGGCAGAATTTGCAATTTTAGACAATTGCCGATGACTCAAATTCTAAAGACAAGGGGAATTTTTGATACTCTGGTGGGAAAGCCCTTTGGATCATATCCTAATTTCTCCCTTTTCAGGAAATGAAAATGTATCATTCACATTTCTACGTTTCATGAAATTAAGAAGAAAAGAATAAATTTCACACCACAATTTATTTGTTGTTTTACTTTTTAAATAAATAGTTCTTCTATATTGGATTCTTTTTGTTATTTTAACTTGATGATTCAAGAAAGCATGGTTCCAATGGAGGCTATGCAATAAAAAAAAAAATAATAATAATAAGGTTTTAACAACCCTTGGGGGCGAGCGACCGGTAAACGTGCCATTCAAAGCGCCCAGTGTCCTTCACCAGTTATTTTTTTATTGTAAACTTTACCTTATTTAATCACAGCATTTTCGCGATTCAAGTGCAAAAGTTTTTCTGTTTTGAAAAACCCGAGGTAAAAGATTAAAAATTAAGCAAAGGACTGTCGAAGCGAAGGGGTTAATTCAACTCTTACATCATGAGATAAAATTATTCACATTTAGCTTTTTTTGCCTTTTTACAGATCATATGAACTTATAGTTAAATTTCAGATGCATATACATAATGATAATTATGATAATCTAATGATAGATAATTAACTAAACCCAGCATACTTTCCAAAATTATTTTACTGTATTATACAAGGTGGAGTATATACTGTATTATACTAGGGGAAAGGTGATCTCCCTGTAAACATGTGTCCATGCATTTTCTTTTTACTGAGGGATTTTAAATCCGAATCAGCTGCTGTTAATTGCTGTTTTCGTGTTTGATTAAATAAGATTAGTTAAACCTTTGAAAATTAGCTAATATAAAATGAACTAAGTCAACAGAGTCTTTTCTTCCCGGTATTTTTAAACATAGCTATAAGAAGACGAATTAAAAGATTTAAAATGTAACACTTTAAATCTGACGCAATTTTCACCAACTTTTTCTTTTCCTTTGTAATATTCACCTGAAAATATTTTTATTGTTAGAAAGGTTATATTATTGTTTGCGCTGTTATAGAATTGGCAACAATAGTTAAAAAGATCATTCAAAATATGAAATAAATCTCTCATGTAGGTACGTGTAAATGTTTTTTTTTTTAATTTAAACTATTTGCCAATGTTACTATTTGGACATTTGAAATAGGACGGCATTTCCCCCATTTACTGCTTTTAACACATACAAATCGAAATCCGCCGAATTTCAATTTCAACACTTCAAATTGTTGAGAAATTAAACTTTATTCCATCACCAACATGCAATATTAGTTATGGAAACAAATGCTCAAACTAAAGTAAATTCTATGGAAGCATTATTTTGAAATTTATCGCTCTCATTTTATTATTTTAAATGATTTTTTTTTTTTTTTTGCATAGTGTACCTGAGGTCGATAACTTTTATTATACGTTTGTAATTTTTTAATTTTGCTACAGTTTCTGTGTATGAGGATAGTTTCACTTTCAGAACCGGTTCAAACCGGTTCCAAAGGTGAAAGTATCCACATATAAAAAAGCACTAACTAAAATCTAAAAAGTAAAAACGCACAATAAAAGTTATCGACCATAGGTACCTTATGAAAAAAAAGTCATTAAAAAGTTTAAAATGGGTGCAAGAAACAACGCTCCCATAGGATTAACTTTAGCTTAAGCGTTTCTTTCCGTGATTTGAATAAGGTCTCTTATACCATTTGAAGCGGCCTCACTAGTCACACGGATAAACTCGAACGCTAAGGTAAAATCTATGGAGGAGTTATTTTCAAATTTCTCGCTTTGATTTTAATATTTCTGAATGATTTTTTTTTTCTTTTTTGCATTAGGATAGCCGAGGACGATCTACAACCGGGATAGTTTTTACTTTTCAGATTTTGGTTTCAGAGGGAAAAAAAATACTTTAACTTTCGGAATCGGTTCTCAAATTGAAACTATCCTTATATATATATATATATATATATACACACACACACACATATATATATATAACTATAACCAAAATCGAAAAAGTAAAATCTAGCCCGGTTGTAGATCGTCCTCAGCTATCCTATGCAAAAAAAAATCATGCAAAAATATTAAAATAAAACCGAAAAATTGGAAAATAATGCCCCTATATACTTTACATTAGAGTTTTCCTTTCTTGTCCTGACTGAAGTGGAGTTTTAAGAGCCCACACTAGTCACTCAAAAAAACCCGGATGATAATGTTAATCCTATGGGGAAGTTATTTTCAAATATCTTGCTTGAATTTTGATATTTTCGAATGATTTTTTTTGCATAGGATAGCTGAGGACGATCTACAACCGGGCTAATTTTTACTTTTTTGATTTTGGTTTCAAAATTAGAAAAACTTACTTTTACTTTCGGAACCGGGTTGAACCGGTTCTGAAATTGAAACTATCCTAATATAAAAAAACTAAAACCAAAATTGAAAAAGTAAAAACTAGCCCGGCTGTAGATCGTTTTCAGCTATCCTAAAAAAAAAAAAAAAAATCATTCGAAAATATGAAAATTCAAGCGAGATATTTGAAAACAACTTCCCCATAGGATTAACATTATCATCCGGGTCTTTTTGAGTGACTAGTGTAGGCCCTTAAGGGTCAGGTACCCTTTGAACTCACAAATAAAAAAGTGACCTCAATAAGAATTGCAGTCACACCATAACTAATAGACATTTAATTATAAAATTTAAAAGACATATTAAGAAAGGTTTCTTTTATCAATCAAAGTTCTCTAAAAAAATATAAACACATGCAAAGATTTTTAAAATTTATTTTTAAATATAATACACTTTTTACGAAGGAATCAATCTTCAATGCATTGCCACACGATTTTTCACATTTTAGTTGCTAAAACCAGCCACGACTTTTTTTTTTTAATGAGTACAGATATAACGTGTTCTCAAAATGACCTAAAATGAAAAAAAAATAAAATGTGTAGATCAAGGAGATTTCTTTTAAAGAAACTCGAAATATCGAGTCGCCGTTTTTAAAAAAATTGACTTTCAAGATTAGACATTCACCCCTTTATCTTATAAAACTAGTTGGATGTGCCAATCTCAAAACTTTCTTCTATCTGTATATTAATATTTCAAAATGTTGTTACAAATACCAATAATTCATTTTTATTAGTTTTATTAGTATTTTTATTAGAATTATGCATAACTTCATACACTTTTCGATGGTACAATATTGAAAATTGCACAAAAGTCGCTATTACAGCGCCTCTTTCCGGTGGAATTTTTCAATATTCAGGGTGAACCTTCTTGCCATGGTCGAAAGCATACACAAAAAATTTGGTTCAATTCTGTGCTTAACTTCATACACTTTTCGATAGTAGAATATTGAAAATGGCACAATAATCGTTATTACAGCGCCCCCTACCGTCAGAATTTTTCCAAATTCAGGGAGGACATGCTAGCCATGGCTAAAAATATAAATAAAAAATTTGGTTCAATTCTATGCATAACTTCATACACTTTTCGATGGTACAATATTCAAAATGCACAAAAATCGTTATTACAGCACCCCTTACCGGCGGATTTTATCCAAATTAATGGAGGACCTGCTTGCCATAGCCAAAAACTTAAAAAAAAAACTGGTTCAATTCTATGCATAACTTCATACAATTTTTGATGGTACAATGGCGATACACGGACATACGGACACACGGGCTGACAGACAGACATTTTATATAAACAGGTTTTTTGGGATCTCTGACCCCTAAAACGTGTAAATCCGTCGAAAACCGGAAGTCGAAAAACTTTCGATTGCAATACTCTCTTCTATTGAAGATAGAAGAAAGTAAAAAGAGTTCAAACTGTTTTAGACATAATTTCTCTTCTAAAGCGAATTTTTCAATATGGTGTGTTTTTAAATGTTCCTAAAGAATCATACTGAATTATGAACTATTAAAGAAATTGATTTTTTGTTGCTTTAAAAGGAACCTGACCGTTAACCTGAAGCAGGACATTTCGGCCCCTTGCCATTTCGATTCGTCCAATTTTATAAGGGCTTTACTTGGCTCATTTTTTATACGGATATATTATTTACATTGCAATTTATTTAACGTGGTTGTATATCTCTTGATATAGGAACAATAAAATATTTTTAGAAATGAAAAAATATTCAGTTATGCATAATTACAACAATGATTCATCAAATAGCTATGAATCATAATTTGAGGAAGCTATACTATGTCGAACCAGTAGGACATTAGATATTAATTATAACAAATTATAGAATTTATTAACAATGACAAAGACTATATATAAACAGTACGAAGTACTAATAATTTAATATTTCGCAGGTTATTATAATTCTAAAAGTTTTCAAACAAAACGAAAAATTTTACAATTTAACTTAATAGGGATTGTTAAATTATTTTATAAGAGACTAGGGAGCCCCTGCCAGCTAAACTCGCCAATCCCCGTTCAGACACCGTAGAATCAATAAGCACGCTAATCTGATCAGTTTTAAAAAGATTAGAAAAGATTGAATTATAATGAAAAAACCTGTAGCGATCTCCCTGTACCCGGGTTTCCATTAATTCCCTATGATTGCGAAAATTTAAGACCGAATGAGTTGCTGTTAAGACATCTAACGGTTGTTTTCGTGTTTGATAAGATCAGTTAAACATTTGAAAAGCAGCCAAAATAAAATGAATTAAGTAAGCAGAGTTTTCCCCTCCCGGTATTTTTTAACAGCGTTATAAAACGATTGACATAATACAATTTACTACAATTACTACAATTTACTGCTTTCACCCCTTCAAGGGCGATGGTTCATTTTTGGACCACTTAATTTTAATTCTTAAATGCCATATTGGCACCAGAATATTAGAATGAAAATTATCCTTTTATTAAGTAAGTGAACAAAAGCATTTTCGTATTTCGAAATTTGTTTGTAAATTCTGTCGTCATTCACTTATTTCAACATTTTACGAATAGAAGTACTTGTGCCCAGAGAGAGTTATACGCATATGAATGTATTTATTATTTTAAAGTTTCCTTTCTCTTTTAACATTCACGTGTAAATACAATTTTCAAGACATAATTTTCAACATGTTCCTGCTTTTAATACGTATTCATTTAATAGAAATTTTAAAGTTTTTTTTTCTGTTTTTAATAGTCACGTGTAAATAAATTTTTAATCGCTAGGAAATATTATTCTGTGCGCTGTTTTTAGAATTGAAAGCAATCTCTATAATAATGGCCTAAGTCATGTGACTATCATCAACAGTTCCAGGCGGATCTATTCGCTTTTTATATTCCAGGTGGCCTTTTTGGTACTTTAATTACAGCGCCTAGAATACCTAGTGTGGAAATATGCTATCTAAACAGTGCTAAAAATTTGTATCCCTTAATTGTGCGACGATACTGCTAAAATTTCAGGTGTCGATCGCAGCGACATCTGCGGGATTTTCATATTACTAGTATTAAATTGTATAGACTAGCAATTTCTTGCAGTTGTAGAAAATATCCTGCAGATGTCGCTGCGATCTGCATATTGCAGCAGTACCATTGCACATTTAAGGGATACAATATTTTAGCGCTTTTTTTTTAAGTATTACAGGGATAGCCGGTTTCCACACTATATATTCTAGGCGCTATACTTTTGTGTTAGCCAGCCACAGGTGATAAGTGGCCAAATATCATTTTATCGCCATCATTTCACCTATATTACAATAATCCAAGTCATGTAACTGCCTTAAACAATTACGGGCTGATCCCTTCGCTTTTTATATTCCAGGCAGCCATTTTGGTAATTTAATGTTAGCCAGCCATGTGTGATGAGCCGCCAAATATTATTCTATCGCCATCATTTCACTTATATTATAGTAGTCCAAGTCATGTAACTGCCATAAACAATTACGAGCTGATCCCTTCGCTTTTCATAAAAAGGTTTCCATATTGATTATTATTTTTTCGAATAAAACTACATAAAACTTGCCATGATCGCAAAGAATTCTTGGCACTTTTATGTTAGCCGGGTGCAAATCTCGCCAATACCTTTTTTTTTTAACTCACCAGTTAGCATTTTTTTATTTTTCGAGTGGTAAATTAAAACGGTACTACTTGGTTATCCCATCGACCAAAAATCTATTGTTTAACTATAAGATTAAATGCCAATAACGGTTGGTCATAAATGTCACATTCACTTGACTTTAAGGAAGTTACACGTGTTTACACCATCAAGTGATTTTTTATTTCGACGTTTTATTTGTATTTTTATTAATGTTATAATAATTTATTTGTTCTTTCGTTATTTAAAATAAAAATTATGCCAATTTGTATAATTTGGCGAGTGGTTTGGCGATTTATATAATTTGGAGAAATTGGTCGACGGGATAACTAAGTAGTACCATTAAAACATCGCTTTGAAGTTGAAATTATATGTCATGATTTGCTGCATTATTTAACATTTGGCACAGATGTCCTATACGCACCGGGTTTGGCGTGATTTTTTTACGACAATTTGGCGAAAACCTCGACGATTTACGACAATTTGGCGAATGTATTTTTAAATTATTTTCTATTATTTTTAAAATGAAATAATAATAAATAAAAAAGTTTAATTAATAAATATAGAACAAAACAATTTATAACTTTTTTAAATAAAAAAAATAAATGTAAATAAACATTTATTAATAAATAAACAACAATAGCCGGGTTACCAAGTCAAGCAAAATAACGCCATTTTGGCGCCAATTAGGTACCCCGGTGCGTATATGACATCTGCGCCTAATGTTTTTCTTTTCGTTCGTTAGAAAAAAAGAAAGAAGTGTAAGCCATTAATTTTAAATATTTCAGTTTTAAATGAAAGTTATGCATTATAAATAAAATGATAATGTAATAATAATAATAATAATAATAATAATGCGACGGGGAAAATGATTGGTGATTTATCACCTGCGTCGCGCTAACATAAAAATACCGAGTTCTTGATTTCTCTATCAGTATCCTCTGATTTGGCGAAAGATTGTTCAAGTAAATTGAATTATGAATAAAACTAACATGATACACATCTTAGTATGCATTTAAGGGAGGCCATACTTGTCCCAAAATTACTTTAAAATAATAACATTTTCTAAAATATGAAAAAAAAATCTGTTATGATTAAAATTTGAGTTGCCATCATTAGGGTAAAGTACTTAAAATTTGAAAAAAAAAATAATATATTGAAAACATTCGAATTAAAAAAAATTCTAATGCCAGTTTTGAGATCTGCGGATCAATACGGATTTTTGGTGTTAATGTCATCGCATAATATTCCATATTTTAGGAAAAATCGCCGTGCAACATAATCAGTTGCTTTATCAGTCATTTCATAAAATCGTTTCACAAAGGCGTTTCCTAAATTCGTTTCATTAGGATTATATATATATAGGATAGATAATTGCTCAAACTCTGTGCAATTGTTCAAATTCTTAAGATATAGTAACTAGGACTTCCCTCAGAGGGATTAGACTGAGCGATATTGCTGAGAACATAGATTTAATAATAACATATGGAAGGAAAGAAAATGAGATGTTATTTTTAATTGTCCATATACTGCGATAAATTGAAAAGATTAAAATAAACGAATCGTATAATTACAAAATCTTATATATAAATTCGTATACACAGTTTAAAAAAATGGGAAATCAAACCATTCAAGACAGCCATGCATGGATATAAAATTGAAAGTGCGCAATACATTAAAAGTAAAATAGAAAATGAAACACTAAATTACTTATATCGGAATTTTAACTGTATAAAATTATGTCAAGAGCTTAATCAGACGCTCCGCACCAATTTGAGTAACTTTAAATGACAAATATATGATGTCTAAAATCAATGGACTATACTTTATATGGTGTGTGCTATCCCGGAACAGTTAATATTGTACAATATCTGTTTTTCACGGATGCAATGAGGTTGTCGATAACATTTAAGGAATTCTCTCCTCAAAATCTGATATAGTATCAAAGTACCGAATACATCAACAGTGGCATGCAATGCTTCGTTAGAGTGTGTTTTAGATATGCTCGATCGGATTTAAATGATGAGTGTATGCTGGCCACTACATACGCTGTATTGTTTTATTTTCAAACATATTCTGCACAAGTTGAGCTGTATTTAGCATGTATTAAATAAAAGAAATCGGCAATAATTACAACATAAAGTATGATACAAGATCTGAATATATCGTCTGCATAACTTTTGAGCTGCCAAAGTGTCATTTTAAGTAATTTACAAATCCATACGTATTTATTCAACAAATCATGCAAGCTAACATGCGCCAATATGAACCGATTATGAAATTTCACCAGAATAAGTTAATATATAAAAAATCTACTAATGATAATTGAGAATATGACCTTATGATAAAATGTCTAGAAAAATGAATCGGATAAAAAATTCATATCACAGTTAAAACGGCACTTCCCTCTGTTAGTGGCCTTGGTGAGAGGGAGAAAAGCCTAGAGAAGGAACACTTTAACAAGTATTTTCGGGCAACCTACTCACTGTTTCATACAGGTCTTTATTCAATATTTACACAATTTATTTAATGCTAGGTTGGTATCTATCAGTTTTGTTGCATTTAAATTTCATGTTGTGCGGAGGAAATGCAGCATTATGAATTATTTAAAGTTGCTGTACCTAATAATTCCAAATTAATGGTAACTGAGATCGCTTTCCGCTAATTTCATCTTTTTAAATTTTAAATTTTTTAGAAACCATTCATAGAGACAATTGTATATTTTAAAACTAACCCGAAGCAAATTTTCAAGATTTTGGGCTCAGCATTTTTATCTTCAGCAAAATTTTCTATTTCTGTGTTACTGCAGTAACACAGAAATAGAAAATTTTCGAAAGTTTTTTGTTTCTGCACTGTTTGATATAGCGACATTTTTAAAAATTGTTCTATTGCGAGAATTTACGTCATGATAAATACAGCCATGTCTATTTTCATGTTTATATTCCTAACAACTCCATGTACTTCGTTATTTATATCATCTTTAGATCTTTTTCCGCTTTTTTTGTCTTTTGATTTTTTAGAATTCGTTCTACAACGAGCATTTACGTCTTATTAATTACTACCATGCAAATTCTATTTTCTAACCCCAACAGTATTCCAAAAATTTCCGTATTCCAAATAAACGATAGTTTAGAACCCTTCTAGAAATTTTTATGTTTATCCGTCAAATTGAACCTTTTAGAGAGCGTTAATTACGAGTATTTACATCTTAAAGGTAACTACCGCACCAAATTTAAAGTTTCTAACCCAATCAATATCGCAGAAATCGCAATTTTAGAACTTTTTTGCTCCTGCAGCGATGTAGGTTCTTGCACTGACATAAAATAGTCATTTTTCGGCGCAGAGATGGCCACCAACATTTTTTTAAAGTTTGCTATGTAGTTTCAGAGATAACACTTCACAAACGTACAAGCATTAATAATATTATACACTTTATAATATTATAACGCTTTATAGTATTAGCATTAGATGTACAGATACAAAAGCCATTTATCTGTTACAAACTAAAGTGCCCGGCGTTGCCCAGAATTTGAAGGATGTTTCTTCTGAAAAATCAATTTCAAAATTTAACATACAACACAAAACAAACATTAAGAAAAGCAGTCGAAATGTTGTATGAATGAATCATATGAAAACGCTATATAAAAATGTATAAATGTATATAACAGACGCAAAAGAATACAGCTATAAATGAACTTATTTCAATTTATAATTGGAGCAATAATGTTAAAATACGCCACTATTTCCCTAATCGGGTTTTTATCATGCTGCAATACATTTTTCACACTCATATGACGTTATACTATATCCACCACGTCCTTTATATTTCCAATATGACGTAATATTTTCCTATTTCACGTGGAAACCTTGTTATAGAAAAGTTATTAAGTTATATTCACTTTCATTTAAATTCGTCAAACTATTTATTTCATTTTCATTTTTCATGTGAATATCTTGCAATAGAAAAGTTATGACGTAATATTCACCTTTTTTTAAATTCGGCAAACTATTTATTTCATTTTCATTTTTCACGTGGAAATCTTGCAGTAGAAAATTAATTATTGTAGTAATAATTTTATTGTGTTTTTTAATTGTTGACAACTGCTATAACGAAAAATGTTTAAATTTGATAAGAAATTGCTGTTAAATTGATGGTTTTTTATTCATTAAAAATTAACTATAAATTATTTCGATTCCGGATTACTTTAGTTGCCTCGGCCATGTTTTAATACACATGTACGTATCTTTTTACAATTTTGGCTTCCAAATAGTGGATTTTTATAGAATTACAAACAGACAGAAAGACAAGTTTTCATTTTTATATATCTCTCTTTTCTAAAAAAAGTAACTAACGCTGTCACCGCCGCCGCCACCGGTTTTGAATTTTTTGTAACCAGAGGTCTTTCTTCGTTAATATTAAGAAAACTATTGCATACAAAAATATGAAAATCGGGGGTATTATAGCGAAATGTTGGATAAACACGCTGATGCAGACAGTTTTCAAATCGAAGAGTTATTTTAAGAGATATTTAATGCTAAAGTTGGACAAAATCTTTCCATTAAAAAAGTTTTATAGGATCAAAAACTATATATGGGAATTAATTCATTTTTAGATCATTTTATACGTTAGAATTTCCCGGTGTGCAGACTGCATTCACTTTTTTAATTTGACTCATTTTTTGAGGATTTATTTCTATTTTAAATTCAAATATTCAGCATTTCGACAGATATTTCTTACATATTTTAGAAAATGGTATTAATTTAAACTGTTGCCAACTGTATAAACAGCGCAAACAATAATGTTTGCTTCAAATAAAAAAATTATTTACACGTTACTATCATAAACAGAAAAAAACCTTCAAATTAGAGTTAAATAATTAGGTATAAAAAGCAGGCACTTGTTGGAAATCACGCCATAAAAACTATATTTACATGTGAATTTTTAAAGAGAAAGGATATTGTAAAATAAATTCATTAACATGCGTTAGAAATCTGAAATAGAAGAAATTACGTCACATTACACTTATTATGCAAAATGAACAAAAAATAGTATTGCAAAACAGTTTAAATTTAAAAATTGCGCGAGACAAAATATTAGAGGTTAAATAGTAGATTTTTTCAAAATTTTATTATTTGTCGTTTGATGTGAGGTGTTCAGCTACAAGTATGCCAAGTTTCGTGTCTCCAACTTAATTAGGGGCTGAGTTAGAAAAATTGTTTAAGATACACAAGTTAGAGCCCAGAGGGTTAAATATTAGACCTTTTTCAAAATTTTATTATTTGTCGTTTTATGTGAGGTGTTCAGCTATAAGTATGCAAAATGTCATGTCTCCAACTAATTAGGGGCTGAGTTAGAAAAATTGTTTAAAATACACAAGTTAGAGCCCAGAGGGTTAAATAACAGACTTTTTCAAAATTTTATTATTTGTCGTTTGATGTGAGGTGTTCAGCTATAATTATGCAAAATGTCATGTCTCCAACTTAATTAGGGGCTGAGTTAGAAAAATTGTTTAAAATACACAAGTTAGAGCCCAGAGGGTTAAATATTAGACTTTTTCAAAATTTTATTATTTGCCGTTTGATGTGTGGTGTTCAGCTATAAGTATGCAAATTTTCAAGTCTCCGACATATATAGTTTCTGAGAACGGGCTCTGTCACAGACAGACAAAGGAGTGAGACTGATGGGGTTTCGTTAGATGAACGAAACTCTAAAAACATGCTGCGGATGACTGTAACAACATCCTAAAATTACATTACCATCAGCGATCTACCAATCCCGAATTTAGTTTATATTCGTTTCATATATTCTTATTCTTTTGTGCGGCCCTGTAAAATAACTATCAATAACACAAGCCAACAGCTGTTTTGGTGCCTAGGTTTTTGGAGCTGATTTTATATGAATTCGATGTCCTGAATTCAAATATGGCATTCAATTTTGCCTGGGAGCTCAAATATTTAAGATATAGAACTTTTTGTGAAATATATGTTACACTATTTTAAGTTAAATCCATGAATTAAACAAAAATAAAAATAAAATAAATAAACACAGAATTTTTTTTAATAATATACAAATGTTAATTTTCATTATTATAATATACATATATTCAAATAATATTTTTAAGAATTATATTATACAAATATATTTACTCACAAAGATCGAGGAAAAAGTCATCGAATAGACCAATTCTCACTGAACATTTCGGAAGCTTCTTTTCCGTGACATTCTTGAATTTATTTTTGAACAAACCCTTTTTAAACCCCAACAGTAATCTGCCATCATGTGCGTATCCCATCTTCCTTGGTAGTGGTCCTACATAGTCTTAATATCCTGGTGAAATCTTTCGCCCTGTTCCTCACTGATGTCTCCTACATTTTCAGGAAAATACTCTAAGTGGTTGTGTAAATAGTGCACCTTAATGCTCATATTAAACCCAAGAGATTTAAAACTGTTAAGCATTTCGTTTACCAGTTCTACATAGTTTTCTGCTTTGTGTTTGCCCAGAAAGTGTTCGACAACTGCAACAAAAGAAGCCCAGGCTTTTCCCTCAGTCTCATTCATCGAATTTACGAAGGCAGGATCCCTAATCAGTTGTTTTATTTGTCGCCCGTCAAATATTCCTGATTTAATTTTTTCATAACTCAATTGGGGCATTTTCTCTTCTATATATGCAAAGCATGACCCGTTCTTATCAAGAGCCTTTACAAACTGCTTCATAAGGCCGAGCTTGATATGCAGTGGAGGAAGTATGATTTTGTCTCACCCAACTAAGGGGTTATTAATGATATTCCTTTCTCCAACATCCATGTTTTCTCTCTTAGGCCACTCGTTTCTAACCCAGTGGTGTGTTTTATCCCTGCTATCCCAAAGACACAAGAAGCAAGGATATTTGGTGTAACCACTTTGCTGTCCAAGGAGAAAGTTTACCATTTTTAAATGAACACAAATCACCCATTGATGTTCATGATACTTTATCTTGTCAAATACCAAAGCTATTGTGTTATATTCTTCTTTCATTTTCGTTGAGTGAGCAATTGGTATTGAACCATATTTGTTCCCAATGTGTAGAAGGACACATTTTAAACTTCGCTTTAAGCTGTCTACAAGAAGAAGGGTAATAGACCCTTTTCTCTTGTGCGGTAAAAGGTAATTTTGGTTCCTTGTTCCAGTAAAGTTTTGTCTTTCAATCTTGAAGCCAGTAATTCAGAAGCTTCTTTTGACGGGGTTGAGATCTCTGGTGAGATCATTTAACTCATCCTGGTTGAAACGTTGAGGCATTGATGACATCTCCTCTTAATCACTGTCATCTTCATAAGTATCGGAAGGATGATCAGAAGGACAGTATTCATCCTCTCAGAGCTCTGGTAGCTGGTAAAACGTTAGGATCGGCACTTACTTCCACTGAGTGAGGAACCGGGTGTCTTGCAGAGACTAAATCAGGATAAGTACACTTACTATGTTTCTTTCGATTAATTCCATTAATATTTACTAGGCAGAAATAACAATCATCGAAGTGGATTTGGGGTTCTCTCCAAAACATCGGTAAACCAAATTTGAGACTTTTTCTTTTCCTGTTAGTCCACTGTCGTAAGTGTTCTGTACAAGTTTTACAGACCTGATGCGGTGCCCAGGTTTTATCCTGATCACCAAGTTTAACACCAAAGTGTCCAAGATAAGCTCTCTTTACAAAGTCAGTAACATTTTTTCTGGTATATTTTAACACGTATTCTCCGCATATGTAGCAAAACACATCAGGATGATTTACACAACTTCTTCTACTTGAACTCATTTAAATTACATTCAACAACACAAATACAACAATCTACAATACAGTACGTTTTAAATAAACTTTATAAGAATTCTATACTAAACACAAATATCGCAAAAGGTCAACAACGTCTACTCTCCACGGAGAAAACTCACAAACTAACCTTATCTCCTTACGGCTTTTCCATTTGGCTTTATGGATGAGCGGCACGAAATCATAAGCATGCGCAGAACCTCAGTTTTACTTGCACATCTGTTTTTTTCAAGGTCTTCTGAAATTTCAGTGCCTCCCAAATCGCTTTGAGCGTTGCGACAGGCCCATGTGTCAAAGGCCAGTTTAAGCGTTGAAGGTCACTTCAGTTCTAAAAAATTTTTAGTTCTCTTTGCATATCTAAATAAAAAAGAAAAGTGCCCAGCTAAACTGATGGCATTGAGCTCACAGGCTATTCACTAGGATGGAACTTAAGTATAGGGTAAAAAAAAAACTTTTTTGTTTTAATGTGTAATAGTGAAAACTTTTTTCCTTTTTGGATGTCTAAACTTTTGGCTGAAAAGGTTTTTTTAAATTAAGTTGTTTTCCGGTTCCTCAAGGAGGTCAAAGTTTTGAAATTTCAGTATAAAGTAACTTAAAGTAAACAACGTACCTGTTAGCTCATATCTACTATTATTTAGCAAATGCTATCCAGAAGTCACCATGAGGAGGTGGTTAAATATCGACTTCCACCTTCCTTACCTCCCTTTGTTATGGATTATTTCAATTGGATATTCCACCTACTGTCTTTTTAGGCAAACTTTGTCATTACATTGTGGGAATTCAACTTTCCCAAGATTAAGCAATCTTTTACTTAATATTTAAAGACAGTTGACGCAGCTCGCGGGGCAATTTTGACACACGTTTCCACTGTTTGATTAGGACAAAGAAAATCTAAAATTCAGGTGTATCCTCTGTTTGTAATTATTTTAAGTTCTTCATCCGATCAGTCCTTCAAGATAGGATCACTGTTTTCATAGTCTATAATTTCAATATGTTCGCATTTTTTCAAGTCGCTTTCCTACTGGTCCATAAAATCCTTTTGTACCCGTAGTTTTTCCAGCAAGATGTTGAAATAAGTATCTAAGAAAAAAGTTCATTTGCATGTAATAATCAAATTATCCATTATAAAGTTTTTAGGGTATTGCTTCCGATGTTTTAACAACTCCAGATTTGCATCCTGCATTAAAGGCGTTTCTGTTTCACCCAATAACTTTCAAACTTGAAATGTCTGTATTATTATTTTGAAAATACACCAAAATTGCAGTGGCTATATTAATATAAGAAGAATATGTCAATGAAATATGACCAATATATTTTTATCCTGGTTTTTGAAATAAGACCAGGTGTTCGTCTTTAATGATTCTTAGTTATACTTTTTTCCCTCTGCTTCAGTTATCATAACGTTATTCTTTCTGCCAAAAAAATACTAACCTTCTAAAATTAACTCATTTCGTCTTTCCGGTTCTTTCAAATTCTTCCTTTTCTTTTCTCTTTGTCGTCTTCAAGTCCTTCTTTCAGTTACCTTTTCTTTATTATCATCCGAAATACCCATATCTTCTAAGATGCCATTTGAAATAATATTTGCAGTTCTGTCCAATACCCCGTTTTTTTCACCTTGTTGATTATCAAATTCAGGTTTAGAAAAGCAACCAATTAAACTATTTCCTTCCGAACTATTTTTTACATTTGACGATCATTCAATCAAAACATCCTTTTTTTGTTTTAAAATAACTTTTTTCCTTGATATTTCCTTTTCCAGTCTTGCTACACATTTTTTGTAGTTTTTATATCTATTGATCCTATTGCCATCACCTCATCTCTCTTTGGTTTTTGAGAAAGTGGCGTTCTTGTTCTGATACACGATAATATTTACTGCTTTTACACAAAGAAATGTTTTTTGTAGGATTACCTAACATTTTGCAATTTTATATTGGATGTAGGATTTTTCTTTCTAATCTTAATATTTTTCTTCAAATTTTGACATTTCTCGCGCTAGTCTCTAATCATTTTTTATGATTTGTGTATCAGAAATCGTTGGAATTGAAGGTCTCAGCAATACACTTTTAATTGTATCATCAACAGCTTTAGATATTTTAGAAATAGTCTGTACCAGATTCCAGCTGTCAGATTTTAAGTTAAATTGAACACCAAAATAATGTTTCATAACATCTTCATATGTTCGTCAAATTTGACAGTCTAATGTTAATTGTTTTGGTTCACGAAATACAGGACACTTCAACAATTATCTAGATTTAGGTACGTTAACAGACTTTGTCACTTTTGACACCGAATGTTTATTGAAAAATAATTAAATAAACTGTTAACACACGTTAAATCGGACTAATCTGTTATGTGTCGCAGCCAAATAAATCAGAGACAATGAAAGCCGACGCCCACGACGCTGGCTTCTACAAAAGTCAAATAAAGTGGGGCTAACTTTTCTAAGGCACTCAAACTAAATTATTCTCTTTATTACAGGACATTAACACTTAATTAATTTAATTTTGCAAAATATAAATTTAATAATAAACTTAAAAAACTTTTCATGCAATTATTGGCTTTTTTTTTTCGTTTTTTAGGCAAAATCAGGCGCTTTGAGGAACCGGAAAATATCATTTTAAAATTAAAAGAAAAATATTTTCATTTTATGGAGTGAAAAAGGAAAAAAAAATAATCACTATTAGAATACAAAATTCGAAACTTCGTTTTTTAGTTCCACCCTACTATTCACACTAATTGTATATTATACACTTATTTTAAAGAATAATGCCCCTAAAAAAAAATAAGTGAAGGGGAATTAGCCCCCGTTTCCCCCTTTATACTTAACCAGTGAACCTCCAAATCTCATCAGGGAAGCCCCTTATCATAATAAACCGGTATACCAAATTTGGAGCAAATCGAATAATCCTGCAAAAAAAAAAAACATTTATCTAAATTAAGGGGGTGGACTAGCCCCCCTTTATCTTTAACCAATGAATCGCCAAAACTAATCAGGGAAGTTCATTAACATAATAAACCGGTATACCAACTTCGGAGCAAATCGAATCATTCTGCATGAAAAACCCATTTATCTGAATTAAAAGGGGTGGACTAGCCCCCTTTCCCCCCTTTATTCTTAACTAATGAACCCCCAAAACTAATCAGGGAAGATCCTTAACATAATAAAGCGGTATACCAAATTCGGAGCAAATCGAATCCTTCTGCATAAAAAACCCAATTATCTGAATTAAGGAGGTGGACTAGCCCCCCTTTTCCCCTTTATTCTTAATCAATGAACCCCCAAAACTAATCAGGGAAGTTCCTTAACATAATAAACCAGTATACCAAATTCGGAGCAAATCGAATAATTCTGCATGAAATACCCATTTATCTGAATTAAAAGGGGTGGACTAGCCCCCTTTCCCCCCTTTATTCTTAATTAATGAACCCCCAAAACTAATCAGGGAAGTTCCTTAACATAATAAACCGGTATAACAAATTCAGAGCAAATCGAATCATTCCTCATGAAAAACCCATTTCTCTGAATTAAAAGGGGTGAACGAACCCCGTTTTTCCCCCTTTATCCATAACCAATGAACTCCCAAAACTAATCAGGGAAGTTCATTAACATAATAAACCGGTATACCAACTTCGGAGCAAATCGAATCATTCTGCATGAAAAACCCATTTATCAAAATTAAGAGGGGCGGGCTAACCTCCCTTTTCCCCCTTTATCCTTAACCAATGAACCCCCAAAACTAATCAGGGAAGTTCCGTAACATAATAAACCGGTATACCAAATTCGGAGCAAATCGAATCATTCTGCATGAAAAACCCATTTATCTGAATTAAGGGGTGGACTAGCCCCCCCTTTTCCCCCTTTATTCTTAACCAATATACCCCCAAAACTAATCTGGGAAGTTCCTTAACATAATAAACCGGTATACCAAATTCGGAGCAAATCGAACCATTCTGCATGTAAAACCAATTTATCAGAATTAAAAGGGGTGAACTAATGCCCCTTTTCCCCCTTTATCCTTAACCAATGATCCTCCAAAACTAATCAGGGAAGTTCCTTAACATAATAAACCGGTATACCAAATTCGGAGCAAATCGAATAATTCTGCATGTAATACCCATTTATCTGAATTAAGGGGGTGGACTAACCCCCTTTACCCCCTTTATACTTAACA
This sequence comes from Maratus speciosus, assembly GCA_963932465.1. NCBI lineage: Eukaryota > Metazoa > Arthropoda > Arachnida > Araneae > Salticidae > Maratus > Maratus speciosus. The sequence goes on from OZ010797.1 coordinate 447,661,432, forward strand.
AGTGAACCTCCAAATCTAATGAGGGAAGCTCCTTATCATAATAAACCGGTATACCAAATTTGGAGCAAATCGAATAATCTTGCAAAAAAAAAAAAATTATCTAAATTAAGGGGGTGGACTAGCCCCCCTTTATCCTTAACCAATGAATCGCCAAAACGAATCAGGGAAGCTCCTTAACATAATAAACCGGTATACCAACTTCGGAGCAAATCGAATCATTCTGCATGAAAAACACATTTATCTGAATTAAGGGGGTGGACTAACCCCGTTTTTCCCCCTTTATCCTTAACCAATGAACTCCCAAAACTGATCAGGGAAGTTCCTTAACATAATAAACCGGTATACCAAATTCGGAGCAAATCGAATCATTCTGCATGAAAAACACATTTATCTGAATTAAGGGGGGTGGACTAACCCCGTTTTTCCACCTTTATCCTTAACCAATGAACTCCCAAAACTAATCAGGGAAGTTCCTTAACATAATAAACCGGTATACCAAATTCGGAGCAAATCGAATGATTCTGCATGAAAAACCCATTTATCTGAATTAAGGGGGTGGACTAACCCCCCTTTTCCCCCTGTATCCTTAACCAATGAACCCCCAAAATTAATCAGGGATGTTCCTTAACATAATAAACCGGTATACCAAATTCGGAGCAAATCGAATGATTCTGCATGAAAAACCCATTTTTCTGAATTAAGGGGAGGGGGGTGGACTAACCCCGTTTTTCACCCTTTTTCCTTAACCAATGAACCCCCAAAACTAATCATGGATGTTCCTTAACATAATAAACTGGTATACCAAATTCGGAGCAAATCGAATGATTCTGCATGAAAAACCCATTTTTCTGAATTAAGGGGGGTGACTAACCCCGTTTTCCCCCTTTATCCTTAACGAATGAACTCCCAAAACAAACAGGGAAGCGCCTTATCACAATGAACCTAGGGAAAAAATTTGAAGCAAATCGGATGTTTCTATCAAGAGTTATCGCGTTACGTACATACATACGTACGTACGTACATACATACATACATACATACATACATACATACAGAACGGGCGGGCACATTAGCTCTCAGGCTTTGATAGCCTGTGAGCTAAAAAGTGGAGCTGATAGAGAAAAACTGATTTCATATTTGGATTCAGTGTCACAAAAATATCTAAAATCAGCTGTAAAATCATAGGCACAAAAAAAAAAATTTTTTTTGTAGGCCTGTGTAATATATACAGTAAAACCTCTGAATAGCAGACACCTCGAGAATGCAGAATTTGTCCTCTACTTGGAGGTGTCCGCTACTGAGAGTAAAACATGTACAGTTATTTAAGTGTTGATAATCTAAAAAATGTCCGCTAAATAGAGGTATCCGCTAATCGGGTGTGTCCGTTAAGGAGGTTTTACCAGTAAAACCTCTGAATAGCGAACACCTCGGGAGGGCAAAATTGTCCTCTATTTGGAGATGTCCGTTACTGAGAGTAAAAAATGTACAGTTATTTAGGGTTTATAAAAACTTTTCAAAATAGCAGACATTACCTTACATTACACGATAAAAACACTAAAAACAATATAAAAGGACGTTGCGGATTCATTCTGAATCCCTCATCAGCTAATTCCTAACATAAAAGTAAGTTCAACAAGTAGAAAAACATTACATCAAGTTGCCAACAAATTATAGTTTGATGTAAAATAATGTTTTTCTACTTGTTGAACTTTAAAATCTAGTATGACTTTTACGTTAGGAATTAGCTGATGAGGGATTCAGAATGAATCCGAAACGTCTTTTTATATTGTTTTTAGTGTTTTTATCTTGTAATGTAATGTAATGTAATGTCTGTTATTTTGAAAAGTTTTTATAAATATGAATGAATTCAGACGTAGTCCTTTTGTTTATATCAAAAACAAAATATTTAAGGGTTGGTAATCGAAAAAATGCCCGCGAAATAGAGGTGTCCACTGATAGGGTGTGTCCGTTATGGAGGTTTTACTGCATAATAATATCATCCTTTACAAGAAAATTGCATGCTGTATCATAGACAGACAGACATCTACAGAAAGATAACCTCCCGGAGCAATAAACACTCATGTCTTTTGTTTTAATCATCCACAATTGTGTGTCATACAACAGGCCAGATTTTATACAACAGGCTAAAAACGGTCACCGTGGTACGGAGTACTGTATTATTATTTGTTTGCCCACCAAAACTGGTTGCCACGGGTTGTTGCAAGGTTTGTGATCACGTGGTTGAAACTGATCTATTCAATATTATTGCGTGCGTATTTTTTTTTAATTTGCTCCATATGTTCAAACCAGTTGTCTACGAAAATATCCACCGGTGAAAGTGACGCACACCAAATTTCTGAGACGTATGTAGATAAATTGTGCTTTTTTATCAGTTTTTTTAATATAATTTTTAAACGGTTTGGAACTTATTTTTCATAGTAGGTGCGTTCACTAGGTGGCCCTCATAGGTACCTTCTGGTGCAATCATAAACGAAATCCGACAAATGTTTTATTGAGTTATGCTTGACGAAAGGTTTTTATTAGGCTTTTTTTTTTTTAGTAGGACATGGCGTTAATATCCATCGTAGCTGTAATATGTTCGGACAGTAATATTTCGCTGAGTATTAGCCTTCGCTTCGCTCAGACAATTACAAAAGTTGTAGAAAGCAGAATATAGGCGCTCCATCTCTTGGGCGATGTACAGTCGTGGAAAAAAAAAGTAAACATCCCCTACTAACTTCTGAACAAATTATCGTAGAAGAAAGTTAGTGGTACGGAAAGTTTGGAAATAAAGTCCACTTTTAAATGATGTATATAAAATTTGTTTAGAAGGCCACATATTAAAACGAACCCAAACTTCATTTTTTTCATTGACAATACCCAATTTTAACAAGATATTTCAAATTTTCGGTTCAAACTATGCCTAGACACCAAATGTCAAGTCATTTGAATGATAAGTTTTTGAATTATAAACATTCAAAATTGAGTACTTCTAATGTTAAATCACATTTTCATATTTTCATTAAAATCTCCTGAAATTGTACTCTTAATGTACTAATTTTTTGTGCAGCAATAATACTAAAATACCCAAACATAAATACGTTGAATTTGCAATTTTTTAAATTTTATGATATGAATTATTAATTATGAAATTAATATTCGAAAAAATTATGAATGATCCGAAAAAAAATTGCGAGGCTTTCTCACCTGAATCATTGAGATTATAAGCCGCTTGCGGAACCGTTCGAAAAGTACCGCATTCATCGCTGTGCCTTTAGTATGTGCAGAGAAAAACAGATGTTGACATCAGAAATGATATAAATGATGACTTTTGCAAATATTCTACAACCCGAAAAGCCCTCGTTTATATCCCTAGTTAGGATAATTAATATCTTTGGTTATGTGTTTCAAGTACTCATTTATTTTTGCTTTTGTTAGCTAAAGCATGAGTCGAAAAGGGAAAAAAAATGTCTCATGGCAGGCACATAAATGTTTTATAAACAGGCTATCAGATTTCGTCCGCTAAGCTGGTCCGTTACTCCTAGCGAGTAGTATGAATTTGACCTTCTGTTTATATTAAAAGAATAGGACTTTATTTGGAATGCACTTACGCATTGCTGAAAATGATACGATCGCCATTGCACTATTATATTTTCTAATGCGTCATACAGAATTTAAACTATTAAGGACCAAAACATTTAGTTGATCATTTACAGGAGGATATGGTAAAGAAAGACAGAACGTTATAGTTTTGTAAAATAAGAAAAACTTTTGCCTTTTTTACGCTGCATACGAACCGATGTCATAAACACTTTTTAACTATGCTGGAATGTTTAAAAATAAGGAAAACTACACAAGAATTTCAACCTCACAAATGACTATGAAAATTTAATTTTCAGTATCAATTTTTGTTATTAAATTTAATCTACTTTTTGACGTTTTATCTTAAAAAAAAAAAAAAAAAAAAACCCACCTCTTATAATATAATTTCTAAGTGTAACAATAATAACATCTAAATAATTTCTTATTATCTGTAATAAAATTTTCAATAGGTTTAAACTCTTCGTTGCCAATTGTGGGAATTTGTGTACAATGGAGAATTCTTTATCATAATATAATACTATATATAATCAAACCATAAAAAAAGCCTGTTTCAGTTGTATTAGAGTTAGGGAAGAAGTGTCGAAAAATTGATGAATTGTTCCTATAAGCATTATAGTCCAGGCAATAGGGAATTTTACCTATCAAAATTAATGGTAGTACTGGAAATCGGCTTTCTAGATGTTTTTTGGGTTGCTGAATCCGAATTTGTAACTTCCTACCAAAATTTCCCCCGGCAACCTTCCCAAATTTTGGTAAAAAGCCCCCCAAAAAGGTTTTTATTAAAAAAATCAATTTTTTTATTGTTTTAGAGAAAAAGTATCTAGAAATTCAGAAAGTAGACAAAATTTGCAACAAATTAGATATATGACATTATGACTTAGGATGAAGGGAAAGGGGGGATCTGCCTCGGAACATGCGCGCGGTGCTGCGTAAACTAAGTTGCGCAATTCCACTTAACCACTCACACGTTTACATTCGCCCTCCCATCTCCCCTCCGAACTTTCTCTATAAGGTTTACTTTAAGTTTTTTGGGTCGCTGAATCCGAATTTTTAACTTAACCTCAAAATTTCCCCCCCCCCCACCCGAAACCCCCAAAATAGTTGTTATTAACTTAAATTTATTATTGTTTTAGGGGAAAAGCATTACAAAATTCAGAAACTAGACAAAATTTGCAACAAATAGGATACATGACATTATGAATTAGGATGAACGGGGAGGGTAAGGGCTGCCTCGGAACATGCACTGCGGCGCTACGTGCACTAAATGATGAAGTCCAGGCAATAGGGGATTTTATCTGGCAAAATTAATACTAGTTCTGGATTTCGACTCACTTTATGTTTTTTGGGTCGCTGAATCCGAATTTGTAACTTTACACCAAAATTTCACCCGGCAACACCCCAAAAAATTGATTTTTTGAAAAAATTTGGTTTTTGAGAAAAGCGCGCGGGGAATGTTCCGAGGCAGCCCCCTCTCTCCCCGTTTATCCTACGTCATAATGTCATGTATCCTATTTATTGCAAATTTTGTCTAGTTTCTGAATTTTGTAATGCTTTTCCCCTAAAACAATAAGAAATTTAAGTCAAAAACAACTATTTGGGGGGGGGGGAATTTTGGGGGTAAGTTAAAAATTTGGATTCAGCGACCCAAAAAACTTAAAGTAAACCTTATAGAGAAAGTTCCGAGGGAAGATGGGAGGGCTAATGTAAACGTGTGAGTGGTTAAGTGGAATTTCACAACTTAGTCCACGCAGCACTGCGGCGCATGTTCCGAGGCAGATCCCGCCTTCCCCTTCATCCTAAGTCATAATGTCATGCATCTAATTTGTTGCAAATTTTGTCTACTTTCTGAATTTCTAGCTACTTTTCCCCTAAAACAATAAAAAAATGGAATTTTTTAATAAAAACCTTTTTGGGGGGCTTTTTATCAAAATTTGGGGGGTTACCGGGGGAAATTTTGGTGGGAAGTTGCAAATTCGGATTCAGCGACCCAAAAAACATCTAGAAAGCCGATTTCCAGTACTACCATTAATTTTGCTGGGTAGAGTCCCTATACGGTTTCTATTGCCTGGACTATTATTGGTATCATAAGGGCTTTGAATAGCTTCCGGATATTCGCCAGATGAAGAAAAATTTTCATAATAGAAAAAAAAACTGGAAAAAGATCCATATACGTGATGATGAATTTTTTTTTATATACCTTTGATTACTGATGTATTAAAGACAATAAATTTGAGCTAGAAAATCTTACCAGCAATTTATTAACTGCTGATAAGTTTTCTTAAAGTTTAGATGCATTTAAAAATATCAAAAGCATAAAAGTTTATCGCACTATTTAAATAAAATAAAGGAGTGAAATAATAAAAGAAGTTTCCTTTCTAAAACATCACAAAAAGTTGTTAAAATTTGAAGTTTGATTTTATTTTGCTATTTGAGACTATTACGGTTTTTCAAAAAAAGTTCATCGACCTCTTAACCTTAATACTTAAAAAAAAAACATCATTATGTTTAAATTGCACCCCTAGTAAGCCGAAAAATAATTCTTTTGTGAGGGTTTATGTACAATCGAAAATTCTTTTTAAGACACACATGATCAAACCATGAAAAGAAGCCCCCCCCCCCCCTAGGCTTAAAGACTAAACCTGTAGACTAAAAGGGCATTAAAAAAATTCTTTATATTACACATATGATGAAACCTAGATAAAAGAAATATTTGTGATTTATTGAAGTTCAGGCAAGAATTGTCAAAAGTTTGATGGATGGTGTCTATAAATATTCAAAGTGCCATAAGGGACGCATAGTTTGCAGCTATCTTCCAGTATGGGAAAAAATTTCATCACGATAGGAAAAAGTCTGAAATAGGTCTATAAAACAAGTGAAAATTAAATTTAGAAAATCAAAAAACCCGACTGCGTAAAAAGCGAACTAATTAATTATTTCTCATCAATGCGTGAAACTATATTACTATATTATTTTATATTACTTACCAATTTTTTTATTTACTGGTATTAACGACTTTTAAGTTGTTTTTAATTGTTAGTTCCTATCTGTAAACACTGTTTGACCTATAGATGTTTATGAAGGTTAGAGTTACAGTTAAACTAGAGATTCTATTTACACAACTAAATATTTAAACGGAGCTTCTGACCATAAAATAGTCTAGGAAACATCGTCTTCACTTTGAAAGACCTATCCCATGATATGCCACACAATATAGTGAATAAAAAATTTGTTTCGTCTCTACCGCCATTTTGTATTTTACGGCAGCCTTTTTGAATTTATGAAAATAAAACCTAGCCTATAACCGCTGGACGATTAAGACGAATCGATAGAGACCTCATTCATTAAAATCCATCCAGCCGTTGGGATATTTCGAGGGTATAAAAAATCCACATACCCAGATACGCGTAAAACACAAAACTCTTCTTGGCAGTAGGGTAATAAAGATGAAATTTTCGTTTTTTCAGTTTTGATAAATAAATTTTTAACTGGAAAATCTTATGAGCAGTTTGTAAAAGTTTGGATGCATTCAAAAATATCAAAATTATAATTTATTGCCTTTGTTAAATAAAATGAAGAAGTAAAAAGAATAATGTAGTTTCAAAAGTAGCTCAAAAGTCGCCAATTTAAATATTGATAAAAAAAAGGACCGTATTTTTATTTCTAACAACATTTTCAATTGGTCAACATATTTAATTTCTGCTTTTATAGAATCCAAAAGCTACTCTATTTTTGTACAATAAAAAATTCGCTATGTACACTAATGATGAAACCATCAAAAATACTTTTTGTGATGTATTGAACTGTGAAAAGTGTGAAGGATTCTCCCTATAAACATCGTCGTCGTCAAAAGGGACTGGAATAGCCTCCAGATAATTGCCAGTCTGAGAGAAAATTTCTTACAAAAGGCAAAAGAAAAATAAATGTTTCAACAAGATTCTCAATAGTCAGAACTTATAACAGAAAATTTCATCTTTATACAGTGTGTTTCAGCACAAGCGGTTAAAAAGTATCAGGAGAGAGAACACACCTAGAGGATATGGGAAATCACATATAGTCCAGTCAAATAAGGTGGAAAAAAGGGCAAACCTCGGAATGAAAGCCAGCAAGCTGAAAATTTGCAAAAAGCTTTGTTTTGACGTTCTAAAAGTTAGCTGAAAAGTCTCATAAAATCTCGTGTAGGCGTCGCCAGATATTCAAGGTCAAAGGTCACGAAAATCAGTTTTTTGCTTATATCTCGAAAACCGTTCCTTTTATTGAAGAAAACCCAATTACAAAATTAAAGTAGACAAAATTTCCTATAAAATTCCTATATTAACTTTAATTTTCTGACAAATGGTTTTGGCGTTAGAGCGCACTGAAGAAAGGCAACTTTTTGACCTTCTGGCCAAAACGAGAGAAAAACCCTCGCTCATCCCCTATTTCTCAAAAACTATGCATTTTATCGAAAAAAAGCCAGTTACAAAATCCAAGTAGACTATTTTATACAAAATTCATAAAATAATTTTAATTTTCTAACAAAAAGTTTAGGCGCTAGATCATGCTGAAAAAAAGGCGATTTTTTTACCTTTGATTCAAAACGAGAGAAAAGCCCTTTCTATTATCGGTTTTTTGAAAACTATGCATTTTGTAGAAAAACCGTAATTACAAAATGAAAGTGGACTTTATTTTCTAAATAATGCAAAAATAACTTTCATTTTCTGACAAAAGGTTCAGGCGGTAGAAAGCGGTGAAAAAGGCCGAGATTTTAGCCTTCTGTCGAAAACGAGAAAAACACCTTTCCAAAATTGTTTCCTATGCTTCAAATGCTCTTTGAATCTATTAAAAATATTGTAGAGTATAAAATTCTCTACAAGGTATCAGACAACACTCGCTTGTAAATCAAGATGCAATACATTTATAGAAAACAGTAAAACGCTATTCGATTTCGAATCCCTTCAATAGCCTTGCCAGCAGATTTCATGCTTTCACGCTTAAAAATGACTCTGTGAATTCGCCAGAATGTTTTAAGCTTATGAGAGAAATATATATATATATATATATATATATATATATATATATATATATATATATACAGGGTAAGTCAAAATGGATATAGCGATTACAAACAGCTATAATTATTTAATGGAAACGAATTTATCAATAAGTTTAACACAGAATGTATACGGAACGTCAAAATTTTTTATGTAAGGGAAGTGCTGTGAAGCGGAAGCCTACGCATGCACGATTTGAAACTTTGCAACGACAAGAAACCTGTTCATTGCGGCCGTCTCATTAGTAAAAATGGCCAATTATGACGGTAAAAATGGCCGATTTTTTTCTGTGGGGTTATGTGAAAGACAGGGTGCCTCCCATGCCCAAAACAGTTGAAGAACTCAAAGTATACATTTGTAATGCGCTTGGTCGGTGACTGAACAAATGTTTCAGAATGTATGGCGTGAAATGGACTACTGCCTTAGATATTGTTCGTGTGACCAAGGGAAGTCACATAAAACATCTATGACGTATGTATACAAAATTTTGAAGTTCCGTCTACATTCTGTGTTAATCTTATCGATAAATTCTTTTCCATTAAATAGTTATAGCCGTTTGTAATCGGTATATTCATTTTGACTTACCTTATATATATTCTTTTATGAGAACCACTCTAAACACACTACCAAATATTAAAATGTAGAGCGGTGAGAAAATCTTTTTGCCTTGCTTGCCATATGAATATATAATTCTTATCTACTCGATTCTATTCAGAGCCAGTCTTCCTTAAAATGGCCGAGTAAAAGAGAATTTTCTGAAAACATTTTGACGACCCCCCCCCCCCCCCCCGCAAAAGAAAAAAAGTTTTTTTAGGGGTCGTTTACAAGTGCGAGAGATAGGCGCGGAACTACAAAAGCAAAATTGTATAACAATATGGAATCGCTTAATATTGAGCTCGATGAAGATAATGTAACATACTTTATCGATGATGGATTTCTTCTGCATCGCGTCATATGGAGCAAAGACAAAACATTCTCCATTATTCTGAATAAATGTGTCAAATATTTGCAAATGCATCATGGTTCAGATATTGTTGTTGTATTCGACGGTTACTCAGACAACAGTAAAAACATGGAAGCAATGTAACAGCTCAGAAGAACTGCTGTTCTTTCAATATCTTACGAAGTTTATTTTGATGTAACAATGATTGTGCAATAAGCCAAGAGAAGTTTTTGTCGAACCGATGCAATAAAAAGAACTTTATTGCAATGCGTATTAAGCAATTAAAAATGGCTAAGATCACTACAAAACAATCCAGAGATGATGCTGATATCATCATCATCGAAACAGCCATTGCAGAATCTGAACATCAAAAGACTGCAGTCATCGTTGGAGAAGATATTGATTTGTTAGTTCTTTTTATTGGACAAACTAAGTTGCACCAGCAAGGAATTTTCTTTAAAAATATTGGCATGGGCAATATGGAGATACGAATGTATTCGACTAAAAGTTTCGACAAATATCCTCGTTCTAAATAACATATTTTATTTTTGCACACCTTCAGAGGATGTGACACAACATCTGCGCTGTTTAAAAAAGGAAAACTGCCAATTATAAAAATGTTCAAGAAACATCTCAATTTGTACCAATCAGCTCATATATTTCAGCAGGAAAACATCCCTCCAAAAGTAGAATTGCAATGCTCCTCAGTTTGTGGCCAGTGTAACCTACAAGCATGCCTCAACGCTTCATCATATCCAAAGGATCTTAATGAAGAAAGTGAATATGAACCATTGGTTCTTCAGGCTTTAGAGCCAAATGTGACGGACAACGAGGATGATGATAACGATCTGGAAATTTAATGTGGATGACTCGAAGAAGGAGACTATGACGAGAAAGATGAATATTAAGCTGTATGCCTACTACTGGTAATCAGAGGTAAAAAAATTTGCCTTACATTTTAACTTGAGCAAATTGTAATAAATTTATGATAAGCTTATGATAAATAAAAAAGTAATTAAATGTATTTTAACTATTTCATTTCAATATCTTCTTATTTATATAATTTAAATAAATATTATCATACGGATGTCTTATTTATGAATAATATTTATAAATAAGTAAATAATGTAATTGTCTTAATAATTATAATAATATTATTAAATAATTAAAGCTCTAAACAGCATTAGAAATATAGGAAACAATCTTGAGTTAGCTTTTCTCTCTTTTGGCGAGAAGGGGCCAAAAACTAATTAAATTCAGTGTATGCATTTTTCAGAAAATGTTATCCACTTTCATTTTGTAACTACGGGCCTTCGATAAAACGCATAGTTTTCGAAAAATCGAGGATTTTCTATCCTTGGCTTTTCTCTCGTTTTGAATCAAAGGTCAAAAAATCGCTTTTTTTTCAGCGTGATCTAGCGCCTAAACTTTTTGTTAGAAAATTAAAATTATTTTATGAATTTTGTATAAAATAGTCTACTTGAATTTTGTAACTGGCTTTTTTTTTTTCGATAAAATGCATAGTTTTTGACAAATAGGGGATGAGCGAGGGTTTTTCTCTCGTTTTGGCCAGAAGGTCAAAAAGTTGCCTTTCTTCAGTGCGCTCTAGCACCAAAATCATTTGTCAGAAAATTAAAGTTAATATAGGAATTTTATAGGAAATTTTGTCTACTTTAATTTTGTAATTGGGTTTTCTTCAATAAAAGGAACGGTTTTCGAGATATAAGCAAAAAACTGATTTTCGTGACCTTTGACCTTGAATATCTGGCGACGCCTACACGAGATTTTATGAGACTTTTCAGCTAACTTTTAGAACGTCAAAACAAAGCTTTTTGCAAATTTTCAGCTTGCTGTCTTTCATTCCGAGGTTGAATCCCTATTTGACTGGACTAATAGCAAGGTATGGTTAGAGGCACTTTCCTGGCGCGATAGTGACACACAAAACACAAGAAAGGAAGGACACGAACAGGGAGAGAAAACATGTTTATTATTATTAGTACCGCAAATAAATTTAAAAAATCAAAAAACCCGACTGCGTAAAAAGCGAACTAATTATTTTTCATCAGTGTGAAACTATATTTTTTATATTGCTTACCTATTTTTTTTATTTACTTGTATTGATGACTTTTAAGTTGTTTTTAATTGTTAGTTCCTATCTGTAAACACTGTTTTGATGAAGCCTATAGATGTCTATGAAGGTTAGAGCTTCAGTAAAGCTAGAGGTCCTAACTACACAACTTCCAAGTTGTGTAATATTTAAACGGAGCTTCTGACTGTAAAATAGTCAATGAAACATCGTGTTTATTTTGAAAGACCTATCCAATGATATGCCACTCAATAGGGTGCGCAAAAATTGTTTTCGTCTCTACCGCCATTTGTATTTTACGGCCGCCGTTTTGAATTTTTAAAAACAAAACCTAGCCTATAACCATCGAAGAGTTAAGACGAATCGATAGAGACATCTTTCATTAAAATCCATCCAGCCATTGGGATGTTTCGAGGGTATAAAGAAATCCACATACCCAGATACGCGTAAAACACAAAACTCTTCTTGGCAGTAGGGTAAAAATGATGTGACAATGCTGGACAGTGCTGAGGAACTTGTTGTTGCAGAGATTTGAGGCCTGCATCAGGCCCGGTGTCGTGATTTTGAACACCTTCTTTGATGACGATTGTTTTCTATCTTTTTGTTATTATTTCTTAGTTATTTGCTATACTAAGAATAATAAACATGTTTTTTGACCCTGTTCGTGTCCTTCTTTTCTTGTATCTAGTGACGTCATTACCGCGCCAGGAATTCGTTTCCGACCATGCATTGCTGTTTGATTTACTGTCGTCTAGGTGTACTCTATCTGTACTGAAACTTTGTAACCGCTGTGACGTATGTAAACAGTCTGTACGTATGTAAAGGTGAAATTTTCTTTTGTAAGTTCTGATTATTGATGTATTCAAGACTTAGAATTTTGAAAAAAATATTTTTGGAGTAAGGAATAAAAAGTTTACTATACCATAGCACAAATATAATTAGAGAATCGTATTAAAATAAACTTAAATTAGTTTTCTTTTTTTTTTTTAATGAAGCAATAGAAGTGGACGCTTTAAAATGAGATGAACAACTCACAACAAAACTTATTAATGTTCACTTATACATTAAGGGAGAATTTAGAATTCAAATAATAGACTTTACAAGAGTATATTTTAATGAGTATTTGCGTATTATCCCGGACAGTTCATACTCACTGCACCAACAATGACGCATTAATATTAATTACAGTAATACATATTGTTTATTTATTTATATGTCGCGAAATTATTTATACATGCATAACTATAATATGACAGAGCATATATATAACAATTGGGTGATTCTAAAAGTCCGTGCCGATTTCCGAAGCATCGAATTTTGAATTGTACTCAAGCCATTTTAAATGCGAAATGCATTCGAATTGTCAACAGTTAGACTCTCAGCAATCTTTTCAGTAGTAATCCGTGGATAATTATTCACTAAATCACGGATTAAGTCATTATCACCGACAGAAGGTCGCCCAGAGTAAATTTGATCCTTTAGATTAAAATCCCCCCATTCCGCAATCGACAAAACCACATTTTAACTGTCCTAAGAGCGAGAGCACGATCCAAATAAACGTCTTGAGAATTTTTTGTAGCACGTCCAGCACTTTTTTTAACTCACATAACGCAACGTGACGAAAATGTAACTTTTCATTTTCCATTTTGAATATTAATACTGCACACAAATTAATTAGAAAAACTTTTTTTCAACGTTATGTTCTCTGTAGATACTGTTAGTTAATAGTTTGGCTATGAAGAAAACATCAACACTGCAGTCAAAGTAGCAAGTTTCTGCCATCTATGAAATAGGGCATGAACTTTTGCAATCAACCAGTATAATATTTTATATTCAATAATACAGTATATTTACATTACATGCGAAGCTGGTTCAATAATTGTTGTTCCGAGTGTGTATAAAATATTTGTACTGGATGGTTGATGTGGAATATTGAAACCTAATGACTTAGATATCCATATGCTCAATTTCAGAACTATAGCTGCTATATTAATATATTTTTTTCGATTCTGGTGTGAGAGGTCGCACCTAGCTTGAAAGGGGGAGGGGTTGGGAGGTGACAGTGAATGAGACGTGGCTACTGTTGTTTGGACTCGGGATTATAGAGATGTAGCCACGTCTAATCCACTGTCACCAGTCTATCACAGAACTGCTTCAGGACTGGCCCCATAAGCTCCAAACCAGCCTTTGCCTCCCCCCAAACCCCCCTTTCAAACTAGGTGCCACCTCCTACACATAAAACGAAAAAAATATGTTGATATAGCAGCTGCGGTTCTAAAATTGAGCATATAAGCATATAAGACATTAGGCTTGACTATTCCACACAGAGGCGTCGCGATGGGGGGTTATGGGGAGGGGGAGCTTCCCCCCAATATATGTGAGCTTGGGAAATTTGAGCTTATAGTTGGGAAATTATAGATTTTTGAAACACTTTCTTTTTTTTAAGTAAAAAGTAAAAAAAAAAGTGTTTTTTATTGTTTTGCTGGCTACCTTTCTGAGTTCTGTAACAGTAAAATAGTTAAACTTTCAAAAGAAATACAAAAACCAGGCAGACTCAATTTCTCATTATGTTTCTCTGTGCTACGAAAATATCACGATAATATCATGCATCTACCAGACCTGAATTTCGCTACTGTTGTCCATCAACACTGTTTCTAACACATTTTCTCTAAAACTTTGTTTCTTTCTCAAAAATCTTAAAATTTGAGGCTAGTTTCATATGAAGTACGATTATGACTCGTACACAATTGAAGACAAAAACTTTCATTAAATGAACCAATAATTATAATTTTTGTGTTTTTAGTTTCAGCATTTTTCTTTGGATATTTTTTTCTTTTTTTGCGTATAAGTATCATTATCATTAAACACACATTGAACATATCCTTTTTTTTAAAAAATAGAGCAATTTGTTTCACGTTGGGAAATTTTTGAACTATAAGTTGGGAAAATTTTGAGCTCTCCCCCCACCCCTCCTCCGAATTTTTTTTTGTAGCTACGCCCCTGATTCCACATCAACCATCGAAGTACAAATATTTTATACACACTCGGGAGAATAATTATTGAACCACCCTCATACTATTTGTATTATATTCTTTCTGGTGTGCATAACAAACCACTAGAAATAAAAGTACCATAATACAAATCCTTCAATTTTCTTTAAATAGGAAAAGAATATAGCAAAAATAAAGCAATAGCAAAATAGAAACAAGAATAAATTACCTGAATTTTAATTTTGAAATTAAGTACCTTTTACATATATCACAGGTGTTTGAAAAAATGTTTTGTTTGTCGCAGTTTCGATTGCCTTTGCTTTGAAGCTCTATCGCGGAGTTTTTGAATATTATTAGTTTACCAGTAATACAGTCTTTCTGCTGCTCCAGCCATGGCAAACCTTTCGCAAAATAATTCAAAAGCTTCAGAATTGCGAACTTGTTCATTTTCTCCGTTCCACTCTGCAGCTTACGGGAACTCAAGTTAAATTCAGTAGAACTCTAAGAAAAGGGATCGGAAATATTTCTATGTACTTAGTTTGGAAAGGATAGCTTGCACACACACACACACACAAAAAAAAGTCTTTCAAATTGGATTTTGCTCGCCAGGAATGTGATAGTAAAAACAAAAGCTTTAAAAATGGATTTCGGTTAATCGAGAGTTTCGGTTAAAATAATTTCGGTTAAAAGAGGTTCTACTGTATATTAAAACAATTTTTTATGATTCATGAACATATAAATATGGATTAAAAACATAACACTCTTAAAAAATATATATATATATAAAATTTTTATTTGAATGGGTGACTGATAAAATGATGACATTCGAAATGATTAAAATGCTGAGGAAATACTAAAACATTTTTGTAAGAACACTATCGATTTTAGAGAAACGCTCACCATTATTCGATTGTAGTTCTAATCAAAGAGGGTTCATTCTACAAATTTCAAAGAAAAATACTGCTTAATTTATTAGTTATTATGAATTAAAAATGGTGGAATGTTATAATTTTTCCACTCAAACTACTGAGAATAAATAAATTAGCAAATAAAATATTTTTATGGTACTACATCTTTATTATCACTTAAAAATTAAAGATAATAATGACTATTATTAATTATTATTAATAGAATTATTAATATTATTATTATTATAATTATTAATATAATTATTAATATAATTGTTATTGTATAATGTAGAAAATATCAATTTTAGGTAATAATAATAATAATTATTATTGTTGTTGTTTTCAAACATTTAAAAGTGGATATTTTTTAAATTATCTACTCGTAACTATCTCCAGTATTGGTCATGGGATACTGAACTATTCGGTCATAAAATGGTCTTTCTTCTTCAGGTATATGGTGAATAATTTGTGCTAATACACGTTGGACAAAAGTCCCTTGAAATATTTTCAATTTGATATAGAATGACGCAATTGAAGTAGTTTATTAACACTTCCCTCAAAGTTGAAAAGTGCTCATGAATGCGGTTTATCTGCCCACGCTCTAACACACGTACATATACTCCGATTTTTATGCAATTGATATATGTTAACGATGTTTACAATAGCATTTTCGGTATTGTATAGAAAGTGTTTATCATTAATAGTTCACTTACAAGGGCACTCAAAAGAATTATGTTACATCATGGTCAATGGGGAAAAATCGTTTGCAGAGTACTTTAATGATATTACGATATTTCAGATGTATTGAAATCGATTTAAATCACTAAATTTCACTACAAGATGATTACGATAGAATAGGGCATTCATAGCATTTGTCGTGCATTTACAGGGACACCCAAAAGAAATCGGTTACAGTACTGCCTTTGAGTAATAATTGCTGGAAGTACATTTTATATTTCCGTATGTGCTTTCAAATTTAACTAATTTTCTGCATGTTATTTGTTGCATACAAATTCTATACCTGGTATACAGGGCTGCACAAAATAATTCATGTACCATTCACCTTATTAGCGGAAATTGCTGCAAGGGCATTTTCAACTGAGGTATATATATATCCTAACTGAACTAAATTTTTGCATGCATGTAGTTTATAGATACAAATCTATGTATGATATACAGGTCTTCTCAAAGAATTTGGATAATTTGGTGACTATCAATGGGAATTGCTGATATTGTGTTATGAGTTTCCATATGGTTCAATTAGACATCATCTTTGAACTTATTAAACGGTGCAGTTTTGTTACATTACTCTGAATGTGTTGGAAAAAGTTTCATAATCTATGCTTGACGCATGATTTTTTCTTTCTTTTTTTATTGTAAAGTTCTTAATTATTATATTTATGATTATTGATGTACTCAGAAAATAAGTTTTGAAATACAAAATCTTAAGAGCAGTTTTCAAAAGTTTGTTTCCACTTAAAAATACCAAAATTGTAAAATTTTATATTATGATAAAATGAACAAAAGATAACTAATAAACACAAATTGTTTATGCCCTCGAACATCGAATAGATATGTTTTGATTTGAATATTAATATCTTTTTTAATAAATAAACGCTATTTTGTGACAAATAAATTTTTATTAAAAAAAATATGACTTTGAAACTTTAATGAAAATTGTCAATAATTTTAAACTCTATATTTATCAAACTGAAAAGGAACTCCATTTTGAGAATTTGTCCAAAATCTATATTTCTTTATATTTCAATACTTAATGGAACAAAACAAAACAAAACAAAACAATAAAAAAGGGTAATATTTGTGATTTATTGAACCTCGGCGGGAACTGCCAAAAATTTGATGGATGGTATCTATAAAAGTTGGTGATGTCATAAGGGACTAGAATAGCTCCGAGTTATTTGCCCGTCTCAGAGAAAATTGCAACTCTAAAGAAAAAAGCTTGAATAAGACAGATATATGCAAATATGGAATTTTCTTTTGATAGGTCTTATTTATTGATGTATTTAAGACAACAAATTTTGAACCTAAAATACTTTTATATGAAATATTGCACCGAAAAAGGTATAAATTAAGTAACACGTCCAGAAGAAGCAAGAACGTACCACTGGTAAAAAAGAACGATGATATTTTAGAGTTGTTGGAATACGCAAGAAGGACTTCTTCCAATAAAATATCACTAGCAGGAATGACCGAGCTAAGCTCGGTCAAAATTAGCTTTCTGTTTATCTCGACATATTTTTCCCACGAAGGCATTCTTGCTGTTTTAGATGCAATTAGCTTGACCGTGAAACATAGTGACCCGAAATGACCCACTAATCGAATTTTTTCGAACATGCGACCTATCACAATGCTCTTCTCGAGACTGAAAACGATGAATACAAAATTTAGTGAAAATCGTTAATCGTTTTCTAGGTAAAATAAGCTCGATCCACGTTGATTCAAAAAACCACTAACCGAAATTCATCGACAGATGTGACCAGTTTCAATGGTCTTTTTGTACTGTGAAACGGTAATAACAAAAAAAAATTGCCAAAATTGTTTGAACCTCTTTGAGATGCCATTAGCTTGACCCGGACCCATTATCACCAAAATGACCCACTAATAGAATTTTCTTGAGCATGCGACCCAGCCCAATGGTTTTATCTTGTCCAGAAACGGTGTAGTGTAAAATTTTGTCAAAATCTTTTGAGCGTTTTTTTAGATACAGTTAGCTTGATCCTGATCCACTAGGACCCAAAATGACCCATTGATTGAATTTTTTTGAACGTGCGACCCTACCCAATGCTCTTATCATGCCCGGAAACGATATTATACAAAATTATGTCAAAATGTTTTGAAGCGCTTTTTAAGTACAATTAGCTTGACCCTGATCCATTGTGATCCAAAATGACCTACTAATCGAATTTTCTTGAACATGCGACCTAGCCCAATGGTCTTCTCGAGCCCGAAAATGATGGAATACAAAATTTAGTCAAAATCGTTTAAGCCGTTTTTTCGATACAATTAGCTGGACCCTGCCCATTGTGACCCAAAATAACCCACTAATCGAATTTTCTCGAACATGTGACTTAGCCCAGTTCTCTTCTCATGCCCAGAAACGGTATACGTAATATAAAATTTGGTCAAAATGTTTTGAGCATGTTTTTAGATTCAATTAGCTTGACCCTGGCCCATTGTGACCCAAAATGGCCCACTAATTGAATTTTCTCGAACATGTGACTTAGCCCAATGCTCCTCTCATGACCAGAAACGGCCGTATATTAAAAATTTTTGTGAAAATGTCTTGAGCTGTTTTTTTAGATATAATTAGCTTGACCCTGACCCATAATGACCCACTAACCGAATTTTCTCGAACACGTGACCCATACCAATGGTCTTTTCGAGCCCGCAAACGATAGATTACAGAATTTCGTCCGATCGTAGTGCCGTTATCTAGATAAACTTAGCTGGACCCACGGTGACCCAAAAATGACCCACTAATCGTATTTTCTTGAACACGTTACCCATCCGAATGGTTTTTTTGTTGCCCGAAAATGGTTAGATACAAAATTTAGTCAAAATTGATTGAGCCGTTCTCTAGATATAATTAGCTTGACCCTGACCCATTATGACCCAAAATGACCACTAATCGAATTTTCTCGAACACTTGACCCATCCCAATGGTCTTTTCGTGCCCGAAAATGATTAGATACAAAATTTCATCAAAATCGATTGAGCCATTCTCTAGATATAATTAGTTTGACCCTGACTCATTATGACCCAAAATGACCCACTAATCGAATTTTCTCGAACACGAGACCCATCCCAATGATCTTTTCGTGCCCGAAAATGGTTAGATACAAAATTTAGTCAAAATCGATTGAGCTGTTCTCCAGATATAATTAACTTAACCCTGACCCATTATGACCCAAAATGACCCACTAATAGAATTTTCTCGAACACGAGACCCATCTCAATGGTCTTTTCGTGCCCGAAAACAGTAGGGTGCAAAATGTCGTCAAAATCGTTAAAGAAGTTATCTAGATAAACTTAGCTTGACCCACGGTGACCCAAAAATGACCAGTAATCGAATTTTCTCGAACATGTGACTTAGCCCAATAGTTTTCTCGTAATCCAAAACTGTAGAATATAGAGTTTAGTGAAAATCGTTAGAGCCGTTTTTTAGATAAAATTGGCTTAACCCATAGTGACCCCAAAATGACCCACTAATCGAAGTTTCTCGAACATGTGACCTAGCCCAATAGTTTCTTTATGTCAAAAAACGGTTGGATGTGAAATTTGGTCAAAATCGATTGAGCCGTTTTTTAGCTATAATTACCTTGACCTTTACCCATTACGACCCAAAATGACCCACTAATCGAATTTTCTCAAACACGTGACTTAGCCCAATGGTCTTATCATGCCCGAAAATGATAAAATACAAAATTTCGTCAAAATCGTTAGAGCCGTTTTAAGATAAAATTTACATACACACACAATTTTTGCTCGCATTATAGTGTAAGTAAGAAGAGAAAGTGTTGGCGAATAATGACAATGCCAAAAACGTGCCAATCGCCAAGTGATTAATTAATGAAGAAATATTGAACAACGTTCTTGTTTGTTATGAGTATAGTGAAAGTTAATAAGGAGATAAGCCTCAGAAAGGTGAAAAAATGTCGATTGATAATCGAAGGTCAAAAAGAACGATGATATTCTAGAGTTGTTAAAATACGCGAAAAAAACTTTTTCAAATGAAATATCATTAAAACAGAAGATAAGGAGTTACAGGAGTTGGCGAATAATGATAATAACCGAAACGTGCCAGCCGCCAAATGATTAATTAATGGAGAAATGCTGAACAGCATTCTTTTTTCACATGAGTATAGAGCAAGTGAATAAGGAGATAATCCTTAAAAAGAAGAAAAACTGTAGATTGATAATCGAAGGTGAAAAGAACGATGATATTCTAGAGTTGTTCGAATATGCGAAAAGGACTTTTTTCAATGAAATATCATTAAAACAGAAGATAAGGAGTTACAGGAGTTGGTGAATAATGACAATGACAGAAACGTGCCAATCGCCAACTGATTAACTAATGGAGAAATATTGAACAGCGTTCTTTTTTCACAAGAGGATAGTGAAAGTGAGTAAGAAGATAGGCCTAAAAAAAGACGAAAAGATGTCGATTGATAATTGGATATCTGATATTTATATGTTGTAGTATGAGAAATGTTTTTTATGAAATTCTTATTAAAAAATAATTTTACAAAAATCTGATACTTTAAAAACTACTCCAGTATTATAAACAGAGCTGAAGATTTCTCTTTAAAGAGCCGACTACTTTTCCACCTCAAAGAAAATATTTGTAACACCCTAAACAATAATTTATCATCTATGTAGTGATATAATTAGATTATGTTGTTTATATTAAAATCTATAATGAAATTTATGAGCTAAATAAACCTTATGATCTTATTGAATTGATTTCATTATTTCATGTATAGTAAAAAGAATTGTTATTGTAAATAATTTACAAATTTAATTTTTGAAATCATCATTAGATTGAATTATCACAACATTCAATATACTACATTGTAAAAAAAAGGACTAGTGTTTCTTAATTAAAAAAAATATTATAAGCACGAATGAATATATATAATAAAATCTCTCATGTTACCCATGATTTCGAAAAGCCTTCATTATCTTTAGAAACCTATAAAACCAATACATTTCCCTGATTAAAAAAAAAAAAAATATGTATATATATATAGGAACAAAATTGTTTTTACTGCAACTGATTTCGGAAATTTTTCTGAGTAGTTTTTTCAGTACGAGGCGTGTTTTTTAAGTAAGGGCCGCTTTGTTGTATACATTAATAGGTGGCGCGCGCGCCGCAACGAGTGCTTGCGTCGTGCCCCGGCATTCCTTGGGAACAACTGTGTAGGTAACCTGTACGGTCTGTTCAAGATTATCGAATCGCCCGCCCCGTGCGAGGTACGGCCAGTGATACGTTTTTGTCGCAGAGCGATTCAAAACAAAAGACGCGGCATGCTGAAAGAGGGAATTTTGCTACTCCATGACAATGCAAGGTCTCACACCGCAGCTCAGACCCAACTTTTATTGCACTCTTTTGGCTTGGAAGTTTTGGACCACCCACTCTACAGCCCCAACCTCGCGCCGAGCGATTTCCATCTTTTCCGCTACCTCAAACATCAACTCGGCGGCAACCATTACAACGATGACGAAGACACGAAAACGGCCGTGATCTCTTGGTTATCGCAGCAGGCGGCAAGTTTCTATGAAGTGGATATTCAAAATCTAGTTGCAAGGTATGATACGTGTTTAAACAAACTTGGTAGCTACGTTAAAAAAAATAGAGAAATACATGTAGAAACAGAAAAATAAATTTGGCTTTTAAAAATTTTCTTTCGATTGGTTTTAATTTTCAAACGGCCCTTGCTTAAAAAACCCCCCTCGTATATTATTAAATTTTCTCAACCCTTAATATAGGTTTCTTAGATTCTATAATGTAAATTTTTTTACTTTTAACAAACATATTTTATAAACAAGCATAATAAATCGACAGCATGAACAATAAAATTAAAATTAATATTACTTTGTTCCCCTTGCATGTATGAATTCCGTTGCATAGTTGAAAATGATTAGAATTAATAGTATTCAAAATACCTATATTTTGAGTTGAAAAAACTGTGTATAGACTATAAAATCTACTCGAAAAACTTTCCGAGAATCAGTGGCAGCAAAAGAAGTTTTGCTTTGCTGCTTTAGGTTTAAAAAATATATTAGTTTCTGAAGTTTCTAAAAATAAAGAAAAGTTTTCGAGATAGTGGGTAACTCGGAAGAGATTATTGTATGTTTTCGTTCGCGGTTATTTTATATTTTCCTTGAGAAGAAACATTTTTATTTTTTGCAGTGTATATGTAAGCTCCCAAATTGTAACGTAATTGCAAAACAATGTAAAATTTCTTCTCAAAAGCTTCAATACACCGGGATTTTTTTCCTGACTGATGTCTCACTGGGCCTGCTGGAAATAGATAGATTCATATAACTTCAATAGAACCTCCTGGGCTTTAGGGATTTTCTCGGGTTTAAACTAAAACCATAGTATGTCCTGGATCGACCACCCAGAATCCGATCAGAACAAAGAAGCTGTATCACTGAGTGAGACCTAGGGTTCAACTATAAAAACAAGTAAGGTGAAACTCATAAATGACAAGTCTAAATTAATTAAACAAGCAAAAACAACATAAAACACTATTAGAAATATTTAAATTAAAGAATTTTTCTAAATGTATTTTGTAAATTAATACATTTTTGCGTCATTTAGTTTTTCATAACGAATATACCGGGTGTCCCAAAAAGGACTGACTGATTTTAAAATTCAATAACTTGCAAACGGTGACAGATATTTAAAAAATTCTTGCAGGAGGGTTATGCATAAAGTCAAAAGTTTTTTTACAGTGATTTTCAATTTTAGTTCGAATTACAAACAATAGATGGCGCTGCGATCAATAGACGCTGAATTCAGGCTCGATTTTTGGTACTTCGTGGCCCGGATAATACATTTCCATCTCCTTTTTCAGCATGGAACAAGAGAAAGGACTAGAAATCGAGCCTGTATTTAGCGACTATTGCTTACAGCGCCATCTATTGTTTGTAATTCGAACTAAAATCGAAAATCACTGTAATAAAACTTTTGACCTTATGCATAAACCTCCTGCAAGAATTTTTTAAATATCTGTCACCGTTTGCAAGTTATTGAATTTTAAAATCAGTCAGTCCTTTTTGGGACACCCGGTATATGAGGCGTTGAGAACTAAGGGTGGAGCAACCTCGCCAGCTGTGATTTCCAAAAAACTGCTTTCCAAAATTTGTATTCCAAAATTATTCCATTTTTGTCAAACTCTTTTACGCCAGCTCTGCCAGTGCTAGAGGAGACCAAGCTTATTCAACAAGCATGTGATTAATTATTTGGCAGTTCCAGAGTACACCAGGTCAGTTGAACTATATTTGCACAGGATACTTGACATCCAAGTTACATCGAACTATCTCTTAATCTGGCTCTATCATTCGAATAGTTTCGAAATTAATAAAATTCATTCAACAGATGACATAACATATACAACGTTTTGACACTTCAAACTCATTTTTCTCAAAGATGGGGGATAGTCCACTCTGGTTCTCATCTCCTCATATGATGTTTTTAAGAAATGACAATAATTTTAAAAATCCGAGAATTTCCGGTTTTTGCCTTCCTACTATAAAAAAGTCCATATACAGTGAAACCTCTTATTGAGGTTACTCCGAACAATGGTAACCTCCGAATACCGGTCATGTTTTAGTATTACCGAATCTCTTTCAAAGAAATTACATTAAACCTTCAAACAATGAATTCCGAACAACGGCCACCATAGAACATTTCTTTTTCCATCTACAACTGAGATTGTGGAGGAGGGTGTGCTTATTTGACTTCCTTAAATCTTGCTGGAAAGGAAAGAATATATAGTGAGGGAATTTGAAAAAAACATTGTAATTGGAAATCTCACATTTTTATAAAGTTGTTAGTTTTTTTTGTTAATTTTGAATGAAATTCTATATTAAAATTTAATTACAGATTTTGCAAATCAGGACTCCGAAAGTACGGAAATCGTAATAGATGATGCAGAGTTAAATAATATTTTAAATAGAACAGGAATGACTATGAAAGTCAGCGAGTACGTGAATGTAGATAATGATTTCGTAGTTTTTTTCTGTCTTTAATACGATCGAAGAATTGATGAAAAGCAAGGTCGATATTCTGATGTTCATTTTAGCGTCAGATAAATTACAAATTTTTCACTCAATCAGAATGATAACGAATTGTACAAGGAATCTCCGGAAATGATATTGTATTTAGGGAAAGAGGCAGGGCTCGAAATGTGCCGGAGCAAACCGGAACGATGTTCCTGTTCGTGAAATTGTGACAAATATTGTTCCGGTTCGTGGAACTATTAAAAAATATTACGTTTCATACATACAACTTACCATGCTCTCTTTAACTTTTTTTTCTAGTTATTTAGAATCTTGAATACATTTTTTAAAATTGTTTTTTCTACGGTTAAATATAAATTTAATTTGCTATACAGTAAAGCCCCGATTATCCGAGTTAACATGGACCAAGCTCACCTCGGATAAGTAAAAAACTCGTATAAACCGGATTAACACAAACCGTCACCCACTAAGGAGATGAAATATAAATTTTCACTTAATTCATTAATTTATATGGTACTAGTAAGATCTCTTTGATATACATTTCCGTTACTTTTAAGAAATACGGGGAATGAAATTGTTTATTTGAAAACGCCTTTGATAGTTTTTTGTTTGTTGAATGTCAATTTTGCTGCAGTTTTTTTCCCCTGCAGCATTACGCTACCAATACTACATAGCTACTAATTTCTAAGATTTTTTTATTACCTCTATAACTTACCAGTAACTTTTGCTTAATTCAATCGCTGAAATCTAACAATTGTTAACGATCAAATAGGGCAAAAACGTGTATTAAATTTTAGAGGTAACAAAACCATTCAAATTGGCAGCTATCTGATTCTATTAGTGTCATGAAAATTGCAGGAGAAGCCTCTTCTTTCTGCTCAAAGTATTAAATAGTTTTTTCAAACGAACTTATACCTTTGGAATGGATAATTTTCTTCTTTTGGACTGATGGCTACCATTATTATGAACAGCCATTATAAATGAAGTGTTAGGGGAAGATGAAAGAGCAGTCGTAAAAAGTTAGAACTCTGATTTTCTGGTCAAAATGGGGAAAAAAATGGTCTTTTTTTTTTTTTTTTTTTTTTTTTTGAACACTTTATTTATAATGGCTATAATGAAAGCTATCAGTCCATCAGAAGAAAATAACTCGGCTAAGCGGGACTCGGATAATCGGCACTTTCCTGTACTTACATTAAAAAAAAAAAAGAGGTCGACAATAATTTTGAAATAGCGTTCCGGTTCGTGAATTTTTCCATTTCGAGCCCTGGAAAGAGGTATGCTTTAAACAAACAAAACAATTGCGAATAAGTCATTTCTGTAGAGTAAGATAATAGTATGTATTTTTTAACGGTAACAATAACATAATTTTGATCAGTTATTTTGATTTTAATGTAATGAAATGTTGTGCTTTTAAAATGATGAACCGCCGAATAACGGCAACCTCCGAAGTACGGTATTTTATCGTACTCCCAGTGGTGATCGCTATTGAGAGTTTTATTGTAAAAAGATGAACTTTTTTTATGGTTCTGATTACTAAAAAGTTTTAAACACTACATTTTAAATTGAAATCTTTTTTATAGGAAAATACTGCACAATTAATGATTAACTGAAAAGGAACATTCGGTACACTGAAACTAAAATATTATGACTTGTAGAGTGACATGAGATAAAAAAAAAGCATTTTTCCTTGTGATTTGTATGAGAATTAGCAAGGTACAATATTTGCAGAATTTGATAACAGGAAAAATTTTACATAGCGCCCACATCATGAAACGAAGAAGATAAATGCCACTTGTGATTTATTGAAGTTAGGCGAAAGTTATCGAGAATTTGATGGATGGTTTTTATAAATATTGTTGATGTCAAAAGAATCGAAGGAAACTTTGACATATTTATGGATATGATGGCAGATTTCGTAATAAAATGTTTCACTAAGAACTATATTTGTAAATATAATCTTTAATTTTTATAGTTCTGATTACTCAAGATTTGTTGGCTGTGAAAGAGACGAAGAACGTTTTTTTTTTTTTCTTTTCTTTCTTTCTTTCTTTTTTTTTTTTTTTTTTTTTTTTTTTTTAAATATACGTGCCAAACTTTTTCGAAAACTAGGGGGCTCTGCCCCCTACGAGCTACGCTCGATAATAACCATTTTTGATCGGCTTTAAAAAGATTACGGAAGATTGTATTATAAAGAAAAAACCAGTGGCGATCTCCCTGTAAGCGGGTTTCCATTCATTTCCCTTTGAATGAGGAATTTTAAGTCCGAATCAGCTTCTGTTAAGAGATCCAATGGCTATTTCCATCTTTGATTAAATGATACCAGTTAAACATTTGAAAATAAGCTATTATAAAATAAATTAAGTAAACAGAGTCTTTGTCTCCCGGTATTTTTTAACAACGCTGTAAGAAAGTTGTTTTAAATAAGACATTTTAAATGTATCGTTTTGAATCTGAAATAATTTTCACCAAAATCTTCTTTCTCTTTTTAATATTCACTTAAAAATACTTTTATTGTTAGTAAGGAAATATTATTTGCGCTGTCTTAGAACTCAAAACAATAGTTAAAAACATCATCCCAAAATTTGAAACAAACGTCTGGTGTATTTTTAAATTTAATCTGTTTTGCAATGTTATTATTTGGTCACTTTAATTATCGCGTAATTTCTCCTATTTACTGCTTTTAAAGCATATAAAATTTATTATTTTAAAGTTTTCTTTCTCTTTTTAATATTCACGGGAAAAGTACATTTGCTGCTAGAAAGGAAATAACTTTATTTGCGCTGCCATTGGCAACAATAGTTTAAAAGATAATCTAGAATTGTGAAATAAATGTGTCGTGTAAATGTATTTTTAAATTTCCACTGTCTGGTAATTTTTTGTGTATGGTTTTGGATATGGACAGCAGGTCCTCTTTGAATTTGGAAATATTCCGCCCGAAAGAGGCGCTGTGATAGCGATTTTGTATATTTTTCTCGGTTTTTCGTAGTTCTGTTGGGCATCGGCGGCTCGTGCAGCGACGGGAACTCGCGCCTTGCTAAGCCTGCTTTTCGCAAACAGCTGATGTACAACAGAATCTACATATATACTACGCTATCGTATGTGACACAGAAATCGTGAATATTTGTTAATTGTTTAATGGTAACGCCCGAATGAAACGCATCTCATTGGTTATTGAACAGCATTTAATGCACTTCCATATCTATAAGGGTGTTACCGTAGGGAGGATCCTATTCTGTTGCTAAATGCCGCCAAGGTTCTGGCCAATTTAGTGATATATCGCCAAATTCCCATAGACTTCCATTGTAAACCAATAGGGTTTATTTTCTTACAGAAAATCGACAAATTGAGATATTTTAATGCAACAAAAACTAATATTAACTTAAGGGATTATAAATATTAGATTTAAGGGAGTCCAAGTAAATTAAATTATGAATAAAAGTAACATGATACAATGCTTAGCGTGCTTTCCCAAACATAAATTTTAAGGGAGAGAGATCAAACTGTTCGCCAAGTTGGGCTAGTATTTTTTAGAATAATATTAAATTAGAATAGAATGGTGCAAATGACTCGGAATTGCTGCTCAGTGGGCGCAGCAGCGGAATTGTTGGCATAGCAACGCTGCACACCACGACTCAATGTGAAATGAATGTCAACTCGATTATCGATATTACTCGGACTCGACGACATCAGTAATCAGGTTTCCATTCATTCCACATTGCCGCGAGACTTATGATGTTGCTATGGCAACACCTCCAGTTGGTGCATTAGCTGACCGGTGATTTTATTAGCTGTAACAGTTAATCTATCACATACTAGCCGCCCTTGGCGACCAGTTGGGTCTCCCTTCCATAACGAAAAACTATAGTCAATCAGGGTAACTTTGAACCACGGGGTGTAACTTTGCACCACCTCCTATTTTTCAATATTTTTGACTCTAAAAGACTAAATAAACTCCAGAACTGTTCTCTATTGGCAAGGTTCTAAACTGGGATTTCTACTCTTTATGTTAGAAAATAAATTAGAAACATTATGCGCAATTAATTGCAACGTCTAACTATTTTTGTGAAGCACTGTTTTCAAGTTAATTTTGAATGCTGTTTTGAAGTTGTTGTAATCCAATTAAATTTTCATAGTAAGTAACAATATACTCATTTATCAGACATATTATTATGTAAATGTTGTAAATGTGTTAATATTTTGTGATTGTTTATTTATTAATAGTTAATAAAATGTAAAGTAAGAAGGCACTAGCATTTTACCGCATTTTCAGGGTAACTTTGAGCTGGCTCAAAGTTACACTGATGCTTATAATTTACTGATTATAGGTGCTACTGTCGAAAATTTCCCATATTTGCACGTATATTTTATATAAATGCCGAAAGTGTGCATTAGATATGACATGTAAATATTTTTACAAATATGTGTAAAATACATAAAATTCATTTAGAGGCGTGATTAGGGGTGGAGCTACTAAAATTTGACATTTGATATGTTCGACGTTTTTTATTCTTGTTTGTATAATACTAGTACTTGTATGTATTACTGCAACATGGATATATTATAGACCAAACATTGAAAATTGTTTTTCACTGCATTTTTATGTTTTATATGAACAATAAACAGGTTTTTTTTTTATTTCTAAATGTTCATGGTTCTCTTCTTCCACTTTTCTTATGCCTGATATTTGTTGTAATATCATAAATTATACAAATCTTGTGATGTTGGGAAATGTAAATTCGCAGTCTTTACATATCTGAAAACATTTTTTAGTGTTTAAAGTTGTCCTGACTACAATACTTTTTTTATAATTAATTATTTTATATAAAAATTTATCATATGGTGAAAAGTTACCCTAAATGGCTGGGTAACTTTGAACCAGGCTAAAAATTCATTTTTTATTGCTTTTATCCTAATTATTCCTTAATTTTTTATAGTCAAACAATAATTTAGGATAATGTCTTCTCTTTTATGCCCCTAGTTGCGACAATATTCTTCAAATAAGAGGGTGGCATATGAAAATAGAGAAAATGCGGATCAAAGTTACCCTGGTTGACTGTATTGATTTTACTAAATATCATGATCGAGATTAACTCGTTTTTACTCCGATTAATTGACTGAAGCAGAAATTTAAGATGAAAGTCAAAGTTGGTGTAGTATTGAACGAATAATATTGCAGTATTAACACCTATAACAACTTTTTGAAATATTAGGATGTAGGAGACAGAAGAAAGTTTTTGAAATGGCATATTCAACAAGTTTAATTCTGGTATGAACTGGAAATTTATTAATAAAAATGGAAGCCAAACTGCAACTCTGTTTTGCACAGCAAATTCCAATCTCAGAGTCACGCGCTAGCAACAGGACGATGAAATACTAAATAAAGATCCCTCGGAGTGCATTTTACTGCAACTCTCTCAGATATCTTGGTAAACTTCGTACCTAGAGTCTAAACTCTATGTGAATGAAAATTCTATGGTTATCCAAGTGGAATGCAGGAAACGGTACACTTCGGTTCTTTCGCTTGGCGTTTTTCTATATCTCATTTTTCAAATGAATCCGCCATTTTGGGGACACCCGGTACGTGTACAGTAAACGATCAGTCAAACTGGAAGAAGCTTGAATCATTCACAGAATAAAATTAAAAGATTTGAATTTTATTGCCGCAGTTAATGCTTGGTGCAAGTTGTCGAAAATTATACATCGGTGCAATTTACGAGGTAATACATTTTTTCTATTACTCAGCTGTTCAAAAGAACAACTTTGCATTAATGTTTGGACAAAGAGTTTCAGATTAATATTAAATTTGAAGTTTTTATTTATATTAAGTATACTGTGTAATTTTTGTGGTATTAAATTTTGTAGGGACTTAAAATAAATTAAATGATTATGCGTTTATTGAATTTAACATCAATTTCTGTAAGTATGCCAACTCTGTTAAGGACTTAATACAGTGGTGGAAAATTGGCGCAGAGGCGGAGCCTATTGACACCACTAAATTTTTATGGTATTATTCAGTTTAATAAAAACTCAGAAATTCGATCATTAGATAAGAGGCAAAATACTACTATAATTTAGTGGTGTCAATAGGCTCCACCTCTGCGCCAATTTTCCACCACTGACTTAATAACTTCATAAATTGAATATCCAACGATTTCAGATTTGATGTCTTCATCTGATGATAGTGACAACATCTGTCCAGAGACTTTACAAACTGTGTCATCATTCATTGATGTTTTAAACGGTCTAAAAACTATGAGAAGATATCTCTCAAGAACCTCCTTTTTAAAAATTTGTGTAATATAGAAAATGTTCTGTATAATCTCAGAGACAGGTTTGCCTGTAATATTTAAAATAATAATTTTAAATGCTTAAAGCTTTTTTTCCTTACTAAATTTCAATTTTTTTTACCAAGTCTTTTGTCGTTGGTCCAAAAGCGTAAAAAAAAAAATTCTGCCGTGTGCACAATTGTCACTCTCAATAGAACCACAGAAGACAAGTTTATCTATCTATATTATAAAGGACAAACATATCTGTGCATAACGCATACGTCATTCTGTGAATGACAACACTTTCAAATATGAAATGAATTTTCGTTTTGCAATTTTCGCTACCGAATTTTTTTAAACTACTACGCATCGCACATTTTCAGATTTTATACTGTCGCATAAGGAAAAAAACGTACTTTTAAATGCAATTTGTTTGAAAGCTGTATCTCAATTTATTTTTGAGATATTAATTTTTTTACAGTTTTAAGTACCAATTTTGTAATTGTGGCAACAGAAGTACTCCATTTCTATTAAAAGTAAAGGGAAAATAGTGGATTATTGTACTTTTTTGTTGCCATTTCCTCATAGAAATTTAAATTAAAACGCATGCTATGTCAAAAATACCGTCTGAATCCGGTGAATTTTGGTTTTATTTCGTTTTTATTCATCAGTAGTTTCTCAGTTTTTAGCAACATATTTTACAAACGATATAACACTTTCTCTTTACGAAAACGTATTTTAAATAACTGTGTGACTTTCCTTCACAATTACTTATTTCGTATCAGAAAACTGGAAGAATGCAATTTTATTTATACGTGTGTAATAGTATTTTCCGAATTTTGAAAAAAGGGATTCTGATAATGATTTCTGATAAAACATGGAGCTATTATAAACAAAAACAAGAGAAGACTTTAAACATTAAATACCCTTTTTTTTGCCGAGCTTCTTGAATGACGATATTGCTTTTTGTTGTGTTTGTGTATTATTCTGCAATAATGACGCCATTTGAATACTTTCTACAGATGTAGGACTGACTACAAAATTTAAGAATTCTAGAAGCTCTATATAGATGTTGATTAAGACTGGATCATAAAAGTGGACTGCGTTAGCGGATGCAATGAGGTCATTTTATAAAAAAGCATGTTTTTTAATTCTTAAAACTGAAATGTGTTTTGTAGAAGTACGTCATTTCACCAACGCTGCTTTGAAATTCTTCACAGGGATAAAGCTTCTTTTAAAAATAACGTACGAAATCACAGGCTGATAAAGCGCAATGTTTTACAAAAATTTACAGTGTCTTTATAGAAGGGTAGTGACATACAATGTGCAGGCTCAGTTAGTGACAGATGTTACTAGAACTTGATCATTATCGCATGGATGAATTCGCTTCGTACAGTTATACAAGCAAACAATGAGGATCTTGGCAATAATTTGAGGTTTAAAATAATATCAGGTTTTCTATGTTTTTGTCCAAAATTCTCTTGACTAATAAAATTTTACTGCTATTCTTTAAGACACTCTACTATAATTTTATTACACAAGGCTGTTTTTTAATCATCTGCCCTGAGCTTACTACTGAACCAATTTTAGTAATATATTTTTTAATTAAAAGCTGTTCATTTGTATATGTGCCCACACTAGCCGTTTTTGTTAATATCCCCACTTTAATATTTTAATTAAAAAAATATTTTATGAAATTTCTTCAAAATGATCGTAATTAGATAGCTTTCATTATTGCAGAATTAGGAGAATAATGAGGTTTATTCATGCCATTTTTTGATAAAAATTAAAATATTTTTTTTTTCGATGATTTATAATTTCGTTGTATAAAGTTAAGT
The DNA here is from genome assembly GCA_963932465.1 of Maratus speciosus. Taxonomy (NCBI): domain Eukaryota; kingdom Metazoa; phylum Arthropoda; class Arachnida; order Araneae; family Salticidae; genus Maratus; species Maratus speciosus. Next base: position 447,693,868 of record OZ010797.1, read on the forward strand.
GGCGCAAAATCCCATTAGGGACATATTGCATCAGAAAATTTGAATGGAAAATGACATACTGCTTTTGAAAACACGCAATTTTCCTTATAAAGTTTCCATATTTTTTTCTTTTGCATGAGTGCTGATACTAATTTTGAGACGCTGGGCAAAAGGCTTAAGTACGAGAAAATGACGTCATATTTAAAAGAAAACAATGAATCTCTTAGATAATACTAAACATTTTAACACAAATGCGTCTAAAAAAACATAAATTACGGCAATTTTTACACTTCGGTATTGAGATTAGTCACTCAAGTTAAGAGTGCGACTGTTCACATGTAAATATGTTGTTGACAATCGTGACTCCAAGTTTTGAGTTAAAAAATGAATTTAAAATGATCAAATTAAAATACCATTTTTTTAAACGTGGTGAATAAGGGTAAGAGAAGTACATATGTAAATTATCAGAAGGTGAAAATGCTGTCGGGTTTAGATTTTACAGGAAGAAAAATCTGATTGTATCAAACTAGAATAAGTTTTGTTTTTTGATTCGGGAAATCGAAGCATAAGAGACTTAATTGACAACTCCATCATAATAACTGTTTTTTATTATATTTTACTGATTACACATGCAATTAAAATTTAATTTTAAGAATTCAGACAACTAGGGTTCGCATTCCATAGGGGGCATTTTATTGTTCCTATCAGAACTATTAATCAGTAATGTTCATATTTTTTTATTTAAAATATGCTGTAGAAAGGTACTATGAAGATATTATTTTCAAAATAGTGCTAAGAACAAAAAAATTTTATCTGTAGAATGCGACCCCTGGACAACTGAGTTCTATAGAAGTAGAATTTTGTTAATTTTAAGTTAAAATAATATTTGTTTGCGAGTTAGACTAACCAATTTAAGGTGATTTTCTACTGTAACTAATTTTGTAGGTTTATTATAAATCAATGAAACAGTTCCTTCTTAACATTTTCCTTCGTTGAAGTTCGGCGGGTTCAACCTGGTTTCTTTAAATGCAGTAAATTTTTCAGAGGAAACAAGGTGATTGTGTTTTTACATTTCCTTTAAATTTCAAATTGTCATTAGTTTACTGTTTTCCAGGAAAATTGATAAACGGCATTGTTGCCATGTCCTCATCACAATATATATTCCAAACGGAAACTTCAAAACATATATTAAAATATTTATTTGTTTAAAATACTCTACTACTAAACTCTACTACTCTAACTTCTAAGAATCTACTACTTAGAAGTTACTAAAAACACATTAAAAGTAAATTAAAAACCTATATTGACATGTTTCAACTCCTTCACTGAGTCGTAATCAGAATGTATAATATAAATTACAAATATAATGCATATGAAAAATGGAAAAAAATCATCGAATACAAACAAGTAAACATATAACGCGTCCTACATCTTCGCTATCGCACGTGTTCCCTCTATGTCGCGATTCCGCAAGTTGTCCAACCATTCAATCCATATATTCGGGATGCGAAAAGATAACGTATCGTTACAAACCCCTGAACCTATTAAATGAATCTCAATGGACTCTCTTATAAATAATTGTAAATAAAAAATAAACCTGTAGATTAATCTACTTTCATTAAAAAGTAAGTTAATGCTCTCTATTTGATGCAGCTGGGATAAAGTTGTATTACCCCTATTATATTTTATGTCCGCCATATGTTCTTTACATCTGATATTGAATTTTCGTTGGTTCATACCTATATAATGATTTCTGATTTCCCCTCCCTAATAAATGGAATCATATAAACTCCCGAGAGTTCATCCCTATTAATAGGATCAATTTTAGTGCTTAAAAGTATCTTTAATTTCGGAGGAGGCTTCGCGATCAAACATAAACCAAAATTTCTTAAATGATTTTTTATATATTCAAAGAAACCCGGGAAATAATTTGCCACAACCCTTTTCATATTAACTTCATTAACAGTTTTGTTTTTAGAAGAATCCGTGTACATTTTATCAAATTAGTTCTGAATCAATTTGTTAATTAATTTTTCCTGATAGCCATTATCAATAGCAATACGTTTAATTAATACGTTAAATTTAATTTTCTTTAATTCTCCCCCAGATTTATATCGGAAGAAATTCTGAAAGCACGATTAATTAGGAACCTGAATGTGGATAATTTATAAGACATCGGGGTGCATGCACCGGAAGGTATAATGTTTAAATCCGCGATAGGTTTTTGGTAAACTGAACGAAGTAAGCCACTCCCCTTTCTCTGTAACTCAACATCTAAAAAAGGTAATTTCCCCCTGTTTCTAGATAAAAAGTAAATTTAATATTATTGTCAAATTCATTTAATTGCTATATGAAAATCATTAACTCATCAATATTCCCTCGCCAAATAATAACAATATCATAAATAAAGACACAACTTTGCTTAATGGTACACAAAACAGGAACTTTAATAAGCTAAAAGTTAAATTCTACGTTTCGAGCTGTTTCTACAGTTGTTTTCAGGAAAAATGTGATGGTTAAATGGCTAAAAGCTCAGATGAAGGCTTCCTGTTCGAGAGATAATTTGTCGAACATTGACTAACGAATCATAAGTTAAATTCCGCCAGAAGGCCAGATACTGAAGACCCCATCGGAGCACCACAGGATTGTTCATAAATAACATTATTAAAAATAAAAAGTTACTTGAAGTAATTTAGTTCAAAATTGTCCACCTTCAGGTTCCTAATTAATCGTGCTTTCAGGATTTCTTCCGACATAAATCTGGAAGATGAATTAGAGAAAATTAAACGTATTGCTATTAATAATGGGTATCAGGTAAAATTAATTAACAAATTGATTCAGAGCTCCTTTGATAAAATGTACACGTATACTTCTAAAAATAAAACTGTTAATGAAGTTAATATGAAAAGGGTTGTGGCAGATTATTTTCCGGGTTTCTTTGAATCAATGTCCCCAGATTGTTGATTGTCACCGCTTTTTTGAAATAAGAAATATTCGGCCTATTTAAAAAGAAATTGAAAATTCTGAAAAAAAGGCGAATTATACTATTTTTTTAAAAGTGGTGACAGTCAAATAATCTGAATTAAAAAAGTCCACAATCTGGCAACACTGCTTTGAATATATAAAAAATCATTTCAGAAATTTTGGTGTATGTTTGATCGCGAAGCCTCCTCCGAATTAAAGATATTTTTAAACACTAAAATTGATCCTATTAATAGGGATAACCTCTCGGTAGTTTATATAATTCCATTTATTAGAGAGGGGGGGGGGGATCATAAATCATTATATAGGTATGACCCAACGAAAATTCAATATCAGATGTAAAGAACATATGGCGGACATAAAATATAATCTAGGTAATACTGCTTTATCCCGGCTGTATCAAATAGAGAGCATTAACATACTTTTTAACGCGAGTAGATTAATCTACAGGTCTAATTTTTATTTACAATTATTTATAAGAGAGTTCATTGAAATTTATTTAATAGGTTCAAGGGTTTGTAACGATACGTTATCTTTTCGCATCTCGAATATATGGATTGAATGGTTGACCAACTTGCGGATTCGCGACATAGAGGAAACACATGCGATAGCGAAAATGTAGGGCGCGTTACATGTTTAGTTGTTTGTATTAGATGATTTTTTCCATTTATCATATACATTGTATTTGTAATTTCTGTTATAAATTCAGATGACGACTCAGTGAAGGAGTTGAAACATGTCAATATAGGTTTTAAATTTACTTTTAATGTGTTTTTAGTAACGTTTTTTAAGCAAATAAATATTTTAATATATGGGAACGTCCATTCGTTATTCTTGTGACAATTAGAGCAATTTTTCATAAATACTTGCAATTATTTCATTATAAAATATATTTCAGATAAAAATTGATATAACCAATTAAATATCACTGTGTTCCACTCTCGTAATATATACCTAATTGGCAACAAAAAGCATTTTATTTGTTTCTATATTAAATCAAAATTTTGTTACTCTTGTGACACTCTGTTCACAAGAGTAACAAAATTTTGATTAATTACACAGACAAACAAAATGTTTTTTATTTCAAATTAGATATATATTAAATGAGTGGAGCACAGTAGTATTTCACTGGTTATATCACTTTTTATCTTAATTATATTTTACAATAAAATAATTGGAAGTATTTGTAGAAACCGCTCGAATGGTCACAAGAGTAACAGTGGACTTTCTCATACGTTTTGATTTTTCCGTTAGGAATATATATTGTGACATGGAAAATAAATGTCAGTACATTTTTACTTTAATTTGTAGGTTCAGGGAGACGGTACATAACGATTCATATTTGAACACAACCATTGAATAAAAAATGAGTACATGTGTTTCTCATTTTGAGCACATTTGTATCGGAGCTATTTTGAGAATGTGACATATTTAAAATTGTGTACTTTTTACTCAGTTTGGAGAACCCATTCTTTTTCAGTGTTGTTGCATTTTAGATTTCAATTAATTGATGTCAGCATCTTACTTATAGTCCATTCAAAATTAAGAGAGAAAACAAGTAAATAAAAGAACGCCCAAATTGGCAAATTTTATAATACTTGGGCTACAATTAGTACCTGGCCTATAAATTTTGCTCTATAATGTTTACCAAAGCAAACGTACTATACTGAAAAAAGAGAAAAAGGCACGAAAAATTTAAAAAAGTGGCGTGACACAAATATGACATTAAAAATATGTTTTTAAAAAATGTATGTAAAAAAAAAAAATCTTTTTGCCTGATAATTAAGAAGAACGAGTGACCCCCAAAATCTGATCCTTTCCCAAATATTTAAAATTGCATTTTATGTAGAAAATTAAGTAACAAATGTGAAATGATTTCCTTCATCTGAAATATTCAATATTATTATCCGTTCCAGGCAATCATTGAGGAGTAAAGCATTATTTTCAGAATTTACAGAAAACAAACAAAATTACGCTCCACCTGCACGATGAAACCAAGAAGATAAATGTCATTTGGTGATTTATTGAATTTAGGCTATAGTTAAAGAAAATTTGATGAATAGCCCTCATAAATATTGTTGATGACACAAAAAGCGAAAGCAGCTCGGAGATATTTATGAGTATGATGGAAAATTTCGTGTCAAAAAAGTTTAATAAAGAACTATGAAAGATGAACATTTTCTTTACTAGTTCTGTTTACTGAAAAAGCCTATTAAGTTTGAACTAGTAGCTTTTTATATGAAAATGACATCGTACCACAATTATGTAACAACTCCATGGTAAAACCAAAAAAATATAAATGTAATTTAAGAATTATTAAAGTTAGGTGATAGCTAATGAAAGTTTGATGAATAGTCCTCATAAATATTGTTGATGACACAAAAAGCGAAAGCAGCTTGGAGATATTTATGAGTATGATGGAAAATTTCGTGTCAAAAAAGTTTAATATAGAACTATGAAAGATGAACATTTTCTTTACTAGTTCTGTTTACCGAAAAAGCCTATTAAGTTTGAACTAGTAGCTTTTTATATGAAAATGACATCATACCACGATTATGTAACAACTCCATGGTAAAACCAAAAAAATATAAATGTAATTTAAGAATTATTAAAGTTAGGTGATAGCTAATGAAAGTTTGATGAATAGTCCTCATAAATATTGATGACACAAAAAGTAAAGGAAGCATGGAGTTATTTATGTGTGTGATAGAAACTTTCGTGACAAAAAAAGTTTAATATTCAGAACTGTCTATTCAGAGCGTCCCATAATTATTGGGACAAACTTTAATGGAAGGTAGGGGACATCACAAGGATTCAGATTTGCCACGATCCGAAATGGCTTCGTTCGCCGTTAGGTGGTGCTGTTCACAAGGGCATGGTAGACCGGTGCCCTGTCCTCCACGTTCCCCTAATTTAAGAAGCATAGATTTCTTTCTTTAGGGTGCACTGAAAAGTGCTGTGTACGCAACGCCTGTGGATTCCGATATGGACCTGGTTGCAAGACTCGTCTGGGCTACTGCGGATATCCAACAAAATACAGGTGTATTTGAGTGAGTCCGCCAATCCATGGTCCGACGCGGCAGTGTAATGCATGCGCCGTGAGCAATGGTGGAAATTTTGAACATCTTTTGTGATATTTTCACATATCATCTACCACAGCCCATCTAACATTTTTGACCGATAAATTACTTCAGAAGATCTCAGTCTTGTGTCTCTTCGTTTCTTGTACCTGTCATACGACTTTCCCATGACGTTTCCAGACCATTGGTTGCTATGCAAATCTGAATCCTTGTGATTTCCGCCAACAATCCTGGGACACCCTGTATAAATATAAATTTTTCCTTCTTTAGTTCTAATTACTGAAGAAGCCTATAAATTTTTGTCTAAAACCTATTTGTAGGAAAATAATATTGCACCACCATTATGTATCACCTGCATAATAAAAACAAGAATATGTCTGTCATTTGTGATTTATTGTTAGGCGATACTTAAGGAAAATTTAACTTTTCCTTTTTAACACTTTCCAACAAAGTTGAAAAGTATTTATGACTTCAGTTTGTCTGTCCGTCTGTACGCGCTCGAACTGACGTAAATATACTCGGACCTTTCTGAAATTTTTGGATGTTAGTGACCTCTACCATAGCGCAAACCCTATTGCAAATGAAGTTTGTAGCATGTTTAGTTCATTCACAGGGACAGTCAAAAGTTTTCCGTGCATTACGGCCTATGGGGAAAAAACGTTTAAAATGATTTTTAATGATGTTACATGCTTTCAAACATAAAAAAATTGATATGCATTTATCAAGTGTACTAAAATATGCATTTTCTGTACAATATGCGCCCCACACAATAGTTATTATTCATTTACAGGGCCACAGAAAAGAATTCCGTTACATAATGATATAGGGGTGGAGGGAATTTTTTCCGGCGTATTTTAATTATGTTAAACTATTACATGTATAATGAAATTGATATACGTCGCTAAGGTTTACTATAACTTATTTCATGGATAATACGAAATGCAGAGCATTTACAGGGACACACAAAAGATTTCAGATACTATATTGTACCCGAAGTACTGTAAAGTAGCGATGATTGCTGGAAATGCATTTTTAATTATGTTATGTGCTTTTATGTTTCACTATATTTATGCATTGTATATGGTATGTATAAATGCTATAACTGATATACAGGGTTACTCAAAAGAATTCGTAATGGTTACTGGGGATGATTGCAAATTGCTTAAAGGTGATTTTTAAATGAGTTAGGCATTTTTACGCTGAACTGCAATTAGTTTACTAAGAAATGTTTGTAAAACATATATAAAAGGATATACAGGATCGCGCAAAGAATTGGATACATGGCCGTCTATAAATGATAATTTCTAAAAATGTGATTTCGGTAGTTTTAAGAGTGTTTTACTTTGAATTAAACTTTAGCTAAATAGTGGCATGTAATAAAGGTACTAGGTTAACTACAGGGTTTTATAAAAGTATACAAGTATGTTTCCATCTATTAGTATAAATTGCTGAAAGAGAAATTTCAACCTGTTATGTGTTTTCTTGCTAAACTAAATTTCTCCATTATATAGTATATATATCAACCTAAAGATCAAATACAGGGCTGTTCAAAAGAATTGGAATACATATTTTCTATGGACGGTAACTGCTGAAATCAGTTCTTTAAATGTTTTATGTGTTTTCTAAAATGTTTACTTAGTTCTCTTATATACCTTATTTCCCTAAATAACCAAGTTTTGTTAAAGCATTCAGGAAGTGTTGGAAAGTGTTTCATAATCTATACTTAACGAATGATTTTTCTTACTTGTTTAGTTCTAATTACTGAATAAATCTATAAATTTATAATTACATCGCTTTGGGACTATAAGTTTCTCCCTGGTTCGACCACTCTTTTGAAAACAAGTTATTTTTAAGAGAAATAAAAACTGAAGTCAGCTTTTATTTCTCTTAAAAAGCATTGCTAATTAGCATTGTTTCTTATTTTATTGTACGCCTGCTGGCGTATTTTAGTGAGCGAGGTTTTTGTGCAGAAGAGTGTTCTGGTAAACTTTTTACTTTAACCACGTTCACATAAAATCCCATTGTTGCTAACGTCGCAATTTGATGCCAAAAAGATGTTCATATACATAAATATTTTTGATATGTCACAGTAGAAAACTATGCCCGATACAATGATCATTTAAAAATGTATTATGTACCATAAAACCATATTCACAATTTGTGATGACCAGCCCATTTTCACAAAATTAGAGCCAGTAAAAGTAAAAAGATTAGAATACAGGACAGATAGAAAAAAAAAACACTTAGCTTTTTTGGATGCTAAGGGAATTGAATCGGAACCACCACCAACAGGAGGATTTTCCAACAAAAATGGAATTATGAAAATCGGACCACCCGGTCAAAAATTGTGCGTTGACATAGATAAATAAATAAATGAATATGCACACACAAACACACATACATATAACTTCCTATTTATTACATCTTTATTCGAAGTCTCTTAAAAATTATATAAAACTTTCATTTTTCCGAAAACAACACTGTAGTAAGAGCATTTGAAACTCAGTAGCCCCCAAAACATTTGCTTGAATGCGTCGTATATCAGCAGAAATTGTAAAGAAGACTGAGGACAATTAGTCGAAGATATCATATAATTTTAGTTACATTTATAATTCCTTTTAGAACTCTTCCCTTCCAAATCAAAGAAAGTAACTTAAATCAAGATTGTTTTAACTCTACATTCCCCAATGTATCCCTAATGTTCAGATTGCTTCTTGGCAACGATTGAAGCTGCTGATAATTACTTAACCCTTTATGTACTGAATTATGAATTCATGAAAATTTTATCTTCTAAAGCAATTTTCGTGAATTGTATAAACTAGATTAGAAGATTTACACAATGATTTAATAAATTTTAGAAGGATTTTAGAAGGATTGAAGGATTTAGAAGGATTAATTAAATTTGAATTTACAGGGATTTTGTGCAACATTTATAATCCCACTCAAATCTTTTATTTTAAATATTTTTCTCAGCATTTTGTAGAATTAGGAAATGTACAAATATAATGTTCTTACTATAGAAATATAGAAATATTTGCGAATTGAAAAATCCCCCCGCCCCCTCAACGCCAAGAAAGCTGAAAAGATGCAAAAGCAAGAGAAATAATCCTTTTAAAAATATTTTTGTTTTGTGTAAACAATAGTGCTTTTAGAACAAGATAAAGTAATGTATCAACTTATTCTAAGGTATATTACAACTAATCGATGCATTAAATGAATTTTATAACAAGTTATTTTAATGGTACTTACTTATAAGTACAATCAGTAGATAAAGGGTTAACACTTTCTTCTATTACCCATTGTGGCTTACATTTTCCCACCTTATTCGTGCCCTCTGAGTTTCAGGGTTGACATTTTAGCCTCCACTTCTGTTTAAAAATTCGGATTGATACCAGAAAAAGCAAAAAAAAAAAAAAAAAAAAAAAAAAATAGATTGTTTTCATGCCAGACTTTTCTTGATTACTTAAGGTAAAAATTCTTCTTCAATGAGTTCCTGTCTGAAGTCGAAATTTCGGGTCAAAAATGGAGGCTAAGCAGGTAACCTTGCTTGGCTTATTTTACTTCAATGCTGCCTAAGTTTTGTGTTTGAAATAGCTTGTGAAAGGTGATTACTGACATTTTTTTCACGATTTATGGCTTGTAGAATAGTTTTAGATGTCTTGTGTATGGAAATTGTCAAGGTATTAATTGCTTCAATGCCAATTTCCACTGCTGTGTGCGATATCATAACAACTAAATAATAAAAGCCCCAGCAGCAAAAAACGCGTTGAAATTGCACTTTTTAGTTTAATTTAGAAGCGAAATAATTAATAACTTCTGAAAAATATAAATTACATCCTATATGACGTGTTACCACAATTTTTAATAGAATTTGTTGTCTTATTTATTTGCAGAAATATAATTCAAATCCTGGAATTAAACGCGGCGGTTACGAATTACACTATTTAAATATTAAATTAAAATTGTCAAATCCAAAATAGTGGTGCCAGACTTCTTGGAATTTTCAAGGAATGTACGCACATTGCAGAAGGTCAGCCGTATAGTGGTCAGTGCGTCTGGATATCACACAATCGGCCTATAGATCGTCTCCGGTCTGGGCAAGGTTCACTCAAACTTTCATCCTTTCGGGATCGATAAATTTAATACCAAGTTTCCTGGGAACTAAACAGTGGAGTCCGCATTGGGGGGGGGGGGTCCCCACCTGATGGGGACATATCGCTCACACGCAAGAAAAGTGACACATCTTGCAAAAAGTAATTTTGCATTTTATTCCACTAATAGGTGTGTTGTAGGTTTGTCTTGCTACATTAAAAGTTTCGTAAATGTAGTTATCAAGAAAATCCCTTTATTACGCTATATGTCCATTCGCGACCGAAGGGGAGTGAATTGTGGGTGGAGGTAAAATGACTCAACCATCCAGTCGTCATCTGCGTATTCATTGTGCAAATGACGGGTGGGGGGGAATGCTTAAGGGTTTTATGCTTTTTTGCACGTTTTTAGTGCTGCATGCAGAGTTTAAGTGCAAATAATTTAATGTTACAGTAAAAACATGCGAACATTCTTTTGCCTCACCTGTGAAATATACTTTTGTCGAGATGTGTCACTTTTCTTGAGGGTGAGCGATATGCTGTACAGCACTTCCGGGCCTAGAGTCAAGTGGGTTGGGCACTGCAGGCAGTGTTGCTAGATTGGGACTTTTTTAATTCAGATTATTTGACTGTCACCACTTTTTAAAAATAGTATAATTCGTCTTAGTTTTCAGAATTTTTAGTCCATTTTTAAATAGGCCAAATATTTCTATTTAAAAAAAGCGGTGACAATCAACAATCTGGGGGCAAAAAAGTTCCCAATCTGGCAACACTGACTGCAAGCCCAGATCGTTAATGGATCTTAACGCCACAGGTAGTTTAGTTTTAGTGCGCATATTGTATATGTGAACTAAAAGCTTAATATTCCCTTTCATAGAAGTAATTTGCTTCTGTGTAATTGTAGGATATTTTTAAAATGTGTAAACAGCAATATGAAATACTAAAACTGCAATATGATATACTAAAATACTTTAATACTTCAAAATCGTAAAACTTGAAAGAAATTCTGTTTTGTGAATTTTCCCAAGATCAATAATTCTGTATATTATTGCCATGATGAAACCAAGAAGATAAATGCTTCTTGTATTTTATTGAAGTAAGCCGAGGGTTGTCAGAAATTTGATGGATGATTCGCGTAAATATCATTGGCTTTATGCACAAGAATGGTTACAGATGCTTTGACCTAGAAAGTTTACTAAATAAATAACAATGAATAAATCGAATTTTTTTTTATTAAATACATTTTATGACTGAACCTTTTCAAGGGAAAAATATTTTTGGTGCTAAAATGTTGAAATGATTGAAGAACACCAGAATTTATTGACAAATTTATCTGAAAATAGTAATTAAAGACATTTCTTGATGTACATTATAAAATCAAAATCTTATCACAAAATACTTGTGTCATTGTGGAATTTGGGAATTAAAGTAAAGTGGGACTGAACTTCCAAATGCAGCGAATATTAGCGGACACGGGTGAAAGACTGTTTTTAAATAATGATTGTTTTTAATTAGCGAACATACTGAGTTGTTACGGCAGAAGGGTTTATTTCTTTTGGACAGATAAAGTGGAATATGTTGGGTTTAACACTTTATGTACTGAATTATGAATTCATGAAAATTTTATCTTCTAAAGCATTTTTCGTGAATAGTTTAAACCACATTAGAAGATTTACATAATCATTTAATAAATTTTAGAAGGATTTTAAAAGGATTTAGAAGGATTCATTAAATTTAAATTTGTAGGGATTTTGTGCAATATTTATAACCCCACTCAAATCTTTTATTTTAAATATATTTTTTTTTGTATTTTGTAGAATTAGGAAATGCACAAATAAAAATAATAGACAATAAAAATATAGAAATATTTCTGGATTGAAAAATCCCCTACCACCCCCGTCCCAGCGTCAAGAAAGCTGAAAAGATGCAAAAGCAAAAGAAATCATCCTTTTAAAAATATTTTGTTTTTTGTAAACAATAATGCTTTTGGAACAAGATAAAGTAATGCATATATAACTCATTTTAAACTGTACTACTACTAATAGAAGTATTAAATGAATTTTATAACAAGTTATTTTAATGGTATTGATAAGTAACGTCAGTAGATAAAGGGTTAATGGGAGGATTGTGGTCGTATATACGGCGAGATAATCAAGCTAGTGTAAAAAAATCCCTGCATGCCCGACCTGGTAGATTTCGGTAGATTTCGAAGTTAAGTATATTAATTGCCCCAACAAAAACTAAATCATGATTAGATATAAATCCACTTTTATCTGGCCGCGTTTGACGCGTTTTTATTTAATTTTAGGTAGCTTTCATTACAAAAAGCTACCTATTGCAGCCGTTCGGAGGAAAGCGATTTCAAAAAATTTTGGTATATTTTCATCGATCATGACCCCCAGACCCCGAAACCACCCTCTGTTCAAAATTGACACACACATATATATATATATATATATATATATATCCATACATATACATATACATATATCTGACATTTGTCACACAGTAACTCTCGTATTTATGAACCGATGTGGATGTAATTCGGTGTGTACATAGTGCATACCAATGTCTCGACCGAGTTCGTTGGCCAGCTTCATCTGCCATTTTGTTTCAAAATGGCGGCCATTTAAAATTTTAAAAAAAATTTTAAATTTGAAATGTGGTACCAAAATTTGAAAATGGAAAAATAATTTTTTCTTATGTGTTTGACCTTGATAAAAAGATTCGGGAGCACTTTTTGTTTCGTCTATATCTTAAAGAATGGCTGAGTTATAGCATTTTGAATTTCTAGCGTGGCTGACATTTTGAAACGTCCTGAAATTTGTCACGCGATAAAAGGCGTATTTATGAACCGATTTGGATGTAACTTCGTTTATACATAGTACATACCAATATCTCGACCGAGTTCGTTGGCCAGCTTCGTCCGCCATCTTGCTTAAAAATGGCGGCCATTTAAATTTTTAAGAAAAATTTAAATTTGAAATGTGGTACCAAAAAATTGAAAATTGAAAAAATATTTTTCTTATGTGTTTGACCTTGATAAAAAGATTCGGGAGCACTTTTTATTTCGTCTATATCTTAAAAAATGGCTGAGTTATAGCATTTTGAATTTCTAGCGTGGCTGACATTTTGAAACGTTCTGATATTTGTCACGTGATAACGGGTATATTTATGAACCGATTCGGATGTACCTTGGTGTGTACATAGTACATACAAATATCTCGACCGAGTTCGTTGTCCAGCTTCATCCGCCATTTTGTTTCAAAATGGCGGACATTTAAAATTTTTTAAAAACATTAAAATTTGAAATGTGGTACCAAAAAATTGAAAATGGAAAAATATTTTTTTCTTATGTATTTGACCTTTATGCAAAGACTCCGTAGCAGTTTTTGTTTTGTCTATATCTTAAAAAATGGCTGAGTTATAGCATTTTGAATTTCTAGCGTGGCTGACATTTTGAAACGTCCTGAATTTTGTCACGCGATAAAAGGCGTATTTATGAACAGATTTGGATGTAACTTCGTTTATATATAGTACATACCAATGTCTCGACCGAGTTCGTTGGCCAGCTTCATCCGCTATCTTGTTTAAAAATGGCGGCCATTTAAATTTTTAAGAAAAATTTAGATTTGAAATGTGGTACCAAAAAATTGAAAATTGAAAAAATATTTTTTCCTTATGTGTTTGACCTTGATAAAAAGATTCGGGAGCAGTTTTTGTTTCGTCTATATCTTAAAAAATGGCTGAGTTATAGCATTTTGGATTTCTAGCGTGGCTGACATTTTGAAACGTCCTGATTTTTGTCATGTGATAACGGGCATATTTATGAACCGATTTGGATGTACCTTGTTGTGTACATAGTACATACAAATATCTCGACCGAGTTCGTTTTCCAACTTCATCCGCCATCTTGTTTCAAAATGGCGGCCATTTAAAATATTTAAAAAAAATTAAAATTTAAAATGAGATACCAAAAAATTGGAAAATGAAAAAGATTTTTTTCATATGTGTTTGACCTTAATACAAAGATTCCGGAACAGTTTTTGTTTCGTCTATATCTAAAAAAATGGCTGAGTTATAGCATTTTGAATTTCTATTGTGGCTGACATTTTAAAACGACCTGATTTTTGTCACGCGATGATCGGTGTAGATCTGCAAATTTTTTTCAGAAATTCCAACATAGGAACGACGCCAATAGGCAGTATTTCATACGAAATCTACCTAAAAGTATGGAAATGGTGTCGAGTGTTTAACTGTGTTCAACATGTTGAAAAATGTTTATGAATTCAATCTGTCCGTCCTCTAACTCGCATTAATATTGTCCGATTGTCATGAAATTGGTATATGTTATTTGAGTTTGCTATGGCATGTTTGGTACTAAAAATAAAGTATGTAGTATTTACGGTTTGTTTACAGGGACAGTGAAGAAAAGTCTGTTAGATTACGGTGTAAGGAGGAAAATCATTTGTGGTGTATCATGATATTACACTATTCTAAACATATTGAAATTGATGTATATCCCTGAGGTGTTCTACAAGGTACTTAGTATAGAATAGGATGTGCATATAATTTATCGCTTAATTACAGGGACACTCGAAAGTATTTGTTACAGTTCTGTCAATGAAGAATTATTATTGTAAATTCGTATTTAGTTGCGGTTCGCAATTTTTAAATTTGATATATTTTTTTTTGCATATTACTTTGGTATTTATAAATTCTATTAATCATATACATGGCTGCACAAAAGTTTTCAAGTACATCTTTGTTTATTGACGAAAATTTTTGAATGGGAATTTTTAGCTGTAATATGCGTTTAACTCAACTAACTTTTATCATATTATGCAGTACACATACAAATCCATAGATTATATTCAGGTCTGCATAGAAAAATTTGTTAATTTTCCGACTATTGATGGTAATTGCAGAAATTGGGTTTGTAAATGGATATGCTTTTTCCATATTGTTTATCTAGACAATTTTTTTACCTTAATAAACTATGAAGTTTTGTTACAGTATTCTGAGTGTGTTGGAGAGTGTTTCATAATCTGCGTTGGATGCATGATTTTTCGTTCTTTTTTTAAGCAGGGGCTGGGGAACGAATGTTTACGACCAATTATTTATATATTTATTTTATTGTACAATATAACAATAAAATAGAGTTATATTCTTTTCAATCGTTAAACTGTCAGCGTCTATAATAAACCATTCGATTGTAAATTCAGTTTTTTAGCTCAAAGGCTATCTAAGACTGAGAGCTAATCTGCCCGCAGTTTTTGTATGTACGTACAGCCGTGGAAAAAAAAAGCAAACACCCCCTACTAACTCCTCAACTAATTACCGTAGAAGGAAGTTACTAATACCGAAGAATTGGAAATAAAGTCTACTTTTAATTGATGTATATAAAATTTGCTTAGGGCTATCTACATACTGAAACGAACCCAAACTTCATTTTTTTCAATGGCAATATCTAATTTTAACAAGATATTTCAAATTTTCGGTTCAAACTATGCCTAGACACCAAATTTCAAGTTATTTGAATGATACGTTTTTGAGTCATAAGTTATAAGAGTCTATATTTTAACGCTTTAATGCTAACAGTTCGATAATTTCTATTGTTTACTGTAAAACGAAATTATTTTCAAAACACCATTATGAACGCATTAAGAAACTAATTTTCAAATAATTACTCTCTCATTAGTATGTCATCAGAGCTTTTAGAAACTAATAACTGAACGTAATTTTATTTTGGTACAGTCGTGGAAAAAAAAGTAAACACCCCCTACTAGCTCCTCAACAAATTATCGTAGAAGAAAGTTACTAATACCGAACGATTGGAAATAAACTCTACTTTTAATTGGTGCATATAAAGTTTGCTTAGAGGGCTATCTACATATTAAAACGAACCCAAACTTCATTTTTTTTCAATGGCAATACCTAATTTTAACAATATATATTTCAAATCTTCGGTTCAAACTATGCCTGACACCAAATTTCAAGTCATTTGAATGATAAGTTTTTGAATTATAAACATTTAAAATTTAGTGCTTCTAATGTTAAATTACATTTTCATATTTTTTTAATATTTCCTCAAATTATACTCTTAATGTGCTAATTTTTTGTGTAGCAATAATGCTAAAAAACCCAAACATAAATACGTTGAATATGAAAAATTTTTAATTTTATGATATGAATTATGAAATTAATATTCGAAAAAAATATGAATTGCAACCTACAATTTTTTTTGATGGATTTAGATTTATTAAGTCCTACTTTATGAAAATCCAAAATTTCATATTTTTCTTCCAAGTAGCTTTCAAATTATACTTAAAAAGCAGCATAATGGTGGTTTAAGGGGCCGTCTAGGATAGAAATGACTAGATATTTTGAAATTTCTTATGCTATCCTGTAATCTAGCAGTCTTCATTGACTGCTTGAGCGGCACTTAAGATGCCTTGATCAAGAAGGGGGCTCTCTGGGTCAACAATCGAGCACCGAACTTCAATTTGGATACAGCTCATAAAATACGCTCGTTTTAAAATAATTAATTTCTCGGAAACTTATTGCACGAATTGCAGAAAAATGGTTCTAGGATAATTGATGGGTGTGGAGTTCATTTATGCTGTCAGAATTCTGTACTGCTATTGAAAAAAACAAAGTTATGGTTCGTTATAATATGTAGATGGTCCCCTAAGCAAATTTTATACACATCATTTAAAAGTAGACTTTATTACCAATTGTGTGGTACCAGTAACTTTCTTTTACGATAAATTTTGCAGAGTTAGTAGGGGGTGTTTACTTTTTCTTTTCCCACGACTGTACACATGCATGTCCGTTTGTGGTAATAACTCTGGATAGAAATATCCGATTTGCTTCATATTTTGGGTACAGGTTCATTCTGATAAGGCGCTACCCTGCTTAGTTTTTGGGAGTTCATTGGTTAATTATAAGGGTGAAACGGAGGGCAAATCCCCCCTCTTAATTTAGATAAATGGGTTTTTCATGTAGTACCATCCGATTTGCTTCAAATTTCGTATACCGGTTTATTCCGATAAGGCACTTTCCCTAATTAGATTTGGAGGTTCATTGGTTAATTATAAAGGAGAACGGAACCCTCTTAATGTAGTTAAATGTTTTTTTGTCGATTTCTTTATTTTTCGAGGGTATTATTCTTTGAAATAAAAGTATAATTAAGTGTTAGTGTGAATAGTCTGTGAGCTCAATGCGATCTGGTTAACTGAAGACTTTTTTATAATTATTTTTGAAATTACAGGGTATTAGATGTTCGTCTCTATATTAAACCAGAAACAAACTTTCAAAATTTCACACCCAAATTCGGCATCACATTTCGATTAGTAAAATTTTAACTTTCAAATGTTAAGTCAATTTTTCACTCATATCTCCTGTAATAAATTTATTGTTCAAGCTGATTTTTACCGCAGGGTTACAAAAATTATTCAAAACATGGTTGTGTGGTTTTCATGCTTTTTAAAAATGTTCGTATATGAAACGTAAAACGAATGTTAAGAAAATTTGGACTTTTGACCAATAAATATTTTAACAGAAATTGATTTCTAAATGAAATATTATGTACATATGTATATACAACATCTTAGATCATGTCAATAAATAACTTTTGAATTATGTTTAATCCTTAGAAAGGCCTTTTCTTACGTTGGGTGGTAAAGATTGACGCAGGTGGCTGTTTTTTTTACTACTTTGTGTACCATTATTGCTATAAAATAATCTATTATTCATGAAATTCTTCGTTAAAAAGATTGCTGAAAAAAAATTAATAAAATAGTCACATTTGCTGCCATAGGTGGTATAGCATAATTTCGAAATTCCGGCATTGTCAGGACTGAGACTAAGACGTATTTTTTAAAATTCCGGATTTTTAAAGACTATAAAAAATATTCCAATATGCATAATGCTGTAACTTTAATCACAATTTATTCCACAGCTAAGCGGTATTTATCTAAGAAATAAAAAAATTAAACAGTAAAAAATTTACTTTAATTGTTATTTTCTATGCTACATACAATAAATAAATAAATAAATAAATAATATTCCTTTTTTCTCATGCAATTTCCAAAACATCGATGTCAATTTTATTTGCTTCAGATTTTTCGGCCGTTCTATAACAACTTTTTCTTAGACTTTATACAAATGAAGAATATCGATTTCGGAAATTCTTGTGTTTCTAAAGCAGATATTAATTTTTTAGTAAAATTTATATATTTTTTCAGAGCCATCTTTTCTTCTGTTGCTCCTCGACCTCGTTCTCCTGAGATATTACAGCGTTATCGGGGATCTATATGCACAGCATCGGGGATCTCGCTATTCCTCTAATACATCGCTTTCGCTTTCGAATTTTTTAATTCATAAACAACTGCTATTTTCTTTCACCTGTAAATTGGAAGTGTAAAAAAAGGAGAGGGGGGAGAAATGATGAATTTGACGCCGGATTTTCGAGGTCACACATCAGATCTGTAGTTTGCTTAACCTTTAAAAAATTAATTTTATAAAAATTATTAATAGATATAACAGCTGATAGATATAACATCTGTCCAGATTTAGTATCTGCCTTGAAGATGACATTTTCCTGACTACGTATGTCTGAAAATCGGTTCAAACTGCTAACTTTGAGAATAATATTTTAAATATTATTTTTTTACAATAGAAAAATGGAACGTTGTCTTCCGTTTATGGGAATTTGAATAAAAATACCTATAAATTTTTGAATCTTAGGAATAAAACTGACTTCTAAATGTGCCAGAAAATAAATTTGAATTTGATTATTGCTATAAGAGAGACTCACATAAAGAACATTTTACCTGTCTACAAAGCATGAAGATGGGGCCCCACATCGGGTCTGTGCGCAGGGCTATCAAAACTTTTAATAGGATTCTAGGTTGTTTTGCAGTGTCTATGTGTCTCTAGGCTTAACCGGTTATGCCCCGACGGTACTTTAAAGTACCATTAAAATAACTTGTTATAAAAATCATTTAATACATCGATTAGTTGTAATACAGTTTAAAATGAGTTATAGATACATGGCTTTATCTTGTTCCAAAAGCATTATTGGTTGCACAAAACAAAAATAGTTTTAAATGGATGGTTTCTTTTACATCTGCTTCTTTTCAGTTTTCTTGGCGTTGAAAGATTGTGGGGGAAAAGTTTCAGTTCGGAAATATTTCTGTATTTCTATTGTAAGAGCTGTATATTTGTACATTTCCTAATCCTATAAAACTCAAAACTATTTTAAATAAAAAAAATTGAGTGGAGTTGAGTGGAATATTGTACAAAATCCCTATAAATTCAAATTTAATAATTAATACGTTGACTGCCACTCTACGAGTATACTCGTAGCTTTAATATTCGTGGCTTTAATTTATTACTTTCTCACCATTATTTTAAAATAAAAAAAATTGCCCTATTTATTGGCACAAATTTCGCTGTATTCGTAAAGCGAAATTTACCTTTCAGAATTTGTGCTGGGAAACGACTTTCAAGAAGAAATTTGAAAATTCTTACTTTTTGCGGCAGTGAACGTGTTAATTTTAATTGGCAAAATCCTTCGAAAATTTATTAAATGATTGTGTAAATCTTCTAATGCAGTTTCAAAAATTCACAAAAAATGCTTTAGAAGGTGAAATTTTCGTGAATTCATAATTTGGGACGTAAAGAATAAAGAATGATTGAGATCACGTTTATTGAAGCATGACAGAAAAGACTATGTCAGTGACGTACATACTTTTCCATTACATTTTTAGGAATGTTAGGTGCCATAAAACATTAATCAATAAATCAAAATAGCTAAAGCTTCATTAATTGTGAATGAGTATAGATTACATTTTACATTTTCTTGTTTTTTAAATTACCTATATGAAATGTATGTAAGATTATAATTCATAATTTTAGTCCTGAAAATATTCTATGTGAATATTCACTAAAAATTAACAAAATGAGCGAAATTTATTACTATTCACATGAAATTTCTTTTAAATTTATAATAATTTAAATCTGTAAATTATTTATGCTTTTAACAGTTTAAATAGATAAGTCATTTAATATTCAATTTTCAAATTTGATGCATTTTTCATATTATTGCAAGTAAATCAAATAAATTTATTACTGTTCACACAAAAATACTTTATAATTTATAATATTTAAATTTGTAAATAATGTATTCGTTTAACAGTACAAAAATGTATGTCATTTAATATTCAGTTCTCTAATTTGAAGAAATTTTTCACATTTCTATAGCTTGCAAGGTAAATGAAAGATACGTATTGACGTTCACATCCCAGTTTTTAAAAAATTTTAATAATTTAAATTTGTAAATAATTCATGCTTTTAACAGTGCAAAAAAAAACATCATCTAATATTCAGTTCTCAAAGTTGATACAATTGTTGATATTGTAAATGTTTGCAAGGTACATTTTCATTTCAGTCCTATGTAATTTAATGAATTTTATAGGTAAAATCTCGATTTTTGTATATTTATTTGTTTAGCATTGTTTTGAAACTCTTAAATAATAACAAAATATTCCTATATAATGAATGAAAAATGCATCAATATTCACCTTATGATTTTACATAGTTATCAAGCGCTCCAGATAGCAACTCATATGCTTTTTTAGTGTATTCCTGCATAAATGTCATCCACTTAGGATTTTTGACTAAATTTTTAAGGTTATCAGAGCAGAACTTTGAGGTTAATGATTTAAGATCTTTTTCTTCATAGTTTTCTGCAAGCTCGACAGTATCAAAAAATGTATCAGTTGATAAGGTATCTTTTACGCACTGTAAGCAGTCTTCCTTTAGTTCGGTAACTTCGTATTTTTCAGCTATTTTGTAAAGGCCAAAAAAGTTCTTTTTCGAAAGATCAATGACTGTTCCAGTATAAACATACTCTAAGAACATCTTGAATACATTCTCTTCACAGTCATAAATGTCCAAGATGTTCAGAAAATTTTCCTCCATTTTCTGAGTGACCATGGTAGCAAAGACTGGTGAGCGAATTCTAAGAATGTTTTTATGCAATTTAAATTCTTTTTCTTTTAATTTCAAGATTAAGTCGCTGTCATTTCCATTTAACATCAATTTTCTTAGGTCATCAGTCACCTTTTTGGTTCTTTTGAATAGAAGAAGACCTTTGGAAGAAAAATGTAAAACGAAGTGTCACATTAAACTCATAAATGACATATTTAAAAATAAATAAATATGTAACATATTTACTATAAAACAATTAAAAAATGATCCCCACGCTCTAAAGATGATTTTTTTAACACACAATGGTATTATTTATAAAAAAAGACATCACAAGTATGTTAGCGGAAAATACACACTTAAATTTTTTCTGCAGTAATAAACCCAAACAAGGGAAAAGAACTCAAACCTGCCAAAGAAAAAACCCCCTTCAACAATACTTCCTGCTTGTAATTGCAATTAAAAATTTGCCCAACTCTGCACGAAAGTGTTTTGTAGAATACGTGCAGCACTCACTTTCACTCGCTCACACTCACTCTCTACTCTTTTTTGCTTTTTAGCTCATAGACTATCAAAGCCTGAGAGCTAATGTGCCCGCCGCGCCGGTTCTGTATGTAGGCATGTATGTACGTAACGCAATAACTCTTGATAGAAATATCTGATTTGCTTCAAATTTTGGATATTGGTTCATTCTGATAAGGCGCTTACCTGATTAGTTTGCGGGTTCATTGGTTAAGTATAAAGAGAGGGAACGGGGGGCCAAACCACCTCCCCCTTAATTTTGATAATTGGGTTTTACATGCAGAATTATCCGATTTGCTTCATATTTGGTATAGCGTTTTATTTTGATAAGGCGATTACCTGATTAGATTTGGAGGTTTATTGGTTAAGTATAAAGGGGGGGGGGCGGTAGATAATCCCCCCTTAATTTAGATAAATGTGCCTTAATTTAGCTAAATGGGTTTTTTGTCGATTTCTTTATAGTTCGAGCGGCATTATTCTTTGAAATAAGAATATAACATACAATTAGTGCGAATAGCCTGCGAGCTCAATGCCATCAGTTTAACCCTTTTGAGGGCTGTGTCCTTAAAAAAGGACACCAAATTTTAATTCCAAAACTGACAAACGGCACCAAGAATATTTACTTAGCATTTTCCTCTTATAATGTACGTGAAAATAAGCAAGTTCATATTTTCTAATAAATTCGCTTATAAATTCTGGTGTCAGTCCATTATTTCATCAGTTTATAAACAGTATTACTCCGCGCCGGTTAGGGTTAACTGGGCACTTTTCTTTTTATTACTTATGTCGCCATTTTTAGTGCTACTGGTGCCGATATAACACTAAGCATGATATTTCATTTCATAACTATGACAGCTCCATCGTTGCTCTAGATCCCATTCTCAAACGCTTACATAAAAATATTTACATCTAACTTTTCCTTCTAATTCCTTGAATGATCTTATCGCGGGGCGTAACACATTAGTTAATTATTTTTTTAAATCATTATGTACATACATCCATGCATCCAATACATACATCGATATATACAATATATATAATTTAGTAATGATTACTGCATAATTACAAAAATTTATAATTATATACATACATGGTGACCGAAAAATATTGAAACGCGCTTTTACCTATAGGAGATACATAAGAATATAAATTGCGAAATTGTTAATAGATTAACATATTAAATTTGCCAAATGTTTTAGGTTTTTTTTCCTTTTCTTAAAAATATCGTTATCTGAATAGAATTTTAATTTATAGTTTAGAATAGCCGTTTTTATCTCAATTGCCAGATTGTAAAAGCTCATCTTATACAAGGTGTTTCACTACCAGACCGACAAAATTGCAGGAGGTGTAGGAAGCATATAGACCGGGAGCCGGCAGCACCAGACAAACACCTCATCGAGTTCACGGCTGAAATTTCAGAATTAGTTAAAACTTGATACGCATATTAAAACGCAATCGGTCTGCCAAGTCATATCTTGGTGGAAAACACCTGAAAACCCGATTTTATCGGTCGACTCGCACGTTTACTATTGTGTTTTCCTGCTCCCAGTCCTCCATGTATCCATACTTTTGGGTATAGGAAAACACATTGGTAAATCTACGAGTTGACCGCTAAAATCGGGTTTTCAGGTGTTTTCCACCAAGATATGACTTGGCAGACCGATTGCGTTTTAATATGCGTATCGAGATTTAACTAATTCTGGAATTTCAGGCGTGAACTCGATGAGGTGTTTGTCTAGTGCTGCCGGCTGACGGTCTAATAGATACGACTCTGAATTGCATAGCAATGCAGAGTAGGAAATGCAATCTTAACGAGATAGAGGGGTTCAGTGTTGCCAGTGGACTACTTTTTTAAAATTCAGATTTATTGATTGGCACCACTTTTTCTGAAATGGTAAAATTACCGTTGTTTTCGCTTTAATTAATACGTCATTAATAAAGAAGAATTTTACTATTTTTAAAAAAAGTGGTGCCAATCAATAAATCTGAATTAAGAAAAAGTAGTTTTTTGCCTACGTGCCTGGCACTTACCATCTACAATTTTGCACGTTTGAGATAGTAGGGGCGTTTTGAAATATCGCGTCTTCGTTGCTACCGCAAACGTCCGAAACACGTCAGGCGTATTTCAAAACATCCGAGATTCCAGGTTACGAATGTTTCATTCACACATTACGAAGCATCGGACAACTTCATTATCAGGAAAGTCATGACTTATTTTAAGCTTATGGTCTTTAAATGTCAATTTACTATCACTATGATTCAGACCCTAACAACCCCTCCAGTGTTGCCAGTTGGTTACTTTTTTGAAATTCAGATTTATTGATTGACACCACTTTTTTTGGAGTAGTAATTCCTCTCTATTAATGACATATTAATTAAAGCGAAAACGAGGGGAATTTTACAATTTCAGAAAAGTGTTGCCAATCAAGAAATCTGAATTAAAAAAATTAGCCCACTGGCAACACTGAGCCCCTATATCTCGTTTGGATTGCATTTCCGACCCTGCATTGCTATGTGATTCCGAGTCGTCACTGTGCCCTCTCCACCTCCTGCAAGTTTGTCGGCCTGGTAGTAAAACAACCTGTATATACAAATACTTTTCAATCGAAAAATACATTTACAGATGGATTTTTAAAAGAAAGAAAACATTAAAGTGATTTAATTACAGAGCGCGAAAAGCATTTAATGGTAAAAATTACATTACTTTTTAAAAATTAAATTTAAAACAATTTGCTCATAGGGTCATTTTATACGAAATGAGCAAAAATTAACAAAAAGTCGTGGCCCCATAGTAACCGATTTTAATAACATTTTATACACAGATTCAGTTCGCATTTAAGTAGAGCTATGCAAAATACCTTGACAAAAAATATTACATTTTAGCAATTCTGGACATTTAAAAAACTTGTGACATAGAATGGCATATATGCAATCGTTCAAAGTTGCATGTTGGAAGTTCTGAATCTTGAAAACAATTTAACATAATTTTTTTTATAATATTCGAGCATCTGGTAAATTATCTTCAAATTTATTTAGTAAGAAGAATTTGTTAATACTATGTTTACTGTTAAATTGGTTGTAAAAATTGATAATTTGTCAATTTTGAGAAAATTAAAAACGTTATAAAAATCAAAAGAATTAAAAAACATCCTTGAAATTAATAACTGATGAAATTAATAACAGAATATTACACATAGAAATATCATTACTAATATTTGGAAGTTGCTATTTATTACCTTTAACTTCAATTTATATTCAATTTATCTTCAGTTTTTCAAAATAACTTAGAAACTTCAAAATCACGATTTTTAATCTGTTGTAGGCACAAAAAACAACTGAAGGAAACATCAGACATGTATAATATTGTACAGGAAAAAAGTTCAATAAGCCCATGATATGGTAAAAAAAATTCTTTTGATTCCTAACGTAAAAAAAGCTAACATTTCTTACATTTTATGAGCCACTGAAGTTTGCGGGTTTTTCACACTCTTCCTCTTCCACCTGATTTCAGAAGAAAAAAAATAGTGCTGCCATCTACATCGATGTAAGATTACTATATAGCTATATTTTTCAATTCTACTCTATTTTAAAATGTTCGTGCGCAAGAATATTTTAATGTAGAGTAGGCAAAGCTATACTGAAAACAAGAATGAAAGTTTCTGTATTTAAAATATATACCTTTATCTATAGCCTCAAATAATTAAAAAATTGTAAGAATTCCTTCATGTTCAAACAAATAATTGAAATATTTTATTTTCGTCTCAAATTTTTAAATTATTTATTTATTTTTCTCGGTAAGGAAAATAAAGACATTTACTAAAGTATTCCAAACGGTTACTTATTATTCATTGTTATTTATAAAATATTTTTGACACAATCATTCCATTCCTAAGGCTAATAATCAAAATTGAAATTTCAAGCATGTAGACAAAACCTCAATTTTGTGCCAACTTTTAACGTAAGTTTTGATACTAAGTAAACAATCCTGAAATCTATTATTTTGCATTTACTCAGAAATAAATATGATCTACGTATATGCTGATTTTCATTAAAATCAGTGACGCGTCAGCCACAACTGATTTGCTCATTTTGTATGGAATCACCCCATAGCGTCTAAAAGAAAACTTTTCTTCTAAACGTGAAAAAAAATCAGGGAAGCAGGGAAATTTTTTTCTTAATAATTTTCTTCAAGCTGATTTTCAAATGTGTAATAGATCTGAGAAAATTAGTGTGTTTTTAGAACCTGTGGGTATACGTGGGTTAGCGAACATAGCTCATAAAGAGAAGAACCGTCTGGTTAATATATATATATACATATATACCTATGTATATATGTTACATTATTAAATCTAATTCCGCGATTTCTTTATCTTATTCTAAATTACTACTTTATATTGACTAAAATCGTTATTCTTAAATAATCTCTATCATTAATTCTGTTAAATTCCTTTTAATTTAATGTCTCACTTGTCTAAAATACTTAAATATACGCTTTTAGTATTCTTAAATTAAATGTTTCATTTCCGCTCTTTTTTCTTTTAGAATGTTCTTTTAGCAACCATTTTATTTTCCCTTCCATTTCATTTCCCCGCGCATATGCCGGGGTTATCCTTTTTACCTTCAAATTCATTCACTCGCTCTGTCCGTACTCTTTCCATGGCGTGGTATTCTTAATTATTAATTGGTTGAGAGCGCGACCTACGTCATATTTGTATTCCTACACTTACGCACAAAAAGCCGATGCTCGCTGTGTTTCAGCAGATTTTAGTCGTATTTTCATTTTTTATGCTAACCCCTGGTGACCGTCCACGCATTCGATTATCTACAACTTTGTTCATTCCTAAATTACTACTGGCCCCACCAGTGGCCGAGAGGTTCTGCTCTCGAAGCTGGTAGACGGGAGGTGCTGGGTTCGACCCCAATCGCGCCCGTCGGCCTAATCGTTCGGAGTTTTCGTGGTTTTCTTCGAACCTTGGATTTCCAAGCGTTAATACGGGTTAGGTTCCCTTAGAAAGACCCCCACGAAGGGCACTCCCCTCCCCCTGGGCCTATATCCCTCGCGCAGATAATTGGCCGTCAAAAATCAACCCAAAATCAACCCAACCCTAAATTACTACTATGAAGCGACGGCTAATATTCTTGGTGGAAACTGCGCCGCCGAAAGATGTTTAAATAAAATGATGAACTGATTTTACGTTTTGTCTCAACTATTTCTGGGGAAACTTTCACGGAAAAATGTATTCTGTGTCCTTCACTCGTCGACTGATACAACTTCCATTTCATCATACAACGTCAATGTCGTAGTCTTTAACACAGGATTCCAGTCTTCGTTATACTAGTACAACAGGATCGAATTTACCTGTTCTGACAACTTATACTACTCTATTACTGCTGGACGTGATCCACTACTGATATCGTGGCAGCCAGTTACTTCATTTCAACTAGAAAAATAAAATAATCCAATGTTGCCATAATGCACCATATATATATATATATATATATACAGTGGGTGATCGGTTAACGAACTGTTCGGTTTACGAACAGATCGGTTAACGAACACTTTCGCGAGAGATTTTTATGTTCGGATTACGAACACATGCTCGGTTAACGAACACATGTTGGTTAATGAACACCTCGCAAAACAAAGCCAAGATATAGTCCAGGAAATAGAGACTGTATAGGGGCTCTACCTAGCAAAATTCATGGTAGTTCTGGAAAAAGGGCTTACTATATGTTTTTTGGGTCGCCGAATCTGAATTTTTAACTTCCCACCACAATTTCCCCCGGCAACCCCCCCCAAATTTTGGTAAAATGCCCCCCCCCCCAAAAAAAAAGGTTTTTATTAAAAAAATCAATTTTTTTATTGTTTTAGGGGAAAAGTATCTAAAAATTCAGAAAGTAGACAAAATTTGCAACAAATTAGATATATGACATTATAACATAGGCTGAAGGGGAAGGGGGGATCTGCCTCGGAACATACGCACGGTGCTGCGTGTACTAAGTTGCGCAATTCCACTTAACCACTCACATGTGTACATTCGCCCTCCCATCTCCCCTCCGAACTTTCTCTATAAGGTTTACTTTTAGTTTTTTGGGTCGCTGAACCCGAATTTTTAACTTACCCCCCAAATTCCCCCCCCCAAAAAAAGTTGTTTTTAACAAATTTTCAACTAATAGGATATATGACATTATGACGTAGGATGAACGAGGAGGGGGAGGGCTGCCTCTGAACATGCACTGCGGCGCTACGTGCACTAAGTTATGAAGTCCAGGCAATAGGGGATTTTACCTGGAAAAATTAATACTAGTTCTGGATTTCGTTATGTTTTTTGGGTCGCTGAATCCGAATTTTTAACTTCCCACCAAAATTTCACCCGGCAATCACCCAAAAAATTGATTTTTTGAAAAAATTTGGTTTTTGAGAAAAGCGCACGAGGAATGTTCCGAGGCAGCCCCCTCTCTCTCCGTTTATCCTATGTCATAATGTCATATATCCTATTTGTTGCAAATTTTGTCTAGTTTCTGAATTTCGTAATGCTTTTCCCCTAAAACAATAAGAAATTTAAGTTAATAACAACTATTTTGGGGGTTTCGGGGGGGGGGAATTTTGAGGTTAAGTTAAAAATTCGGATTCAGCGACCCAAAAAACTTAAAGTAAACCTTATAAGGAAAGTTCGGAGGGGAGATGGGAGGGCGAATGTAAACGTGTGAGTGGTTAAGTGGAATTGCACAACTTAGTGCACGCAGCACCGCGCGCATGTTCCGAGGCAGATCCCCCCTTCCCCTTCATCCTTTGTCATAATGTCATGTGTCTTATTTGTTGCAAATTTTGTCTTCTTTCTGAATTTCCAGATACTTTTCCCCTAAAACAATAAAAAAATTGATTTTTTTAATAAAAACCTTTTATGGGGGGGGGGCTTTTTACCAAAATTTGGGGGGGGGGTTGCCGGGGGAAATTTTGGTGGGAAGTTACAAATTCGGATTCAGCGACCCCAAAAACATAAAGTAAGCCGATTTCCAGAACTACCATTAATTTTGCTAGGTAAAATTCCCTATTGCCTGGACTAATAAAACAATGCTGTTATTCAGATTTTCCGAACTATATTCAATTACATCTATTGTCGACTTAGAGAACATTTTAGCAGTTGTATATGTATTGCCTAATTAACTCTTGGGCCACCGGGGGTTCGGGACCTATACTTTAGAGCCCGAAAATTTGAACGAACAGATTAGAAACATTAATTTTTACATTTTGTGTCCCTTTTAAAGATATATTTTTAATTGCAAATTAATTATTTTAATTGAAACTTAGTTCACAAATTATTAAAAGGTTCTAGGGTCCACTTGAGCTTTATCGGACCCTGCAGTAAACACGATCATTTAGAGAACTAAGGAGTAAATGAAAGGTCAAATTGACAAATTGATATGATTTAAGGCCGTAGTCAATTAATGTAATCCTAAAGGTTTTTACAAAGGGCATGTCATTTATTAAAAAAAAAAAAAAAAAAAAAAAAAAAAAAAAAAAAAAAAAAAACGCCACGACACGGACAAAGCCATAAAAATGCGATCTGTCCATATTAAATAAGGACGCATATTAACCCTATTATAAAGGGAGGATTTCTATTATTTTTTATAAATTATTTAGCTTTTAAGAACGAATTAATTGAATTCCCATACTAATCTATACTAAATGTATGTTCGGTTAACGAACAATTCAGTTAGCGAACACTGTTTTAGAACGGATTAAGTTCGTTAACCGATCACCCACTGTATATGTATATTCTTCTTACAATGCATGAAAGAAAATATCCCTTGTTCAAAATCAATATTTGCTATGAAAGATTTGTTTTGAAATATTATTATTATTATTATTATTATTATTGATATGAGTTAAGGCGAAAGGTTTTGCCTGGACGAATTTCAAAACATCATTATTTATTTAAAAGTTCGGGAAACCTGCCCTTCCCTGTTTTTTCAAATTTTATTAATTTATACTCGACTGTGATTTTGAAAATTATAGTAAAATTTATTCTGTTCAAAAGATTTAATATGAATAAACACAAACAGGAGTACGAATTGAGAATTTTCGTCAGAAGGTCAGAGCCTCCCTGAACCTCCCCCCTCGTTGTTTTTATGTTCACGTGTTTAACAATTATTTAACCCTTCACTGCACCACGTGCCACATCTCGCACATACCTAAAAAAAATTATAATTTTCATTATGTGCCATGAATTTTGCTAATGTGATCACTATAACTGATCAAACACAATCCAAAGAATGGAATAACACTTATTTTGTTCATGTCAAAGGGCTGCATTAGACAAAAAGTTAGAATTTGTTCTTTAAAAAAAAAAAAAAAAAAAAAAAAAAAAAAAAAAAAAAAAAAAAACGATCAAGCTATTAAGGTAAAATTTACTTTCATTATTTTTACTGAATACTTAAAAATACTAATATAAAAAAAGTTGCCCAGTGTTAAGCAGATATTAATTAATTTAAGCGCATTTAGTTGCAATATATATATATATATATATATATATATATATATATATATATATATATATATATATATATATATAGCAATACAATTTTTTAAAACCCTAATTGTGTACATATGGTACACAGCAAAAAATACCAAATTTTAGCTGAAAATTTGAAATTTATTTTTTTTACTATTTTCCCCTTTATTAGACCTATGTATAGATTTCAAATAAATTTTTTCATAAAAATAGAAAAAATCGCGCAGTGAAGGGTTAAAATAGGGTTTCAAGTGGCAAATCACCACTCTCACCCCAATGAAGAAAAATAATAAATTGTTTATTTCGTCATTTTTAATATATTTTGTTGGATTTTAAATATCTCTTGTTAGATATCTGGTTAGCTTTTACTTAAAAATTGTTTTTCACCTAAGGTTCTGATAAAAAAAAAAAAAAAAAAAAAAAAAAAAAAAAATCCCGGTTTAAGTTGTTTCACGTTTATAGTCAACATATTTAAAAGAAGAAAAAAAAATTGATTGTAGTTGCACAGTTCAGATATCTTGGCCCTTCTTGAATTTTGTTCCGCGAGCTTCCATGTTGACAAATATATCCGGTGTTCTTTGAATATAGAATTAGTTTTATGATGAATATCTAATGTCAACATAAAGAAAAGTACATTCATTTTAACACTATATTAATTGTAACACAATTATTCTAATTGCGAAATAAATCATACGAGTTGTAGTATTTGAACTGAGTAAAAATGTGTCCAGGCCAGGATTCGAACCAGGGACCTTTTGGCGTAAGTTGCCAATGCTTTGCCAAATGAGCTATCCTGGACAAAGCTGGCGGACCTTTCTCGCCCAGAGAACCTTGTTGATTACGATAGCTGGTCTGATATTTAAATCACCCCAACACAATAAATCGTAGGATAGCTGATTTGGCAGAGCATTGGCAGATTATGCAAAAAAGAGTCTTTTCGAAGTTTCTGTTCGAATCTTCGCCTGGACACTTTTTCTATTAGTTGGAAAATTAAAACTCGTTTCATTTATTTAGCAATTAGAATAATTGTGTTAAAATTACTATAGTGTAATTACGTACTCAACGGTTTTTGGACTTCAAAACCTGCGAGAAATTTGAGAGCAGCTCTCAGCCTTTAAAAACATCTAAAAAAAAAAAAAAAAAAAAAAAAAAAAATAGAAATTTACAAGTATATTTCAAGGCTATAAAATTTTGATAGATTCTAGAAAAACACAAAATGTGTTGATAGCTTTTACAGTTTTTCCCCTTACAATTTAGAATCTCCCGAAAATTATAATTTATTATTATCATCTAAGGAGACTGCTGCGGTTTCGGCATGTACTAAAACTAAATTTTTATATGTTACGAGATTAATTTTACGTTATCAAGATTTTTTTTTAAAGTATTTTAGAATCGGAAATTCGAAATGGCAAAGATTTTAAAATAGAGTGTTTAAAAACAGTTATGGAAAAATATGTTGGTTTAGTTCTGAAATTCTCTGACACATCTCAGAAAATATGTCAATGTTGAAAATTTTCGTTTTTTGGAAATTATATACTTTTTTCCACTTGTTCTTGTCTACATATACCTGAATTTAATTAAAACGGGGAGAGGAAGCTGTATTAGGATATCGTTTTCGAAATAGAAATAACATGCTTACTCAGCAGATTTTTCTTTTGGCTTATTCAGCACTGAGGGGAATTATATCTTCCAACTTACGATATTACAGAGCTGCCACGGGCGACTATTTTTTTATTCTACATGTACCATTATTTTAAGAAAATAAATTTTGTGGTACATTTCTCTTGCAGATGTTCTCAAAATGTATGTGAAGAATTTTTGTTTAAAAAAAATGGTGCGAATTAGAATTAAAAAATAGTTGCCTGGGGTTAGCACTGATATTATCATATGTTGGTACAAAATAGAGTTGTTTAAACTGATTAGTATATTTTTAGCTCTATCAAGATATTGAAATTTATCAGTTTTGCTTGCATAAGGCGATATTCGTGTAAATTGCCTAATTCTAATATATAAACAACGATACTTGTCATAAGGTTATGCAATAAAATTAAAAAATATATATTCGTTTCAAAATCATGTACTCACTTGGAGCTATATTTGGTTTATTTCGTGTCATTCTGCAAACGAAAGTTAGAACATTTGAAGGGGCTAGATCAGGTTTCCTAGTAAGCAGCTTCGATCTATCTATAAATCGCTTACAACCCCAATTTGTAACGTTTTCATCAAACGTTTTAACATATTTGCATTCCACGTCTATGCTTCCATCTTTTTTCATCAGTCCCAATTCGCATTCCAAACTTACCGGTCGAATTAAATTACGTCTTTGAAGATAACAACCAATGCATCCTGTGGAATCATTTCTGCTGTTACCGAAAGGATACATTTGGATATACCACGTTGCATCGGCAAAATAAAAATCAGGACTGTTGTACTTCACATCTTTTTCTTCAGGAATTTGAAAAAAGTCTGAGATTGTCCACTGTATTTCCATTTCATTTTTAATTCCTATTATTTCACCAATGATTTGCGCCATGGTATGCTTTTTGTTCTTATAAGTTTAGATCAAATTAGTACTTGCACTTATATGTTGAATTGAAAGTCAAACCTAAAAATGTAGAAAAATCCACTGTAAATACATGAGAAAAAATGATCAAAAATTTAATATCAAGCATAGTTATTTCATTAATGCACCGTTAAAAAAGGTGCTTGAAAATGAAAATAAGAGTGTTTATTTTTTTAAAGTAATTAAGACTTTTAAGTGAATATTCACTGTTAGCAGCACTAAGCACTGAAAAACATTTAAAACATACGTAATTATACAAATGACAAATATTATATGTTAACGGTTATAAGATGTCAGGCATTATTATTATTGTGGAGAACAACATCAGTACAGAACACTTCGTTACAGGTTATATTTGGTTATTAAAAAGACACACTTTTTTCTTAAAAAGTTCTTCTATATTATCTATATGAATTTACGTTATCAACAATCATTAAAAATATATTTAGTTACTTAAAAAAATATATAGTCTGACACTTAAAAGGTATATTACATACCAATACTATACCACTTCTTTAGCGGTTCTTATCTTGACATCCGAAGTCTGCATTTCATATCAGTCTGAGTCTTTATTTTCTTCAAAAACCATACATTTTCCATTCTAGGTATATTGATGTATCTGTACCGCCTGCTTCCTTCTTTGAAAAACGTTTTTGCCACTATACTGAGGCTTCTTCAGTTCAAATGATCTTAACATAGTTTCTGTAGTCTTGGCACGAGATCATGCAGCTTTTCCCTACCTTTTCCGATTTTTTCTTCAATCCTTCCCTCTTTTCTAGCCCTTTGTCGCAAACGGCTTCTTTGCAACGGCGCTTTTTTTTTTAAATAAATTTCGATTGATTTTTTCATTAGTGTATTGTAGAGGCTGTCATAATTAGCTATATTTTCAATTGTAATCGAATCTGTTTGCAAGGGGGTTCCCATAATAGATCTTGCAAGAGCTATTGTTTGGTCATTATATTTCAAATCACGGTTATGTTCTTTGAACTGTTCACTAACTTTTTTTTTTCGTCACGCATCAAACAAGCCGGCATTGCATAACAGTGGATCGCACTTTCGGAGCGATGTAGCAGGGAATGAACGGAGGCTGGTTTTTGTGGCAGTATTTCTTAACGCCCGCTGTCAGCTTCGTTCAGGATATTGAAAAATGGATAGCATTCGAAATTTTACATTTTTTACGCAGAAATCTGTTCGAAAAAATATTGTTGTTAACTCTTTGAAATTGTTTTTAAAAAGGGTAAGTTTCGTAGTGGACCTTTTCTTCCTTTCACAACGCTCACCTAGGCCTCAACTTCAGAAGTAGCAATTAACAAAAAATACATTTTTAAACCTAAAAGTTTCTTGTCTTTGATGATACAATCTCTTTTAAAAAATACGAATATTAAACTTTTCTAAAATATTCGCTACCGCAAGCCACTTTTCACCTCCCTTAGACACGTTTTTTCTGAGCTAAAACTTTCTAACGTCTTTCACAATTTTTCTACAACGTCTGGGTAGACCCGATTTACATCATTTGTAAAAATTTCTAAACGTTTACAAAAAAATTCTGTGAAATTTTCGATGAAAACGTTAAAATATTGGCTGTTTCGGCGCGGCTTCGCTCGGCTTTGGCTCATGTTTTCACGACTAAATAGGCATATTTTTTCGAAACCTTTTACAAGGGTTTGGAAACAGTTATATTTATGACCCATAAAAATTTCACGGAGTTCGGAAGAAAAGAGGTTTTTTTATGTTAAACATACGATTAGGAAAAAAAAAGCTGGAAGAAAACATATTTCTTTTACAACTAGATATCAATAATTTTTCAAGAAATTTTTACAGAGGTTGAAAAGCTGTTATATTTATAATTGATAAAACTTTCAAAGCGTTTGGACAACAAGAAGTATTTTTTTTTTCAACTATGAAACCACCCTACGGGAAAAAATAAAAAGATTACGAGAGATTCTACCACTAAATTTCAATATTTTTCGCGATCTTTTTATACAGGCTACGAAAATATTATATTTTTAACCCATAAAAATTTCAAAGAGTTTGACGACGTGCTTTCATCATTAGGTTTGTATGGAAAGATTGCCGTTTAAATATCTGAATTTATTCAACAGTGATATTAGGTATATTTAAGGGTCTTATCTCGAGCTTGGCCTACGCCATTCTTTCGTTGAAAGATATAAAAACAAAACAGAATGTAGCACGCGTAGTGTACACTTCCGAAGGCAGCAGTGTTCGCAACTATAAGTTTGTTTGGATCGATTTTTATTTAAAAAAAAAAAAAAAAAACCTACGAAATCGAAAGAATATGCTACCGAAGGCAGTGTGGTCCCCAGATTATGATCGATTTGAAAGATTTTAGTTTAAACATATAAATTCATTCAACATTGCTTTTAGGTATATTGATATTATTTTCACGGGTCCGGGTAACCTCGGGCGGGACAATTAGTAAAAAATAAAATAACAAATCATATCGTAAATTAAATGTAGGAATGGTTCATTATTGTTTTTTCAGTTGAAACAAAATGGTATCAGAACTTATGATATAAGGCATATAAAAGTAATATGGTAAATTATGTGCACTGAAATTAATTAAATAGTCAAAAATTAAAATATTTAAGTTACGATGTGTTAATAAAGAGTTCTTCTTAACATAAATGTGCTGTAAGTAACAACCCGAAGAAGGAGTGCAACACTGACAAAGTTTATTTAAATTTTAATTTCAAGTCTACAGATGTTTTCAAGACAGGATGCAGTATTATCATTTAGATATAGAAAGAAGTTAATTAAACGTGAATATTTAACTTTCGATATTAAAACAAGTGTTTGAAATAAGTATGAAATAAACTAATTAGAGGTCCGCCAGTAAATTATGATAGGCATTTTCGCCTTATTTAAACATCTTATTTATGCAAAATTTTTGTCAGGAATAAGGCAAAAATTTCTATTCCTTTTTATTGATAAAAGTGAGCTCCGTTATTAATCAAGCCCTGGCTTGAGCGTCGGAAAAGGGTAGTAGAAAATATCGTTTATGATGACCATATTGATTGAGACTTGTATTTTATTGGATTTGTATTATTAAAACATATTGTTAAAAAGGGGTTTGCACACCTAATTGCTTCAATGGTAAATAAATCTCTAACTAAGGAATGGGAAGGGATATCCCAATAACTGAAAGAATAGGTTAAGTTTGGTCAACGATATTTACGTTCGTAGTTCTCTTTATTAACGTTTTTTGCTTTCACTTGATCCTATGTCTAACCTAAATAATAAAATGATGAACATAAATATAATGAAAATATTTTTTTTATTGTTCTCGATTTTATCAATCACATTTTGAAAAATAAATATAAAATTAATTTATTTTATTTTACTCTACTAACAAAAATTTTTAATTAAGCGAAAAAAAAATGAAAATTCATAAAATGCAATAATAACACGGAAAGTTTTAATCACTCAAAAATGAATTATTTTTCTCTTGTTAAGCAAGGAGAATGTTTTTCTAAGTATAACTTAAAAGACACAGGGAGACCATAAAAAAATCTAAGCTCATTAAATGTAAACACAAAGAACATTATTAACGTATATGTCTTCTAATATTATGTAGAACAACCTTTGAAACTTTTTGAAATGTGAATCATCCCATTCGAAATAAATCGCTATATTGATGGAATAGTTAGATATTGAACAACGATGAAGGAGGTATACCTTGTATATATAATTCTGTTTTGCTCAGAATTTAGAGTATGTGCGTACATTCATACACAGTAGAAACTAAATGTAGTTGTCAAAATTACCAACTTACAGGCAAACTCGTTAAAATAAAATGTTAAATCTAAAATACATTAAAAGATAATAAATTATTTGATGCTGGTTTTTAACAATAACTGTAAATGTTAATGATAAATGTAAAGGTTTTTTTTTACTCGCATAAGTAAATTGTAGTGGTTAATGTTTTCAACTGAAAAGCAAATTCGTTAAATCAAATATTAACTCTAAACATATCTTAAAATGCAATGAATTATATAATGCTGGTCTAATAATAGCTGTAAAAATTAGTGATAAATGTAAACGATAATTTTTTCAAACGCGTACGAATCAAATTGTAGACTTTAATGTTTTCAACTGAAAAGCAAACTCGTTAAAAAGAAATGTTAAATCTAAAATATCTTAAAACGCAGTAATTTTTTTACAGCTGGTTTAATAATAGCTGTAAAAGTTAATTATAAATATAAACGTTAATTATAACATAAAATACAAGGTGTACACACACATAAAATACAAGGTGTCGTCGTTAAGGCTTTAAGCTAAAAAGGAAACTCATTAAAATCAAATGTTAAATTAAAAATATATTAAAACAGATAAAATATTTAATGCCTCCGTAATAACAACATAACAACGTAAACGTTAATTAAAAGGTATCTGATATTTATTAGCCCACTTTTACTTTTAGATATTCAAATTATACTTACCTATATTATTATTTAGATTAAATCGCTGTAAATTTTTAAAATTCGTCTAAATAGACCAACATAATATGTTCTAGTCGTCTGAGAAGTACACGATCAACAAACAAAAATTTGAATAATAAATATCAAAATGAAATATAATACATTATAGTGCTTTAATGCTTCCATTGGAAACGGACATATTAAATGTTTACTAAACATTTCGTAATTTATACATTTTAATTACTTTTACGAGGTGCCAAATTCACTTATTTTTTTTAAGTATGAAAACTATATACCTATATAGTGTAATATACAATGCAATTCCTTCAAAAGTTATTCAAAACTATTTCCTCTTTTTTTTTTCCTCTTAAATTCCTTCAAAGTTATTCTAAACTATTTCCTCTTTTTTTAATAGAAAAAAGCAAAATCAGAAAAAAAATAAAAATAAAAGAGGACAATTTTAGAGTAATGTACTAATGATTTTAACGATATGTAAGTGACTTACCTGATCGATACCGTTTCTTAAACTAAAAAAATATTTCAAGCGTACGCCTATTGAAATGTATGTAGATACTAAAATAGATATGGAAAGAGAAACTCTTAACAATATGACATCCTGTTTTTATCAGAATAACCGGAAGTTGGACGTCTGTTAATAAAATATTTTTGTTGTTTTGGATTTTCTTTTTTTAACTTCACAAGCTTTATAATTATAGATCAAGTATCACAAACATTACAGATCCCATAAATGTTTTTGTCATTGAGATTTACAGCAATTTTGTCAAAAATATTTAACGGTCTATTAATAAGAGTTGTAAATTTCCAATTGGGTGAAAATTGCCCAGGCCAGGCTTGGAACCAGGTATCTCTTGGCTGAAGCTGCCAGTGCACTGTCAACTGAGCTATCCCGGACGAATTTATATTTTACACTCTTTATTGAATTTAAGTGCATTTTTATTCACTGTATTTGATTTAAAGCTCATTAATTTATAATTTCTGTTTCCTTTGTATATAGTTTTATTAACGAATTTAACATAGTACCTCAACATTAGAACGTGTGTACATCGCACAGTGAAAGTATTTGAAGCGAAATCCTGGCCAAAACTATTTTTCTATGTAAATATAGTCCGATTGCCTTGAAATTATTAGATGTTATTGGTTATCACTATAGCATGTTTGGTATTGTAAATGAAGTCTATAGCATTTACGGTTCATTTACAGAGACACCCAAAAGAATTCCCTTACATTATGGTCTATGGGGAAAAAACCGTTTGCTCTGTATTTTAATCATATCACACTGTTTTAAACGTACTGAAATTTATGTACATCACTGAGGTGTACTAAGGCACATATTGTAGAATTTGGTGTGCATAGAATATATCGTTCATTTACAGGGACACGCAAAAGAATTTGGCTGAAGAATAAATTTAACTATTGAACTCTTTGACCAATAATTGCTGGAAGTGTGTTTGTAGTTGTGATATGAGTTTTTAATTGAACTTTTTTTTAAAATATTACTTGGTGTGTATACATTCTATCTATCATATGCAGGGCTGCACAAACGTTCTCAAGTAAATTTCCGTTTATTCACGGATATGGCTGAATGGAAATGCTTAACTGTGCTATGCGTTTCACTGAACTAAGTTTTAACATACTATGCAATATGTATACAAATCCATAGCTTAGTTTAATATTTTATATCTTAAAAGCTGAGGAAGTCTAAGTAAGATTTTAACACTTCACACAATAATAAGTATACATTTTATAAATATTTCGACAACTAACAAAAAAAAAAAAAAAAAAAAAAAAGAGACATCATTTAAGAACAGCACAAAGAAAAAAGAAGTTAAAATATTAATTTACTAGTAGATATTTTAAAAATACAAATTCACCACATATCCATAGACTTAACATTACCGAAGGGAGTTAGGAAGTCGAGTGACTAGCAACCTTAAATATTTATCATATATATTATAAAGCAGTAAGATCTAAAAGTTCCGCCCGAATGTTTTCAAAAACTACCCGTTGGATTTTTTTGCAAATAGTGTCATTCGATAGAAAATATTCACGTGGTGGTTTATGAGTAAAATATACAGGGATAACTATGATTTTTGGCAATAAATTTCGTATTTTATTGGTATTTTGAACGATAAGGTTGCCGGTCATTTTTTGGCGAAAGGTTTGTTGGTTAAAGAATTGAAATAGTTATCCGTCCGTTAGAAAATAATACAAATACCTCGCAAATAAGTGAAAAATAAATACTGATATTTAATTAAAAAAGACAACAAAAAAAAAGTTTTTCTAACCATAAAATGGCCAATAATATGGTCAGAAAAGTACAAAAAAAAGTTTTAATGAGACAAAATATTATAAAACGAAAATATTTAATTTTAAATATTTTTAATGATTAAAAATGTAATTTAATGTGAAATTTTACAATTTATTCAATATTTGGCGAATTATCGCCTGCGTTACGTTAAAAAAATGAATCTGAAAATTTGATTAAACTAATTTTGAATAACAATTTTTCTTTTTTTTTTAGTTCTTTTTTTTTTTTTTTTTTCCTATCTGCCACGTAATGTGATTTACAGGAGAAATAAACAGATGTAATTGTAAAAGTTACTGTATTTACGATTTCTAATTTATGTTTGTCGCCAAACAATGTTTAGCTAATTTTTTTTAAGCCAAAAATGTATAAGCGTTACATTAGCTTGAGGATTTTTGCAATAATGGTGTTTTTTCAAGTGACCGAGATCATTTTTGGAGTACATGTATATATTCAATTATAAGTTATATAAATATTAGTTAATATTTTAAAATTAGAATCAAATATCTAAATTTTAGTTTGAATTTCTGCCGCCCATACATATTATAAAATAAGTTCATACTTTTTAAAAAGCTTTTCGCCGTAATTATGGAAGCATATGATTTTTAAACACACCAACTCAGATCAAGGATTATTATCCTTTTTTAGGTGCGTTCGTAATTATATAAATACGTAGCACCTATAGTCGTCGTTCAGTCCGTCCGTCTGTCCGCATGTAACAGAGCAAAAACTACCCAACCGAATGGTCTGAAATTTCAAATATATGATTGTTGCAAAATTTTGTCGAGCCATTTCAAATTTTATGAAAATCGGATGTATAATTTAATTACAGGGACAGTCAAAAGTTTTTCTTTACATTACGGCCAATGGGAAGAATTATTGCAAGTGCATTTTAATGATATTAGAGCCTTCCGAATGATCTGAAATTTTAAAGATATAATTGTTGCAAAATTTTGTCGAGCCATTTCAAATTTTAGGAAAATCGGATGTATAGTTTAATTACAGGGACAGTCAAAAGTTTTTCTTTACATTACGGCCAATGGGAAAAATTATTGCAAGTGCATTTTAATGATATTAGAGCCTTCCGAATGATCTGAAATTTTAAAGATATAATTGTTGCAAAATTTTGTCGAGCCATTTCAAATTTTATGAAAATCGGATGTATAGTTTAATTACAGGGACAGTCAAATTTTTTCTTTACATTACGGCCAATGGGAAAAATTATTGCAAGTGCATTTTAATGATGTATCAGACTATGCACTTTATGAAGTGCAAAAAATTATACATTCAGTACAATATGCGGTGCAAAAAATAATTATAAAACTAGTTATAGTACGAACGCACCTCATTTGCCACGTTTGACGAGCAATTTCCAACTTGTTTTTTTCTTTTTTAGAAAATATTATTGTTTATTTCTTTGGCGATAACGCAAATTTCACACTGTTGAAAATTTTGCAGCATTCTGGCAGGTCATTCGACCGTTTTTTGAAAAAAGGTTTTATAACCATAATCTGGGAGCACGGCAGTGCGTCCGCCAAATTCGCACAAGCCGTAAGCTACCTTTTCCTGAACCATTTTGGCATGCTTTTCACCCCCTCATAACGTCGGTTTAGGGAGAGATATAGAATTTTTTCTTTTATACACATGTTCGTATGATCAAACTGAACTAAGGTTCCACGATTTCATGTTTCTGTATTTAGTAGTTTTCGAAATATTAAATTCCGTAAAAGCGCTTTTTTGTCACTGACTCACTTCGCATCATCAAATAACTAAGGTACTTCTAAAAGTCGTAGAATCATGAAATTTCACAAGTAAGTCGGGTTTGTAGCACAATTAACCAGAAAAATCTGAAAACATAGAATTTCTGCCTCTAAACCCTTAAAACAGGCGGTGTTGATTTGGCCGTAAACAGTTACTTCACATTCAATTGCGCCAATGTTGGTCGCCAATACTCGATTACAGAGTTTTGAAGGGGTCACGTAATTTCAAGCAGAATAAAACTTTATATACGAGTATATGCTTTTCCAAAGATGTTTGTTAAATAGAAAAAAATGAATATACCTAAAAATTTTAATCAGTATAGGTTATGAATATGATATATTCACGATATTAAAACAATAAAACATTTAACAAAATATAACCTCAATTCGGAATGTTTCCGATATAGTAGTCTTAGTGAAATAGAGAAAATAGCCTTGACGAGAAAAGAAATTTGATAATAACGTATTTTCTGGCAACCTATGTACTGTGTCATATACACAAGCAATTTTTTCCATATGTATACAATTTATTTAATGTAAGGAACCCGTTTATTTATTTTTATATACCAACATAAATAATTTGTGTATAAAAAACAATATTTTATACGTGTATAAATAAAATATTTATATGTATATAAATAGTACATATATAAATAACATAAGAGTTCATCATGTTTGTTTTCATAGTTGTTTATATCATTTGGCAACATATCTCAGTTTCTGAAGCCCGAATTGGGCCAAGATTTTTAAAAAACGCCAAGGTCCCTATAGTGGAAAAATATCCTAATTCTCATATGAAAGTTTAAAAATCTGCTTTTAATTAAATGAAATGTGACACTAATAAAACTGTCTTTAACGATGTGCGACAGATGCGGTGTCCGAAGTCCGCTGCTAATGTTATTATATTGTATTATTAGCCTACTTACTGTTAATTTATTGTTAATTTTAAATCTGTAAAAGAAAGATTATAGTTATAGATCAGATATGTTGGTTGCCAAAACTCGATTACAGAAAATTAGCCTGAGTTATAAAGGTGTTACATGATTTCAAGCTGAATGAAATTTTATATGCTTTTACAAAAATCTTAATAAGGCAAATATTTCAGTTTATCTGTCCATATGTCTATCTTTTACTTCCTTAAAACAAATTTTATTAAAGACCGGGAGGCGTCTGCACAGATCATCACCTCATCGAATTGACGGCTGAAATTTTAGGACTAGTTAAAAATCGATTACCGTATTAAAATGTAACTGGTCTGCCAAGTCCTATCTTTGTGGAAACCACCTACAGACCCGATTTTACCGGTTAATTGGTGGATTTTCCATTGTATTTTCCTGCACCCATTCCTCTATGTTTCCATACTTTTGGATGCAGGAAAATACAATAGTAAACCTATCAGTCACCCACTAAAATTAGGTCTTCAGGTTGTTTCTACCAATATATGACTTAACAGACCAGTTGCATTTTAATGTACTAATCTAGTTTTAACTAATCCTAAAATTTCAGCTGTAAACTCGATGAGGTGATGGTGTATGCAGACGCCTCCCGGTCTGTTATAAATGTCGGAATTCTAATCTCAATAGCACTCTGGTCAATCTGGCAAATATCCCTACTATTTATGGAACACTATTCCTTTAAGTGCGTTTTAGTAATGTTAAAGAACTTTATACATATGCATCATACATATTATGCATATGCATATAATACGTAATACATTTGCATCATACATATTATAGGTATGTGTATAATAAATAATACATATTCATCATTATGACGTCAGAACAAAAAAAAAACATTTTTTGTCGCCAAATTTGAGAATTGACATGATATATTACCAAATTTGCTGACACTTCGCTAAATGTCACCAAGCCTGGCGAGTATTTGACGTTTGTGGCTATTTTTCAATGAGTTAATTATTAATGCGAGCCATCTATTTATATTTTTCCGCATATCATCTGAATAGTTAAATAATATAACGTACGAATATTTCCAAAGTGCCAGTAGTTTCGTCACAGCACAAAACCTCTGCTATTGTTAATATATTGTACTGTTATTATACTTACTTTGACTATGTTGTTAAGCTTTACTCTGCTGAAACTTCTGTATTATATAAATAGAATTTACGGAAACTATTAAAGCACCGAAACTGACAATTCTCCTTATGATTATTATAATTTTATAATATGTAACCTGTTAATCGATATGTACCGTTAGAAGGAATTTTCTATAATCCGGTTCCTCGCATTTTAGTTTTCAGGTTTCGAATAAAATTAGCT
Organism: Maratus speciosus; assembly: GCA_963932465.1. Taxonomy (NCBI): domain Eukaryota; kingdom Metazoa; phylum Arthropoda; class Arachnida; order Araneae; family Salticidae; genus Maratus; species Maratus speciosus. The sequence continues at coordinate 447,737,394 of OZ010797.1, forward strand.
AAAAACTTAAAACCATGGCAAATTGGCTAGTTCTTCAACACGATTAGATGAGAAGAATGATAGATTTTCAAATGGATCATAGCAGTGAGCCCGTCTTCCGTAATCTATTGAAAAGGTTAGCATGAAACAAAAATATATTAGCATCAATATGGTTGCAGATATTATCAATATTATTATTAAATGCAGATATTATCAAAGGATTTAATAAGAATAATTTCACTTGTACCTAATCGTATCAGTTAAAATACAGTAATAAAATACAATTAGAAAAGATTACTTAATAAGATTAAAAATTTCCGCATTAGAGAACGAATCGTAACTGATAAGGAAACATGCATAAGTGAGTTAAGAGATATTTGTCATGAAAGAATGAAATACATAACAACACAAAATATATGTTGTGCTTCCATGATCGTAAAGAGTTCTTGATTTCTCTATCAAAAGCTTCCGACTTTTCGAAAGAATGGGCAAGTAAATTAAATTATGAATAACAGTAACATGATGCAACGTTTAATATGCAATTAATAGAGTATATACTGCTTGCTAGAGGCGGCTAGTACTTTAATATAAAAAGAAATAAAGTAGGAATTTATAAAGCTCAATAAAATAAATTTAAGTATTGTTATGCTAGCCGGTCGCGAAATGGCAAATCGCCAAATACTGTCCCTAACTCTATTGCTCATATTGCATTTATTTCATTTAAAAATATAAACTTTTCAGTCATCTCATTTAAAATAGATGCATTTCCCTCATTTTATTTAATAGAATATTTGACATAGAAATAAATAACAAATAATAACATAAACCAAAATATTTTATTTGAAAATCAAAGCATTGTTTCTAATTTACACATTTGAAAAATGAAAACTTCTTTTGGCGAAAAAACTAAATGCTAATTGGGAGATTTGCTCCCGGCTAACATAAAAGTACTGAAATTTAAGTTTTTTTATATTAATATAGCTTAGAAAAAACTAGAAAAAACATACAAAAAGTAGTGATATCCCAACAAAAAGTTTTCGGTAAAAAAAAAAAAGCGCCAAGTTCTCCTTAATGTTTCAGCCAGAAAAAGTAGTGATATCTGAAGTTCGCACAAGGGCACAAGTTAAAAGCCAAACATCCCAAATCTTTCATTGAAAACGGCTTCCTGCGACTTGGCCGTTAATGCCTTCGAGAGGGTTTTTCAAATTTTAAAGTATGTACAAATGAGCTACATGACAACTACATTTTGTGATTATTTTAGGCATTTTGTGGCACAAAGTACAGAAATAAAATACACATTTAAAAAAAGTATTTAAACCACTTCAGTCTATTTAAATGCTTAGAAGTTAAATATAACAAAATACTTGTATTCAGAAGGTAATATCCCTAATTGCTAAAACATAATTAGTATCAGCTTTTAACAGTTTATAAATCGAATACCTTTTAATGTATGCAAATAAACTATAATAAATGTTCAAAAGAAAAAAATCTCTTTCGTCAATGCACAAGATTTCAATATTATACAATAAAATATAATGTAACATATTGTGAGATTTGAAGAAAGTAAATTTTCTTTTATTTCTTAGGTTTTACGTTAATGACTTTAGCTTTAGACCGTACGAAATGGCAATTAAACCACATGTGGACAAAATGATCTGTAATCGAAACTATTGTTTGTTGAAATTGATGGTATTTGTCAGAAATCTTTTACTTATAATGTCTTTATGTGAATTTGCCTCTTTGCATACTAATATTAATTTTAATATTTAAATAATTCATAAATGCGAAATTTCCAATCATTAATTTTGAAATGCTGTAGAAGGCATTAACGGCCAAGTCGCAGGAAGCCATTTTCAATGAAAGATTTGGGATGTTTGGCTTTTAACTTGTGCCCTTGTGCGAACTTCAGATATCACTACTTTTTCTGGCCGAAACATTAAGGAGAACTTGGCGCTTTTTTTTTTACCGAAAACTTTTTGTTGGGATTTAACTATATTCTAACCATAAAATGGCCAATAATATGGTCAGAATAGTGTTAAATTCACGGTTGTGTAACCGTTTTTGGATAAAACGGTCAAATGACCTGCCAGAATGCTGCAAAGTTTTAACAGTGCACGTATAGGAAAATTCGGTACTATTTGGTTATCCCATTGACACAAAATCTATCGCCAAACTATAAGATTAAATGCCAATAATGGTTGATCGCAAATGTCACAATCACTTGACTTTAAACAAAGTTACACGCGTTTACGTCATCAAGTGATTTTTTTTTCTACGTTTTATTTGTATTTTTATCAATGTTATACTAATTTATTTGTTCTTTCATTATTTAAAATAAAAAAAATTATCACTTTGTATAATTTGACGAGTGATTTGGCGCTTTATATAATTTGGCGAAATTGGTCGACGGGATAACTAAGTAGTACCAAAAATTCACAATTTCAAAATTTAGGAAATGAAAATTATTCTTAAGGAAATTTATACAATCATCTGTTATTGCCATAAAAAATCAACATTTTAAAATAAAAATTGCTTGCTGAGAAAAAATTGCAAATCTTTTTTAATTTGTTATGTCTTCATATTTTCCCCTTTGTTAGGTAATATTTTAAAAGATATTGGACAAATCTTAGATATTTAAAAGCACATAAATTAACGCCTGAATTCCAATTTTATATTATTATTATTATTTATTAATTGTTATTATTATTATTTATTTTATAATTTTCGATAATCAAGTCACCACCAAATGGCATATTTACTATATTATTGGAAGCTTTGTTTGCACAGATGTTATATACGATCCATGGACCTAATGGGCTCCAAAATGGCGTTATTTTGCCTGACATGGTAACCCGGCTATTGTTGTTTGTTTATTAATAAATTGTTTATTTACCTTTATTTTCTTTTTTTAAATTCGCCAAATAATAATTCTTTTTTAAAATTCGCCGCTTTTTTCTTTTTTAAAACATAGTTCTAGCGTCTTCTGATTACTTTAAAAACTACTCAAAAGTATCTTTTCACCAAACTACATGCAAGTCCCTGACCCCTTGGAGCCCGGTACAGGGCCCCTTAAAGCTTTTGCAGTATAAATTGTCAATAAATCGTCCCTCTTAATCTTTATTTTTGGCTGCTTCATTTTCCATTTAGTTATTCTCCTGTTTCTATAATCCAGTTAAAATCTTGATGTAACCTAGGGTCCCGTTTGGCCCGATCCGAGGCCCCTTGAACGTTTTGTGTGCCACGTATTTTTTACCCCCTAATTTTATCAGCTTCTCATTGCATAATATTAAATTGAGTCTCGGACTGTTCTCCCTAGACCAACACCCATATGTATTTATTGGGGCCCTAGGGCCCTTTTTTAAGCATTTACCCGATTTTTTGCGCATTTATTTAAAATATTATTCCATTGATTAATTCATACTCTATGCTTAATTTTGCCCGGTCATTCTTTATACTTCGGCTACCACATTTTTCGAACATTAATCTCCTTTTTCAGCATCAACTTACGTCTACTCACTACAGCCATAAACTAAAAATCGCGTTACTTTAGATAAGGGATTTCATCCGTTTGTTAAATATCGTGTTAATGCTAAAAGTAATTCATGAAATTTACAAGGGGAGGGGGCATCTTCCACCGCTTGGGGAAGCATTGTTTCCTCGGGTTCTAAGGGGTCAATTTCAACGGGATTTGGTTCATTCAACTTAGTTTACAATTCAGCTACTCTCTGTATTATGAAATTTTATCCTTAGGCTTCAGTTACCCACATTTTCTAACGATTTTAACGATTCTTAACTATTAATGGTGCATTCTTTTTTTGGATTCTATCAGTTGTTCTATCAGTTGTTTACTACGAGGTTTCGCTCACTCAACTTGGTTTTCGATTGTTTCGGGCATGTGCGGGGCACTTTCTGTAAATGCTGCCATAGGTAGCGGGGACCCAGGTTACAGGTTCGTTCGGAAAGAAGTTTGTTCGAAACACACTAGACGCTGTGGAAGGCAATGGGGATACCGAAATAAGGTTCATTTAAAAGAATTTCAAAAGATATTAAATCATACATACTTGAGTTTTGCTTAAGGTAATTATTTACAAACCCCGCGCAACGCTGGGCGGGTCAGCTAGTTGTTTATAAGAGAAAAATAATTGTTGATAGATGTTTTTATTTACTAGTAATGTTTAATTAAATATATTTAATTACACTATCTATAAAATTTATTATTTACATTTAATTTACTTTAATAATAATTATTACATTTAATTTAAATTTAATAAACATTATTTACATTTTATAAAGTTGCATTTAATAATACATTTAATAAAGTGGAGTCTCTACAGTATAGAGATGCTAGTTTTTCACAGAACTTTGAAAAATGTTGGAGTCAGAATCGGCTTCATTTTCAAACTTCATTTTATATTGCTTCTGCTGTGACACTTCTCAACCTTACTTATTAAAGTTAAAGACCGTTTTTCGTCATCTATCAAATATTCTACATCTGCTCTAAGATGTAAAATCAGTCATGTTGCCGTATGATCTATAAACTTTTGCATTTTATATTCTTCACATGTCTCTGTCACCCTGTGAATTTCTGGACAGCATTCTTTTTTACCCTTTGACGAACAGAATAGCACGGAAAAAGCTTTTATCCATTTCTTGTATTCTGTCATATTAGGCTTTAGTAAGTCCTGCTTCTGTATACATGGACAAAGCATATAAAGGTGATAACTGGAGGGGTTGCTCTTGTTCTTCACGACTTTTTTTCATGGCCTTTCCATATTTTATTGCTCTTTGGGAACTTTTCGTAAGATCTTTTACGATCTTGGCAGCATCTAAATTTGCCTGACTCCCGCAGTTTCATTTGGGTAGCGTAGGTCAATACTTCCACGTCTTTTAATCTAAGGTCTTTGGTTTTGCGGCGTTTGCTCCTTTCACTTGAATCTATAAAATATTTTTGAGGACGACCGGGACTGACTCCTGTAATAGTAACAAGTACTTACTTAATATATATCTAATAATAAAAATAAGTTTCGTTTCACTACACAGAAGACGAAATATAAGGAAAAAACGAAGCACAAAATAATAATAAAGTATAGCTTTTGCATCTATTGTGTTTAACGTATGTGCAATAGGCAGCAATATTGTGTGCATCTATTGCGTTTCACGCACGTGCAATAGGCAGCAATATAGTGCCGTTTAACTATTCGACATTGTTTTCTTCGAATCTTGACCTCGTATTATGAGCAGCTAACCATTTTTGTTTGAATTGGCTTTTAATAACGGAGAGCTTTTGCTTCATCTCAGCTATCCTTGGATCATCTTCAGAATAATTTCTTAATAATTCTTGCTATATAAATTTAAGCTTTCCATCAAATGTTGACACATTTAAGCGTTGCATGATGGAATACAACTCATTTCGAGTCATAGGCCTCAATCCAGAAGGCCCTGTTAACAAAATAAATAAAAAATTAAATAGCAGTAATTTATATCAGAAAATGCGGAAACTAACAAAAAAATTCGTTAAAAATAGAGGGGGGGGGCGGTTCCGGGCTGCTGATTGTTTTATAACTATCATGTATACTAAATACTGCACGTTATACAATAGTTTTCATTGCTTAGATATGTTTGGAAATATAACAAAACCCTTTCTAAATATTATAAATAATTATATTTATGCCACTGTTAATTATACCTACGTTATCGACCATATAGACAAAAATCGGATGGATATTCATTATGTAAATGCCTTGTGTATAAAGTACATACTTTGTTCAGAATAATCCATCACAACAATAACCACTAAATTGTTTAGACACAAAACTACAAGAGGTTTTAGAACACTTAAATCTGAGAGCATCGGAAAAGCACACGACCACTGTAGGCGAACGGCAACTTTCGACTGATCGCGTGGGGCGCTGTGACGCGCAAGCACCTTAAGGTTTCGCATTTGGATACAGTAACTACTTAACATTTTGAAGAATAATAAATCAGGGTGGGGAACCGATTTTTAAAATAATCATTTTTGGCCATGTTTTGGTGCTAATTACCACTCCGTGCATTGTATAATTTCTAAAGTTTAAATTACTGATAGAAGAAAAATACCCATCAGTAATAATTTTCTTTAATTATAATTTCCATATTTGCACAAGTTTAGGAACAAAGAGATTATTAAGATGAGATTTATGAATATTTTGAATGCCTTTTATTAGCATAATACCTCTTCATTAGTTTATGAGTGGGTTGTATTATTTCGAAGCTTAAGGTATTCGCGAGTGGCGAAATCTTCAGTTTGAATGAAAGGTTACAAGGTAGTTTCAACTAATTAATTATTTTATTAGAAGATAATTAATTTGCGTTTACAAAGTAAGTTTGCCTTTTTCAATGCATTGATTTAAAGTATCTTGTTACTTTTATAATTTCAAATACATATTTTTTGTCACTGATTTATGTAAATAATGTTTACACGAAAAAAAAAACAAAAGATCATTTTTGTTAAAATTTTGTGAATTTTTTCTAGCATCGTACAGTGCAAACTAAAGTTGTCATCATATTTAATAGAAAAGGAAGTACGAAAAATAATCCGTTCAGCATAGATTATGAAACACTTTCTAACACTGCCAGAATACTGTAACAAAATTTCACAGCCTATCTATCTATATTATAAAGGACAAACATATCTATATGTAACGCATACGTCATTTTGCGAATCGCAACACTTTGAAATTTGAAATAAATTTTGGTTTTGAAATTTTCTCTACTGCAATTTTTCAAACGTCTAAACATCGTACATTTTAAATTTTTACACCGTCGTATAAGGAAAAAAATGCTCTTTTAAATGCAATTTGTTTGAAAGCTGTATCTCAATTTAATTTTAAGGTATTATTTTTTTTTGTAGTTTTTATTATTTTTTTTGTAATTGTGGCAACTAAAGTACTCCATTTCTGTTGAAAGTAAAGGGGGAAAAAAGGAAAATAGCCGATTGCTGTATCTGTTTGTTGCCATTTTCACATAAAAACTGAAAAAATAAAATAAACTACGTGCTATGTCAAGAATATCCTCTGTTATAAAACCCGATGAGTTTTGACTTTATTTCGTCTTTATTTATCAATTAAATGATTTTTAGTTTATTGTAATTTAACTTTACAAACGATACAACACTTTCTCTTCACAAAAATATATTTTAAAGAATATTTGTGTGACTTATTTTCTCCGCATTTACTTAATTCGTATCAAAAATCTGAAAGAATGCAATTTTATTAATCCGTGTGTAATTTACATTTTGCGAATTTTGAAAAAATATAAATGAATGACTTCTGATAAAACATGGAGCTATTATAAATAGAAAAATGAAGTCATATGAATCATTAAATACCCAATATTGTTACCCGGAGCTTCTTAAATGACGTCATTGATTTCTGCTGGGTTTGTGTATTATTCCGCGATAATGACGTCATTTACATACGGTTTTTCCATAGATGTTGATTAAGACGCGATCGTAAAAGTGGGGTGCTTTAGCGGATGCAATTGATGTCATTTAAAAAAAAGCGTGTATTTTAATTCTTAAAACTGAAATATGTTTTGTAGAAGTGCGTCATTTTCACTCCAGCTGATTTGAAATTCTTCACAGGTGAAAATGATTTATTTTTGAAAATAACGTAATCGAAATCACACACTGATAAAACGCAATGTTTTACAAACATTGCGTGGACTTTAGAAAGAGTGACTTTATGGAAGAGGAGTAACATACAGTATGCATGGTCTTTGTCCGAAAAATAGCGATTTATGTTACAGAACTTGATGATTCTCTCAAGGATGAATTCGCTTCGCTGATTTAGACAAGCGATCAAAGAAGATCTTGGCAATAATTCGAGGTTTAAAATATTATCATGTTCCCCAAGTTTTTGTCTAAAATTCTCTCTACTAATAAAATTTTTTTGCTGTTCTTTAAGACATGTTACTGTAATTTTGTCAAAATAACATAATTTGCTTAATTTAATTTTTCATAATTTGATATAATCTATATATTTAAAACACAAGAATATTTTTTAGTTATCTACCCTGAGCTTTCTGTTTAACCAAATTTAATAATAAATTTTTTAAACTGAAAGCTGTTCATTTGTAGATATGTCCGCACTAGCTGTTTTTTTTAATATCCTTATATTATATTTTAATTTTAAAAATGAGATAGCTTTCATTATTGCAGGTAATGAGATAGCTTTCATAATTGCAGAGAAGAGAGAAATAATGAGGTTTATTTATCTTTATTCATGTGATTATCTGATAAAAATTCTAAATTGTTGATAAAAATTGTTGTACAGGGTTTAATGGCGCGAAATCTTATTAGGGACATGATATTTTGAACGAAAAATTATGTTCTGCTTTCAAAAATACGCATTTTCCTCATAAAGTTTCCAGAATCTTTTCCCTTCTGTATGTGTACCAAGTTTTCGACACTAGGTGAAATGCTTAAGTACTAAGTGAGAATGACGTCATATTTAAAAGAAAACGGTGATTTTCTTAGATAAAACTAAACTTTTTTAACACAAAGGCGTTGTAAGAACTTTACTAATTACCCCTAAAGACTATTTATTCATGAACTATTATTCGAGAGAAGATCCCTCTGAAAGGATTTTCTAAACTTTCCCACGCTAAATCTCATCGGTCATTTCTGAACAAAGCCATGGCGCCATCAAGGCTAGAAATATCAATGGAGAAGACAGTACAATTTCGTTCCGGCGCGAGTTGAACACTTCGTGGAATCACAGAGAATGCAGGAGCTTCAGCCGTTCAGTAAATGAGCGGTGGCAACGGCTAAGGGGGAGAAAAGACCATTTCTCCTAGAGCGGCGAGCTTCAGCCTTCGAGAAATAGGCGGTGGCAACGGCTAAGGTGGAAAAAGACTAGTTTTCCCTAGGACCGGTAGCTTCAGCCTTCGAGAGAGGCGAGGTGGCAACGCGGAAGGAAGAGAGAAAGGAGTTGAGAGTGGGAGAGTGAGGACGCTGGCGAGGAGAGGTCTTGCTGGACCTAGTGGTGAATGAGCGAAGTGAGGAGATGAGATAGATGATCGTCCGATCAGTCTTCTCTCCGATTGAAGCACTATATCTGTGGAAGCATCCCGTTGATGGAACTTTTTATCCTGTTGAAATGACGAGAACCCAAGACTAATATTATTTAAGTTGTATATACTCTTATTTAACCTAGATATCGATGTAAATAAAGGACTTAGATTTTAGTAACTTACGCTACTATAGATTCTTGTCCAATCATATACCATCTTGTCCAATCCCTACAGTGTTGACAGCTAAAGTGGGATTAAGAACGGGTGAAAATAATCTATCACAGTTCGTCAAAAAACAGGAAGGGCCTCAACCAGGCCGCAAGATAGAAGGACTCGTGATCACCAGACCAGAGTCTTCGGCAAATCCAGCAGGGATTCCAGAGCCAAGGCAATCCAACGCCGTGCAAGAGTTCCGGAGAGCTGAAATCGACAGACGGAGATTAGAAAGGAGACCTTGATCCCCAGACCAGAGTCTTCGGTAAATCCAGCAGGGATTCCAGAGCCAAGGCAATCCGACGCCGTGCAAGAGGTTCCGGAGAGCTGAAATCGACAGACGGAGATTAGAAAGGAGACCTTGATCCCCAGACCAGAGTCTGCGGCAAATGCAGCAGAGATTCCAGAGCCAAGGCAATCCGACGCCGTGCAAGAGACGTAAGACGTTCCGGAGATCCGAAATCAACAGACGGAGGGTAGAAAGGAGACCTTGATCCCCAGAGCAGAGTCTTCGGTGAATCTAGCAAGGATTCCAGACCCAAGGCAATCCGACGCCGTGCAAGAGACGAGAGACACCCGAATCCAGGGAAGTCGAGCCCGCCAGATAGTTTAGCCTACAGATGACCGGAGCTGTACCAGTCTAAGACGGATGTCAGAAGAGCAGTCAATAATATCTCAGGTTAGCACTCTTTATTTGATTCATTACAGAGGTTTAATCGAAATAGTATAGTTAATAACAAACATGTTTTTTTAATCATTGTATATTTAATAGAGTTTAGGAAGTAAGGAATTTGATAATAACATTTTGTGAAATATTTCCAACTGAATTCTAAGAAATTTAAGTAAATATTAATTTTCTAAAGTTCCTTAAAACTGTTTTAAATAAGTATTACTTGTACTAAAGGTTAATAATTCAGTGAGGATAATTTAAATTGCTTATGAGAGGTGGTGCATCGTTGGATGTACTGAATGCAAATAAATTAAATTCTGTTTTGTATGTGAATTGTATTCAGAATATATGTTTTCAAAATTTAAGAGACTTTCTGAGCAATTTACTTAAAAGAAATGGTACCAAAGAATATATAAAGTTATATATGAAAACTTCGTTGGTTAATGATAAGGCTGTTTATCATATTAATATTATTGAAATTGTTGTGATATTTTTATGTCGCGAGAGTATGTGATTACTAACAACTAGGGAAATATTTAGAGGCTTCGAAGTTGATAATTACATGATTGTCATAGCATTTTTTATAACTGTTAATTAGTAGGAAACATGTCAGTGTTTGCGGGTAAGAAAAAGTGCGATCTAAAAGAGTTAGCTATTGAATTCGGCGCGAGCATAGAAGAGTCGGATAATATAGCCAAAATTATTAAAAAACTCGAAGAAGCAGAGGACTGTGACGAAACTTTAGCACTAGCCCAGGTAAAAATCTTAGAGAAAGATAGGGTTGAGAGAGAAAATGAAGAAAGGTTAGAACGAGAGCGGAATAAGGCCTTTGAGAGGGATGAAAAGGCTAAGGCTTTGGAGCGGGAGCATGAATTGGCGAGAATGAGGTTAGAACGGGAACCGAATGAGTTTAGTTTAGCTTCTAGCCAAAATGAGAGAGAGCCGAAAATATCTTTAAAATCAGTTGCCCAAATTCGACTCCGATAAGTCCGAAATATCAATCTATCTCAGTTTATTTGAAAGACAAGCGCAGAAAGCCCAAATCGAGAAAAGTCAATGGGTTACGCATTTACTAGGATTGTTGCCGACGGAACTGGGGGAGCTTATCTTGAGAGAACCACCCGCATGTTCCGACGATTTTGATCATGTAAAAAAAGATGTTACTGGAAAGGTTCAAGCTTTCGGCAGAAGACTTTCGACTAAAATTTGTTACGACACAAAAGCCCGAAAACAAAACATGGAAAGATTACGTATATGAGGCTTCCAATTACTTTGATCAATGGTTAAGTGGTTTAGGAGTGGGAAATTTCGACCAACTGAGAGAGCTAATAATCACAGATCAGTTAAAAAGAAAGGTTAATCCGGAAACGAAGCATCATTTCATTGATGTTTGGAGCACGATAATCACTCCATTTGAGTTGGCAAAGAAATTAGATGCGTATGATTCGGCTAGGAAAACTATGAGACGACTAGGGCCCCCGAAACTTCAAAACCTTTCCCAACTTCTAGAGCGAAATAAATTCGCGGGGCAATCAAAAACGGAAAGTAGATCGGAAGAGAGTAGAACTAATTGGAGGGATAAAGACAACTCGAAAAATCGGGATGCAATTTTCGATAAAAGAAAGGAAATTACGTGTTTTACGTGCAAAAAAACCAGGGCACTATAGTTACTCCTGTAATGAGTCAAAAAGGCTGAAAAGGCCGAAGCAGTTTACGATATCGCGGGCCTACAAGACTTAGAAAGTGCCTTTGAACACTACGTCAGTCGCGGGTTAATTAATGAGAAAGAAAAGACTATTCTACGCGATAGCGGAAGTAATTTAGATTTGATATCGGCTCACGATGTAAATGAGAACCGATTTACGGGTGAAAGTGTATGGGTTAGACAGGCATTAGATAATAAACTTCGGTGTTTACCTATTGTAGAAATAGAAATTAATCTGGGTACCGGTGATACTATAAGGACAAAGGCGGCCGCAGTAGATAAAGAAACGGACATGGTTCATTATTTGTTAGGGAACAAAACGCAGCAATTAATTGACAGGCGGAGGCGATACCCGCGTTCAATCATTGCAGTTTGCACTGGGCCGCGAGCGCACCCCGGAAACGCGGATACGAAAAGCGAAACTAAATCGCAGAGCTCGTCCATTCCCCCTACCGTAACGGAGAGCGAAAATGAACAACCAGCCGGTTCACCTGAGCAGATGGACCAGCCAATTCTCCGAGCCGAGGTAGAAAGAGGAATTTTTAAGTGCGACCCCCCGAGGTCAGGGAGTAACCCAGAGGAGGGAATCTTTGTCGAAGAGAAAAGGGGAATTTTTCTACCTGTTGTTGAGAGCGCACAGCCCGTACCGAATTTGAATTCCTTTAATGAACAGGTTTTGAACTTGGCTGAGAGAGGCGATTTAGCTGGAAGGGTGGGGGGAGTCGAGACTTTAAAATTCAACCCCCCGGACGCAGTGGGAGAAATAGGAGCCAGTTTAGTAACGGAGAAAAAGCAAGAGACTTTTCTAAGACTAAGCGAGACCGTACCGCGGGATGAAAACTTGACCCTAGGAAACAAAGAAAATGTGAGTGATGCGCAAGAGAATGTCAAGTTCGATTGTGTTAAGCAGAGAGCGGACGAGGTGAAATCACATTTTGAAATGAACGAGGGATTAGGGATTAGGAAAATAAAAGATCCCAGGGAATCTGACCGAGAACAAATGGTAATCCCTCTGAAAGTCAAAGGAGATATGTTATCCTTATGTAAGGAGAGTGCAGGCAGACTTCTAAGTACGAAGAAGAAGTCAGGTTATAAATTCTTGAATCGTTATTGTTAGCCAAAAACCGTAAGCGAAATTAAAAAGTTATACGAGAGATGGAAAAGAGATGAACGTTCGAAAGGGTTAAAATTCCTACCTAGATTGGATTTAATTAGACGTATCAGGCAATTTCGGGAATCATTAGTGGAAACGGGGACGAAAACGCCTGAGGTTAAGAAGAAGTGGGGTGTCTTCCAGATTGATCCGGGAGAAAACTATTCGAGTACGCACGACTTAGATTTAGGCGCTAGAAGGCAAGACAATTCGAATTATGATTCTCTTAAGATATTTGGTTTGTTGTATTTAAACAACGCGAAAAGGGTTTCCGATTTTTGGAGTAATCATATGGGACAGAGAGGAGTTGCATTAAACCGCATCAGAGGAGTAAAAATGAAAGTGAAATTATCTAGGAGAAAATCAGCGCAGAGTACCAGTGAATATTGTGTAAGGTTGATCCGAAACAACGCCCTGAATAGTCCAAGATTGATCTACTGGTCATTGATGCGGCAACCTTATCATTGTACTATCAGGCACCGCCCGGGAAAAGAAAGAGGGCACGATTGCTTAAGTGGGGCTGAATAAATTTTAGGAAAATTGTATATAATTCTCAAAAAAATTGCTTGCATCATAAGGTATAAATAATTTTCATTTTGTATATATTGTACTAATTGTCATAATAATGTTCCTGGAAGAGAGTGTAAATTTATATGTGATTAGTACAAAAGAAAAAAATGAATAATGAACCTCTGTGGCGAACGAATTTTGAGTGTAACACTGACTTCACTATAGATTTTTCAGCTACGTGAAAAATCTCTCTTGGAGGGGGGATTGCTGTAAGAACTTTACTAATTACCCCTAAAGACTATTTATTCACGAACTATTATTCGAGAGAAGATTCCTCTGAAAGGATCTTCTAAACTTTCCCACGCTAAATCTCATCGGTCATTTCTGAACAAAGCCATGGCGCCATCAAGGCTAGAAATATCAATGGAGAAGACAGTACAATTTCGTTCCGGCGCGAGTTGAACACTCCGTGGAATCACAGAGAAAGCAGGAGCTTCAGCCGTCCAGTAAATGAGTGGTGGCAACGGCTAAGGCGGAGAAAAGACAATTTCTCCTAGAGCGGCGAGCTTCAGCCTTCGAGAAATAGGCGGTGGCAACGGCTAAGTGGGAAAAAGACTAGTTTTCCCTAGGATCGGTAGCTTCAGCCTTCGAGAGAGGCGAGGTGGCAACGCGGAAGGAAGAGAGAAAGGAGTTGAGAGTGGGAGAGTGAGGACGCTGGCGAGGAGAGGTCTTGCTGGACCTAGTGGTGAATGAGCGAAGTGAGGAGATGAGATAGATGATCGTCCGATCAGTCTTCTCTCCGATTGAAGCACTATATCTGTGGAAGCATCCCGTTGATGGAACTTTTTATCCTGTTGAAATGATGAGAACCCAAGACTAATAGTATTTAAGTTGTATATACTCTTATTTAACCTAGATATCGATGTAAATAAAGGACTTAGATTTTAGTAACTTACGCTACCATAGACTCTTGTCCAGTGATATCTAAGTCCCTACAGCGTAAAAAACATAAATTACGGCCATTTTTACTCTCCGGTACTGAGATTAGAATCTCGAGTTAAGAGTGCGACTGTTCACATGCAAACATTTTGCTGAAAATCGTGACTTCACGTTTTGAGTTAAAATGAATTTAAAATGATCAAATTAAAATACCAATTTTTTAAAAAGGGTGATTGCGGGTATGAGAGGTTAATTTTTTAATTTATCTCTATCGTGTGGAGCTCGATTAAGAAAGATTAATCCGTTTGCCCTTAAAACAACATAAAAAGTTCATCCTTTTCTTACGAATAATATTCCGTAAACAAAAATAAAACTTCCTCTATGATTAAGTATATAAAATAATATAAATAGAACACAAAATTAACAGACATGTAATTAAACTTCGCGCTTAAAGCTCTGAAATGATCACAAAATAAAAGGATGCCGTAAGCAGCAAAATCTTACTCTAATAACTCTTAGCAAGCGGCTAATACGAAAAAATCGCTTTTGATAAATTGCAAAAGTTTATTTGATTGTATAAATAATATTTTTCATATGAAAAATGCTTTTTAATTTTTAGTGGTCAATCTAAAAAATATATTGCTTGTAATAAAATATTACTTTTCAATTAAAAAAATTGGTTTTCTCCTATCTTCTGTGACCCGGGAACTCCGGGTACGATCTCTTAGTAAAGCTAAAAGCCGATGTCTAAATAAACAAGATTCAACGTTCAACTAGGTGAGGAGGCCTACCCAAGGGCTAAAGCTCTACTAGACCCACCCAGTGACGCACATTAGACTTCTCTCACCTTATATTCAGGCAAAGTTTTAGACAGTCTATTGTACAGATTATTTACCGCTATTTTCTTTATAGGAGAATAAGTTCATAGTCTGTGGAAGTTGTAATGAAAAACTTACATATTAATGAAACTATCAGAACATTTTGTCAATTAGCAGCAAGACATTTTGAAATATATATTGATTATGCTTAATTAGCCTAACACAATCTATAATATTCTGATTTGGAAAACGTATAACAGCTTTGAAAATTCAATTCTGAGATTACCATGAATAGCCGGAAAAATACCCGAGTGTCTTTATGCAGCACTGTATACCATCTATAGATATGTATTTATAATAATACATAGTAAGATAAAATTTAGTTCAGTTCAACGCATTGCAGCGTTGGAAATTCTCATTTAGCCATTTCCGTCAATAAACGTAAATGTGCTTGAGATTTTTGTGAAGCCCTTTATATGATCGATAGAATTTATATACACGCGTAATACACAAGAAAACAATAAAAATAGTCTACTAACACTGAAATACACTTCAAGCGATCATTGTTCGTAAGCAATATTCTAGTCAAATTATTTTATGTGCTCTTGTAAATGAATGATAAATTCTATGCACCCACTATTCTGTAATAAGCGCCTTGTAATACACCTAAGCCATAAATATAAATTTCATTATGGTAAAAACAATTATGTGCTCTTGTAAATGAATGATAAATTCTATGCACCCGCTATTCTACAATAAGCGCCTTGTAATGCACCTAAGCCATATATATATAAATTTCATTATGGTAAAAATAATTAAATATCATTAAATTATATCGTAAACGATTTTTCCCCATAGACCGCAATGTAACGGAATTCTTTTGAGTGTCTCTGTAAATGAGTCGTAAATGCTGTGCACTTCATTGTCAGTTACGAACATACCATAGTAAATCCGATCATTTCATGGCGATCTGACCATATTTACGCGAGTTAGAGCAGGGACTTATGGAAGATAGACAGACAGATAGACAAATCTAATCCTTCTATATATAAAAAAAAGTTTTGATTTGGAAATGGACCAATGAACATCTGCGTAGATATTCCGGGTTGATCCGCATCCAATTTGAATGCTTAAGCATGGCCTTTCATCGTTAATATTAAGAAAACTGTTGCATACAAAAATATGAAAATCGGTGGTATTATAGAAAAATGTTTGATAAACACGCTGATGCAGACAGTTTTCAAATCGAAGAATTATTTTAAGCGATATTTAATGCTAAAGTTGGACAAAGTCGTTCCATCAAAAAAATTTTATTTGAGCAAAAACTATGCATGAGACTTTAATCATTTTTAGATCATTTTATACGTTATAAGTTCCCAATGCGCAGATTGTATTTATTTTTCTTATTTGACGCATTTTTTGAGGTTTTATTTCTATTTTTAATTCAAATTTTCAGCATTTCGAGAGATTTTTTTACAAATTTTAGAAAATGTCATTAATTTAAACTGTTGCCAATTGTATAAACAGCGAAACAAATTATCATATCAAATATTTCTTAAAATTAAAAATTTATTTACACGTGACTATTACAAACAGAAAAAAAAACTTTAAAATTAGAATTAAATGATTACATGTTAAAAGCAGGAAAATTACGTCATAAGAACCATATTTACACTTGAATTTTACGTCATATTTAAAATGCCCCAAAAATATGGTAAAACAATTTAAATTGAAAAATATATTTGCGCGAGATATTTTGAGATAATCTTTTCAACTATTATCGTGAATTCGAAGACAGCGCAAATAATATTTCCTTCTAACAACAAAAGTATTTTTACGTGAATATTAATAAGAGAAATAAAAGTTTGGTGTAAATTACGTCAGATTTGAAACGATACATTTAAAATGAATTATTTAAAAGATCTTATAGCGCTGCAAAAAAATACCGGGAGACAAGGACACTGTTTACTTAATTCATTTTACATTAGCTTATTTTCAAATAACTAATGTGTTTAATTAAATACGAAAACAGCCATTGTATCTCTTAACAGCAACAGATTTGGTCTTTAAAATCCCCAATCCAAGAAAAACGAATGGAAACCCGTTTACAGAGAGATCGCTACTGTTTTTTTTTTTTAATTTTAATTCAATATTTTTAAAGCCGATCAAATGCGTGCAATTAGCGTGCTTTTTGGATTTTGGTGTGCCTGAACGGGGGTTGGCGAGCGTAGCTCGTAGGGGGCAGAGCCCCCTAGTTCATGAAAAAATTCAACTATATTGAAAACCGTTTAAAAAAGCTCCCGCATTCTATTACACTTTGTAACGTATGATGTTTTGTAATGTGTTAGTTTAAAAATATGAAATATACGGTAACTCTAGGGTAGATGGTTAGCCTAAATATTTCCAAAACTTGATTTTATAGATTGCAGAATCAACTTTGTTCGTAGGAAATAGTTGAACGAGTTCATTCATTACGATGAGCAGCAGCGTTTTTCGATTATGAAAAGTAAATCTAATTTTAATTTTATTTTATTTAGTGGTTGAGTATTTTTGTCGAGTTAGGTATCTAAATGTTTTGCAATACACACGTTACATTTCTTTTTATTATATGTACTTTTAAGGCACGTACACAATCCAATCTTTGCTTCTAAGCCTAAAACAAAGACGTACAATGGCGGAATGATGCTTTAAATTGGGTTGCCATCTGTCCTTCAATTTTAGGACAGAGGGCCACATCAAATCGAGGAGAGATGGCCAACTTTAATCAATATTTCAAATTTATATGGAGTGAGGATTTTAATTGAATATAATTATACTTAAAATAATTCTATAACTTTTATGTTGAAAATTATATTAATTGATATAATTGTTTAAATTGTAACTAATATAAATATCTTAATAATAATGATGTAATAGGACCTAACGAATTTTTTTTTTTTCCAGAAAATATTGAAAAACGTTGGAAACTTTCATCCCAGAAACAGATAAATTTGATAAATAAACTTAATCCCGTGAAAAAGACTAAAATAAACTTCAGAAAACAAAATCATGTCACTTCAGACAGCGAAGAAGACGATATATATTTGAAATTACCAGAGTCTAGTGATTCCGAGGGAATAGAATTGGATGAGGATCACTGTGTTGGTTCTGGGGCAGAATATAATACCACAAACCAAAAAGGATGACCTGTTGCAATGCATAAGGTGTCTGAAGTGATTCCATGAAACGTGTACAAACTATCGAGACATTTGCCAAAAATGTAGTAAAAATTTACTATTGAATCTATAATTCATATTTTGTTTATTCGAATTTTAGTCGCTCATTTTCCGTGATATAACTGCATCTTTACATATTGCCATGTTTTTCATGATTAACAATAATAATTGTGTTATTTTGTGCTATTTTAACTTCACCTTTTCTTTCTTGTATTGGATGGCCATCTCTTCTCGGCATGAAGGAGAGATGGTCATCAGCCATTTTCATTTCAATTTTGTTTCCCACTTTTTATTTTTGGTATTTAATTATTTTTTGCCCTAAATATGATGAGTATATGTATCAAAATTTTAAATATGCATAAATATTTCTTGTATTTGCATTCTAAGAATTTTTATTTCAATCTTAAAAAACTGTGGCCATCTATCCTAGATTACCCTATTATCGGGTGTAACAATTGCGGAGAGATATAATAAACTGAAAATTGTGCATATCTAAAAGATATCTTTCGAATATTGTCTGCTACTAATGAATTTGATAATTTTCCAGATTCTATGCTTTTTTACATACTTTATAAAAAAAAAGATAAATGTTTCATAATCTTTGAACTGAAATATAAATAACCTTTTCCGAGCTTTCCATGATTTTGAAAAGAATTTTTCTATTTTAGAAATCTTAGAGACCAACATGTTTTCGATATTTAAACAAGTCGGAACTTGTACGTCAAAAGAAGTGCGTTCGTACTATAACTAGTTTTATAAATATTCAGATCTTGGTGTAGTAGCTGTTCCACTCTTATGCAAAAATGCATGAATAAAAAATTTATTACGATCATATATAGTAGCAAAAGCCATGCTTTGTTTCGATTGGCGAAGCATTATTTAATAAGATAAATATTTGAAAGTAACAATAATTTTTATATTATTTTTGCATCTTTATTAAGCAAAAACGTTATTTTATGTTTTGGCAAATTTTAATTTTAGAAATGTAAATTCAGTCAAATAACTAAGAATTTTCTCGGAATGTTTTATTTATGATATAACGAATTTATCAATTCATTTTATTTGTTTACAATTCTTTTGTTACCATTTAAAAAAATTCTAATATATTTAAAAATGCGTAAGCACCGTCAGCGTAAATGATTTCACATAATAACAATAAATTGTGTATTGGAATTCTTAACACTAAAAAATACCTTTATAATTGAATGTAAATAATTGAAGTTTCACAAATTTTAATTCATTAAAAATATGCTATCTATCTATATTATAAAGGACAAACATATCTGTGCGTAACGCATACGTCATTTTGCGAATGGCGAAAGACGTGAATTACCACTTTGCTAACTAAGCGTAAACCAACAGAGTGAAAAATCTCCAAGCCGGAAATAGAACCCGGACACCTGGAATAGCGCTCCAGTGCTCTACCATTAAGCTACGAGGACGATGCCCATCTTGGCATCTCTCATTCAAATATGTCGGCAAGTCTGCTACTGTAGCTATTAGATGGGATAGTCTTAATGAGCACACAATCTTGCGGCGTAACACGAGACGCAAATGAACCCAGCATCGGTGAATATACAATTTTAATTAAATCGTCAACTACTTCTCAGCAGTGAAATTACGCTTGAAATTAGCTGCTGTAGCAGACTTACCGGCATATGTGAGTAAAAGATGCCAAGCCGGGCATCGTCCTCGTGGCTTAATGGTAGAGCACTGGAGCGCTATTCCAGGGGTCCGGGTTTGATTCCCGGCTTGGACATATTTCTCTCTATTGGTTTACGCTTAGTTAGCAAAGTTCACGTCTTTATTATTCACGTCTTATTCACGTCTTTAATATTCAATAATTTCAAGCGTAATTTCACTGCTGAGAAGTAGTTGAACAATTGATTTTAATGTGAATGTTATTTCTGTTAAATTATCCCGTTTGTATGCAAAAAAAAACCACTTCACGAGATAAGTCGAGGGTAAAAGCGCTGTTTCCCCTTACCTATCGCCGGTGAAGTGGTTAAAATTAATATACTATTTACTTTAAAGTTGACAGCATCTAAAAAACGTCTGGTTTGAGGAAAATGATTAATATCGTACAGAGTGTCCTAAAAGTTCCCGTACTAAAGACATACATAATTATTATTCACAAAATAGCAAACCTTAAAGCGATTATACTGCCAAAAATATCAGAAGTTTCTTAAAAAACGAAAATTTACTATAATCACGAACGAAAATATTCGATAACCGCTTTCAAGTCACCCAATATCCCGAAAAGCGTTCCTTTAATTTTAGAAATCTCAGGAAACAATTTATTTTCGAAATTTAAAGAAGAATTTATAAAAATGAATTTTTATTCCGCCTGTAGTTATTGGAAACGTTTTCGAGTAGCTTTTACAATGCATTAATCAATTCTTTCTATCCGAAATACCGGTTTTTCGGATGCTATTTGCAGATGCATAATTGTAATTGTGCCTACAATTGTACCAGAAAAATGTTAATTTTAATGTTAATGTTAATGCTGTTAATTCTATATGTTTTCCAATTAAAAGTGTTTGCTAAACATGAAAATATTTACTCGAGACCTCATAGCATCCGAAAAACCGGTTTTCTGTGTAGAAAGAACTAACTAATGCACTGTAAAAGCGAGTTGGAAACGTTTTCGAAAACTACGAGCAGCTAACAAATATTTATTTTTATAAATTCTTCTTTAAATTTTAATGGCAAATCCTGTTATGCGGTTTCTAAAGATAAAGGAACATTTTTCGGAATTTGGTTGACTCGGAAGAGGTTATCACATACTTTCTTTCGTGATTATAGTACATTTTCATAAATTAATAAACATCTGTCTTTTCCTTACAGAGGTTTCTAAAGATAAAGGAACATTTTTCGGAATCTTGGTTCACTCGGAAGAGGTTATTGGATATTTTCTTTCGTGATTATAATACATTTTCATAAATTAAGAAACTTCTGTCTTTTTTTTTTACAGAGGTTTCTAAAGATAAAGGAACATTTTCGGAATCTTGGTTGACTCGGAAGAGGTTATCGCATATTTTCTTTCGTGATTATAGTACATTTTCATAAATTAATAAACATCTGTCTTTTTCTTACAGAGGTTTCTGGGTTTTGAAATAAATTATGCGTTTTCCAAATTTTTACTTTCTTCTATCTTTACAAGAAGGAAGTAGTGGATTCGTGACGATATTCACACATTCCTGTGCTGTACTGATAGATTATTTCGTTTGTTTTATTTTGCAGGATGATCCCAAATGTTTTCCTTTTTGCCAATTTTTTGTTGTACCCTGACTGTCCTCCTGATCAAACCATCATAGATAACTATGAGATTAAATATATTCTTTATAATCCTGAAGTTCCCGAAGTATCCGACAAGTATATCGTTAAATATTCGACAAAATGTCTAAAATGACAAGTGTCCGGTGACAAATGGCTATATAATGTAAGTTTGAAAGAAATACGCAGCTGAGTAATAACAAGTGTAACAAAAATGGTACTTATGTATTATCCGGGCCATGAGATAGATCGCTAAAAATGGTTGACAATTGCCAATTAAGTTTAATGGGGTGCGGGACACAATTTAAAATAATTTTTATTTATTTAGCTAAAATTTTGAATTGTTTTGTGATGGTTAACCATGTTATTTGTAAACAAAATCACATGATAAAACTTCTCATATAATAAAAAAATTTTTTTTAAAGTTCTTTAAAGAAGTGGGGTAATATAAAATCGTTGTAACTCGGAATATTATTTGTAGAATTTGATTTTTTTATCATTTAAATAAACAGAAATATATAAGTTTTAATTTAGATTCAGCATTTTTAAAAATATTAATTTTTAAAAAATTAAAAATATTTAAAGTAAAAAATTTAAAAAAAATGGTGCAACTTTAAAAAAAAATCATATTTTCAAAAGTAAATATTTTTTTCTAATTTGCTGAAACAAAATTAAAGTAAACCAATTAAAAAAGACATGTTCCAAGTTTGAACCATTTATCTTTAACGGTTCTTGACTTATAACGATTTAAATATGAGAAATTGTTAAAAAAGCCATAATGAAGAAAAACGCATTTTCACAAGAAATCGTTTTCATGACAACCGCTTGAAAACTAGATTTTGAAAACAAACCAAAACCGAAAAATTTAATATTTTCTGTTCTAATTAAGATAGAAACATGATTCAAACGTCATTTTAAGCAGAAAAACACAAAGAAATTTTTAGTGCAATAAAAGTTTTTTTGAAAATTTGGAGATTTTTGTGTCCCGGACCCCTTTAAAAGAGTAATTAAACATTCTTAAACACATAAGTTTGTTAAAAATGGCAAACTGTATAAAGTAAATAAATAAATAAAATATATAACACTAGAGAACAGGAATTCTGCTTTTTCAGAATTTAGTGTCGCCCCGGCATTTCAATTACTTCATTTTCTTCTGATGGACTGATGGCTTCTATTATTATGAAACAGCCATTATAAAGGAAGCGTTAAGTGAAGATGAAAGAGCAGCCGTAAAAAGTTAGAACTCTGATTTTCTGGTCAGAATAGGGGGGGGGGGGATGGCCATATTTTTTTTAACCCTTCTTCTTTTTTTTATCCCCCATTCTGACCAGAAAATCAGAGTTCTAACTTTTTACGGCTGCTCTTTCATCTTCACCTAACACTTCATTTATAATGGCTGTTTCATAATAATAGAAAGAGACACTCGTATATGTTGTTACTAACTTTTTCTCCTAGTGCAAACTGCATCGTTGTAATATATCAGAAGTAATATTTTAACATTAAATAGTGTATTAGTAGAATTGAGTATGTTTGTACTTTAACTAATACTAAAGCAGCAAAAAGATGCCGTCATGCAAGGAAATCGACAAAACAAAACAAACAAAAAAACAAAACAAAAAAAACCCGGCTATCTAATGATTCATAGATACTTAAAATTAAATATAGTTTATAATAGCTCTATTGTTTTAACAGAAATCATTCGTTTATATTTTTTCAAAATAGCACGTATTTTAATTACATTTTCTTTCGGTTGTTACGAGAAAATAGCAACAAAAATATATAATTACTATTTTAGAACTATTTTTCCTTTATATTCTACAGAAATGGAGTACTTCCGTTGCCAATATTAAGCAAATGGTTCTAAAAACTACAAAAAAATTAATATTTCAAAAATAAATGGAGATACAGTTTTCAAACAAAATGTATTTAAAAGAACTTTTTTTTTCCAATAAGACGGTATAAAAATCGAAAATGTGCGATGCTTAGAAGTTAAAAAAATTGCTATATAGTATTTAATTGTACGGCTTTGTTTTACGACTGGCTTCTGTAAGGTAACGTTACTTTTTGGAATACACAAAATAAGCTGGGGGAAAGAAATACCGTACCGGCGGCTGAAATACTATATTCTATAAACTATAATAAAAAAACTATAAACTATAATTTAAAAAATACCCTATAAATTATAATAAATAAACTATCATATGGTAAAAAAATAAGGGTTGCTGTAATCAGTGTAATTGGCGTTTTGTTTGTTCATCAAGGAAAATTTTAACATTAATTTATATATTATACGTTTTTATTATAATAATTAACTTCTTCATACTCAAAAGTAAAATGCGATGTTCTTTTGCTATGCACAGATCTGTGGTTATTTACATCTACACTGAATGTCAATTATCTCATAATGAATATTATCGGATAATCAAAAAATAAGAGTCTATATTTTAACGCTTTAATGCTAACAGTTCGATAATTTCTATTGTTTACGGTAAAAGAAATTATTTTCAAAACACTATCATGAACGCATTAAGAAACTAATTTTCAAATAATTACTCCCTCATTAGTATGTCATTAGAGCCATTAGAAACTAAGAAATGAATGTAATTTCATTTTGGTACATTTAAGAATGTGCATATAAATACATTTTAAATTTCAAGTTTAAAATAATAGTCTCATCTGTGTCTGATTTTTTGTTTTCTCAAATAAGCAGGTAAAATCACTTTAAAACTTCAAAATGAACTAGAAAAATACTAAAAAAATCGCGCTAATTTTTTTTTTGTATTTATTTGATAAAATGTAAACGTTCTAAATATGGGAATATGCATAATATTTGTAATAATACAATATGCACAATTATATGTTTTGTCTAAATTTATATAAAATAATCTTTTAAATTGTATATTATATACTATAATTAGTATTTTTATGAATTGCTAAAAAAAAAATAGTTATTTCTTTACAGAGACAAATAACATTATAATTATTAGTAATAATAAACAAAGAATAATTGTATTTGAGGCTTAAAAGCAATTTTTTATAATCATCTTGAAAAAGACTTTACATTAATAACTGTCCCCTAAATTACTAATAAAAATAGGTACCTATTCGTGCGTAGCGCCCTATATTTTGTACTCTACAAAAATGCATAAAAAATACGCTTGAACATATAATTTCACAATTAAAAAAATACATATTTCAAAGAAGTCTACAAGCTACGATTATGACTTATTTATTTCGATAATTGGTAAAAAAAAAAAAACACAAATAAACTTACTTTTTACATTTCGCCATCTTGAAAAACGAAAAATCTATAAGCTCAAAAAAAAAAAAAAAAAAAAAGCATTCATTTTAAGCAAATAAATATCCATCCACCTTATGCTATCATCTCTCGGAAACAGATAAAGAGATTTATAAGTAATTATTTCATACAATTAAAAAAAAATATATACAAATTTATTAAAATTCCGAGTATCCCAAAAATGGGACGCCAGGCATAAATGTCTTAAATGAAGAAATTTGAAGTTCCAATATGTTCAAAAAAGTATAAGACTGAATGAGTAAAAATATGTAAATTTAAAAAAAAAGTTATTCATGAAATGTAATATTCAACTTGCTGTCTCTAATTCTGTGACATTATTTACTTTAATGAGTAAAAAAATAGATTCAATTCCCTTTTCATCTTTCTCTAGGGTGTATAAAATCCCCTTTAAATTTACAGATGGGACAATCTCTTCCTATACAGGTATGACTAAACGTCAATTTTTTGAAAGATTGAAAGAACACAAAAACGATAAAAATGATTTGGAGTTTCGTAATTTTCTACAGCACTCTCAAGAAGCTTCCTTAAAGGAGTTATTTCATTTATAGACTTTGATCATGCTAAAGTTATTCCCCAGCAACTTGTTCCGATTAATGCTATTATTAGTGAATCTTTAGAAATTCGTTTAAGGAATCAAGAAGTTTGTAATGATAATGTTTCCTTTCACAATCCTGAAATCTGGCTTTCTATTTTGAAAAGTCTACGAAAATTTCCATGTTTTTTACAGCCCTTCTTTCTTTGTTGTTTTCTTTGGATAAAAGATGGCGCCATTGAGCTGTTTTTTTTTTGGGGGGGGGGGGGGGGAGGGGGCGATTTAAGAAGTTTAAGTTGGACTGTTTATCATTTTGAATTAGATTTTAAGATGTACCATATAAAGTGTTTATATCGATTTATATTTTAGAAAATGTTTCTCCTGATGAAGGTTTTAAAGATTAAACCGAAACATAAAGATTTATGTTATTCATATGTTTTTTTTACATCTTTTAATTTGGGAATAAGTAGTACGTTGGATAGCAACATCTTTTTTGTTTTGTATTCGATATTACAACGTAAAGTCCTTAATTATTATTAACCTTTCGCACTTTTTTTAAGTTATCTAAAAATTTACCTCTAATGTTGTAGTTTTGCATAAGTAATTATTGTGATATTATTACGTTTATCATTATAAGGGATGCATCCGGGCTTCTCGGGTTAGAGAATATAGGTGAAAACCATCATATATATTACAATAAGAAATTACTTGGCGCAGTACAATTTAAATAAAAACAACGTTCAAAGCACCAAAACGCTTTATTTCTTCTTGCAAACTAGTTTCAGTAGCCACAGCGTACCATCATCAATGCAAAATATGATGTCATATATTAATTTAATATATTAATATTGATAAAAGAACATATTTTGTAAGAAATATCTTATCATTAATATGTAAATGAACGAGATATTCTATAATAAGAACCCTGTAGTGCACCCCAGTGATAGACATCAATTTCAATATGTTTCAAATAGTGTACTATCATTAAAATACACCGTAAACGATTTTCTCCATAGACCGCAATGTAACGAAAATCTTTTGAGTGTCCTTGTAGATGAACCGAAAATGCTACACACCTCCTTTTTAATAACGAACATGCCATAATAAGTTCCAGTAACATACATCAATTGCATGACAATCGGACTATATTTACGACCGTTAGAGAGCGGACAGACGGACAGACAAACCGAATTCAAAAACACATTTCAACTACGTTGGAAAGTTTTAAAAACCGAAATGAGTTATATAAAAGAGTGTAATAACATGTATTATTAAATTGTGGTAGAACTGAATATTGTGTTGCTATTGTTTTAAACTCGCATTCATAGTACGGATATTATATGTATTTATTGATTTACCTATGAATATAAAACTTATTCATTTTACCTATATTTTCCTCGAAATAGAAACCCGGAAAAATAAAAAAAATATAGTAAATCGATATATTTCGTAGAAATTCCGACATATTCATATCATTATTTTGTTCTGCTGACGTTTAAAGTTCTGGAATCCAATACCGCTGATGTTTTAGATTTCGGAAAGCTAGATTTCGGCGCATTAACACATTCGATACCGCAAAAAATGATATTTTCCATCCTCAGAAGCCGGATTACAAAACAGTGTTTTATTGGTTAAAATGTTCCTTATATTTTACTAATAAAACCAGAAAAACGAAACATTGTTTAGAGCAGTATTATTTTCTGACGCCCTGGAACATCAGTGGCACGCAACTCAACCGATCTTCGCGAGTGTCACTGACGCTCCAGCGCGTATGATCAATATTCTAAGAAATTACTGACATATTGCATAAAATCACAGCTTAAAAGAAATAAAACATTTAATTCAAGTATATGAAGTACCATTTATGAAACAATAGAGAAAATATTTACAAATAATAAGCGCAATATAAAGATATTGGCATTGTTGAATTATTACTACTTTTCAAGATGTTGAAGCAAAATAGTCAACTTCTTCAAAAGGAAGAATGGAGGCGATTCCGTTATGGTGTAGGGCGCATTTTCATATGCAGGAAAATTTCAATCTCCAAAGAGATGAAGGGGAAATGTACTCGAACAGTTACCAATGGATGCTATTTAGAAGTCTGTTACCCTTCGGACCACTTTTAGGAGATGCAAAATGGAAGTTTCAACAAGATAATTCTCCCAGTCATTCAACGAAATCAACAAGAGTGGCTTAAAAGAGAAAAGATTGATGTTTTACCTTGTCCAAGTTGAAGACCTGACGTAAAGCTGATAGAAAACTTGTGAGGTTATTTGTCTCGCCAAGTGTATGAAAATGACAAACAATATCATCCAACATATGAATTAGAAATGACCATTATGAAGAAATGGGACAATATTCCCGAATCTTTCCTTAAAAAATTAATAAACTCTATGCCAAATCGTGTGTTTGAAGTTATTCAGAGAAATGGTGGAGCAACATCTTACTAAATTTGAGAAAATTGTCTTTCCCACAGGTGGTCCTATAATTTTGTAACAGTTCTTTTTGACACTTTTTTGTTATGTTGATGTTTTATTTTTTCCGAATTAATTTCATTTGTGTAAGTTGCTGCATTTTACTAAAATCTTGATGTACTAACGTAGAATATTCTTTATTTTGATTGAAATATTTCTTTAATTACTTAAATAGCAAAATATGTTGTGGTCTTATACTTGTGTAACAGACTGTATGTATAACACATAATCGCTGCATTAAAAAAAAGTATGATAAGAGTACAAAAATTATAAACTTGTTGTAAATGAAACGACATTTTTTGTAGGAATAATAATATAGGAATATTTAATACATAATCGTTATAGTAAAAAAAGCATGTAACGAGTACAAAAAATATAAACTTGTAATGTCTTGTAAGAGTGTAATGTCTGTGTTTAGATAAACTTGTATCTAAATGTCACTTTTGTTGGAGTAATACTGAAAAACTACATTATTACCTAATCCGACATTTCTATGGTGTCCATCGCAATATCACTATCTCCATTCGATGCGCTCGAAGATTTCCAACCGTAGTCTGTGCTGTTGTAATCGGAAAGGATTACTATCTTCTAATAATTCTAATATTTCGGTATCATTTCGGTATCATATTTTTTATTTAATTTTCTTTTCTTGGGCTGTGACGGTCCTTACACACTTGTACTGTCTGTTATTTTCAACACATATAAAAAAAAAATCAAACAAAAATTTTGGAAACCAAGCACGCAAAAATAAAAAAATAATGTTTCGCTAACGTGCCTAAACAACCTGTCCATTCAACTTCCAAAGCCACACTAAAAACAGAGCATATAACTTATCATAGTCGATCGATTCTCTAGAGCGTCGCCGGCATACGAAGAGATGCCGGTCGGCCGCGCCAGTGCGTTGGTGGCAGCGAACGTGTTAAACAATATCTCACCATCATGCACTGGGAGCATATTCATTTTGTATTTATGCTCTTGGGATGCTTTCACATTTAACATCCATTCTCACACAACATTCAAGTAAATTTAGCTTGTTGAAAGATTTGAAAACTACCTTCATTATTATTAAAGTTAAGAACGAGTACCAAAAAAAAAAATCACCGTGGAGTGAAACACTCTGTATTTTTTATTGAATAATAAAATTGGAGCTCCATCACGATTGGAATTTCCTAACCAAATTTGTTCTTGATAACGTGCATCATTATTCTTAAATGTTTGTTGCAATGGTTTGATGACAGGTTGTATACAATGCGCCCTTTAAGAACCACATTAAGTTTATAAGAGATGCGCACATTTACTAAGTTACAATATACAAACTGAATTATATTTACTTCATCAAAGCAAATTTTAACATTCATCTGTTTATAATTTTTATTATAGTAAACAAAACATCTTCATCCTCCAAAAAAAAAAAAAAAAAAAAAAAAAAAAAAATGTAATTGTTATTTCTTACGCATTCATCTGCGGTTATTTGTGTAAACCTTAATTGTGAATTATCTTATAATTAACAATATCATATGGTAATATACCAGTCGATATTTATAGAACAAACAGTTAATTGAAACCCGTTAATTGAACTAACCGTAAAATGAAATTATTTTCAATTCACCATTATGAAGGCATAAAGAAATTAATTTTTTAATAATTAGTCTCTCATTAGTACGCCATTAGAGCATTTAGAAACTAATAACTGATGGTAATTTCCATTTGTTTCGTTTAAAAATGTGCATATAAATAAATTTTAATACTCTAGTTTTAAAATGAAGAAATCTGAAGTCCCAACAAATTCATAAAACTATAAATTAATGAAAGCATAAAATTAAGCTATAAAGCAAAAAAGCTATAAATGAAAGCATGTAAATTAATCTTTTTAGTTCTGCTTTTCAATCATCGAAAAAAAAAATTGACTTTTCTGTTGTAAATTTGTAATAACAAACTATTGTCCTATTACCGGCATTTAGCGTTGAGCCAATGGCTTAAAACAAATAGAAGAAGCATAGAATATGAAAAAATGATGGCAAAACAAATAAAAATACAAAATACAAATATTTTTAAAGAAAAAAATTGACTTCAAAGATTCTTTCTTCCGTTATTACACCGATATTTATTATGGAAAAAATAGCTTTGGCAAAACATAGAAATTTGGCAACATATGTTTTAGAAATCTATTCATGGTTTCATACACACAA
This sequence comes from Maratus speciosus, assembly GCA_963932465.1. Lineage (NCBI taxonomy): Eukaryota > Metazoa > Arthropoda > Arachnida > Araneae > Salticidae > Maratus > Maratus speciosus. Next base: position 447,767,437 of record OZ010797.1, read on the forward strand.
GTAATTTTTTCACTACTATACGGTTTTTTTTAAATATAAAGAATCCATTCACCTATTTTTCCTTGCAAACAGAAGTAAATAGTACGTAAAACACATAATAATATGCATATGAATGAAATGTTTATATATATATATATGTGAGTACAAGCAGGAAGCAGAAATTCTGCCTTTTCCAGAATTTAGTGTCACACCCGATGAGAAAAAAAAAAAAAAATATTATTACGATATTGGACCCGTCGAATTTTGACGAAAGAAAAATGTTTAAGAAGGAACTGTTTCATTAATTTATAATAAATTTACACATTTAGTTACAATAAAAAGTGCAACTTAAATTTGTTAGTCTAACTCTCAAACAAATATTATTTTAACCTAAAGGACACTGCTCTTCTATAAAGACACTCGAAATTTTTGTATGACTTTGTAATTGAAGGTTTTGGAGGTCGTGAATTCTTATTAAAATAAAGGCTCTTCTTTCATTTAATATTTTTCTAAATTATTTTAACTGAAAGTTAATTTCAAATGCAGAATATTTGTAAGAGAAAATAATTCTTCTTACCTGTATAGGTGAGAACGCTGGTTCTTCGGAGTTTCACAGCAGTCGTTGTATCCACCGAAAAGCTGTAAGCTGTAAAATTTTGTTAAATGTGTAGTAATGTGTAATATAGCAGCAGTTACGGAGACTTCCTTCGTAGAAAACGATCTAGACTTTAATAAAACACAGATGGTTAATATACGTTGTACAATCTTGAATAATAGTGTAATATACATTTAAATTTGAAATTATGAATAGATTACATTCTTGAGAGCTAGAATAGCTTCCCATAAAAGTGAATGCAGAGAACGATGGACAAAAAGGTCCTTCTCACAGTGAAGTTACGCCCAATTCTGAGGCGAAAGGGTTTCTTTAGTAGAAGCAAGGGCTCTTGGTCGAACACTCATTTTACAAAGGAAAAACGCTGATCACAGCTGGAATGGAGTCTATTGTCTATAAGTTCAAATTAAGGTGTTCAGATCTCAGTCTTTCATAGTTTTGGTGCTGCCCTCTGTGGAGAAAAAAGCGAAGATAAGTTTATTACGGGTGATTGTCCCAGTCTATTAGAATTGTTTGATGTTTGTCCGTAAAGTGTCGCTACCTGCCGCATATTTCACAAACGAAAGGTCGAAACACATTTTGAACTATTTCCGACATTCCCCTTTTTCGACTGAGTCTTGTGGTGGGAGAAGTTGGAGTTGTCTTCTCAGATTTTCGAAGTGAGGTTTGGGGATTGGTTTGGTTAGGGCATTCTCTTTGAAGGACAGTACACTAGTGTAATGACACCGTTTTCTTTCAAGTGTCTCACATTGTGGAATTTTATGTCAACATGTTTCACGCGAGATTGGTGTTTTTCATTATCGCTCAGCTTTATGCAGGCGGTGTTGTCTTCGTAGATGGTAATCGGTAAAGTCTGGTGTAATTATAAATCTTTTAGCAGATTAATTATCCATTGGATTTCTTGAGTCGCGTTTGAAACAGATATATACTCTGCCTCTGCGGTGGACAAAGCCACGCAGTTTTGTTTTCGTGATGTCCAGGACAGGAGATTGTTTCCTAATTTTAATACGTTCCCGGTTGTGGACTTCCTGTCTTCTCGATCTCCTGCCCAGTCCGAGTCACAGTAGACTGTTAGTATGGGTGGCTTTTTTTGTCTATTATTAGCCGTAAGTACTTTGTAGTTCGCAGATATCTTATTACTTTTTCCACAGCGTCCCAGTCAGCCTTTCTGGGAGTTTCGTTTTTCCTTCCCAGAATGTTAACCGTAGCAGTTATGTCTGGTCTGGTCAACGTGGCTACGTATAGGAGTGCTCCCACTGCCTGCCTATATTGTTTGTTATCATTTAGCGGTTCACTGTGTGGGTCTATATTGAAATAATCTGTGCTCATGGGTGTGTATGTTGGTTTAGAGTTTGACAATTTAAATTTTTCCGCTATTTCATCGATTTTATTTTCTTGGTCTAGCTCAAGGTTTCCATTGTCTAGCCTTTTAATATTTATCCCAAGAAATTGTGATGCCTCCCCAAGATTCTTTATTTCGTATTCCTTAGATAACTCTGCTTGTATATTGCGTGTGTTTTCTTCGCTTGCAGCGACTAAAATGTCGTCTACATATACGATTATATAGGAAATGTCCCCATTTTCATTCCTCTTATACAGGCACTGATTTGAATCACACTCTCTAAAATTTAAATTTCTTAACGACTTATTGATTTTTATGTACCAAGCCCTCGCGGCTTGTTTGAGACCATATATTGCTTTTCTTAGTTTGAATACCTTTTCTTCCTCCCCCTCTACTATATATCCCTCGGGTTGTGTCATTAGGACTTCCTCGTCCAAGTCTCCGTGTAAGAATGCTGTCTTTACATCCAGGTGAGTAACTTTTAAATTTTTATACACTGCGGCATTTAGGAAGCTTCTGATTGTGGTGTGCGCTACCACTGGTGCATATGTTTCATCATAGTCGATTCCGTACTTTTGGGAGTATCCCTTCGCGGTGAGCCGCGCCTTATACCTTTCTACTTCTCCGCAGGCATTATATTTTGTCTTAAACTTCCATTTGCACCCTATGGTACGTTTTCCTGGTGTGGGGTTCACCAGTTCCCAAGTATTATTTTTCTTTAGTGACCTTATTTCCTCATTCGCGGCCTCAATCCATTTGTTTTTAATTTTAGCGTCTCTGATGTTGTTTACGTCTTCCCAGTTTTTCGGATCTTGCATTTTACAGACATTCGCACTTATCCCGTAGCGGTTAGGGGGAACACCTCTGTTATTTCTCAGTGATCTCCGCGTTTCAGCAGTGCTTTGCTGCGGAGTATTGTTTTGATTTTGTTCGTCATTATTTAGCTCAATCTCTACTATTTCAGTAGGTGTCTTCGCGTCATTTTCGTTTTCGTCATCTTGATTTACTCCGTTCTCAAAGAATTTTACCGTTCGCGATATTATTACGTTGTTTCCCCCTGTGTGTATTCTGTACCCTTTGCTTCGGTTATCATATCCTAATAGAATACCTTGAACGGCCTTCTTGTCAAATTTAGATCTCTTCGATTCCTCGACATAGGCATATGCCTTACATCCGAAGGTCCGTATGTTCGATAAATTAGGTTTTCTGTTATTCCACAGCTCGTAAGGCGTTCTATTGTTTTCGTTTGCCTTGGTGGGCAACCGATTTATCAGGTATGTCGCTGTAAGTACGGCTTCGCCCCAAAAGTGGTTTGGTAAATTCGCGTCAGATAACATGGTGCGCGCCATTTCGACTACAGTTCTATTTTACGTTCGGCAACGCCGTTCTGCTGGCTACAATATGGTACGCTTAACTGATATTCTATGCCGTTTCCTGTCAGGTAACTCTCAAAACTATCTCCCAGATACTCCTTCGCGTTATCGGATCTGATCGCTTTTATAGTTTTTCCGAATTTTTTCTTCGTCAGGGCTACAAATTCTTTAAGTTTTGTTATCGCTTCTGACTTATGCGAAATCAAATATATCATTGTAAATCGGCTATAGTCATCGGTAAAGGTTATGAAATATCTTTTCCCACTGAATGTTAGCTTTAGCATCGGCCCACATAAATCTGAATGAATTAAATTTAATGTTTCCTTTGATCTGTTAGTGGCGGATTTGGGATAGGGTGCGATTGATAGTTTGCCCTCAATACATTCTTTACAAACAGTTTCATGTTTACAATTGAGTATTTCTATACTCTCGGGTAGTTTATGTTTTGTGAGATATTTTATTGCTTCGAAATTTTTATGTCCTAGCCTCTTGTGCCAAATGGATATGCAATTTTTATTGTCGCAAGATGTTTGTGTTTGCGCGCTATATCCGTAGTCATTTTTGTGTTTTAACTCATATAAGTTATCATTTAATTTTGCCGTTAAAATTGTTTGGTTATCTTTTACGAATGAGCATTTCTGTTTTTCAAATATTACCTTAATATCATTCTCTGTGGCTCTTTTGACAGATAAAAGGTTGCTTTGTAATTCGGGACAATATAATAAATTTTTTAGAGTTATGGAATTTTGTGAGTCTGTGTTTATATTCACGTCTCCCAGACCCTGCGAACATAGCCGCTTTCCGTTCGCTATGGTTATTTCGCCAAAGTTTCCTGGCATAAAGTTTTGTAGGCTGTGCTTCGTAGCTACAACATGCCTTGTGCATCCTGAATCGATTATATATGTATCTGCCACCGATGTTTGTACTCTATTCGCGGTCACAGGTTCGTTTTCAGGAATTTTTTCTTGTGAGGATTTGTTATCACTGGCGGGAATCAAACTTTTTTCATGATCACTATCTACAGATTTGCTCCCAAAGCAAAAATTTGAAGTTTCCTTGGGGTTATTTTGGTCCTTTTGTGACTATTAGTGTTGTTTCTGTAGTTAGTTGAATTGTTGAATGCTTTGCTCCTGTTCCAGTCATTTCTTGCGTAATTATTATGCTGGTTTTTATTTTTCAGGTGATAACACTCATTTAATGTGTGCCCCTGTTTTTCACAGTATGTACAATATTTTTTGCCTTTATTCTGTTTGTTAGTTATCTTGTACACAGTTTCACGCGTGTGTGGATTTGTTCCTTGATTTTCACTCGTGTGTCTGTATTCATCAGTCAATTTGTTTTTTACAAACTCTAGAGTTAAATCGCTTTCATTTCGGGCTTCAAGACCTATAATTAAGGGGTCATAGGACTTTGGTAAACTGCACAATAAAAGTGCAACGATGTGAGTCTCGGAGATTTCTTCCCCAATGGCATATAATTTGTCGCGTAGTGTTAATATACTATTGATATGTTTATTTTATCGCCACCGTCGCATAGTTTCTGCGAGTAGAATCTTCTTAGTAAGAACAATTTAGAAGACAAGGTGGATCTTTGATGAACAGTTTTAAGGGTATCCCAGATTGCCTTAGCAGTTTTTAAATGCCTAATATGGACAATCTGAGAGTCATCTATGAATAGATTTATTGTGGCACGGGTTTTGGCGTCTTTTTTTCGCCAAGTATCGTCTGGAGTGAGTGGGGGTGTGTCGACGACGTAATTAAAGAGGTCCTCTCTAGTGAGTAGCATTTCTACGCGAAACGACCACAGATCATAGTTACTATTAGAAGGTTTCTCTATCAGAGATATTTCCTTTGCTGCAGAAATTGCCATGGCTTACCGTTAGATTCTACCCTATTTTTTTTTTTTTAATTATCTATATTTTTGTGTGTATCGTTTATATATATTTGTTCACCAATGTTACACTATCACACATAATATTAATAAAATATCAATGTCTATATTTTATGCGTATTGTATATATGTATTTTTTTATTAATGCCACACTATCGTACACAATGTAATATTACTGTCTATATAATGGTTCTTTATATACTTGAAATATTTCTTATTAACACTAGATCACTTTACATTTATAATATATTCAGTTTTTTTTTCATATATGTATTTCAATATTGTATCACTTTATATATATAATATGTTCAAGAAATATTTTTTTAGTATTTACACATATTCAATATTGATCAATATTATTTGATTTATTATATCCAATATAATCAATATGCATTTCAATAGTACTATGTTCAACAATAACAATCAATTACTTTATGGCCTTTTTTTTTTCTCTCACACTTTCAGTGTTCATAATCTGAAGGTTTTGGAGGTCGTGAATTCTTATTAAAATAAACGATCTTCTTTCATTTAATATTTTTCTAAATTATTTTAATTGAAAGTTAATTTCAAATGCAGAATATTTGTAAGAGAAAATAATTCTTCTTACCTGTATAGGTGAGAACGCTGGTTCTTCGGAGTTTCACAGCAGTCGTTGTATCCACCGAAAAGCTGTAAGCTACAAAATTTTGTTAAATGTGTAGTAATGTGTAATATAGCAGCAGTTACGGAGACTTCCTTCGTAGAAAACGATCTAGACTTTAATAAAACACAGATGGTTAATAGACGTTGTACAATCTTGAATAATAGTGTAATATACATTTAAATTTGAGATTATGAATAGATTGCATTCCTGCGAGCTAGCATAGCTTCCCATAAAAGTGAATGCAGAGAACGATGGACAAAAAGGTCCTTCTCACATTGAAGTTACGCCCAATTCTGAGGCGAAAGGGTTTCTTTAGTAGAAGCAAGGGCTCTTGGTCGAACACTCATTTTACAAAGGAAAAACGCTGATCACAGCTGGAATGGAGTCTATTGTCTATAAGTTCAAATTAAGGTGTTCAGATCTCAGTCTTTCATAGTTTTGGTGCTGCCCTCTGTGGAGAAAAAAGCGAAGATAAGTTTATTACGGGTGATTGTCCCAGTCTATTAGAATTGTTTGATGTTTGTCCGTAAAGTGTTGCTACCTGCCGCATATTTCGCCGACAAAAGGTCGAAACACATTTTGAACTATTTCCGACAGTAATTTATATCTGTGTGTAATTTCAATTGCTTTATTTTCAAAAGTGAAGCATTTCCACCTGTGCAAAATTTCAAAGTTGGGCTGAAAATGATGCACTTCTACGAAACATATTTCAGTTTTAAGACTTAAAATACATGCTTTTCTTTTATGTAAAATGACGTCATTTGCATCAGCTGTAGAATTCGTCTATTTATGATGCAGTCTCAAACAACATCTATAGATAAGTATGCATAGGACGTCACTATAGCGGAATAATACACAATCCCAGCAAAAAGCGATGTCGTAAACTCGACAAATAAAATCGCCTATCTATTCATATGCCTTCATTTGTTTGTAACTTTCATATGGATACTTAGAATTAAATACAGTTTATAATAGCTTTATGTTTTATCAGCAATCAGTCATTTATAATTTTTCAAAATAGTACGTATTTTAATTAGAATTATTTTTTCTGTTCTTATGAGAAAATGGTAACAAAAAGAAATATTAAACTACTATTTTCCAACTATTTTCAGTTTACTTGATACAGAAATGGAGTACTTCAGATGCCACCATTACAGAAATTGCGTTAAAAACAATAACAAATTAATATTTAAATGAAAGTAATTTTTTCTCCTATACGGAGGGGAAAAATTGAAAATGCGCTATGCTTAGAAGTTAAAAAATTCGCAGTAGGGATTATCAGTATTTAACTGTAGAATGGTATATCTGCTTCGTTTTATGGCTTGCGTACGTAAAACGAATTTAACGTAACGTTATTTTTTAGGGACGACATTTTAATTGTTGCCTGGAAGAAATAGCATATCGGGGGCTATTAAACAAGCATAAAGTTCATTAAGTTTTTTTCCCAGTTGTTTATATAATTTGGATAAGATATAACACTTTCTAAATATGAATTGCTCCAAACTTAAAAAAACAAAACAAACAAAACAAAACAACAACAACAACAACAACAACAAAAACAAAAACAACAAAAACACGCCCAGGGTTTGCACGGGTATCGTTATTTTCAAGGCGAAATATCAGAATTTTTTTTAGAAAAATAAATGTAGTTTAAACGGACGAAATTTCGACTTTTTTAAGAAGAGATTTTCCATAAGAAAATACTGGTACCGAAGAATTTCTTAGTCTGGAAATTCAAGGACCCGTAAGAACACTGATGCCAAGATCGCTAATAGTCGAAAAGTATCCCAATTATTTCTTTAACATTTAAAGCCCAGTAGACATAGACAATAATATTTGAAATTTTGTCCCTGTAAAAAAACTATTCACGACTATTTTAAAACACAATGTATTACTGTAAATCTTGAAAGAAACTATTAAAATTCCTTGACGAAATGAATTGTTTTACGAAGGTCACTGCCTATAATGTCATTAACGGGACCATAACCTTAACAAGTCCATTCCAATAGAAATAAAATTATTAAAATTGAAGACATCTGTCCAAAATTTGTCAATGGGTTTACAATACAAAAAATACAAATACAAGCAAAAATAGTTTAATAAAAAAACTCTTTATAAGCATTTAATATTTCACTTAAAAAACACGCATGATTTCCTGATCGCAGTTAATCTAATAGTTGAAAAATAAAATACTCCGATGAAATACTTTAATTTAGCGTAGGCCAAAAAATAATAGTATTTAAACTATCTATTCAAGATTCCTCAACGTATAATCAAAATTTAGTTAATATTAATCTGTCATGATAAAAGAGCGTTTAAAACATTATTATACTTTGCATATTTTTCCTTATATTTTTTACTTTTTGGTGTTTAAAACATTTCGTTGGTGTAGTTTTATAACAAATTGATATATTTTAATGAGAGTGTTTCGCGCATAATTAACTCCATGCTCCTTGTAATTCGTAAACAGTTCAAACTAAAAAAATATTTGATGTTTTATCACCTTCGGCTGTCTAAAGGAAAAATGCCTTAAAATTAATGTATTAATTTATAATTAAGTTTTAAATATATTAAATCACTGTATTGTTATGGAAAACACACCTGTTTGTTTAAATAATTGTTTATAATTATAGCGGTAGAAACAGTGAGAGAAAACTCACTTACAAGGTCGCAATATATAAGGAAAATTTTATTGTTCCTACCAGAAACCTTAATCAGTAATGTTCATGATGATTTTATTTAAAATATGCTGTTGAATTAGAAAGGTACGATGAAGATATTATTTTCAAAATAGTTGTATGAGCAATAACATTTTCCCTATAGAATGCGACTCCTGAAAATTCCGTCTTTGATACAAAAACTATGTTTAGTTAAGTAAGGGAGTATTTTATGAAAAATATATGATACTCTTCATTTTCTATTTCTATTTCATATTTTATAGTGTTTAAAATTTTAAGTTATTTCAGTTTCAAAGCCAATTGGCCTATTTTTCAGAGTGCAGTTTGAGGCATAATTAACTCTGATGTTTTTATAATTCATAAATTCTTATAACAATAAAAAAGTATTTGGTCATTCGCCACCTGCGGTAGGTCAACGGAAATTGCCTTAAAATTAATTTATTCATTTAAAATTAGCGTAAGTTCTAAAAATATTAACATCAGAACCACACCTTTGTACATAATTTTTATAATTCTAACATATCAAGAAATAATTAATTGAAAAATCGATTACAAAATTTAAATCATTACACACAAGCAGCAAATTAAGTTAAATAAAGGAGCACGATGTACAGAAGAGCTTCTATTGCTAAAAGTCGATGAGAAAACATTCAAATTCATGTTTTAAAATTTCCAATTTAAGGAAATTTCATGGCAGGAATTTTTAGCTGCACTTTAAACAAGTCGGAAATTCTACGTCAAACGTTTCAAATGATGTGCGTTCTTACGAAGTTTTATATCTTACGAACTCTTACGAATCCGTTTGTGTACCCCTGTATATGATCTACAGCATTTATACATAGAACGTAATACGCAGAAATTTAGTTGAACTTAAAAACTCATACCACTTCTAAAAATGCACTTCCAGCAATCATCGCTCATATTCAGTATTTCGGATACAGTATAGTATCCGAAATCTTTTGTGTGTCACTGTAAATACTATGCACTTTCTATTATACAGGAAGTAACTTGTAGTAAACCTCAGCAACTTATATCAATTTCATTGTATGTGAAATAGTTTAACATAATTAAAATACGCCCCAAACAATTGTTTCTCTGTATACCATTAAGTAACAGAATATTTTTGTGCGACCCTGTAAATGAATAATAAATATTCTTTGTACCGCATGGTCTACAAAATGTATATTTTAGTGCACTTCATAAATGCATATCAAGTTCATTATGTTCGAAAGTGTCTATAATCATTAAAATGCACTTGAAACTATTTTTTCCCATTGGCTGTAATGTAACGGAATACTTTCGACTGTCCCTGTAATTGAACTATGCATCCGATTTTCAAGTATAAAATTTGAAATGACTCTACAAAATTATGCAATAATTACACATTTTAAATTTCAAACTATTCGGTTGGGTAGTTTTTGCGCTGTTACATGCAGACGGACAGACAGAAAGACAGATGCTGTTTACATTTTTGTGTAAATCACCAACAAGTGGCTCTGCTATAATGCGTTTTTCATGATTTTTCATGATTTTTAATAGCTCTACCTCAAGAATTAATATATGAAATTTCATCAAACTTCAGATTCAGGTATACATTGATAAATATTGGTGCTGTTTTATGTTTTGGTGTAAATTGCCAACAGGTGGCACTGCTATGCTGCATTTTTCACGATTGCATCAATAGCTCTCTCTATCTCTAGAAATAATGCACGAATTTTCATCTAATTTTGGATTCTGCTAGACGTTGACACAAGTTATTGTTGATTTGGTTTTCTTGATAATCGCTTAATAGGTTGCGCTGTTATGCTGAATTTTGTAGAATTTATACGATTTTAGTAATAGTCACATATCAAGAATTAATGCACGGAATTTAAAAATTTTAGAATTCTCATGATGGACATAGATTGCCATTTAATTTTGGTACCGTGATCACAGTTCGCTGATATATACTATATCAATGGTACTATATAATACTATACAATACTATATAATGATATATATAGTCATATATATTCGATATTTATTTTCAAAATATCCCAAGATTTTTGATATTTTCGATATTTTCATATTATTTGCTATTTATTTTTAAAATATCAAGATGTTTGATAGCTTCGATATTTATTTTTAAATATCACTGCGCAAGATAGTTTTGTTATTATTTCAATCAAAACAAGTGTAAATTAATTTTTCAACTGTTATTGACTGTGTCATTCTGTAGATAAAGAATTTTTGTCTCTGGCATTGACTTTAGCCAAAGAAGAAAAGAAATATCTCTTCCAAGCATTACGTTTGAAGTTTTAATTTTTAAATGTATAACTAAGAATTATGAGGGACATTTTAGATAAAACAGTTATATGCAACTTCATTAAAAAAGAATCTTTTCTGGTTTTGGTTTAGTTGAGTTTAAACTGTACAAATGTTGGGAAATAAAAAAATAAGATCAGCTCACATTTATTCATGTTAAAATTTTTGGATAATAATAATAAAAAAACTATTTTGTGTTTAAAATTTCGTTTTGTAAATTTCTGGTTTTTTTGGTAGTTGATACGGAATCCTATAGTTTTTTTTTTTTATATATAAGTGTATTAAAGCAAATTGTTTCTATTTTTAATAGTTGATCTCCATTTTTGTTCTAGATGAAAAAAAAAAGAAAAATACATTTTTAGTATATTGTTTGATTAAGTTTTAATGTTACGTGTTCATATTTCAGCTTCTAAATTATACTATGCTTGAAAATATTTGTTATGAACAGTAAGCTGACTGTTTTGAAAATATCTGGATATATATCGAAAATATCGGATGCATATCAAAATATTGGATATTTTTGATATTTTTGAAAATATCATGATATTTACGAACCCTGACTGTGATAAAGAATTTTGAAGTATTAACGTGTATTAGATAGAAGAAAGTTTTTGGATAGCTACATCCAACTAGTTTTACAGTGTAATTAAAAAAATTATTAGCACAACATTTAATTTTCATAAAAATTAACACAATACATTAATCTGTAAACATGTGTATACTTGGAGTCTATTTCCTTCTTCGATATAATTCATTCCAGTTTGTAAAAAAAAAAAAAAAAAATGTTTACCTACCACTTATTACTTAATTACTGACATTAACTACTTTTTTAATTATTTTCAAATGAACTAGTTTGTAAAGAGTAGCTATTAATTTAAGCGAGTGAAATTATTTTCAAAACACCCTTTTGGTCACATTAAAATCTAATTTTAAAGTAATTACTCACTCATTACAGAGTTTTTTTATTAATTACAACTAATGCTTGCAGAATGGTTTATTTTTATGCACTTAAAAATCTACATGTATGTAAATTTTAATATTCAATTTTAACTATTGTTTGAAATTTTTTTCAAGTAAAAATATTAATATAATCATGAACAAAACAAATAGCACAACTAAAGGCACATGCTTTAATTTTTCTCGTTTTCATGTAAATTATTTTAAAAATTTCAACACTGGTGTTAAGGTTTCTAATTTGACTAATGACACATTCTAATTGACCATTTGTTGTTAATATCATTTTTTTTTCGACTGTAACATATAGGAAAATGTCTGAAATCCAGAATGGACATAAATGATACAAAGAAACGCATTTAAACATAAAAAAAAACAATATTAAGCAATTTAAAATTTTGTATTTATTGTTTTTATTAAATTTCCCGTCAGTAATTTTCAGTAAACTAAAATCTCATTTGCCCAACTGTTAAATTTAGCTTATCGGCATTTTCCAAATATTTCTAAATATACGAGGATGTACCGATAAGTCTTTGCCCTCACTTAGAAATAATTGGGTGAAATTTGTGAAATTGCTACATTGTATTAGTTCTTTTCTATATAATCACCGTGCACAGTAACACATTTCTCCAAACAGCATTTCAAAGAGAGGGGGAGGATGTATTCTAGGAGGCGCGATAGTAGACCCAAAGGGGGGGGTGGGCATTTTTCTAACTTTAACGGACTCCCATATGGGACATATTGTTGGAAAGACCTGTGAAAACTTATACATTCTATGCACCTTCCTCCCAGTCTCCCAAAATTTCCCCTCGGGGGTATGAATGATGTCTGCAAAATTTAGAAAAGTGGAATACCTCCCGGACCTCCTGGAATACATCCTCCCCCCTCTCTTTAAAATACCGTTTGCAGAAATGTGTTATTGTGGACGGTAACTATATAGAAAAGGACTAATACAATGTAGTAATTTCATAAATTTCACTCACTTATTTCTATGTGAGGGCAAAATCTTATTGATACACCCTCGTATGTAATTTAATTTAGTTTCTCTTTGACATTGTTTTCGTGTGTCTTCGGAAACCTTTGTTAAATGCCATTCACCATTAATAAATTATTGAATTACTACTCATAATAAAATACTATTTTATTCGCTAATAGATGAACCGCACGGCGTTTCCCAGTCCCGTGATTATACCTTTAAGCATTCATAAAACAGACCTAGTGTTGTAGGTCTTAGAAGTATCTAGATTGTTTAAGTGCAATACAGTTTAAATATACATAAAATAACCAAGAGTTAAGTGTTAGAATTCGTATTTTTCGAAACAAGTAGTAGAGAAAAAGGTATTCTAATTAGGTGGGTTATTTTCGTTTTTCCTTATCACTAAAAGATGATGCTGATGCGGTCTCCGAAAAACGGTGGAAAAAGACGCGAAAAAAGAAATTTTGAAAATAATATTTTTGAACGGGTTGTTAATGATATTTTTTTTGTAACGAACTGATTAATTTTTAACGACTCCGTGTGAAAGAAAAGCTACGTAAATCTTTTCTGTTTTCCTTCCATTTTGCCGTATTTCAAATAGTTAACCTGGCACACCCTGTGAAAGAGCTCGGTTCTTCAATTCTAGCCAGGTACTAAACTGCAATCGCGTGCCATTTTGGAAAAAAAAAAAAAAAAAAAGAGAGATTTGGTGAAAATCTCATTTGTCCAACTGTTAAATTTAGCTTATCGGCATTTCCCAAATATTTCTAACCATACGAGAATGTATCAACAAATCTTTGCCCTCACGTAGAAATAATTGAGTCAAATTTATAAAATTGCTACATTTTATTAGCCCTTTTCTATATAATCACAGTGCACAGTAACACATTTCTGCAAACGATATTTCAGAGGGGGGTGGATGTATTCCAAGAGGCGCGATAGAAGACCCAAAGAGGAGCACTTTCTAACATTTGCCGACCCCTACATGTGACATATTGTTGAAAAGGCCTGTGACCACTTATTCATGTTATGCACCTCCCCACCTTCCCCCCAAATTTGCCCCCCCCCCGGGGCCACTGTTCTAAATTTTTCGGAGACCCCTCGTGCTCTGGAGAGGATTGGGGGCAGCGACTCGGGAAGTACATAACATGAATAAGTGGTCACAGGCCTTTCTAACAATAAGTCTCATAAGGGTGTTCGAAAGAAGTTAGAAAAGTGCCCATGTGGGTCTACTATCGAGCATTCTGGAATACACCCAACCCCGATTCTTTCAAATAACGTTTGCAGAAATATGTTATTGTGCAGGGTTACTACATAGAAAAGGACTCATAAAATGTAGCTGTTTGATAAATTTCACTCAATATTTACTATATGAGAGCGAAAACTTATTGATACTTCCTTGTATATAAATTACATGGCAATCCCAATCCTAGAATACTTATGCAGGAAGGGATGTGGGCGCAGAAGGAAACAGATGACCGGACACATCACATTCAAAAACACTTTTCAACTATGTGGGAAAGTGATACAAAGAGTTGAACAAGGATACAACTTTAGACAGCGACCCCATATATGAAATTTAAAAAGAGTCACTTAAAAATATTGAAATGCAAAAGAGAAATTTGCTAAGGACAGTTCTATAAATTAAATATTAGCTTGCGAATATCGTCGTGTGTCTAGTGTAGGCTTCAAAATTTTACTATTTGCGCTATAAAGAGATTTTGTGATGCACACATTGGCATTACATACATAATAATTAGTTTTTGGATAAATGCACTTTTATATATTAGAATTTGATTAGATATAATTTTAAGATATTTTAATTATTCGTACGTTAACATCCTACTGAAAAATGTACGAAAAAAAGTTACTCAAAGCTTGTAAATAAACTTTCACATACAATGGAAACACAATATAATGTAATGTTACTTGAACTCTTTTCGATGCGAAGTAATTATTTTTGTAAAATGGTAAAATGATTGACTGGCACCAGAATTTACAAAGGAATTTATTGGAAAATAGATATTTGCTTATTTTCACTTACGTTATAAAAGGAAAGTTTTATTAAAATATTCTAGGTGCCAGTGTTTTTTTTTTGCGGACACTACCCGCGAAAGGTTTAGTATATATTTGTACTAGTAAAATAAAATTATTAACACAATTATTATATATAAAAAAAATCCCTGCCGGCTTGGCCTACAGGCGGAGGTAGATTTCGAAGTTAAGTACTAACGTCACCAACAAAAACTAAATCAAGATAGAGATAAACACAGTTAAAGAATTTTATCTGGCCGCTTTTGACGAGTTTTTAATTTTATTTTTCTGTATGAGCTGGTTTTATCAGAAACATGTTAAGGCTGTTCTTAACTGCACTGCTTAAAAAGTATAATACTTTTTGACACAATGCCGTGCACATTTTTAAATGTAAAGGTATAAAATTGGCAGGCCTATCAGAAGCCGTTTTTCTCCCTTCGTTCACTGGTCTTTCTGCTTTCGTCGGGAAATTCGGAACAAAACGCCAACCTTGACAGTATTTTCTCAAATTTCTTTTGTGTTTACACACACACGCAAAAAAAACAAAAAAAAAAAAACAAAAACAAAAAACAAAAAACAAAAAAACGGAAAACGTCTTTTAAATACATACTTTCTGTATCCCCTTCCAGTTTCATGCATTTCCGAACAAAAATTAATTAAAACGTATGTCATAAAGTTGACCCTTTGGATTTGAGAGCAGCCTTAGTACGATAATTTTTTCTTCAACCCCTATTTTTTTTCTGTAAGAGTTCGTCCTATCAAAATCTTGCCAATATAAAAATTGTAGATAATATTAAGAAGATTTATCTAAGCGGATTTGATATCTTATGAATTGACGAAGTTAAGATTTTTTTTTCTTTTTTAGCACCCCCCCCCCCCCCTTGTTTTTTCGCTGTAAGAGTTGGTTCTATCAAAAACTTGTTAGTATAAAAATTGTAGATAAGATTCAGAAGATTTATAATAAATTTAAGTGGATTTAATATCTTGTGAATTGACGATGTTATGAGTTTGTTTCTTCTTAAAACCCTATTTTTTTCGCCCCTTGAGTCCATTTTAAATAAAATTTAAAAATGAGTTATGTATACATTTTGGGCCCTTTTCCTAGAAGTAATAATAACTTCAAACTAATTTCATATGTATTATAATTAGGAAGTTATGGAGTTTTTTCTGTTTTCACAAAGTCCCTCTCTATTTCCATCCCCTTTATCCGATGTTGCCCATTAACGAATTTAAGCGAGATTTTATACACCTTGATTTTATGCATCAGTTTGGAAGATATTTGTGCAGATTTATGGAAGCTATCGTGCCCATAAAATGTGATATGTATATATATATATATATACAGGGTCTCCCAGAAGTAATGGGACAAACTTTAAGGGGAGGTAAGGGACATCACAAGGATTCAGGTTTGCATAGCAACCCAGGGTCATAAACGCTTTCCTGTCGCGGTAGTGACGCCACAAAATACAAGAAAGAAAGGACACGAACAGAGAGAGAAAACATGTTTATTATTCTTAGTACTGCAAAATTGCCGGGACAATGCTGAAAAGTGTTGAGGAACTTGTTGCACGCATCGTGGCAGCTGCTGGGAAGTCCGGGGCACTCCCAGTATTTTCGAGAACATTAGATCTTCCATACGCCGGAGATGCGCTTCCATGCATCACGGCCCGGGGTCGTAATTTCGAACACCTACTTTGTTGACGATCGTTGTCCCTTTAATGTTCTTTCTTCTTAGTTTTTTGATATACCAAAGATAATAAACATGTTTTTTCCTCTTATTCGTATTCTGTATTTCTTGTGTTTTGAGTCGTCACTACCGCGCCAGGAAAGCGTTTCCGACCCTGGTTTGCTATGCAAATCTGAATCCTTGTGATGTCCCCTACCTCCCCTTAAAGTTTGTCCCATTACTTCTGGGACATTCTGTATATACATATACAGGGTGAACCAAAAGTCTTGCCCTGATTTTAATAATTCTTTACAAATTAACCCTTTGTATAGTAATGTAACTTGTATCTTTGGATACGTTAGTTTTAGTAGTTTGTTTCTGCAATAGAGGAAGTTCATTTCCGGATCAGTGGATTGGAAGGGATGGAACAACGCCCTGGCCTCCGTGCTCTCCAGTTATTAATCTTCTTGATTTTTTTCTTTTGGGATTATATCAACGACAGATTCTTTGTCACACCAATTTCTGACATCGAAGAACTGAAGACTATTATACAATCAGCTGTGTGGACTGTAACAGAAGATATGTTAAAGAACATTTGACGGGAACTAGAATACCGCTTGGACATTCTTCGAGCTACCAAGGAGGCACACGTTGAAATTTACTGAGGTACGTGGTCTTATAAAAAAAAATTACAACAGTACTTACAATGCATCCAAACAAACATATGTTTAATTATAATAGTTTGAGCACGATAAATATTTATAATCAGGGCAAGACTTTTGGTTCACCCTATATATATATGTATATATATATATATATATAATATAGTTAGGTAGATAGGAGGGTAGGCTGAAAAGAAATGCACACATGCTTGTAGAACACGAATAAAAACAAATAGCAAGATCGGACGAAAAGTACATTAAAGTACAATTCTTAAGCTTCAAAATCATATAATTTGTTTTTCAACATAGTCATCCTTAAGGCTATTAAATTTCTCCCGTCGTGTAACAAGTTTTTTTTTTATTTCGTCACTGAAAATTTCTTCAGGCTTTTCTCGAACACAGGACTTCACAGCTGCCTTCACCTCATCGTCCGAGATGTAATGATTACCCTTGAGGTCTCTCTAGAGTAGAGGAAAAAAATTAGAAATAGCAAGGCGCAAGGTCGGAGGAGTAAGAAGGGTGTGGAACCGGTTCAAACTTCAGGTTTCGCAGAGCCTCTGCAGCTGAGGATTTTACGGTATCCCATCTGTTCAGTAATGAAGATGACACATTCCTTGGATATTCCAATATGGTTTGCGATCCACTTTTGTGTGATTCGCCTGTCATTTTGAGTCAAATCGTCGACGAGTTTGCGATGTTTAACGTTTGAGTAGTGATTGGACATCCGCTTCGTTTTAAATGAACAATTATGGCTTTTCTAGGTTCGCAATTACAAAATTTTACTGCCGATCGATTTACAGTAGACTCATCAACAGTACAATGCTATAGCATTGTGAATGGATAATACTTAAGCAAAAAAGTTGGAAATTGCTCGTCAAACGTGGCAAATGAGGTGCGTTCGTACTATAACTAGTTTTATAATTATTTTTTGCACCCCATATTGTACTGAATCTATAATTTTTTGCACTTCATATAGCGCATAGTCTGATACATCATTAAAATGCACTTCCAATAATTTTTTCCCATTCCCCGTAATGTAACGAACACTTTTGACTGTCTCTGTAATTAAACTATACATCCGATTTTCCTAAAATTTGAAATGGCTCGACAAAATTTTGCAACAATTATATATTTAAAATTTCAGACCATTCGGAAGGCTGTAATATCATTAAAATGCACTTGCAATAATTTTTCCCATTGGCCGTAATGTAAAGAAAAACTTTTGACTGTCCCTGTAATTAAACTATACATCCAATTTTCCTAAAATTTGAAATGGCTCGACAAAATTTTGCAACAGTTATATCTTTAAAATTTCAGATCATTCGGAAGGCTCTAATATCATTAAAATGCACTTGCAATGATTTTTCCCATTGGCCGTAATGTAAAGAAAAACTTTTGACTGTCCCTGTAATTAAACTATACATCCGATTTTCATAAAATTTGAAATGGCTCGACAAAATTTTGCAACAATCATATATTTGAAATTTCAGACCATTCGGTTGGGTAGTTTTTGCTCTGTTACATGCGGACAGACAGACGGACGGACAGACGGACGGACAGACAGACGGACAGACGGATAGACGGACGGACTGAACGACGACTATAGGTGCTACGTATTTATATAATTACGAACGCACCTAAAAAGCAGCAAAAAAGACGCCCATCTGACATTGGTCTTAAACAACCACGAATGTCAGTAGGAGTCACTTTTTCAGCAGTTAAAAATAAAAAAAAAACGCATGCTGTTTAGCTCGCGTTAACATAGCACTAGAACCCTTCTCCATACTTCCGCTTCTCAAAATGCACTGGATGAATTCAGCGATTTAAAACCTGCACATGCGTATAGAGGGGAAATGTTACTTCCACATGCCACCGGACGCGCTTCTGAAGGTCATTTCGTTCGCGTTCTACAAGTATGTGTGCATTACTTATCAGCCTATCCTCGTAGTTAAAGTTTTGAACTGGGGGTGGTTTGGGTTGTAGGGATCATGATCGGCGTAGATCTGCAAAAAAAATTTCAAAAATTCCAACATAGGGGATAATGTAATAGGTAGCATTTCTTACGAAATCTACCTAAAAGTAAAAAGAGTTATTTACTTTTAGTTCTCATAAACTTTCAGGAACTGTATAAAAATAATATTTCATTAAATGAATTATCGTTAGTTTCGTTATCGTTATTATTATGGTACGCCTTAAAATATTATAGAAATGTATTATTTCGTTGAATTTATTAGTATCAGTAAAATAAAATATTTAAGCTATTATTTTTTAATGATAGTTAATTTATTATAGAATCCTTACTTACCAAGATATAATAATCAAAATATTTCGTAACGCTCCATCATCAAAATTTACCGTTTAATATATGAAAGAGCATGGATGGAAAAAAATAATTATTATTTGTGTACATGCAATGTCGATATGTTTATAACAAAATCCCTTTATAGCACAAATGTAAAATTTCGGAGTCTGCACTAATCGATGATATTCGCAAGCTAATATTAAACCAACAGAATATGAAACAACTTTCTTAATTTTCTCCTTTGCATTTCATATGTCAATTAATAAAAAAATGTTATTAAAAAAAATAAATACTCTGTATTTTTTTGTTTGTGAGTGGTTGTGTACTCATGTTTCGTCTAATTGCAATATTTCTGAAGAATCCATGATAAACAGTGTGTGCAGGACTAACGGACTACCCAGTTGAATCCACTGGAGAGAGCGGTTTATTTAAAGCACCTTTATAAATAATACTTCAGATGTTGATAAATAGGGGAGACCGGGGCTAGTAGGCGCAGTTTTTAGTTATTAATTTTTATTTATTTTTTGTTTAAGTTCTTTATGAAACTTTAACTGTACTTTTAAAGAACAGGCATTGGGCTATAAATACCCGGAGATTTGAGTTTGTAGCTTTTGTAGTTTATGTTTAGCGGAAGCCAAAGTAAAAGGAAAATTGTGTGCCATCCTACCCCTTCACGGGACAAGTTGCCTATACCTATGGGGTAAGTTGGCACACGCTTTATAAAAATTTAAATGAAGCTCAAATAAGACATGCAGTTAAGCGAAATCAATTTCATTATTACCAATAAGTTTAAACAAAGGCGTTATAGCCGTACAATGTAAAATATAAATTATACAGACATAAAAAAAAATGAATAAAACATTAACATCGAGAAACTTCATCCTACTCTATATCATAATCAGAGTTACAGTTGTCACAAATAAAAAATCGAGTGTCTCCGTTTGGGCAAGCCTTGTGTGCCCAAAATCTTGCATTGCAACCACTTTTCTCGTTGTTTGCTGTTTTTCAAGCTACCAGCATGCACCAAACACCGAGCCAACTTGCCCCGTGTTCAATGCGCCTACTATCCCGATAATAAATTTCTTCACAAAAGGGGCACGTAATCCTCTAAGCATAAATAATCCAAGGAAATCACATATGGGGTAGGTACAGTTAATCATACACTAAGAAAAACTACACGAGTTAAATCGCATTTATTAAGATAAGTATTAGAAATTAGAAAAAGAATGAAGCAACAAAAATTACTTATGAGTGCAAATAACAGAAAAATCATAATAAATGTCCACTGCATGTAGGTAACGCTGCAAAACTACAATGGACATTGTAAAAAGCAATAAAAAAGGTACTCTGTGAGTGGTTGCTTAATCTATCCACAAACAGGCGATTTATGAGGACTGCGCCTACTTACCCCTGTAGCCAACTAGCCCCGGTCTCCCCTACCTTATTTCTGAATTTCAAAACTCTCTTCAAAATTTCAAAGTACATTTCCATGTTAAAAATTTATAACATAAGTGACTATTTTAGGAACAGCAAAATATACTTTCGGATTTGAAATAAAATTAACTTCTCGAATACAGATATAGAATTTATAAAGTTCTTTGATGTAGCGAAATCAGTTGAAATTTTACAATGAAAGAAAGATGTGAAATAATCGCATCGAGTCCAAATATCGAACTACATTTTTCATCTGTGAATAAATCAGTTTTACACAAAAAGCTTCCGATTTGGTAATGATGTTGAATTTTGATGATGGAGTGTTACAAAATCTCTTGCACATTATATCTTGGTATTTATGCTAAGTAGGGACTCTATGATGAATTATACGTACACATATATAGATTTTATTCACCTTCTTGCACTTTACATATGAGTATCGTAACTATCTATAAATAAAATATATTGTCTAATATTTTATTTATTTTTTCATAAAATGTCTGTAAAACTCTGTTGAAAAAAAACAGTTGCTCCTTCATCTAAATAAACTTGAATTTATTGTAAAACAAAATGTAACATATGAATAATAAAATAACTTACTGCATAAGATTGGTTAGATGCATTAGTATCTGTAAAATAGAATAGTTAATACTGAATTAATAGTAATAATTATAATTATTACTGAAAACATAAAAATCGTCAGTTGATTTTAATCATCTTAAGTTTTCATATGCTATAGAAACATGTTTCATTAAATATATTAGTTAAAAAAAATGAACTTACTGAAAAAATTTTAAACTAGATAGTTGCTTTTTGTTTTCCGTACGCCATAAGATACTATAGAAACACAATTTTCCAATCAAAATATTAGTATTTCTAAATAGAAATAATTAATTCTGTTATACTCTGCTAACATTTAAAAAATAATTCTTATCGCACACTCATAAAAACAATACCTTGTATATATAATTTTATGAGCGGGTGCGTGCACTTCTTTTCTATTTTCATATATTTCTATTTCTTAAATCCATTAACTGAATCAGATTTTTTTCTGGAATCCTTATAAATTGCATTTGAGATATTAATCTATAATTTGTTTATGAATTACCAAACTCCATTACGAATTTTGAATTACATTTGTACCTAGAAAGTTCAAAATATCAATAAATATTTATGACTGTAAAACGAGCTCTCGCAGTCTGATATAGGAATTTCAAATTTCTTTCCTGTAGTGAAATTAATCAAAGACTTTAAATTGAAGAATGATGTGAAATAAATTAATCTCGTGCAAATATCTAACTCCACCTTGCATTCGTGAATGCATCAAACAGTTTTGCACAACAGACTTCCGACTTATGGTAATGATGTCGAACCTTGATAATAAGGCATTATAAAGCGTCATGAATATTAAGTTTGATTATTAAGGTTATCTAAGGTTCTTCCGATGATTTCATCTATAATACATGTGCGCATATACATTTTTATTTGAATACATGCACTTTTATATATAAGAATTTTGATGATTTAGAAATGAAATATATTGAAGAATATTTCATTTTTATATTCATTACTTTCAAATACTATTTCACTGAAAAAAAAGGAAACAAAGTTGATATCTTATTGCAGATAAACAAGCAGGTATAAAAAACATATATAGTATGAAAAAAGGTTTTATTTTATTTAATACTTTTTTACAAATGAACAACACTCTATACTCCTTATTAATTGACTTAATAAAATAGTCTATTTTCGAACGCCAGATTCCCGTTTGTTTATTATACAAAAACATGAAAACATTCAAAAATACTTCATCAAAACACATTACTAAATAGGTGTGATAAAATGTATACAAATGTTTTCCAAAATTAAAAAAAAACACTACACTCTTAAAACGAAAGAGCCAAAATAACTCAAGTTGAGTCGAAATCCACTCATCTCATGATTTGAAAGTCAGCTTCTCATAAAGAGTTGAAACAACTCGAGTGAATGAGTTGTTTTTAGGCAGCTCATGATTGAGTGGTCTCTATTTTACTCATACTTGAGTGAAATCAAATCGATGGAAGGTAAAATCCAGTAGTACTTGAGTGATTTGTAACCAACTCATACTTGAGTGAAATTGAGTCATTTAAGACTAAATCCAGTAGCACTTGAGCTATTTGTAACCAAGTCATACTTGAGTGAAATGAAATAATTTAAACCTAAATCCAGTACCCCTTGAGCGATTTGTAATCAATTCAAACTTGAGTGAAATGAGGTCATTTCAGATTTAATCCAGTAGTTCTTGAGCGATTTGTAACAATTCATACATGGATTAAATCAACTCATTTAAGAGTTCATCCAAAATCCCTTGAGTGATTTCTAATAAACTCATTCATAAGAGAACTTGCCAAAATTACCAAAAAAAAACCCTTGAGCGATTTCTAATTAACTGATTAAATAAAATCATGTCATTTTAAATTAAATTCAGTAACCTGTGATTGATTTTTATCAACGTAATTCAAAATAACACAGAATTCTTGCCACATTTTCAAATTAAAATAACTAATTTTATACTCCTTCATATTGGTTTATATAACTGTAATTCTTATTTAATATTAAATGACTATTTTTTGATTGAAAAAATAACTGATTTATAATTAAATAAAAATTACAACTAAAAAAAAACAAAACTTGAAATCACCAAGGGAAGGAAAAATCCCAATGACAACTTTTAAAAGATGACTGCTCCCCTTAAGGGTGTTCTCAAATCCAAAAGGGCAACTTTCTGACATAAGCTTGAATTTATTTTTGATCGAAAATGCATGAAACCAGCTGGTGGTGGTGTTCTAAAACTATGTAATCGAGCTGCTTTTTCCATTTTTTTTTTTTTTTTTTAAACACAATAGATTTTTCAGAAAATAGTGTCAAAGTGGAAGTTTTGAACTGAATTTCCATGCGAAAGGAGAAAAAACATACCAGAGCGGGCGAAAACATTTGTCACATAATCAAAATCGCTTATAACTCAACAGATAACTTATTGATCAAAAAATGGAAAATCCAGTTCAATTCCAAATTGCTTCCATAACAAGGCTTTCCAATTTTATATCTTTCCGTTAAAAAAATTAATTTGTAAATGCATCAAAACGCTTTGTGCTTGTTGAGCAGACCAGTTAAGAACAGCCTTAAGATCCTACACTAGTCGCTAAAAAAGATCTGGATGCTTGTGTTAATCTTATGGAGAAGTTATTTTTAAATACATTGTTTGGATTAAAAAAAAAAAATATATATATATATATATATATTTTGGAGGGAGGGGGGGGGGGGAGGGATATAGGATCTTTATGCAGGCTAATTTTTAATTTTGGTTAGTTTCTCTTACACAGTAGACGTCCAATTTTACGAACTGATGTTACTCCCATTTACGAACACATTATATGAATCCCACTGAGTTCGTAAAATCGAGCGTCTACTGTATTAAGATATAAATTTTAGAATCGGTTCCAAAAATGAAAGTATTTACAATAAAATATAAAACCTAAATTAAAAAAGTAAAGACTAGCCACAATACATATTGTCTTCAGCTACCATATGCAAAAAGAATCATGTACAAATATTAAAAATCCAAGCAAGATATTTGAAAATAACTCCCCAATGGAATTAACATTATCACAGGTCTTGTGACATGGCTAGTGTTAGGCCTTAATAAGTAAAATTGAAAATATTTCAAAAAACATAAACACCCACCTATTATATACTTTGTTGTAACTATCCCTTGATTTAATTCACACTACTTCTTAATAGACTAACTTTTAAAGAAATATTTATTGTTAAGCCTTTTTTTATGCTAATTAGCACTGAGTGATAAATGTCAATTTAATGCAGTTGATACATTTACAAATAAATTATGCACCAAAATAACTGTAGAATATTGAAAAATAAGGTTTGGTTCACTATTTAACATTTGAAAAGATCTTTTAATGCAAATGAAAATCTAAAATGGCCTTTTACCGACCAATAGATTTTAGGCGATTACAAATCTGTCTCGATATGCAAATGTTAGGAATTTTATCCATTTTTCATGCACTATGTGTACTTTCATTTGATTTGGATTCAAGTATCCTAAAACTTATAGCTAGAATTTTGGTCATACTATTTTTTTTTTTTTTTTTTTTTTTGTATATGAAGAACCTTCCACTAAATATTGTAGTATAAAAGTCAAATGCATAAATAACTGAAAATTGAGCTTATTGACTCAAACAACGTGCAACTTAATTCTTTATATCATTTGTTGAAACTAAATTATGTTCAATAATAATTTTTAGAATTTAGCTTCTGGATTAGAAGGAACAATGTCTTGAATGGATAAACACCAACCCATTAGGTACTCTCTTGCAGTTATTCCTTCTTAATCTTGTTGTGAAATATAAAATTTTAAAATGGCATAGGATTGTAGCTTTTTATGTCAAAAGCAGGAGCCAAATGTGCAATTCAAAATATTGTGGGGGAAAAAACAACAACATTATTTACTAACAATTTTATTTAACAAAAAGAAAAAACAAACTTAGCAATGATAGCAATTTTAACAACAGATGCAGTGTTTTCATTAAAAACTTTCTCGTCAAGACAAGAAAATATGTATTCTTCTCTGCTGAAGATCCTTCAGAGATTCGATAGGGCTGTTGAATTACATTCCTCGCAGTGGAATTGCATTTCTCCATGAGGTCACTATTCTCCTGTGTTAAAAGAAAATATTGAAATTAAGTTAAATAGCAAAAATTGTAATGTAAAGGAGTGATTATGAACCTTTTAAAACATTTTAGTTTTTAGATTAAAGTAAATATAAATAAATTCTTAAAGTCTTAAGCAAGTTCTTAAAATATTGTTGAAAATTCACCTTTGTTACCATTTTAAAAATGTATACAAACATATCTTTTTAAACAATAATTTAAATTTGGGGGAAAAAATGAAACTACATTTCATATTAAATTTATTCTAAATATGAAAATACATATACAGGGGTCATTCCAAGAAAAATTTAGGGCCCTTCACAAAAATCTATTTAATAAAATAAGCCCCTTCATAAAAATAAATTTAATAAAATGGGCCCCTTCGTAACATTCTTTTTCATACAAACTGTTTTAAAATGTGTAAACTGTAAATAAAACCAGCTCACTGAAAACAAACTTTAGCAAGGGGATTTAAAGGAGTTTTGTCAAATTCTTCATTTAAGTTTGAGTAACTGGATTTCAACTTTCGCTACAAAATATTATTTTTCACAAAAATAACTTGTACTTTTCACAAAATCGGCCCCAAGAATAAAAACAAACAAACAAAACACACACAAACAATCACCTCCCCATGCATATTCGAAAAGAAAAGAAAAAATGAAATAAAAAACCATACACTAAAACTTTTAGCTTTATATAAAAAGTTACACCACTGAAAATTCAGCTAATTGTGAATAAAATGGAAAATGAATAAATGAAACCCTCTGTGCGATCACCGGGGTTCGTTGATATATATCAATCGATATATATCTTGATATATATCAAATATTTATTTTCAAAATATCAAGATTTTTGATATTTTCATATTGCCTGATATTTATTTTCAAAATATCAAGATGCATGATATTTTCAATATTTTTCTATGTTTGATATTTATTTTCAAAATATCACTGTGTAAGATGTTTTTGATATTTTCAGTCAAAACAAGAGCAAATGAAATTTCCAACTGTTATGGACTGTGTTGTTCTGTAAATAAGGAATTTATGTCTCTGATAGTTACTTTTTTAGCCGAAGAAAACAAATATCTTTTTCAAACTTTATGTTTGAATTTTTTACTTTTAACTGTAGTAGATTATTATGAGGGACATAATTCAGAACAGACACTGAAACATAAACTGTCTAATTTAGATACGCAGTTATATATACAGCTTCACTATAAAAGAATCTGATGTAAGCGTATAAAGCAAATTGTTTCTGTTTTCAATTAGTTGATTTTAAATTTTGTTCTAAGTGTAAAAAAAAAAGAAAGAAAAAGAAAACTGCACTTTTAATGTATTGTTTAAGTTTTCATGTTAAGTGGAATATGTTTTAGTTTCTAATTTATATTATGCTTGAATATATTTATTATCAGCAATAAGGTGACTATTTGAAAATATCGGATATATATAAAAAATATCAGATATATCAAAATATCTGATATTTTTTATACTTTCGAAAATATCATTTAAATTTGGGGGGGGGGGGAGAAACTACATTTAAATTCATTCTAAATATGAAATGTTTTATTACAACAATGATGTTTAACCTTACCCCATAAAATCTAACTAAGCAGTCAAACGGCAGTTTTCTTCCAACAGTCAAATGCATGTGTCTGAGACATACATGTCTAATTTAATACAGTATAACCTCGAAAATCAAGACTAAGACTAGATTTATAAAAATTCTAGATTTCACAAAGATAATCGAAACTTTCAATGTTCTTAACGGTACCTTTAATCATAATTTAATTAATAACAAAGTGATAATTATGTAAGAAAAAGGAAAAAATAATATCGAAAGGCTTACTTTCATTGAAATTTGTTAAAACTTTTTCAATAAACAGTGAATTTTGAAAATCCAATTGCAATTTGCTTCCCTTTTTTTTTTGGAACTATTTTTAACAAAAATGTTTTTCATATTAAATACATGTTAGGAATATCTATTTCAGAAATACAGACTTGTTTTTCTAAACTGCATAATGTTATGACAAAATTAAATTTTATATGCTATTTCTATACCGCCAACATTACTCTCTTCTATTTTAAAAATTACCTATCATTAAAAAGAAAAACTTCCAAATCTAACACATGTCACGGATTTCTATCTAATCTTGGAAGAAAATGTGCATTATTGGGCAAATGTATCTGATTGATAGATGATACTAAATAAATGAACTGAAACTGGATAGCACTGCATTCTAAACACATAGGAAAGATACACTATATGGCCATTAAAAACCGGCAATTTTCAATTTTAGACATTTTGTCGAATATTTAGAAATATACTTGACAGATTCTTCTGAAATTTCAGTATTAAAAAAACAGGTATGATCTTATATTTAACAATGTCGATTTGTTAACGGGGGGGGGGGGGGGCAATTAGGGGCCAACAAAAAAATCAAAGAAAAAAATAATACTTGGGATCACCCTGTAAAATGCACGAAATTATCTACCACTACCGAATATAAATAAACAGACATTGTGCAATATGTGTAATTTTTTGTGTAAGACTAGCACGTATATTAATAGAAATACAGCGATTTATTTAAAAAAATAAAATTCTTGCATATTTTTTGCTTATAACATGCAGGGTTTTCAACCCAATTTAACGCCAGTTTCAGAAAAATTGACAATATAATAGAAACAATATAGTGCAATTGGAATATAGCTATATTAAATATTTTAGGAAATATGAGCAGTTGTATGAAATAATTTTTATCTGTGCATGCGCAAACGATAACAAGGATCATTTTACATAATTTAATATTCTATAGAGCAACTTATTAAAAAAAATCTACTAGTCAAATATCGTAAAAATTCAGAAGGATATCGGCATTAAAGTGAGCAAATTTTTAGTTTTTCTCTAAAAGTAACTGAATGATAAGGGATTTTCCACAAACTGTCAATTTTTATTAACTGACTTTCAGAAAAAAGTATTTAGTAAGTATCAACGAGTAGATTTGGAAAAAATGCTTCAATTTTTATACTTCTTTTGATCATGGTATAGGCTCGTTCTGGTGGTTATCCAATAACTAAAGCATCAATAAAAAATGGAAATTAAAAAAAAAAAAAATTAAAAATGACAATTTGTGGAAAATCTCTTATCATTCAGCTGCTTTTAAAGAACAACTAAAAATTTGCTCACTTTAATGCCGATATCTTTCTGAATTTTTACGACATTTGACTAGATTTTTTAAAAATAAGTTGCTCCATAGAGTTGACTATTAAATTATGTAAAATGATCCTTGTTATCATTCACGCATGCACAGATAAAAATTATTTCATACAACTGCTCATATTACCTAAAATATTTAATATATTTATATTCCAATTGCACTATATTGTTTCTATTATATTTTGTCAATTTTTCTGAAACCGGCGTTAAATTGGCTTGAAAATTCTGCGTGTTATAAGCAAAAATCATGCAAGAATTTAATTTTTTTAAATAAATCGCTATATCTCTATTAATATACGTGCTAGTCTTACACAAAAAATACACATATTGCACAATGTCTATTTATATTCGGTAGCGGTAGATCATTTCGTGCATTTTATTTTACAGGGTGATCCCAAGTATATATATTTTTTCTTTGATTTTTTGTTGCCCCCCTAATTGATCCCCTTATTAAATCGACATTGTTAAATATGAGATCATACCTGTTCATTTCAATCCTGAAATTCCAGATGAATATGTCAAGCATATTTCTAAATATTTGACAAAATGTCTAAAATTGAAAGTTGCCGATCATTAATGGCAATATAGTGTAAGATGCTAGGTATGAAGTTTACTAATATGAAAACAATTTTTTTTTTCACATATGTATCTGTAAGGTCACAAAACAATTACAAAACACACACACACACAACAAAAAGAAATTCCAATGACAAAAAACTTAAAAAATATATTTAAGATTAATATGTAAATTTATACCCTGTCTTCTATTTCTTGCTGATAATACACCTCCTCAGGATTATCACGTGCCTCTTTGATAGTCCTCTTTGTTGGTACTTCTTTTGGGATGGTGTTAAATTTAACTTCATTGTTTTAAACCTCCATTCAACCATACCAGCTTGAGCGATAGGATCAAAGTATTGTTCCTAAAATGAAAATGTGCAAAAACAATGTTATCGATTTAAAATGTTTCAATGGTTTTAACTTAAAATTTCAAAACACAGACGTAATGATGAGTTTATACGAAAGTGCCTGAAACATACAAAAAAGGAAATTCATTTCCCTCCAATTTACCCAAGCAATAAATTGGACCTATGGGACTGTTGCATAATTAAAAATATATACAGTATAAAGTAAATTATCTGGAATTGTTGGGTTCACGTGTTTTTGGATAACTGGCTACTCACTGCATTAAGCTATCCCTTTATTGCAATTAAAATTTATTAGAATAGTCAGATTAAAGCTCCTTCTCAGAGATAAGTTGCTTTTTCACTTTCCTGTGTTATTCAATGGCCTTTGAAATGCCCCACAATTCTTGGAATATCTCATCACAAAATTCATATTTATAATTAATTTCTTTTTTATTAGATGCTTAGAAGAATTGTTTTCTCAAACTGTCAAAAAATTTAGATTTTATTTTAAATAAAAAAAAAGGTTATTTTTGAAAAATCTAAATCACTTCCTTCACTACCTATATATGCACATATTGTTATGAATTGGTATCAATTCTGCCTTATACCAAAATTTAAATTTCTACCCTTTCGGATTTGACAAAAAATCTGAAATCGTAATCTGAAAAAATCGTACTGAAGCTCAAAAATCATTCAAAATAGACTAAACTAACAACTGGCACTGTTGTGGTATTTGTAATTGACTGAATTTAATTTTGAGAAATTATAACCAATCCACGCCTCCTCTAAAAATATATATATACAGTAGAGCACCTAATTCACTGACCTATAATTCATGATAAATTTTTTGAATGTAAACAAAGATTTTTTTTTTTTTTTTAATGTTTGAATGACAACGAAATTTTGAAAACTAATTCAATCAATTTTAATAAAGGACGAAGTTATTTATAGAATACAAGATAAATTTAATAAACCAAAGACAACAATTGATGCCATGTTTAAAAATAAACTAGATGGAATCCGCCAAAACTTGACGGCAACAATTTGAAAGCACCACAGAAAAAAAAAGTATTTTACAGCTAAAGAAATTTTTAAAGGCTAATTTTTAGGAAAACTTTCAATAATTGAAAAAAAAAAAACCCTGCATTTTATACCCAGGCAAATGACCCATTATTGCCAGAGTTACATTCACCCAGACACAGTCAAAAGTATTTTTTTACATTACACCCAATGGGAAAATAGTTACTTATTACTTTCTCAGGAAGAGTTGGACAGTTACATAATCAATGCTTAACACATGATTTCTTCATTTTAAAGACTACTGTAGAACACAGTACAGGACTTTAATTTCAGGGCGGGATTCATCACCAAAATTTTGAAATCCCACCCAAAAACACATCATGAGCAGGAGGCTTCCATCTAAAAAATTTGTTTTCAAAAAAGTGTTTCATTTTAAAACAAATCCTGCGAACCTTGTGATATTTTCGGACGACAGGTTGATACATTTT
The DNA here is from genome assembly GCA_963932465.1 of Maratus speciosus. Classification (NCBI taxonomy): domain Eukaryota; kingdom Metazoa; phylum Arthropoda; class Arachnida; order Araneae; family Salticidae; genus Maratus; species Maratus speciosus. The sequence goes on from OZ010797.1 coordinate 447,798,622, forward strand.
GCGGCGAAAGATTGTTGAAATTCATATTTTGGTCCTGCAACCGAGAGACAAGTTTTGAGATTCCTCCCCCCCCCCCGAATTTGAATGACAAGTTTCTCGTTAATTTCTGTGACTGATTGCAAATTGAGGGGCGATTCTGTTCCAAAAATTATGAAAAATCATTCACCAGTCTGGAAATTTGGACATAAAAAAATATGTCTCATATTTCGAGAAATTGTCACCGAAAAAATCAATTTCGTCAAACGTTAGCTAAAATAAAAACACCAATTTTGTTAAAAGTAGGGATGCCAAAACCTGTGGCCTGCAATGTATTTCGTCAATTTGCCACAAAAAAATTTGAAAATTTCATCAGTCAGTTTAAGATGGTTGGTTGGTTGTATGGGGTTTTATGGCGCAAAGTCCCAGTAGGGACATGCTGCGCCAAGACAAAGTCAGAATGTAAAAATGTATATATCCAAAAAAAAAAACGATTGAAAGAAGAATAACAAAACGGTGATAAAAACAAAAAAATTAATGAAAACAGTAATATGTATATCTAAAACCGTTTAAAAGAATCAAAGGTTCATAGTTAAAAGTCAAGCGTATTATAAGTAAAAACTGTGGAGTTATTAAATTAATAACTGTTAAAATACACAAAGTTTAAAAGGATGTACAAATACTACATGAAAACAAGGTTAAAATCACATGAGTAAAAAACAATGTAAAATCAATTAGGTAAAAATTCCTCTAAAACTGTATTTCCTTCATCACCACTTGATTCATAAGAGTCGGATTCCATTGCTTCATCGACATAGTGCTGCAGTTGTTTTGGGTCCTTTAAGTTTGAGACAGACGGATTTAAACAGCTGTTCTTGTTCTTTTTCTTCACAGTGTTCCACTGTGAAGAGCCCCCGATTTTTTTTCTCTCTTTCTGAAGGCAAATTTTTTTGCTTCGTTTCACTGTTTGAGTAGTATCAGGTTTCTGTGATGTTTTTTTAGATTTAACAGCCTTAGTATCAGTCTGGAGTTCAGATGATTTCTTTGATTGAACTGGTTCGGATGACTTTTTGGATTGAACTGGGCCGGATGACTTTTTGGATTGAACTGGGTCGGATGACTTTTTGGATTGAACTGCAGGTTTTTGTGATTGACTAGTTTGATATACTATAGTAACAGGTTCTGAGGATGGTAGCCAACGTTCTAATAATGGGGTTGCATAACATTTAGAACCACAGCAGACATCACGAGTTTGTACCTTTGTGGCGCTGAGTGGTACTGTGATAGGTGAGTTATTTAGTGGAACGGAAGGTTCGGTCTGGGTGCTTATGTGCCTTACAGATTTTGGTTGTTGTTTGAGTAGACTAGAGTAGGAGACTCCGACTGACGGAGTCCTGGATTCAACAACTTTGCGGGCTTCAGGATAGGAGAGTTTTTGAGTTACTTTAACAGAAATGATTTCTTTTTCACGTATCCAGGTAAGACAAGAACGGGAGTATGCAGTATGATTACCCTTGCAATTTATGCAGCGTTCAGGATTTTCACATGATTTATTGTCATGGCCAACTTCTGCACAACGTGCACAGGTGGTGGAACCCCGGCAGTTAGTAGTAGTGTGGCCATAACGCTGGCAATTAAAGCAACGTAGAGGATTAGGAATGTAGGGACGGACAGGACAATTAAGGTAACCAGCTTTAATTCTTTTTGGTAGGGTAGGGCTATTGAAAGTCAGAATGATGTGCTTTGTGGGAAGCACTTGTCCATTCCGACGGAGTGTAATACGTCGTGCATCTATGACATTTTGATCATTTAAATTTTGTAAAAGTTCATCCTTGGTAGAAAATAAAAGATCTGGTTCGGATATTACGCCACGGCTTGTATTTAGGGTTTGATGTGCTTTAACAGAAACAGAGAATGGACCTATTGTATTACAATTTGATAGAAATTCAGACTGGCTGGCTGAAGTAACCTCAACCAATAAATCCCCAGACTGCAGTTTTTTGAGATTATGACCATCACCGAAAACAGACTGAAATGTTTTTGCAATAAGGAAAGGTGAAGTTTTCTTAAATGAACTTTCAGACAGGCTATCAGTACGTTTGATTACAAAGAAGCGAGTGAAAAGATTGCTCTGTACAGTTTGTTGCTCTCCACATGGGAGAGGATTTGAAGGAAGTGAAGTATTTCCATCCATATTTGAAAAAAAAATAGTTCAGACCCCGGCCGCACCACCCACTACCGAGCCCAACAAGGGGATGCACATTCATGCACCAGTGCTAACCAGGGCCCATACGGTCACAAGACACTCCTATGCCAGTCTCTACCCTTAACGAGATGGCTAGTAAGTACTCGCTCACTTGATCCCCAGCCAGTGACAGAAGTCAGCTGACCAGCCGATTGATGCATACGGGACCAATATGCACCTCCCGTCTACCTGAAGCAGAGGCCAAAGCAGTGTGTTGGTTTCCCTCAACTGCCAGGATCCCCCTTTCCAGGGACACGGGTCGCCACGCACGGCAAACACGTGGGTGGTTTACAATTCCCCATGAGTCGATATGCAGGATGATATCGGCTCGTGCAGAATTGCCCTCACCTCCGAAGAGGAAACCACAATGAGAGTGAAACAAAGAGGAAAGAAAGACAAGAGGAATAAGAGGAAAAAGAAAAGAGAAAGATCGCTCAGCAGTCAGTTTAAGAATCGTGAATTTCATTGATCGGGCATGGAAAAATTGTGCGTTTTGTCGATTGTGTACAGGAACATTGAGAATTTCGTTATGGTAAAATAGCGAATTTTCTCGATGCACGAAGAAATTGAGAATTCTGTTGATCGACTGCAGAACCAATCATGATTTTCATCAGTTTATAGAGAGAAAAAGAAATCTCAAATTTGTCAATTTATTGCCTGAAAATTTTTTTAAATTTCATCAGAGATAATGCAGAATCATGAATTTCATGATCAGTCAGAAAAATTGCAAATTTTGTTGATTGATAATCACTAATTCCGTTGGTCAGACACGAAAATATGTTATTTTGTCCATAATGCATGGAAAATAGCGAATTGTCGATCAGTCTCAGAAAAATCAAGAATTTCATTGGTCTGAAATGAAAATATCACAATTTTTGTCGATAATGTGCAGAAAAATCAAATTTCGTCGATCGGCTACTCGAAATAGAATTCTCTCACGTGTGGGCCTCGACAAAACAGACTTTTTCTAAAAAGCCCTTATCTTAAAAAAGTTGTGCACCCGTAATTAAAAAGATCACGAATAAAATGAGTTTTGTCTAAGGATTGCAAATAAAATGAAAATTTCGTCAAAGGATGGGGAACAAATGCATGTATCGTTAGAAGATAGCAGAGAAAAGAAAATGGCAACTCCTTCAAAGGATTACGAAAAAAAAAAAAAGCATATTTTGTAAAAGAATCCGGAAAGAAAATGCACGTTTCGTCAAAAGATAGCAGAAAAAACGTTTTGACAAGGAACCCCCCCACCCACAAAAAAAAATAAATAAATAAATAAATTTCGCCAATGGATCACGCGAAGAATGTGGAATTAGTCATAATGTCGCAGGACCCCCCCCCCCCCCCCCCCTTTGCGAAATTCATCAAAAGGTCGCTGAAATAAATAAATAAATAAATTTTGCTAAAGCGTTGCAGAAAAAAAATTGCTAAAGGGTTGCAAAAAAATAAAATAAATTTTGCCAAAGTGTTGCAGACACAGTTGTATAATATAGACGCATGTGCGGAAAATTTTCCAAAAATTCGGAACTTTGTGGAAAAATTTTTTAGAAAAAAAAAAAACTTAATTTTTGTCCTTGTAATTTTTTTTTTTAAATACCGAAAAATTAAAAATATTCTCCAATTTTATGTACGATTTATTTGCCAGACAGATTATTATTCAGGGGTCGATGCAGGTTTTTATTCTTGGGGCCCATTTTGCGAAAGTAGAAGTTATTTTTATTAATTTTATTATATTTTTGTGAAAAATAACATTTTTTTAACGAAAGTTGAAATCCAGTTACTCAAATTTGAACCAAGAATTTATGAACAAAATCATTTTTTACATCCCCTTGCTAAAGTTTCGTAACCTAGTTTTATTTACAAATTACACATTTTAAAGCAGTTTTTATGAAAAAGAATGTTACGTAGGGGGCCTTAATTTATTAAAAGGAATTTTGTGAAGGGGCCTGTTTTATTAAGTTCATTTTTGTGAAGGGGCCCATTTTATTAAATTTATTTTTATGAAGGGGCCTATTTTATTAAATGGAATTTTGTGAAAGGGCCCTAAATAGGCCCCAAATTTTGTCTGCATTGACCCCTGTTATTGTTTGACAGACGTGATTCTGTTCCAAATTTTCAGAAAATTTAAGGCATTTGGTTTTGAAAATTTAAAAAAATCAGCCATCAGTCCAAAAATTCAGACATAAAAAGATACCACTGCGAATTTCAACAAATGGTTGCCGTAAAAACGCAAATTTCGTGAAAGGATCGTAAAAAAAAAAAAAAAAAAAAAAAAAAAAAAGAATTTCATAAAAGGAGTGCAGGAAAAAACGAATTTCGTAAAAGAATAGCGCGGAAAAAGCCTAAATTCTGTCAAAGGATTTAAAAAAAAAAGGAGCAAATTTCGTAAAAGAATCGCGGAAAAATGATCATCAATTGATCGGGGGGAAAAAAAAAAAAAAAAAAAAAATTTGTCAAAGGGCCACAGAAAAAGGTGTGAATTCCATAAAAAACGCAAGAAAAACACGAATTTCGTAAAAAGATCGCAGAAAAAACGCGAATTTCGTCAAAGGACTGCAAAAAAGAGAGCAAATTTCATCAAAAGCGTGCACGGAAAAAACTAATTTCTTAAAAGCATAATGGAAAAAAGCCCGAATTTTGTCAAGATTGTGAAAAAAATGCAAATTTCGTAAAAGAACGCGTAAAAAACTAATTACTTCAAAGAAGCGTGAAAAAAAATGCAAATTTCGTCAAAGCGCTGCGTAAAAAGTGCGAAATTTGTCAAAAGATCATAGGAAAATGCGAATTTCGTCAAAGGATTGCGGGAAAAAACTGATTTCATGAAAGGATCGCAGATAAAATGTGAATTTCGTCAAATGATCACAGAAAAAAAAAAAGAGAATTTCGTCAAACGGCCACAGAAAAAAATGATTTTTGTCAAAGGGCCACGGTAAAAACTCACCGGTCTCTTTAATGATGATACCTATGAATGGACCTCTCCCTACAAAATGTGATTTAGTTGTTTCAGTAGCAATGTCACATTATTTCTGCCCTTCTTATCATGGATTTTTAGCTTTATTTTTTTTTAACCAAAATAATTATTCTTTGATTAATATTAATTATTTTAAAATTTAAATGGTAATTACTTTAAAACTACTGTTTTTAATCCATATCGTTAAAATAACATAACACGGTATTTTACGTTATTAAACATTAAATTAATTTGCAGATAGTTTTTGACCCAATATTTATGTGCACAGAAAGTTTTTGGTTTTATAGAAGTCTGGTTGCAGAAAAAACACAAATTTTTCCAAAGGGTTACATAAAAAATGGAAGTCTCTTTAGAAAACAGCACATACACAAATATCTATGTTTATTATAACAGGGATAGTTTTTAAACTTAAAAAATATACCAAACTAACTTTTGAAATTTTGGGCTTAACCCGAACCCAACTTGCAGGAATTCACACTCAGCCTCAAATCAACCTGAACCAAAAACAGAGTTTACTCAACCTACAACAAAAATAATTATCGATTGTTTTAACAAATGTTAATTCATAGAAGAAACCATTAAATTTAAAATTTTATTAATTAAAAAAAAGGTCATCCTTTAAATAAACACAAAGCAAGTTTTTTTCCCAATATGAAATTTACTATGTAAATGTAATTGGTTTTATTAAATATTATGTAAAGTTGTTTTAAAAAATGACATTTTAATACCTTTAAACTTTGAAATATAAAAAGGTATTTGGCCAAACAGTTACTATTCGGCTAGCTGAATATTCAGTATTCGGCCAAATCACTATTCGGTACATCATTAAACCTAACTTGCTACTTTGAACAACACTCATAATCTTCAGTTTTAATTTTTAACTGAATTGTTTACATATCAAATACATGTGTGAATTATTAGTTCCTGCCACTTACTGAAATTAGTTTCTGCCTGATGATATGAAAAAGTAAAATGTTTTAAAATTTTACTGCTGTATGATATATTTCTCAAATCATTTTCATTTATTAATTTTTTTTTTTAGATTATGTGAAATTATGGCTAAATTGATCAGTCAGGGGAGGGGGTACATCATAAAAAATACCAGAAATTTTAGCGAACACAGTATTGACTAGAATAAAAAGACTGTTTTTACTGCAAAAACATTATCCCCCCCCCTTCCCCACACCACAAGATTCTTTGACAAAATTCATATTTTTTTCATGATTCTTTAGTGAAATTTGAGTTTGTTTTTTTTTACAATTCTCTGGCAATATTCGCATTTTAATGAAATTAGTGCTTTTTAACTTTTGACAAACTTTGTATTTTTTTTCCCTACCCCATTATGTGAAGATACTCGCGGGTTAATGCTATTCTTATTTGCATTTTGACATTTTGAATATATATATATATATATGTATGTATACATATAATTTTTTTTTTTTTTTTGGGGGGGGGAGGGGGGTTGGACATCTGAGCTTGATCCTCATGGCACTCATTTACTTTTTCAATTTTGATTGCAGAATTTTTTTTTTTTTTTTTTTTAGAGAAATTACTTTTACTTTTAGAATCTGTTCCAAAAATGAAAGTATTGTCTTAAAAAAAAAAAAAAAAAAAAAAAAAAAACATGCGATTAAAATTAAAGTAAATAAGGGGCACTGAAGATCAAATCAGCTATACAATGCCACAAAAAAAGAAAAAAAATGCAAATGAGATCAGCCAAAAACCTCCTCATAGGAATAGCACTCGAGTGTGGTCCCTCTCTACATCACTACTCAACAAGTACAAAACATTGACACATTTTCAAATTCATTTTTTAACAGAAAGATATAAAATTGGAAAGCTCGACTATGGTAGAGATTCAGAATTGAACTGTATTTACCATTTTGTGATCAATAAATTACCTGTTGAGTTATAAGCGTTTTTGATCACATGACAAGTTTTTCACTTCTGGGTGGTTTAGTGTTGGGGACACAGAAATTTTTTGATGTTTTTATGAGGTACCTCCAAAAAACTTTTGTCATGACAATGTCATGCTTCCAAAGGAGTGAGGTGGGTGGGGTTTATATGCAAGAACTAAAATTGAGTTAGGATGGATGCAATTTCTCCCTCCTCCTCGGTGTATGCTGCTTAATCCGACAACTCGAAGTTAGGTGTTAGCTCCGTAGCAGAAACTGTGCAGCACGGCAGCAGCGATGCAGGTTATTTTAGACCTTGCAGATTAATCTACCAGCCTAAAAAAATTCACCAAAAATTTACTTTGATTTAAGAGTTTTTGTATTTCTTATTAATTTTCTATGTGAAATGCAATTTCTGTTTATTTTATGGGTCACTATAAGTATTTAAGATAGTAGCTTGTTTCAGTATTGTTAGGTTGCAGATAAATTTTGGTTTGCTGCAGATGGACATCGAAAATTCTGCTATTGGGGACATTAGTTAGTGGAACTTTAGTTAGGGTCACCCGGGGTAAAATGGGTATAAAAAAAGCTTTTTTTTTATTTTAATGTTTCATAGCGGAAACATTATGAAATATTATCATGTTTTTGTTGAATATTTTTTACATTATGTACTTTAGGTCTAAATTCAACATAATTACCCATTTTATCTCAGTTCGGGGTAAAATGGGTATATGCTGGTTAAAGTTGAATTACATTATAATTAATGTATAGACCATTCAAAAGTTTTGTACCTTCATCCTCTGAATCATATGTAAACTGGGGCGAGGAGGGAAGACAAAAAACTGTCTCTTTCACTTTGTTTACATTTTTTTCTTGACAAATAAAATCTCTTATGAAACTAATAGAAATAAGATACAAGTACACACAAATCCTATCCCCCCCCCCCCCAAACTGTTCTTAATTTTCACCACATCAATTTACGTCCATGCTCTGAATCATGTTTCTAACAGTGTTTCATTTTAAAAGTCGTTTTTTTTTTAAATTTAATGCAGCTCAAAAGAAGATAGATATCAGCATGAGTATCTGTAGGAAAAAATGAGAAATTAAGTTAACTGAAAAATATTTTAAATCAAAAGCAATTTATAAAGTTAACTAGCTATAAGTGAATGAAAATTTATGTACAAAATATGTATATGGCAACGAATGGTACAGCTTGGTTGAGATAGACTTCCTGACAATTTGGGATGCCTCCACATCAGCAGACTTAGATAAAATGTAAAACTGTCTGCGAACTCAAATAATTTCTTTAAAATTTTCTGCAAAAAACGCCGTGCTCCTCCCGAGTGCTGTATTGCCGCCAAAAGCAAAAATGAAAAGTTATATACAAGCACATAAACATTCACTAAAATTTCCAACCAAATAAACTTTATATTTAAAAAGATTTGAACATTTAACATTTATTTTTTAACACAAAATTTATTTTTAATCTGTTAAATTAATCTGCAAAGCCTAACATAATCTGCAGCACCCGCGTCAGTGCTGCACTGTTTCTGCTACCGGCCCTGGCGGGAGGGGGAAAAAAAAAAAGGAATTGTACCCGCCGTTCCGGCATAAGCACCGCACTTACAATATTTTAAAGTTTTTAACTCGTATGAGCCGCGACGCTTCTTCCAAAAAATACTGTACTATGGTACATGGCAAATACTTTCTAGCAAACTTTTTTTTTTTTCTCCCGTTGAAAAATAGTCTACAGACCTTGTCAATAGTCTGCAACGTGCGTTACACCGATTCTTCGCCTGGTGTCTTGTTAATTGCTTTTTTTAAATAAAGAAACTTGTAAAAAAAAACCCCATCAAAACTGCCTGCAAACTTTGAAAATTTTCTGCGAACGGCGTTCGTCTATATTATCTCACTCTGCACATCAGCAATGTTGTCTTTCTCAAGGAAGACTTAATCCGGCAGATTACTTTGTTGCAAACTTTACAGTGTATTCATCTTCATAAAGGATATCAATAATAAGACCTGTAAATTCTTGAACAGACTTCTTTACACTGAATTTCACAACGACCCAGCCACCAATCATTGTATTCACTGCAGCGAGAACCTTTGGTTTAACTTCCTTGGATTGCTTCGACTCTTTTTACTGTTTATCCTGTTATAAGGGTGTATTCAGATCCAAACTGCTTATTTTCTGATTCATTTTTGCTTTCAAACGCCTCAAACTGGGAAATTCTCTTATTTAGAAACTACATAATGCGCCGTGCTTTTCGATTTTTTGATAAATGCAGAAAATATTGTCAAAGTGGGCATTTTGAACCGAATTTTCGGAAGCGGGAGATCTGGGAATGAAAAAAATGGTCATACAGAGAAAATAATTGTTTAAAAATCAAATTCTAATGAATTGAGCGAAAAATGAAATCACACGGCCTCTTATGCATCTCTTCAAAAATCACCCCAGCAAGTTCCATGTTGTTACTTTTAAAAATGAGTCTGAAAATGTCCCAGAAAATTTTGAGCTGTTGAGGGTGGAAAAATATTTTTTCGAATACACCCTTAATCCACCCAATTTAATAAAGTTAAAACATATGTTTTAATTTAATTTATGGCCGGAAATATGGTACTTTGATTTAATGTGATTTTTCAAAAATTGTCGGTTAACAGTGATTTTTAATGTTTATATTCCAAAGCGAAGTGCAGATAACAGATGTTCGCAACTAATTTATAGCCTAATTTCATATAACAAAGCACAATTTCAGTTTTAAACACAGGATCAATAACAATTTGCTCTCAAAAGTCTTTCAATTTTGATCAATTTTCATACATTCATATATTGACCTCAACTAGCATAAAAAAGATGGCTTATACCTATTTTACCCCATGTGACAAGAAATGCTATAAAATTTTTTTGAATAAATAAATTTACTCATTTTTTGAGTTTTCTATTAGAAAAATCCTTCTTTAAAATCCAAACAGTTTATTTTTTACGATCAAAAATGCTTATAACTCAACAGCTAATTTATTGATCACAAAATGGTAAATACAGTTCAATTCCGAATCACTTTCACAATACATAACAAATTCTTCCTGTAGTATATTTTTCTGGAAAGAGGTTTTTCATTCACTAAAAACACTTCGTTCTACTTTCTGAAAAACAAAATGACTGCTAAGCCCAGTATATATGTAGCTAGTTTGTTTTTACCAAGTTTAAATAACCCTTCTGACAGTCATTTCCCAATATGAACCAAAATTTAATTTTAAATAACAGAAATGTATCAAAACACCTAAAAGACAGTGGACAACCTCTGGCCCATTAATGGACAGGACAACCCATTAAAAAGTAATAAATATAATTGTTTTTATGACTGTACTTAGAAACAGAATTTAATGAATACACAGAATGAAACAAAATAGTTATTTTCAAATAAATTTAACAATTAGGATACCAGTTATTAATAAAATATTTGTGATAATCATTTACTGTTTCCATCAGTTATTGTAATTATAAGAAGATCGATGTTTTAATTATTTTAGATGGATAGTTTAAAATACTAAATATTAGGCAATTACAGCTATCAAATTATTGAAACGGGAATTTAAAAGGTATAATTAAAAAAAAGTTTTGGAATATTAGTGTTTAGTCTCACTATTTTAAGCAATTATTCTTCCAGAGACTACTTGATGTATCATTTATAATAATTAATATTACAAATATGAAAGAAATGATATTTTGAGTTGAATATTTTAAACACTAAATAAAATAATTTCAAAATAAAACTGTAGAACTGATGTTTGAGGCCACTGATCTGCAGATTTACTTGTTTCATGAATATTACCTATAACTTTCATTAATAGTATTACTTTTTGTGTGTGTGGCGGGGGGCTCAGAGGTGAACAAGGAAACATTTAAGACAGAAAATAGATTTTTAATAGCTTCTGTAACTTAATTGTTTTTATTTAAACGGAGAGGGATTAAGCCCTATGAGCCCCTCTTTGACTGTGCTCTTAAACAATATTTTCTGCTTCCTGGCTGATTTGATTGCCAGATTATAAAATATGCAAGGTATATATAAAAAAAGCATAAAATATTAAAATTTTATCAATCAATAAAATAACTTAAAAGCAGTTATTTATAAAAATTTTAGTGTTATTACATTCTGGTAAGTGCAATTTAAAAATTAAAAATTGATTACTTAAGTTTTCAGTTAAGTCAAAGGATTTTAAATGCATTATGAACGTTACTGAAATTGCATTTTTAGCAATGCTTACATGGGGTGTCCTTTACTGGAAATTGACTAATTAAGTGTTCCAGTAATGAACACAGACAGGTCTTAAAAATAAATGAAATTTTGTAAATGGCCGTTAGTACATAAAATTCTAAGTTTTCTATATCTACTCAAACAAAAACATTCAAATATTGCAAGAAAATAAAAAATATATAAATTAATTAAACAAAGCCATTTCTTCATTAAGATTTCTCTTCATTAAGATTTTCACAGAAAAACAGCGAAACTTTAAAACATTTTCTGCTTTTTGATGAGTTTGATTAAAAGTGTCAACAATAACCCAGTGCAAGGGGGAATTATAAAATAAATAATTAAAGATAAATATTTATCTTTTTTTTTTTAACCAAAAACATCAAGGGCTGTCCATTACTGGCACATCTACCTATTATAGAGATGGAAACAATTCTTTCGAAATTCTTGTAATTTTTCACAAAATTATTTACTACAAATTATAAAACATATTTTTGGTTGATATGATTCATCTGAAAAATTACTTTCACAAAATACTTAGTACTGTTATATCTGACATAAAGTTTGTCAATCGAAAAAGAAAACTTTTATTATTTTCACCTCCCCTCATCCCCCCTTGGTTTTACATGACGCTATGATCAGCTTATTTATTTATTTATCAACAAAGTAATAAACAGGACATTTTAAACGAAAATAAATAAGTAAAAAATAAAAGGGCAGAACAATTTTAAAATATAGAAGCATTTCTAAAATAAGCTGCCGGCAGTGACGCTGAGCGTATTCAGGAATCTTTATTTATTTATTTTTACAACAAATTAAGAAATGCAGGAGAATTTTTTCAAAATTTTAAAGCTTTATATGCTAGGGAGGCACAGTATGTGTGTAAATTAAGTTAGTGTGTATACGAAATCCGTTACCACGTGCTTCAAGATTAAAATAAAATCAGTACATACAATTCCACTAAAAACTAAGTATAAATTAAATGCTTTTATAAAACTTACCGAGTAAAACAGGTCCATCCTCTTCCTCAATGTTTCATCATTAAGTAAACTTCTTTAACTTCATGTTTACATTCGCCATCTTGTGAGGACAGGCGCGACGGCGAGACGAGACGAGACGAACGAATCGCAAAGAACGGCTCGGTAATGAGTGAATTTTTATCAAGTTGAGTTGTTTAATTTTAGCTCTCCTTGAGCACAATAGAAAAATAACAGCTGAAATCAAGTTGAGCTTAACATTTAAAAATCAACTCATTCACGATCCAATAAATTAGAACTCATTTTTGAGCAACCAAATCCACTCATTCGTTTTAAGAGAGTAGTTGTTAAAAGGATAAAAAGCTAAAAAGTAGCTTTTTTTTATCATTTTAGCATCTAGTATTTTTTAATTTTGGAAAACATTTGTATATAGGGAGATTCTCAAAAGGTGGGATCATTAGACGTTAACTATATGTAATTTTTAAAATTTTCAAATTTAAGGCCAATTGTTTTTAATAGTATAGTATATAAGTCTACAAAATTATACACAAACGACAAAAGACAGCAACTATTCTGGAAAGTTAATTATTAAAATATTTAATTAGCAGTTGTGTACGTTACAAATTTTGGACATTTTTTCGCACGTACGTTGCAGATTTTGGACGCTGCGCTTAGTATTTAAAAAATTCTTAAGACTAAGAATGTAGTAAATGTGTCCTATAATTGTATATGTATACACATATATATGTATAATTAAGTTTTTGTTATCCAGTAATAATAATAATAAAATCATATGTTAATCTCTGATATTAAAATATGTACTACTTTTTCAGAAGTAATATCTTAATTTCATAGGAATTACACATTATGCAAAAAACATACCTTTACATAATATTAGAAGTATCCAACATATAATTTATTCTTTTTTTTCTCCCCCCCCCCCAATAAAAAAACAACAAGTTATACTGCCATTTTTTTAATGCACATATCTATAACTTCTTTATCAAAAGAAAAGTCTCCTCTTGCTGTCATCGGGTGAGGTGGATTTGGTGATTTCAACAAAATATCTTCATATTTTAAATTTGTGCTGTCTTTTTTAGATGGATAACGAAACCTGTTATAATCAATGTTTGCCTGAGGAGTCAAAAAATTTATAGAAAATATTTGTTCACCATTATCAATGCTGATCTTTTCAATAATACCTGGCCATAAATTTTCATCATGAATTAATACAAAGTACCAGTCACCAATGTCAATCTATTTTCAACTGTGAGGAGTCAATTGCAGAAACAATATTTTTTTCACCAGCTTCACTGGTAATGCATTCTTGATTGTTTTTTACAGAGATTGTAAAAACCAGATCTATTTCTTATTTGAATAGTACCAAATTTGTTTGTCGTGTGTACAGAGTGAATCTTTTGAGTACCTTTAACAGTTTTCGTTGGCTGTCTTCTATACTTTGAATACTGTCAATTTCTGTTTTTTTTTTTTTTTGTTTTTTTTTTTGTTTTTTTTTTTTTTTTTTACCAAAGTCACAGCGCGAAGTGGCTTAAGCTTTTTATTTACCTTGCATTTTGTTGGGAGAGCAAAGAGGAAGAATGGAATTTTAAGGAGATGGCATTCTTAAACCTTGAATTTAAAAAAAAGAACTCAAGTACAATAATTTAACAAAAAAAAATATTTATTTTATTTTTTAAGATGTATGCTAGAATAATGGACTCTGTTATAATATATTTATTTATGTGAAAATTAAAATTATTAATGTTTAAATCGTTCCACGATTTAGACATTGTTATTAAATAATCTTTTGGGGTACATTTGCTACAAAGAAAACTTTGCAAAATACATAAAAACACGTAAGATCACTGAAGAATTACTTTTGAAATAAAAAAAAGAAGTTTACTATTAATATTAGAACCATACTTTTAAATAAGCATGTCCGAAATTTCGTAACGATCGCAGCGGTCGCCATATTGTGTCTATCGTTACACACATTAGTTGAGCATGCTTCAAGTCAAGTTATATTATTACACGTACTAGATACACTTTATTTATACAAAACACGGTAATTATTTACGATAAAACATTATAATAAATGTCTTTTTATACTTTTCAGGACACCAAATCATCTTTAAAAATAAATTTACCGAGAATAAAATCGGCGTTTCCATCGTTACCCGATTCGGACATTCCACATTTAAGTGCATTTATTGCAAAAAAATCTTATAAAAACACATACGAATAATTTAAATTTTTTTAAAGTTAGATAAAAGAGTTTAAAGTACTTGATGTATTTTTCGTGGAAATGATAGCTTTGTGGCGTACGTTACTTTTGGACATAACAAAATACAGAAAAATTCTTTATAGAAAAGTCCTTCTATCTTCAAAAAAGCAATAAATCAGCCTGCCATCTCTTAGCGAAATTATCAAAAAATCATCCATTTTTTGCCCGTTATGCATTCGTTGTTTACAATTAGAACCACCTGGAAGCAAGTTAAAACTCCTTTTCCTGGTGGTACATTGGAGCAGTTAACGTTATGAATGTTCAAAATTGGCCTCTTTAGCATAAAATAATAAAATTTTAAGATATTTATACAAAGCTTTTACAATAAATTATGTCATTTTCTGTCTCTGAATAGAATTAAAAACTCAGTGTAAAAAAAATAAAAATCAAAGTCAATGATAATTAAAGTTATTTTTAAAAGACTTAAAGTTATGACGTGTGTCCAGTGTCCATCTTTTGAGAATCGCCCTATATTTTATCACACTTATTTAATAATGTGCTTTGATGAAGTATTTTTGAATGTTTTCATGTTTTTATATTCTATACGCCTTCAAAAAATTCCATTAAATTATTAGGTTAATTAAAATTAGTGAAATTAATTAGTTAGAACTGAAAGAGTAATAATAAGAAGTATTAGTGAAATAATAATAATAGAGTCGAACCCCGTTAATACGCGCCCCGCTTAATACGCTAAACCGCTTAATACGCGAATTTTCTTCGGTCCCTTGGAATACGTCTATCTTATGCATGTAAAAAACCCTCCTTAATACGCGTACGGTTGATACGCGAATCCGTTTAATACGCGAAATTTTATTAGTCCCTGGCAAGAAAAACCTATGTTTAATACCCGAATGAGCTTGGTTCGAAACAGATGAGGTTTTAAAGGGAATATTTTCCCAAGTATGATATACGACAATTCTCTAAACTGGGAATGCTTTTTTTCTGTCAAAATTTAATGCAAATATGAAAAGCTTTACTAAAAATATCAATTTCAACCTCTTTCTTTTAAAGAAGAATTCTTTCCTGGTCCCGATTTCTTCCTATAGTCAAACAGGTCAGGAAGTGAGAAGAGAAAATTTTACTGCTAACGAGCGCATTGTAAAATAAATAAAAATGCTGTTTTTCCCCTGACCAGACAGAGCCTGAAGATGTCGAATAACTTTACTAAAAATATCAATTTCTACTTCTCTCGGTTAAAGGAGAATTATTTCCGGCCCCGATTTCTTCGTATAGCCAATCAGGTCAGGAAGAGAGAAAAGAAAATTTTACTGCTAGCGAGCGCATTGTAAAATAAGCAAAATACTGTTCCCCCTGACCAGAGAGAGCCTGAAGATAACTCCCCCGATAAGAAGCAAAATGCGAACCTTTCCATTCACGATGGAAAAACAATCTGACACCCCCCCCCCCCTCCTGACTTCGGGCGGTGGCGAACCCATAGACTGTGCTGCAATCGCAGATTAAACACTTGAGTCTTCCCTTTCGCTGCCTGGTCAGTGCTGTGATATCTTACAAATGAAGAGGGTCGCTTGTCGCTCCCAGTTGTATCTAGTCTACGATATCCAGCTGTGCTTTTAAAATTAAAATAAAGTCTATACCATGGCGGAAGGAGCGAAACATATTAAAAGAAATGCTCTCTCCATCACTGAGAAGTTACAAATTATAAATCGTTACGATGCCCAGGCTGTCTAAGTCTGCGTTCGCCAAAGAAAAAGGCATATCGGAGTCAACTTTAACACGTTGAATGCCATGTCAGTCACCGGTGACTGACACTGATATTTCCGTTTAGGCCGCGTCAGTCATCGGTGACTGACACTTATAGATTCTGTAACGGGAGTCTTATTTCGTGGCCTAAACGAAAAGACAGACAAAATAGACTTGGCATTCAACGTGTTAAGGACATTGTTAAATAATAGGGATGCCATCGTTAACCGAGCTGTTGTTGGGTGAAGAAAGAACAAGAAAATAAAAACCGCCAAGTTTAAGGACATGGAGAAGGTCATCCACGAGTGGTTTGCTCAAGCGCGCTCTACGAATATCTCAATAAGCGGCCTGCTAATCCCCAAAAAAGACTTCTGAAGTCGCAGCAAAAATGGGATTGCTAGATTTCAATGCCTCAAATGGGTGGCTGGGTCGAATTAAAGCTCGCCACGGAATATAATTCAAGCAAGTGTGCGGCGAGCCAGCTGCCGTCAACAAAAAGGACGGCGATTGTTGGAAAACAAATGTGCTTCCGCAGCTTGTAAAAAAAAATACTCAAGCCGCAATATTTACAACGTGGAGGAATTTGGACTTTTTTACAAAATGGCACCCAACAAAACAATGTCTATGAAAGGAGAAACATGTCATGAGGGTAAACTAAGCAAATATCGTCTTACTGGTCCTCTCGGTGCCAACTCTGATGGATCAGACAAGTTAAAGCTGCTGATCATAGGGAAATCACGCAACCCTCGATGATTTAAAAATGACGAGACTCTTCCCTGCCTATGTACGATACTCAGCGTAGAGGTAGATGACGGGCAACCTTTTTTCATTACGGGTTCATAATTTTGAACGGCGTATGGAAAAGAATCCCGCCATGTGTTACTGCTTGTGATAACTACCCTGTGCGTCCAAAAGATAACGAACGCCTGAAGAATGTTCAAGTAGAATTTTTTCCTCTAAATTCGATCAGTGTCACTGAGCCAATGGACCAATGAATAATTAACAGTGCCAAAGTAAATTACAAGACTCGCGTAGTACGACGATACCTTCACTAAAGCAGAACACGGCAGCAACCCTTCTTGCTACGAGTGTCGTCCTATTACTGTCCTCAACGCTATGCACATGCTTAGCCCAATATGGGAGAGTATCACACCAACGACGATTGCAAATTGTTTCCGCAAAGCGGATTTCGGAGATAGCAAGGACATCATTTATAAAGAGCAACCTTGCACCCTGATGTTGAAAAAGAATGGATTGACGCATAAGAAACTGTAGGGGAAGAGTTTGCCGATTTAGACACGTTCATTAATATCACAAAGATATAGTCACCATCAACCTCAGAAGTCTGGATGATATCATCTCCTCGCCGATGTAACTGCAACTGATAAACCGGATGAGAAGCAAGAATAGGATGAACCTGCACTCCCGGCCCCATTCCCATTCTCCCAAATTAAGGAAGCGTTCAGTTTTCTCAGACAGTATACGTCGTCACTGGACGAAGAGACCTCGAAGAGTGAGCTTTACCATCACTTGAATAGGTCTGAAAACATACTGATTGCGCGACCACATGTCAAACAGGCAAAAATTGATAGCTACTTTGCCAAAAAGTAATTTTTGTCATTGTTAACTTTATTAAATTATAACTTTTATTTTTTTATATTGACTTTTATGATTATCAACACTATTTTTTATTTGCTCTGTATAGCTAAAAAGGATTTTAATTTTCTTAACATTAGTTTTAGTTAATATGGTTAGCAGAATTTTTTGTGTTCGTTTTGGTCAATTTTATGTGTTACATAGCTGCCAACTCTTCCACTTTTTCAGACTACAAAAATTTAATAGAAATTTTTGCCTTATTTAATAGGCACATTACGGCGATTTAAAAAATTAAAATTTTCCATAAAATTTTTGTGGTCTGAAAAAGCGTAAGATGTTGGCAGCTATGGTGTTATACATAATAAATTTAAATTTGAAAAGACTTATAGTATTTTTACTTAAGACAATGACACTTATTTGAATGTCCAGCTTTCGAACGTTTCTACTTAATAAACACATAATGATTAAATCAAATACAATGTTATTTTATGTTTTAAAAACTCTAAAAATTGTCAAAAAGATATATTTTATCCGTATAGGTTGTTATTAGATGGACCACTGGACGAAAATTCGCGAACTTCAGTTAATACGCGAACCTGTTTAATACGCGAATTTTGATCGGTCCCTTGATTCGCCTATTAACGGGGTTCAACTGTAATTAAAAACAAAAAATTAAAATCTTTAGCTGTTTTTTTATCGTCATAAACTTTCATATACTATAGAAACTTAATTTCCATTAAATTCATTAGTATATATAAAATAAAAAAATAATACTATTGTACAGTTGCGAAACGAAATACTTAAAAAAGGCCGCCAAATTAATAGATTAATTAAAATCAGTGAAATTAATTAGTTAGAACTGAAACAGTAATAATAATAAGTATTACTGAAATAATAATACAAATATTATTAATACTACTAATAATAAAAAACGAAAAATTTAAAATCTGAAGTTGTTATTTTAATTGCCATGATTTTCCTAAAATTCATCAGTACACAGAAAATAATAAAATTAATACTATTGTACGGTTGTGAAACGAAGAAAGACAGCTGATGGCGATCACCGAGTCGAACATTTGTTGGCTGACAGGTATGCTAAGATTTTCAAGTTATGCAGTCGTGTGTTCATTACTGGTGTAAAAATGTGTGTTGTATCTAGGGTTGACAGATTGTACGTTTTCCCAGTAAATTTTACGTTTTTTAGTGTCCTTTAGGCCTATCGTACGGTGTACGTTTAAATTTGTCTCGTACAATGACTTCTTCCGTTTTTCTACCACATCTTTCCTTTGATAGTTTCAAGAATTTTTTCTTTTTCAGTTTGCTTTAAGATTTCACCTTTTGCCAAAACAAAAGTTACACACAAGGACATCAAGTGTAAAAATGGCTTGTTTCAGTTCAGGATGACAAAAATCTTGGAAAGTTGTGGAATATGAACAGTTCATTCGCAAACTCTTGAGAAGCTTTAAATCATCTGAACTTGACATTATTATAGACAAAGTATCTACATTATATATATATATATATATTTTATTTTGTATATCTGTATCTTAAATGTTAACATTTTATTTGATTTACTATCTTCTTTTATTTTTAAATACTAACATTTATTTTTATAGGGTGCCCATTACTAAATTTTTCATGATCATCATTGAATTGTAGGGTGTTTTGTTCTTACAATTCAATTAATTTTTCATTCATAATGAAAAATCATTAAACAATGTTAATAAAACAATGTAATACGAATACAGTTGGACAATAATGATTAAATAGATTAATTAATAACAACTTTTAAAACAAATTTGTTACCAAAGACATTACTAGTACATTCTACATAGTTTTGCTTGGTATAAAAAAGGACGATAGCACAAGCACAAAAAACCTAAACTAACTAGCGTCAATCAATATCTTCCGTTTCTTTCTAAGTTAAATCTGGCAACATTAGTTGTATCCCTTAATAAAATCTGTTTGACTGCTTGTTTTGTTAAGGAGGAATTTCGAATTATAGCAATGAAAAAAACCTGGGATTTTGTTTAGGTGAAATCATTTATTTTCTTACATTTTATGTTTTTATGAAATAGTTGTATTAAGGTTGCCAGTTTGGCCTCCATTTTTATTCAGAAAATCCAAATTCTTACCAGAAATTAAAAGTAGTATATTTTGCCTAATTTAATGACAGATATTATGTGCTTACATAAAGTAATGACATTTTTTTAAAATTTCAGGTGTGAATTGGAAATTTCGAATTAAAAGTGGAGATCAAACTGACAACCCTGAGTTGTATGGTACGAGATAATAAGAGTGGTATACCACTCTTATTATCGCGTATCTCTTTCCCACGTATACGTGGGAAATGTCACAACCTAGTGAATTAGATAAATGAAAATGTAATAAAGACAATTGACCCACATATTTACAGATTATTAAACATTCACAAACATATTTTAAAAAATGTAGAGGGGAAAAAAAACTTTATATATATATATATATATATATATATATCGTGTGAAAGCTCTCGTAACGCTGAACTCAAAAATACATTTCTTTTAATTTTAGGTATTATATTTTTAATGATATCGTCGAAAATGTAGTGCAAAAATATCCCCCCCCCCCCCTGCCATCTATTTACGAATCTACTGAAACTAAAATTATGAAAAAATTAGAGGTAGTAGGCGTTAACTTAAACCTTGCAGGAAAATTATAACGATTACCCTAGGTAGCATAGTTTTTGAGAAAAGCGCATTTTTCCGCTACACACAAATTTCGATTTGCGGGCATTCAGGAAACGTGTTGAGTAGCGCTGGAGGTACCTATCGTAGCAGAAGTTAAAAGCATCGTTGATAATGATTTTTGAAAAATGATTTTTGAAAAATATCGCCGGTAATTAGCCGAGATATTAACACTTAAAGTTACGAACGTCGGACATACATAATGACAGGGCCGGCGTACTCTATGTACCATCAGCTTTTAAAGCCTAGATTACAACTTTTAATGATATATTTGTGTAATGCAAAGTCCAGTAGCAGTATAAAAGGAATAAACGTCAATTTAAAAAAAAAACTTATTTAATTAGAATTAATTACATAAATACTATGGGATTCGCGACTACTTTCCATTGAGTGGATCTCTCAATACTTATCCTGTGTCTTTAAAAGTTAATTAAAAACCTATCTGGGAAAACGCGGCACGGACCAAGGTGACGTTGCAACTTTGCAACCTCCTTTCGAATTGCGCTTAGCACAATGCCAAGTTTAAACTTTGAACAAGGGTTTTGTTTTAGCTACACTGTAAAAAGAAAAATTTATTACCACGCTAAATTTAGTTTTATGAAACGCCAAATGAAGTTTAAATATGCACTACTTGTATTGACAGTACCGCATTATGTTCATCAAAGAAAACAAAAACAGATTATGATAAGATTAAAAAAAGTTATACAGAATAACAATATTTGATATTATTTAGGTTTCATATCTCTTTGAACTTTTATGGGATACCGATTCATACTTTGGGGCTATTACATATATAACGTTATGAACATTTTGCTAATATTGGACTCCCTCCCCCCTTACGATATCGTACGTTATCATTTTTTACGCCCCCCCCCCCGGCCATCCGATTATATCGTTATTAAGGTCTAAAAGTCATTTTATTTTTAAATTACTTTTATACGCTCTTGCAGTGATATACATATATGATTATACATTTATTAGTTGCCGATATCGTTATCAATGTCTAAAAATTATTTTATTTTTTGATCATTTTTCTTTCTTTTTATATGCTTGCATTGATACACATATGATTATACATTTATTTTTTGCATACTTTACGATTTCAAGAAGTCAATAAAATTTCAATAAATGAAATAAATTTATATCAAATAACATCTAAAAGAGTTAGTTACTATTTAAAAGTATTTAATAACACCATATTGTTACATAATATATTCAAAAATAATATTGTCTTCTTGCCGGGGTGGTTAAAAGCAGAATTTATCAATACAAGTCTGCCACAGGCGACTAATGTTTTAATTCTACCTTACACCACTTTCTCAAAACAAAAATTATTGACATACTGTTCGAGACCATTTGCAACAGCAATATACTGTACAAAATCTGTTTTTTTTCTTTTTTTTTTTTTAATGGAGGTGCGCGAACGGAATAGAAAAATAGTCGCTTGTGGCAGCCCTGTCAATAAAACAGTGGATAACATTCTTTGTCTTTCTTTACTGGTACACGCAAGTATCATTTTCTACATATTCTCTATCAACGAATTATATGCGCATATTATATGCGAACAGGAAGGCCAAACATTGGCGTATTCCAAATTTTGGAATGAAATGATTTTATAAACATTTAACGGCTGTAATAATAGCTTTGTATTTGAATAAAAACATATAAAAATAATAAAGGTAACAGGCTTTTTGGATGTAAACAAAAAGTTTCTGAAAAAAGAAAAGTTTGGTGGGATTAAAAATGATAACGATATCAAAAAACAAACCCCCTCCCTCCTCCCAGAGATATCTTACGAAAACAAGTGCCAGATAACCCTCTGAGCGCGAGTAATACTCGCACTTGACCGTTTATTTTTACATAAATTGAATGAAGCCATTATTCTATGATGATGTGATTAACAACATATCATTATTTATCCCCCGTTTTAAAAATAAAATTTTCCTTCCACCATTAGAATTAACTGAAACTTCTTTACTATTTAAAGAATATATTTCTTCTTCTGTTTTGCGCTTAACCCTTTCCGACGCAGTGATCCTACGTCAGGACCACCTAATTTTAATACCAAACTTACCAGCGGCACCAAGAATATTTTAATAAAATTTTGCTTTTAGAATGAAAGTTTAAAGTAATGAGTTTTTTATTTCTAAAAAAGTCGTTTGCCGATTCCGGTGACAGTCAATCATTTCATCATTTTACGAACAGAGTTGCTCTGTGCCGGAATGGGCTAATGTATAAGATTCATTTTAACTTTCACAAGTTCTTTCTAGCCGTTAATAAAATAAATCAAAAACAAATTAACCTTCTAATCCTAAAATCTCCAACAAGCATGTTGCATACTATTCGTTTCGTTAACGACAAATTAAAAGAGATTCTCTGATCCTTTGCTTTTTTGCCATTAGCTGAAACATTTATTATTAATTTTCATATTGTTAGTCATAATCAATACAAAGGATTATTTTGGTCTTAAGATCTACTCTGCTTATGTTAAAGAAGGCGTTTGGCATCCATTAATTTCAAAGTTATTATTCCTAAAAATAAATTTTCCATTGCTCAACCTTGACATCGAATAAGTACATCAAAATTTCTGATACGCCAATTAGCAAATTGCTTGGCAGGATTGAAGTTCAAAATTACATTAGATGAGGTATTCTGTAGAATACCTCATACGATTGTTTTGGGGAAAATATGATTGTTTTGGGGCCCCCATATTTGGCTCGATGCACTTGTAACAATATCTGACAACTGTCGATGACTCGCACTCTAATACTGGTTTAAACAATAACTCGTATTGTCGGGTCCCTTTCTGACTCTGCTGTTGCAGGGCTGTTATGCTATAGGTGACAATTTTTCATTTCTATTTCGCACCACTTTTTCAAACAAAAATCTTCTACTGATGCTGCATTTCGCAGGATTTACACTATTTCCGCAGTAGCTCTATCTCAAGAACTAATGCACACATTTTCATCAAACTTCAGATTCAGTTAGTCCTTGATATGAAATGATGCTGACTACGTGTTGGTGTAAATCGCCAGATAGGTGGCGCTGCTTTGCTGCATTTAGCACAATTTCCTTAATAGCTCTATCTCAAGAACTAATGCACGAATTTTCAGCAAACTTCAGATTCAAGTATACCTTGATTAATATTGCTGCTGATTATGTGTTGGTGCAAATCGCTCAACAGGTGGCGCTGCTATGCTGCATTGGTCATGATTTGCGGGATAGTTCTATCTCAAGAACTAATGTACGAATTTCCCCCAAACTTCATATTCAGTTAGACGTTGACATACGTTGATGATGATTAGGTTCTGGTGTAAATCACCCTATAGGTGGTCGTTCTATGCTGTATTTTGCTGGATTTATACGATTTCAACGATAGTCATATCTCAAGCGCTAATGCACGGAATTTCATCTTTTTCGAATCCTTATGATGAGCATAGATTGCCATTTAATTTTGGCAAAGTGATAACGAATTTTGAAGCATTGACATGCATGAGATAGAAGAAAGTTTTGGGATTGGCACATTCGACTAGTAGCGGTGCAAATAGAATTAAAAAATAGACGCCTGTGGCAGAGCCCTACTATTGGAAGTCTGCTTTATTAAAAAAAAATTGGACTGCAATATATGTATTTTAGTTCCTGCCATCTATATTAACTTATCAAGAACGTATGTCGAAACCGGGATTTTTATTAATATTTACCTACAACGCTAAATCTCAACTAAAGCTTCATTTAGTGCAACAACAATTTTTGATCATGATAAATCGTTAGTATAAACTCCCAATCAAATAATTAGTTTTTTTCTTTGACAATATCGTGATTAGGATGTATGTGGTGTTTCCCCCCTTTTTTTTGGCCGACTGTATTTTTCTCACCAAACTTTTGTAATAAGTCCTTCTTATCCTTCGTTTATTGGGCGTATAATTTTTCGTATTTTTTATGGCTTTTCAATAAGTCTACACTAGAAATGTCAAACCTCTGTCACATGTGGCTTACCCACAAAGCGCCTACTATGCTTTTGGCCACTAAAAATTAAAGTTTGTACCATTTTAGAATTCCTATCGATGTCTGTTCCCAATAACATTTTATTAGTATGTTGCTTTGCTATTATTATTTTTATACTTGTCTAACGTAGAAAAGTATATACCTTGATTGAAATTAAACTCCATAATGTAAAGTGTAAATAAAAATTTTAATATTATTATTAAATATTTTATTTCATATTTTTTCCGGTACGAACATTCATTATCCTTTAAAATGCGAGAAAAAAAGATTACAGTAGTACTACATGTTTTCATTTGTAATCCATTTTATAATTTCTCGTTTATGTTTCTTATTTTGGCTCTGAGTAAAACGTCAAGCATTTTATTATCTTCAGGTATTTTAGAATGTGTTTCAATGACGAAAATAGATCAAAGTACAGTCGTGGAAAAAAAAGTAAACGCCCCCTACTAACTTCTCAACAAATTATCGTAGACGAAAGTTACTGGTATCGAACGATTGGAAATAAAGTCTACTTTTAAATGATGTATATAAAGTTTGCTTAGGGGGCCATCTACATATTAAAACGAATCCAAACTTCATTTTTTTTCAATAACAATACCCAATTTTAACGAGATATTTCAAATCTTTGGTTCAAACTATGCTTAGACACCACATTTCAAGTCATTTGAATGATAAGTTTTTGAATTATAAACATTTGAAATTTAGTTCTCCTAATGTTAAATTACATTTTAATATTTTTATTTATATCTCCTGAAATTATGCTCCTAATGCGCTAATTTTTTGTGTAGCAATAATACTAATATACCCAAACATAAATACGTTGAATTTGCAATTTTTATAATTTTATGATATGAATTAGGAATTATGAAATTAATATTCGAAAAAATTATGAATTGCAACCTACAGTTTTTTTGATGGATTTAGATTTATTAAGTCCTGCTTTATGAAAATCCAAAATTTCACATTTTTCTTCCAAGTAGTTTTCAAATTATGCTTAAAAAACGGCAAAATGATGGCTTAAGGGGCCGTCTATGACAGAAGTGACTAAATATTTTGAAATTCTGCTGCTGTCCTGTAATCTAGCAGGCTTCATTGACTGCTTAAAGTGCCTTGATCAAGAATGGAGCTCTCTCGGTTAACAATCGATTACCGAACTTCAATTTGGATACAACACTTAAAATACGCTGGTTTTAAAATAATTAATTTCTCGGAAACGTATCGTACTAATTGCATAAAAATTTGTTTTTAGGCTAATTGAAGGGTGTAGAGTTCATTTATGCTGTCAGAATTGTGTACTGCTATTGAAAAAAACAAAGTTACGGTTCGTTTTAATATGTATAAGGCCCCCTAAGCAAATTTTATATACATCATTTAAAAGTAGAGTTTTTTCCAATCGTTCGGTACCAGTAGCTTTCTTCTACGATAATTTGTTAAGGAGTTAGTAGGGGGTGTTTACCTTTTTTTTTTCTACGACTGTACATCTTTTAATTTTATTGTCCAGTTTCTTGTTTTCTGTGTGGCAGGGGCGTAAAATATAATTTTTCTAGTTTTCTTCAAACAATGCGGATCATAGAGGAATTTTCACGACATCACACGTTGTATGCACTCCAAATTCCGTGCGTAAACAGAAACAATGCATTTTGCAAGAAAGTAACAGTAAAAAATCCTTACACTGTTAACAAATTTTTGGAAGTATTTCTGAAAATTTATTGACCTGTTTTCGCTGTTGCATATTTAAAAAGGAAACCAATGTAATTATAACGACTATCTCGTTATATATGTTTGCGTTCCATTCCCCCCCCCCCAGCAGTTCAATTAAAATTCTGTTTAATAACTTATTTATTTTAAGTGCACTATAGTCAAACAGTGCAACCCCTAAATTAAATTCAACATTTAAAAACTAAAGCGATTGTATTAATAGCCCTTCACATTTAAATTAAATTATTCTAGTTGCTCATCTCTTTAATAAAATAAAATCAGTGATTCAGTATTCCATTTTTACTTTGTGAGTCTCTCACACATACGATTTAACCTTGTAGAAAAACGTTACTGCTGGCTATTAAAAACTAAAGCATTTTAGCTTCGGGCATTTCCTTATTTGGGCATGAATATAACTCATCATTTAAAATCACTTAACATGCAATCTATTCAGTAGAATTATTTTCGCACTACTCTTTGACAGTCACACCCTTTTGTTCCTATGTATGTCAATTCTGTATTTTTGTGGTAATTCACGTGGGTAATCTTTGATCTAACATCTGGTCTAGAAAAATACATTCTCATGCCTTTTCGCCTAACGAAATCGGTCTGTTACTATGCCTTATCCAGAAACACTTTTTATTTTTTTTACATTTAACCGCAGCTGTATCAATGTACAGATTAGACTGCGCCTATCATGATTCAGGAATTTTAGCAACCCACGATCTGGCGCCCCTACACAATTAACATATGGTAGAAGCCTACCGTATGTATTTGGCGAACCCATACCAGCCAATGTTTCCCTCGGCCTCTTGTGCATGGCGCAAAAATACTTGTAGATTGGCGATATTGTAGTCCGCCAAGCAAGAAAGTTGTAACCACGGTACTTAGAATACACGGTAGGGTCCATGAGTGAGATGCGCAGTAGATCGTCCAGTTCGTGACGTCACTGGCACCCATCGTTCAAGCTCTCCCTGTGTTTTTCCTTTTATTCGCATTGCTCTCTTTCTCTTCCTGACAATAAATGTTATTATTACTATTTTTTTTTCATATGATCATTTTATGTCTTATTTTTATTATTAGTTTTTGAAAAGGATTTGACATTAAACTAATTAGTAACGCATTAATTCTTCTAGCTATTCCAAAGGAATTTCATTTCATCGTTTTTAACACATACTATAGCATGAAAACCATTTGCTGCACGCATGCAAAAGATCAGATAATTTTTGCATTTATTATTCAAGAGTATTTTCAATTTACTTTAAAGAAACAGATTTGTAAAAGAATTTAAAAGCAAAACAGCTTAATTTTAAACCAAACCAAATTGTAAGATATAAATCAGTTTCCGTATGAAAATTTTCAGCTCTACTACTACTTTAGTATTACTTTTCACTAATGTTATTGCTGAAAAATTAAAGAAAGAAGAATGAGTTGCCGAGATACTTGAAAGGAAATAAACTTTTTCTTAAATAAAAATGAATGTGATCAACAAGATAAATTCAATCCTGATTTATTTCTTCTCTCTTAATAAGAACAATACAGTCACTCATATATCGCTATTAAATCATTCAGATATTAGATTAAATAAAAAAAAAATTAAATAAAAAAATTAAGCTAAATTAAATAAAAAAATATATGTATATCAGATGGTTAGGGGGAAAATTTTGCGATGTAGTATGTAAAAAAAAAAAAAAAAAAAATTCTCGTTGTAAAGAAATTATGAAACAATATAAATTCCAGTTTTCTCAAAATTCTATTTTTAAAATAAAGTTGCATATTCAGAAGAGGTGTATGTAAGAGATAAACTTAAATATTCTTCGCCTAGTGAAATCGTTGTGTTACAATTCCTGAAATTTATAGAAATTAGTTTTAGTTTTGAGTACTTATATAGTTAAATGTACCCAAAACTAAAGAAAAATAAAATAAACACTGTAGTATGTTCTTTTTTTTTTTTTTTTTCGATAAAATGTAAGGGTTTGTAAGCAATATGGGACTTTAAATCAAAAACTTATATCAGATTTATAAACAGGTATCGATCTAGAGGTTTCAAAAATGCATATTGTGAGAATAAAAATATGTTGGTATAGCAATAGAATAAAAACTCAATTTTTATTTGAAAATATAGTCCCTAATTTTTATTTATTTTAAGGTATTGAGATAATCCATATAAAATAATATTCCACTCACAATTTGTAATTTAAATTTTTTCTGATAATATTTTAGTGCGTATTAAAAATTTAAGGATGCATATATAGTATATTAATCATAAAAACAATATTTGATTGTTTAAAAATTTTTAACCGTAATATCGTAATATGACATCTATTTTTTTCTTCAAATTTTGAATGTTATACAACCTAGTTTTTGTTTGACTTTGAGAGTTAGACACTTGATATTTACTGAACCGGAAGCTCAATACCTAGATTATAACTTAGATAGACTTGACATCGTGTTAGTTAATCGCAGAATCTTGTGTGCCAATGATTATTCTATTCCTAAAGTTAAAAGTCGTACGGACTTATAGTTATTAATATTTTGATACCTATTTTAACTTATTTTCTAATTATTCGTAAATAAAGTAAATTGTTTATTTTAAAACAAAAGTTGTTCTTTCTGAAATTGCGCTACCCTTTCTCACATAAGAGTGGACGTAACAATATGTTCTCTAGAAAGACTATGTAGAAAGACTATTCTTCTGATATTTTCAATAATTTTATAATTTAAATTTCTGTATTAGTGTATACAAACATTTAAAGAGTTTTTTTTATTTTTTTAATTATTATTATTATTATTATTATCTAAAACGTTATTTAAGCTATTACGGCTATTTAAGAAGTTTTTTGTGTTCTTTGTTTACTCGTTTCCACTGCAAATTCTCAAACACAAAAATAAACGCATTTTACAATACTTTTTGTCACCAAATTGACAACACATTAATGTGTTGTGAATTAGAAAACTACATATACAAATTATTTTTTGTGTTGTGATTGTGCTCTTAATATGGTGCAAAAGTGTTGCTATCTAGAAATGTGTTCTTAATATGTTGCAAAAGTGTTGCTATCTAAAATGTGTTCTAAAAATAGTGTTGTTAATTGTGGTGATGAAAATATTTTCTCATAAAAGTGTTGTGCTGCACAACACTTTGTCACCAAATTAACAACGCATTGTAAACACCACACAATTTAGAACACTATAAAACAAAAGATGTAAAAAACTTTTAAAACACTTTCTACATGGTTCCTTTAAAATAACACACACACACCTTAAAACATACTATTTATTAAACATTTATAACGCAATTTTAAAAATGAATGTTTTGAAAACACATTTTCTCCTCTTGTAATTTTTAACAACACTTTTTTCAAAATCTTTTTATTTGGCACAACATATTCGCAACACATTCACAACAGAATTGAAAATTAGTTTAGTTAGAAGTGTTAATTATTATGTTCAGGTAGTGTTGCAAAAGTGTTTCACGAATTTGCAGTGTTGTTATTACACATTTTTTTTTTTAATATTTATAAATTCGAAAAAATCACAAGTATCAATTCAAAAAAGCTTTTCTTACATTTATCTAAAGTTGCCCTGAAAATGCTATAATATTTTTTAATGCCCGTGTTTAAGTACATAGTACTATAGAGTTTTTTAGAGTTATACTCGTAACTTTTAAAAACATTATTAGATTCGTTTTATGTTTTTAGAACATTAAATAGGGATTTAAAAAAATGTATACAATTATAAATTTTAATAACATATAACTTTATGAGAGTATAATATATATATTTTAAAATATACAACATATTTATAAGTGCATTTTTTCAAAAGTTTTATGAATTGAAGCAAACATTTTCCGAGTTTTCTCAAGCTATTTCGTATTAATGCGAAATTGCAAAAATGTTATGAAAAGACGGTGTCTAAAATATTGAAATACAACAGAGCAGATAAGAAAATTGCTTTTTTTACTTATGTGTTTAAATAAAATAATGATAATTGTGGCGAAAGTTAATACTTCCAAATAACCAAATGAAAACAGAAGATTTACGCTTTAAAAAACTCTAAAATGTTTAAGTAGTAGATGTTCGAAGTGTCACACACCTCAGTAATATCATACACGGGATATTAAACAAATGTTGAACATATTTTTTTATGAAACGGAAAGCTTTATACAAAGCGAGAAGTACGTTACCCAAAGACTGGACTTGGGTACCAGTGACGTCAGAGGGAGAAACGAAACCTGCGCGTGAACCCTACCGAGTGTTCTACTTACCGTGGTTGTAACTGTATATTCAATTCATTCCTGCTCTGTCTCTAGCCTCGTGATGTCGCTTTTTTAAGAAGAGGCTCTTACTCTTCACCGTGTACCTCTCCCTTCGGCTTTCATCATGAAAATAAAGAAAGTCTTCGTTTAACAAATTGGAGTTTTTTTTTTAGTAAGTCCTGGTTGTTCATTCACTATACGTAGTCTAATAACGGCCACCTCTGTATGATAACGGAATCTTCTTCATAGTAATTAGTAATGAAAATATTTTAGTTTTAATTTTGGCTCTATTGTGCGTTAAGTTTAACTTCTGTGGGTGCGAAAAGTGCCGAAAAGACATTGAACACAAGATTCGTACGCATTAAGGGATTCAGGGGATTTTAGGTGTTTAGTACCACTAAATTTGTAAAATACTGGTCGCTATATCTCAAAATAGAATTATTGTTTTCATTAAAAGTTATATCCTCACTATATTGGTATACTGGCGAAAAAAAATGTATGGCCCTGAAAAGTCTCTTTTTTGGTTAATGTGGCTTTTGCTACCTGCTTTCAGCTTTTCCTGCCCAAGCTTGGCGAGTGTACTCTGATAAGTGCTAACTCTTGTGTCTTTTTAATCCTTTTATAGTAGTTTTATAACTACAGTTAGACCATTTTACATATTCTTTAAGATATTTTTCTTCTTTATTCATCTTAAGTCTTAACTTAATATTAAAGTTTATTTCATTTATGTATTTAACTATTTAATATTCTCTTTAAATTTCTTATTTTTATCTCTTAAATAGTTCTAAACTACAGTTAAATTTTTCTCAATGGCTCACAAAACATAAGATATTTCAACTCCTAGACTGGGTGTTAAGCTGGTATCAGCTAGGAAACCCCTCAATGCTGCTCACCACTTCAGCACTTATTTTCATTAAGGGGGTCCGGGACACAAAAATCTTCAAATTTTCAAAAAATATTTTATTGGATTAAAAATGTCTCTGCCGTTTTCTGCTTAAAATGACGTTTAAATCATGTTTCTATCTTAATTAGAACAGGAAATATTAATTTTTTCGTTTTGGTTTGTTTTCAAAATCTACCTTTCAAGCTATGGTTGTCAAGAAAACGACTTCATGTGAAATTGCGTTTTTCTTCATGATGGGTTTTTTTCACCATTACTCATATTTAAATTGTTATAAATCAAGAACCGTTATAGATAAATGGTTCAAACTTAGAACATGTCTTTTTCAATAGCTTTACTTTAATTTAGATTCAGCAGATTAAAATATATATATATTACTTTTGAAAATACGTTAAAAAAAAAGTTACATCATTTTTTTCTAATTTTTACTTTAACTATTTTAAATTTTTTTAATTAATTTTTTTTAAATGCTGAATCTAAATTAAAACTTATATATTTCTGTTTATTTAAATGAAAAACATTGAAATTCTATAAATAATATTTCAAGTTATAAAGATTTAAAACTACCCCACTTAAAAAAAAAAAAAAAAAAATATTATGAGAAGTTTTATCATGCGATTTTGTTTACAAATGATATAGTTAACCATCACAAAAAATTTCAAAATTTTAACTCAGTAAATAAAATTTTTTTGAAAATGTGTGCCGGACCCCCTTAAGGGGACCAGGAAAGCCCTATCTCCGCCATGTTAAATTCACCAACTTTATGTACCTTTTTCTCAGAAAAGGTGAAAGATAGAGGTCTAGGTTTTTTAGAGTAGTTGGAATAACATGATTTACGTATTTTAACAGATCATTTTCTTTCTAAGTGAAACTCAAAATTAATTATTAATTATTTATTGAAAGTCATTTTAAAATTAGCATTTTTGGTAAGATTCCACTGCCTAAAATAAATAATTCTCAACAAATCATTAAATTCCTGTGTTAAACTATACAATATAACATAATATAAGCATTTAAAAAAATCTGAGTTCTTAAGTTTAATAGATATTGAAAAAAATGAACATAAACATGAAAAATCCAAGGTTTGAGAAAAAGTCAATTAAAGATTTAAATGGTCATTAAGCTCTGAAGTACTCTTAGAAAAGAATGAATAATATCAACACTTATTTTTTTATATATAAACATGTGTGACACATCTTTGGAAGGATAAAAGTTTAAACTATTTAATGATATAAAAAAGTAAAAATCGATTTTTTGGTTGATTTTTGCTTTCCCGGTCCCCTTAGATAAGGCAAATATAACGTTACAAAAATTCTGGTAAAAGGTCCTTACAAGTCCTTGAAGCGCACGAACCCTGATTGAACGAGAACATTTTATTGAATGTCTTCTTTTTCTAACCAAAATCGTTATTGGAAAAATGATAAAATTCAAAGTTGTTGAAGTTTCTAAAACAAGTACTATTGCTTAAAAAAATATCAACAAATTGGGGGATTGGAGATAAATCTATTTCAGAAAAATGGGGATTTCATTTTAAAAGAAATTCATACAAGAACGACACAATTACAGTCATTCAGGCTAACTTTGAACCATGGGGTGTAACTTTGCACCACATCCTATTTTTCAATATTTTTGACTCCAAAAGACTAAATAAAATCCAGAACTGTGCTCTGTTGGCAAGGTTCTAAACTGGGATTTCTACTCTTTATTTTAGAAAATAAATTAGCAACATTATGCGCAATTAATTGCATCATCTAACTATTTTTGTGAAGTACCGTTTTCAAGTATTTTGAATGCTGTTTTGAAGTTGTTGTAAATCAATGAAATTTTCATAGTAAGTAACAATATACTTATTTATCAGATACATTATTATCTAAATGTTTTAAATGTGTTAATATTTTGTGATTATTTATTTATTAATAGTTAATAAAAAGTAATTTAAGAAGGCACTAACATTTTACCACATTTTCAGGGTAACTTTGAGCCGACTCAAAGTTATACTGATGTTTATAATTTACTGATTATAGGTGCTACTGCCAAAAATTTCCCATATTTGCACGTATATTTTATATAAATGCTGAAAGTGCGCATTAGATATAACATGTAAATACTTTTACAAATATGTGTAAAATACAGAAAATTCATTTAAAAGCGTTATGAGGGGCGGAGCTACTCAAATTTGACATTTCATACATTCGACATTTTTTATTCTTCTTTGAATAATACTAGTACAGTATGTATTACTGTAACTATGGATGTATTATTGAGTTAAAACATTGAAAATTGTTTTTCACTGCATTTTTATGGTTTATATGAACAATAAACAGTTTTTTTTTATGTCTAAATATCCATGGTTCTCTTCTTCCACTTTTCTTACGCCTAATATTTTTTGTAACATCATAAATTATACAAATCTTGTGATGTTGGGAAATGTAAATTCGGAGTCTTTACATATCTGAAAACATTTTTTGGGGTTCAAAGTTGTCCTAACTATAATACTTTTTTTTATAATGAATTATTTTAGATAATTTTTATCATATGGGGCAAAGTTAACCTAAATGGCTGGGTAACTTTGAACAAGGTAAAAAAACCATTTTTTGTTGCTTTTATCATTATTATTCCTTAATTTTTGATAGTCATACAATAGCTTAGGATCATTTCTTCCCTTTTATGCCCCTAGTTGCAACAATAGCCTTAAAATAAGAGTGTGGCATATGAAAATAGAGAAAATGCGGATCAAAGTTACCGGGAATGACTGTTCAGATTAACACAATGAAATTGATTGTTGTGTTCAATTGCATGACAAATGATAAGTTTTAACATAATTTTACGCACAACCCATATTATTTTCGTACATATCCTTAATCCTCTTTAATAAAAAATTACGCTTTGCTGACTGCTGGTTTTTCGCCAATCGTTGCCACAGATTAATCTCGGAAAGTGAAACATTTGAAGTTACTGAAAAAATTAATAGCTCGAAAAGTATTTGTCAAAAAATTGTTAGACAAACTGCATTTGAAAGATAAAAAATTGTATTTTTCTCGATATAAATTTCAAATCTAATGATTATGCCGTTTTTGAAATATTGAATTTCGAAAATTACCAAATTTCAGAATGGAGTACCATATCGTAAAAAGATAATGATAACGGCAATGTGTCCTGACGTGTATATTGGCTATGGCCCGAGTCAGAAATTATAGTAGCCTTATTATTCTCTTAAAACATAAAAGTGAATTATGATGTCACGATTGCATGATTTTTATTTAATTCTCGACAAATACTAGAAGCGCTATTTATTTGTGACTAATATAGATTAATTCACGTTTGACATCTTATTTAAAACGACTATATGGTTGATGCATGGCTTTTACAAGAGAAAGTGATATCATGAAGGGCTTTTCATGAATTTAGATGTCTTTTTCCATTTTTATCAAGAATCAAGACTATATTTATTTAGGCGTAGAAAACAATTTTTTAACACTAGAACGGCGGGAAATTTTGCTCAAGTTTCATAAAAATATTTCACATCAGAATTTTTATTTAGAACTATTTAACTTATTTATTTAAGTTATTTTTGTGCAGCATATATTAATCTTATATTATAAAAAAAAATTCTGGTTCGAATCGAAATGTTTTTATTCAGCAAGGGTCAAAATGACCCCTCGCCGCCGTTCTAGTGTTAAAATACTGGTATGAAAGCAAAATTTCTCAAAGCTTTCATTATGTTAATAAAAATTAAATTAAAAAAATCAAGAGACCCGACTGCGTAAAAAGCGAACTAATTAATTATTTCTCATCAATGTGAAACCATTTTTTTTAATATTACATACCTAATTTTTTATTTACTTGTATTGATGACTTTTAAGTTGCGTTTAATTGTTAGTTCCTTTATATAAACACTGTTTTGATGAGGCCTGTACATGTCTATGATGGTTAGAGTTGCAGTAAAGCTGGAGATCCTACCTACACAACTTCCAGGTTGTGTATTATTTAAACGGAGCTTCTGACTCTAAAATAGTCAATGAAACTTCGGCTTCATTTTGAAAGACCTATCCAATGATATGCCACTCAATAGGGTGCGTAAAAAATTTTTTTCGTCTCTACCGTCATTTTGAATTTATAGAAACAAAACCTATCCTATAACCATCGGACGATTAAGCCGAATTGATAGAGACCTCATTCATTAAAATCCATCCAGCCGTCGGGATGTTTCGAGGGTATAAAGAAATCTACTTACACAGATACGCGTGAAACACATAACCCTTCTTTCCAGTCGGGTAAAAAAGAGAGCATAATTGCGCGAGATTCATAGTCCGCACGGTGTTTAATTTAAAAATTGATTTTTCTAATCAATCATGTTTAAAATACCGGGCAACGGCAGGTATTTCAGCTAGTTGTAACATAATTCAAGACACTTAATTTGTTTAATGTGTTAAAATTATGACACACGAAATTGCCCGAGAGAAGTGAGGACATTATTATTCAACGACAAAGATCGATGATTGTGCAAAAATTAATACCTATGACTGACCGATGAAGTACATTTTTGTTCTGATTGAGGATTAAGTTTCGTTATTAAAATATAAAATTAAAATTTACTTTTCAATTAATTTTATATATACAGTGCACTCTCGTTAATACGCCTCTGATTAAGGCGTAACTTCTGTTAACGAGAACAATTTCTTTTTCCCCATGGCTTTTTTATATGATTAATGTTAACAACATCACTTAAGGGGACTCTTCACTCACTTGAAGACACCCGTTCGCTAATGTAAAACCTGTGGGCATGTTGTTTTCAAATTTCTCATTTAAATTTGTATATTTTTAAACTATATCTTTTGCACAGGATAGCTGAGGTTGATCTCTAATAGGGCTATTCTTTACTTTTTCGATTTCGGTTGCAGATTTTTTTTAATGAAGGTACTTTCACTTTCGGAACCGGTTTTGAAAGTGAAAGTACCTTTATTTAAAAAATCTACAACCAGAATCGAAAAAGTACAAAATGACCCTATTAAAGATCGAGTTCAGCTATCCTATGCAAAAGAAATCGTTTAAAAATATTTAAATTTAAACGAGAAATTCGAAGACAGCCTGCCCATAGGTTTTACGTAAGCGAATGGCTGTTCGCAAGTGAGTGAAGAGTCAGTTCCCTTAACCCCTTAAGGGGCAAACGAAAATGTATCTAAATATTAAATTCTCACCGGAATAATAGAAAAATTTTATTTTTAAATTAGGAGAAGCAATTTTAACGATTTTCCTCCAAAGTTAAAAATATAAAATTTAGTTAAAATTTTCTAGTGAGAATCTTGTTTAAATTAGGTGGGATATATTTTATCCCACCACCCCTCAAGGGTTTAATTCGTACTACTCACC
This sequence comes from Maratus speciosus, assembly GCA_963932465.1. NCBI lineage: Eukaryota > Metazoa > Arthropoda > Arachnida > Araneae > Salticidae > Maratus > Maratus speciosus. The sequence continues at coordinate 447,835,472 of OZ010797.1, forward strand.
GAATAATGTGAGCAGTTTTTTCAGGAAGATTTCGTAAGAAATACTACCTATTACATTCTCCCCTATTTTGGAATTCGTGAAAAAGTTTTGCATATCTACGCCGATCATGACCTCTAGAGCCCAAATTCACACACAGTTCAAAACTATATCTATTTATCTATCTATATCACTATTTTATGGACACGATAATTTCTATAATTCTGCAGAAATCTCTTCCAAACTGACACATAAAATCAAGGGGAAGAAAATCTCGGGCAAGTTCGTTAATGAGCAAAATCGGACGAAGGGTGTGAAAATAGGGAGAGTTTTGTGAAAACAGAAAAAAACTCCATAACTGCTTAAGTATAATAAATACCAAATCAATTTTAAATTATTATTTCTTCTAGGAAAAGGGCTAAAACTGTATGTATGACAGATTTTTGATATAATTAAAAATGGGCTCAAAGGGCGAAAAAATTAGCGATTTAAGAAGAAAAAAAAGTCATAACTTCGTCAAATCATAAGATATAAAATCTACATAATTTTATTACAAATCTTCTTAATCTTATCTACACTATTATATCGACAAGTTTTTGATAGGACCAACTCTTGCTGAAAAATAAATACACAAATAAATAAAAACGAAAAAGGGGGGTGGGTGAAGAAGAGAAAAATCACAAAATCACAACTTCGTCAATTCATAAGATATCAAATTCGCTTACATTTACTATAAATATTGTTAATAATGTCTACAACTTTTATATTGGCAAGATTTGGTAAGGAATTATTCTATTTGATAGGGTTCTCTTACAGCGAAAAAAAAAATTAAAAATAAATTAGTGATTGGAGAAATAAATATCGTATTAACATGATTCTGATAAAACCAGCTCTTACAGAAAAATGAAATTAAAAATTCGTCAAAAGGCGTCAGATAAAATTTTTAAACTAGGTTTATCTCTAATCTTGATTTAGTTTTTGTTGGTGAAATTCGTACTTAACTTCGAAATCTATCTGTGCCTGTAGGCCGACATGGATTGTACCAGTCAACGGGGATTTTTTTCTTTATAAATTCACAGGTCGGAGTAGAAGCTGGTTTTGTATATTATTTCTGCAAAATCAACGGTGGTGTAACTTTTGTTATTGAGAATTCAAGTAATTATCAGTGACAATAACGAACAGAACGCAAATAGCCCACCACCGGTTAAAAGGTTCATAAATTCTACAAAGCTGTTCGCTGATATTAACAATCAGAATGTGGTGTAATGGATAAAATTTTCAAGTGTGTTGCAAAACTTGAAAATTAGGTAGTAAAAGATCATTTAAAGTTACAGATTAGCTTAACCAAAATTAAATTATATAATTATGCAAATTTCTTTGCATATTTAGCTTGTCCTTAGTAATTATGCTATTTGTTAAGGCATCTGTATATCTTCGGAAAAACATTTTTGAATATTTGTAAATTTTAATTTTAAAATTGCAAATTATCATTTAAAGTCTCATAAAACTGTGACATAAACATATATATATATATATATTTTAATTTGTTATCTAAAATTATGATATAAAATTAACCAAAAATTGCTATTTTATTAAAACTATTAAAATTTTAAATTGTGAAATATAAATGCATTTTATGAATTCCACAATAAATATAATAATATTATAAAGGAACTAGATTATTTCTATGACAATAACATGACTATTTTAAAAGTTATAGATGTAAAAACAGCAAACAACGTTGAAAATTTATGGAAAATGTAATAATTTATAAATGAAAACTGCGTAACTCATAAATGTTTTAATAAATGAGTGTAAAAATAGTAAATTTTCTTTGAATATATCTTTAAAATAAAATTAAAAATTTTTATGGTAATTGAACTAATATTTATTGAATTGTGATAATTTTTCCAACACAATTTTACAATAAAGTCACCTTTGAAAAAATCATAAAACAACTTTTAAATCACTTTTTAAAAGTTTGTAAGAAATATAAATGTTTAAAAAGCTCGAAAATTGAAAGAAAATTATTGAACTTTTGTAATAATTAAAAAGAACAGGAAGTTGAAGTTTTGACCGAAATTGACGTTATAAGGAATACAGTTACTTTAAAAAACGTTTATAACTTCCTTCCGTACTAATATTACGAAACTAAAGAAAAAAAAGAAAAAGTTTTTTCGTTTAGGATAAAGCTAGTAAAAAGATTATTTACTGATAAAAGCGTCATTTAATGTAATCAGCAAGACAATAACCTGGCTATTTTAAAAGTTTCAGGTATAAAATAACAAACAATGTTGAAAATTTTTGGAAAATGAAATAATATATAAATTAAAACCGTTTAACTTACAAACGTTTTAATAAATCAGTCTAAGAATAGCCAAATTCCTTTGAATATATCTTTAAAACATACTTTAAAATTTTTATGGTAATTCAACTAATATGTATTGAATTATGACAATTTTTCCAACATCATTTTTACAAAAACTTACTTTAAAAAAATCATAAAAGAACTTTCAACTTAGTTTTTAAAAGTTTGTAAGAAATACAAGTGTTTAAAAAGTTCGACAATTGATAGGAAAATATTGAACTTTTATATTAATTTAATAAACAAACAATAAAGAAAAATCATGCGTTAAGCATAGATTATGAAACACTTTCCAACACCTTCTGAATGCTTTAACAAAACGTCGTTATTTAGGGAAATAAGGTATATAAGAGAACTAAGTAAACATTTGAGAAAACGCATGAAGCATTTGAAAAACTGATTTCAGCAGTTACCGTCCATAGCCAAATATGTATTCCAATTTTTTTGAACACCACTGTATTTGATCTATAGGTTAATATGTATCCTACTATATAATGGGAAAATTTAGTTTAGGAAAAAAACAAAAAAAAAACAAACAAACAAAAAAAAAAACCTCATAACAGGTTGAAATTTCTCTTTCCGCAATTTATAGTAACAGATCAAAACATACTTGTATACATTTGTACAGCCCTTTAGTTAACCTAGTAACTTTATTACACGCCACTAATTAGTTAAAGTTTAATTAAAAGTAAAACACTCTTAAAACTACTGAAATCACATTTCCAGAAATTATAATTTATAGACGGCCATGTATCCAATTCTTTGCGTCACCCTGTATATCCTTTTATCTATGTTCTACAAACATTTTTTAGTAAACCAAATGCAGTTCCGTGTAAAAATGCATAACTCATTTAAAAATCACCTTTAAGTAATTTGCAATCATATCCAGTAACCATTACGAATTGTTTTGTGTAGTCCTGTATATGAATTACAGCATTTATACACACCATATAATGTGCATAAATATAGTGAAACATAAAAGCACATAAAATAATTAAAAATGCATTTCCAGCAATCATCGCTACTGTACAGTACTTCGGATAGAATATAGCATCTGAAATCTTTTGTGTGGCCCTGTAAATGCTATACACTGCGTATTATACATGAAATAAGTAAAAGTAAACCTCAGAGACGTATATCAATTTCATTATACATGAAATAATTTAACATAATTAAAATACGCCGCAAACAATTCCCCCCCCCCCCCTATGTCGTTATGTAACGGAACTCTTTTGTGTGGCCCTGTAAATGAATAATAACTGTTCTTTGCATCGCATATTCTACAGAAGGCATATTTTAGTACAATTGATAAATGCATAGCAATTTTATTATGCTTGAAAGCATGTAACATCATTAAAAATCATTTTAAACGATTTTTTCCCATAGGCCGTAATGTAACGGAAAAATTTGACTGTCCCTGTAAATGAAATAAACATGCTACGAACTTTATTTGAAATAGGGATCGTGCTATGGTAGAGGTCACTAACATTTAAAAATTTCAGAGCAATCCGTGTATATTTACGAGAGTAAGACCGCGGACAGACGGCCAGACAAACCGAAGTCATAAACACTTTTCAACTTTGTTGGAAAGTGTCGAAAATTGAAATTTTGAGCGAAATTGACTTCTTAAAGGCATACATACAGGGTGTCCAGCGAATAAGACCCTGATTTCAAAATTAAATATCTCAAAAACAAAGATCAATAGAATTATGCGGTAAACGGTTTGTTTATTAGCTAAGCTGTAAAAATGTTGTACAGGAGTTTCAAAAAGTATTTGCAAAAACCGTTAACAGATGGCGCTGTAATCGCAATACTTGTAAACTGCTTCGAAGTCCAGAGCACTGGCGTCTCATTCCTAGATGGCTCCCTACGTAAAGACGTATTGGGAAAGTCTATTTTTTCATTGTGGTATGTGCAGAAGTGGAGACATCTGGTCACAGAATTATTGCACCAGCTTTAATTTTAGAAAATTTCAATTAATAGAAAGTTCAATAAAAAGTTTAGAAATCATTATAAGAATTTTTTAAACATTTTATTAAATTCAATCTTTAATGCCATATAATTATTTAAATCAAAATGAATATATTTAGAAAAATAATTTTGTACTTTTTATTTATTTTTTATATTTTTAAATCACGGCATAATATTTTGGTATTATTGTTTACACCTGAATTATTATAAATAAAAAAGTAATTTTTCACTTTTAATTTATTTTTAAATCACGGCATAATACTTTGGTTTTAGCACAACACATATATTTCTTTTCGTTGTAAACAAAGTTTTACAGACAGAAATTATGCATTAAATTATTTCTTTTTTAAAAGGAATTGATGATAAGTCATATCATCAACGTCAAAGCAAAAGTATTTTGGATGCTGCATTCCTTTCGAACATTTCGGATCCTATCGCTAGAAGCTGCACCATATTTCTGTGCTCAATGATAAAAAAAAATGAAAACGAGTTTTTAAAATTAAAATTATTTTTTAACTTAATTAAGTTTTAAAAAATAGAAACTTTGTATTTTTTCTTTCAAACTATTCTCTACAATTAAAAAAATGATTTATGAATCATTATTATAAATACTTAATGATTTTTCAAAAAAGGGTTTCTTTTAGGTTAGTTAAATTTTAAAACCAGAGACTTTGGATTTTTTTATTCAAACTTTTTTCACAGTTTAAATAAATATTAAAAAGTAAAGATTTCCATTTTTTTTCAAATCCTCCTCTACTTGGATTCGATTCCACGATCTACCAATTGGGAGAGAAAAGACATACCACAGAGATATTGGTATCCGGAGCGAAGTAGCTTATAACAAAATTTGAAACAAATCTCAATTCTGTCAACACATGGCTCCGCTTCTGCACATTACCCAAATAAAATATTTTTAAGTTCTTATATAATGATTGCTAAACTTTTTATTATAAATTCTATTAATTGAAATTCTCTAAAATTGAAGCTGATGCAATAATTCTGTGACCAGATGCCTCCACTTCTGCACATCACCCCAACGAAAAAGCGGTCTTTCCCAATTTTCGTTCTTCCATAGGAAGCCATCTAGGAATGAGACGTTAGGTCTCTCGACTTCAAAACACAATTTATAGGCATTGCGATTACAGCTTCATCTGTTAGCAGTTGTTGCAACTAAGTTTTGAAACTTCTGTACAACATTTGTACAGCTTAGCTAATAAACAAACCGTTTACCGCATAATTCTATTGATCTTTGTTTTTGAGATATTTAATTTTGAAACCAGGGTCTTATTCGCTGGACACCCTGTAGTTACCATAGCATACTTAAGATTTTTTTGTGCCACAAACATTGTACAGTAAATTTTACTTTTCTAAATCGCCGTAATTTGTCGATTAAATAAGCCAAAATTTCTATTAAATTTTTGTGGTACAAAAAAGCAGAATAGTTGGCAGCTATGCAGTTATCTTAAAAAACGCTAATAACTTACTTTCGTACTAAAATGACTAAATTAACGAGAAAATTCGTGTACAATAAAGTTAGTAATCAGATTATTTACTGTTAAAATCGTCATTTAATGTAATCAACATGAAAAAATTCTGACTATTTTAAAAGTTATTGGTATAAAATAGCAAACAATGCTGAAAATTCCTGCAAAATGCAATAACCTATAAATTAAAACTGTGTAACTCATTTTTGGTACTTATAAGTACGAAATACTTATAAGGTATTCTTTACGGTACTTATATGCACCATTAAAATAACTTGTTATAAAATTCATTTAATATATCGATTAGGTGTAATACAGTTTAGAATGAGTTATACATGCTTTACTGTATCTTGTTCCAAAAGCACTATTGGTTACACAAAACAGTTAAAAAAAAAAAAAAGGATGATTTCTTTTGCCTTTGTAACTTGCATAAGCTTTCTTAGCATTAGACCGGGGGGGGGGGGTGTTCAATTTAGAAATATTTCTATATTTCTATTGTAAGAACATTATATTTGTACATTTCTACAAAATACTAAGAAAAATATTTAAAATAAAAGATTTGAGTCGGGTTATAAATAGTGCACAAAGTCCCCATAAATTCAAATTTTATTAATCCTTCTAAATCCTTCAATCCTTCTAAAGTCCTCCTAGAATTTATCAAATGATTATGTAAATCTTCTAATGTAGTTTAAAAAATTTAGGAAAAATGCTTCAGAAAATAAAATTTTCATGAATTCATAATTCAGTAGATAAAGGGTTAAAGGTTACCTTAAAATCGCAAATAACTTACTTTCGTACTTAAACTACTAATATTAAAGAAAAATTTGTTTCGTATGGGATGAAGCCAGTAACCAATTTATCTATTCTCAAAAACGCCATTTAGTGTATTCAACACAAGGAATTATTTTATGCCACTCAAATGTTTACGTTGTTTAATACGGGCTTTAGTTAGTACAGTCAAAAAATGACAACCCTTAGAAGTCAATTCTATTTTAATGTATTTCGAAGTTTATGTATACAATGTGTTGCCGAATTTGACGGACAAATTCAAATAGAAGGCACCTAGAGGATGAAAAATAACCATATTTTCCATATAGAAGTTTTTTATATTTAATATTGTTTTTTCTTACATAATTATCACTTGGTTATGGAGGCATCATTAAGAAAATCGGAAGTACTTTTGATATTCTTTCAGAAATACGGAATTATCAAAAATCCGTGTTTATCTCGGTCCCGACGATGCCGAATTTTCGAAGTCATACTGTGTTTCCTTTAGATATATCTTTAAAACATAATTTAAAATTTTATGGTAATTGAACTAATATTTATTGAATTATGACAGTTTTTCCAAGAATTTTTAAAAAAAGGCACCTTTCAAAAAATCATAAAACTAGTTTCAATATAGTTTTTCAAAGTTTGTACGAAATACAAATCTTTAAAAAGCTCGACAATCGAAAGATAAATATTAAACATTTATATTTAAAAAAATAATAACAACAGAAAATTGACATTTTGATCGAAATTGGCGTTTTAAAGGCCAACCTTATCTCTTAAATGACTTAAATTAAAACCTTAACCCTTAAATGCATAGTGATGCATATCTGCATCACTTTTTACTTAACTCTTAACACTATATTTATATAAAAATATTAAACCAGTAAAAGTAAAGTAATATGCAGTTAAATAAAGTTAAACATCTTCCTTAAAATTTCTGGTGTCTGAACTTTAATATAAGAATGAAAAACACAATTCTATAAGAATAATTCATGCATTTCTGGGGTTAAGTTTTATAAAATAAAAAATTATATAAAATAATGTATTTGGATTTACTAATTTGCAATATTTTATTTGTGACAGTAGTTTTTACTTGTATTGCAGATGTGCAACATAAAAAAAGTTTAATGTATTATACGAAAAATGTATCTCTGATTTTTTTCATTATTTTTCTCGTGTAACAAACCTTTCTGAGAATAATATAATTTTTTCGAAACAAACAAAAAAAAAATCATACATTTAAGGGTTAAAAAGCACTAATAACTTGCTTTATCGTACTAAAATTACTAAATTAAAGAAAAAAATGTTTCGTTTAGAATAATTTATTTACTGTCAAAAACGTCATTTAATGTATTCAACCACGGTCAAACTCGATCGCCTGCCTTATACGGCCTTCACAATTCCCCTTAGTTTAGGAATCATTAACCTTCTACTCTCACCGACAGATGGCGTGAATACTCACTGTAAATAGAGTTTCTTTACTGTAAATAATGCTTATTAAATGTTACTTTTATATATAAAAAAACGAAAAACCTCGCTCTATATGCGTTATAAAAGTTATATATTGTATGTATATTTTCCATCTGCGCTCTTTATACTATAAACAGGAAAAACAAAATGATTTAGAGATAAATAAATCTAATGCTGTAAGCAATTAAAAATATTTTAATTAACACTCTACTATAACATCAAAAACAAAAATTATATGTAAATTTTTGCTTTTATTTACATTTAAATTCTTGATTATTTGAAACATTGAGAGTTCTGATCGTAAAATACACAGTAAAAAAAAAAATATTAGTTTTAAAATAAAAAATTAACCAAAACTTTTTCAAAAAACCAAACTCTACTCAAATGAGGATAACTTTTTAGAACATTTAATTATTTTTACACCATACTTCGGATGGAAAATGACAATAGTTTCAATAATTTTAAACATTGGAGTTACAGAAGATGATGTGTATTGCGAAATAAAAAAAAAAAATAATTATTATAGATTTCTATTATGTTTAGGAAAAAAAAAATAATGAAATAATTTTATTTTAAGGGCAATTATAAAATCAAATATTCGAATTCTGGACAGTCATAGTATAATGTATATATATATATATATATATATATTAAATATTTACACAATATCCAGTAGATCGATTATTTTGCACGATTCTTAATTATTTAAAAAATATAGATATATGTACTTTGCAAACAATTTTCAATAATTTTGGCCATTATATGTGTTGATCTGAAATATACAAGCATATTGAAAAATAACAAACTTATATATAAAATTAAATATTTTAATTCTGGACAGTCATTCTATTTCGCAAATTTTGCACATATTAACGAGCATATATTTATTCGGAAGTACAATAATGAATAGGTTTGAATCGGAAGTACAATATGGAACACAGTAATGAACCATTTTTTACTGAACAAAGAAATCAAAAATCGCACTTTCATTCAAGTTATACCTAAAAAAACACAAGAGTAGAGTAGGCAGAGTAGAGAAAGATAGAGGAAATTCCCCATTAGACACAGTAGTTAAAAGCGCCCCCTACAGTTCTCCGGAGCGAAAGTATTATTCCCCGAAAACAAAGGGATTTCGACTGTTTGTTACGGCCGTATAATGAATGGATCGAGTTTGGCCGTGATTCAACACAAGGAATTCTTTTATGCCACTAAAATGTTTACATTCTTTAACGCAGACTTCGGTTAGCGCAGGCCAAAATTTGCCATCCTTAGAAGTCCGTCCTAACGGGATTTCAGTGGATTTCGAAGTTTATGTATACAATGTGTTGCCAAATTTGACCGACAAATTCAATGGGGTGATAGTAGACACCTTGAGGACGAAAAATAACCATAGAACATTTGGTCGCCAACCTCTCATTGAGTCATAAATACATCGAGTTTCATCCTAACTGAACATGGTTAACGGTAAAAATTTTGAGAAAAATAAAAGAATTGTAATGAAAATGCAACGATATGTACCTTGTTTTACGTGAAATGTTATATTGAAAATTTCTGTAAAAACAGGGTGCTCAAGCAATCGATGATACCGTATGAACTGACAATCGCAGTCCAAAATACGGAGTATCAAGTGCATACTGCTGTCACGCATAATGGAAACTTATACCAATTTTTCTGGTGTTATCACATTTACAACAAAGGTGATAATTTCTATCAAAAGTTTTATTATAATATATTTCAATTTTCTGAAAGTTATTACCGTCAAACCAAATTAAGTTAAGGTAGACCATCCTGTATTTTTGATTAAATATGTGGTTTGCGACTCCATATTTATTCTATAATAATTTTTCATCTTCTTGATGCCTACTATCATCTTTCCGAATTTGTCGGTCGAATTTGGAAACATCCTGTATATATGTTACCGGCCAAACCCGATTTTAGGACAAACTAGTTTATCCTAACGCGCATCGGATAAACTAGTTTTTTCAAGGTCAAACTAGTTTATCTTAATCCCCATAAAATAAACTAGTTTGCCCTAGGCCAAACTAGTTTATCCTGACGCCCATAGGATAAACAAGTTTTTCGTAGGCCAAACTAGTTTGGCCTAACTCTCATAGGATAAACTAGTGTAGCCTGCAATTCATTGGTCTGAACTAGTTTATCCTAGACCAATTCAATTTGGCGTGCTTTTATTGATACAAAAGATCCATTCGGCGCCAATCTTCTAGTTTATCCTCGGCCAATCTAGTTTATCCCAGGTCAGTCCAGTTTATCCTAGGCCAATTCAATTTGAAGTGCTTTAATTGATGCCAACCAGTTTTGTGCACGCTCATAAAAAAAAAAAAAAAAGAAAAGAAAGAAGACGCACTAATTCAAACTCACTCGGTCCGGGCTTGTTTTGGGGATTACTTTTCTCGAGAGTTTCGGACCGAGATAGACCGGGATTCAATTTTTTTCCGGCTTAAGTCGAGATTGGACTGCATTCTTCTTGAAGTTTGCACAGGAAGAAATTTTCAGTGGAATTTCGAACCCAGTTCATATGAAAATCATTTGGACAGGCAGGATCTCTGATCTATCCAGTAAAAATATCAGTAACATTTGGCCGGGCACAGTTTTTTTTTTAATACATATTTTTTTTAAATCGTTATTATTCCACAATTAAAATTTATATATTTATTATTATTTTTTAATATTTTAAGATGAGTAGAGGCCTTTTTAGGTAATAAAATTAAAATACGGTGTAACCCGAAAACAATAACCTGCCTATGCTTAACAAAAAAAGAATATGTTGATTTATATAAAATGAGGATTGTTTGGAGGAATGAGGAAATGATGATTACTTGTAAAAATAATATAATGCATTTACAACAGATGATGAACATTCTAATAAGGGAACCTGTCTATAACGGATATTTCTTCTTTCCTATGCAATTCCGCCTTAGAAGATTGTATCGAATAGGATTTTTAAAATTTTTAAATCTCCAAGCCATATAATGTGGATTGATGATATTAATGATTCTATTGTAAACTATATTGATTTTTTAATGAATATGTATTTGTATCTAAATATCTGAATAATTACTAATACGATTAATTTTTTTACACGGCTTGGAAACTTGAAAATCTTGAAAAAAATTACATAGAAATTCCTTCTAAGACAGTATAACATAGGAGAGAAAATGAACTTCGTTATAGTTAAGTTCCTTATTTAGCGGGTCAGTCGTCTCTAGCAAATGTACTATGTTTTTTTTTTTGTTTTTTTTTCCCAAACGGATTATTATATCTAATTCGCACCGATTAAAAAAAATTTCTATTTAAAACAAGATTTCGTTATACACATACTCTTCTAATAGGTTTTACAGTACTGTATCCCCATCCGTATAAATGCATATGTACTATTCTTTAATGATAATTTTAATTGTGGAATAATGGTAGCTTAAAAATATATGTATATTAGGCCAAACTGGGACCGGGACTTCGCCGGATTTTTAAAAATTCCAGATTTCTGAAAGAATATCAAATGTACTTCTCATATTCTCAATGGTGCATTTGTTCATAATTAATACAAAGCCAAGTGATATTTATATGAGGAAAAAAAATAAATATAAAAAAAACAATGTTTTTTTTAAATATTTATTTTTTTCTCACATGTATATCACTCGGCTTTCAATTAATTATGAATAAATGTACCATTAAGAATATCAGTAGTACATTTGATATTCTTTCAGAAATCTGGAATTTTCAAAAAACAGGCGTAGTCCCGGTCCCAACGATACCGGATTTTCGAGATTATATTGTACCTTATTAATCAATCCTCTAAATTCTTCCTCTTCTAAATTTTATGATAACCTCTCACCCCATTTTTTGGTCCTCCAGCACACAATTTGTCATATGGAACATATTTTGTAACTACCGGCGGTAGCACGACGCAGACAGCGGATCTTCTTGCAAACAACTCTCTGTCATGTAGCCTTCTGTAAACAGTCATCCTTGAAACTTGGTTTCCTGTGGCCGCATAAAAGTCACGAGAGAGCTTAGAGGCTGTTGCATTCCTTTTATGCCTTATTGTAATAGAGAAATGGAATCTTCATTGTCCGTCGTGGCTCTCGGGCGATCTTACACAGACTTTTTCTGCATTGATCTACTACTATTAAACTGTTTGCGTAAATTGGACTCTGGGCTACATAGAAGTCTATAGGAATGTGCATTTGAGATTAGCCAGTTTCAAGTCTCATCGACATTCGCCACCCCGTTCCATCATCCAAAAGTTGCTGGTTACTCATTTTTAGAGTTTCGTTCATCTGACGAAACCCTATTCGTCTCACTCCTCTGTCTGTATGTTTGTCCGTCACAGAGCCCGTTCTCAGAAACTATATATGTTGGAAGCTTGAAATTTTGCATACTTATAGCTGAACACCTCACATCAAACGACAAATCATAAAATTTTGAAAAAATCTTATATTTAACCCTCTGGACTCTAACTTGCATATTTTAATCTTTTTGTTCTAACTGAGCCCCTAAGTAAGTTGAAGACTTGAAATTTTACATATTTATAGCTGAACACCACGCATCAAACGATAAATCATAAAATTTTGAAAAAGTCTTATATTTAATGCTCTGGCTTGTGTATTTTAAGCTTTTTTTTTCTGACTGAGCCCCTAATTAAGTTGAAGACTTGAAATTTTGCATAATTATAGCTGAACACCTCACATCAAACGACAAATCATAAATTTTTGAAAAAGTCTTATATTTACCCCTCTGGGCTTTAATTTGTGCATTTTAAGTTTTTTTTTCTAACTGAGCCCATATTTAATTTGAAGGCATGGAATTTTGCATACTTAAAGCAGAATACTGGTGATCACACGAAAAATCATAAAATTCTCAAAAAGTCTTATATTATGGATCCGTCCGGGTTCTAACTTGTGTATTTTAAGCAATTTTTCTAACCTCCCCCCATTGCACTCGGTGGGTACTTTTCTAACTTTTGCCGACACATCGAAAGAGTGGTCAACACTCTTTTATACACTGCTCAAAACAATTAAAGGATATTTGAAGTTTTATATAAAATAAAGATATAAACGAAATTTTTTTTTGCCGAAAATAGAAGAAGAGAATCACAAATGCAGATTTTTCTGGTTTTCAAACTGTGGAGTATGCAAATTTTGAGTTCGACGTCAAAAACGTCGCTTCAGCGGCAGCGAATGAAATTTGACTTTCAACTGGATAAAAGAGAATGAAGACAAGGATGATCGGCATTCAGTGATTGCTTTGTTTCGATGAGTACGATGTCTCAGCGAAGTCATTTGACAGATTCAGAAGCTTTGAGAATTGTTGGTAGGTTAGAAGGGGTCCAAACTCAAGCCGAAGTAGCGCAAGCGATTGGAGTGTCACAAAGTGTCATTTCCAGGATCTGGAACCGTTTTTTGGAGAGTGGATGTGCAGGCCGAAGACCAGGACAAGGTCGTAGATGGGCAACAACGCCCAATGAAGATCGGTATTTAGCGTTAACAGCTCGGAGACACCGAACCATGAACGCTACTCTTCTCCAACAACACCTTCGCTCGGCTACAGGCACCACGATTTCAACTCAGACTGTCCGAAACCGGCTCCATGCTGTAGGTCTGTATGCTCGCCGACCGATGGTATGTGTTAGATTAACATCAAGGCATCGTCGCGACCGCAGGGAGTGGGCAACCGAGCATGTCAACTGGAGGAGAAATGAATGGAGCAATATTCTGTTTTCTGACGAGTCCCGTTTTTCTGTGCATCCGGATAATAGGCGTATTTTCATCTGGAGGGACCGTGGCAGTAGGAATAATCCTGCGTTCGTGCACGAAAGTGTCAGATTTGGCGGTGGAGGAGTGTTGGTGTATGGTGGCATCTCCATTGACGGGCGCACTGACCTCTACATCATTCGAGATGGAGCTCTGACTGGTCGCCGATATAGGGATAAGATCCTCAGACCTATTGTAGTCCCTTACGCTGCAGCAATCGGAGATAACTTCATTTTAATGCACGATAATTGCAGGCCACATCGTGCAAACCTGGTGGAGGATTTCCTTTTCGAAGAAGAAATCGTTCGAATGGAATGGCCAGCGTGTTCTCCAGACACGAATCCAATCGAGTACGTCTGGGACACTCTCATAAGACGAGTTTCTGGCCGCCAACAACCCCCACAAACTCTCCAAGAACTGGAAAGAGCTCTTCTGGAAGAGTGGGGCAGAATACCCCAACTCGTCATTAATAGCCTCATTGAGTCCATGCCTCAAAGGTGTTCAACGTTGCTGGCCGCCCGTGGAAACCATACCCCCTACTGAAAATGATTTTCTTTGAAGAAAACACCTTTTCTTATTCTTTTTTTCTCATATGCACAAATTGTGTTTTTTTCCTTTAGTACACAAATGCGCAATAAAATGCATTTTTTTCTGCCAAACATGTGTAATTTATTCTCATATAACCTACTATGTCTGTCGACCATGTATAACTCAGCTAAATAGTTTACCAGATACAAAATCCACCTAAAACTGCAATATCCTTTAATTGTTTTGAGCAGTGTATTAAGCACATAGCCTTACATATTTTAGCTCTACTTTTTACCGCCAGGAGGCATCTACCTATCTCGGGTGCTATGGGACCGATCCCCTCGACTAATATATCTATGGATAGGTTGTAAAAAGGAGTTTCGTTCGGATACAGGTTTGTGTAGAATAGAGTACGTCCCCTGGTTGCGAAATATGGAACTAACAGATTTTGCAAAATGATAAATTGTTTTGAAAGGACTATTAAACGAAACCCTCTGTGCGATCTGTGATCACACTTACCCACTTGTAACTGTTTGCTTTTGAATTTCACGAATAGTGCAACCCCCTACCCCCCACCAAAAAACAAACAAACAACAAAACAAAAAAAGCAATTTAACAAATTACAACGAACATTTGGAAATGGTTTTTTCATAGACTGAAATTTAAGACATAAAAAATCACACGGAGTTGATCATACATTACGTACGCCATAAATTAAACATTAATAGTGTTATTACACGTAAAAATTGCAAGTGACAAAAATCGCCTGCGACGCGTCAGATTTCCTGAAACTTACTTATTATCCACCTGAAACTTACGTATTATCCAAGCATTTCATAGGCTGTTTGGGAAAAGGCTTTTCCATCGTCAGATTTCCAAGAAATCTGACGACCCATTTTAAATGAAATTTCATTCTTAAACTTCTAAACATCCCACAATATTACTTTTTACACCGTCGTATAGAGAAAAAATGCATTTTTAATTGCAATTTGTTTGAAAGCTGTACCACAATTTGTTTCTGAGTTATTATTTTTTTTTGTAGTTTTTATTACTTTTTTGTCATAGTGGCAACAGAAGTATCCATCTCTGTTGAAAGTAAAGGGAAAATACAGATTACTGTATAGACCAATCAGAAAACGAATAAAATGCGGATTCAACCAATAAAACGCTTCAGATATGTTTTTGATTTCCTACCCTGACAGAGGAAAATAACCATTTTTACAAATGGTTAAAAAAAAAAAAAATGTATTCGGCGAGGTGTGCGAGCGAACGAAACGTGAAAATTACCACTTTCGCTTATAAAGCCTGTTCTAGTACTCGATTCGTCCATACACAGTTGTGCGGTTACGTATTCAACACTAAAGCTTTGCATCTTTGTTTCGAAGCGTTAGTTTTACCTTTCGTTCTGTACTTTTTATGAAATTCGACAAAATATGGAAATTCTCTTAAGTTTGAACATGAGTGCAGTATTTAAGCTATGTAGGGTCTTTATGATGAATGCATCCATTACGAAAATAATAATGTAATTTATACATGCACGTTGATATTTAAGAACTTTTATTACTATTATATGAAATACATTTTATAATATTTAATTTATTTATTTATTTATGCTGTATGTCTAAAAAAACTAAGAAATAATTGCTCTTTGGTTATAAATAAACGTTTAGATGGTATAAAAATTTACTTTACCTTATTATTGTATAATTGACTATTCGTTAGTGATCAGCTGTGAGTAGCTTCACTCTAAAAACGACATTTTCAAAACTGAGTAAAAAATACTTAAATCTGAGTTTGTCGCATAGTCAAAATGGCTCCGAAACAAAATTCCTCAAGTTTAAAACATGTATATACTCATTTCTGAAAACATGGACATACTCAAATATGAACACATAACGCTTTATTCATGATGTTTATTCACGAGTATACATGATGTTTGTATTTATATATTGTTGATGGCTGTCAAATCCCACCTGCGAAGTCTTTCCTTTACGAATTCATCCATTCTTCGATTTCGGAGGTTGAAGAATAAAATTTACGCTTTCGCGGTTATATTACGACGGCTTATAAGTGTTCTTCCGAGAACACGATAAAAATGTAGTTCGCCACATTTCATGTTATAAATTATTAGTGAGAGGAGCGTTTCGTTTGAAATCATAACAAATGATATAATATGAATAAATTCAACTACCTTGGTAAAATTTACTACATCTAACGATTGAAAAGTAATTTTGTTTGAAGCTGAGTATTTTTGGTGTTTCAGAATTGAAAGCATTGGGTCGTCATATTTGAAACAAAAAGTTTCATAAGAAAATGAAAACATAGATTTACTCAGATTTGAAAGTATCATTTTTCTCAGTGTTATTATTACTTATTTAATGTATTTTGATACATTTTTGTATTAGAAACATTAATAATTCTAAAATAAAATAATTAATAATGTGCTAGCAGTGAAAACGCATTAGTTACTGCCTAATTACATAGGTGCCAACTTTTACGCTTTTGTACTACCACTAAAATATAATAGATTTTCGCCTTACTTAATCGTCGACAATAAAATTTTAGTGGTAAGAAGAAAGCGTAAAAGTTGGCAGCTACGTAATTATCATATAATTCAGATAATATACAAGACATTTTATTAAATGGTTTAATATCTGTAAAAAAAAGTATACTTTCTATTTAAAACATTAAAATTCGAACGTTACCTTTAATTTTTTTTTATAACTTAAGATACTAGACAAACATAATATCGTATTAAATGCGTTATATGCGTAAATAAAAAATAATTACTGATCTTTTACTTTGCTGACACTTTACCAAATAATTTTATCTCACCTGCATATTAATATTTGTGAGAGGGTTTGTATGCACAGATATGCTATTTGTCATAGTTTTCAAGTGACATTAATTTAAATCAGCTGTTATAGCAGCTTTAAAAAGAAAGTTTTAGATATTAATGAATAATTGATTTCTGAAATACTAAACCTGATCAGGATTTAAGAACAAAATTTATCTGTCCAAAATTTATAACATCAGTAAATATTTTATGGATAGTAAAATCTGCCTCTCGGATACGGATATGAAAGTTTCAAATTTCTTAGATTCATTAAAATTAATATCGAAACTGCATTCCAAATCTAGAATTACATTTGTTTCAAACTTTCATAAGTATTTTATGAATAATAAAACGGAATATTGGATGAAAATATAGGAGTTTCAAATTTCTTTCGTGTAATGAAATCATTCCATGGTTTTAAACTGAATAATGATGTAAAATAAATGAATCGCCTGTAAATACTTCATTATACTTTGCGAGTATACCAAACAGTTTAAAAGAGAAAGCTTTTGACTTATGGTAATAGTGTCAAAGTTTGATAATAAGGCACGACAAAGCTCATGAATAGTAAATTATATTATTTGTACTATGGAATTTTTTGTGATGACTACATCCATAATACAGTGTAAAAAAAAAATGTATCTAGTGTTAATCCATAAAATTGGTGGCTGCCTCTATTTTATTGAGTAATTTATCCGATATAACTGGCGTTACGTTACACAAATATGTAATATTACAACAGTTATATCACTTTAAATTACACCATTATACAGGGTGTCCCAGTATTATTGAGACAAACTTTACGGGGAAATAGGGGACATCAAAAGTATTCAGACTTACATAGCAACCCATGACCGGAAACATCGTCCTACGCCACTAGGGGGTGCTGCTCACGAGAGCCCTGGAGGGAAATATCTGCTTTATCGCAGTCATTCAAACAGTAATCGCCTTAAGAAGAACATGCAACATTTTACGGATAGGAAGCTGGCAGATATTCACTTCGTGTGCGGATTACTAGTGGCAATGCACCAACAACTCAAGGACTGTGTCGAGAACAATTCTCACAGAGAGATGTACCGGACTGCTGGATGTTTTTGAACGTGCGTCACAATTTGCATGAATAACTTAAGCTACTACGTCCGTAAAATGTTTCATGTTCTTCTCAATGCGGCCACTACTCGAATGATTGCAATAAAGCAGATATTTCTCCTCCAGTGCTCTCGGGAACAGCACCACTTAGTGGTGTACAATGGCGTTTCCGGTAATGGGTCGATATGCAATTCTCAATCGTTGTGATGTCCCCTACCTGGGACATCCTGCATAAGTCAAATCACTTCATGAAATTGAAGACAGCATGTTGCCACCAAGTTTATAGAGTAACGTTATATAAATTTTTTATAGTGTACATACACATAAATACATTTTTATTTTCATACATGCACTTTTATATAGAAGAATTTTGACAGCTTATAAATTTCATGATTTTATTCTATTTTATTTATTTATTTATTTATTTTCAATACTATTTCACTGAAACAACTAAACTGTAAAAAGTGTTGTTTTTTTATTGTAAATATAGTTTTACATTTTATACAGAAACATAATGCAGTATTAGCTATATTAGAATATCTAATATAAAACAATAAATTTTCAATAAGAAAAAGTAAAAGTTTATAGTTTCTTTTTAATTGGCATAAACTTTTAGATAGTATAGAAGTAAAATGTTGCATCAAATTAATATTTGTACGATAAAATATTTAATGCTATTCTGTTTTGCCGCTGCTTTTCATAAAAATACGTTTAGATATGACACTTTAAAATACAGTATTCCGTATACTCATGTATGCGAGTGGGTGTGTTTACACAGCATTTGTATTTTCCGGATATCTCTAGAATCCAATAATTTTATCAGCCTATAATTAATATCTTCATAAATTACATTTCAGATACTGGTCAATAATGCAGTTATGAATTTCTAAACTATTTTCCTATTATTGAAGTAGATTTGCTTGTTAAAAATTTATAATTCCAGTAAATGTTCAATGAATAGTACAATATCCTTTCGGATACGGATATGAAATCGCAACAGAAAGGAATTTCAAAATCCTTTGATGTTGCGAAATCAATCAATAACTTAAAATTTAGAAATGGTTTGAAATAAATGGATTGTGTGTGGTTATCTCTCTCCAATTTGCATTTGTGAAAGCATCAAATAAATTTATTCAAAATGTCTTTGATTAATGGTAATGAGGTCGAATTTTGATAAAAGTTGAAGTCTGATTAATATTATATCTCGGTATTTATGCTATTTAGGGACTTTGTTGTGAATACATTCATTATACGAACACATATATAAATTTCATTTGCATACATGCACTTTCATGTGTAAGAATATTGATCTTTTACAGAAGAAATGATTGTATGTAAATTTCATATGTTTATTCATTAATTTTGAATACAATGTTTCTGAAATAAGACAGAATGAGTCGCTTTTTGATAGCAAATTAGTTTTCTCATATCATAAAAACATAATGTAACATAATGTTGTATTCGATAAGTTGTTAGGAAAATGAAATCATATTTTGTTTCTCATGAAATATACTTTGTTATGGATACTTTCATTATACGAATATACCGGGTGTCCCAAAAAGGACCAACTGATTTTTAAATTCAATAACTTGCAAACGGTGACAGATATTTAAAAAATTCTTGCAGGAGGGTTATGCATAAGGTCAAAAGTTTTTTTACAGTGATTTTCAATTTTAGTTCGAATTACAAACAATAGATGGCGCTGCGATCAATAGACGCTGAATTCAGGCTAGATTTTTGGTACTTCGTGGCCCGGATAATACATTTCCATCTCCTTTTTCAGCAGGAACAACAGAAAGGACCAGAAATCGAGCCTGTATTTAGCGAGTATTGCTTACAGCGCCATCTATTGTTTGTAATTCGAACTAAAATCGAAAATCACTGTAATAAAACTTTTGACCTTATGCATAACCCTCCTGCAAGAATTTTTTAGATATCTGTCACCGTTTGCAAGTTATTGAATTTTAAAATCAGTCAGTCCTTTTTGGGACACCCGGTATATGGGGCATTCTCACAAACTTTTGACTTTCGGGAATCAAAATCTAGTGAAATTAAACTCGCTGAAATAACATTTTAATCTGATAGATGAATGCCTTAATGATTCAAAATAAAGAAAAAATAGTCAGCAGCGAAATTTTTTTTATTTAACTGAGGTTTAAGTTAAACTTGCGAGTTTAATTTTTTTTACCATTTTTCCACTAAAACTTTCTATTTTCGTATAAATTTTTACATATAAGGAATTTGCATAGTACCCACAGGACATTCAAATAAGAAATAATAATAACAAGAAATAATAATAAGAAAAAATAATAAGAAATAATAATAACAAGAAATAATAATAAGAAATAATAATAAGAAATAATAGAAATAATATATGTAGTATTTTTAGTACAAAATTTTGGTATAACATTGTCTTAAAGGGGTGTTAAAGAACGGAAGGAAAAAAAGGGGATGGCATAGGAAAAAAAGGCATGGTAAGGATGGGACGGTAAGGAAAATTACCACTATTTGTAGGAAAATCATGTTAAGACTATGTGATAGCCACAATGTTCTTTGATTTTTAGAAACAGTTATTTATATTGGGTTAAATAAAAAAAATAATTTACCTCGAAAAGTGCAGAAATAAACCTTAGGGACGGTAAGACTATCAATAAAGCCACGATGCTTGAAATTGATATTTTGAATGCTGATTTAAATTCTGCAGTAAATTTCCTATCAAAGAATTTTAGACATTCTTTCTCTAGCATTCTTTCTTCTGCATGAGAAAAAATCTTGAAAAACATTCTGTGGCTGCATCTGAAATGATTTTCTGTATAAGTTTCGCAGGAGGGACGGTAAGGATGAAAAACCCACGGACAGAGTTCAAAAAATAATATCAACCGTAAAAATGTGTGCAGGTTAATTTTTTGCTACATATTTATATAAAACAATTGTCCCAGTTTCGAAAAAAAAATTACATCGAACTACTTTTATTGAAACAATTTTATACAGACAGCTCCAAACTTAAAAATCGAGGACACGGGACGGTAGATGAGTATTCCTGGTATTTGGACCCCCGACATCGTCCAAAATTTATTTATCTCGTTAATATTGTTATGCAATCATGCAATGGTATGTTCCCCAGTATATGGAAAAAATCCCACAAGAATATGTACTAAAATAAAATTTTTATTCAGGGACTTAAAAGTCAAAACATTGTGAGAATGCCCCATATATTATACTCATTTGCATCCATGTACTTTCATATATAAGAATTTTTATATTTTAGAGACGAAATGATTGTATGTGATTTCATATATTTATTCATTATTTTTTAATACTATTTTTCTGAAAAAAGTTAGATAAAATGAGTAGATCTTTGATAGCAAATAAATTATCAGATGTCATACAAACGTAATGCAGCATAATGTTGTATTCGACAAGTTGTTAAGAAAATGAAATCATATATTGTTTCTGATGAAATATATTACACTTTGTTGTGAATAAATGCATTATATGAACAGATATATAAATTACATTAGCATCCATGTATTTTCATATGTAATATGTTGTATGTTTCATCTTCTGTACAAGAAATGATTGTATGTGACTTCATATATTTTGAATGATTTTGATTGATTCATTAATTTTGAATGCTATTTTTCTGAAAAAAGTTAGATAAAATGAGTAGCTCTTTGATAGCAAATAAATTATCAGATATCATACAAACATAATGCAATCTAATGTTGCATTCGATAAGTTGTCAAGAAAATGAAATCATATTTTGTTTCTGATTAAACATTTTACACTTAGTTGCAAATACATGCATTATATGAACACACATATAAATTTCATTAGCATCCATGTACTTTTAAATGTAAGAATTTTGAGCTTCTGTACAAGAAATGGTTTTATGTGACTTCATATATTTTGAATGATTTTGATTGATTCATTAATTTTGAATACTATTTTCTTGAAAAATTTAGATAAAATGAGTAGTCTTTGATAGCAAATAAATTATCAGATATCATACACACATAATGCAACATAATGTTGTATTCGATAAGTTGTCAAGAAAATGAAATCATATATTTTTTCTGATTAAATATATTACATTTTGTTGCGAATACATGCATTATATGAACACATATATAAATTTCAATAGCATCCATGTACTTTCATATGTAAGAATTTTGATCTTCTATAGAAGAAATGATTGTATGTGACTTCATATATTTTGAATGATTTTGATTGATTCATTAATTTTGAATACTATTTTTCTGCAAAAAGTTAGATAAAGTGAGTAGCTAATAAATTCTCAGATATCATACAAACATAATGCAACATAATGTTGTATTCGATAAGTTGTTAAGAAAATGAAATCATATATTGTTTCTGATTAAACATGTTACACTTAGTTGTGATTACATGCATTATATGAACACATATATACATTTCATTAGCATCCATGTACTTTCATGTAAGAATTTTGATCTTCTATAGATGAAATGACTGTATGTGACTTCATATATTTTGAATGATTAATTTTGAATGCTATTTTTCTGAAAAAGTTAGATAAAATGAGTTGCTCTTAGCAAATAACTACTTTTATTCTATTTTTGTCCGATAGATGGTGCTACTGCATATTCTGTTTCTTATGATTGGTTGAAGCGATAATCGATTAGGAATCTAGCGAACTTTTCAAATTCAAGACGGCTTGACTTTGTTCTTTAAAACTTTAAAAGCAATGTAAGAATTCTTTCCTGAAGATGGTTATAAGATGATGACCAAAACGTCGATTGTTATAATTTTATTTTAATATTTGTTTAATTTTTAACTTTATAACATTTTGTAAACACCATTTAATAAACTTGCGATTTTTCATTTTCCCGTTAATACTTTTGAACTTTTCATCATCAACATTTCCAGATTTTATTTAGGATGATAACATCACTTTTTCTATGCACGAACAAAACGCGTAATGATGACGGAGGTATCACACTAAAGGTTTTTTTTTAAAGGCTTTAGACATAGTATACTTATATTTTGTTAAAATGTGTTGTTTCATTTAAAAAAGTAAGTTATTTAAAAATTAAGGAAACAATTATCAGCATATAAATATGAATTATTAAAGTGCAGAAGCATCGCATGGATTCGCTGGTAGTTAATATTATTAAAAAAGTAAAAATAGTTATCTTCTTTAATTGGTTATTAAATTTAGATACTATAGAAATAAAATATTTGACTAAATATTTTAATATGGAAAAAAGTAAAATAATTATAAAATAAAATCAAGTGATCTTTTACTGAAGGCATTACAGATTGTTGATTTTTGATTGTCATACAACTTCGGGGTTACGCGCAAAGAACTTTATCACTTTAGAGGGGGCGGGATCTGGCACATGATATAGCAAGATTTCTCTAGGGGGAGGGGAATTTGCCTTTTGATATCATTACCTTATTTGATCTAACCAATATATATATTTTTTTAACCTATCCTTTAAATCAAAATAGTATGTTAACTATTTTTATGAAAATATAAATTTATTATTAAAATCGCTAAATGATTATAAAATTATCTAATTCCAAAATATGAAATACCCACCGTTTGGCATTATAATTCTTTTGTCATATGTGTATGCATATGTAATGCGCCGTTCCAGAAACCAGGTACGAAGAATGTTTGAAATGATACTAGCTGTGTTTACAAATAAATAAAAGAGAGAGACTGTTGTCCACCTATTTTGTTGATAAAAGTCCCCCCCCCCCTGTGTAGGTGCAAATGCAAGAAGACATTATTAATGTTGAAGTTAAATGCATTATGTAACAAAAATCTATCATTAAATACTTTTAAATAGTTACTATTTCTTACAAGTGTTATTTTATTTAAAATTATTTAACATATAATAATGATATTTTATTGACCATGCTTTATTTTAATCAATAAAGTATGCAAATAATAAATATATAAAAGAAGAAAATGAAAAATTGAAAAGATTTTTTAGGCATTCATAACGATAGCATTAGGGGAGGGAGGGGGGGGGGGATGCTTTGACGGATAATGGACAGTATTCTCGAGACACCGCAGTGGGTAAAATCTCAGCCATAAAAAAGCGGTGCAATAATTTCCTTACGCTTTGCATTTACGAATGTTTTTTCGCTATTTCTCTCAATTATGTTATTTTATTGTGATGCTTATGAGCTCAAAAGCGAATTAAGGAAAACAAAACAATGTTCTTTTATTATATAACCCCTTGAGGGGCGGTGGGATATATTATATCCCACCTAATTTTAATGATGAACCAGAAACTTTTAATTAAATTTTACTTTTTTAACTTTGGTGGAAAAAAGTCGAAAAGTGCTTTTCCTCATTTTGAAGTACTTTTATTTTTAAAATCCGGTGTGAATTCAGGATTAAGCAAAAACAATTGCTTGCTCCTCAGAGGGTTAACTATTAACTTGAAGTTTGATAAAACCCCGATTTTCAAAATTTAAATAATAAACTTTCTTCATTTTAGAAATTAATATTGAAATCGTGAAATAAAAGCCTATTTAAGTAAAATAAGTTTGATTTACATAATTTATAAACAAACCACCATTTAAACCATAGGTGCCAACCTCAAACTAATCTTCCGTAATACTTGCGTTAATTTGAACCTGGTTTAATAAGTTTCGAACCAGAATTTTTTTGAAGAAATGAAATTAAATATGTTCCACGTAGAAACCTGGAATTAAATAAATAAACATTCATGAAATAAATTTTCTGGTTCGAAATGTGGTTAACCTGGGTCAAATTAATCCAGAGATTACGGAAGATTAGTGAAAGGTTGGCAGCTATGTTTAAACACTTGAAATTTCGCTGATTTTTAAAGACATTGGGTAAAACATAATTTATTTTAACGTTACATTTCTAATAAATTCGATACTTAAGACAAAATTAATCTGAAATGGTATGAATATTCCTTATATTATTCAGATCTATTGCGTACATTTCTATCGGTTCAGTAGCAGGATAAAAAAAAAATCTCTGCCGGTTCGGCCTACAGCCGCAGGTAGATTTCGAAGTTAAAAGTTAAATTTTTATTTTAAACAACGAAAGAACAAATATATTAGTATAACATTAATAAAAATACAAATAAAACGTCAAAATAAAAATCATTTGATTGCGTAAACAAGTGTAATTTACTTAAATTCAAGTGTATGTCATTATTTACGATCAACCATTATCTTATACTATAATGCGAGCAAAAATTGTGTGTGTGTGTATGTAAATTTTATCTTGAAAACGACTCAAGCGATTTTGATTAAATTTTACACCCTACCGTTTTCGGGAACGAAAAGACCTTTGGAAAGGGTCACGTGTTCGAGAAAATTCGATTAGTGGGTCATTTTGGGTCATAAAAGGTCAGGGTCAAGCTAATTATATCTAAAGAACGACTCAATCGATTTTGACTAAATTTTGTATCCAACCATTTTCGGTACGAGAAGA
This sequence comes from Maratus speciosus, assembly GCA_963932465.1. Taxonomy (NCBI): domain Eukaryota; kingdom Metazoa; phylum Arthropoda; class Arachnida; order Araneae; family Salticidae; genus Maratus; species Maratus speciosus. Next base: position 447,861,204 of record OZ010797.1, read on the forward strand.
CTATTGGGCTAGGTCACATGTTGGAGAAATTTCGATTTGTGGGTCATTTTTGGGTCACCGTGGGTCGCTATTTTTATCTAAAAAACACGGCTCTAACGATTTTCACTAAACTCTATATTCAAAAGTTTTGGATTACGGGAAGATCATTGGGCTAAGTCACATGTTCGAGAAAATTCGATTAGTGGGTCGTTTTTGGGTCACCGTGGGTCAAGCTAAGTTTATCTAGATAACGGCTCTAACGATTTGGACGAAATTTTGTAATCTACTGTTTTCGGGCACGAAAAGACCAATGGGATGGGCCAAATGTTCAAGAAAATTCAATTAGTGGGTCATTTTGGGTCATAATGAGTCAGGATCAAGCTAATTTTATCTAAAAAATGGCTTAAACAATTTTGACTAAATTTTGTATTCTATCATTTTCGGGCTTGAGAAGACCATTGAGCTAGGTCCCATATTCAAGAAAATTCGATTAGTAGGTCATTTTGGGACACAATGGGTCAGGGTCAAGCTAATTGTCTTTAAAAGGCAGTACAAAACATTTTGACAAAATTTTGTGTAATACCGTTTCCGGGCATGATAAGAAGATTGGGCTGGGTCGCATGCTTGAGAAAATTCAATTAGTGGGTGATTTTGGATGACAATGGGTCAGGGTCAAGATAATTGAATCTAAAAAACGGCTCAAGACATTTTCACAAAATTTTATAATATACCGTTTTTGGGCATGAGATGACCATTGGACTCACATGTTCGAGAAAATTCGATTAGTGTGTCATTTTGGGTGACAGTGGGTCAGGGTCAAGCTAATTGAATCTAAAAAATGCTCAAAACATTTTGACCAAATTTCGTATTATACCGTTTCTGGGCATGAGAAGAAAATTGGGCCAAGTCACATGTTCGAGAAAATTCAATTAGTGGATCATTTTGGGTCACAATGGGTCAGGGTCAAGCAAATTGTATCTAAAAAACGGCTTAAACGATTTTGAATAAATTTTGTATTCTATCGTTTTCGGGCTCGAGAAGATCATTGGACCATGTCGCACGTTCAAGAAAATTCGATTAGTGGGTCACAATGGGTCAGGATCAAGCTAATTGTATTTAAAAAGCAGTACAAATCATTTTGACAAAATTTTGTATAATGCCATTTTCGGGAATGATAAGACCATTGGGCAGGGTCGCATGTTGAAGAAAATTCAATCAGTGGATCATTTTGGGTCCTAATGGATCAGGATCAAGCTAACTGTATCTAAAAAACGGCTCAAACGATTTTGACAAAACTTTGTATTACACAGTTTCTGGACAAGATGAAACCATTGGGCTGGGTTGCACGCTCAAGAAAATTTTATTATTGGGTCATTTTGGTGATAATGGGTCGGGTCAAGCTAACTGTATCTCAAAAAGGTTAATACGATTTTGACAAAATTTTTTATTATACCGTTTCATGATACACAAAGACCACTGGAATAGGTCACATATTCGATAAATTTCGGTTAGTTGGTCATTTTTTAATAACGTGGATCAAGCTTATTTTATCTAGAAAGCGGCTAACGATTTTCACTAAATTTTGTATTCCATCGTTTTCTGGCTCGAGAAAAGCATTGTGTTAGGACGCTTGTTTGAAAAAATTTGATTAGTGGATCATTTTTGGTCAATATGGCTCAGGGTCAAGCTAATTGCATCTAAAACAGCAAGAATGATTCAGTGGGAATAATGTATCGAGATAAACACAAAGCTAATTTTGACCGAGCTTAGCTCGGTCATTCCTGCTAGTTGGTATTTAATCTTACAGTTTGGCGATAGATTTTTGGGTGACGTGATAACCAAGTAGTACCAATGTTTGTTTTTGTTGCATTAAAATATCTCAATTAGTTGATTTTCTTAAAGCAGGTAAACCCTATTGGTTTACAGTGGAATCTATGAGAATTTGGCGAAATATTAGAGATATCGACACGTTAGCGTAACTTTTGGCGATATATCGCCGAGTTGGCGACAAACTTGGTGGTATTTGGCGACGGAACAGCGTCACCCCTACGGTAACACCTTATATGTATGGAGATATGTTAGCGTAATATATATATATACATAATTTTGTATTTTTCACGTCACGCAATAAAAAAGTAATTGTTGTGGTAAGAATTTTATTGTGTTTTTTTTAAATTGCTGGCAACTGCTATAACGAATTTTTTTTTTAAATTTGCCTGTCATTTTTCTGTAAGAGTTGGTTTTATCAGAATTATGTTAAGGCAGTATTCAAAAATTTTAACCCTCCCCCATTACTACTGCCTTGGGCCGATTTTTCTCATTTGCAATCCCCTGCGAGATATTAACCATCTCAATGTGTTTGACGAGTTTAAAGACGATCCGTGCATAATTATGACTTTTATCGTGCCAACAAAATTTAGTACATACATATATATATATATATATGTGAAAATGTCGACGACTTTTTATATATCGACGAAAATGTAGAACAGTGGTCAATGCTAAATACTTTGCCAACCCTCCGTCATCATGTGACAACTGGAGCGCAGTCGTGGTGGCAAATAGTAGACAGATTCAAGAAAACATTGGGAGAATTTCTCCTTCAATGAATAATAGAGGCATCAAGAATTTAACGTGGTTTATTTGGTTGAACATATCGTAGCACTTCCAGTAGAAGATCCATCAGCTTTCGAATAATCGCTGCCCTACTTCATAATAACTTATGATGTTAAAAGGTATTAGAATCTACACATTAAAGTCATTCACCCCAAGTGACGTGGATTTATTAAACAACCGAAAAAACGTAAAAATCTCTCGCTCCTCGTCCATGCAACAGTATAAATACTCAAAGAAACATAGCGCGGAAGGATACATTAAAAGTGAAAGAACAAAACACGTAAAAGTAGTCGGAAGGACACGATGAGATGAAGAATACGATAGGACTTAGCTCCATGGGGAAGGGGGGAAGTACGCGTGGCGACGATGTGAACTTTTAAGCCTCGTCGTCAGAATAATTACGCAAACAAATCTTAGCGGGAGGCTGTCCATGAAATTATGGGAAATATAATATCAGAGAATAAATGCTATTAAAAACATTCGAAACAAAAATAATTTAGTTTTAGAATAAAATGAAAATATAATTTAATGAGTTTTATAAGATTAAACGAATGGATTAAGGTTTTTAGAATAATAAATAAAGAATACGCAGGTTTAAATGCTTGAAATAAAAGACAAAAGATATTAAAATATTATTAAAAATAGGTAAAAAAGGAGTAAATATTAAGAATTTGGAATAGTTTTACTAAGATAAAAGGGCGAAAATTTTTATTACTATATATATACTATATAAAATTTTTAGGTGGAGGTGGTTTTCAGTACCTGGGGTCATATAATGAAAAGTTATGAAGGAATTTCTCAAAAGTTGAGTTGCATCATGGTAACGACAGCAATAGGTAGTATTTCTTACGAAATCTACCTAAAAAGTGAATTCTTCAAGAGCATAAAGTTTTCCAATGGAGTGATTTTTCAGCGTTTTCCAAAACAGCTGTTTTTTTATAGCCTCGAACCGGTAGGAATAATACTGTTCATAATGTATGATAATGTAAGGAGGGGAGAGAATCCAAAATTACCAAAATGTTGATAACGTTAAACTCGTATGTACAGTCGCGGAAAAAAAGTAAACCCTCCTTACTAACTCTGCAACTAATTATAATAGAAAAAAAAATTACAGGTTCGAAACGATTGGAAATAAAGTCTACTTTTAAATGATGCATATAAAATTTGCTTAGGGAGCCATCTATTAATGAAAATAAGGCCAAACTTCGTTTTTTTCAATGGCAACACCCAATTTTGACAATATATTTTAAATTTTCTGTTCAAACTATGCCTAGAAACGAAATTTCAAGTCATTTGGATGATAAGTTTTGAAATATAAATATTCAAAATTTAGATCTTCTAATGTTGAATTACATTTTCATATTTTTATTAATATCTCCTGAAATTATACTCCTAATGTGATAATTTTATTATTATAATACTAAAAAAATTCAAGCATAAACATATTCAATTTGTAAATTTTATAATACGAATTATGAGATTAATATTTAAAAAAAATATGAATTGCACTGATATGAAAATATGAATCATTAATCCATATTTATAAAATTAAGTCGTGAGCAAAAAATACTAATTAAGACCTTCATTATCGTTTTATATAAGTAGTATGGTTTTGCGGGTTTGGCGGCACCTCCGTTGCGTCGGTGGAGGATGTGGAGGTTCGTGGAGGTCCGTGGAGGTACGTGGAGTGGCGCGCTGATAAGAGTTGGTGGTGGAGGAAACGCATGTCGGTGGAGGGAGAGGTGTTGTCGGGAAACGGATAAGAACTTGTCTTACAGTACGAGGGTATTTTATTTTGAGGAGATAGAAAATTTTCGAGGAAATATTTTTCGATTTTTATTTTAACGGAACTTTATTTTTATTTTACGAATTTTATTTTTCGAACTTAATTTTATTTTGAGGAGATAGAAAATTTTTTCGAAGTGAATTTATTTTTCGAATTTTATTTTAAGGAAATAGAAAAAATTTTCGAATTTTATTTTGAGGAGACAGAAAATTTATTTTGAGGATTTTATTTTTCGAACTTAATTTTATTTTGAGGAGATAATAATTTTTCAAGGAAATTTTTTTTTTCGATTTTTATTTTAACGGAACTTTATTTTACGAATTTTATTTTTCGAATATAATTTTATTTTCAGGTGTTAGAAAAATTTTGCGAATTGAATTTATTTTACGAATTTTATTTTAGGTGTTAGAATTATTTTTTTCTTTTTAAAAATTACTTAGAGATAGAAATTATTTGCGAATTCATTTTTTTTTTCGAATTTTATTTTAAGGGAACTTTAATTTTATTTTACGAATTTTATTTTTCGAACTTAATTTTATTTTCATGTCTTAGAAAATTTATTTTACGAATTTTATTTTTCGAACTTAATTTTATTTTCAGGTGTTAGAAAATTTTTGCTAACTGAATTTATTTTACGAATTTTATTTTGAGGAAATAGTCTCTTATAGTACGAAGGTATTTTATTTATTTTCGAATTTTATTTGAGGAGATAGAAATATTTCAAGAAAATATTTTTATTTTGCAAAGTTTATTTAGCAGAGTTAGAAAATATTAGAGAATAATTTTATTTTAACGGAACTTTATTTTTATTTTACGAATTAAATTTTAGAGATGTTAGAATTATTTTAGGAACTTTTATTTTTAGATGTTAGAAAATTTTATGCGAATTGAACTTTATTTTAGGGGAGATAGAAAATTTTCTCGAATTTTATTGTGAGGAAATAGAATTATTTTGCGAACTTTATTTTTATTTTAGAGGAAATAGACTTTTTGAGAAGAATTGCTATTTTATTTATTTAACGGAACTTTGAAAATTCGCGGGAATTCATTTTTATGTTGGTATTTAGTGGAGATACTCAATTTTCAATGGATGACTTTCTTCGAGAAGAGGTATTTTTGCGTGATGTATTATCATGTTCGTGTTAATTTTTGGACAATGTGTACTTTAACGTGGGGATAGCTTGATTGAAATTTATTTTGTTTGCATGCGCATAGAAAATATTTTAGTTGATTTTGATAAACACCATGGGAAAGATTGATTTTTTTCAATTTTAATTCAACAGCAAATACAAAATTGACTGGAAATGTTTGTAACAACATTTTTAAACCAATCATGTTTGTGCATTTATAATTTCCTGCACTCGTTAGATACAAAATTTATGCGAACTTTACTTTTATTTTAGAGGAAATAGAAGTTTTTGAGAAGAATTGCTATTTTATTTTTTTAACGGAACTTTGAAAATTTGCGGGAAAGAATTTTATTTTGGGGAACTTAATTTATTTCATGGTCTTAATTAAGAGGAAATATTTTTGATTTCGAACTTAACCTATTTTTCAGGAAAGTGTTTTCTTATTTTGAGAACTTTTATTTATTATTTTTCGTAAATAATAGATGTGTGTAGAAAATTGAGAGGATTTGTTTTAGAATAGAGTAATATTTTGGAATTGCAAAATTATTTGATTTATTATGTTTTTAAAATAATATGAAATAAATGCTTACTTGAGGCTCACATGAGGAGAATAGATCTTGCGCATTCATCGACTTCAGGTTGTAAACGAAATTAACGCTCACAAATTATAAAAATACAGAAGAAATATTATTTCAACTAAGTAGCATAAAGAGTTTGCACCGATACACCAATGCAGATGTTAATGAATTCCTACAGATGTCGTGATGCTTCTGTTTATCTCAGTCGAAGTAGAAAATCTGACTTGCACGCACTTTTAGAGCAGAAAACATTTGAGTTGCCATTTTTAAATTAAAAGTGTTTTATTATAATAGCATTGCCACATTTCGACAAAACTCTCTTATCAACTCGCTTTAGTATGAAGTCAAGAATAGCCTCGTTCCCAAACAAATTAATTTCGAACACGGACTTTATCAAAGTTCACCCCTTTTTCGCAGACAGAAATACTGCACACTAATGATAACATGTGTTTTTGATATCACTCAATGACCGGCAGATTAACTTAGAGTAAAGCGGTATGTGTTATCATTTTGCAGTTGTGACATTCAGTCTATGCAGGCGACAGTCACTCTCTGCGCTCTTGTTTGTGGTGGACTGCAAGAATGTATTACCTATTTCTAGTAAATTTATTAAAACTGGGATATTTAAAGTAAATACAGAAGTTTTAAAACTTGCAAGACTATAATTTATTTAAAAGATTCTTTCTTTTAAATGAATGGACATTTGAAAAATTTTGCGGAAAGATTTTAATTTTGTGAACTTAATTATTTTTTTCTTTTCGATTTAAATTTTCATGGATACATTCTTCGAGAAGGAATGTATATTTTTAGATGCGTTAGTTTTAGATAAGTTGTATATGACATGCTTTAAAATTAAATTTGTAAATTTAAATAATAATAATAACAATGAAATAATAATAATGAAAACAATGAAATAATAATAATAATGACAGCATTAAAATAATTATAATGACAACATTGAAATAATAATAATAAGAAGAAAAAGAAATATTTCGTTAGTTGAAAAATAAAGTTTTCTCTTTAGAGTTCATATATATTTTGCAGTATTCACTATCAATTCACATATTTATCGATGTATTAGATGTTTTCAGAAAATTAACTTGATTTTTGTGTAATGTTTGTGGGAAAGAATTTTTCTTCTAAAGGAATCATTTGAAGTTTCTTTTTAAAATACCATGGTTCGACTTAGGAAATAATTTTACTTATTACCTAAAATGAACTTTTTTCAAACTTCTGCTTGAAGAATCGCTTATGTTAGAGTTGAAACAAAGGCAAGTTAAAGATTAAATAATTCACTTTTAGATATTGTGCACATTTTCAATAAGCATTAAGTAAATTTTCAGGAATAAAGGTCACGAAATTTCTGTTAACTTAACGCGCCAATCATCTTACGTGATTTAGGTCACGTGACTAGTAAAATATTTTAAAACAATCAGGGTTGAGTATTTAGAATTTTCTGCAACCCCTATGATTGTATAAATTTGCATGGTATAAGATAGCGATTTTAATTACATGACAAACACGTATTTCATCCGCTCTTGAGTTCTTTTTCTCCTCTGGCGCGGAAATTCGATTCAAAACATCAACTTTGACAGAAATTTGAGATTTATGGATTTCTTTTTAAAGGAAATGAATTGATTTTATTTTAATTGAAACTAATTAGAAATGTCACTTACTTAAATCTTCATTAGAAAGAGTTGGAGACTTTGCTGTTTCCAAACATCACTTCAAAATTAATTATCTTAAACGCTGAAGCTAAAATATAACGTTACTTTTAAATTCTTTGAAAAATGAAAAGTAAAAGAAAAATTCATGTTCACGCAGAGACATAGAAATTTTTTTTTTGATTTAGAACTATCTTTAGTTAAATTTTGGTTTGACTTAAAACTTTATCAACCTGTTTAAATTCTGTTAATTTATATTTTGGAACTATTGAAAATATTTTTGAGTGAAAAAGCTTAGAGTTTGAAATTGTAACTCGCACATAACAACGTTTCATATTTTTCCAAAATATGAGTGAGTTGACTTTTTGAAAACTTTTGAACTATCGTTTAGAAATTACTTGTAACAGTTTAGCAATTTCATATATGATGATATTTCCAGTCACTAACAAGATTTGATACTACAATGTGACTTATGTGCCACCAATAATCTTTCTCTTACAAAATACATTTGAAAACTTTATTTTTACTTATACGTTTAAATACATAGAGAAAAATTTAGCTTACCTGAAGCCATATACTTTAAGCATATCTCTTCCCTCATCTGATTAAGAGAAAATGGTGGATTTATTATCTGTTAAACACGAAAGCCACTCATTATCACATGACTTCACTCTACTATGTGAATGGCTGATAGTATAAACACGTTATCAACTTCATCAGTAGGCGATTAGAATAGCTAGACTTTTGTGGTGTATAGCATTGCTATCCGAAGCATGTTTGAGCCTGTTTTTCGCTACCTCATCTGTAATGTAAGTTGTGATTTTTTTTAATTAGTTAAAATCCCCAATTGCTATTTGTAATTAGATCATTAATTGATTTTTATAATAATAAGTGATTTATTTTTATATTGTTTAAATTTCATTTAAGTGCTGATCTTAGAAATAACTTAATTTTCTTTAAATTTCATTCACTTAAGTCTTTAAAATTTTGTTTTGTATGTTGGAAATTATTTCAAAGTATTATAAGTCGTATTTGTGAAATGGTTCATTTTTTAGAAAATGAGTCTTGATAAATAGTCATGGAAATTATTAGTCTTGAAAATTTTTGAAAGACATGAAAATATCCCGAAAAAATTATTTGACTTGTAAAATATTTGAAGAATTGAAAATGGTTTATTTTTAGAAAATGAGTCTTGAAAAATAGTCATGGAAATTATTTGGCTTGAAAATTTTTGAAAGACATGAAAATAACTCGAAAAAATTATTTGACTTGTAAAATATTTGAAGAACTGAAAATGATTTCACTGTAGGTAAGTGTTGAATATATTATAATTTTAGATTTGTTAAATGTTAGTTTAAATGTTTTAAAATACAGGTATTAGAGTACATAATTATTTTTCAAACAATAATAAAACTTTTAAAAATAATTTGAAATTGATAACTAAACCGAATAGAAGAATTTAAAGTTTTGCAGGTAAATCTCATGAAACTAAGTTGAAATAAAAAGGTTAGTTACACAAGGTTTATCATAGAAAATCTGTCAAAGAAATGATTAAGTTGGAATACTATCAAACCTAGTTAACCTAGAAATATTTCTAATTACTTGCAAAGTAATATGAAACAGTGAGAATTTAATTAATTTAAATATAATATTGTTGTGATTTTTACATATCTCCAAAAATGCATAAGTGAGTTTTCGTGGGAAATGAACAACAATTTTGCAAATTTTCATTCCAAATTGATGTTAAATGAGTTTCTGAGTCTAAGTTTATCTTTTCGAAAATATTGGATAATGTCGAGTTTCAACAAAGTCTATTTGATAAGTCACTTATTTTTTCGATTCTATCATCGGTTTACTTTCTGCACCTGTGCAGAAATAAAGGGTTAATACTAAAAATAATCGATTGATGTGGTAAGAAGATGCTTGGTTGGTTAGGTGTTGAATAAATATATGGTTGGCAGGATGAACAATTGAATGCTAGGATGAAATCATTTAAGAGTTAAAGCAGAAAACAATCAAATTTTACAAACATTCAACCTTGAAATACTTTTCTAAACGTGATTTTTTTCTAAACTTAACTTTTTTTTTCTTTACTTATTTTTTTTTCTTAATTAAATTTTTTTTTTCTTAATTTAATTTTTTTTTCTTAATTTAATTTTTTTTTCTTAATTTAATTTTTTTTTCAAACCTTTAAAATTTTTTAACTTAATTTTTTCTTAACTAAATTTGTTTAACTTATTTTTGCAAAAACTTTGCTTTGTTAACTAACAAATATTTTTAAAATTAGTTCTCATGAATTTTCAAAGGACTCTCGTCGTTCTTTCTTTCAATCATGTGTTTGATCCATGCATTTACCAAAAACATTAAGAAATCAAGCAAATCTTCTAACCTTCCATCATTCTTATCATTCTTTCTTCCAAACAAGTGTTCAATTCATAAAATGTTTAGGAAACATACATATGTTCTCATGAAACTAAGGACTTTCATCGTTCTTTCTTCCAAGTGTGAGTGCAACCCATGAGATATTTATGAGCATTAATCAAATAAACCTTCTTAGAAAACAAGGACTCTCTTTCTTTTTTTCTACAAAATCGTGGTATTAAATAGATTTTCAAAACAAACTTTCAACACTCAGGGCCCATGAAGTATCATGAAAGAATTTTCACGAATGGGTTCACAAAGGTATCCATGAACTCTCATCATTTATTCTTCCAAGCAAGTGTTCAATTCCTAAAATTTTTAGGAAACATGCATATGTTCTCGTGAAACTAGGGACTTTCATTGTTCTTTCGACCATGAAAGTGTTAAAAAACTTTAAAGAAACCAAGGGTTGGTTCTTCTCGTTCATTCTACCAAGCATGCAATTTTCGTAAAATTTTTAGAAATTAAGTATATGTTTTCAAGAAACCAAGTTCTTTTTCAATGGCAACACTTTCAAATATTTTAGAACTCAAATAATTTCTTCGGGTTATGCAATTATTTTTCAACTCAACTTCGAGCAGTGAAATCATTTTCAGTTCTTCAAATATTTTACAAGTCAAATAATTTTTTCGAGTTATTTTCATGTCTTTCAAAAATTTTCAAGCCAAATAATTTCCATGACTATTTTTCAAGACTCATTTTCTAAAAATAAACCATTTTCAGTTCTTCAAATATTTTACAAGTCAAATAATTTTTTCGGGATATTTTCATGTCTTTCAAAAATTTTCAAGACTAATAATTTCCATGACTATTTATCAAGACTCATTTTCTAAAAAATGAACCATTTCACAAATACGACTTTCAATACTTTGAAATAATTTCCAACATACAAAACAAAATTTTAAAGACTTAAGTGAATGAAATTTAAAGAAAATTAAGTTATTTCTAAGATCAGCACTTAAATGAAATTTAAACAATATAAAAATAAATCACTTATTATTATAAAAATCAATTAATGATCTAATTACAAATAGCAATTGGGGATTTTAACTAATTAAAAAAAAATCACAACTTACATTACAGATGAGGCAGCGAAAAACAGGCTCAAACATGCTTCGGATAGCAATGCTATACACCACAAAAGTCTAGCTATTCTAATCGCCTACTGATGACGTTGATAACGTGTTTATACTATCAGCCATTCACATAGTAGAGTGAAGTCATGTGATCATGCGTGGCTTTCGTGTTTAACAGATAATAAATCCACCATTTTCTCTTAATCAGATGAGGGAAGAGATATGCTTAAAGTATATGGCTTCAGGTAAGCTAAATTTTTCTCTATGTATTTAAACGTATAAGTAAAAATAAAGTTTTCAAATGTATTTTGTGAGGGAAAGATCATTGGTGGCACATAAGTCACATTGTAGTATCAAATCTTGTTAGTGACTGGAAATATCATCATATATGAAATTGCTAAACTGTTACAAGTAATTTCTAAACGATAGTTCAAAAGTTTTCAAAAATTCAACTCACTCATATTTTGGAAAAATATGAAACGTTGTTATGTGCGAGTTACAATTTCAAACTCTAAGCTTTTTCACTCAAAAATATTTTCAATAGTTCCAAAATATAAATTAACAGAGTTTAAACAGGTTGATCAAGTTTTAAGTCAAACCAAAATTTAACTAAAGATACTTCTAAGTCAAAAAAAAAAAAAAATTCTATGTCTCTGCGTGAACATGCATTTTTCTTTTACTTTTCATTTTTCAAAGAATTTAAAAGTAACGTTATATTTTAGCTTCAGCGTTTAAGATAATTAATTCTGAAGTGATGTTTGGAAACAGCAAAGTCTCCAACTCTTTCTAATGAAGATTTAAGTTAGTGACATTTCTAATTAGTTTCAATTAAAATAAAATCAATTCATTTCCTTTAAAAAGAAATCCGTAAATCTCAAATTTCTGTCAAAGTTGATGTTTTGAATCGAATTTCCGCGCGAGAGGAGAAAAAGAACTCAAGAGCGGATGAAATACGTGTTTGTCATGTAATTAAAATCGCTATCTTATACCATGCAAATTTATACAATCATTGGGGTTGCAGAAAATTCTAAATACTCAACCCTGATTGTTTTAAAATATTTTACTAGTCACGTGACCTAAATCACGTAAGATGATTGGCGCGTTAAGTTAACAGAAATTTCGTGACCTTTATTCCTGAAAATTTACTTAATGCTTATTGAAAATGTGCACAATATCTAAAAGTGAATTATTTAATCTTTAACTTGCCTTTGTTTCAACTCTAACATAAGCGATTCTTCAAGCAGAAGTTTGAAAAAAATTCATTTTAGGTAATAAGTAAAATTATTTCCTAAGTCGAACCATGGTATTTTAAAAAGAAACTTCAAATGATTCCTTTAGAAGAAAAATTCTTTCCCACAAACATTACACAAAAATCAAGTTAATTTTCTGAAAAGATCTAATACATCGATAAATATGTGAATTGATAGTGAATACTGCAAAATATATATGAACTCTAAAGAGAAAACTTTATTTTTCAACTAACGAAATATTTCTTTTGCTTATTATTATTATTATTTCAATGTTGTCATTATAATTATTTTAATGCTGTCATTATTATTATTATTTCATTGTTCTCATTATTATTATTTCATTGTTATTATTATTATTATTTAAATTTACGAATTTAATTTTAAAGCATGTCATATACAACTTATCTAAAACTAACGCATCTAAAAATATACATTCCTCCTCGAATAATGTATCCATGAAAATTTAAATCGAAAAAAAAAAAATAATTAATGTCAAAAAATTAAAATCTTTCCGCAAAATTTTTCAAATGTCGATTCATTTAAAAGAAAGAATCTTTTAAATAAATTATAGTCTTGCAAGTTTTAAAACCTCTGTATTTACTTTAAATATCCCAGTTTTAATAAATTTACTAGAAATAGGTAATACATTCTTGCAGTCCACCACAAACAAGAGCGCAGAGAGTGACTGTCGCCTGCATAGACTGAATGTCACCACTGCAAAATGATAACACATACCACTTTCCTCTAAGTTAATCTGCCGGTCATTGAGTGATATCAAAAACACATGTTATCATTAGTGTGCAATATTTCTGTCTGCGAAAAAGGTGTGAACTTTGATAAAGTCCGTGTTCGAGATTAATTTGTTTGGGAACGAGGCTATTCTTGACTTCATACTAAAGCGAGTTGATAAGAGTGTTTTGTCGAAATGTGGCAATGCTATTATAATAAAACACTTGTAATTTAAAAATGGCAACTCAAATGTTATCTGCTCTAAAAGTGCGTGCAAGTCAGATTTTCTACTTCGACTGAGATAAACAGAAGCATTACGACATCTGTAGGAATTCATTAACATCTGCATTGGTGTATAGGTGCAAACTCTTTATGCTACTTAGTTGAAATAATATTTCTTCCGTATTTTTATAATTTGTGAGCGTTAATTTCGTTTACAACCTGAAGTCGATGAATGCGCAAGATCTATTCTCCTCATGTGAGCCTCAAGTAAGCATTTATTTCATATTATTTTAAAAACAAAATAAATCAAATAATTTTGCAATTCCAAAATATTACTCTATTCTAAAACAAATCCTCCTAATTTTCTACAAACATCTATTATTTACGAAAAATAATAAATAAAAGTTCTCAAAATAAGAAAACACTTTCCTGAAAAATAGGTTAAGTTCGAAATCAAAAATATTTCCTCTTAATTAAGACCATGAAATAAATTAAGTTCCCCAAAATAAAATTCTTTCCCGCGAATTTTCAAAGTTCCGTTAAAAAAATAAAATAGCAATTCTTCTCAAAAACTTCTATTTCCTCTAAAATAAAAGTAAAGTTCGCATAAATTTTGTATCTAACGAGTGCAGGAAATTATAAATGCACAAACATGATTGGTTTAAAAATGTTGTTACAAACATTTCCAGTCAATTTTGTATTTGCGGTTGAATTAAAATTGAAAAAAATCAATCTTTCCCATGGTGTTTATCAAAATCAACTAAAATATTTTCTATGCGCATGCAAACAAAATAAATTTCAATCAAGCTATCCCCACGTTAAAGTACACATTGTCCAAAAATTAACACGAACATGATAATACATCACGCAAAAATACCTCTTCTCGAAGAAAGTCATCCATTGAAAATTGAGTATCTCCACTAAATACCAACATAAAAATGAATTCCCGCGAATTTTCAAAGTTCCGTTAAATAAATAAAATAGCAATTCTTCTCAAAAAATCTATTTCCTCTAAAATAAAAATAAAGTTCGCAAAATAATTCTATTTCCTCACAATAAAATTCGAGAAAATTTTCTATCCCCCCTAAAATAAAGTTCAATTCGCATAAAATTTTCTAACATCTAAAAATAAAAGTTCCTAAAATAATTCTAACATCTCTAAAATTTAATTCGTAAAATAAAAATAAAGTTCCGTTAAAATAAAATTATTCTCTAATATTTTCTAACTCTGCTAAATAAACTTTGCAAAATAAAAATATTTTCTTGAAATATTTCTATCTCCTCAAATAAAATTTGAAAATAAATAAAATACCTTCGTACTATAAGAGACTATTTCCTCAAAATAAAATTCGTAAAATAAATTCAGTTAGCAAAAATTTTCTAACACCTGAAAATAAAATTAAGTTCGAAAAATAAAATTCGTAAAATAAATTTTCTAAGACATGAAAATAAAATTAAGTTCGAAAAATCAAATTCGTAAAATAAAATTAAAGTTCCGTTAAAATAAAATTCGAAAAAAAAAATCAATTCGCAAATAATTTCTATCTCTAAGTAATTTTTAAAAAGAAAAAAATAATTCTAACACCTAAAATAAAATTCGTAAAATAAACTGTTTTTTTTTAGTTTAGTGCACGGTCCTATTTTAAATAGGCTTTACTCTATTAGAAAATAAATTTGCTGGATAGTACTTTTAAAAAAATCTATGTAGCAATATTTGCTTGCAGTTTTAATATTTCTTTTTCAGTGTTACAGTTTATGATGTATTTGTATTTTCTTTTTCATCTAAAGGTTTAAAAAAAATTAAAATATTGAAAACATAATTAAATTTCAATTGAATTCAACAATTAATTTTGAATAAAAGAGTTTAAAGTGTGACACAAATGAAAATTCAAAACCTTCAGCTGTGACTTTACACAACTGTCCAACTGAACCAGATTTCGGCCCTGGTAATATGCACCCTCTCTCTCCCATTCCTCTTTCTGTACGGACCTGCGATAAAAATTCTAGGTTCATTTCAGAATATAATTATGAGCTCGGGCAACGCCGGGCGGGGCAGCTAGTATATTATAAAATACGATACTCCATGAAATGTATTAGTATCCTCGAAATAAAATTATTAATGATATTCTAAGCTGCTTACGCTTTACAGAAAAATTCCCTGTATAATTATTTTTGTGAATTGGTATGCCTTTTGAATTATCCACCTTCTTAAATACATCCCTTTAAAAATTGTGAAGTATGAAAAAAAAAAAAAAAAAAACAAAGCTTATATTTTGAAATCCTTGAATGAATGTTTCTTAAATTCCTGCTTTCATTAAATGTGCTTATGAAAACTTTTTAATTTTATGATATATTTTAGAAAGTTTTGTACAGTTTACACGAAATAGAAATTAATGAAAACTTCAAAAGACCAGAATTTCTTTTCATTTAAAGTTTGATACTTTACTTAAGAATAACTCACTAGTATTGTGAGATTCTAAAATCATGAGTAGAAAAAAGATTTACTAATTCCAAACATTTCGAAAAATAAGCATACATTTTTGAAAGCTTTTATGAAATGTTTCTAGCTGAAGAGTGGAAAAGATAAAAATATATATTGAATTAAAAATGATTTTTTTCAGAAAGTTTTACTCAAATTTATTTTGTTTCGTGAAATAGATATCAGTGACATAAAAAAGGACTGTTAAAAAACATTTTAACGCGAATCAGCGAAAAAAACATAACTCAGCAACAGTCAAATTTGTTGAAAGGTAAAAATTTAGATTCATTAAGACCTTCTTAATTACGTTTCTTTTAAAAAATAGAAGGGCGATGAAAGTTGAAATTACAGTATCCAAATTCCTCATTGAATCGTTTTTAAAATTTTATTCTTTTTAAAAGAGCTTAAGAAAGTTTTTTTTTTTTGAATGACATTTCAAAGAAAACTTTGTATGTTTAATATGAAATACAAATTAACGAAAACATTAAAACAATAGAAAAAAACTTCTTTTCCTTCAAAATTCAGTGTTATAGAAAAATATAAGACCGGTAGCATCGCACGATTAACAAAATTCTTCTCTGAATTATCACGTATATAATGCTCGCTCACAAATCGGAAAAGATTTGAAAATTAAAAATACATATATATAAATTGTTGAATGATGTTTTTTTTAGTAATTAATTTTCTGAATATTCTTCAGAAAGTTATTTATTCTGCAGCACTTAACCCGTTCAGGACCAGCATCTTTTGCACGAATTTTATTCGTGTGGCACCACTTTTTGTTAATTATTTGACTTAACTTTATAAATCACGAAAATGTCGTAATTAAATAAAATCAATTTTACTTTTCTTCTTTACTGGTATCAAAATCAAGCGCTGTAAGCACTTTTTTAGGGGGCATATATGCACCTATGGTCCCGAATGGATTAATAAAAGTGGTATTTCGATGTTTTGAACGATGTATGTTGTTTAACCCATTAAAGACTGACGTTGCGTTTTCGCAACATTATATTTGGGATTTTTAAAAAAATTTGAGACCAGTAAAACAAAAAAGTAAAATTTGTCTTGTTTAATTAACGCATTTTCATGATTCATAAAGTAAAAATAAGTGTTTAACAAAAAGTGATGTGAATTGAATAAAATTCCTGTAAAACGTGCTGTTCCTTAATGGGTTAATAATGTTTTCATATTATGGCTATTCTAAGCGTCTTACATTGACACTTAGACTTCATGATTGTGAACGTTGTCAAGACTTAAATTTTACTAACTCACAAATAACTTTTCATTTTTAAATATTTATTTTCCAATATTTTCCCGGTGTAAATGTTAAGTATTTTTCAGCATTAAATATATGTTACAAAAATAGCCGTTCCCCCCCCCCCCCTTTTTTTAAATTTAACGATTACGTAAGTTTCTAATTTTCATTCAGGATTTTCAGCATTTTATTGTACTATACTTTTTGATCACATGTAGAGTGGAGGAACAGATGGGTGCCACAATATATTTTCATTCATCATTTCATATGGTTGTATACTTTCCTTCTTTTCTGGATAGTATGATTAATGCATACTATAAAAAATTAAGTAAGAATGAAAAACGTTAAAAAATTATGTGATTTTGAAGATATTTCTAATATTTTCTTAAAAATCTCACTGACCTCTTACACATAATTTATACTTAGTAGATTAAATGTTAAAAATTGAAATTTAATAGAATGACTGTTTTAAATTTGAATAATTATGAAACTTAATTTTTAAAAAATTAGGAGTTCAATAACTGCCAGATATCTCGATAATTGAATTCAGCTGTGCGAAAAAATGGCCTTTATCTATTTTCATCTCTGAACTCAGGGACGCAAAGCATATTTATAACTGAATATAACTGAACCCACGAGGTAACTGGGCCATAGGCTATTTTATAAAATAACTGTTGATGTTTTTTAAGCTTTTGTGAACAATTCCCCTTAATCTCTACTTTCTAAAACAACGTCTGTCAACTCGATCATAACTCTCTCTTTGCTGTGGTAGGTTGTCGAAAATTTACGTTTTCTTCTTAAAAGCAACGTCAATTTGGTTGAACTTCCTCGGCTTTTTATTAAAATACTGTAAATACTTTTATTAAACAATCTTTTTTTTCTTTTAAAGATTAGGCATATAACTACATTAATATTATTAGGTATCTACATTGTAAAAAATTTTCCGAAACGTTTCCGAATGTAACGGAGACCTGTGCTGCACGATACTAACGGAAAGGTTTCAGATTCGAGCAGAAAACTGTTTCGGTTATAATACGGAACGTTTCTGATTCGCAATGAAATGTTTCTGAATATATCGGAAACCTTTCATTACGGATCGGAAAGGTTTCTGAATACATATGAAATCTTTCTGAAGACTAAGAAATGTTTTTGAATGTATAGGAAACCTTTTATTACGAATTGGAAAGGTTTCTGAATATATGTGGAACCTTTCTGAAGACGAGGATTATTTTAAAATTTACATAAAAAAGCACAAATAACTGTACTAAAATTACTTGCAGGTGCATACATATAATGTAAAATCATTTAAAATACATTAGAAATATCTCAAAAATACATTAAAAATTTTAAGACATTTCTAATATATTTTAAATAATTTTATATTATGTGTAATGCACCTGCAAGTAGTTTTAGTACATTTATTTGAGTTTTATTACATAAATTTTAATTATTTACTCAAGTTGAATTTAGCACTAGTATTTGAACATTCAATTATTGAAGATTATTTTGTGAAAGGGGCTTAGTTTAGTAAAATGGATTTTGTGAAGAAGCCAGTTTTATTAAATGAATTTTTGTGAAAGAGTCTTATATGGAAGTTCATTTCTGAATGATCTTTTTTCTGAGTTTATATATATATATATCTGCTTGGATTTATTCTGAAAAAAAAATCAATATTATTATAACTTTTTCATAATTTAGATAAAATTTTATTGCGTTTTAACATCTTGCAGTGATATTTTTTTAACCATGCGGATTAACAAGTAACATTAAAGTTCCTGAACTATATTATTATTGAAAATGGAATGATAAATTCTTTCGAAAAGCGTTTTACTTATTTTTTTAATCATTTATAGCATTATTTTTACTTATTATTTTAGTTCTTTATTAGCGTTTCTTTGTTGCACAGACATTTTAATAGATAACATTTTATTATTATTAGTGCATGTAAATAAGATATGATTGCAATTTATGTTATTGTTGATTCAATATCGTATTATGCTTTTCACAGCATAATATTAATAAATTAAAATGCCTTATAAATTAAAGCAAGAAATTTTGTGTACTATATTTTCATAAAATAAGCTGATGGTTAATGATCTAGAATTTTTCAATTTTGTTTACTGTAAAGTGCATAAGTTAAATAACAATAGTATTTTTTTTTTTTTTTTTTTTTACAATTCAGTCTTGCAAAATCAGAAGAAAACATTTTTCTTTTCAAGCAAGAACATTTAGATGAACAAGTAAAATTCAAATCGCAAATAATGCAATGGTTAATTTTTTCGAAGCATAAAAAAAAGTGTGTGTTTGTGGGGGGGGGGGGGGGAATTTACATATCTAAACCTGAGTACTAAACAAGTTAATGATTTTAAAACGATTCTTTTTATTTTTCTTTCAAAATTGGAGAAGAAAAAAGGTGAATATAAAAAATGAAATTTTTGAAATCTTTCTAGGAAACAGCAAAACAAATGAATTAATTTTATTTACTATAATGATTTATAAAAATAAATCCTATAATTGTAAGAATAGTTTACTGTTTATTTTTATTCACAATACCGTATTTTTTACGTAAAAGCAATCAACAATAAAGAAGTAAAATGACAATGAACCTTCAGCTTGTTTGATTAAAATATAATACATAAATTTTCTTTTAAGTTATAACGCATTTAATAATTTGTTAAGAACACGCTGTAAAAAGGAGAATACGATACCGCAATCAGCATGAACATCAAGTTTAACTATATTATCTTATTTTCATGCACACATGTACATATATTATAATAAAAAAACAGATAAAACAAAGTCTGATATATTAAAAAATAAATAAGTTATTAATTTCTTTTCGTGTACTGCAACAAAGAAAACTAATAAAGAAGTAATAATAAATAATATTAAGTAAAAGTAATACTGTAGATGGTTAAAAAAAAAGAAAACACTTACCCAGAATTACGATCGTTCCGCGTTCAAAATTACTAAATTTCCAAAGCTCTGAAAAAGTCCTTTGATAATATCCAAGATACATTTCTTGCATAATTTTAAAACGCAATAAAAAATACCCACAAAATATAACAAAAATGTTATAATATTGTTTTTTTTTTTTTCAAAATAAAAGCGAATTCAAATACACGTGGTCCTACGCCGCCATCTCATACACACGAGCTGACTTTCACTTTAGGCGATTGCTTCCCGTCCGTTTCAGCGTAAGGAGAAATGAGAAATAGTGGTGAAATACTTGCAGCGCATGCGTACAGGCGCTTTCTCTGTTACACGGAAAGTACGAGGGAAAGTAAATTGAAACACCCAGGAACATTCCCGGTTGTTTCGGAAAATAGAAATAGCTCTCACATATCCGGTACTATCAGAAATGTTACTGTTAGAATAGTAAACGTTCCCACTATTTTTTACAGTGTATACATGTTTACTTCATGTTACAAATGTAAGCCCGGTGTCCCAGTTACTGTTGACAGCTATTGTGAAATATAATCTCCAAACAAGGACATTAGTCAAGCTAAGTAAATTGTTTTTTCATGTGTCAAATGTAATTTATAAAAGCAATTATGAAAAGTGATTATGATCTGAAGGAAGGAAGTGAAAGTGAAAAGTGATTGCACAATCGTAAACAAACATTATATTATAAACATTTCATGATACTCGAGAACTAGAGACATTATCAAACTCTTTTTTTAAAAAAATTACTATAAATATAAATATTGATACAAATAATTTGTTATTAAGATTTATGTCACTAATTACCTGTTTTTTTATTGCTAGTAATATATTATCCATGTTTCTCTACTCTTACTTGTAAACTAGACTCTGCAAAGGAGAGATGTATTTTCTAAAGCTTTATTAAATGTTGATTTTCTTTCTATTTAAAAGTTCCGACGTATTCACAAGTCACAAGTCACAAGTCAATTCACAAGTCAAAATTCTTTACGCGTGTTTTAAGATGACACAGAATATCGCATCGCTATGAATGGATTAAATCAGAAATACAAGAAGAAGCTGTAGATAGATTTACCCTTCCGGACGTGGGATGCCAGATCATATATGGATACACATAAATACAAGGTAAGCCCAATTTATCTTACCTATGTTTCGTTTTATATTGAAAAATAGATAGTTTATTTTTGAGGAAAACCGAACATCACGCAATTACTGTTAGCAAAGTTTAAATACTGCTAACAGTTACCCCATAAATTTTTCAAGAATGGGGTAACTGGGACATATATCAGGAGTAACTGGGTCATGTTGGATCCAGTTGACCAATAGTTATAAATAATTTTTTGAAATTTCTCTTACTGCAGGAAATAAATTTCTCCATTGTTTTTTGCTCTCAATAAAGAAAATTATAGAATACCTTATTAAAATTACGAAAAAAAAATTAGCATATTTCGTGGTATCAAACAGTGTTGGCAGATTGGGGACTTTTTAATTCAGATTATTTGACTGTCACCACTTTTTCAAAATTGTATAATTCGTCTTTTTTCAGAATTTTTTATCTATTTTTAAATAATAATAGTAATAGTATACATACGTAAGTGAATTTGTATAGGCATTTATAATGTCAGTAATTGGAATTTTGTCTATATCAGGTGATAAATTTCTTATACCGATCAATTAAGTTAATTTTTAAAATTCCAATTTCACGTAAGTCAAACATTTCCAGTAAAAAAAAAAAAATCTTAAATATATTAAAGTTTAAGTGTATGCAGAAACAAAGACTATTCATAACTACCCATTACTTTGTACGATATTACACACAATGATTGTTTACTAGAAATCCGCACAAACTTTGCTGTTATGTAAAATAGCAAAGGAACACGAATCAGGCGCATGAAGTGTTGCGTTATCGTATATAAGGGTATCCTCATTAGCCGAGAGTTCATTAAGTAATGTGTATTTTCCGAGAATTGAGTCGAAAAAGGATTGTCTGCGTACGCGTATGTACCTGTACAGTCGTGGGAAAAAAAGTAAACACCCCCTACTAGCTCCTGAAAAAATTATCGTAAACGAAAGTTACTGGTACCGAACGATTGGAAATAAAGTCTACTTTTAAATGACGTGTATAAAATTTGCTTAGGGGGCCAGCTACATATTAAAACGAATCCAAACTTCATTTTTCTCAATGGCAATACCCAATTTTAACGAGATATTTCAAATCTTTGGTTCAAACTATGCCTAGACACCAAATTTCAAGTCATTTGAATGATAAGTTTTTGAATTATAAACATTCAAAATTTAGGGCTTCTAATGTTAAATTACATTTTCATATTTTTATTTATATCTCCTGAAATTATGCTCCTAATGTGCTATTTTTTTGTGTAGCAATAATACTAACATATCCAAACATAAATATGCTGAATTTACAATTTTTATAATTTTATGATAGGAATTATGAATTATAAAATTAATATTCGAAAAAATTATGAATTGCAATCTATAATTTTTTTGATGGATTTAGATTTATTAAGCCCTCCTTTATGGAAATCCAAAATTTCACATTTTTCTTCCAAGTAGTTTTCAAATTATGCTTAAAAACGGTAAAATGATGGTTTAAGTGGCCGTCTATGATAACAATGACTAGATATTTTGAAATTTCTTACGCTATCCCGTAATCAAGCAGGCTTCATTGACTGCTTGAGTGGCGCTTAAGGTGCTTTGATCAAGAAGGGGGCTCTCTGGGTTAACAATCCAGTACCGAACTTCAATTTGGATACAGCCCTTAAAATACGCTCGTTTTAAAATAATTAATTTCGCGGAAACTTATGGTATAAATTACATAAAAATTTGTTTCTAGGCTAATTAAAGGGTGTAGAGTTCATTTATGCTGTCAGAATTGTGTACCGCTATTGAAAATAAAAAGTTATGGTTCAGTTTAATATGTAGAAGATGGCCCCTAAGCAAATTTTATATACATAATTTAAAAGTAGACTTTATTTCCAATCGTTCGGTACCAGTAACTTACTTCTACAATAATTTGTTGAGGAGTTAGTTGGGGGTGTTTACTTTCTTTTTTCCACGACTGTACAGTCGTGAAAAAAAGTAAACACCCGTTACTAACTCTGCAACAAATTACTGTAGAAGAATGCTACTGGTACCAAATGATTGGAAATAAAGTGTACTTTTAAATGATGTGTATAAAGTTTGCTTAGGGGGTATATACATATAAAAACGAACCCAAACTTTGTTTTTTTTTTCAATAGCAATGCCCAAATTTGACACCATAAATGAATTCGACACCTTTTAATTAGCCTAAATCTAAATTTTCATGAAATTCGTACCGTTAGTTTCAGAGAAATTAATTATTTTAAAATGAGCCTATTTTAGGGCTGTATCCAAATTGAAGTTTGGTACCCGATTGGTGAAATGCTATTATGATTTCCTGGACATAATCGACGGCCCCTGAAACCGTCATTTTGACGTTTTTTGCTCATAATTCGAAAACTACTTGGAAGAAAAATTTCAAATGGAGAATTTGTGTATAGCATGTCATAATAAACATAAATCTATCTCAAAAATTGCAAGTTGCAATTCATATATTTTTTAAAACATTAATTTCATAATTCATATTATAAAATTTTTAAAATTATAAATTCAATGCATTTATGTTTAGGTTAATTAGTGTTATAATTAAACAAAAAAAATACCATAATAGGATTATAATTTCAGGAGATATTAATAAAAATATGAAAATGTAATTTAACATTAGAAGCTCTAAATTTTGAATGTTTATAATTCAAAAATGCATCATCCAAATGAATTTTCATTTCTAGGCATACACTGTTAAAAATTTGCAGCATTCTGTCCAGTCATATGACCGTTTTTATCAAAAACGGTTACACAACCGTAATTTAACACTATTCTGACCATATTATTGGCCATTTTATGGTCAGAATACAGTTAAATTACGGTTATGAAATCGTTTTTTTTTTCAAAAAACAGTCGAATGACTGGACAGAATGCTGCAAATATTTAACACTGTAGTTTGAACCGAATATTAAAAATATATTGTCAGAATCGGGTGTTTCCATTGCAAAAAACAAACTATGATCTGGTTTTGATTTGTATATGGCCCCCTAAGCAAATTGTATATGGGGCATTTTCACAATCTTTGACTTTCGGGAATAAAAATCTACTGAAATTAAACTTGTTAAAATAACATTTTAATCTGATAGACGAATGCCTTAATGATTCAAAATAAAGAAAAAATGGTCAGCAGAGAAATTTTTTTTATTTAACTGAGGTTTATGTTAAACTTGCGAGTTTCATTTTCCTTACCATTTTTCCACTAAAACTTTTTATTTTCTTCTAAATTTTTACTTATATTGAATTTGCATAGTACCCACAGGACATTCAAATAAGAAATAATAACAATGTAATATTTTTAGTACAAAATTTTGGTATAACGTTGCCTTAAAGGGGTGTTAAAGAAGGTACAGTAAGGTAACAAAAGGGGACAGTATAGGAAAAAAGGGACGAATTGGGAAAAAAAAAGTGACGGTACGGAAAATTATTACCTATTTTAGGCAAATCATGTTAAGACTAAGTGGTAGCCGCAATGTTTTTTTGATTTTAGAAACAGTTATTTACATTGGATTAAATTAAAAAAAAATTAATTTACCGTAATTTCCGGTGTATAGCCCGCGGATCAAACAATCGTGTTTCGTCCCAGAAATTTTTGAAATTAAAATGTAATTTTTTAAATCCCGGTAAATATTGGTCTTCAAATACTGAATAAATTTTCTGGGTCCAAACTGAATTGTTTGATCTGCGGGCTATACACCCGAAATTACGGTACATCGAAAAGTTCAGGATAAACCTTGGGGACGGTAAGACTACCAATAAAGCTACCATGCTTGAAATTGATATTTAAATGCTGATTTAAATTCTGCAGTAAATTTCCAGTCAAACAATTTTAGACATTCTTTCTGTAGCATATTTCTGCATAAGAAAAAAAACTTGAAAAAAATTCTGTGATTGTATCTGAAGTAATTTTCTGTACAATTTTAGAAGAGGGGCGGTAAGGAATCTAAAACCCAGTGAGAGAGCTTAAAAAATACTAATAATAACCGTAAAAATTATGTGCAGGTTAATTATTTGCTACATATTTATGCAAAACAATAGTTCCAGTTTCGGAAAAATATTACATCGAAATATTTTTATTGAAATAGTTTCATATAGACAACTCCAAACTTAACTAGTATGTTTTGGCCATCACAAAACTTTCTTCTATATAAATCACGTCAATTAAATCCTTTAAATAGTACAAGAAATAACAACGATATAGCACCAATTCATATCAAAGTATTTCTGAATTTGAAGTTGGATGAAAATTCGTGCATTAGTTATTGAGATAGAGCTATAGCGGAAATTCTGAAAAATGCAGCATAGTAGCGCCACCAGTTGAGCGATTTACATCGAAAATAAGCAGCACTAAATGATATCAAGGTATATCTGAATCTGAAGTTTGTTGAAAATCCAAGCATTAGTTCTTGAGATAAAGCTATTGCGGATATCGCAAAAAATACAGCATAGCAGCGCCACCTGTTGAGCGATTTACACCAAAAATTAAACAGCACTAATTTATACGTCAATTCATGTCAAGGACTAACTAAATCTGAAGTTTGATGAAAATCCGTGCAATAGTTCTTGAGATAAGCTCTTGCGGGAATCGTGAAACATGCAGCACAGCAGGGTCACCTGTTGGGCGATTTACGCCAAAAACTAAACAACAGTAATTTATATCAGGGACTAACTGAATCTGATGTTTAATAAAAATTCGTGCATTTTTTCTTGAGTTAGAACTATTGCGATGATCATGAATAATGCAGCATAGCAGCGCCAGCTGCTGGGCGATTTCCACAAAAAAGTAATCAGCACCAAACTATGTCCTGGACTAACTACATCTGAAGTTTTATGAAAATCCGTGCAGTGGTTCTTGAGATATAGCTATTGCAGAAATCGTGAATAATGCCGCATAGCAGCGCCACCTGTAGGGCGATTTTCACCAAAAACTAATCAGATCCAGTATATATGACGGTCTAACTAAATATAAAGTTTTGTGAAATTCCGTGCGTTAGGTTCTTGAGATAGAGCGCCCACAAAATTTTTGTCACATACAGACTCAGAGAGAGAATGACAGAGTGACTGAGTGACAGAGTGACAGACAGACTCACAGACAGCCATTTTCTAAAAACCATCAAATCGTGTTCTGGGCATTCTAAAACGTATAAATCCGTCGAAAACCGGAAGTCGAAATTTTTCACGAATCCAATACTTTCTTGTAAAGATAGAAGAAAGTAAAAATCAGCATCAGGGACACGGGACGGTATAGGAGTTTTCTTTGTATTTGGACCCCCAATATTGCCCAAAACTTATCTCGTTAATATTGTTATGCAATCATGCAATGGGATGCTCCCCAGTATATAAAAACTAGTATGTTGTGGCCATCACAAAACTTTTTTCTATAAAAATCACGTCAATTAAATCATTTAAATAATACAAGAAATTACGTCAATTTAGCACCAATTCATATCAAAGCATATATGAATTTGAAGTTTGATGAAAATTCGTGCATTAGTTCTTGAGATAGAGTTATAGCGGAAATTGTGGAAAATGTAACATAGCAGCGCCACATGCTAAGCGATTTGCACCAAAACATAAACAGCACTAATTGATATCAAGGTGTACATGAATCTTAAGTTTGTTGAAAATCCAAGTATTAGTTCTTGAGATAGAGCTATTGCGGAAATCGCAAAAAATGCAGCATAGCAGCGCCACCTGTTGAGCGATTTACACCAAAATGTATAAAACGTCAATTCCTGTCAAGGACTAAGTGAATCTGAAGTTTGATGAAAATCCGCGCATTAGATCTGGAGATTGAGCAATTGTGGAAATCGTGAAAAATGCTGTATAGCAAAGCAACCTGTTGAGTGATTTACACCAAAAACTAATCAGCACCAATTTATATCAGGGACTAACTGAATACTAATTTTTATTAAATTCCGTTCATTAGTTCTTGAGATAGAGCGCCCACAAAATTTGTGTCACATACATACAGACAGACAGAGTCACAAACTCACAGACAGACATTTTGTAAAAACATGTTTTTTGAGTTCTCTGACCCCTAAAACGTGTAAATCCGTCAAAAACCGGAATTCGAAAAATTTCATGAATCCAATACTACTTGTAATGATAGAAGAAAGTAAAAAACACACAAGAACATGCACTAAAATAAAAATTATTATTCAGGAACATAAAAGTCAAAAGAGTGTGAGAATGTCCCATATACATAATTTAAAAGTAGACTTTATTTCCAATCGTTTGGCACATTCAAAGTTTTTTTTATTATAATTAGTTGCAGAGTTAGTAGGAGGTGTTTACTTTTTTTCCCCTCACGACTGTACGTAAATGTTTATGATTTTGGCTTATCCGGAAATTACTGAATTTATAGATGCAATAGTGACAAAATCATATTAAAATTAAAGTTAATGTTAATGCCTTTAGTTAATCATGTTTTTCTGCAAAAAATATTTGCTAGACATGAAAATGTTTAACTGAGAATTGATAGTATTCTAAAAAACTGTATACCGGGATGGGAGAACTGATCAATCTAATATATAACAAGTATGAAATTGCTAGTTAAAAGTGGCAAATGAGGTGCGTTCGTACTATAACTAGTTTTATAAATATTTTTTGCACAGCATATTTTACTGAATGTAGATTTTAGTGCACTTCATAAGTGCTTATCAATTTCATTGTGTTTGAAAAGCTGTAATATCATTAAAATGCCCTTGCAATAATTTATTCCCATTGGCCGTAATGTAACGGAAAACTTTTGGCAACAATTAGATATTTAAAATTTCAGACCATTCGGTTGGGTAGTTTTTGCTCTGTTATATGCGGACAGAGAGACGGACTGAACGACGACTATAGGTGCTACGTATTTATGTAATCACGAACGCACCTAAAAATGAAAATTTGTCTGTCTGTCTGTAATGCTATACAAATCCACAGTTTAGAAGACAAAATTGTGAAATGTTACATACACGTAAGTGCCAATCTCAATCTAATTTTCCGTAATACGTGCGTTGACTCTGATTTAGTACGTTTCGAACCTGAAATTTTTTAAAGAAATGAAATTAAATATGTTCTACGTAGGATCATTGAATTAAATAACTAAAGTTTAATTAAATAAATTTTCTGGTTCGAAAGCGGTTAACCTGGTTTAAATTAATCCATACATTACGTAAGATTAGTAGAAGGTTGGCAGCTATGCATACATGTGTATTAAAACACGGCCAAGGCAACTAAAGTAATCCGGAATCGGAATAACTTATAGTTAATTTTTAATTAATAAAACCCCCCACAAATATTACAGCATATTCCAATCAAATTTAAACATTTCTCATTATAGTTGTTGTCAGCAATTAAGGTCCACAATAAAATTCTTACCACAACAGTTACTTTTGTATTGCAAAATTTCCACGTGAAAAAATGAAATAAATGGTTAAACGAATTTTAAAAAAGGGAATATTACATCATAACTTTTCTACTGTAAGATGTCCACGTGACAAATGAAAAGAAAATAAATAGTTTGACGAATCAAAAACAAAAGTGGATGTTACGTCATAATTTTTCTGTTTTGTGATTTCCATGTGAAAAATTATAATTATTTAATTAATTTGACGAATAAAAAGAAAATTGAATATTACGTCATATTGGAAATAAAAGGGACGTGGTGAATATATAATGTTATATAAGTGGGAAAAACTGTATCGAAGCATGATAAAAACTTGATTATGGAAATATTGGTGTATTTTAACGTTATTGCTCCAATGATGAATGGAAATAAGCTCATTTAAAGCTGTATTAGTTTGCGTCTGTTATATAAATTTATACATTTTTATATTGGGTTTTCACTTGATTTGTGTGTACAACACTTCGACTGTTTTTAGGTGCGTTTGTAATTATATAAATAAGCAGCACCTATAGTCGTCGTTCGGTCTGTCTGTCTGTCCGTCTGTCCGCATATAAGAGGGCAAAAACTACCCTACCGAATGGTCTGAAATTTTAAATATATAATTGTTGCAAAATTTTGTCGAGCCATTTCAATTTTTGTGAAAATCGGATGAATAGTTTAATTACAGGGACTGTCAAAAATTTTCCGTTACATTACGGCCAATGGGAAAAAATTATTTCAAGTTCATTTTAATGATGTTACAGCTTTTCGAACAGAATGAAATTGATATGCCCTTATGAAGTGCACTTAAATATACATTCAGTGCAATATGCGGCGCAAAAAATATTTATAAAACTAGTTATAGTACGAACGAACCTTATTTGCCACGTTTGACGTGCAATTTCCAACTTGTTTTTTATTTATTTTTATGTTGTATGTTAAATTTTGAAAGTGATTTTTCAAAACAAACATTCTTAAAATTCCGTGTAACGCCGGGCACTTTGGCTAGTACACTATAAAAACTATTCAGAAATATTCCCAAAAATCTGTGGCAACAAAAGTAATAAAACGTGTTTTATAAATGCTTCCGTAAATCATGAAAAAATATTTGTTCTGAGTTCTTTAACAATAAAAAAAAAACTCTTTTTAGAATCGTGGGCAATCCTGAAGAGGTTATATTTTTGCTCGCGTATATGGGTCAATATCACAAAATACGGAAATTGCAGTCCGCACAATAAAATTTCTATTTAATGTTATATAATGCAATTTTCTTTTTCACATTCTAATAAAGAATATTCTTAGAGGTATTTTCAAGAGATATTATGTTCATAATAACACAAAAATAAAACAATTAAAAAGACTTAAAATTTCAAATTGTCATTTTCCTGGCATGTCACACCTCGATGTGTGCAAAGTAAAGGGCTTTCTGCTATACTGTACAAATATCTTTTTCTAGTTTTTTTTAATTTTTAACTAATAATTATACCTTATATAACACATGTATGTGGATGGTAAGAAGTTTTACTGGTACTTTAGCTAGTACACCATAAAAAATTTTCAGAAATGTTTCCAAAAATCTGCGGCAACAAAAGAAATAAAACGTGTTTTATAAATGCTTCCGTAAATCATGAAAAAAATATTTGTTCTGAGTTGTTTAACAATAAAAAAAAACTCTTTTTAGAATCGTGGGCAATCCTGAAGAGGTTATATTTTTGCTCGCGTATATGGGTCAATATCACAAAATACGGAAATTGCAGTCCGCACAATAAAATTTCTATTTAATGTTATATAATGCAATTTTCTTTTTCACATTCTAATAAAGAATATTCTTAGAGGTATTTTCAAGAGATATTATGTTCATAATAACACAAAAATAAAACAATTAAAAAGACTTAAAATTTCAAATTGTCATTTTCCTGGCATGTCACACCTCGATGTGTGCAAAGTAAAGGGCTTTCTGCTATACTGTACAAATATCTTTTTCTAGTTTTTTTAATTTTTAACTAATAATTATACCTTATATAACACATGTATGTGGAAGGTAAGAAGTTTTACTGGTACTTTAGCTAGTACACCATAAAAAATTTTCAGAAATGTTTCCAAAAATCTGTGGCAACAAAAGAAATAAAACGTGTTTTATAAATGCTTCCGTAAATCATGAACAAAATATTTGTTCTGAGTTCTTTAACAATAAAAAAAAACTCTTTTTAGAATCGTGGGCAATCCTGAAGAGGTTATATTTTTGCTCGCGTATATGGGTCAATATCACAAAATACGGAAATTGCAGTCCGCACAATAAAATTTCTATTTAATGTTATGTAATGCAATTTTCTTTTTCACATTCTAATAAAGAATATTCTTAGAGGTATTTTCAAGAGATATTATGTTCATAATAACACAAAAATAAAACAATTAAAAAGACTTAAAATTTCAAATTGTCATTTTCCTGGCATGTCACACCTCGATGTGTGCAAAGTAAAGGGCTTTCTGCTATACTGTACAAATATCTTTTTCTAGTTTTTTTAATTTTTAACTAATAATTATACCTTATATAACACATGTATGTGGAAGGTAAGAAGTTTTACTGGTACTTTAGCTAGTACACCATAAAAAATTTTCAGAAATGTTTCCAAAAATCTGTGGCAACAAAAGAAATAAAACGTGTTTTATAAATGCTTCCGTAAATCATGAACAAAATATTTGTTCTGAGTTCTTTAACAATAAAAAAAAACTCTTTTTAGAATCGTGGGCAATCCTGAAGAGGTTATATTTTTGCTCGCGTATATGGGTCAATATCACAAAATACGGAAATTGCAGTCCGCACAATAAAATTTCTATTTAATGTTATGTAATGCAATTTTCTTTTTCACATTCTAATAAAGAATATTCTTAGAGGTATTTTCAAGAGATATTATGTTCATAATAACACAAAAATAAAACAATTAAAAAGACTTAAAATTTCAAATTGTCATTTTCCTGGCATGTCACACCTCGATGTGTGCAAAGTAAAGGGCTTTCTGCTATACTGTACAAATATCTTTTTCTAGTTTTTTTAATTTTTAACTAATAATTATACCTTATATAACACATGTATGTGGAAGGTAAGAAGTTTTACTGGTACTTTAGCTAGTACACCATAAAAAATTTTCAGAAATGTTTCCAAAAATCTGTGGCAACAAAAGAAATAAAACGTGTTTTATAAATGCTTCCGTAAATCATGAACAAAATATTTGTTCTGAGTTCTTTAACAATAAAAAAAAACTCTTTTTAGAATCGTGGGCAATCCTGAAGAGGTTATATTTTTGCTCGCGTATATGGGTCAATATCACAAAATACGGAAATTGCAGTCCGCACAATAAAATTTCTATTTAATGTTATGTAATGCAATTTTCTTTTTCACATTCTAATAAAGAATATTCTTAGAGGTATTTTCAAGAGATATTATGTTCATAATAACACAAAAATAAAACAATTAAAAAGACTTAAAATTTCAAATTGTCATTTTCCTGGCATGTCACACCTCGATGTGTGCAAAGTAAAGGGCTTTCTGCTATACTGTACAAATATCTTTTTCTAGTTTTTTTAATTTTTAACTAATAATTATACCTTATATAACACATGTATGTGGAAGGTAAGAAGTTTTACTGGTACTTTAGCTAGTACACCATAAAAAATTTTCAGAAATGTTTCCAAAAATCTGTGGCAACAAAAGAAATAAAACGTGTTTTATAAATGCTTCCGTAAATCATGAACAAACTATTTGTTCTGAGTTCTTTAACAATAAAAAAAAACTCTTTTTAGAATCGTGGGCAATCCTGAAGAGGTTATATTTTTGCTCGCGTATATGGGTCAATATCACAAAATACGGAAATTGCAGTCCGCACAATAAAATTTCTATTTAATGTTATGTAATGCAATTTTCTTTTTCACATTCTAATAAAGAATATTCTTAGAGGTATTTTCAAGAGATATTATGTTCATAATAACACAAAAATAAAACAATTAAAAAGACTTAAAATTTCAAATTGTCATTTTCCTGGCATGTCACACCTCGATGTGTGCAAAGTAAAGGGCTTTCTGCTATACTGTACAAATATCTTTTTCTAGTTTTTTTAATTTTTAACTAATAATTATACCTTATATAACACATGTATGTGGAAGGTAAGAAGTTTTACTGGTACTTTAGCTAGTACACCATAAAAAATTTTCAGAAATTTTTCCAAAAATCTGTGGCAACAAAAGAAATAAAATGTGTTTCATAAATGCTTCCTTAAATCACGAAAATATATTTGTTCCGAGGTCTTTAACTATAAAAAAAACTCTTTTTAGAATCGTGGGCAGTCCTGAAGAGGTTATATTTTTGTTCGCGTATATGGGTCAATATCACAAAATACGGGAATTGCAGTCCGCACAATAAAATTTCTATTTAATGTTATGCAATGCAATTTTTTTTTCACATTCTAATAAAAAATATTCTTAGAAGTATTTTTAAGGGGTCTTGTACCTTTTAAACGCGTCGAAAATTAACGAAAAACTTCAAACTTTGAATTAGTCTATCTTAAAAGCCTTTTTATGTATAAACATGAAATTTTGGATATTTATTAAACGGATTGTGCTTTGTAATATGCTACCATTAGAAATTTATTAACCCTTTACAGAATTTGTGTATTGTTGAAATCAAAATAGCTCTTTTTTTACCCCATAAGTCATTGCGCGCATGATATCTCGAGAAAGTATGTATGGATTCGCATGAAATTCGGTAAAGATACTAATCATATATGTGTGTTTAAAATGATGTACTCTTAGGCTAAAATTATTTCATTAACTATATAAAAAAAATATTTTCGTAAAAAAAAATAAAAATTTTGTATTTTTAATGAATAAAAATAGTCATAACTAAAAATATTACCATTGTAAATACTTAAAAGTAGATCATTTTAAACACACATATTTGTTTAGTATATTTACCAAATTTCATGACAATCCATACATACTTTCTCAAGATATCATGCGCGCAATGACTTATGGGGTAAAAAAAAAGAACTATTTTGATTTCAACAATACACAAATTCTGTAAAGGGTTAATAAATTTCTGTTGGTAGTATATTACAAAGCACAATCTGTTTAATCAATATCCAAACTTTCATATTTATACATAAAAAAGGTTTTGAAAATAGACTAATTCAAACTTTGAAGTTTTTCGTTAATTTTCGACGCGCTTAAAAGGTACAAGACCCCTTAAGAGATATTACCGTAGAACCTCTTTTATCAGAAACTCTTTTAACCGAAACTGTCTGTTAAACGAAATCTATTTTTAAAGCTTTTTTTTTTTTAACTATGTGTTACCCTTTTGTGCAAAATCCATTTTGAAAGCTTTTTTTTTATACTACCATATTCCTTGTTTGGAAGCGGCCCTTTCCGAACTACGAGTATATATAAATATTTTTCGATCCCCCTTTCTTAGAGTTCCTTTGAATTTAACTTGAGCTCCCTTAAGCTAAAGAGTGTAACGAAGAAAAAGAACAAATTAGCAATTCTGAAGCTTTTGAATATTTTGCAAAAGGTTTAGCATGTCTGGAGCAGCAGAAACACTGGGATACTGTTGAACTAATAATATTTAAAAAACTCCGTAATAGAGCTACAAAGCAAAGGCAATCGAAACCGCGATAAGCAAAACATTTTTTTTTCAAACCCTTGTGATATATGTAAAAGGTACTTAATTTCAAAATTTAAGTTCAGGTAATTTATTCTTGTTTCTATTTTGCTATTGCTTTATTTTTATTAAGCACTTGTTACTATAATAAGTAATATTGCATCTATTTCTCCTTAATCTTACAATTAAAGCATTCTCCATTATCCAAAAATTTCGATTTTTCGAAAGAGGATCGGTCCCAATTACTTCGGATAATCGAGGTTCTACTGTATATTCATAATAACACAAAAATAAAACAATTAAAAGACTTAAAGTTTTAGATTGTCATTTTCCTGGCATGTCACACTGTGATGTGTGCAAAGTAAAAGGCTTTCTGCTATACTGTACAAACATCTTTTTCTAGTTTTTTAAATTTCTAATTAATAATTATACCTTACATAACACATATATGCGGAGGGTAACAAGTTCTGTATTTTACAAATAATTTTCCATAATTAAAATATGATTGTCACTGAAAATGAATGTCATTGTTCTGACCTACTCATTTTAGATTTTTATGGGGTATAAAGATGGCGCTGCAGAGTAATTCTTCTTGTTCTTGACATATTTCACGTCAGAAGTAGTAAAATCATTGCTACCAGCAAGATCTTTTAGATATGTCTTTGAAAATAATGTGTTTAAAGGCTTTGTAAAAATTGAGTAGACTTTTATTATGTCATTTTCATGGCTTTTATAAATTACAAATAAAACTGAACGTTACATTGAATTTGAGATACTATAGAGGAAGTATGTTCCTTTAAACAAAATTAAAATGTTAGATCTGAAGAAGAAAAAAAAAAGAGCGTAAAAAATGTTTTAGAATGAAATTGTCATTATCCTGGCATACATATGCCAAGAAAATGACACATAATTATAATTATATAATAAACAATTAAATTTAAGAAATCAAAAAACCCGACTGAGTAAAAAGTGAACTAATTAATTATTTCTCATCAATGTGAAGCTATTTTTTTTTCAATTCCTATTATTAGCTCACACTCTCGCTATATATATCTTGATCAAATTTTCAATCGGTAATAAAATACTTATTATTCATCCAATCAAGCTCAAATAAATTTTTTAAAACTTTTAGTGGATGACACTTGATGTTAATCCAGTTTTTTTCAAATATTAATTCAGCAATTTAATTAAATTAATTAATTTTCAATAATCGAGAGAACCCTCTTCTTGATGAAGGTATTTTAAGACAGAGAGAGCCCTCTTCTTGATCAAGGCAGTTTAAGCACCACTCAAAAGGAAAGAAGAATGGGAGAAAAAAAGTTCTCTTATTGACCTAAGTAGAAATTGACTTAAAATATTTTTTTTTATATTACTTGTTTATATTACTTACTCATTTTTTTATTTACTTGCATTGATGACTTTTAAGTTGTGTTTAATTGTTAGTTCCTATCTATAAACACTGTTTTGATTAGGTCTATAGATGTCTATGATGGTTAGAGTTGCAGTAAAGCGAGAGATCCACAATACATGCACAACTTCCAGGTTGTATAATATTTTAACGATGCTTCTGACTGTAAAATAGTCAATGAAACATCGTCTTCATTTTGAAAGACCTATCCAATAATATGTCACTCAATAGGGTGCGTAATTTTTTTTTCGTCTCTATTTTGTATTTTACGGCCGCCATTTTGAATTTATAAAAACAAAACCTATCCTATAACCATCGGGCCGTTAAGACGAATTGATAGAGAACTCATTCATTAAAATCCATCCAGCCGTTAGGATGTTTCAAGGGTATAAAGAAATCCACATACACAGATACGCGTGAAACATATAACCCTTCTTTTCAGTCGGGTAAAAATGAACTTAAGCTTTTCAAACTTTAACAATTTTACATAGAAATTCCTTTATTCATCTGTTCAACCAACATTTAAAAAAAACAAATCAAAAGCTTTGAAACGATTTAAATTTTCAAATTTTTTGTTTTCAAAATCTCACATTTTGTGATATTTACCCATATATTCTATTTTCTTTCACTTAAATGGTCTCATGCCTTTTAAAATCTCTGTCGCCTGTGCAAAAGTGATGTAATTTCAAGTTCTCGCAACTTTCTAATTACTTATTGAAATTTCATAAATATCTGTAGTATATTTAAGCCATATTTAAGATTTTATAAAATGTAAAAATAAACATAATATAAAATAATAAAATATGCAGTTCAGTTATTATTTGAAAATTTTTTCACATGGTGTGTCACAATCCGTACGATAACACCATAGAATGGATATATAAACATAAAACTTATGTTAAAATGAGCTAAAACCTATCTATACTCCTATTATAAAGAGGAAAAAATTGTTTATTTGTAGGAGGTAAGCTCTAGAACTACCGAACCGATTCCAAAAGTAATGGTATCAAAATGATGGTGTTAGTCCAACTTAGAACATAGGCTATATCTTATGTCGGTGCCACTACCCCAAAGGGGGTGTAGGAGAAAAAAAGTTCTAAAAATGCGATTTTAGCGTTACTGAAAGGCCTAGAAATATGAAATTTTGAATATTAGTTACTTATAAGATATAAATGATGTCTAAGAACAGTTCTTAAACAATTCGAAATTTAAAAGGGGTGAAAACGCACAAAAAGCGTTCTAAAAAACGTTCTAAATGGTAGTTTCTACACAATCTCAGGAAATACCAAACCGATTTAAAAAATATTGGTGTCAAAATGATAGCGACAACGCTTTGCTCCAAGATAGGCTATGTTTTATGTCGGTGTCACTACCCCAAAGGGGGTGCAGGAGCAAAAAACGTTCTAAAAATGCGATTTATGTGTTACTGAAGGGCCTAGAAATATGAAATTCGAAATATTAGCTACTTATTAGATATAAAGGATTTCTAAGAACAGTTCTTAAACAATTCGAAATTTGAAAGGGGTGAAAATGCGCGAAAATCGTTCTAAAAAACGTTCTAAATGGTAGTTTCTACACAATCTCAGGAAATACCAAACCGATTTAAAAAATATTGGTGTCAAAATGATGGTGACAATGCTTGCTCCAAGATAGGCTATGTTTTATGTCGGTGTCACTAACCCAAAAGGGGTGCAGGAGCAAAAAACGTTCTAAAAATGCGCTTTATGTATTACTGAAGGGCCTAGAAATATGAAATTCGAAATATTAGCTACTTATTAGATATAAAGGATTTCTAAGAACAGTTCTTAAACAATTCGAAATTTGAAAGGGGTGAAAATGCGCGAAAATCGTTCTAAAAAACATTCTAAAGGTTAGTTTCTACACAATCTCAGGAAATACCAAACCGATTTAAAAAATATCAGTGTCAAAATGATGGTGACAACGCTTACTTTAAGATAGGCTATGTTTTATGTCGGTGTCACTACCCCAAAGGGGGAGCAGGAGCAAAAAACGTTCTAAAAATGAGATTTTTGCGTTACCGAAGGGCCTAGAAATATGAAATTTTGAATATTAGTTACTTATAAGATATAAATGATGTCTAGGAACAGTTCTTAAACAATTCGAAATTTAAAAGGGGTGAAAACGCACAAAAAGCGTTCTAAAAAACGTTCTAAATGGTAGTTTCTACACAATCTCAGGAAATACCAATCCGATTTAAAAAATATTGGTGTCAAAATGATAGTGACAACGCTTTGATCCAAGATAGGCTATGTTTAATGTCGGTGTCACTACCCCAAAGGGGGTGCAGGAGCAAAAAACGTTCTAAAAATGCGATTTATGTGTTACTGAAGGGCCTAGAAATATGAAATTCGAAATATTAGCTACTTATTAGATATAAGGGATTTCTAAGAACAGTTCTTAAACAATTCGAAATTTAAAAGGGATGAAAATGCGCGAAAAGCGTTCTAAAAAACGTTCTAATGGTGGTTTCTACACAATCTCAGGAAATATCAAAACGATCTAAAAAATAATGGCGTCAAAATGATGGTGGCAACCCTTGCTCCAACATAGGCGATGTTTTATGTCGGTGCCACTACCCCAAATGGGGTGCAGGAGAAAAACGTCCTAAATTGCGGCTTTTGCGTTACGGAAGGGCCTAGAATCGTGAAATTTGGAATGGTAGTTAGTTATAAGATATCAATGATCTCTAAGGACATTTCATAAAAAAATCGAAATTTAAAAGGGGGTCAAAATGCGCAAAAAGCGTTGTAAGAAACATTCTAAATTGCGATTTCTATGCAATCTCAGGAAGTACTGAACCGATTTCAAATATAATGGTGTAAAAATGATGGTGACAGATCTTGCTCCAAGATAGGCTATATTTTATATCTGTTTCTACTACCCCAGAGGAGATGCAGGAGCAAAATGCGCGAAAAGCGCTCTAAAAACGTTCTAAATGCCGATTTGTCGGCAATATCTCAGGAAGAATGAATCTGATTTCAAACGTAATGGTAGGAAATTGATGCTGACAGCCTCTGCTCTAACATAGACGCTATTTTATGTAGGTATCACTATCACCAAGACGTTACAGGAGAAAAAAAGCGTTCTAAATTTCGATTTTTGTGATCGGTAGGGGCTAGCAACTTAAAATTAGGCAAGGTACACATTTATTAGATATAAATGATCTTTAAGAACAGTTTCGAAAAACTTGGAAATTTAGAAAGGGGTGAAAATGCGCGAAAAGCGTTCTAAATTGCGATTTCTACTCAATCTAAGGAAATACCAAAGCTATTTCAAAAGTAATGGTTGCAAATCAATGGTGACAGTCCCTGCTATAACATAGGTTATATTTTATGTTGCTGTCGATAACATCTGAGGGTTGCAAAAGCAAAACATGTTCTAATTTGCGGTTTTTGCACAACTGATGGGTCTAACACTTTGAAGTATGGCATGGTATTTACTTACAAGATGCAACTGCTTTCTAAGATCAGTCGAAAGAAAATTCCAAATTTAAAAAAATGAAGTGAGTGAAAAGCGTTATAAATTACAATTTTTAAGCAAACTTATAAATTACCAAACCGATTTAAAAAATAATGATGACAAATTTTGGTAATTGAACCTGCTCAAACATAAGCTGTATTTTATGTCTGTTCCACTACCTCCAGAGGGTTGCAGGAGCTAAAAACTTTCTAAATTGCGATTTCTGTGATACTGAAAAGGCTAGAAACTTCAAATATGATATGGTAGTTACTTATAAAATATAAATGACCTCGAAAGAACGTCGAAAATAAATACGAATTAAAAAGGGGTGAAGCTAAGGGGAGGTGCGAAAAGGATTCTAAAAAAGTTTTAAATTACGCTTCTATACAATTTCAGGGAATATAAACCGATTATAAAAGTAATAGTTGCGAATCAATGGTAACAGTCTCTGATCCTACACAGGCTATATTTTATGCCGGTGATTCTACCACCTGGGGTTCACAGGAACAACAAACGTTCTAAAAAAGGGCTTTAAAAGCTTTTTAAATTACGTTTTTGTGGAATATTAGGAAATAACAAACGAATTTCAGAATTAATGTTGGCAAATTAATGGTGACAGTTCCTGTTTCAACATAGCCCTTTATGTTGAGAGAGGTGGTAGGACTTGGAATTTGACATGATGGTTAATTTTAAGATGTAAGAAGATGGTTTCTAAAAAATTCAAAACTTCAAACGAATACTGAAATGAGCGCATTAATTGAGCATAAAAGTTTCAAAATATTTTCTAAATTATCATTTATTTAGTTTTATTTCGTTTTATTAATTTAAGTCTCATTTCTGCCTAATGCAGCGTAATAATGATGTTTAGTCAAACTGTGTTTTAAATAGTAATTTTTGAATTATTCCTAAAAGTAATAAGTACCTTTTAATAAAAAAAACTTTTTAATAAAATAAAATATTA
Organism: Maratus speciosus; assembly: GCA_963932465.1. NCBI lineage: Eukaryota > Metazoa > Arthropoda > Arachnida > Araneae > Salticidae > Maratus > Maratus speciosus. The sequence goes on from OZ010797.1 coordinate 447,901,352, forward strand.
CCTTTTAATAAAATAAAAATTTACTTAGTACCTTTTAACAAAAATTAGACATATAAATATCACTTGGCATATTTCAAATATTACGCGAGCAAGGCCGCGGGGTTTGCTAGCATTTTATAAAGTGAATTAATATTATTGAGATAAGTAAATATTTTCATTATTTTTTATCATTATTTTGTTTTCTATTTTTTAAATTTAATAGAATTTTTGAAATAGTTTCTGCCAAAGAATTTATATGTCATTAATTAATTCTATAAAATATAGATTAAAGTAAATTCTATAAAATATAGATTAAAGTTCATTTTAACGTAAGTTTTATGTTGATATACAGTATAACTTCAAAAATCCCGCCTCATTGAGACCGAGACTATACCGGATTTTTGGAAGTTTCGAATTTTTGAAGGAATATCAAAAGTAGCAACAAGGAATATCAAAAGTCGTAGTATATTGTGAATGGTGCCTTTAGCCATAATTTAATTCATTATTAAGTGATAATCATGTAAGAAAAAGAGAAAATTAATATAAAAAACTTTCTTTAAATGATATTTTCTAGGTTACAGAAAAAAAAAAATTAATAAAGAGTGAAGTTATTACTTCTCGTGTAATTTCGGAAACAATGATGTCAATAGCTTTCGTCTTTTGTTTATTCGTATTGTATAATTTAGTCTTTTGTTTGCTTCAATTTTTTTGTCCATTGTTTAACAAGTTTTTCTTGAATTTTATAGAAATGAAGAATGTTTATTTCGGAAATACAGTCTTGTTTCTCAAAAGCAGATACGTGGGTGGTTCAATAATTATTGTCTCTAATGTATATAAAATATTTATACTGCGATGGTTGATATGGAATATCGAAGCCTGATCTTTTAAATGCCTATTTGCTCAATTTCAGATCCGTAGCTGCTATATTAACATAGTTTGGAGGGAGGGGTGAAGTTTTTAAAGATCTAATTTGGGGGAAGTTTTTAAGAAAGGGGGTGAGGGTGAAACGCTGGTTCGGATCTTATGAGGCTACATTTGGACAGTGGATAAGATGTGGCTACTTCACTATGATTCCTAGTCCTAACGACAGTAGTTACGTCTCATTCACTGTCACAAATATAGCCCAATAAGCTAAAAATCAGCCTTTCACCCCCACTCCCCCCTTTTACTCCTCCAAACTTTGTGAATGTAGCAGCTACGGTTCTGAAATTGAGCATATAGACATCTAAGACATTATGTTTCGATATTCCACAACAACCATCCCAGTACAAATATTTTATATACACCAGGGATAATAATTATTGAACCACCCAGGTATTTATTCTCCAGTCAAATTTATGCATTTTTCTAGTGACACCTTTTCTTCGACCGGATGTTCATCCTCGTCTTCTGAGCTGCTGCTAGCGTTATCGACGCTTCTATTTAGCACAGCACAGCGTCAGCGATCTCACTGTCCGTTAAATTGTTCGTTGTTGGTGCATTTTTGTCAATGCATAGCCAATCATTTATATCCCTTTTTTCGATGCTTAATGCATTTTCAGATTTTGTGTGATCAATCATCGTATAAATGGCGACCTTTTCACAGGAAATGTGAAAACCTGACAATTCGTGCCATGCATTCGCCAAAATGTTTGGCGTTGAAAAAAAGTCAAATAATCTTTTTTTGCATTTTTACTTTCAATATTTAACTTTTTCATTCATAAACAATTGCTATTTTCCATCTTCCATAACTTGAAAGTGTAAAAGAAAAAGAAAGGGAAAATATGGATTTGATGCTGTATTTTTAAAGTTGCAGGATTTTTGAAGTCACAGTGTATATCGCTCACCCACAAGTAAAGTGACACATCTCGACAGAAGTAATTTTCACAGGATAGGCAAAAGAAGATTTGCATGATTTTACTGTAACGTGAAATTATAGCACTTAGCTCTGCATGCAGAAGTAAAAACGTGTATAAAAGCATAAAACCTTTAAGAATGAAGGCGTAGATAAGGTTTGGAGGGTTGGGAAATTTTACGTGCCCACACAATCTGCCCACTCTTCTGTGGTCGCAAATGGACACATAGCGTAATAAAGTGATTTTCTGTATAACTGCTCTTATGAAAGTTATTGTGTATCAAGACACACCTATGACAGTCCTATTAGTAGAATAAAATGCAAAATGAATGTTTGCGATGTGTGTCACTTTTCTTGCGGGTCAGAGACATATTTTAAGTTAAGTTATCGTGTGGATTGTGACGTACCGTGCGAAAACATTTTGCAATATTAATTGAACTGTATTTTTTATTATATTATGTCATAAATGTTTATTTTTATATTTGATAAAGCCTTAAATATGGCTTAAATGCAAAGTTTTATTAAGTATTTAATTTCAATAAGTATTTAAAAAGCTATGAAAAATCGAAACCACATCACTTTTGCACTGACGACAGAGATTTTAAAGCATACGAGACGCCATGTCCATCTTTCTTTAACACTATAGTCAACCGATCAATTTACTGAATAACGCACAAAGGTAAGGAAATTAAGGTAGCTTGCGACACTTTCTGATTAACGACTTTTATAAAATTATGTTTGGCTCTATTTTGCAATGAAGACTACGTACTGTTCGATTCCTTAACTCAGTTAATAAAAAAGTGACTCAAAGAGATATTGTAGAAAAGGTTACTTAAAAAAATATATATACCCTTAAACAAAGCTCTATAAAATGGAAAATATCTGGTAGCTAGAAATATTTGGAGTAGAGAGTAGAAAGTATTTAAACATTAATTTCAAATATTTTTATGAATATAAAATAAACTTACTTTGATCTCGTATTAATACGAAAAAGATCCTTCAAAAATTTTTAACTTTATTCTCAAAAGATTGATATTAATTAATATTCCAAAACCTCGATGATTTTATGTAATTGAAAATTTTTAAGGAAAAGAAATGATCTAAAGTAGGTATAAGAAAAAATAAACGATCCATAAAAATATTTTCAATTTATAGCAAGTTTCATACACGTCTATGAAGAGTTCATTCCAAATGAATATCATTTAGGCTTGAAATATTCACAAGCTAAATTTAAAGTTTTTTTCAAAAGGCGTCGGAATGAATTAAAACGTCAAAAATATGACAGCTATCAGTCGCGTTATCTCGCACCTAGATAATCGTGAAAAGGCCAGTTTCATAAAATAAATTATCTGGCGTTTTCGAGCTATTTTATCAGACAAGTTAGTTAAACCTTTCTCATAAATGCACTTAAATGAGGCATTATGTCTGGCAAATATACGGTATGGCCTTTGGTACTGCCCAGTGTAACATATTTGAAGTCCGTTTTGTAACACTTACTGAATTAAATTTCTGGTATGAAGCACGTGTACATCCTCAAAAACTGTTAATTTAACATTAAAGACGTGAATTATCACTTTGCTAACTAAGCGTAAACCAACAGAGTGAAAAATGTCCACGCTGAGAATCGACCCCGGGCCCTTGGAATAGCGCCCCAGTTCTCTACCACTAAGCCACGAAGACGATGCCTTAGTGGTAGAACACTGGAACGCTATTCCAGGGGCCCGGATTCGATTCCCGGCTTGGACAATTTTCACTCTGTTGCTTTTTGCTTAGTTAGAAAAGTGATAATTCACGTCTTTAGTATTCAATAATTTCAAGCGTAATTTCACTTCTGAAACGTAGTTGAAAAATTAATTAAAACCGTTAATTTATCCAATGATCTTATTTAAGAAGAGGTTCATTTTCTTTAAGTCAAAATTTTCGATTTTTTTTTTTAAATGTTACGGTTTTTGAATCTTTTAAATGTGTAAATTGTTGCCCTAAAGCCGTTTTGTGATATTCCAATTCCTTACATTCCTTTATTCTCGTTGAATGTAACGCCTCTAATTTAAGATAACATTATTGTAAAATTTTAAACTTCTTTTTTCTCACAACCATGTTTTCAAACCAGGCGACCATTTTTTCTGGAAAACTATTCGGCCGATTTTCTTAATTTTTTATTTGAAAGAAGGGTAATCGTTTTTCTGGAGCTTATGACATCGAAAAATATAATTTCCTTTGAGTTATTATTTTTTCCGAGCTCGCAAAAGTTTAAAAATAAGGAAAAAAAAACTTTGTTGTTCACATATTTTGCATTTCATCAAATTTAAACTTTTTGAACTAAGCCTTAGTGTAGGTTCCAAAGAATTTAAAGCCCTATCATAATTTTGCAGACCTAATTTGTTTCAAATGCTTGTGAAGGCAAAAATGGCCATCCAATTGAAAGTTCACGGCGCCCACCTGCAAGTACTCCTCGTCACACAAGACGTATCATTCCTTATTTTTACGCAGAAAAAATTAAATATATAAGTGAAATGTCAATAAATCTAATACAAAAAGTCCGAAGTTGATAGCTGTGTTTTTTATAACTGAAAGAAAATTTTAAAAATCAGTTGAATTTTATGAGAAAGAAGTAGAACTACACCTTGACATAAGATTTATTTTCAATATTTATTTGATAATCTTTACTATTTATATTATTACTATAATCTTTACTATTTGATAATCTTTACTAAATTTATGGTATGAAACTCTATTCTAAATAAACCTCAATCCAAACGAAACTCCATTTTACAACCTATCCGTAGATATATTAGTGGAGGGGATCGGGCCCATAGCGCCCAAGATAGGTAGACGGCCCCTGGCGATAAAAAGTGGAAGTGGAAGTAAAATATGTACAGCTATGGTTCATAATATGACAGAGTGGTCAAAGAGCAATGACATATCACGTGAGGGTGTCTGTGACGGAGTTCAGTGGTACGAGTGTTGTACATGCAGAAAAACACCAACTCTAAATATGGGAACTAAAATTTATTTTTAAAAATGAACATATTAAAAAAAAAGTTACAACAGGTGCGTAATATATTAGTGGTTATGGAGAAAGAGACCTCATTTACCCAGTGCGCCAAAGCGCGGTTGTTAGAACAATTTCAAATCAGCAGCCAAAATTGAAGTGACACATTTCACAAGAAGTTTAGATCTCTTGGCGTTACAATCTATCGCTAATTTACAAAAGTTCTCGGTTATTCATCGAAGAGAGAACAAATGCTTTAGCGAAAACAATACATTACCCCACATAATCTGGTTTCCCGATGAGACGCGTGACGCAAAGGTTGCCAAAATAACGGTTTTCATATTTATTTAACAGCGGCGGCAGGAAATCTGGCTTTGTGTATCAAACACTAATGATTAACTTAAATAATCGCTACATAGAATTGCACCATGCCGAAAAAAGGCATGTGTTTTGATTTTGCCCATAAATCAAGTTTTTATATCGCCACTCTCTTATTATTACTATTTACTAAGAAACGAAGAAGGCATAACTATAAGATTACTTATAGTTTTATTTACATATTTACAACAGCCGCTAAACGCAACTCTTCTAAACAAATCATATCTTACAACTGCGTGGAATAAACTGGTTGCATGCGAACCCTTACAATCTCAGACTGTGTAGTGCAGCCATCTGTTAATACAGATCTCAACTATTGTTGAATTCTCTCTTGGGACTGGGATATGACACCCCTCCCCTCATAGTTCAAACGAACTACAGGGAATCTTGCTCTTTGACTTCTTCGAACTGGAGAACTTTTCTTAGAGTCCTCGTCATTGGTTTTACTCAAATTGTCTTTTACATATTTATCTGTTGAATCATCATTTTTATTACTCACAATTGTACCTTTTACAATATCATGCGAAGGCTGAGATTGGATTGGTTCTATAGTATCATCATTATTAAGCTGTTCTTTTATTTTTCCATTAATTCCAGAAAAACGGTTTTGGTTAACTCTTTCATACCTATCATAATTACTGTAATTTTTTACCACTATGTCCCATATATTCAACTTTGTCTGACATTAGTTTATCATTTCGATTTATCTCTATAACTCTCTCTGGTATTTGATAAGTTATCTCTTTATTACGTCTCAATTGATCAACGTGACGCTTACACATTATTCCGTCACATCTATTTACTAAAACTCATCTACTCCCCAATAATTTCATAATTTTGCCTTTTACCCATTTCTCCCCTTTTCCAAAAATTTTAACAAAAATTAAATCATGAAGCTTATATTTGTGAAGGGGTTGCTGTGTTTTAGGTTTTGATGGTAATACCAAATGAAGTAGCTGTTCGAACTGGCCTTCCAAACATAAATCCAGCAGGAGTTTTACCAGTCACCGAATGAGGAGTGGAATGATTTTCTAACAAAAATCGTGAAATTGACAATGTTATGTCACTTATATAGCTTTTTAAGCTATATATAGCTTTTTAAGCTATATATAGCTTTTTAAGACAATTTTTCACAGTTTGCACACACCTTTCCGCTTGTCCGTTCAAAGACGAATGATAAGGTGGAATAGGCGTATGCTTAATTCCATTATTTTTAAGAAATTCCTCAAATTCATCACTTGTGAACGCGGGACCATTATCACTAACCAATTCAACAGGTAAACCAAATGTAGCAAAAATTCTCCTTAATACCTTAATTGTAGTTTTACTATCAGACCTGGGTACTACTTCTACCTCCAACCATTTAGTATAAGAATCGGCAACTATTAAAAATATTTTACCTTCGAAAGGACCGGCATGATCTTTATGGATCCTTTCCCAGGGTCGTTCAGATTTCCATTTCAAGGGTTCCATTTTGGGACAATCCCTCGCAAGCATCTGTCATCTATTACAAGAATTTACCATTTGTTCAATTTCTTTATCCATATTTGGCAACCAAACTACCCTCCTAGCTTTCGCTTTCATGCTCGATATACCCTGATGAACGGAATGCAGTAATTTTAACATATATTCACGGCCTTCGTCTGGTACGATCACTCTATGTCCCCACAATAGACAATTTTCTAGACAGGAAATTTCCTCCCTTCTACGAAAATATGGTTAAAATTCTTCTTGTTTAACCTTTCGCGGCCACCCATGTAACACCCACTCTAAAATTTGTTTCGTTACAGGATTTTCAGTTCTCCACTTTGCAATCGTTTTAGAAGTAACAGGCCAATTATCGTCATTTGAAACGAATATTATTTCGCAGGATTACTTACTATATTTACAGATTCTGGAAAAGGTAATCTACTTAATGCGTCCGCATTTTTATTATTTTTACCCTCGCGATACTCAATTGTATAATCATACCCAGCTAACATTAACGACCATCTCAGCATTCTAGGTGATAATGTATCAGGTACCTTTTTAACAGGATCAAATAATCTAATTAAAGGTTTATGATCTGTTATAATTTTAAAATGTTTTCCAGCTAAATGTTTTTGAAATTTAGTGACCCCAAAAATTACAGATAAAGCTTCTTTATCAATCATTGCATAATTTCTTTCAGTTTTATTTAAAGTTCTAGGAGCATAAACAATGGGTTTTTCTTTACTCTCAACAATGTGGCTTAAAACTGACCCTATACCATATTCAGAAGCATCACAGTTTAAAACTATCTCTTTGTTAACATCATACAATTCTAAAACAGGAGATGTACAATAATTGTTTAACTTTTTGAAACGCTTTTTCATGCTTTTCTGACCATGTCCACTTTACATTATTATCTAATAATCTATGTAAAGGTTCTAAAACATCTGAAATATCAGGCAGGAAGTTTCTATAATAAGAAATTAAGCCTAAAAATGAGCGCAATTGTGACACATTATTTGGAATAGGAGCATTCAAAATAGCATTAACTTTTTATGGAATATGTCTAATTCCTTCCTGAGATATTTTATGTCCTAAATAAGAAACTTTCGAAACCATAAATTTTAATTTTTCCTTATTTAATCTTATACCATGCTCAGAAAAGCATTTCAGAACACTTTCAACTCTTTCAGAATGTTCTGATTCGTTACTAGCACTTATGATAACATCATCTAAAAATACACCAACATATTCAATTTTTTTTTAAATATGTTCAATTTTTCTTTGGAACATTCGAGGAGCACATTTTACCCCAAATGCTAATCGTAACACTTTAAATAAACCTTTATGTGTATTTATCGTCAAAATTTTACTACTTTCGTTATCTACATGTTGCTGTAAATACGCATCTTTTAAATAAAAAACAGTAAAAAAATTACCACATTACAGCATTACAATTACAGCATTAACTGTTGCTCTATAATCACCACATATCCTAACAGAACCATTAGGTTTAGGAACTATTACTATAGGACTAGCCCATTCTGAATGATCAAAAGGTTTCAAAATACCCCCATTAGTTAATCGTTCCAATTCTACATCAGTAGCTTTTCTTAAAGCAAAAGTCGAGACTTAAGAAAAACTGGTTTTGCATCTTTTTTCAAATTTATTGACACGGGAGGACCCTTGATTGTCCCGATCCCGTCAGCAAAAACATTAGGAAAATTTCTAATTAAATCATCTTTCGAAATGCTTTTAATCATATTTACATTAGGCCAAAATAATTTTGATGCTTTTAACCAAGTTTTTCCAATTAGACTCGGACTAAATCAGGAATACAATAATCATCAACAACAGCATTTACTTTTAATTTCCCCAAAACAGTTAGAGAATCTTTAGTATAAGTTTGTAATGTAATTTTAGATTTAATTAAAGACAGCTTACCTGAGAACAATTTGTTAGCAACACTTTTATTTACAATAGTATGAGCCGCACCAGTATCAATTTCAAATTGTATTTTTACACCATTTATTTTAACCGATTTTACCCACGACACGTTATTGGAGTTGTCGATCATGAAATTTAAACAATATTCTTCCTGAACAGTTTTAATTTTTCTGTTCTTAAACTGTTTCTCATTTTTTATTCCAAATTTTCTATTTCGACAACAAATTTTTAAGTGACATAATCGATGGCAGAAATAGCATTCTGCCAATTTAAAAGGACAGAATTTCGGATTATGATTTTTAGAACATCTGTAACGCGGTTTCTCAGGCGCGAATTTTTCTTCTTTAGGCTTAGGTGCATGAGCGAACTTCTCTATTTTCGGTTTCTCTTTCTCCACTTTCGAAACACGCACTTGATTGACAGTCGTACTTCCTCCAATCTGTAGAGATTTTACACCAGCGTTAGCTGATTCAAACGATTCAGCTATTTCTACCGCTGTTTGGAACGTTAAATGTTTAGAATCCAGTAATTTCTGTTGTATCTTCTCATCCCTGATCCCAAACACCAATTGATCACGCAGGCGGTCATTAAGAGTGTTTCCGAAGTTGCAATATTCGGATAAACGACGTAAATGTCTAATAAAATATGCTACATTCTCTCCTTGCTTCCTTAGTCGCTTTTGGAACTTAAATCACAACTATTTCAGTAGGGCGTGGTGAAAAATGATCCTTTGCTTTCTTTAAGAGATCTTCGTAACTGATCTCTTTCAGAGTATTCGGAACAATGATATCTCGTAAAATAGCAACCGTTGTTGTTCCGACAGAACTTAGCAAAATGTTTTTCTTCATCTCATCATTTTTGATGCTATTCGCTGAGAAATAAAAATCAATTTTTTCGACGTAAATAGTCCAAGAAACATTTGAATTATATTCTTCTAAGCGTCCCAGAGAAATTATTTCTTTATCGGTCATTTTTCGTTTTCTTTTTCTTTTTTTTTCAAAACAAAAACAAAAAAAATTTCACTGCATTTTAATTTGGGTTAAATCCCATCCTCGTCGCCACTTTTATATCGCCGTTTTCTTATTATTACTATTTACTAAGCAAGGAAGAAGCCATAACTATAAGATTACTTATAGTTTTATTTTCATATTTACAACAGCCGCTAAACGCAGCTCTTCCAAACAAATCATATCTTACAACTGCGTGGAGTAAACTGGTTGCATGTGAAACCTTACAATCTCAGACTGTGTAGTGCTGCCATCTGTTAATACAGATCTCAACTATTGTTGGATTCTTTTTGGGATTGGGATATGACACAATTTAACGTACATGAAAATGCACTAGATTAATTTTACCACAATTATTCTAATTGGTAAATAAATCATATTAGATGATTTATTTATTTATTATTAATAAATCATCTAATATGACTTATTTATTTATTTACCAATTAGAATAATTGTGTTAAAATTTGTCTAGTGTAATTACGTATCCAGCGACTTCTGGAGTTCCATTACCTGAGATTTTATTCTGTTGAGCTGAACCAGGTTTCAGACCAGATGCTATAATCATTAAGGTTAGCTGGGTGAAAAGTTCCACCAGATTCGTCCGGGATAGCTCAGATGGTACAGCACTATCAGCTTCAGCCAGGAGATCCCTGGTTCGAATCCTGGTCCGGACATTTTTCGCCCCGTTGGAAATTTTCATCGTACATGAAAATGATTTTAACCCCTTGAGGGACCAGTGATGGTGTTCCTGTAATGTTGAACACACACCGGAATCTTTGAAAAATTCTATTTAAAAATAAGTAAAAGCAAATTTACGGCTTTTTTACACCAAAGTTAGAAAAGTAAAATTTAATAAAATTTTTCTGGTGTAAAACTTCATTAATCGTAGGTGGTACATAATATATACCGGTGCCCTTCAAAGGGTTAAAGACCGCATTCGCATAAATATCTTTTACTTTTTTGTTATTTTATTGCAACGGCTCAAAATTTAGCAGTGAATAATTATTTCCAACGTGGGCGTACGCAAATGGAAAATAACTACCATTCTAATATTACAGACAGCTACGTTTATACCTTTTTGTTTTATTGTATGACCCAAGTGTTATTTGAAATTAAATTGCTTCTGCGAGAATAGTTTACAAATCGTAATCTGAATGTTAAATGCTTTGAATTAAAGACTTTAGAGAAAGGTAAAAAAAATCTAGATAAAACTCCGTTTGGTTTTAAGCATTGAATTTAATTACAAATTTTAGTTTAAGGCGGGGTGGGGACAATATATTTTAAAAGTAAAAAGGTATGCTTTAAATTAATTTTGAAGAAAAGGCGATATGTGACAGAAACGCTGTCACATAACTCACCGGGTCAAACGAAGAAAGCTGTGACGTGTATGTCACAGCTTTATACCTACTTACAACCCTTGTCCACCTTCCCACATACAGAATATTTACAATAACAAAATAAGAAGGTAGCTATTTAAGTTGGTACATAAAGAGAAAACTATTTTAAACCTGTGTCTCAAACTATTGAAAGATCAGCTCCCGCAAAATATGTTATACAACAATAAAGGAGTAGATAAATACATTTGCTTGCTTTGAAAACAATTCACAAAAAATTGTATTTTCTTCATGACCGAGTGCTCATATTATTCAAAATAACCTTTTTAAATTAAATATAATACAAAATAAGAGTGTCACATATTTTGGTGACATAGGATCCTTTAAATATTTTAATTTGTTTGTGGCGCTAGTACCAGCTATTTTGTCATGGATATTCATAACGAGAAGTATTCACATTAACTGTATTTACACTTCTCAAAATTTGATCTTACATGAGATCAAAATTTCATAAAATGCAAGCAAATGAGAAAAAACTAGAAAAAAAAACACAACAGTAAATAGAAAGAAAAGTGTACCTATTTACAAAGTAAAAGTTATTAGGTTACTTTTTACTGGTATATGAAACATTTGTACATAACGCACAGGATTACCAAAAAAGATGTGCAAGCAGCACGCCCGCAAACAGGTGTAGCCCTAAATCTTGTGGAGACCACAAGTATAATGGCGTCGGCTTAGGGCTTCTGCCTTAGATGAAAAGGGAAGTATTTTTTTTTAGATTCCTATAACATAATTGAGTTTCACTCTCGAAAGATCATAGTATATTATTATTTAGCATTTGATGAACTGGTGATTTCCTGAATTTATGTGTATTGATTAGAATTTAGCATTTTTTGCTCAAGACTCTGCATCAAATGAAGTAGCTGTGTAATTACTAGAGCGATTTTTTTAACTACCTGGTAAGCATATTAAAAAATTTAATAAGAAACTGCATACGATTTTTTTTGTAGTGTAACAAGAAACCTTACTCGATATGCCACCTTCAAGTAAGAAGTATCTAACGAAATTGATAACAAAATGCGTCATGTTGTAATTCAACTGCTGCGAAATGTATATGCAATTGAATATGTCATGTGACGGATAACTCCATGTAACTTCAATATCTTTATACATAACAAAGTGACGGTGTCATTGATATGCTATGACATTGCACAAACTAATAAAACTAACCTCGTTAAAATTTAAAGATTGAAAAAAGAAACACAATGATAATATTGTCGGAAAAAGTTAGAAAAGTTCTCCCTTGAGAAAGTGAACCGAAGCCCCTTGATTTACATTAACCCCTTGGGTACTAGCGACCGGTATACGTGCTGCATAAGGTGTTCAGAATCCGGGATTATTCTCACCAGTAAATTGTTGTTGTAAATTTTGCCTTATTTAATCCGAGCATTTTCCCGATTCAATTAGGCAAAAAATTTCTGTTTTAAAAAACCGGTGATTAAAGATTAAAAATTCTGTAAAAGACGTTCGTTCCGGAGGGGTTAAGGATGTAAAGAGTACACTTCACTAACAATTTAAAACAGCGCTGGATAAGACCACTTACGATTTTCGTACCGGTAGGGGAAGTTCTTATTTGTTAGGGGGGTGGCTTAAGCAACACCCCCTAGATTGGATAAAGCCGTGACACGTTTTGTTTGGACATATACAAGTTGTTCGATTTTTTTTTCTTTATTTTCCCTGCTTTGTGTCACGTTTCGTGACATCACAACAAAGCGTGTTACGGCTTTCTCCAATCTAGAGGGTGTTGGCTTAAGACGGCATTCATGACGTCAGATCACTTGATCTTCGCCAACACAATCCATCGAGTAATACGTCCTACATAAGGGACAAGAACAGCACCGTGCGAAAGGGCGGGCGAAGAGGGCGTTCGCCCCTGGCACAGAAATTCAGAGGGCGCCAAATTTATTACTATCAACTCGGTTGTTTATTTATTTATTTTGGCCTTTGAATATTTCCCGGGATTTTTTTTTAAGGTCATTCTTTTTTCTCTTTTTATTTATAAAACAAGATATGCATATTATATGCAGATTTGAAATTTCCCCCCAAGTAATTACCTACATTTTGATTTTCAAAGTTATTGCATCTCCCCTACCCTAACCCCAAAAAGAAATTTCTGCTTTTTTGTTTTTGTAAGCCTCTTTTTTAGCAGAAAGCTTCATTTATAAGTAAATTTTTTTATTGGACCTACATCTTATTTGGATTATATGAGTAAGTTCATATTTACTTGTCATTAAGTTCTTTAAATTTGATCGTTTTATGATGTATTTTTGTAATATCTTATTGCAGTATTTCTCATACTTTTACACTCAGCGCTTTTTCTTTCTTTAGTTTTGTCTTTTTGTTAAGAAATAAAACAAATTATTGAAAATATAATTTTTTCTTTTGGTGAATCTGCTATTTATTTATCTTAATTTACTCAAAAATGTAAAAAAATTGAAAAACAATTAGCATGTTACACATTTTGTATTAAATAATACATATTTTAAAATAATAATTTTAGAGGGAATTGTTAGATACATAAATGTTATTTTACTTTGAATTTTTTAAAGCAAATTTCGAATAATTTATTTTTATACAGCATATTACAGCATTTTTATACAGACTTATCATTCGAGAAGTAAACTGGCATGACAGCAGGCGCGCAAGATCATAAGATAAATTATGCATCTAATATTGAAATTTTGGTAGTTAAATTTCAGTCGCTGAATATCATTTAATTTGTATTTATTCCATTTCTATATTTTTGAAGCAAATTATAATTAGCATATTCGCAATTTCAAATTTTTCAGAAACGTAATCTTCTGGAGAGAAATTTACAACAGTAAGAGGGGTAAATTTACGTTCATTTGATTTTACAGAACAAACAAAAACGGAAACATTTTAAGTTATCATGTGTAGTGCCAAAAATCTTAATAAGGAAAGTGACTTTTAAACTAATACCGTTTCCAAACTGAAGATCTTTTTGTATGCATTTTGGCTAATTACAAAAGGATTTACATGAGGTTTATTTTAAAGTGTTCAGAGCTGATTAGCTTTAATAAATATATAGTTTTGTAAAATAGTAATAGTAAACAGTTAATATCCGTATTTGGTTGACATGTAAAATTGTGGGTAATTTTAAATTTAAACACTGTCATATGTATAATATTAACAAACTTTAATCGAATTTATTACAAATTGAATATTGGTCTCATGGTTTAATAACTCAAAGATTTACACTTTCTTTTCTTTTTTCTTCTTCCAAACAGCAGGAAGCAATTTTGGGGCATTTCTTTTTCAAAAAGATAATTCATGTCATAGATTTTTTGAAACAAAAATAACAGTTTTTTCCTTTTCATATTTTGTATGATTAACATCAAATCAACGGTCAAGGAAAAAAAATAATGAATACATTTTTTCAAAATAACATATTATTTCAATTTTCATAAAAAAAATAATGACTAATCTGGCCCTTCTTAATCTTTATTACGAACAACAAATAAAATTACAATAAAATAAGACAATGGTTCTCAAACTGTGGGGTGTGAACCATTATATGCAGAAATAACGTTATATGAAAATAAAGTGAGTGTTTTTTCTATTCATTTTTCATCATGAACGCAGTCCATGTTAAGGCCCTGCTCTCCACATTTATGCAGTCACTTTCATTTGTAAGTAGATTAAATTGGCATGTACTGTTATTCTCATAAAAAGCAATCGAGCAGTGTTTCCTCTTTTTCTTTAAAAGCATCACATATCTCCGGTATCAAATTTTTAATTTAATCTGATTTTCAGGGACACATCACGAAAGATTGTTATGCAGAAGGAATCGATTATAGTATAAAATATACACCTTTTATAGGAAACTGAAAAACATTGTTCGATTCTTCAGCATATAAATGTTAATTTCTGTAAATTTCATTCAGTTTTTTTATAAAAATGAATAGCTGCGAACTATTCATTTATTGAGTTAACACGATTTCCGAATCATAATCCGTACAATATTTAGTCGCAGAATTCTGCGATTAATTAACACTAAGATTAGGCAAAGATTTCTATTCGAAAGGAGTGATAAAAGTGGAATAGTGGACAGCTAGTGTACGCAGATAGAGGAATTTAAAAATTTTATTTTGCTAAAAAAAATGCTTTACATTTTGCAAATAATGTATGAAATATAAATATACGGATTAGACTGGCGGCAGGGGCGGGGCGGAGGTAAGCTATGGTTGGTAATTCTGCAGAATATTAGGGCTCCGGTACTATTTTTTGTTAGAAATTAAGCCCTGCTAACAACAAGGGAAAATCGTTAGGAAAAATTCTGTGGCAAAACATTACGATCTGTAGCAAATAAAGGTAATTTTCTCTTAAGTTATTTAGTGTTTTGGAATTTTTCAATTAAAATTAAACCCTTTTAAAATTCTAAAATACACACGAAATACTTATTCAGTAGAATTTATTTTTGTTTTAGCACTTTATCAAGTTTTTGACAACTGTCATAAAGAGAAAGAGGCCGGGGGGGGGGGGGGGGGGCGCCAAATTAAAACTTCGTGAAACTGCATGAGTACATTTACTCAGTAAAAGTCAAAATCACGTGGTTTTGACTATTTAGGTTTTTTTAGTATGACTATTTAATAAAAACTACATTTGTTCAACCGAAGCACTTTTCTATGGAATTGTTAAAAAAAAAATATTTAACATATTTTCACATTCGTTAGGAAAAAAATACGTTTATTACGCAACGAGAAAATAACCCTTCCTGTGTACATTTGCACCGAATCGCCTTTTTAAAATAATTTGATACAGTGTAAAAAAAAAAGAGGAAATCTCAGCAAGTACCCTGTCACTTGAATGTCATGATTATTTCTGAAATTAACAGCAAATTGTACATAAAAACACATTTTCAGACATTTCCAATGAAAATAGGTGATACAATATTCTTCTGGAAAATATTCTGACATGCAAAATGTTAACAGTTTAGGTTATAGGGGAAACCGGGGCTAGTTGGCTACAGGGGTAAGTAGGCGCAGTCTTCATAAATTGCCTGTTTGTGGGTAGATTGCAAAACCAATCTGTGTACTTTTCGTCTTGCTTTTTATAATCCTCATTGTTGTTTTGCAGCGTTACCTACGTGCAGTGGACATTTATTACGATTGTTCTGTTTTTTGCACTCATAAGTGATTTTTGGTTGCTTCATTCTTTTTCTAATTTCTAATACTTATCTTAATAATTGCGATTTAACTTGTGCAGTTTTTCTTAGTGTATGATTAACTGTACCTAACCCATATGTGATTTACTTGGATTATTTATGCTTAGATGGTTACGTGTCCCTTTTGGAAAGAAATTTATTATGGGGCTAGTAGGCGCATTGAACACGGGGCAAGTTGGCTCGGTGTCTGGTGTGGGCTGGTAGCTTGAAAAACAGCAAACACCGGGAAAAGTGGTTGCAATGCAAGATTTTGGGCACACGAGATTTTCCCAAACTGAGCCACTCGATATTTTATTTGTGACAACTGTAACCCTGATGATGATATCGAGTAGTACAGAAGTTACTCAATGTTAATGTTTTAGTCATTATTTTTATGTCTGTTAAATTTAAAATTTACATTGTACGGCGATAACGCCTTTGTGTAAACTTACTGGTAATAATGAAATTGATTTCCCTTAATTGCGTGTCTTATTTGAGTTTCATTTAAATTTTTATTAAGCGGGTGCCAACTTACCCCATAGGTATAGGCAACTTGCCCCGTTACGGGATAAGTTAGCGTACAATTTTCCTTTTCCTTTAGGCTTCCGTTAAACATAAACTACGACAGATACAAACTCAAAACTCCGGGTATTTATAGCTCAATGCCTGTTCTTTAAAAGAAGAATTAAAGTTTCATAAGAAAACTTAAACAAAAAATTAATAAAAATCAAGAAGTAAAAACTGCGCCTTCTATCCCCGGTTTCCCCTATTTCATTTTTCCCCAATGCAGAAATACTCAAAAATTCACATTTCTTGTGAATATCATCCATTATCACACGTAGATTAGATATCACGCGGAGATAGAGACACGTAGTACATCCTAAGATATCGTAAAACTATAGCAAATATGCATTTTATATTTAATTGTTTAATTTTATACATTCTATTTTTTAAAAATCTGTTGCAGAAAGGTTAGAAATAGACACTTTTAATACAAAATTCGTTATTTTTCTTTATTTATGCTTTCACATACTTATTAAGAGCTGTAGTAAGCAATTCATATGCTTTTTTCGTATTTTCTTGCATGAATAATAACCACTGAGGACTTTGGACTAAATCTTTAAGGTTGTTACAGCAAAAATTTGAGGTCAAAGATAAAAGTTCTTTTTCGTCATACTTTTCTGCAACTTTGATAACATCAAAAAATGTATTAATGGACAGCGTATCTTTTATGCAGGTTAAGCAGTCTTCTTTCAGCTCGGCAACATCGTACTTTTCCGCAATTTCATACAATCGACAAATATTTTGTTTCGAAAGATCTTTCACTGTCCCTGTATAAACGTACTCTAAGAACATCTGGAATATAGCCTCTTCATAGTCATAAATGTCTACGACGTCCAGCATCTTCTCTTCCATTTGTTGTATGATCTTAGTAGCAAAAACAGGTGACCGAATTCTAAGAATATTTTTATGCAATTTAAATTCTTTTTCTTTTAATCTCACGGTCAGGTCACTATCATTTCCAGTTACCATCAAGTTTCTTAAGTTATCAGAGAGCTGATTGAGTCTATGAAGAGTAAGACCTTTAAAAAAATAACAGAAGTTATTAGTGCAGGTATAAAAACAATGAACAATAATTTAAAAATACGAACTACATGCACTGTAAAAAATCCACTGTAAATTTGCCAGAAGAAACTCGATCACAGTGAATGTGCTGTGTCTTTCTTTGGTTTCCTGACTATATTAACATGGAAAATAGAGTAGTTGCGTAAAATTAACAGCACAATGTGCTGGCAATTTGGGCCCATTTTTTTACAGCACAAACTGCTGACGTCCAAATTGAAAGCACATTGTTCTGTTAATTTTACGCAACTACTGTATTTTCCATGTTAATATAGTCAGGAAACCAAAGAAAGATACAGCACATTCACTGTGATCGAGTTTGTGCGCGAGATGAACAGTACTTTGTACTGTAGAAATGTCGTTTTTTTACAGTGTGCTTATTATATAACTGGTACAATTAAAAATATATGAATTTTAAGATATTAATCAATAGAGTAAATCACGGAAATGTGTTCGAAGTTGTAAGGAAACAAGTGGGAGATTTCTGGAATTACTGTGTTACAAAAGAATGGGAAGTTTGTTCAAGTGAAACAAGGCGGAAATTAAACGATTGTCTGTTCCTTTGCGAATAATTTCAAAGTTCAAATATCAGTTCCTGTTTTTTAAAATTTTTTTCTAAGCAACTTTCTTAAAATTAATGATACTAAAGCAGATAGATGCATTAATTAATAATTCACGTTTTAAAGATGATTTTCTGCAACAATATGACTGATATGTGTTACATTGGGGTTTTGTTTTACCTAGTCAAATGTTAAACAAAATGACTTGGTTCTTGATACGCAAATGGTTGTCGAGAAAAGTATAAGGAAGATTAAAAAAATATATATATAATATAAAGGTAATAGTACAAAGTAACGTAAAATACACTTAAAAAAAACTTGTCCATTGTAAAAAGTTTTCTTGCCACAAAGAAATTTGCTAAAAGAAGATGAAATTGGATTATTTTTAAAAATAATAGATAATTTTTTTTTCAAAATAAATTATTATTATTTTTTTTCAATAAATCATGCCTGGTATTTATTAAAAATTAAACTCATCATATCACCATTAATAATTCGTATTTAGTATATTTAAATGTGGGGGAGATAGGTAAAATCGAATATCTTATTTATTAGTTGTTTTTTGTAGCCGGATATTCAAAAAGATTTTATAGAAGCTTTGCAAAAATAATCTGTTCTGATCCTTGTAGAATAAATTCTATAATATATATTATTATAAATATATTATTTGTTTATCAGATTGTTATTAATAAATGCTTTTCTAGAAAAAAGTCAAGTCATTCGGCCATTCTCCCCCAGTGGGGTGAGAATGCGACGTTATAACAAAGTTTTTTATTTCACAATTTTAGCTAAGTGACTTAACTAACGACATCCCAATTACAACTCTGAGGACAAAGAAATAATCACCTTCATTACAATTTGACAGATGCAGAAAGCATTATCACTTCTTTATCAGAATTCTAAAAATCAAAATCGTTCTTGTCCCTGTAGGCTTGACTGATTTTTCTTCAAACATAGTTTTATGGTTCTTCAATCATTCTTTTCCAATATCCGTAAGATATTCGGTCTTACCTCACGAGAATGTACTGCATCGATGAAGTTACAAAAGTGCAAGAATACGATGTTATAACAGAATATTTTATATCACAATTTTGACTAAATAACTTAACTAATGGCATCTCAATTATAACTCTAAGGATTTAAAATTTAAATACAAAGAAATAATTATCTTCATTGCAATTTGAGAGATGCAGAAAAGTAGATCGCTTCTTTATCAGAATTCGAAAAACCATAATCTTTTTTGTCCATGTAGACTTGACTGCCTTTTTTGCAAGCAGTGTTTTTTGGCTCTTCAATCATTCTTTTCCAATATCGGTAAGAATTTCGGCCTTACCTCAAGAGAGTGTGCTGCAGCGATAAATATATACAAGAGCAGTTATAAATGCTAGCCACAATTTCATTGTGGGAAAACATTTCTTTTTAGGATTATAAAAATACGTTCGTAATTATATAAATACGTTGCACCTATAATTCTCGTCTGGTCCGTCTTTCTGTCTGCATTATAACAGCGCAAAAACTACCCAAACGAATGGTATGAAATTCAATATTCATAGCTGCCAACATGTACGGATTTTTCTTACCACTAAAATTTAATAGAAATTTTCGTCTTATTCAAACGTTAAAATTTCTTCAATTTCGGTGATTCAATTAGCTAAAATGTACTACTAAATTTCATTCGTATGAAAAATCCGTACAAGTTGGCAGCTATGAATATGAATATATATAATCGTT
This sequence comes from Maratus speciosus, assembly GCA_963932465.1. Lineage (NCBI taxonomy): Eukaryota > Metazoa > Arthropoda > Arachnida > Araneae > Salticidae > Maratus > Maratus speciosus. The sequence continues at coordinate 447,921,431 of OZ010797.1, forward strand.
GCAGAAGTTTGTCGAATAATTTCAAATTTTGTGAAAATCGAATCAAAACTTAAAGAAATATTATTAAAAGTTTTCTTCATTCTACTAAATACTATCATATGTAATGAATTCTATAATATCCCATGATAGGTAATGATTCTAGGTTTCCATCGTGATTACGTATTTAAGATGGAGTCATATTATTTCCGTATTACTAAATTTAATATATATAACCTTAATAAATTTTGCATTCATGCATTTTTGCATGAGGACGCAACAGCTATTGCATCAAGATCTCAATATTTATAAAACTAGTTATAGTACAAACGCACCTCATTTCTGACTTATTAAGTATGCTATGCACAATCACATAAAAAGTTTCAGCAACTTCTTTAAATGTGTTTATATTTAAAACTATAGAAATCTGGAATAATAATAATAATAATAATAATAAAAACACCGAAAGCAATTCTGTGGTGTTAAAAAAAAAATCTGATCTGAAATTCTTTTTAGGTTCATAAATGAAAAGTATATATAGAATATTTTTTATCACTTTTAAATATAATTGAAAAGTATTTATGACTTTGATTCATTTGTCTGTTTGTCTGTCCACCTGTCCGGGCTCTAACATTCGTAAATATTCTTGGCTTTATGAGCAAATTGTACATGCTATTGAGGATTATAATAATAAGTCCCCTATTGAAAATGGAGTATGCAGCACTTATAGTTCCTTTACAGGATTACACAAAATAATTCAATTACATTATGGTATACGGGAAAAAATTGTTTATAGTGTATTTTAATGATGCTACACTACTTCAAACATTATTGAATATATTTCGGCTATGAAGGTGACTAAAAAATGCCTTTTTACATTATTATTTATTTGCGTATTATTTATTTTAGAAGTACGCAGATTTTTTTTTTTTTCTGTTATAATACTATCTTTGAGCGATTGTTGCTGGAAGTATGTTTTAGTTGTTTTTAAGCTTAGTTAAATTTTAGTATAATACATGATGTGTGTAAATTCTACAGATCAGATACAAGGCTGCACCCAATTATTTGCAAGCTTTACCATTTATGGACACGATATGCTTAAAATGTGTTTTTATGTGTGATGAATTTTCTAGCTGTACTAAATTTTAGTATACTATGAAATGTTTGTCGAATACAAAATAAATTAATAATTTTCAATTAATTAGTACTTAAATGACATAAGAGAAGGAGGATAAGAAAGAAAGACACAATAGTGCAACTATAAGGACTAGCAAAGGAAATATACACTGTTGAAAGTTTTCCTGTGAAATTAGAGAGAATCTACGGGTAATCCATTATCTTAAGTCTTATGTAAAATTACAGAGATTAGAAAAACAGAGATTCTGTTAAATAACAGAGAAGTTATTTGGTAAATTTACACAAGACTCTGCAAATTAACATCGTTAAAAATGCACAGGACTCTGTAAATTAACATCGTTAAAAATACGCAAGACTTTGTAAATCAATTTATTTTTTTAATTAAAATAATTTAACTTAGTTTTTGAAATCAGTGAATTTTAGAACTTCGAAGTATCAGAGTTATTCAAGCAAATTTGAACACTGCTGTGCCATTTCATTTTTTTACACAACTTGCTTCTGTCCGGCCTGGTGTTTGAACCCGAGACCTCTGGGCAGGAGAAAAGGAACAGATGTCATAAGTTCCCCCCAGCTGCCATCTTGGAATTTTCTTGGCATGAAAACCCTTTTTCTGCCAGCCCCACCAGTGGCCGAGAGGTTCTGCTCTCGAAGCTGGTAGACGGGAAGTGCTGGGTTCGATCCCAATCGCGCCCGTCGGCCTAATCGTTCGGAGTTTTCGTGGTTTTCTTCGAGCCGTGGATCTTCCATGCGTTAATACGGATTAGGTTCCCTTAGAAAGACCCCCACGGAGGGCACTCCCCCCGGGCCTATATCCCTCGTGTAGATAATTGGCCGTCAAAAATTAGCCCAACCCAATCCTTTTTCTGCCAAGTAGTAAATGTTGCCAAGCACCGGTTTATACGCATGTTTGGCTTAACGAAAATAAAATGTAAATAATAAACAAAATTCGCTAAAATGGCAACCAGTAATCCTTGTATGTGCGCTTAGCGCACATTTTCCGAAAAAAAAAACATCACTGCATTCAGCACTTCTCAAGGTGTAGCATTCTCAAAATTCAGCTTTTCTCGCTTTCTAGCAATCTCAAAATGTAAAAAACTTTTAAAGCAAAAATATACATAAAAAACAAAATTCGCTAAAATGGCAACCAGTAATCGTTGTATGTGCGCTTCGCGCACATTTTCCGAAAAAAAAAATCACTGCATTCAGCACTTCTCAAGGTGTATCATTCTCAAAATTCAGCATTTCTCGCTTTCTAGCAATCTCAAAATGTAAAAAACTTTTAAAGCAAAAATATACATAAAAAACAAAATTCGTTAAAATAGCAACCAGTAATCGTTGTATGTGCACTTCGCGCACATTTTCCGAAAAAACACATCACCGAATTCAGCATTTCTCGCGATATAGCATTCTCAAAATTCAGCAATTCTCGCTTTCTAGCAATCTCAAAATGTAAAAAACTCAAAAGCAGTAAAATATACATAAAATTATCAACATACCTTAACAGACATCTGCTTTTTCTTGAAAGATCCAGCTCGAAATATTATCGCCGACATTTTCCAAAATAGGCTTATCAATACGAAATTCACAAACTATAAACAAACCTTCTTTTCTTGTCAAAATTTCCTCCTATTTCCTAATTATTTCAGCAACAGCGTTTAAACGGACTACAGAAAACATAGTCAATCAAATACATTCAATAAATTTCACATAAAAATAAAAAGGCAGGACTATACAACACGATATCAAAATACATTCACAATATTCCACCATGAACTTCTCGGTTGCCAGAACGACACGACACAACAACACGTCATGCGGGATTCAACATATCGAGGTTGCCATATCCATAACCACCGTCAACACGGCAACAAAAAATCGCCAAACATTTCAAAACAACAACGGCGGAGGGAAGATACGGCATCTGTTCCGGAGAAAAACATCTTACTGACTGCGCCATAGGAGCTGTTACCGGGGTGTATAAAGGATATCCTTTATAATAAAACGGGGAAAAATCTATTGTACTTGTGCCTTTCAAAGATTTCGCTTCAAATATATTCGTTAGAAAATTTCTTAAACTGTTTATTTTAATTTAGTTTGGACTGAAACATAATACTTATTATTTTTTTAAATCAAATTTAATTTTTTAATCCTTTCTTTACGGAATTATTTATCAAGAAATTGCTTCTTCTCAATAATTATCTTCTTTAATAACTGAAGATATACTGGAATTTTTAAATAATAATAATGTGAAATTTAGGTGTATTTTTTCATTAAAACTGGTTAAATATATTGATAATTATAACATTTTTTGTAATATATTTACAAAAATAATCAGATTAATTAACCAAAATTACTTTTAAGGTTATATCACAATTCTTATAAAAGCAATGTATTTAGATGTATTATGATTCTAACTAAATGAATGAAAAAAAAATTGAAACTAAATTTTTTCCTTTAATAATTCTAATAAAATTGCAAAAGAATTTTAAACGTGTGTATTTGAATTACACGTTTTAACAAAGCTGAAAATATATTTAAATAAAAACATAGGAATCCCTACAGGGAATTAGATACAAGATAAGGGAAATGTCTGTAAATCGATGATCAAGAAACTCAATCGAATGCATTTAACCGAGAACTGGTGTAAATTTACAGAGAGTCTTGACCGAGAAACTCAGTCGAATGCATTTAACCGAGAACTGGTGTAAATTTACAGAGAGACTTGACCGAGAAACTCGATCGAATGCATTTAACCGAGAACTGGTGTAAATTTACAGAGAGTCTCGATTTTTTCTGTGATTTTACAGAAATTTTTAACAGTGTATTCTTATTAAATATACCACCTACAGTAATATAAAAAGTTTGAGTAACTGTAAATGTGTTTAAATTTAAGGATACCGAAATATACTAAGCATTAAAACAAAAAAGCATAAAATAAACTTACCAACACAGAAACAGAATCTGTTAAGTTAAGAAAAGTTCTTAATAAAAAAAAAATCTTTTTTGTTAAAAAATATAAACTATGTACTGAAAATCATTTTTTAACATTTTCCAATACATTTGAAAAGTGTTCATGACTTCAGTTTGCCAGTCTATTTGCCGTTCATTTGTCCTTCTGTCTAACGCTCTAATATATTCTTGAGATAATTTGTATACGGCATTGCAGTTTATTATCGTAGGTCGTCCCCATAAAAAGCAGAGTATGCATTTTGATTTGTGGTATATCATTTGTAGTTCGCTTGCGGATACACACAAATTGGGGGTACACACAAATAAATCCATTACATTGTTTTCTAAAGGGAAAAAATGTTTACTTGTATATAATAACATCACACTTCTTCTAATGTTATTAAATTAATTTGCACCCCTGCTATGAACTAAAAGCATGCTGTGTATACTGTACTAAAGTTTACTATCGTAGGTCGTCCCCATTAAAAGTAGAGTATGCATTTTGATTCATAGTATGTCATTTATAGTTCGTTTACAGGGATACACAAATAAATCCACTGCATTGTTTTCTAAAGGGAAAAACTGTTTGCATTGTATGTAAAAAAATATTACACTACTTCAAATGTTATTAAATTGCTTTGCAAGCACTAAAAACATGTTTTTTATACGGTATGGATTACGTAGTCTTTACTGTTCTTTTACAGTACAAAATATTTATGTTAAAGTAATGTCTATGACTGATTATTACTGTAAATGCATTTTGAGTTGTGGTATGCATTTTTTACGCTTAAGTAAATATTACTTTATTATACAATATGTGTAAATTCTACAATTCATATACAGAGCTGCCCAAGACAATTTGCGACCATTATCGCTTATGGCGCGAATTACTTTAATCCTTTCAGGGGCAAAGCAATTCCATTGCTAAAGTGTTGAAATTAATGAATGACACCGGAATTTGAAAACAAATTTATTTGTAAAATGAAAAAGCTACATTTCCCATATGTAATAAACCAAAATGTCTTTACCAAAATTCTGGTAATGTCGCGTTTGGGAATTAAAATTAAGTGGTTTTATAAAAATACCACCGCCCCCTCAAGGGGTTAAGGGAAGATAAGACTGGGTGCAATCCTATGGGCAATATACGAGCTTTAAGACCCGTTTTGTCGGAAACTACCTGTCCTATTTTGATGGAATTATGAATCCATATTCACTGGATTATGCTCAAGACATATGAAAGACAGTTTTTTTTCTGCGACTAAAATTTTATTTTAGAGCAATTGCTATCTCTCAGAAAATTTCCATTTTTCAGATTTTGTTTTTCTGAAACTAATTAAAACATTTTAAAACTGTCTGCCACACATAATCTTTTACTTAGAGTCTACCACCAAAATTTTTTTTATCGAAATCGCTCGAATACTTTATAAGTTAATGGGGTTTTAGCTAAAAAGTACAATTTTTCTGAAAGCTAAAAAACCTACACAATTCTAAAATTGTGTTAAGTTCTTGCACAGTTTTATTAAACACATGAATTAAAGTATATATAAACACTTGGATAAAATTTAGTTACATATAATAAATGAGTATAAAATATTAGAGTAAAATTAAGGTGTGTCCCAACGAAATAAAGCCACCGTGATTGTGTGCTGTAATTGGACACGAAACAAACCAATAAGATCGAAACCATTATATTAAAAAAGTCTATGTAAAAATACATATTTACAAGGAGTAAATCACCCCCTGCCTTACCTGGGCAGGAAAAAAAATTGTAAAAAAAGAGGGGAGGAAAGGTGTCCCGCCGAAATAAAGCCACTGCTGTTAATATACAATATATCCGCCATGGTTATATATCACTTTGAATATACGATGTGGCATACCATTTGTTAATCCTTGGAAGACAGTAGCATCAATATTCTCCCACGCTTCAATGATGACGACCTTCAATTTTGCCACAGACTGAAACTGTCTGCCATTCGCATATACAGTCCTACTGAGGATACCTAACACATTTTCTTGGGGATTGAGATCAGGGGAAAAGGGCAGGCCATTCCATGACATGCACCCGATTATTCAAAAACCCCAGGGACGTTTTTGCCACGTAAACGAGGTTTTTTTTCCTGCTGGAAAATCAACTTAGTCCGCCAATTCTCTTTGAAAATGGAAGTAAATGGTTTTCTAGCATTTCTTGGTAATCGGTAGCCTTCATGCGGCCTGAAAGAACAGTCAGGTTATGTTTACCTCCATGGCTGAAGCTTGCCCACACCATTAATGAGTCTCCACCTTGCTGTCTTTTGGAGAAAATTTCTTCTTCTTTCCTCATGTCATACCAATAGAAAGCAAGGCCGTATAGCCCATGCAAATTAATTTCTTTCATCTGAGACTATAACACGATGCCACTGGTCCATCCAGGTTTGATTATATTTGGCCCAGTCGACTCTCCTTTGCATGTGGATAGCTTTCAACATGTGCTGCCGTTTCCTTTTCTTATATCGCAAGTTGCTTGTACGCTTTTCAATTTGTGACAGGGTTGATTTTGTCACAGGGATGTTATTCGCTTTGGGCAACTGTTTTAGGGAAATACCACCTTGTGAAAGACGATGCAAAACTTATCTTGCCTGCCTGGAAGTCAATTTTCTGAAGGTACACCTCATTTTATCATACCTATACGCACCGCCCTGATTTACAAAATTGTCTATTACGGTTTTAGATCGTTTGATTTGCTTAGATATTGCTCTGTGTGAAAGAGCTTGTCCCTTAAAAGCTGTTATCTGTACTTTCTCGAACTTTGATAGCTGGGTTTTCTTTCCCAATGCAATACTACAGGAGAAATAGAAAATAAAACCTTCTAAAGTCTGCACAAAGTTCAACTGGCACAGAACAAGTATTTGACAACTTCCTGACGTCACAAACATGTTGAACTCAGCAGCTCAAATGTCGGTAGTTACCAATAAATACTAATATTGGCAGTGACTTTAGTTCGGCGGGGCACTTTTTTTGTCTCTTTTTTTACATATTCATCTATTTCTCCTGCCCAGGTGTGGCAGGGAGTGAGTTATTCCTTGTAAATATGTATTTCTATATAGACTTTCTTAATATATTTGTTTTGTTCTTATTTGTTTGTTTCATACCCAGTTACGGCACACAATTACCGTGGCTTTATTTCGTTGGGACACACCTTAATGTGAGTGGGCGTGGCAACCCAGACATGTATTCTCTTACAGTGCGTTTTTTATTTTGATGCATTTTCCAGCTGAACAAAATTTCAGTATATTAAGAAATGTTTGTACAATATAAATTCAGTTACTATACAGAGATATCTTTTGATTTATCGATGGTGATGGTCAGGATTGCGTTTTAATAGTGTTCATATTTTTATACCTGAATTAAATTTTAGCATATGCTTATACATAATATACATAGATATACAAAATAAACTAAATACATTAACAGTTTATGGATGAAAATTTCTGAAAGTGAATATTTAACTTTTTAAAAGTATTTTCTATCCGAAGTTAATTTTAGCACACTGTGCAGTGATAATCTATAGGTCTATAATACGCCTAAAATTTATAGATTATGATAAAGGGTAGCACAATGAATTATTTTCAGATAAAATTCGATTTTCAACTATTTTATGTACTTTATTCTTTTACCGTATGAAAAAGTAAAGTTACGTTAAAATATTTTGGATGTGCTGAAAAGAGTTTCCTAAACTATGTGCTCCGTATGATTTTGTATTTCTTGCTTATACTGCGATCTGAATTTTATTTTTGTCACACACTAGCTGCCTTTTTTTACAATGTAATTTAAGTGTCCATAATTTAACAATTTACGCATTTTTTATGCAAGTTTTTAGTAATATTTATTTTTTAATTTTTAAATGCGCAGTCGAACCCGGTTAAGACGCTTACAGTTAATACGCGATCCCGCTTAATACGCGGAATTTTTCCGATCCCTTGGACATCGCCCATAAAGCTAATACAAAAATATCATGTTTAATACGCGAACGGTTATGACGCGATCCGGCTTAATGCGCGATTAATTTTCGGTTCATTGAGGAAAAAATCACGCTTAAGACGCGAATTCAATGATCAAGATGCGAATTGCTTCTGTTTTCGAGCTTTCTTCTAATTTAGCAGATTTTTTTATTCAGATAAAAGTACTCTTTAAAATGGTATTATATACAGTTTTTTAAGGCTAAAATTACTATTCGTAAACAGTGGTAGCCATTTGAATAAAACAAAAACCCGCTAAATAAGCAAAACACGAAATTCTTCTTTCATCCCGCCTCCTACCATTCTTTGTCTATCGCTTTGCGCATGTTTCTGCAGTGGTAAAGAGATATAGCAGAATTCGGGTGTTACTCAGATACATCATAAAAATTATTACGATTAGAGCTGATTATAACCGTTTGTTATTGAGGTTTTAAATGTACGCTATATCATGTTTTATAATGCATATTATAGACAACAAAAAATAAAACTCGTAAAGATTAAAGAAATGCAACTGCGGTTGATTAAGGTTTTTGCTTTTTTAGGCGCTTTCGTAATTATGTAAATATGTAGCACTTATAGTTGTCGTTCAGTGCGTCTGTCCGTCTGTCCGCATATAACAGAGCAAAATCTACCCAACTGAATTGTCTGAAATTTTAAATATATAATTGTTACAAAATTTTGTCGAGCCTTTTCAAATTTTATGAAAATCGGATGTATAGTTTAATTACAGGGACAATCAAAAGTTTCGTTACATTATGGCCAATGGGAATAAATTATTGCAAGTGCATTTTAATGATGTTACAACCTTTCGAACAGAATGAAATTGATATGCACTTATGAAGCGGCCTAAAATATACATTCAGTATAATATCCGGTGCAAAAAATAATTATAAAACTAGTTATAGTACGAACGCACCTCATTTGCCACGTTTGACCAGCAACTGATTTCCAACTTGTTTATATTTTATTTACTTTTTACTATGCTAACAATATTTTTTACACAAATATTAATAATGATAGTTTTTACTTAAATTAAAATGAAGGACAGATTATAATGGTACTCATTACTGCAAGCACTAATTTTCGTTTTAAAAATTGGGTTGTGATTCAAAGATTTATTTATTTTCTTTTTGTTAAAAAAATTAGTCTTCTAGGAAAATTATTTTTACTGTTTTATTTTCGGTTGCAATGTATTAATCGACAATATACATACTTATTTTTCTGGATTATTATAGCCAGCCCTATAAAAAGAAACAATGAGTTAAAGTGGAATCCAATTAAATTTTAACCTAAATATATGTAAAAGACACATTTTTTGGTGTAAACATATTATTGAAAGCTCTAAAGTTTATTTATATGATTAAATGTGGAACTAAATCCCACTTTCTGTAACGTTATCCAAACCACGTTTAATACACGATCCTGCTCAATTCGTGACTTTTGTCCACACCCTTGAAATGCGTCTTAACTGGTATCGACTGTATACAGGGTGTCCCAGAAGTAATGGGACAAACTTTAAGGGGAGGTAGGGGACATCACAAGGATTCAGAATTGCATAGCAACCCATGGTCGGAAATGACCTCGTTCGACGCTAGGTGGTGTTGCTCACAAGACCCATGGGGAGGTAGTATGACAGGTACAAGGATAAAGAGACATAAGACTGAGATCATCTGAAATAATTTATTGGTCAACGATATTACATTTACTGTGGTAGATGATATGTGAAAATGTTACAAAAGATGTTCAAAGTTTCCACCATTGCTAGCGATGCATGCATTACACCGTCGAACCATGGATTGCACAAATACACCTGGATTTTGTTGGATATCCGCAGCAGTACAGTCGAGTCTTGCAACCAGATCCATATCAGAATACACAGGCTTTGCGTACAAAGCACTTTTCAGTGCATCCCAGGGAAAGATATCTATGCTGCTTAAATCAGGAGACCGTGGTGGCCAAGAGCGTGGGTCTTGTGAGCAACAACACCTAGCGGCGAACGAGGTCGTTTCCGACCATGGGTTGTTATGCAATTCTGAATCCTTGTGATATCCCCTACCTCCCCTTAAAGTTTGTCCCATTACTTCTGGGACAACCTGTATAATATCAAGAAAAAAAATTAAACCATTTGAATGCTAACTCTTTAAATGTTTAACTTTATAATTGCATTAAATATTGCATATAATATAGTGCATCTAAAATGTGAAGCACAATTTACGTCGATTTTAGATCATTTCGTTTTAAAGTATGACTTTTGCAATGGCGAAAAATTTCTAAGCGTCAGTTTAAAAGTATCAGTTTCTAAATCCGAATTTTGTAACATAGCTAGGCAGGAAGCTTCGCAAAATAAAGCAAATCCCTAACGTTTCTCTTTGAAACGTGACTCAAACAGTACAATATTGTTGCCTTTAAGGGGGGTGGGGTGGTAAGGTTAATTCGGTAAAAGAAATAGCATATTTTAAAAAACAAAGGAGACTATACAGGTAATGCTGGTTTATTTAATTAATTTCCATGTAATAAAACAACACCTGACCGATATTTTCCTAAATTTTTATTGCAAAAAATATTGGTAAATAAGCCTTTGGCAGAAAATCTCCGAAGGCACCTCGGAAAAAAAGTTGTTTTGCAGTGTACGTTATAACTCGTCACTGGATCATCTGAAACAAAAAAAAAAAAAAATCAAAATGCGTTTATTAGGTGAGATGTTTCTTGAGGTAACGCTGTTGCGTTTTTTTAATCGATTTTTTCATTTTACGGTAGCACTTTAAAGCCAGAAACGCAATTTTCTCAAAAAAATTCGGAAAATTGTTATTGTAAAATAATAATAATAAAAAAAAATAAATCGACAACGTTGCCTCGAGAAACATCTCACCTAATAAATGCATTTTGATTTTTTTTTTGTTTCAGATGATCCAGTGACGAGTTATAATGTACACCGCAAAACAACTTTTTTTCGAGGCGCCTGCGGAGATTTGATGTCAACGGCTTATTTACAATATTTTGCAATAAAAATTTAGGAAAATATCTTTCAGATGTTGTATTATTATATGGAAATTAATAAAATAAAACCGCATTACTTGTGGCGTCTAATTTTATTTTTTAAATATGCTTTTTTCACCGAATTAGCCAACCGATTCAGCAGACTAGGTTCTGATAGAATTCAGCAGGGGGGGGGGGGATTTAAAATGTGACCAGCAGCACATTCCTTACGATGTTAAGCTTACTGGAAGAGCGAACAAAATTGTCTGGTACTTCTCTCTATCTATTCAACTTACAGCGAGAGAGTTTTCCACAACGCTAATATTACGTGCAATCATGTAGATTTCATGCGGAGTCAACAGCAACGTAGTGTTTTTAAGAGATAATATTCTTATCTTTTTTGCATAATCGGTGGGCTTGAGTCGGGTATTTGGATAGGAATAGGTGCTGTAAAGCATGATTTGTCGTTGGTTCAAGAACAGTAATATGAAAAAGAGCGAACGATTAACCCATTACGGTCTGACATTTTTCAATTTTGAGAAAAAACGTACTTTTACGTTAATAATGTTAATAGTAGCTATATCCAATAGATTTATTGAAGTTTAACGAATAAGGCATGTTTTGAAATCTAGCATATGTAGTTATTTTGCTTGCTATTGAATTTGTATTCATACGAGAATACGCAAAGGAAGGGTTTTTGGAGACCTATGGAAAATATCGTATTACTACATGATTTGAAAGAAATTACAATGTTCTAATAATTTTTGCGTTTTATTACACATGATTATTTCAGAAAAGTAGCCTCTATTATAAATTTAAAGAATGAGATAGATTGTTTCAAATGAAAGGATCGCTAACAATGCAAAGATATTTAAGCAAACATTTCTTATTATTCATAAAAGGGGGGAGGATTGTACTTTGTGCCAATATATTGACTAGAGGGAACCAACGTTACAAACACAAACATAAGTAAGTTTAAAACGCATATAGTTATTTCGAAGCCTCTAAGTCTTCATCATCAGTGCTTAAAAATTAAAGATAAAATTAAATTAAAACTGTGGATTAAACGGAGGGAGGCAGAGAGCCAGAGAGGCGTACCTTACGTCTCGACAGTCAACGGCGAAATGAAATTCGCTGTTGACAAACAACCGCGGAGTCGACCTCATGCGCACATATGGAGACCAATAAAAAATTTCTCAGATGCTCTGGGAGAGTTCAAACAAAGAGGAAAAAAGGTGGGGCAGGGAAGAAGCCGAATTAAAGAAATTGAAACCATATCTTTGAAAAATTGGGCATGCTGGACAAATCATTTACTAAGCTGTTGAATATTTCCATATGTGAATTTTATCTTTAATTTTTAAGCACTGATGATGAAGACTTAAAGAATTCGAAATAGCTATATGCGTTTTAAACTTACTTATATTTGTGTTTCGTAACGTTGGTTCTCTTTTTTTAATTTATTATTATTATTATTTAATTACAAAACGTAAATGAAGTCATAAAAAGAAATACATAGACGTATAATACCTTTACTACATGTATATAGTAAAAAAAGTAATTATTACCACAAAATAATACCCAATGAAAAGACGTGTAGTATTAATAGTACGCCAGTCACGAACGAGTTAAGAGGACAGTTTACCTTTTCAACAATTTTGTTTATTTTAATAAACAAGGTTCAAATGGTGAACTTACTGCATTTGAATGTTCAATTAAAAGTACATTTTGAAAAAAAAACTGCATGTTAAATTAAAAATTTTAAAAAGTAAAAAAAAAAAAATTTCAATTTTTAAAAATTCGTACCACAGTGGAACTTCCCTTTAACGAAGTCTCTATTTAACGAAGTTTTCTACTTAACAAAATTTTCTTCAGAACCATGACTTTGGATACCATTAACATGTAAATTAATCTCCATATTGCGAAAAATATATTCTATATTATGAAGTTTATTTCATTTTCGTGCGTGTACAGCATTCAAACAGAAAGGTTGCTGTTGCGGTGGATGTATAAATTTATTACCGCGGACTGTACGAAAATAGAATTATTTATTTGCGTAATCATTTCCATTCTTCTTGGTGCTAAATAAAACATTTTTTTTAACGCTATGGTAAAAAGTTGCTGTTGCCACTCTCTCACACATACACTCTGGCCCTCACAGTGTGTGTGTGTGTGGGGGGGGGAAGCCTTCGATACAATAAGAAGAAGATTCCAGTTTCACGAAAATGTTACAGATAACTTGTCCGGATAGGCGAAAATTTTAATGTACTGTGTATTTTTATTATAACAAACATTTACAAAGTAATATTCCACACATTTGTAAAAATTAAGGATCTGCAATACTGAGAAAAATGAGTAATCGCTTCAGTTTCTGTTTACTTCTTTTTATCAACTGTTTTTTTAGACGCTTTTCTAATTAAACTGTACTCATATGGCTACACTCTATTAAAAAAAAATTACAGCCCGAATTAAAATACACTCTTCCAATATTTCACTTTTATGATTATTTTTCATTTTACGTATATTTTATTATAAAAAATTTCATGAATTTAAGTTGATTTCTATTTAACGAATTTTCTTCATAACGAAGTGTTTAGGTGTTACGGTGAGACTTCGTTAAATGAAAGTTTTACTGTATTTTTTTAAATATTGATATTTTTGCCCAATTTTTTTTTAAAGCTTTTCAAATGTATATTACACAAGACTGCGCATGCATTTTTAGATGCAACTAATATTACACTTAATATTACATTTGAATTTTTACTAATATATATAGTGTTAAACGATGAAATCTAACACGTATTCATATACTTTTATTTAAAAAAAAAATAGCAAAAAATTTGAAGCCTAATTCCAAGCGCAGACTCATCACATATATAATAAGTTTAAATCTCTATCTCAAATATAAAACAAGTTGGAAATTGCTCGTCAAACGTGGCAAATGAGGTGCGTTCGTACAATAGCTAGTTTTATAATCATTTTTTGCACCCCATATTATACTGAATGTATAATATTTTGCACTTCATAAGTGCATAGTCTGTAACATCATTAAAATGCACTTGCAATAATTTTTTCCCATTCCCCGTAATGAAACGGAAAAATTTTGACTGTCCCTGTAATTAAACTATACATCCGATTTTCATGAAATTTGAAATGGCTCGACAAAAGTTTGCAACAATTATATATTTAAAATTTCAGACCATTCAGAAGTCTGTAACATCATTAAAATGCTCTTGCAATAATTTTTCCCATTGGCCGTCATGTAAAGAAAAAAATTTGATTGTCCCTGTAATTAAACCATACATCCGATTTTCATGAAATTTGAAATGGCTCGACAAAAGTTTACAATAATTATATATTTAAAATTTCAGACCATTCGGAAGGCTGTAACATCATTAAAATGCACTTGCAGTAATTTTTCCCATTGGCCGTAATATAAAGAAACACTTTTGACTGTCCCTGTAATTAAACTATACATCCGATTTTCATAAAATTTGAAATGGCTCGACAAAAGTTTGCAACAATCATATATTTAAAATTTCAGACCATTCGGTTGGGTAGTTTTTGCTCTGTTATATGCGGACGGATGGACGGACGGACAGACGAACGGACAGACGGACAGACGGACTGAATGACGACTATAGGTGCTACGTATTTATATAATTACGAACGCACCTAAAAAGACCTTAGCATTTTAAAAACATGAAAGTGAAGAAAATATGAACATGGAGAAAAGGCCATTTAAAGTTTTAATTTGTGTGGGTAATTGCGCTTGGTGTATTAACAAAATTTACAATATCTTGCGATATTATTGCCGTTTGGGAAAAAATGATGTGTCAAAATATTCAAAATTAAACAAGCTTTCATTTAATATTTAAAACAAATCGATTTTTTGATAAATTTTGAGGTAAACTGTTCCCTTAAAAAACATTCTTCATGCAAAATTATCGTACTTACTTGAAACTATGTTGAATTCATCTCGTGTCAATCTACAGATGACAGTTATAACATTATTAGGTGCCAGATCAGATTTTCTCTCAATCAGTCGAGATTTGGAAATTCTACCACCACATCCATATCCCGTTGCTTCCTCTTCAAATGTTTTAGTAATACTACACTCATCATCCATGTTGCCATCTCTGTTCTTCAGTCCTAATTTGTATGACAACGTTTTTGAAGAATCAGACTCATGTTTCATGAGAAAGTATTCCACTTCTCCAACAGTGTTCCTAGTTGTGAGACCATTCGGATGGATCCGCAAATACCATGATACGCCAGCAAAGACAAAAGAAGAGCTGTTATATTTCCCATCACTCACCTCTGCGAATGTAAAAAAATCGTTGATTATCCATTCTACTTCCATGCCATCTTTAATTCCTCTTAATTCACCAATGGTTGATGACATGATGTGTATAAGAACGAGATTAGAGCAGTACTTACTAGAATTTCTGTTGTACTGCTTATAGAGTGGAGAAACAGACCTAAAAACATGAGAAATATAAAGAAGTAGTTGTTAAAACGTGACGCAATACTAGGTTTAAAAAAGTATATATATATAAATATAATGTTCATTTTTTTTAATTGGCAAAATAGTGAATACCACTGCTTCCGAATCTGCACTGTATTTAATCAGAGAATTCTACGAATAAGTAAATTCAAGATTCCTATTCGGAAATAGTGGTACTCAAAAATCTACGAAATTAGCATAACTGATTTCGTTGGCGTAATGAAGATATAAATAAGTTCATATGAAACACAACAAGTGAAATTCATGTTAGATAGAAAATGATTAAATTGTAACACAATATAACCATTTTTTTTTTTTTACATTTAATCCCCATATACTACGAGCAAAAATATCTACTGATCTAAAAATTAAACTTTGAACGTTTATAAAGGAATGGAAGAGTACAAACTCCTCTTACAGAGATAATCCACATAGTGGTGTGGTATAAAATATAACCCGAGACATATTATGTTCACGCAAATAATATACCATTCCAAACATTATAAGGTAAAATGTCAAATTTGTCATTTAATTTGCTTTGGAAAGATATGAACGTATCTTGAAGTCCTCATGAAAATATAGTATATCTAATAAAACTGTTATCGATTTATAGTATGCCATGAGAGACATTCAATAACAAAATTAGGACAGTATTTACAAGGGATTCCGTTGCCTAGCTTCTTGTGTGAAGAAACAGACCTAAAAATACGAAAAATATAGAGAAACTTTTTTGTAAAACATGACACAATAGCAGTTAAAAAATGTAAATATTATGTTCATGTTTAGTGAATTTAGAAGAATTTTCACAACCACTATTGCCGAATAGTTTCCGTAGTTAATTTAATCGCATATTTCTATGATTAAACAAAGGGAAAATTGCTATTGGGAAATAGTGGTACTCACAAATCTGCTAAATCGGCAAAACTGATTACGTTGGCGTAATGGAGATATAAATGTTTTTATATAAATAGAAACAAGTATAATTCCTGTTAAATAGAAAATGATTTAATTAGAACATAATATTTTTACTATGTTGTTACAATTAATTCAGCCATACTAAAAAATACTACGCACCTATCTCCATATATAGCGTTTCTTTTATAGATAAGTTTTATATATTTTTATAGTTCATCTAGAAATTAAACTTTGAACATTTAGAAGGCACAAAAAGATGCCAGTTGATAAACAAGAGAGATTCTCCATCCAATCTAAACTGAATCATATTATGCTCACGCAAATAATATACCATTCCAAACATTACACATTAACACGTTCAAGCCGGTATGCATCACCGGTAGGTCACGCTCCATTTGTACCATCACGTGGCGTGCATCACCGGTAGGTCACGCTCGACTGTACCATCAGACGGCGTGCATCACCGGTGGGTCACGCTTGACTGTTCTATAGAGAGCGCGTACTACAGATGGGTCACACTTGAATATTCGAAAATTCAGTAATAAAAACAATTCAATATTATAAAATTAACACGTTCACGACGGGAAACGAGAATTCTCATTTTCATTCAAAAAATATCATTGACTAAAGGCGTGGCTTTTACCTTACATAAAACGCCTTTATATCATGTTGTCCCTATTTCTTTAGATTGAAAGACATTTTATATTAAATTCGTACATTGAAAGATATTTATTGATATATAAACTTGGAAACCTATCTTGAACAACAATTTACAAAATACTTTCAGAACAGGGAGGAGTTTTTACTGTTTTAAAATTCAGATTTGATAAAAATTGCTTGTCGACAATGTGTTAATGTAATTGTGTATTTATTTCGATGCAATTTTTTAAAGCATTCTAAAGAGAGTGCTGGCTGGCCCTTACAACGGTTTTAATACGTGGTTACTTTTAAAGTTTTCTTCCAGCTATACTGTCTGACTTTTCTTTTAGATAAATATTTGTATTATTCTTTACATCTTTGTCTTTTTTTCTTCCATACTTATGTCGCTTTCCTGGAATATACAGGGTGGTTATAATTAAAGTTACCCTGTTTAGACCTACGTAGAGTCCGCTCTGGTTGACAGATATCGATGAAACTTGAAATATAAGTTATATGGACCATGGTGAAAGGAAATGTACAATAAAAAAATGGTTCAAATTTCGACCGATAGGTGGCGGTTTTCATCTACGAGAAAGGACTTTATGCTAATCTGGAATGGTTTAAAAGCCGTAAAGTCATTGCGGAAGAGTCATTCTGCACCATGCAGTTAGAGAAGAAGGACCGATCGTTACTGGTGAAGTTGGTTTATCAGAACGATAGTAATTTGTCAATTGCACTGCCAGAATATCGACTCTTCAAAGGCTTACGAAAAGGACCAATGTTGAGGCAGGCTTTAAAAAAAGATTATGTCTAGATTCGAATAAACTGGGGAGTTGGGTGTGCTCCAAGAAAGAGGACGGACGGGATTTTAAATGAAACTGCCGAAGAAGTCGCTCTTACCGTGGTCGAAAGAGTATCCGTTTCCCAATATTCTTCGACAAGTGCTCGAGTGGTGTCACGTGATTTGTCTCTCCATTAGTCTATAGTACGAAAGGTTCTTCTATCCACTATAAAGTGGTGTCCATATAAGATTCACAAGCGGTGAACACTGCCGACCCGGACACACGAACTAAACTACGAGGATGTTTTTGGCCAGAATAGCCGTTGACAACGCATGGGCTTGCAACATTTTGTGGTCGGACGAAGCGATTTTACCCTAGATGGAGCAGTGAATACTCAGAACTGTCGCGTATGGGGTACTTCAAGTCCTAATATTGTGCACGAACAGTCTTTTCACCCTGATTACATTACTGTATTGTGTGGCTTTACGGCTGATTTCATTCTTGGTCCTTTTTTTGGGGAGAACACTTCTCAAGGTCCTAGAAGGTGTTCCATTACAGGTACTCGTTACTATGACCTCCTTCAACAGCAGGTCATTCCATCATTACAAGAGCGAGAGTATTTAGAGACTACCGTATCAACCTGGCCTCCTCGTTCTTCGGACTTGAATCCCTGTGACTTCCAGTTGTGGGGATTCCTGAAAGATCGTGTGTATGAAGGAAGCATACGGACTCCACGTGATTTGAAAGCGAGCATAACTCTTCATGTTGCTACAATTGATCGAGAAACCCTTCGCGCTACTGTTGAATACGCTGTAATACGCTTTGAACACGTGTTTGATGCAAATGGAATGCACATTGGACATATGCTGGAAATAAAAAAAAGTTTTGCGTTTACGGTTTGAAATTTTTTGTCTTCATGCGCCTCTTTCTTTCCTGGTGGTCAAAATTTGAACTAATTTTTTTATTGCATATTTAGGTTCCATATGACTTACATTCCAAGTTTCATCGATATCCGTCAACCAGAACGGACTCTACGTATGTCTAAACAGGGTAACTTTAATTATAACCACCCTGTATTATAGAAAAACGCGGCGTCCTCTCCATGGAACCATACTTTTGTCGATTACAATATTTTTGCCAGGTTTAACAGGATCTTCAAAACTATCAACAATTGCATCAACAATATTTCGAATTTTGTTCAATCGATCTTCAGGTCTAGCTGTAGTATTGTCGGAAAAATACAAAAAAAAGTATCAATAAAAAACGATCACGTTTCATGCCATTGTTTATGCGCGCGTTCGCATACATGTCCACTGAGAAAAAATGAAGTACTCAAAAATGAATAAATCGATGTACTCATATCTAATTGAGTATTTTTGGATCAAAAATGAACCTATTCTTTCTCAATTTTGAACCATCACATATTATCAAACCCAAACAAAACGGTAATTGTGTGCCCTGTAATGGTTTATTTCATTTATGGCGGCATTACCGATATTTATTAGTGAAAATATTAAATAATGCACAGTATTTTAAAATAATTTAAAAGTGCTTGCAAATAATGCTCTTGACATACAAATATTCGATTTGGGTATCTTGTTAATAATTTTGCTATTTTTCTTAATAAATAATCGATTAAACGTTTCTTATTAATAACTTTGAACGGTAAATAAATGTCAGTACATTTTTACTTTAATTTTTAGGTTTAGGGGGCAGTACATAACGATTCATATTTGAACACAACCATGAAATCAAAAATGAGTACATTTGTTTCTCAATTTTTAGTATATTTGAATCGGAGCTATTTTGAGTATGTGACGTATTTAAAATTGAGTACTTTTTACTCAATTTTGAGTACCGAATTTTTTTCAATGTTCCTTTTAGACGAATCCAGGCTACTATCTTTTAATTCTACGTCGCACCACTTTCTCAAAACAAAAATCTTTGACATACAGCTTGAGAACATTTGCAAGAGAAATGTACTA
Source organism: Maratus speciosus (assembly GCA_963932465.1). Lineage (NCBI taxonomy): Eukaryota > Metazoa > Arthropoda > Arachnida > Araneae > Salticidae > Maratus > Maratus speciosus. Next base: position 447,941,289 of record OZ010797.1, read on the forward strand.
CAAAATTTATTTTTTTTAAATAGTGGCGCGAATAGAATAGAACAATAGTCGCCTGTGCAGAACAATAGTTATCTGTTATATTGGCAGTCCCGCCAATATAATTTAATTTCTGATAATTGCGCTCTTTCTTGCGGTAGATTGTTTTCTTTCATTATCAACGTTAGTCTAAATGTCAATGAAGAGAACATGAATTCTTGCGAGTGTAGGTGGGTGCGGGTTCGAATCCCGCTGGCTCCGTTGCATACTCTTTGTGGAGCTATTGGCTGTATTTCTCTGTGTTGTAAATTTCCTTGTGTGTGCTATCTCGTCCCTGTATATATTAACGATGACTTATAAGCGGGCGCTTGACGCCAAGCACACAGGTCAGATGTATGTTAATAAAAATGTCAAATGTCAGCACATTAATTTTTGGAAAGGCGAAATGTATAAATTTTTGACGAAATTTGGACAAAAGTTGTCAGTTGCATGTAAATAGCTCATGACAAAGAGATGCAAAATATATTACTTGGCTGCAAATTTCGAGTGGTTACAAAATTGATCCAGTCAAATTCTCTAAAATCAAATTTGATGCAATGCAAAACATAATGTAGACATTTTCCCATGATATCTTATGATCTCATCATTTACATAGTATTCCTCTGTGCAGAGATAAATATAAATATGCAACTGAATATACAAAGCAGCAATTTTCATTAAAGCTGTCGAATGTTTGTCTCGTATCTTAAATTTTAGAAAAATAAATTTTAGGATTTGTTATAATAATACAAAAATATTTTTATCACTGCAGCTTCCATACCGTTAGAAAGTATCTTTAAAATTATCAAGAAGAACGTAAAATCATGCGTCAATCAGATTATGAAACATTTTCCAACCCATTCGGACTACTATAATAAAACTTCATAGCATAATAACGTGAAAAACGATGTCTAAGTAATAATCTGTAAAACATATAACACGTCTGAAAACACAATTTCAACCAAAGTAGGTAAATAACAGAAACTTTTGTAAATCCCTGTATATGAACTATAGATACATCATATAATTCACAATATGCTCAAATTTAAAACAGTTAGGGAACGCATAAAACAGTTGAAACTTCCCCGTCAGCAATTTCCGTAAATAAACGGAAATGTACTTCAGATGTTTTGTGCAGCCCTGTATATGATTTATAGAATTTATACACACTAAATAGTACGCAACTTTTATAGTTTAAAAAAGTGTTCCATAATTGAAAACGAACTTCCATCAATTATTGTTCATAGAGAGATAAATATAACTGATTTATTTTGTGTGCTCCTGTATATGAAAAATTAACACATCATATTCAATAGTAAGCATCTTATAAAGCATCTCGAAGATATATATGAATTACACTTTTGAAATAGTAAAACATGAATAAAATACACCACTAACAATGTTTCTCCGTAGACCCTAACGTAACCTAATTCGTTTTAGTGCCCCTGTAAATGATCGATAAATGCTATCCATATCATATTCAATAGCAATTATCTTGTAGTGAACTTCAGAGATATGTATATAAATTTCAAAGTGTTTGAAATTGTGAAACATCATTAAAAACTACCGCAAGCGATTTTTCTCTATAGGCCGTAATCTAATGAAAGTCTTTTGAATATCCCTGTAACGAAATTATGACTTCTACGCTTTATATTTTGCAATACCTAACATTCAATAATGAATATCAATAGCATTTTTCTATTTCATGGCGATGAGACTATATTAACGCTAAAAATAATGTTGGCCAGCTAGAATCGGTAAATCACCCACCGTGGGGCGTTGCCTAGGCCCATGAGAAAATTTAAAATTAACATTACATTTCCATGATTTTATATTTCCGGCGCATGCGCTGCTCCAATGATTTATCAAACAGCTGCCAGATAAAAAAATGCTCGGAAAATAAAAATTGTTAATTAATGTATGTTCGTTAATTGCGGTCGGATATAAAAGAAAATTAGATATTTGGATTGGTCGTTATAAATACGCATAGGTGTATTAATTTCAAATCATTAAAAGTAATATTAAAATACATATAACGTCCCTTATAAATTCCTAGTGTAGTTTGAAATGTGTTAACCTGTCAAACTACGAATTATGGTAATGCCTCCCCCCCCCCCCCCTTAAACAAGAAATTATGAAAGAATTTCATTTGCGGCCCGATTAAAATCTATGCTTTTTCCTTCTGCAAACTACTTCTAGTACTACATCAGGGTTCAGATTTTGAAGAAAGAAATACTTTTTTTTTTTTTTTTTTTTTTTTTTAATTGGGCCACCCACTTCATGAATTTTTACTTTCTTCTATCTTTACAAGAAGAAAGTATTGGATTCATGAAAATTTTCGAATTCCGGTTTTCGACGGATTTACACGTTTTAGGGGTCAGAGATTCCAAAAAACATGTTTTTACAAAATGTCTGTCTGTGACTCTGTGAGTCTGTCTGTCTGTCTGTCTGTGTGTATGTGACACAAATTTTGTGGGCGCTCTATCTCAAGAACTAATGCACGGAATTTAATAAAAATTGATATTCAGTTAGCGCCTAATACAAATTGATGCTGATTTGTTTTTGGTGTAAATCGCTCAACAGGTGGCGCTGCAATGCTGCATTTTTCACGATTTTCGCAATAGCTCTATCTCAAGAACTAATGCACGGATTTTGATAAAACTTCAGATTTAGTTAGTCCTTGATATGAATTGATGATGATTACGTTTTGGTGTAAATCGCCCAACAGGTGGCGCTGTTATGATGAATTTTGCAGGATTTACACGATTTCCCCAATAGCTCTATCTGAAGAACTAACGCACGGATTTTCATCAAACTTCAGATTAAGTTAGTCCTTGATATGACTTGCTACTGATTAGGTGTTGGTGTAAATCGCCCAACAGGTGGCGCTCCTCTGCTGCCTTTTCCACGATTGCCTCAATAGCTCTATCAATAGAACTAATGGACCAATTTTCATCTAACTTCAGATTTAGTTGTATCTTGACACAAGTTGTTGTTAATTAGGTTTTGGTGTTAATCACCCAATAGGTGGCGCTGCTATACAGAAATTTTCACGATTTTTGCTATTGCTCTATCTCAAAAACTAATGTACGGGTTTTCTCCAAACTTCAGATTCAGTCAGACGTTGACATAAATTGTTGCTGATTAGGATTTGGTATAAATCACCCAATAGGTGGCGCTGCTAGGCAGCATTTTGCTGAATTTAGACGATTTCAGCGATAGTCATATCTCAAGAACTAATGCACGTAATTTCATATCGTTAGAATCCTCATGAGATGCATAGATTGCCATTTAATTTTGGCAGTGTGATAGCGAATTTTGAAGTATTAACATGTATGAGATAGAAGAAAGTTTTGGGATTGGTACATCCGACTAGTTATATAGTGTATCTCAGCTAACTATTAGAAATTTAAAATTCCGAATCTCAGGTGCATTTAGAGAGGCCTTGGACTATCTTCACAAAAAAATTCAGCCTCGTACGTGTGTAGATTTCTCTAGCCATCACAGACAGACACACAGAGCGAAACTTTCTTTTATTAGTATAAATCGAAGCCGGAATTTCTGATTTTTAAATTAGTTATTGAAACATGCCACTTCTGGAATCCTTCCCTTTTTTCATTTCAGAATATACTTTTCTTTCATGGCTGATATGAACTTGAAGAGGGTAGTTTGGTAAGAAAGCATTGCCGAAATATGCATCTTCTGAAGATGCTAGGTGAAACTTTTTATTTAAAATTTCCTGACAAATAAAATGAAGTAGGAGAATATTAAGCATTCCAAAAATTATTATTTTGTAACAGAAATCCGAAAATAGGAGTAGCTTCTCCATTTTGAACTAAAAACATAGGGGTTTTACGCAATCATAAAATATACCTTACATTTACCATCAGAAAGTAGCGAGTTTGGCCTTTAAACAGAGATCCTCTCCCCTATCAATCAAGGCCTGGTTCTGGCCGTATTTTATATTTTCGAAATGTGATAAATATTGGCAAAATTTGTGAGTTTTCGAAAATTCACTAAAAAGTTAAAAAATATTTCAATATCTAGTTAACGTTAACAGTTTAAAACTTAAAAGAAAGAAAAAAAATATGTAACTTCCTGAAACTATATTGTTTTCCCTCATAGCATACGTTATATAACATACACATATGGACAATTTCACAAATTCTAAATTTTGACAGTTTGATAATAATTTATAACACATTTGTTTCTTAAAATTAAGCAAGTTCTCTTTATTCGCATTTTTCGCCTTTTAAGCTTTTTCCCCCATATAGGTTAATTTTTCTAACATTAAGGTTTTTAAGGTAGATTCAGGAAATTATCAAACTTACTTATTTTTCTGTATGATCCTTTTGAGAATTGAATAAGTGTTCGCAATAATTTACAAGATTTTTAACCATTTGGAAAAATGGTTATTGTCCTCGTCAGGGTAGGAAATCAAAAGCAAGTCTGAAGCTTTTTATTGGTTTAATCCGCATTTTATTCGTCTTCTGATTGGTCTATACACTAACCTTTACTTTCAACAGAGATGGCTACTTCTGTTGCTACTATGACAGAAAAGTAATAAAAACTACAAAAAAAAATTAATAACTCAGAAACAAATTAAGATACAGCTATCAAAAAAATTGCATTTAAAAGTAAATTTCTTTCTCTATACGATGGTGTAGAAAATAATATTGTGGGATGTTTCGAAGTTTAAGAATGAAATTTCATTTAAAATGGGTCGTTAGATTTCTTGGAAATCTGACGATGGAAAAACCTTTTCCCGTACAGCCAATGAAATGCTTGGATAATACGTAAGTTTCAGGTGGATAATACGTACGAGTCGCAGGCGATTTCTGTCGCTTGCAATTTTTGCGTGTAATAGTACTATTAATGTTTAATTCATGGCGTACGTAATGTATGATCAACTCCGTGCGATTTTTTATGTCTTAAATTTTAGTATTTGAAAAAATCATTTTCCAAATGGTCGTTGTAATTTGTTAAATTGCTTTTTATTTTTTATTTAATATTGAATATTTTGGTTTAGAAATCTCTTTGACAACTGTTTTACAAATTTTTGTAAAATACCTTCAAGCATCACTTTTAGGAGCCATATTACTTACGTAAAACTATTTGTTCTGACAATGAAAAAAAGTTCATTATACAATCAAAACTATCTCATTAACACATTCGTAAAAACCACACTAATTTACCTATCAGTTCAAAAACAAGTAGAAAATTACAAAGCATGCCTGTATAAATCTGGCGAGCAGAAACGTCATTTGAACAATGGAATGGTTTAAGAGAGAGTCCTTTTAACCAGTTTGGCCTTTCGCTAATGATTTTTATTAAAAAATAAGCGGTCAAGTGCGAGTATTACTCGCGCACAGAGGGTTCCGTAGAATATATGAATTAGTAATTGTATTATTAAAAAAAAAACCGTTGCTAAAAGAATACGAAGACGTTGTAAAAAACTATAGAACGTAGGTTTGGGTATAACTGTATATACTAGAAAAGTGTAAATATTATACCATGAAAGTTCAAAGAGATATGAAACCTAAATAATATCAAATATAGCTATTCGTATAACTCTTTTTTTAATATTATCCTAATCTGTTTATGATGAACTTAATTCGGTATTGACAATAAAAGCAGTGCATAGTTAAACTTCATTTGGCATTTCATAAAACCAAATTCATCGTAGTAATAACCTTTATTTCTATAGTGTAGCTAAAACAAAACCTTTGTTCAAAGTTTAAATTTGGCATTGTGCTAAGCGCAATCGAAAGCGCGCTTCGAAAGGAGGTCTCAAAGTTGCAACGCGGCCTTGGTCAGTGCCGCGTTTTTCCAGATAGGTTTTTAATTAACTTTTAAAGTCACTCGAGGCGTACTGAGAGATACACTCAATGCAAACTATCGCGAATCCCATAGTATTTATGCGATTCATTGTAATTAAACCTTCCGAGGGCAGTGCCCTTAAAAAATGACACCTAATATTAATTCCAAAACAGACAAACGGCACCAAGAATATTTAATTAAAATTTTCCTTTTTTTCATGTACGTGAAAATAAACAAGTTCGCATTTTCTAATAAATTCGTTCATAAATTCTGGTGTCAGTCCATTATTTCATAAGTTTATAAATATAATTATTCCGCGCCAAAAAGGGTTAAGTGGTCGTAGGACTCTTAAAGCTTCCAAATTTAAGAAATTTTAATTTTTTTAGATGCTAAACTTCTATCTTTTATGTTATAATTGTTGTAATTGTTGTAATTTTGTTATAATTGTTTCCTTGAAACTCCCGTTAGAACAAAAGTTATGGCTTTTACAATTATACCCGCTAAATAACTGAAGGGGCGTTTCCGAAACTTTGAAGTCATTTTTCTCCAAATGGCGTTTTTTGGGCATAACGCGCAGGATACCTAAAAAACTTCTGAATATTTTTTCACGAAATTTTCAAAACATATATTTCATGTTAGTCTGCATAAACTGAACCTAAAATTTCCTTTTTATTGTTCAAAAAAATATTTTTTTAGATGATTTTACTGTTGGAATTTTCAAAATTTTGTATTAGCTAAATGCAACATTGCATTAAAAGTATAAAAATACTTTAAATACAAATTTATTTAAGTTGAGGGAAATTGTTACAATCTGAAATATAAGTAAGCACTAACATTTTCATTCTGTTGGTTAGATGGGGATTAGCTGGGGTTTCATTCTGTTGATTAGTGCCAAGATAGTGTACACAATATTGCACGTACTACTTTATTTGGATACAACCCCTCATCTTTTTGCTTCCTTTTGGGAACAACGGATTTCGAGCTTATTCTATCGACGATAAATTTCAGAATTTTCAAGCTATGATTTTGAGACTTTCACAAAAGTTATTCTATATAGTTAGCTAATACATTATGCATATTTTATTTTGATTGAATTCGCGCATGCGGAGTGAAACATATTTTTGTAAACCTGTTCATTTTTCATCCAATTTTTATTATTTTTTAATTCTGATTCTCAGTATTGTGTACAGTGTTGTTTTTCATATTGTCTGAAAAGAACTTTTTTTTATATTAAGAACTCTGCAAATTATAAGCAAAAAACTTGGCGAAATTTGGGACTGTTTTTATAAAAACCTTAATATCTCTACGAGTATACATGATATTCTCATAAAAATGAACACAGCATATTAAAATAAGCCACTTATTAATAATCTCGAGTTTGAACGCTTTTGCTACATTTGTTTTTACAGGGTTATCCAAAAGATATTCGTTCTTTTTCAATTTGTTGACGGTCCCTTATGGGGTTTCGCGAAAAAATCTTCACGGAAAGATATGACCTATACTATACTGTTTACACACCTGCAGTTTCAGTTTAATTCCTCATGTAGTTTTCTAGATATTTAACAAAACGTCTAAAATCGCAAGTGACCGGCCACCTTTGGCCATATAGTGTATGTCTTATTAGTCACGTAGAAAACAATTAGGAATTTAGAAAGTACATGCATTGGAAATTCAGAATATCCTGCAAGTGTTAGAGCTTACGAAAACATTTAAAAAGAAAAAAAAAATTAATCAGATAATCTGAGTTTCTGCCGCGCTTAACGAAGGGGCGTTGGAGTCCCTGAAAAAAAAAAACTATATTTTATTTAAAAATTACTTCAAGCACGCCCGGTAATAAAACAAGTGCTCATTATTCAGTCTGTTGTTAAGTCTTTGCATAGTTTGTGTAAAATTATGTGAATTTTGAAATTGTAAAGGAAGTTTTTCAAAAGTTATTAGGATAAAATCCTTACTGAGTTAATCAATGAATCACCCTGTAGCTTATAGAACAACAGCAAAAAATATTACTTATTAGTTCGACACATTTTATCATTTCTAAAAAATAAATAATTTCTCCTGAGATTTGTAAGGATCGATAAAATGATTTTGAATTATTTTTAAAATGTCCAGCATTATGTCTTATTAGATATGTTACAATTTTGAAAACTTCTTAGCATCACTATTAAATTATTTTTTTACTTCTATCATCTTTCGTTTATCTTTTCTTTTCTGAATTAAAATGGAATATGTATAATACAAATGAAATACCTTACAAAAAAAAAATGATATCTAATTAAAAACAACTCGTTGTAAATGATCCTGCCAAGCCACAAACCTAAAACGTCAGTCATTAAAAAGATGTGATATGACACAAAAAGAAGCAATTTAAAAGTGCATATTCCGAGTGCCATGTAAAAATCCATCACTACTCATAGTGTTTCCAAAGGACTCGGAGTGAGGTACAGTATGTGAAAATTGCTTGGCGACCTGCAGGCGTACATTTAATATATGCAGGACCTATATCAATTTCAAAAAATTGTAAAAGTCGAAAAAAATAATTTTGAATTCTCATTATATCACTCTTATAAATAATTGTAGGTGGAAGATCCGTAATAAATCAGAAGGATTTGTAAGACAAGTAGGAAATGGTATGTAATTGTGGTAATCATCTATTATTACAATTACACTTTTCAATATTTTAAACATAATTTTTTATTACATAAATGAGTTTAATAATACACTGTTTCAAAATTAAAGGGAAAACTGGTAAAATGGATCCTGTTTATGACAGAATTATTTGGTAAACGTAAAATGTCGTGTTTCCAACATAAGGCATTTTATATAATGTTATTGTAATACTAAGTTCCCCCCCCCCCCCCTGTCATGTGCAATTCCGTTTACGTAGGCTTTACTGCAATATATCTTAGTTTGGTTAACGTGTATTATAAGGTGCATTGTTAGTAATATTCATATGATCATTATTTTTCATTATTACTTTACAAACTCAAAATGTTTATTACATGTTTACTTAGAAAATCCTCCTCATAAAAGTGGTATTTCTCGTATAAATAATGATGAATAAAATCAACAAATCGATCCCATGATGTTAAAAAAGAATGGGCATGTAAACACCAAAAGCTTCAACTTTTCTGAGTTTAGTGGGATCAGTAATACAAAAAAAAAAAAAAAAAAAAAAAAAAATTGCTAAACAAATAGTCATATGTAAGTGCAGTAAGAACAAATAATATAAAAGCCTGCAGATCGCCAAGCAGTTTTCACATACCTCACTCCAAGTTCTTTGGAAACATTATGAGTAGAGATAGATTTTTACACAGCACTCGGAGTATGCACTTCCATATCGCTTCTTTTTATGTGATATCACTTCTTTTTATGACTGACGTTTTAGGTTTGTGGCTTGGCGGGATCATTTACAACGAGTTGTTTTTGATTAGATATTATAGCACAGAAATGGTCATCCTATTAATTTAAAAACACAACATTTAAATTATTATAAGATACCTAGACAAAATTGTCGATTAAAAAACTTTTTCCTTTAGTACCTTTTAATAAAAATCATTATAAAAAATTATAATTGTGTTATTCAAATTAACTATCTATGGCAGGGTAAAAAAGCTGACTTGTAGTATTTTCATCTGCCATTTAAGCGGTTATTTTATCTGTCAAAATAGAATATATTCAAAAATTGATTATGATATTTTATATCAAAATTATCTTAAGTGTGAAAAAATTGTTTTACAAATACATCTAATTAAATTATTACACAAGAAGAGATATTTTAAAGAGATAACTGTAGTTTTAGATACCATAAACATAGTATAAAAAAAAAACAAGCAACAAATCATTTTCTAAGTGTTTTTTTAATCTTTAATGTATAACTCCTTTTCAAATAATGCTTCTGTAAATACAGTTTTGCAGTTAAATAAAGGTCACCGCGAGGGACACTGATACTATGCTTTACGGACTAGGTTCGCTGGTCTGAACAGTTCCTCTTAGGCTATCAAATATCCTACATAGTTACATTCTCAATTCCAGCCATGGCCCTCAGTCAGATTTTAAGTAAGCTTAACCCCTTCAAGAGCGGTGGTTCATTTTTGGACCACCTAATTTTAATCCCTAAACGCCACATTGGCACCAGAATATTAGAATGAAAAATTTCCTTTTATTAAGTACGTGAACAAAAGTTTTTGCTTATTTTGAAATAAATTTGTTTGTAAATTCTGGTGTCATCCACCCATTTCAGCATTTTGCGAATAGAAGTGCCTTGACCCTGAAAGGGTTACCCCTTTCAGGGGCGGTGGTATGTTTATGAAACCACATAATTTTAATTCCCAAACGCTACAATGGCACCAGAATTATGGTAAAATATTTTCCATTTAATAAGTATGTGAAATATAGCCTTTTTCTTAATTACAAATAAAGTTTTTGGCAAATTCCTGTGCCAATCATTTATTTCAACACTTTAACACTGAAAATGCTTTGCTCCTGAAAGGGTTAAACATGCACATTTTTAAAAATATAGACATGCAGTTTTTTTGTAGTGATATTGTCCCAGAAAAAAAAAGAAAAAAATCAAAGCAAAGGGAAATTGGAACTGGGGGGTGGGGGAGGGTTAAAAATTTAAAAAAATAACTTTTATAAAAAGGTTAAATGAGTAAACAATTTCAACAAGAAAGTAATTAAAGTGCTAATAAAATAAAATTAATAAATAAGAAGTAATGATAAAGTTAATAAACATTGACATTAACAGCTAAAGACACCTTATGCACATGCTACTTTATGAGTAATATATCACGAATTTAAGTTTCATTTTTAGAGTTTTGACATATAATTTTTATTGTCATTTATATAAAGTGCAAGTTAACAAATATATATTTACATTACATATCTATACACATTCACATACACATAATTACATAGACGGTTTTATTGAACACGATAAACCAGATAAATTATTATCCATAAGCAGGTTTATAACCAACGCTGTAATAAACGTTTTCAGTCAAAATAAATTTACAGAGTTTTCAATTCTAGAACAAAGTCATTTTTTCTCAAATAACTTCTATTGAAACGAAATGTTTAATGCTTTTACTTTGATTTATACGAAATTTGATGATACTTTGGCAAATGCTGAAGCTAACCGATATCAGCGGCTATGTGCTTTGTCCGCCATACTGAATTTTCATCTTCATATAATACAACGCATGAGTTAAAACTGACTTAATCTCATTGAATTTCAAACACTTGGGGATGACACATATATAACGTTATCAACTTTTTGAAATTTTGTACACCACCCCCCCCCCCCTTACGATATTAACGTTATCATTCCTCGAACCCCCTACCCTATCGATATAGTTATCAATGTCTGAAAATTCTTTTTATTTTTAGAATTTTTCTTTTGTACATTTGCATTGATATAGGATATGACTATACGAGGATGGTTCAATAATTATTGTCCCTAGTGTATATAAATATTTTTTACAGCGATGGTTGTTGTGGAATATCGAAGCCTAATATCTTAGATGCCTATATGCTCAATTTCAGAACCGTAGCTGCTATATTCATATAGTTTTAGAGGGGGTAGTGAAAGGGGGTGGGTGGGGATTGAAACGCTGATTTTTAGCTTATGAGGCTCGATTTGCGACAGTGGATGAGATGTAACTACTGTCGTTTGGACCTGGTATCATAGCGATGTAGCCCCATCTCACCCACTGTCACAAATGTAGTCTCATAAGTTCCAAACCAGCATTTCACCATCACCCCCCTCCTTAAAAACTCCCTTAAAAATAGGCCTTTAAAATTTCACCTCTCCCTCCAAAATTATGCTAATATTGCAGCTATGGTTCTGAAATTGAGCATATAGGCATTTAAAAGATTAGGCTTCGATATTTCACATCAACCATCGCAGTACAAACATTTTATATACACTAGGGACAATAATTATTGAACCATCCACGTTCATTTATTATTCGCATTCTTTACTAATTTAAATTAAGAGAAGAAGTTAATGAAATATCGTTATTTTATATAAAATAACTTTATATCGAATAAATCTAAGAAATACTTATTGCTTAAAAGTATTTAATAATAGCTTTTTATTACATAATGCATTCCACAGTAATATTGTTTCTTCCCCCTACACGTGGATAAGCAGAACTGCTTATAAACAAAACATATGGATAACATTCTTTTCAATTCTTTTACCAATAAACATAAATATCCTTTCGAACCTAGTTTCTCTAATAACAAATTATATATATATATATATGGCAGATAAATAGGAATGGCGAACCTTTGGATATTGCATATTTTGTAATGAAATGATTTTATAATCACTTAATGGTTTTGATAATAACTTTGCATTTCCATAAAAATTGATAAGACTAAAAAATAAAAAAATAAATAACAGACTATACAGGGTGTCCAATGGCTAATTCATAAACCGTTAGTCATAGGCATATAGTTCCAGTATCACAAATGTTTTAAATGATGTAAAGAAATATTTTAAAAGCGATTTGGGACAATAAAAATATTTCTTAAAAAATTATGAAATTAAAATTTTTATACGGTCCCCCGGTCCTATAAGTTATAGTTAGTAAAATATTTCTATTACACTGACAATTAAGACAAAAAAAAAGTCCCGTTCATATAGCACTAAAATTGACGGAGTTATGACACTTTAAAAATGCATGACTTACACCACTTTTCTGCATGTGAACACAAATGAGTTTGGCCATAATTTGAGGGGACATATAGCAAGTGCTTAAAGTATTCGAAGAACATATTTCAAGCTCTTTGAAAAAAATCTTACAAGTATTACGATTCTGTTAAATTTTATAAAGTTTCAGATTGGCTAAAATAATTGTATTTTAACATATGTTTTATTTTGCAAGGAATTAAGATTGTTTCCTTTCATGATTTCTTTTAACAAAATTTATGTTATATTTTATAAGTTTTTATTTAACTTCAACTATCGAATCTGTATTTTTCTAGTTCAAAATTTGTGCTGGAACTTTAACTCACTTTGATATATCCGATCGAGATTAAATTTTACGTACTGACGTAAATCCGATGACAATCTAAGATTATTATGATTTTCGATGGTTACCATTTATACTTATTTTACAGGATAACACAAAAAAAATTCGGAAAAATTACCGCCAAAATGTTTAAGAAAAAGTTTTAGATTAAATGACACAAGACTGCAGTGGTTGTGTTTTTTTACTTTTATGTATTTTTTAGCACTGAATCCGAAAATTACCTTAATTTTTAACCATCATGTTAGGATTTTTCGCAAATCAAAAGTTCTCCAAGTTAAAAAATAACAAAAATAGGATACTATAAAATAGCGGAGATAGCTGGTTTTTTTTTAACTTTTGATAATTGCTTTTATGTACATTTTAGCACTGAATCTGAAAATGACCTTCATTTTTAACCATCATATTACAATTTTTTTGCAAATGGTAAATAGCAAAGCTTAAATATAGCGAAAATCTGATAGTATAAAACAGATGTAAAACTGCTTTAATTTAATTTAATTTAATAATTTATGCTATTTTTTGGCTTATGCTGGGATTCTTACAGGTAAACAGCTAACGGGTCCTATGAAAGTTCAATTTTAACTTTGAATTTTTTAACTTTGAAATTTCCAATTTGCGAAACATCCTGACGTGTTGGTTAAAAATGAAGGTTATTTTCGGATTCAGCGGTAAAAAATATATAAAGATAAATTATCAAAAGATAAAAACACAGCAATCGCATCTATTTTATAGTATCAAATTTTCGCTATTTTTCTTTGTTTAACTTTAAAATTTACGATTTGCGAAATATCTTTACGTGATGGCAAAAAATGAAAGTCAATTTCGGATTAAGCGGTACAGAATACATAAGAATCATTTATCAAAATATAAAAAACATGACATAACCCAACTTTTGCAGGCTAGTATAGTCTAATAACATTTTAAAATATGTATCATTTTGTAAAGGATTGAGGCTGTTAATTTTCATCATTTTGTTTCCTTCTTATATGTTTATTACAAATCGTATATTTTGCATTGATATGTCAGAAGTATTAAATATTTCAAATTTATATTGCCATGTTAATTTTTTCTCTCAACCATTTTTTTATATATATCTGACGAAATTATATTTCTACTAAATTTGCGAATAACCCCTAATTTGCAGCAAAAAATATGCTTCAACTTTAAATAGCTATTACTCGGTCAATTTTAATCGTAGAATAACGGGACTTTTTTTGATTTACTTGTCAGTGTAACAGGAAAATTTTACTAAATACAATAACTTACTATAACTTATACTTAAACTAACTTACTATAACTTATAGGGCAGGGGACCATATAAAAATTTTAATTTCGTAATTTCTTAAGAAATGTTTTTACTGACCCAAATCGCCTTTAAAATATTTCTTTACCTCATTTAACATATTTTTGTAATTGGAATTATATGTCTATGACTAACGGTTTAGGAATTAGCCATTGGATACCGTTGAGAGTGGACACCCTGTATATTAACAGAAAGAAAAAAGTACAAAAAAAAGGAGAAAATTTTGGTTGGATAAAAATGATAACGATATAGAAAAAAATCTTCCAACCCTCCCTGGAGATATCTTACGATATCAAATGCCAGATCTCTCCTCCCCCCTAAAGTGATAGCGTTACATATGTACATCCCGTTGTCACGAAGTTTACGAACTTGATACAATGCAAGGTAAGTCTTATAAATTTACACAGTAAAGCTTTATCACTGTTCAATTTATTAATAAAACGCTGTATTCGTGTAGAAGGGTACACGAGTGCTTTTGAATATAAAAACTAGATTCACACTCCTATTATGCTTCAGGAATAGTTAGTTACTCGATCAATTGGGAATCTTCTTTTATTAGTGGAGTAAAGTCCCCTTATGCTTGCATAAGCAATATGTAAATACTTAATTTCAAATAATAGAATAAATAATGTGTACAGTCATGGAAAAAAAAAGTAAACATCCCCTACTAACTCCTCAGCAAATTATTGTAGACGAAAGTTACTGGTACCGAACGATTAGAAATAAAGTCTACTTTTAAATGACGTACATAAAATTTGCTTAGGGGGCCATCTACATATTAAAACGAATCCAAACTTCATTTTTTTTCAATGGCAATACCCAATTTTAACGAGATATATTAAATCTTTGGTTCAAACTATGCCTAGACACCAAATTTCAAGTCATTTGAATGATAAGCTTTGCATTTTAAACATTCAACATTTAGTGCTTCTAATGTTAAATTACATTTTCATATTTTTATTTATAACTTCTGAAAGTATGATCCTAATGTTCTAATTTTTTGTGTACCAATAATACTAATATACCCAAGCATAAATACGTTGAATCTGCAATTTTTATAATTTTCTGATATGAATTATAAATTATGAAATTAATATTAAAAAAAATTATGAATTGCAACCTACAACTATTTTATGGATTCAAATTGATTAAGTCATGCTTTATGGAAATCCAAAATTAAACATTTTTCTTCCAAGAAGTTTTTAAATTATGCTTAAAAAACGGCAAAATGATGGTTTAAGGGGCCGTCTATGATAGAAGTGATATTTTGAAATTTCTTATGCTATCCTGTAATCTAACAAGCTTAATTGACTGCTTAAGGTGCCTTGATCAAGAAGGGAGCTCTCTCGGTTAAGAATCGAGTACTGAACTTCATTTTGGATACAGGCCTTAAAATACGCTTGTTTTAAAATAATTATTGTCTCGGAAACTTATGATACGAATTGCATAAAAGTTTGTTTTTAGACTAATTGAAGGGTGTAGAGTCCATTTACGCTGTCAGTCTTGTGCGCTGCTATTGAAAAAAAACAAAGTTATGGTTCGTTTTAATATGTAGATGGCCCCCTACGCAAATTTTATATACATCATTTAAAAGTAGTCTTTATTTCTACTCGTTCGGTACCAGTAACTTTCTTCTACGATAATTTGTTGAGGAGTTAGTAGGGGGTGTTTACTTTTTTCTTTCCACGACTGTACACACATTTCTTTTCTCTACATCACTGGTTCCCAACCTTTTATCGGCCATGCCCCACCAAAGCATCTATAAAGTCACTATGTCCCCCCCCCCTCCCCCGTATTCTGTAAATTATTCTCTTATTTAAAAAGTTAACTCTACTCACACGATGGGAGCAGGGATGTAGTGGAGGGTATACGGGGTTATACGTCGTATACCCTCTGGATTTTTTTAAGGAACACCGTATACCCTCTGTTTCTCAGGAAAGCTATAGTAAATACACTCTAGGGTATACGCTCTGCCTTAAGCGTATACCCTCTGCTTAGAGCGCATACCCTCTGTTTCTTTTACGACTACAACACTGGATGGGAGTGTAATAGTGCCTTAACAATAACTATTCATTTCGTATTTTTTAACTTATCAAAGGGGTGAGTCTTCTATCACAAATGTATTTTTAACATAATTTAAAAAATGCAATGAGATTATACATCTTTGATTATATGCAAAAACGAGATTTGTCGTACTTTTCCAACTTAACTGAATGTTAAAGAAAAGTGTTATACAGTCTGCATTTTTATCATCACAAAAGATCTTTAAATTATACTTACATTTAATGTTAAAACTGATAAATATGACTGACTTTATAATGTTTTCTTGTAACTTGTTAAGAGTTGGTGGAAAATCTTTGGATACTGACTTTTCTTTCTATGGATAATACAATATACAAGAAGTATTTCAAGATTATCATCTTTATCGAATTTAAGTAGCCATTATTCCGCATAACGCATTATATTTTTCGTTTCCCGATATTGTTAATTGTCTACGCGAATAGAAGTAGAAAACTCTTTCAATAAATAATTGAAAACATTACGGAAAATCTTGAAATATACCACCAGAAAAATTATAAAGTGTTTTAATATTTTTTATAGATATAAAAATATTTTAAAAGATCGTTCGCATAATTATTCTGGTGTTAAATCTATTTTAAAATTTCGATGGGAACATTTTAAAAATTCAATAAAAAACTGATTTCTTAAATTTTGCTTGTATTCCATTTATTTTTAGTCTACAACATTACTTCCTGCCCCCCCCCCCCAAATAAAAGTAAGTGATAGCGGATGAGTGAGTAAGAAATTTGGAATTGTCCCCCCTAGAAGATAAATTTGCCCCCCGGTGGGGCGTACGCCCCACGTTGGGAAACACTGCTCTACATAGATAGACTGTAAAAAAGAAATAAATGATAACAATTAAGGACTTTACGTTTTAAAATCAAATACTAATCAAAATTTAGGTTGCTATCCAACGTTTACTTTATTGATAAATTTAAAGCTGATGTAAAAACAAAATCACATAGATAAAAAAACTCAACGTGTCCGTTTAGTCTTCAAAGCAATCTTCAGGAGTAAAAAAAAAAAAAAGCACAAATAGGGAGGAAACAATCTATATGCTACATCGTCAAAAATATATTCATACTTGAAGTTGAAACTAAAGTTTTAATATAATTTTTGACAATGTAGCATGTAGCGTCTTCCCTACCGATTTGTGTTTTTTGGAAATTTTACTCCTGAAGATGGTTTTGAAGGCTTAACTGAAACATTCAGTTTTATTTTATTTATGTGATTTTACTTTTACATCATCTTTAAATTTATGTATAAAGTATACGTTGGATTGCAACCTCGATTTTGTTTAGTAAAAGAGAAATGTTTATTAATTTACGAAAATATAATATAAGCACAAACTAAAATATGCAATAACCTCTCCTGTGTAGTCCATGATTCCGGAAAAGGTTCTTCATGATTAGGAACCCGAGAAGCCAACATATTTTCGATATTTAACTAAGCATTTATAAATATAAAGTTTCCTTTGTTGCCACTGATTTTCGGGAACGTTTTCAAGTAGTTTTTATAGTGTATCTCAACTATTTTTCATAACCTTGAATGTAGGTTTTTTTCAAAGATATTAAATCTCAAGTAATCATTTTCATGTTAAACAAACAGGTTTTTAGAGGCAAACATGATAAATTAACATTACTGACATTAATATTAAAATTAATATTATTTTGCTGCTTTTGTATACATAAATTCAACTAAGCAGCTGAAAATGTTTAATTGAAAACCAAAAACATCCTAAAAAACGATATTTTGGAATGAGAAAACTAATTATTACACTATAAAAAAGTACTAGGAACCGTTTAGGAAAATCAGTGGTAGTAAAAGAAATTTTGTCTATTAAGTGTGTCTATTAATGTTAAATGTTTTTTAAATCTCAAAAATATAATGATTTCTGAAGATTCTAAAGATAAAGAATGATTTTCGGCATTGCGGGGAACACAGAAGACGTTATTATATATGTTCGTACTTAGATATATTATATTTTCTTATGTTACGAATTATTTGTCTTTTTTGAAAATGTAATATAAATTCAGATACACATTTAACCAGTATCTTGCAATAGGCCTATTTCCTATCAACACTGTACTCACTTATGTGGCCGCGTGAAATGATTTTGTGGGCTATGTAGTGAAGACCCTGGTACGAAAGGTATTAAAAAGTGCTATTTTATAAATACTTTTCTTTTATTAAATATGTCATACCACAATTTGTTAATCATTTATTTGTAAATATAGTATTAATCGAACAGTTTTGTCATCCTGTCGTGGACGCCACAATTGAAATAACGAGTGACCACCTATTAGGTTGTGATCCTCGTATATTTTTAAACGAGTCTAGAAATTACCATTGAATACAAATTAAAATCTGCAGTAATCGCTTGTTATGTTTGCATGGATAAAATGACTACTGTATGTGTATGAGATAGCGCATCAGCATCACCCCTCTCGCCAGATCGACTTGTTTGGCGTGTTTATAGACATCATATATATCTGATTTGCCCAGTTTATCAAAAAGTGCGATGAGTAATGTCAAAATGTAGGATAAGATTTAAATTAAAAATCTAGAAAAAAGGAATTCTGCTTTTTCAGAATTTAGTGTCGCCCCCGATGACAAAAAAAATACGTATATATAAATAGTACAAAACCTATTTCAATTTTAAGACTTAAAGCATACACTTTTATTTTAATGTAAAATGACGTCATTCGCATCCGCTTACGAATTCCGCATTTACGATCCACTCTTAAACATCTACAGTAAAGCATGCATAAGGATGTCACTATCGCAGAATAAAACACAAATGCAGCAAAAAGATACCGTCATTAAGGAAACTCGACAAAAAAAAAAAAAGAAAACCGGCTATCTAATGATTTATAGGCATTCATTTGTTTGTAACATTAATATAGACGATTTCAGTCGGACGTCAGTCATGACGATTTGGTTGGAAACTGAACCCAAACAAACGGTTGCTATGTTATATTTTCTATTTTGTTTGTGTGTTGCAGCTATATCTTATATCTATATCCCACATCTAAGTGTTTTAATACTTGATACGTACTGATAATATTTTCCACAATTTATATTTAAAAAGAAATGACGCATAGCAACCGTTTGTTTGGTTCAGTTTCCAACCAAAACGTCATGATTGACGTCACACTGAAAGCGTCTACAGATACTTAAAATTAAATATAGTTTATAATTGCTCCATGTTCTAACAGAAATTATTCGTTTATATTTTTTCAAAATAGCACGTATTTTAATTAAATTTTCTTACGGTTGTTATGAGAAAATGGCAACAAAAAGATATAATTGCTATTTTTTAACTTTTTTCCTTTATTTTCTATATAAATGAAGTACTTGAGTTGCCAAAATTAAACAAATGGTGCTAAAAATTACAAAAGAATTAATATTTCAAAAATAAATGGAGATACACTTTTCAAACAAATTTCATTTAAAAGTACTTTTTTTTCCCAATACGATGGTATACAACTTGAAAATGTGCGATGCTTAGAAATTTAAAAAATTGCTATACAGCATTTAATCTCACAATGATACATCTGCTTTGTTTATTGCTAGCTTCCGCAATGTAACGTTATTTTTGTAGACAAAATAAGCTGGGAGAAAGAAATAGCATACCATCCCGGGGGCTAAAAAAAAAAAAAAGCTTCCCCAATGAAATCAATGTTTTCATTTTAAATTACTCTAGGCTTGTTTTATTATTATATAATTAAATTTTTTTAATAAACTTATTTTCTTTTCCGTAGTATATATATCGTATTTAAAAAATAATTCGGGTGCATGTGTGTCTGTTGTGTGTATGATGTGTTGGCATAGCTAAATGGATAATTTTCCCACAATTATTGCGTATAAAGGTTCTATTTTTTTCCTTATTTACTTTGGATGTACTTCATATATACTCCATGAGTAGTCATGGTCACATCTCTCACTCATGATGTAACTTGATTACTAAAGAAACGAAACATTTTCCAGCTCACAATAGATTAAGGCTAATTTTCAAATTTAAACTGGAGATTATCTGACTAAATCACAAAGTCATTCTTCTTCTTGAATGCACAGAATTTTCAGGTATTCATATTCAGATATTGAGAAATCGGATAGCCTTTTCCATTCTTCAATAAAAGTAAGGGAGTTTTGAGAAAATAGTCTACGTATTAAATTTTTGAACCGATTTTGGTGATGCGGCATTCAGGAAAAGCATTGGAGAACATATTATTATAACTGAAGACTTAATACAGTTTTGGGAAAAAGAAAAACACCCCTCGATTGGAAATAACTTAAATAATAATGCCTATATATGTCATGCTTATATATAAAAATGACTCAGTGAATATGACAGAAAGATTCACATTGATCAGTGGAAAAAAAGTCCATTTTTAGAACAACTTTAAGAGGTTGTAATACAAGGTGTGTCTATTAAATTCCAGGACTGTTCGTGTAGTTAATGAATGAAAATGTGTAGGATCGCGTCATCAGGCGGATGTGATAGCGTAACCAATGAGGTGCGAAGGTGGAACAAATGCACAGTGATTGCGTCAGCATTTACGGAGAAGGTAAACGCAGGTGGTTCATTACAGCGCGTGTCACGGTCGGTGATGGATTAAGTTTTGTTTCAAAATTGGAAAAAGCACTTTTTGACCAAACATGACATCGTAGAGGTTAATCATCCTCCGTATTCTCCTGATTTGTCACCTCCTGACTTTAACTTGTTCCCAAAACTTAAGACTGCTCTGAAAGGGCATCGATTTTAGGACGTAGAGGACATAAAGAAAAACGTAGCCGCTCAACTTCGAAGCAAATCTTCAGAGGAATATGAAGTGTGTTCCCAGAATTTGTACCGGCGTGCACAAAAGTGTGCGAGTGCCGGAGGTGATTATTTTTAAGACTATTAAACGTATGTTGTTTTTTATTATTCATTCCGCTGTATTAGACAGAGTCTTGGAATTTAATAGACACACCTTGTATATTTCATTAGTGTTAGGTTTTCATTTCTTCATTAAAAAAATAATAAAAAAAATAAAGATAGAAATTTCTCTTTTTGCTTGGGACATATGAAAATTTAGAGTAATATTTATCATTTGAATACTTCAAAATTAGAAGGACTCAGTCAACAGGAGAATGAATTTACAGCAGAATAACCGTTGAAAGATAATTTTTAAAATATTTATCCTGAGAAAAATCTTATTACAAAATCTGAGTTATTGTTGAAACTCATGATACAATGTCAAAAGACAGTTCTTTTGTTACCTTATATTATTTTGTATCTGTCAATTAGAATAAAGATTATGTTACTTTGTGACACTAATTAATTATAAAAATTGTTATATATAATCATTTAATATTACTCTCTTATGACGAAATATCAATAGTAAAATTATCTATATCGAATTTTTTTTTTTCAAAATCCAAAATATAACCTATTCTTTTGATGAAAAAATTTAATAAAAAAAAATCTACAGTAAAAAATAATCACATTATATCAAAAAATCTCAAGATAAAATTAAATTTTAAAATTCTATTTTCATATTAGTTCTTTCTTTAAATTTTTGAGACATCTCATAAATTTAATAATATGTTAATATTCTAAATTATTTGTTATTAGTTGTCTTAAAGGTTTAAACTATTTTCTCATAAAGCTATAAAAATTATTTTTGTTCAAAATTCCCATGGTATCTGTAATGTGACTCCGGGATACTCAAATTGGAGCAAAAATTCGATAAGAAATATTTAAATCAAATCGAAATAAATCCAATTTACATCTCCCAAATCCACACTACGGCCGTAAAGCATGGTGGAGATCAATTACGCGTTTTAATTAAATTATATTTAACTGAAACAGAAACTCTTTAAATATAAATAAGGAAAACTATCATTACTCAACCCATTTGATGCATATTAAGAGAAATAATACACCACGCTGAATAAAAGGAACGATTTACACTCAAATAATATCATTTATTAGACATTGTTAAACATCTTATTTCCGGATCCGGTATGATATAACATATATGTGAAAACCTTCAAATATTCTTTTAAATTATCTAGAAAAACATATTGATGGAGGAAATGAAACACTAGTTATGAAAAGGATGCGTCGATGGCAGGTGTAATATACGAAAAATCCTAATAACGGATGGAAGCAGATAATCTTCGAGATGTAAACAAAAAAAAGTCAAAATATCAATTAAAAGTTATTAACTATATTTCTTTGCGGATTACTCATCAAAGAGTTCGATCACTGGATTTTACAAAATCATTTCTTGATTGTTAATACGAATTCCTGGGGAATAGTGAAGAAGTACCAACGAATCTAATTGCGGATGATGCTATACTTTTTATATTAATTTTCTTCAAAGATGAACACCAAAATTGAAGGTGGGAGGCAACTCGCACAGGTACTGTGAATCATTTAAGTAGTTTGAAGATTAAATTTAGGGAATTATTATATAACATGATTCTCGCAGAATCTGCTATATAAATCAGACCGTATATACTCTAAAAAAATGCATACAGGACACTCAGTCCATGTTTTGCAGAAATATTTAAAACGTTCAAGAGGGGTGCTCGTCATCTGCGGGAAATGCTCGTTGGGCAACGGCGAAAAAGAGAGGAATTCCGCACCTCCAAATAGATGTTACGTCTTCAGACAGAAAATAGGAACTGAAAAAGCTTTTGAAACGTCTGCCACATTCTGAGTACGTTCTCGGCGGAAAGAGCCAATCAGAATACTCCAAAAGACGATATATCGATATTAAGCCTGTGGAAAATGTTTTTGCGTTGGAATAATCACCGTGGAATGGCAACACTCTTACGAGGCGGGAGCAAAGGAATGTTGCTGTATGTGTGGTCTTATGACGTAGAATGAAATTTCCGGCGTGTTACGAGATAAGGAACATATTCTGCACTAAAAGTTTGCTTTTTTGAGGCATGAAGTGAATAGAAAACAATTATGAATAAAGAAAAGTATAGGAATTATTTTCACGTTTATCTGTTAAACTATTGTAACAATTATGCTGAAATTTTAGCAGAGGAATGAGAAAAAATATAGAATACCATAAATGTGATTTCAATTTAAAATAAGTAATAATAAATATTTTAGAATTTGATATTTAAAAACTTAGTAAAATTAGCTGTCAAATTGAAAGGTCGTAATTTGAAGTTGTTTATTAAAATAAACAAAATATACAAATTTAAATTTATGTAAATTTTAAATGAGGAATCTTATGTAAAGCTTTTACAACATAACAGTATCATACATACATTAAGGAAAAAATAAAAATAAAAAAAGATGGGAAATCAACATCTTTTCTAAGAATTTATACTAGATAACGCTGTATTTTTCAAATCAGCGTTTGCGCAAAAGATAGCAGAAAAAAAATTAAAGAAGAATGAAACCTACCATTAATGGTTAATTTTGGTCTATTTTTTAGGGTTTCGTTCATCTCACGAAACCCTATTCGTCTCGCTCCTTTGTCTGTCTGTCTGTCTGTCTGCCTGTCTGTCTGCCCGTCTGTCCGTCACAGAGCCCGTTCTCAGAAACTATACATGTTAGAGACTTGAAATTTTGGGTACTTATAGCTGAACACCTCACATGAAACAACAAATCATAAAATTTTGAAAAAGTTAGTAATTAACCGAATTACGGGCTAATTAACTTCTAAAATTAACCAATCCACCTTTTTAACGCAAATTCAAACGGGCTTTATCGAAATCATCCGTGTTTCTCCTAAGGGTTGCCAGTAAAATCAGCCGAATGCACGGTTACCACGGAGGAAATTAAGCCGAAAAATGAAGTGGAGATTTTAAAGCGAAATCGTATATCAGAAAATATTGGTCCGAGAAATTTGTAAATGGAATAGACAGACGCAGAAAAAAATCTACTTTCATTTGGTATAAAGTTCACATTTCTGCGATGTGTATAAGTTAAAATATCCACTAAAAATCGATCGATAAAAATTTAATTTCTTAAATTGGAAAGACAGGGAAATAAAAAGATTTCAATTCGGCGGGAAAGCAGGTAGACATGACGACGCTGCGGTTTTCCATAATAGCATATTTTAATACGAAATTTTAACTTTTTAAATATTAAATTTTTTGATTAAATTTTTTGGCATCCCGATGTCAAATTTCTCGCTGATTTCATTGATACCCATATCTAAGTCCTATCTTAATTACAAGCTGAAATATTAATTATTATTTAATTAATCGGTTTATTCCTATCAAATGTGTCGATTAAAATGAAGAGACGCGCTTATTTAACAACGAATTAACTTAAATTAGGAAATCTAATAATTTCCCTGGGCTTTTTGAACAGCGATATGAGATAAGTATAACTCATTCATCATCAGAAAGTTTACTTCATACCACTATTTTCTAATAGTAATTTCAGGAAATATTTTGAATTATTGGTTAAGACCGCCACTCAGTCTGTTTGAAACTTTAAGATAGTTTATAACACATAGAAAAAAGTGTAAAAAAGAATGGAGTGTGATATTTCGAGGAGGGGGAGGGGGGAGCTAGAATTATTTTTAAAATCTTAGCGTTTGTTACCGCAGCAAATATTTTAAATTCTTGTTTAACCCCTTCGGGACGGGAGCCTTTTACGAAATTTTTAATCTTTTGTCACCGTTTTTAAAAAACAGAAATTTATGTTTTGTTGAATCGAGAAAATGCGCTGATTAAATAAGGCAAATTTTACAGTAAAATTTTACTGGTGAGGAATAACAAGGATTCTGAGCGCTTTATGCGGCACGTATACGTGTCGCTCGTCCCCAACGGGTTAAGACCACCACCATCCCGACCCATCTATCTACGGAAAGATTGCGTAAAGGAGTTTCGTTCAGATATGCTTTTGTTAAGAATAGAGTGCATTCCCTGGTGGTGGAATGTGGAACTAACATAACGCGATTTTGTTAAAATTAGGAAATCTAACAAGTCGATCTGTTTGAAACTTTAAGATATTTTATAACACATAAGATAAAGTGTAAGAAAGAATGACACGCGAAATTCCGGGGAGGGGGGGGGGCGCTAGATTTCTATTTAAAAAATTAGCGTATCTGACCGCTTTAGGTGACTTTTTGAGGGAGTCCTGAGATATATGCTACTTATTTAATATAAAATTGTCTAAAGTTTAGTTACCACTATCTCCTAATAGTAATTTCAGCAAATATCTTAATTTCTTATTAAGACTGCCACCACCTCGAGTAACATATCTACTTATAGGTTGTTTAACGGAGTTTCCTTCCGATTCAGTTTTGTTAAGAATAGAGTGCGCTCCTTGGTGGTGGAATGTGGAACTAACATTTTTGTTAAAATTAGGAAATATAACAAGGCGATCTGTTTGAAATTTTACGATAGTTTATAACACATTAGAAAAAGTTTATAAAAAATGGCGCGTGAAATTTCGGGAAGATGGGGAGAGGGGGAGGGGCAAAATATTTCTTTTTTGTTTCATATCGTTTCAGGTGCGTTTTTTGATGGAGTCCTCAGATACATGCTACTTATACTTATTAAATATAAATATGTCAAAAGTTAAATTACCACTATTTCCGAATAGTAATTTCAACAATTATCTTAAATTCTTGCTGAAGACCGCCACCCCCTCGAGTAACATATCTACTAATAGGTTGTGTACAGTGTTTCGTTCAGATACGCTTTTGTTAAGAATACAGTGCGTTCCCTGGTGGTGGAATGTGGAATTAACAGACCGCGATTTCATTTAAAGTAGGAAATCTAACAATTCAATCTGTTTTAAACTTTAAGATACTTTATAATACACGATAATAAATTATAAAGAAGAAGGGCGCGTCGCATTTCGAGGAGGGGGGGGGGTTGAGGGAGGTGCGCGAACAAAATTAGGAAATATAACTGGACGATCTGTTTGAAACTTTAATATGGCTTATAAAACATAACATAAATTTTTAAAATCAGGCCGCGTCAAAAATCATGGTGACCATCTGCCCACTCCCCCCCAAGGGGGGCACTTTTCTAAATTTGGCAGATACCCGTCATGTGATATATCGTAGCATTTTTGGGGGGCGAACAAAATTAGGAAATATAACAAGGCGAATATGTTTGAAACTTTAACATAGTTTAGGATGTGTTTGCCAAAATTTAGAAGGTATTCCATGGCGATAAATGTACTGGACGTTTTGAAAGAAAGTGTTTTGAAAGGAATATTAAACGAAACCCTTTGTGCGATGTATGATCACACTTACCCACTTGTTTCATAATTATGAAGAAAGTGAACAAAGCTATATAATAGAGGGAGGACACTCCAGTCTTAGAAAATGTTGTAAGCTTGTGATACTCGTGTTGCAGTAGCCGTGATGGTAACTTAAGTTGCTCGCTAACGCCACGTGGCGGGCATTTCTAAGAATTATGTAGAGTACTCTAAATGAAACATTTTCTGTGTAGATATCAGTGCTTCATTTCAACCGGTGCTCAGCTCCATTAGTGTTTTTTTTTTATCAATATTTAAATATCATCCGGAACACACAGAAGCGCATAAATACTGCACACCGAAGCCCCCTACCTTAGCAACACTTTCAAATAAACGAATCCCTTAAATTATCATTTCCCTTCCTTCCAATTCTCATTCCTTGGCATCTTTTCTTCTGTCGATGGAGGGAGAAAACAGCCTAAAATTAACATCATCAAACATTACATACCAAAATTAAAATAAAAACATTATGCAATTTTTTTGTATCTCACCTATTTTCTCATCTATGCTATGTTTCTACCTATGCTCCCAAGCCATTAGCGATGTGGTGCCTTAATCACTCAGCCTCGGTGAGCCCTTAAACCAAACGTTTTCGCTTATCAGTTAATTGAAGTGTAAATAAACAAATTCATAAGTGTACATATGCGCGCATACGTGTAACCTGATAACTTTCAAACAACTGAAAACGCATACAATTTACGTTTAACTAATAATACATAGAATATGCATAGTGTCTTACAAAATAACTTACAATAAATACAACTTACACTATGTAAAGGTATTTATTACACACAATGTAAAAAGTACTTTTTTATCAAATGAAAATATCAACGAAGGAGTGATCAACTTGATTGCAAATCAATGATGAATATCCATAATCTTGAATATAATTAAAATTAATATACCTTCAAATTGTTTAATATTCATTTATTAGAAAATTCTATAATTTTCGACAACAATGTTTTTTTTTGAAGAAACGAAAATAATTAGAAAACCGGAATTCTGCTTTTTTAAAATTTAGTGTCGCGCCCGATGAAAAAAAAAAAAAATATATATATATATAGATAGATAGTACCAAACATATTTTAGTTTTAAGACTTAATATACGTGCTTTTATTTTATATGCAATGATTTCAGCTTCATCCGTTTAAGAATTCCACATTTACGATCCATTCTTAAAAACATCTATAGAAAAATATGTATATTGCGCCACTATTGCGGAATAATACACAAAACTAGCAAAAAGGGATGTCGTTAGTCAAGAAACTCGACAAAAAATCGATTATCGAATGCCATTTGTTTGTAACAATTAACTGTAGTACTTAATAGTAAATTTGGTCGCCGCGACTCTGGGAAGTACATCTTACCAAAGATGCTAATTGTGTTTTCATGCTTCGAAGTATAAAAGAGGGTTTTTCATGTTATATTGTACAATGCAAAAAAAAATTATATTGTCCCAGCTTGGAAATTATCAATGGGCTTTTGAAACTATTATGCCTTTTGTTTAACACCAATTATTCATTTATTAAAATGTAATAGCCACAATAAAGAAGGTCATTTCTTTTTATCCTACAACGCCCTTCGTGAAACATAAGCACATTGACCGCCACAGTTTTCAAGCAAGTGGCTTTTTGGCAGAAATTTACAAAATGGAATTCAGTGTTTATCCAGTCCATTCAGAATTCCCAATTCGGGCATGTTTCTTACTTTTGAAAAAAGCGCTAATTTTATGCTTTTTTAATTTAAAAATATCAAATTTTAGTTATATTTACACGTGGGACGCCAAACTGAAATCTCTAAACATGCTTTTGCTGCCACGGGATTTGTTTAAAGAAACATGGTAATAAATTATCAAAAATACCGCTACATAGCAACAAATTGTCTTCAATGAAATATTGATGGGACACGTAGTCGTGTAATATGGCGACCGGGAAATATTTCTAGCACACATATTTATGGGCCATGCATGCAATGTATGTTATCGTGTTTTTTCACGACCGGTAGTTTTAAAACTAAATGAATATCTAAAAATATGAGTAAGGTACACAATTGAATACCAGTTGCTACCAATATTAATTTAAATAAAATTATTTTTAGTATTTTTCGCGCCTCGAACTATTTAACAACGAAATGTTAAATATTAAAGATATATGGGTCATTCCACGTAAAATGAGCAAAAATTAAAAAAAAGTCGTGGCCACATACTAACCAATCTTATTAAAATTCGATGCACAGGTTCAATTCATATTCAAGTAATGCCCTGCAAAATATCGTGACAAAAAATAAATTTTTTTTAGCAGTTTTGGACATTTAAAAAACTTGTGATATAGAATGGCATGTGCGCAATCATCCAAAGTTGCAAGTTTGAAGTTCTGTATCTTGAAAACTGTTTAACAGAAAGGAATTTTTTTTTTTAATTTTATAAACGCTGAAAAATTATCTTCTTATTTACTGAGTAATAATAATCTAGTAACACCATGATTATTTATAAATTGGTTGCAAAAATTGAAAATTTGTGAATTTTGAGAAAATTAGAAACGGTTTAAAAATCAAAGGAATTAAAAAACCTCTGTGAAATTAATGCCTGATGTAGTATGTCATATGTAGATCGAATTCCCCAAGCTTTAAAGTGGCCATTTATTTCCTTCATCTTCAAAAAAACTTAGAAACTTTAAAAAAAAAATTACAAAATCATGATTTTTCCTCTTCTGTATAAGCAAAAAATAAATAAAAGGACAGGCCCGACATTAACAATATTGCACAGACATAAAGATTAATAAGTCCATGATACGTTAAAAAAAATTCAAAATTGCCTTTTGATTCCTAACATATGAAAAATGGGTTCAAAATAGTAGTGTTTTCTACATTCCATTCGCAATACCTCTTTGAATTCGCCCGCGTATCTTAAAATATTGAACGATTTCATGGGAAAACAAATTTAGTGCTGCCATCTAGTTTTGTTTATTTGAATTTAGAATTGATATATAGTTTTTCGTTTACCTCAGTCAGTTCTTTCTCCTCTAATTTAAAATTCTCTTGAGGCAAAAATAAACTGAAAGCAAGAATAAAAGTTTCTGTATTTAAAGTATACGCATTTATCTGTAATATCAAATAATTTAAAACTTTAATATAGCTTTCTTTGACTTAAAAAAAAGTGATAGAAATATTGCATTTTACACTCAACACTTTTTACTATTTATTTTTTTTCTCATTAAGGAATAAAAAAGGCAAGAATGAAACTTTCGATATTTCAAATATATACTTTTAGCTATAAGGTGTAGCAATTTGCAGCTTGTCAAGGCTGTCCTTCGTGTGTAAAGGATTAATAGAAATATTCCTTTTTTCCCTCAAAAATTTTCAAAATTAATTTTTTTCTCGATACGAAATAAAAATACAATTACTAACTTACGCCAGTCTGTTAATTATCATTCATTCCTAATTATAAATAATTTTTAATATATTCTTTCCATTCCTAAGGCTAATAATCGAAATTGAAATTTTAAGCACGTAGACAATACCTCGATTTTACATTCACTTTTAATGTAAATTTTAATACTTAAATTAATAATCCAGAAATCTATTATTTTACATTTACTCATAAATAGATATAATCTACTTATATACTGATTTTGATTAAAATCTGTGACATGTGTGCCACAGCTGATTTGCTCATTTTGCATGGAATGACCCATATATAAATACTAGCAAACCCCGCGGCCTTGCTCGCGTAATAGTTGAAATATGCCACATGATATTTGCATGACTATTTTTTATTATAAGAACACTTTTTGGAATAATTCAAATTTACAAATTAAGCCACAGTTTGAATAAACTTCATTATAAAAGTGCAATAGTGCAACTACAGACAGAAATGAGATTTTAATTAATAAGAAGAACGAAAACTAATTCCAAAGAAATGATAATTTAGAAAGTATTTTGAGACTTTTATGCTCATTTCAGTATTCATTTGAAGTTTTGAATTTTTTAGAGTCTTTTTAGATTTTTTTTATTTCTGCCTACCAGGTGGTAGTGACACTGGCATAAAATATAGCCCGTATAGGATCAGGGGCTATCACCCTTGATTTGCAACCAATAACTTCTGTAATCGGTTTATTATTTCCTGAGATTCCATAGAAATCGTAATTTAGGACTCTTTTAGAATGCTTTTCGCTCCTCTCCTTCGCTTTACCCCTTTTTAATTTCGAATTTATTTTCGACTGTTTTTAGAGGACATTTATATTTTATAAGTAACTACCCTGCTATATTTAAAGTTTCTAGCCGCTTAAGTACCACAGAATTCGCAATTTAGAAAGCTTTTTGCTCCTTCAACCCTCTAGGGGTTGTGGCACCTACATAAAATATAGCTTATGTTTGAGGAGGTTCTATCACCATCAATTTGCAACCATTATGTTTGAAATCGGTTTCGTATTTCATACGATTGCATAAAAATCGTAATTTAGAACGCTTATAGAACGTTTTTCGCTCACTTCATACTTTTAAATTTGGAATTTTCTTTCGGCAATTCTTAGAAAGCATTTATATTTTTGAAGTAATTACCATTCCAAATTTAAAATGTTAGACCCCCTCTTTAACACAAAAAAATCCCTGCCGGCCCGGCCTACAGGCAGAGGTAGATTTCGAAGTTAAGTATACTAATTTCACCAATAAAAACTAAATCATGATTAGATATAAATCCACTTTAACAGTTTTATCTGTCTGCTTTTGACGAGTTTTTATTTCCTTTTTATAAAATAGCTGTTTTTATGAGAATCATGTTAAGGCGATATTAAATTTTTTTTTTTCCATACTCAACAACTCGAAATTTTCTGGCACATTTTCAGATTAATTTTTAATAATAAAAAAAAAAAAAATATGAAACATGCTGACGTGATTTTTTAAAAGATTTATAAGCGGCCTGTGTTTTTATTTTTCTTTCAATTAATTAAAACTTGATTAATAAACAATTATTTTCTCAGTAGGGCAATATTTTTCGTTTCTAACACAATCGCTTCGGGAAATTCTGTTTAAAATGCCCACTTTGACCACATTTTTTGAAATATATTCTGCCTCTATCAAAAAATCGATCATTACTGTACATTATATAGTTTCTGAATAAGAGAATCTAGCAATTGGATGCGTTTGAGAGCAAAAATGAATTTAAAAATGAGTAAGAAAATAGACAGTTTGGATTTGAATGCACCCTTAATAAGAGGATTTTTTTCGTCAACCGCTATGTATTTTTAATTTGTTTTTGCTTTAAGAATTGGCCCTATCAAAAACTTGTCTATAAAAATGTTGAAGACAATATTAAGAAGATATATGATAAATTCATGGAGATTTTATATCTTGTGAATTGACGGAGTTATGAAAATTTTTCTTCTTCAACCCCCCTTTTTTGTTTTCGTTTTTCTTTCTTGCAGTACGAATTGGTCCTATTAAAAACTTGTGAATATAAAAGTTGTAGATATTATTAAGGAGATGTATAATAAAATTAATTGGATTTGATATATTGAGAACTGACGAAGTTAGGAATTTTTTTCTCAACAAAAACCCTATTTTTTGCGCCCCTTGAGTCCATTTTTAATTTTATCAAAAATCTGTGATACATAAATTTTTGGTCCTATTTTTAGAAGTAATAAAAACTTTAAACTGATTTGATATGTACAAAAATTAAGAAGTTATGGGGTTTTTTCGGTTTTCACAAAACCCCTCCCTATTTCCATCCCCTTTGTCCGCTTTTGCCCATTAACGAACTTGACTGAGATTTTATGTCCCTTGATTTTATGTATCAGTTTGGAAGAGATTTGTGCAGAATTGCGGAAGTTATCGTGTCCAGAAGAAAGTGATAACACAGTTGCTTCGGGAAATTCCGTTCAAAATGCCCACTTTGACATAATTTTTTGAAATATATTCTGCCTCTATCAAAAAATCGATCATTGCGGTACATTATATAGTTTCTGAATAAGCGAATATACCAATTAAATGCGTTTGAGAGCAAAAATGAATTTAAAAATGAGTCAGAAAATAAGCAGTTTGGATTTGAGTGCATCCTTAATGCAATGATTTTTCCAACACAATCCGCTTCGGGAAATTCGGTTCAAAATGCCCACTTTAACAGCATTTTTTTAAAGTATATTCTGCCTCTATCAAAAAATCGACCATTACGGTACATTATATAGTTTCTGAGTAAGAAAACGTACCAATTGGAAGCCTTTGAGAGCAAAAATAAATTGTAAAATGAGTCAGAAAATACGCAGTTTGGATTTGAATACACCCTTACATAGATGATTTTTTTCTTCAACCGTTATGTATTTTTAATTTGTTTTTGCTGTAAGAATTGGTCCTATCAAAAACTTGTCTATATAGATGTTGTAGACAATATTAAGAAGATATATGATAAATTCATGGGGATTTTATATCTTTTGAATTGACGGAGTTATGGATTTTTTACTTCTTCAAACCCCCTTTTTGTTTTCCTTTTTAATTTTTTTTGCGGTACGAATTTGTCCTATCAAAAACTTGTGAATATGAAAGTTGTAGATAATATTAAGGAGATTTATAATAAAATTAATTGGAATTGATATCTTGAGAATTGACGAAGTTATGAATTTTTTTCTCCCAAAAACCCTATTTTTTGCGCCCCTTGAGCCCATTTTTAACTTTATCAAAAATCTGTGATGCATAAAATTTTGGCCCTATTTTTAGAAGTAATAAAATCTTTAAACTGATTTGATATGTACAAAAATTAAGAAGTTATGGGGGGTTTTCGGTTTTCACAAAACCCCTCCCTATTTCCATCCCCTTGGTCCGATTTTGCCCATTAACGATCGTGACCGAGATTTTATGCCCTTTGATTTTATGTATCAGTTTGGAAGAGATTGGTGCAGAATTACGAAAGTTATCGTGTCCAGAAGAAAGTGATATATATATATATATATATATATATATAGATAGATAGATAGATAGATAAAGTTTTTTACTGAGGGTGGTTTTGGGTTCTAAGAGTCATGATCGGTGTAGATCTGCAAATATTTTTCAGAAATTCCAACATAGGAACGATCCCAATAGGTAGTATTTCATACGAAATCTACCTAAAAGCAATTTAGAACATTTTTTGCTCCTGTAACCCAGGTGGCAGTGACAACAACGGAAAATATAGGCTTTGTTGGAGCGGAGACTATCACCATGAATTTGAAACCATTACTTCTGAAATCGATTTCTATTTCCTGAGATTGCGTAGAAATCGCTATTTAGAACGTTTTTAAAACGCTTTTCGTTTATTTTCCCCCATTCAAATTCAAACTTTTAAGGAACTCTTCTCAGAGAGCATTTACATCTCATAAGTAATTACAATGCCAAATTTCAAGTTGCTAGCCCCTTCAGTATCACAAAAATCCCAATTTAGAACGTCTTTTAAAATGCAATCGCAAGGTGGCAGTGATGCCGACATGAAGTAGATTCTATATTGGAGCAAGGGCTGTCATCATCAATTTCCAATCATTACTTTTGAAATAGGTTGGGTACTTTCTGAAATTACGTAGAAATCGCCATTTAGAACGTTTTTTGGAACTATTTTTGCGAATTTTCACCCCTTTTAAGTTTCGAATTTTTTAAGAAATTCTCTTAGAAATCATTTATATCTTATAAGTAACTACCATTCCAAATTTCATGTTTCTCGGCCCTTCAGTAACACAAAATCGCATTTTTAGAACGTTTTTTGCTTCTGCACGTCCTTTTGGCCAGTGGCACGGACATATGGTAGAGCCTATGTTCTGAATTGGACTAACACCATTATTAATGATACCATTACTTTTGGAATCGGTTCGGTAGTTTCGGAACTTACCTCCTACAAATAAACAATTTTTACCTCTTTATAATATTAGTATAGAAGTATAGATTATACAGACATATATACAATTACTTTTACTTTATTTTACTTTATTATTATTAAAATTTTTGTTTATGTGTGTATGTGTCTTTTAATATATGTTGTGTATGTTTGTTTTATTATATTAAATGTTAAATAGTTGGAAATTGAGCGTCAAATACGGGAAATAACTAGTTTTATAAATATTAAGATATTGGTACAATAAATGAATGAATACAAAATTTATTACGGTTATATATATTAAATTCAATAATACGGAAATAATAGGACTACATCTTAAATAGGACGTTATCACCATGACAACTTAGAGTCATTACACATCATGGGATATCATTGAATAAATTACGTATGATAGAATTTAATAGAATAATCACCATGACGACCTGGAATCATTACCTATCATGGGATGCCATTGAGTTAATTACGTATGATAGGATGTATTATAGAGAAGAAACTTTTATTAATATCTTTTTACCCGACTGAAAAGAAGGTTTATGTGTTTCACGCGTATCTGTGTATGTGGATTTCTTTATACCCTCGAAACATCCCAACGGCTGGATGGATTTTTATGAATGAGGTCTCTATCGATTCGTCTTAATCTTCCGATAGTTATAGGATAGGTTTTGTTTTTATAAATTCGAAATGGCGGCCGTAAAATAAAAAATGGCAGTGGAGACGAAAAAGAATTTACGCACAATATTGAGTTGCATATCATTGGATAGGTCTTTCAAAATGAAGACGATGTTTCATGGACCATTTTATAGTCAGAAGCTCCGTTTAAATATTACACAACCTAGAAGTTGTGTACTTTGGATCGCTATCTTTACTGTAACTCTAACCTTCATAATAGACATCTATAGGCCTCACCAAAAGAGTGTTTGTAGATAGGAACTAATAATTAAACACAACTTAAAAGTCATCAATACAAGTAAATAAAAAAAAGGTAAGTAATATAAAAAATAGTTTCATATTGATGAGAAATAATTAATTGGTTCGCTTTTTACGCAGTCGGGTTTTTTGATTTTTTAAATTTAATATATTATTAAGTTTTGATTCGATTTTCATAAAATTTGAAATGACCCGACAAAATTCTGCAATGATTATATATATTAAATTCCAAACCATTCGGTTGTGTAGCTTTTGCGCTGTTATATGCAAACAGACGGACAGCCAAATGGACAGACAGATGGACGAACAAGACGACGAATATAGCTGCTACGTATTTACATAATTACGAACTCACCTAAAAATGATTGTACGAAAGTTATGCAAGTAAATATGGTAGCCATACATTGTATAAAAAATGTCATTTCTAAATAAAGGCAAATAATACATGTATAAAATATAGCATACTAAAATCTTTTTAAATGTTGTTACTTTTCACTAAATAGATTACTCTTTGCATCTATGGCCTGTGAATATTTGCATTCAATATATTAGCTTCCACGTATATAACAAAATAAATAAATACGAAAGGAATATTTAGAGGAATGACTTACCCAAACGACTCCTTTATCCAAAGTAAAAAATATGTTTGTTTTTTTACTTTATATGCTTGGTAGATACAATAAAAATAGACAGCAAAACTGAAACCTTTTTTCAGGCACATCCTGTTATTGTAAGAATAACAGAAAATTGGACATCTCTAAAAAACTTTTCGAGTTCGCGTACATAGTTATTTTGAACACGCTTTATTGATAAATATAGAATGCAAACACATATTAAATATTATGAATAAACGTATATATTACATTTGGTTTAGTAAGATTTATAAATAGATTCAAAAACATCACAGCTTTAACAATATCATAAGACGAAACGCAATTTTTCACCTTGATTCAACATAAAATATACAATTTGAACATTAAAAAGGTCCACAATCTTAACTTAAAAGGCGACTAATGTAATGAAAAAGATGTAACAAGTTTAAATTATACATTTTATTTAAAACTTCTTGGTATTTTCAAGCCTTCCAGGCTCATTATCAGAGAATATCTTAATAACTAAATGCCAAGTTTATTTAGTTATTAAGATATTCTCTAATGATGACCCTGGAAGGCTTGGTTGTACTAAGAAGTTTTAAATTAAATGTATATTTTAAACTTGTAACTTCTTTTTCATTACATTAGTCGCCTTTTAAGTAAGATTGTGGACCTTTTTAACGTTCACATTATATATTTTATATAATAGCTTTGTTCTAAACCCATTAACTGCCAAAAATATAAAGTAACAATTTTCAAATTTATTGTTGAAACTCGTTTGCCACCACAAATTGAGAAAAGTTATTTTCGCTTTAGTAAAACAGCAAAGTCTCAGCTAATAAATAGGGCAATATTTAAAATCTAAAATAGTGGTGGCAAAGTAATTAGTTAAAGCATGAGCAATTGTTTTGACCTTTGCATAACGACCAGCGGGTAATGGGTTAAGATAGGAAATGAAAGGGAAAAAAAAAAAGAAAGAATTTTCATATTTTCACAGATTTCATATTCAGCAGTGTTATTTACATAGTTGCTTACCAGTGATTTTTATTTACACATTACAGTTTATGTAAGGTTTATATTTCATAAAAACTAGTACCAGGTATCTTCAAAAGAATCATTTAGTTTAGAAGTTAGAGATATGTAAACATTGAAAACTGCGAAAATATTCAAATTAAGGTAGGAATTACGATTATATTACTGAAATAGTCTTGTCATTAATTTTCAAAAGGTTACAGTTTTTTAATTTTTACATGGAACCTGTGACTTATAAATTATGTTTTAGAAAAAAAAAATACACATGCCATGACAAGTGCAACAGTAAAACATTCTTTCTTTTACGACTAAAATTTACCGACCTCATACTTATCATTTTATGAAATTTCGGAGGTTTCCGAAACAACAGTCCTGGCCAAAAAAATAAGATTTGTTTTTTTTAAACATGCACATTCGCCTATTTTGTTCATTTAAAAATCATTTTAGTAATTGCATGACATTTTTGCGTTTTTGTATTGGATGGCGATGGTTTGGCTGAATGTCAATGCACTATCTTTCTCGGTACACAGCCCCCCCCCCCCCCCCGAATACCAGGTCTGATCGCCGACACAAATATGACGGCTGCCGACGGCGGATTTTTTTCAGCGTGTGTATGGTTCCTTAAATTTTGGTAAAAATAATTTCTTAAAGTTTTTTTCGCTTCATTTTTCAGAGATTAAACTAGTCAAAGAAGTCTTTTATAAAATATTGGTGTCAAAATTTTAGGAACCGTAGGTACATGAAAAAAAAAAAAAATCCGTCTTCGGCAGCCTCTATTTCTGTGTCAGCGCTCTGGCCTAGGATTCAGGGGGCGGTGTATAAACGCAAAAATATCATGCAATTACTAAAATTATTTTAAAATGAACAAAAGCAGGCGAATGTGCATGTTTTAAAAACAATTTCTATATTTTTTTTTGGCGAGGACTGTAAAACCAGGTAAAAACGTTTTTACTGCCGGAAATCTAGGATATTCCATAAAATTCAAAGTATTCATAACTCGGTAAGTTCTGGACGAAGAAAAATGAAATTCACTGTTTTACTTGTCAGAGAAAACAGGGAACATTTTTAAATATAATTTCTAGGATTCAAGTATCGTATAAAAAGTTTAAAAGTGTAACTTTTGAAAATTAATGGCAGAATTATATGAACAACATAATCTTAATTTCTAGCTTACTTTGAATACTTTTTCAGTTTACATTGCCTACTTTTCTTCAACAAATAAATCATAAAAGGTCGTTTCAATCTTTTTTGGGACCTGATATACATAAATAAACATACAAAAATGGATTCTGAATGATTTAAGACAAGTATTCATTAATTTACAGGGAAGTACCTCAGCACCGCAGCACCGCAGCAACTCTATTAGGCACCTGGCGCGAAAAAGGGTATTTCCTTTTCTAACCATAGCCCGTGCATTGGTAGCGATAATGGATGGCGCCAATTAGGCTCCTGTCTAGCTTGATGTCTGGTGACAGCGCATCCCATGCCATCATCCTTGCTGCGACTCTGAGGTACAGTACAACAATATTTGAATAGGAAACTACAGTCGCAAAACATTTATCCAATCGAAAATACAATGAATCTCAATGCAATCTGAACTCATTATTTTACTCATAACTTTAGTGGTAATGCAGGTATTTTAACAAAATTTTTAACGGATTAATGTGCATTCTCTGAAATGCGATGATATTGACAAAACTGCTGGAAGAACTTTGTAATTTGGATAGTGACCCCCAGTGTAATATGAATAACATTCCAAAACGTAACGCGTCTAGTATAACGCTGTTTAGATGTGAATGGTGGCTACGTCCAACACTTCCGGTTATATTATTGTATTTTGTATCAAGGAAGTTAAGCTTGGAAAAAGATTTGTTGAAATACCTTCATTAATATTAAATTTTTGCCTAAATCTCAAGGATTTTTTTTTTTTCAGGTAAGAGACTTTATTTTGTATTGAATAAACGATTTGCGACAATATTTTTCTACACAATTATTATTTAAATAGATGTCTGGAAGGCGTGCCTATGTTACAAATACAAAATTTTACAGAGTTATTTAAAAAAATGTAAATGTCATTGATTAACGATTTCTTGAGCACCTAGTACAAAATAAAACCATCCTCCCGTCTTAATTACCCTCAACATTTGTCTGCATGCTACGCATTGTGACGAATAAGGAAAAAATTAGTTAGACGGTAAGTAATAATCTTATTTTTAGTTTATTGTTGTAATGTTTTATTTAAGTTAAACAAGCTTGTTTATTACGAAATTGCAGTATTTATCGCTCGATAATCATCAATTTAACTAAAAACAACTTTTCAAGCAAAAAGCATAACTTTCCAAAATTTACGAATCTATTTTTTTATTGTTTACGTAAATTGTTAGAAATTCTTGCAATGAACTTGAGAAGTGCGATTTCCTTTTCTATTCTCAAATCGTAATATTTGACGACGTGCTCATTTACTTATATTCATTATCTTTTTCATACTACTATTAGATTAGAAAATATAACATTATTCTTCAATAGTGCATGGTCTTTCTTTTTAATTTTTAATGCTATAATTTTTTACTATATTTTTTAAGAGCAAATCTGATATTTCATCGAAATAATTAATTTTGTTATCCTTTTCAGGGGCAGAAAAATTCTGTTCGTAAAATAATAAAATAATTGACTAACACCAGAATTTACAAACGAATTTCTTATAAAATAAAAACCTATTTTTTTTTCTGATCTTTCATTATAAACGAAAAAATCTTTATTAAAATTTACTTGGTATCGTTGGTCAGTTTTGAATTAAAATTAGGTAATCAGAAAGGGTTGTACATATTTCTACTATACCGTTCCACTCTCAAAGAAATTGGATTAGCAAATGAGGTACTGTAAAAGCACTTATTTTCGTGAGGCTTTAATTTTCGTGAGGTCGTTGTAATCGCGAAAATTTAAGCTCGCGAAATATTTCTTTTTCGCCTCAAATAATAAAAAAAAATCACAACTTTTTTATTATCCAGAATTTAATGATTACAGTTACTTAGATAAGAAATAAGTACAAAAATTTCTTTAATACTATATAACTATTTCTTGAAGAAAAACAATAATGCAACTAATAGAATGCAGCTCTTTCACTTACAATATTTATACCAGCTTCTTTGAAGCCACTCAAAATTATCTCATGTTTGTCTTCAACACCGTTAAATGTGCGCACGACAAGAAGCGTAAATCGGTTTTAGTCGTGATATCTGTAGGTCCACAGATTATTTTGCGTCTAGAAATCTAAGCTAATTAGAATACCACTCAATAAACTCATTCTTGAGCAAGCGCTTGAACTCGCCGTTTACAGTTAAGTCCAAAGGCTGGAGCTCTCCTGTGCAGAAAGCTACCACAAAAACTGGAATAATATTTCTCTTCTCTAGTTCAGAAAGAAAAATAGGATCTTGGTGTGCCTTAAAGCCGAACAATGCTACACCAGGTTGTTTTGAAACTAGCCCGAGAATCTCTCTCTGCTTGTCGTAATAAGGTACAAGAATATTCTCTATGTATCGAATCATTGTGTCAGTATTGTTCCAGTGCGAATCAGTGTGCCACACATCCCATTCCTTGGGAAGTGTAAACTTTGGATGACAATTTGCTGCTTTTTCAGCGTACAACAATTGTGGTGGAAGTAGGTTTCCAGAAAAGGAACATGTTAACAAAGAGTCATCTCTCTTTTATCTTCCACGCAGATTATGGACACTTGTTTTGAACCACGTTCTTTCAATGTGTATTCCGATGTAGGCTCAAACTTTGCGTTTTTTGATCGAAGTTAACGAACTTCTCAGGGGGAACAACATTTTTGTTGATCAACTGTACAAACACGGTTAACGAATTCGTCGCGAATAGCTGGGAAGTTTGGGGGTGGTTTTGGTTCAGCTTTGGTTCCCTTTCTACGGACAAAGTTCATTATTACCTGCAGTTTTCTGGCCCAACTCGGGGTGAAATCCAAAAGGTTTAGTAGAGATGGATCATGTGATTTCACAATTCCTTTTGCAGCTGTAATAACAATAGTGCGGTTCACTATTCTACCAGCAATCCGCAATTTAGGTATATATGTTTGAACACTTGCGTCGAAATCACCAAGTTTTAAGGAGCGACTACCGTATGGTAAAGTTGTTACATCGGCTTTAGCTTATTCCATGCTTGAATGTACTGTTTCTTTATGCTGTGAACGTTTGATTCACTCACCGGCCTTCCTAATTCAGAGGTGAAACGCTTCACTGCTGCAGAATTTCCATTCATAGTAGCAAATCGAGCAATTTTAGTCCTCAGTACTTCGTCGTATACAACATACTGCCCACGTTTCACTCCACGTTTTTCTTTCAAAGCAGTAGAAACCTCAGTATTAGAGGATATTATTTCGTTTGATTCAACAAAGGACTTAGCTTTTCTTGCATCCGAAAGTCCTACCGGTTGTGGAACTCTTATAGGAATTTTCTCTCCGTTATCCGTCAACTTGTACAGGTATTTCCACGTATTTTTACGGCACTGATGACACGTTCTCTCTCCTCAATTTTCAGTTTCGCACTCACAGAATGGACGGTCCGAATTCGAGAAGAGCGAAGGGGGTGAGGTGATTACACTTTCAATGCAAAAGGGGGGTTCAGAAGCCCCTAGTGTGATAAAGAGCATGGGAAAAAAGAGATTACGAAAATAAACTTGTTTGCGGTGGAGTGCGCGTGTTGAACCAAGGTCAAAGTTGTTAAGTACCGCGTGTTGTTTTTAGAGCGATGTGGAGAGGGGGAGGACGAACTTTTTGGGAAAAAAGGAAGTTTCTTAAAATGCTTTATACAAAATGGATTCTATTTTGGTAGTTTTGGGATTTTTGAACTTTCGGTTCTGTTCATATAAAATTCCTGAAATTTTCAGCTCGCGAAATCACCAATATCTTCATTTTCGCCAAAATTAAGGCTCACGAAAATAAGTGCTTTTACAGTACTTGTATCTTCCCTGCAATGAACAGAAAAAATTATTTTGCGCGTACTTTGTGGATTTTCTTTATTGATATCTTTATGAATTTATCTTTATTACTTTCAGCATGAAAATCCTGTGTTTAGTTTTATATACTCTGTAAAAAATTAAAAAAAAAGGTACTGGCACACCGGCTGCCAACAAAGTTGCTGTAAAATTTATAAGTTGCTGTCTTTAAGAGTGCTCTAAAATTTCTCAAGCCTGGTTAAAGTCGGATTACTATTGGCTGCATGGTGCACGTGACAGAAATAATTCGTTTTTACTTGACTTGTTGCTTGAATTCGATTTCACAGAATCAGTGCTTGAAAAATTGCAACCGGAAGTACAGGAAAAATCACAACTTTTTTTTCAGTGTAACAATGTTTGAAAGACTGAAAACAACAGCATTCTTCCCTACCTCGTCAAATAACACAAATTCAGATTATCAAATAGATATTTAATTCCAAAAATTATAATGTAAACGTTCCTAGCATATTATCGCTGGCTCAAACTGTTAAAAAAGGACTATTATTATGTTTAGTAAATAAAAACTTGTGTGGAAATCTAAATCACCAAAAAATCAATGTTTAAACACACAATAAATGCATTAGGTAATGTGAATAGAACCAGACG
Organism: Maratus speciosus; assembly: GCA_963932465.1. NCBI lineage: Eukaryota > Metazoa > Arthropoda > Arachnida > Araneae > Salticidae > Maratus > Maratus speciosus. The sequence continues at coordinate 447,983,782 of OZ010797.1, forward strand.
TATACGTTTCGTGAGTTCCAGAACTCACATCATCAGTGTATAAAATCTATGTATAAAAACAGTATCCTCCTAAGTACATGCAAGACGAAAACTCAAATGTCAGTAAACACAGCACCGAAAGACCCCCAAGTTCCAGCAACCAATTCTGGAACCATGGTTCATTGGAACCATAAAATTAAAATAAAATGAATGAAGTAAAATAATAATAATAATAATAATAGTAAATAAATAAATATAAATAAAATGAAATGAAACGAGAAAAACAAAAGAAAGAAAAGAACTTAAAAAAAAATCTCCAGCTCAAAACATGGCCTATGTATTGTTTTGATTTCACGGTGACTTTTTACAAAGTTTTATTATTTTAACTGTGTAACATAGTTTGTTGGCAGTTGGTAGAAAAAAATATGCAAATTCATATATTATATTTTCCATTAAAAAAGAAAATTCCAGTCAGACATTTTAGCAAATTAAAAACTCATTAGCGGATCATTTAAATTTAGTAAACATTAAGTCAGCACATTTTTTTCTACACATACATAATTTAAGTTATTTCCTTTTATGTGATTGTTCAGTCCAATAATTCAGAAAATCTCTTAACTGTCATACGCAATTACTAAATTACATAAATTAAGTATTTTTCTTGTTTCCAAAAAATTAAGTTGCTTGCAAAAAGTAATTGCTGATTTTGGTAAATGGAATTATTTTTAAATCCCCCTTGGAAACAAATTAAACGTATCCCCGACCAAAAAAATGGAGAATTGGAATACCTGTTCAAAAGTTATCCATGGACACTAGGGTGGTCACAAGCAACATGGGAAATTTTTTTTTTAACGTTTTCTTCGGGGGAACCCTCCTAAAAGTTGCCAATTAGTTAGAAAATGAGATTGGCAAAGCTTCAACTGAAATGAATAACATTAACCCGTGCCTCATCGAGGTTGAAGTCTTGAAAATTTGCAATTTTTGGCTAAAAATTGTCGTTTTTCTTTCTTTACGTGAAAACTATTTGTCTTAGAAACCTGATTCTTGTTTTATTTCATAGAAACAGTTGTTGCCTTAAACTTTTACTCTCATCAAAACTTATATTTAATGAATATTAGTATTTTTCAGGTCAGCTCGTGAACCATACCCTCAAACTCTGCATTTTTGAAACATAAGTGAAAAATGACAAATTAATAATTTTATTACTTTTGATAATTTTTTTTTGCATTATTTTCATTAATAGGCAAAAATAAATGAACAATTTTTGCAACTTTAAAAATATTTCACGAATTATAATTAATTATTAGTTATCTAGTTCTGTGCCTAGTAAGAAAGAGCTTCTCGATTTGTGTTGCAGTTGAACCTCTCAATTTCTCTTTTTATTACAAGGCTGTTTTTGTTACCTGTTATCGTTATCTATTTTTAGAATTGACGAAACATTCCGTAAAGCCCCCCCCCCCCTTTGATATGATGGCAGAAATGTAATATTTTTTAAATTGGCCACTTGTTTCATCAAATCATCGACAGTAAGCTACCAAGTAATTGTCAAGCTTTATGTATTTTTTTTTATAATATTCGCAAAATGAAACTGAACGCCAGAGAAGCTGCTAGATTTAGAGTACTTCCACCAGTTAACCACAGACTTTAATTTTAAGTAGAAGTGCAATCGACTACGCAAATAACTATTTCGTAAACAAAGAACTGAGATCATCAAAAACAGATTTAAAAATTCCGGTTTAGAGAGAACTGTTATTCACTGGGATGGAAAACTGCTTCACCATTTTTTGAATAAAGAAAATGTAGAGAGGATAGAAGTTTTAATTAGTTGTGGGGATGAAGAACAGTTACTACGAGTTCCACAGCTTGAAAATAGTATCGGAATAATTCAGGCGAAAGCTGTATTTTCAGCAGTTGAAGAGTGGAGGAAGTTGGTAAAATCCAGGCAATATGTTTTGATACAACTGCAGTAAAAAACGGTCACCTCAGAGGAACCTGCATTCTTCTATAGCAATTGTTAAAGCAAAAGTCTTCTGTATTTACCATGTTGCCACCATAATCTAGAAATTATCCTAAAAGCTGGTTTTGATTGTAAAGTGGGAATAATCACTGCTCCTCAGCCAGATATTAAAAAAAACAATTCTGTTTGGGTGGTTTAAATTAAAACAGAGTAAATATAAAAATGCTATTGAAGATGAAATACTAGATATAAATAGTTAATTCAGAAGAAATTTCAAATTTTTTTTACAGGACCTTTTAAAAATTAACAGCTCAGGGATGATTATAAAGAGTTTATGCAACTTTGTTTAATTTTTATAGGACTCCTTCCTACAAAAGACTTTTTTCAGAGCACCTGGTTCTTTTAATCATGTTAGATGCACAAGCAATTTATTCTCTCAAAATATATTGTCATAGATAATCTCTCAATAACAAATTTAGAAAAAGAAGGTATTAAAGACCTTTGCTTATTTCTAATCAATATTTATGTAAAATTGTGCTTCAATATTCCCACTCCCACTTTGGACCCCAATCCAAGACCTGCAAATAATAAAATCACTTGTTCACTACAGGAAAATTGATAAATAAGTTGCAGACAAAGCACTCGTTAAAATGATAAACCGTCTTTGGTATCTTAACTCGGATCAAGTTGCATTTTCGTTTTTAGATGATACTTTGGAGGAAAAAAAAGTCAACATAAGCATGGCTGTAAAATTAATGTCATAAATGATGATGATGATAAGAATTTAAAAGCAACAAAAGTTTTCAACGAAGTGGATTATTTATTGAACAAAGAAGTCAATGTTTTTGTTTCATCTCAAACTATAAAAAATTTTAAGAGATTTTATATTAATAAGCATTTTTTAAATACTGATCCCAATGTATAGTGTGAAAGTAAACCTTATTTGAAAGCAAGAAAACAGTGAATGGTTTTAAAGTTGTCAATGACACAGCTGAAAGGGGAAGAAAATTAACCAGAGATTTCAATTCCTGTGTAACAAAAAACGAAAAATAAAAACAGTATATGCTAAAAGTTGTATGTGAATGTAGAAAAACTTTTCCAGATTCTTCAAAAGCCACCTTATCTAAGCCATTTACCACCTTAATCCTTTCTGGCGCAGTGGTCCCATGTCGAGACTACCTAATTTTAATTCCAAACTTACTTGTTTGTAAATTTAAGTGTAGTCAATCATTTCATTATTTTACGAACAGAAATTTTCTGTACTGGAAAGGGTTAATGTGACAATTGTAAGGGATAATAATTAATTTTCTTTATTATGCTTCCTTTCTTGTAACACAACTTTAATAATAAAATGCATTTGAGCATATTTGTTCTAATTTTTATACTTTCTTTGCGCCCCCCCCCTTTTTTTTTAAAAAAAAATGTTATCAGTTTAAAATTCGATTTTTTTTTTCATTTTCTTTGGAATTTTTTTAAAATTAGTACTTTATCATGTACAAAATGAAAAACAAAAGGGGGAAAGCAGATGAAATGGAATGTTACAATGTTTTTTTCGCATTTTCATGAAAATCAATTTTTAGGATTCGGGTGAAGTCTGGTCCTGAAAAATGCGCATATGTCTAAATTTATACATTTTTAGAAGTAAAATGGTGTGTGGTTCTTCAAAACGAAGCTTTTTTATATAAAATGAGACCTGAATTATGTTTCTAGGTTCAATTGTATTTATTTTATAAAGGAAAAACAGCATTTTTTTGCGAAAAATCACGTTTTTTTTTCAAACTTTAACCTCAATGAGGCACGGGTTAATATTATCCAAATGAGCTAAAACTTTGCCATTCTCATTTTCTAGTCTATTGGCAACTTTTTGGAGGGTCCCCCGGAAAAAATTCAAAAATTGATTTCTTGTGATCACCCTAATGGACACACATAAGAAAAAAAAAACATACGGAATTGTATAACCTCGCTTATTGACAGATCGGTTGAAAAAATTATGCAAATTCCTGTTTTATATTTTTTATGAAAAGAAAAATCCAGTCAGAAATGTTTAGCAAATTAAAAACTCGTTAGCAGATAATTTGAATTTAGTAAACATTGACGCAGCATATTTATTTGTACACACGCATAATTTATTTCCATTTCTGTCATTGTTCAGTGCAAGAAAATATTTTAACTGTCAGAAGTAATTACTAAATTACGGTCATTAAGTATTTTTCTTCGTTTCCTAAAAATGAAGTTGTTTGCAAAACACAATTACTCATTTTGACACATGGAATAATTTTTAAATCACCATTAGAAACAAATTAACTCCTTGAGGAGCGGTAGAATATATTATATTGCACCTAATTTAAACAAGATTCACACCAGAAACTTTTAGCTAAATTTTGTATTTTTAACTTTGGGGACGAAATATTGGAAAATTCCTTCCCCATATATTAACATTAGAACGCCTGGAAATTTTACGCAAGCTTCATAAAAATTAATCACACCGGAATTTTTATTTAAAATTATTTAACTGATTTATTTAACGTAATTCTGCGTTGTTAAAATTTAACTTATTTTATGAAAAAATTTCTGGCTCCAATTAACATTTAATCATTTGGTTGGAGTCGATTCGACTCCTTCCGGGCGTTCTAATGTTAAAATAAATTTTTTTTCAATTATACCGATGAGAATTCAATATTACAGAGACATTATTGTTTGCCACTTAAAGGGTTAAACGTATCCAATTTAAAAATAATTATCTACTCATTAAGAAGATGTCAGTACTAATTTGTAACCCATGCATGTAGAAGATATTTTTTTGTACACTTAAAAAGGCATACATAAGTAACTTTTAATATCCAGTTTTTTTTTTTTTTTTTTTTTTTTTAAACGCCATAAATAAAGAAATATAAACTAGTAACACATTTCATAAATAACACAAATGAGGCTTTCAGAGCTAAAGTGGACCATGTTCATTCTTTCTTTCAATCGAGTTTGAAATTTATTCTTGTGCTATCCATACTAATATGATAAAGAAGTAACATTTGTTTGTTTATTTGTTTGTAGGACTAACCACTGGAACTACCGAACCGATTTCAAAAGTAATGGTGCCAAAATGCTAGTAACCATCACCGCTCCAACATATGCAATATTTTATATCGGTACGACAATCGTCACGAGGTGTGCAGGAGCAAAAATTGTTCTAAAATTGCGATTTCTGCAAAATTGTTGGGTCAAGAAATTTGAAATTTGGTGCAGTGGTTACTTTTAAGATTTATATATCTGAAATGAAAGGTTTCTAAAAATTTCGAAATTTAAGATTGTGAAATGAGCGGTAAACATTCTGAAAAGGTTCTGAATTACAATTTATTTGAAACTGTTGGGATGAGAAACATAAAATTTTGCATGACTGATACACTAGAGACGTAAATTCTCGCCCAGAACAGTTTTTTAGAAATTGGAAATTTAAAAGGGTTCCGGAAGAAGAAACGTTCTAAATGTAAATATATTTATGATGTAAATTCTCGCTAAGAACGTTTTTTAAAAATTTTTTAATTTAAAATGTTGAAATGAGAGGAAAACGTTCTAAATTATAATTTAGTTAGAATTTTTAGAATCAGAAACCTGAAATGTATTACGCGTATAGTGGTTACTTTAAGATGCATTTACTCTTTATAAAAAGTTTATTAAAATTTTGAAATTTATAGGTGTGAAATATGTTCTAAATTACGATTTATTTAGAATTCTTAGGAATAAAAATTTAAATTTTAACATGTCTGTTATTTTTAAGATGCAATTGTTTGATATAAAAAGTAAATTAAAAATTTGAAATTTAAAGGTGTGAAATGAGCGGAAAATGTTCTAAATTACGATTCATTTAGAATTCTTAAAAACAAAAACAATTTAACATGTCTTATTTTTAAGATGAAATTGTTTGGTATAAAAATTAAATTAAAAATTTGAAATTTAAAGGTGTGAAATGAGAGGAAAATGTTCTAAATTACGATTTATTTAGAACTCTTAGGAATAAAAACTTAAAATTTAACATGTCTTTTATTTTTAAGATACAATTGCTTGGTATAAAAAGTAAATTAGTAATTTGAAATTTAAATGTGTGAAATGAGAGGTAAATGTTTTAATTTACAATTTATTTAGAATTCTTAGAAACAAAAACTTAAAATTTAATATGTCTTTTATTTTTAAGACATAAATGCTCACACAGTTCAGTTTTTATAAAATTTGAAATTAAAAAAGGTGCTGCTGCAAAAAAGTTCTAAAATTGCTAAAATTCTAAAATTCTAAATTTTATGTTTATATGTGTTAGAAAAACAAACCACTCGTTGCCATCGTTATAAAAACAACAGTTTTTTTTTCGTTACATTCTATATTAGTGTTCTATATATATAATTATACACAAAATTAATAAGTAAAATGATGTTTTTATTATTATTATTATAGTGTAAAATTGAATAAATGATGGAAAAAATAAAATTATATCAAAAAAATTGGATATACAGTAAACTTCCAATTATCCGCCTCTCTATGAACTGGCACCCTTCTTTTCTAATTTTCTTTTTATCAGAAACGAACAATGAAAATTCAAATGCACAAAAACCCGAGTGAGACGGCGCTGTTTTGAGTCACGTCAGGAACAACAACAAGCGAATGAAATTCCAGACTCACTTAGTTGTGACTAGAATGATATTGGTTATAATAAATTAACGAATCACAAAATTATTGAAAATGTTTCGAATCCAGTGAAATCTGAAGCGGGGGAATGTGTTAAATCGAGAAATTATCAACCAAGAGTCAATCATGTAGACTATGTTCTCTAAATGCATTAATGGACGACAAGCATTTCTGACGTCATACAACGTCACGATGGATTATAGCTAATCATATTCTCGATTTTCTTTACAAGCGTTCACCAAAAACCAATGAAATACCGCAATGCTTGTGGGAAACATTGAGAGCTCCGCCCATTGCGTGTGGTTAATTGCTTTGCGACGCAAGAGGAAGCAGATGCAATCCAAGTACTTTTATTACGTATAATTCGTAATCCTGTTGCAGCCCAATCCCAAACAAAATGCAAATAAAAATGCATAATGGATTACTTTGGATGAAAACAGGTATTACATAAAGTTCAGGCATGCAGTAAAATTCTACATTTGGCAGATGAGCAGATTTCCTATTATCAGTAATGCTTTTTATAAACAAAACTACACAATGAATATAAAAAATTTAATTGTTCCTTTTTATAAATTAACACATTGTAATGTAATTTTAGTAACGGTCTTGTACTATCTTTCGATTATCCGTCTATTTCGATTATCCGCTACACCGCCGGTCCCGTGAGTGACGGACAATCGGAAGTTTACTGTATATATATATATATATATATATATATATAAACAAAGAAAAAAATTGCTTTAGGACATACAACATGTAAAAATGTAATTATTTTTCCAAAATAAAATACTTTTGAAATGTGCTAAAATCCTTCATATTTGATCATAATCTGCCTATGGTAGCATATATGATACCATACAGAAATCCTATAAAACATGATAAAATCGCATTTTTTTCATAATTTTACTTTATTTGACCCACAATAACATAAATAAGACTAAAAAATAATTCTTTCCTTAGCAATGTCTTGTAGTGGGAATCTTGAGGATTAAGAATTCTTCGGACGTATGATTTTCCGTATTTTCTATGGCTTTTTTATGTCTACATCGCAAACAAGCAGCTCGTTAAGTATCGATATTCACAAAATCCTGAACGTTGTCAATCGCCAATATTGCAATCGACAATATTCCTTTCTACTATGATTTATTTAATCGTCTAACATAGACAATTACGTAACTTGATAATTGAACAATGTAACAGGAGCCACCACTTATGAACGGTGAACAGCATACAGTGCCAGGGGCTACCCATTTGTAGAACAAACCCACGCCCTGTTGATGAGTATTTGTTTTGCACATCATATCCCACCACAAAGCGATATAAGTAAGCGTACAATGTCAATACTGAAATCTGGAGAATATTGATACATCTTGTAGGACAATCTTGTGGACGGGGTGAATAATGCAAATACGCGGGTTTTCAGTATGACGTCATATATGACAGAATATCTACTATCTGCGCATCTCTTGTGCATATTTTCTGAATCTTTACTCACTTATGGAAGATGAATCTTGTTTACCAGATTTTTTGCAAAATATTTTTATTACAGTTTGTTTTGATAAAATTATGTACATTAAAAAAATAGCAGCAATATCATTTTAATTTCGGGAGAAAAGCACTAATGCTACGAAAGCATTAATTAACCCTTAAGCTAAAATGACATTGCGACTTTTTTTTTAAATACACATATTTTTATCAAAAGAAGCTGTAACAAAAATATTTTGCAATAAACCTGGCAAACAAGATTCATCTTCTGTGAGTAAGTAACAATCTGAAATTCGTAATTGAATTTTTAACAAGGATTCTCTAAATGACTTTGTCTGTTTAAAAAAAAAATCTAATCTGGCGATTTTAGGAAAATTATTGAAGTTATTGCCTAGACACGCAAAATATTTAAACAAATAAATGAACAACACTTGCTCCTTTAATAGTACAACATTTAGTGGATACATTTTAAATTAAAGGGATTTCGAATATAAAATTAAATGAATTTTAAATTAAATGGATGAAATATTTGTAAGTTAAATAATATGAGTGCAATGCGATTAAGAGAATATTGGAAATTTATTGTTTGCCCTGGATAAGCGAACAAAAGGACTTAAAATTGAATATTTTATTTATAATTAAATTCTATATATATTCTAAGCATTCATAAAGTATTCTCATCGGGAATACAGCCGTGTATATAATTTTTTATAACTTTAGCACATCAAGAATTGAGTAAAAATTAAGACTACAAAATTCATTCTTTACACATTAACTACTTACTAATTTTTATGCGTCATTTTCATTTCATTAAAAGAAAATAATTAAAATCGAGCGTATTTAAATCAACAACATTTGATAATATATATTATATAATATTTTATATTTTTTAATAAATTAAAGTTCAAATACGTAAATAACTTGATTTACTCTTTGGAAAAGGATAGATATGAATTCTATAAGAAAAAGAATTTTCTTACAATTTCGAAAACTACAGTTATTCGATAGCCAACATTTTGCCATTTTAACAAGTAATATTAGTTCTACAAAGAACTGTTTTTATTTAAATAATTAACTATAATAAATAAGTCAAAAAACACTAATAAATATTAATAGAATGTCCTATTACTGTCAGAATATAAATGCTACAAACAAATGAAAACACATAGATATGCAATTAATAGATTATCCAGAAAGAAGAAAACAGTTAGGCATCTTTTTGTAGTTCACCCCGTCCGCTACGTAGCGTGCTGACATTGCGACTTTTTTTTTAAAATACACATATTTTTATCAAAAGAAGCTGTAACAAAAATATTTTGCAATAAACCTGGCAAAAAAGATTCATCTTCTGTGAGTAAGTAACAATCTGAAATTCGTAATTGAATTTTTAACAAGGATTCTCTAAATGGCTTTGTCTGTTTCAAAAAAAAAAAAAAAAAAAAAAAAAAAATCTAATCTGGCGATTTTAGGAAAATTATTGAAGTTATTGCCTAGACACGCAAAATATTTAAACAAATAAATGAACAACACTTGCTCCTTTAATAGTACAACATTTAGTGGATACATTTTAAATTAAAGGGATTTCGAATATAAAATGAAATGAATTTTAAATTAAATGGATGAAATATTTGTAAGTTAAATAATATGAGTGCAATGCGATTAAGAGAATATTGGAAATTTATCGTTTGCCCTGGATAAGCGAACAAAAGGACTTAAAATTGAATATTTTATTTATAATTAAATTCTATACATATTCTAAGCATTCATAAAGTATTCTCATCGGGAATACAACCGTGTATATAATTTTTTATAACTTTAGCACATCAAGAATTGAGTAAAAATTAAGACTACAAAATTCATTCTTTACACATTAACTACTTACTAATTTTTATGCGTCATTTTTCATTTCATTAAAAGAAAATAATTAAAATCGAGCGTATTTAAATCAACAACATTTGATAATATATATTGTATAATATTTTATATTTTTTAATAAATTAAAGTTCAAATACGTAACTAACTTGTTTTACTCTTTGGAAAAGGATAGATGTGAATTCTATAAGAAAAAGAATTTTCTTACAATTTCGAAAACTACAGTTATTCGATAGCCAACATTTTGCCATTTTAACAAGTAATATTAGTTCTAAAAAGAACTATTTTTATTTAAATAATTAACTATAATAAATAAGTCAAAAAACACTAATAAATATTAATAGAATGTTCTATTCCTGTCAGAATATAAATGCTACAAACAAATGAAAACACATAGATGTGCAATTAATAGATTATCCAGAAAGAAGAAAACTGTTAGGCATCTTTTTGTAGTTCACCCCGTCCGCTACGTAGCGTGTGACCTTGATTGATGTGACCTCGCCTTTAATCTTGCCGTTACTCTCCCATTTAACCCTTTCCGGCGCGATGTCCTTAAAAAAGGACATCTAATTTTAATTCCAAAACTGACAAACGGCACCAAGCATATTTAACTAAAATTTTCCTATTATAATGTACATGAAAATAAGCAAGTTCGTATTTTCTAATAAATTCGTTTATAAATTGCTGTATCAGTCCATTATTTCTTCAGTTTATAAACAGAATTACTACGCGCCCGTAAAGGTTAAGATAGGACACTTACTTATATCGCTTTGATTTCACCGCCTATTCAAAGTTTTAATAATTTTATTTCAGATATTTCTTTGTTATTTTTCCGGTACGGATATAACAATACCTTTTTCAGTATGAGAAATAGTTCTAACAAAGAAAGTCTCCATACGGGCATACTCCGAAAAAACTGAAAAAAATGTAGAATGTCCTTTTCACATGAGGATAGATATGTTTATAAAAAAAAGTTTCGGCGGAAACTCGATAGGCAAGAAATAACGGAAATTTCGTTATTTGGCGATTTATCACCGTTTGGTGATGGAATAAAATTTTAAAAACTACTTTTTTATGTCAAATACTCTTTAAGGTAAAAATGTTTTATGTTGAACTTGTTAAAATAAATTTAATTTCACTAACTTTAGTTTTGTCACTTTTAGTTTGTTTTAACTGTAGTTTTGTCATATAATGAAATTTATAATGAAAGTTAACTATGAAATTTTATGAATTAATACAAAATTTATATTAATTAAAATTGTTTCAATCTCAAAATTAAGTCCAATTGAGAACTGTGGATTCAATTTTGTTGCTATAGAAATAAAGCGTTCTCCGATATAGAAATGCATAACTGCTGCATTCTTCATGTGGCCTTTATTTTGGAATACGCTTAAATACATGAAAATATATTTTTCAATATGAAAATATTCTTTATGTTTGAAATTATTTTTACAGTCATAAAATTAAACTACAGCAACAAGCAACATAAATATGCCATACAAATTCATTAAATACTATTTACACGCATTCTAAAAATCAGTTGAAGGCCTGAGTGGAAGAACATGTTAAGTAACAAAAATTGCATTTGAAGAAATTTGATGTGAAAATTTTTGTTGTCAATTTTAAAGATTTATTTTCTGTTTGATACCATGCGTTTAAAATATTAACAGGTGTGGTACTAAACTTAATCAAAAAAACTTATTCATATTCAATTTTTAAGTAGTAAAAAATATTAATATTATTTGCATTATTAAATATTAAAATATTAAATATTAATGAATAATGCCTTAGATCTTCAAGGCTAAATAGAACTTTGGTATTTTAGCTTTACCATGTGATAGAATACCTTATCTTCCTCCAAATGATAAAATAGTTGTTAAGAAAATGTAGCATAACATGTTCTTCCACTAAGCTCTTCAATTAACAAGCAATTTTCATACGCATTACACTGTTAAAAATGAAGTTGGATGTTTCACCAAGAAAATGGTTAAAAGTAGATGAAATTTAGCTGCAACCGAGATATTGGTGATATGTTTCACCAATTTATTGGCGCTTTCACAAATACCATTATCTTGGTGAAATTTTGAACAATGATTCAGTTTTTTTATAAATCCAATTTTCTGGTGAAAGGTTGAACCATAATTCAGGATTTTTTTAAATCCAATTTTCTGGTGAAAGGTTGAACCATGAATCAAGGGTTTTTTTTAATCCGATTTTCTGGTGAAAGGTTGAACCATGAATCAGGGTTTTTTTAATCAAATTTTCTGGTGAAAGGTTTAACCATGAATCAGCATTTTTTTAAATCAAACTTTCTGGTGAAAGGTTTAACCATGATTCAAGATTTTGTCGGTTCCAATTTTTTGGTAAAAGGTTGAACCACAATTCAGGTTTTTCTCTCAACTTTATGGCGAAAGGTTACACCGGATTGTAGTTTTCTTTTTTTCCCCTCGCTTTGGAGTGAAATGATTAACCAGGACTTTGGTTTTCAATTTATCATTTTATGGTGTAATAATGAACAAAATTTCAGATTATGCGAAATTATGTTGCAGTACGAAAGCATAATTTTTTTGTTTTCATTAAACTGAAAATTATTAAAGTTTTAATTATTGATTCTATTGGCTTTGAAATATATTTAAAAAACAAATGTAAAACAGTTTGATCTAATTTCACAAAATAATAGCTTTTTTTTTCTCTCTCTCTCTCTTCCGTGAATATATTACCATTCTGTCCTTGTACATTTTGGAACATTTCTCTGCACTCAGTTACACTTATAATCCATTTAGTGTTGTTTGCTTATTCACAAGCCATTCATAATGAAGATTTTTTTTTTTAAACACAATTTTCTTAGATTTAAATACATATCCTGTTTTTATTATATTTTTAATTTAAAATCCAGGAAATAAAAAATATTTTTAATAAACATTACTTTAAACAATGCTAAATGGATTTCTTTAAACAATATTAATTTTTGCACAGGTTTGAAAAAAGTTTGATTCCATAATGCACTTAGCTGCTACTTTTATGATCTGTAGATTTTTTTGTTTTTATATTGTTGTGAATCTACAGATGCTGAAATTTTGATATTATAGTGTTTTCAAATTTTTACCTTCTTTTCACAAAACAAAAAATAAAATATTTCAATTAGCAAAAAATATTTTTAGACATTTCCTCATATCATTAATATAAAGGTACAATTGTTACACATATGAAAATTTCACCAATCACTATTCTAAAAGTTATATACATTTTGATAGTACTATTTTTGAACAATAAAACTAACATGTTCTGTCCAAAATCCCAATTATGAAAAATTATTACTAATGCATTTATTTTTAAATTAGTATTAAATAAAAATTTGATTTTTCTACTATTGCTGACACATATCGACAGTAACAATAATCTAAGCAATCCATTTCCCCTTTTCCTCAAATTGAATTATCACATAATTTTCATTTTTATGTCGTTAAAAGGGGAAAAATTGTAATTTCAAAAGCAATTAAATTAAATCTGCATTTCAATTTACTGATTTTTTATGGTTTTTAAATTAATTTTCAAGCATGGTTCTTTTAAAAATTTATATTGCACACAGCTCAATTATGCAAAATTAACTCATTTAAATATAAAACAACAAAAAGTTCAGCATTCGTTTCTGTTTAACACTTAATAATGAATATAACATTTTTCAATAAATAAATAAAACACAAGCATAACGGATACGTAATCAAAGTACAGTCTGTCTAAAGTGGAATCGAGGCAATTTTCCGTAGTCGACAATATTCCGCCTTAGACAAATTGTACTTTATGTCTGTGTCTATGAAAATCTTTCAGAGTTAGACAGATTTCCATCTTACATAGAGTTTACTGCATATGCGTAAACACTGAAATAATCAGCATAAAAAAAAACACAGCTATAAGTAGCAGAATCCTTCATTTAACCTCTAATATCAGCTAACACAAAAATATTACTTTAAATGAATTTTAAAGCTTTTTTTATATTTTAATACACAATGTGTTTTCATAGTATATTACATACTTAATTTACATGGTTAATTTAATAACAGCATTGTCGCCAAAAGTGATTAATTATTATTGATTATATATGTATTTTTTCAGTATTCCTAAACGATAATCTATGATGATTTTTTAATATTTTTTTAAATAATAGTAGTAGAAAAGGAAAATATTCACCAACAGTAGCCTTGCAATAGCTGAAAAAAGAAATGGTCACAGACAATAAAATAACAACACAATTAAGTTGGTTTGCGGTATGCCGCTCCATTTATTGAAAATACAAATTATACAATCATTAAATTATATGTCTATACATATATATAGTATGTCAGACTAATATTTACTGTAAATATAATGCCATTTTACATAGAGAGTTTCTCTCCGACAGTTTTAGGAGGGTGCAGTACTGTCCGACCATTCATTTAAAAAATAGCCTCTTTCTTCCCCAAATGAGGATCATAAATATGATGAGATCATCAAATATAAAGAATTCTTGAAGCTTAGTATCCAAGTATTAGCAGCTCCAAGCATCAGGTTAATTTCTCCACCTGTTTTAAATGAAAGGGTAAATATTTTAAGACATAAAATTGTTTTTTGTGCAGACATAATAATAATAAAATTTCACACAGGGAAAATAATCTAAAAATTAAACAGCATATCAATCAAATTCTCTTTTACAAGGAAAAGCTTCAGCATTTGAAAAATCAACCTGCTTTCGAAATCCTTTATGGTCTGCTGGTCTGAAATCACTAAAAATTCAATTGGACCAGTAACTTTCCCCCCTCTCTCAGAGGGTCACAGATTAAACTTAAATTTTCCTATCCCTGAGAAAACCGCAACCAAGCTGAGTTGAGTGCATGTAAGGTAATGTGAGGGATTGGAAAGAGGACATTTTCACTTTTGCTGTTAGCGGCGATATAGGACTTAGGAGGGGCGTGGCGTTTTTTTGCAGAAAATTTTTAAGAAATTATTTGAGTTTGCAGACAGTTTTACATTTTACCTAAGTCTGTCCACCCCTTGAATATATTATCAAAGTATACTGAAATCGTGCTATATTTTTAAGAATCTCATAGAAAAAATTGAATCCCAATTTATGAATGTTCTACCTATGAGTTTGGTTTGCACATGAGAAGTCCACCTTTTTTTCCTCCCCTTATTTCAATTTTTTTTTTTTTTTATGCAAAGTCTGATTATGCATTGAGTTGTAGAACAACAGACAATTTAACGTGGAAGGAGTCTATAATAATAAAAATAGAAGTTTTTGTGCATGTCTGTGTTGTGTGGAGACCACTGCACCACGGGCAATTCTGTGTAAAACAAAAAGTTCTCAAATCCACAGCCAATTTTCTGAAATGTTACGGCAGACTGTGGTGGGGAAATCTTCTCCCGATGTTAATTATTTTTGTTGCAGGTCGGGTTAACCCATTTTTCAAAAGTAAGTTCAGTATATTGTTTTTAGGGATGTACCGAATACTGAATATTCGGCTAGCCAAATAGTAACCGCTAGGCCGAATATTCGGCTTGTCGAATACTTTTATATTTCAAAGTTTAAAGGCATTAAAATGTTAAATTTTAAAACAATTTTACATAACATAATATTTAAAACAGAAACTTTTATTTTGATAATCAAGAGCTTTTTCAAGTAAACTTTATGCTGAAAAAAAAAAAAAAAATCTGCTTTGAGTTATTTAAGAAGAGGATAGTTATAAAACTTTTTTAATGAATAAAATTTTAAATTTCATGGCTTCTTCTGTGAATTAAAACAAATGAATAAAATTTTCTTAAATTCTGAAACAATCATTTTAAAATCAAAGAGAAATTGCGGAAAAATGGAAGAAAAATTGTACAGGATCATATATTATTTGTTTGTCAGGAAGAGACTAAAGTAAATAAATAATATAATCTATTCAAATTTTATATGGCGGCAACTCAGCAAGAATAACTGTTCTACTCCCTTTGATTAAGCAAGGAAGTTTTTCAATGCATCCTAGATCGGTGTCTGGAGTGGGCGATCATTTTCAGAGATCGTAAATGTTCTTAAAATCTTAGCAAGAAACAGATTATTTACTGGACAATATTCAGGAACTTGAATTTGTACATAATTAATTCCAATGAAAATCCTCGGGATTGGTTAATTTTCTTAAATACTTAAACAGCAAATAAATAATGTAAAAACATTATCTTTTATTTAAATATATGATTCTGTTTCTAATTATTCTGAATATCTTTATAAATTGACTATTAAACGTAGAAGTGGTATAAGGTTTTTAAGAAACTCGGTTAGGCTGAATATTTCGTTATTCGGCCAAACAGAATAGTTTGCTATTTGGCCAAGCCGAATATTTGGTAACATGGTCGAGTGGATACCAAACATTTGGTGCATCCCTAATTGTTTCAGATTCAAAACTATACCTATAATAATAAACAGCGGTAGAATTGATAAAAAAAGTCACTAGTCCAAAGAACCAGTAAACATCAGAGTTTACTGGTCTGCAGACATCATCACTGGCCCGCTACATAAAATTCTATAGAATTTTATGTAGCAATGTATAGAATTTTATGCGACGATTCTCCAATTAGCCCGGCTCTTTGCAAAGAGCCTTATTTCTCAATTAGCCTACGACATATATACAATAGAACCTCGATTATCCAAAGTAATTGAGACTGAACCTACATAATCGAGAATTTATCAATAATCATCTAGTTTAATATGTAACAGTCATCGAACTGCTTTTAGGACTATTTAAACTGCTTAATAAATATCTAAATTCAAATTATACATGAAAATAATTTAATTTGTTTAGACGTGTACACAGGGGGGGGGGGGACAAGAGTAGATATTTTGCGAGTCTTTTCCTTCTGCGACCAGAAAAAAGTGAATTGAAAGGGCGCATCAAAAATTGCTGCATGAGAAACTGGGTGCATAAAATAATTAAAAAGGGTCGCCGGGCACATGCAGTAGTTAAAAAGAGATGCCGAGTGCATGCACCAGTTAAAAAGGGCCAGTGGGTGCATAACGTAATTTATATATAAGGGCCGACGGGAGCTGCACCCTGCCAAATTGCCCTAGAGCAGTGTTTCCTAACCTTTTACTGCTCACGCCCCACCAGAGCATTAATAAAATAACCATGCCACTCCCCCTCCTTGTCACTCTGTAAATTATGTATCTTATTACAGAAAAAGTGAACTCTATTACAAGATGGAGCAATATAAGAACCTTACAATCACTAATCATTTCACATTTTTTTTTTTTTAACTTGTTGAAAAGGTGAACCTTGTGTCACAAATGTGTTTTTAACATAATTCTATAAATGAAATGACTCTTCTTTGAGAATGAGAATCTTTTTGTATACATCTTCGCTTTTGCACCAAAAAGGCATTTATTGTACTTTTTCAACATCCCTCAATTAAAGAAAAGTATTATACATTCTGAATCTTCTCAAAATATCCTGAAGAATGACATATTTAGCATTAAAATCAGGGGTCTGGAGTTGGGCCCATTTTTGAGCGAAAGAGTCTGAGTTTGGTCTGTTAAAATTGTCGGGGTCAGAGTTGTCCATTTTACATGCAGGTCTGCATTGTCGGAGTCATCCATTTTTCCCACCAACTCAGCAGCCCTGATTAAAACTAATAACACTCAATCATTTTATAATTCATTTTTGTAATGTTTTAAGGATTGGTGGAAAAGCTCTGGACACTAAATTTTCATTTTATGGATAACACAATACACAAAAGCATTTCATGATTCTTATTTTTATCAATTTTAAGTATACATTTATTCCTCATCAGAACACATTTTCTCTGTTTTCCTTTTCCCAATATCATGAATTGTTTTCCATATATTATCATCCGATTTTAAAATTTAAAATGTATATGTCGTCATATAAATTTATTTATTGTGCAAGAAGCCTAAAGTAGAGAGAGCCACACATATTTGTTATCTACCCATTTTCTTTTCTAATGCTACTTAATATTTATAAATTTTATAAAGTTAATACCTCATTTAGATATTTCATATATTGTTTAGGTTAAATATGCTCAAGAGAATCAAATTTATACATACTTTTAAATAGTTTCATGTGTAAAATATTTTTCATGTGATTTATAGCAAAGCGAATAGCAGTTGAAAGGTCATTCAATAAATAATCGAAAGCATTACCAAATATTATAAAATACCTCAATAACCAGAAAAATTATAAAGATTTTTGGTACTTTTTGGTTAGCCGGGCGCCAGTGTTATATATATACATATATATGTGTGTGTGTATACATACAATATATGTACATTACATATATATATATGTAACACTGGCACCTGGCTAACAAAAAAGTACCAGATTTTTAATACTAAGATTAGATGTCAAAACATTTTAAAAGATTATTCATACAATTATTCTGGTGTTAAACTATTTTAAACTTTCGATTGGGAAAAATTTTAAAATTCAATTAAAAAACCTAATTTTTAAAAATTTGCTTCTATTCTGTTTATTTTTTGTCTACAACATTTTTTCTTCCCAACATCTCAACCAAAAAAATGCCAAAAGAAACTGATAGCGAACGGCAGAGTTGTATAATATAGACGCACGCGCACACACGAAAAATTTTCCGCAAAGTTCCGAATTTTGCAGAATTTTTTCTTCAAAATTCAGAACTTTGCGGAAAATTTTTTAGAAAAAAAAAGTAATTTTTGTTATTGTATTTTTTTTTAATGCCAAAAAATTAAAAATGTTCCTTAATTTTATGTACGATTTATTTATTGTTTGCTTTTTGCTAGGGGTGATTCTGTTCTGAATTTTCTGAAAATTTAAGGTATTCGGTTCCGAAAATTTAAAAAAAATCGGCCACCTGTCAGAAAATTCAGACATAAAAAAAGTCACTGAAATATATTGCGGATTTCAACAAATGTTCGCCGAAGATAAACTAATTCCGTCAATCGTTCGCAGAAAAAATACCTAATTTTGTCAAAGCATGGCGGGGAAAAAAAAAAAAATGCAAATTTCGTTAAATGACCGCAGAAAAAACGCGAATTTCTTTAAAGAATCGTGGGAAAAAAACTTTTTGTCAAAGAATCGTATGTAAAACGCAAATTACGTCGAAGAAGCGCAGGAAAAAACTAATTTCGTAAAAGCATAGCGGAAAAAGAGCGAATTTTGAAAAAGAATCATGAAAAAAAAACCCCGCAAATCTCGTAAAAGAATCGCGAAAAAAAACTGATTTCGTTAAAGGATCGCGAAAGAAACACAAATTTCGCAAAAAGGCCGCGAAAAAAAGAGCGCATTTTACCAAAGGATCGCAAAAAAAAAAAAAAAAAAAAAACATGAATTTCCACAAAAGGTCACAGAAAAAAAACCCGAATATCATCAAAGGATCGCAAAAAAAAGCTAATTTCATCAAAGAATCGCAGAAATAAGCAAATTTCGTCCAAAAAAGCGCAGGAAAAAAACGAATTTCATAAAAGCATAGCGGAAAAAAGCATGAATTTTGTCAAAAGATCAGGAGGGGGGGGGGGGGGGGGAGAAATGCAAATTTCGTCAAAGAACCGCGGAAAAAAACTAATTTCGTCAAAGGATCGCGAAAAAAAGTGCGATTTTGTCAAAACTCCGCGTAAAAAACGTGACTTTCGTCAAAAGATCATGAAAAAATGTAAATTTCACCAAAGGACAGGAGAAAGCAAGTGCATTTTGTCAAAGGATTGCGGAAAAAAAAACCCCACAAATGTCGTCAAAAAATCTCGAAAAAACAAAAATTCCGCCAAATGATCGCGGAAAAAATGAGAATTTTGTCAAAGGGCCACAATAAAAACTCATCGGTCTCTTTAATTTTTATACTTATGAATGGACCCCTACTTGCAAAATATCATTCAGTTGTTTCAGAAGCAATGTCCGTTATTGCATTTTGTGAGAAGAGGTCACAATATTAAGGATTGGGCTGCTTCTAAATGCATTGACAAAATAACTGATGAGAATTCACCCCTTCTTATCATAGATTTTTAGCTTTAATATTTTTTTAGCCAGCATAATTATTCTGTAATTAATATTAATTAATTTTTAAATTATATGGTAATTATTTTAAAACTACTGTTTAAAATTCATACCGTCAAAGTCATATAGCAGCACGTTATTTTATTAAACATTAAATTAATTTGCAGAAAGTTTTTGATCCAATATTTATGTGCGCAGAAAGTTTTTGGTTTTATACAAGTCTGGCGAACGGGTGAGTAACAAATTTCAAATCCCCCCCTCCCCCCCCAAGTTGGGAACCACGGCCCTAAAGTCAACATTACGTATCGGGAGGGAGGGGGGGAAGATCGAGAAATTCAATCAGTTGCGGCAAAATCACAAAATACTATTGATAAAATTAAACTAATCAACTGAAAAAAAAAAATAACAAGGTACAAGAGTGACTTTCAAGAATGTTCTGCCCTTTTTTAAAAATTGTTGAATGGCGACTTTTTTTCTAGATTCAACACTAAATTTTCAAAAGTTCTATGAAATATGCTGTGTCAATATCAGAATTTGCACTTGAAAAATTCTTACTTTAGGTCTTGTAAATATATGTAAAATAATGTTTTTTACCCATTAAGACCCACTTTTGACTTATTACAGAACTATAACATGTTGTCTACAGAAATTCTAAAAAAAATTCCCTGATTTTTCCATGATTTCCCTGACTATCTTTATCAGACTTCCCTGATTTCCATTATTAACAATACACATACCGTATTTTTTCATGTATGTCGATTCCTCATATAACACACTTATCCAGCCTGCTAATATCTCCTTTGCGAGAAAAAACAAGAGAAAAACACAAAAATTGCCTAATATTCATTAAGTATTTGTTGACAGTTTTATAAATCCGAACTCAAAATTCAATCCAACTTCATGTAGTGGCCAATGGATATAGGGTGACCAGAAAATTTCCTCATTTTCTGAAAAATATTCAATTCTAAGACTTATCTACATTTGACGGTCTAGCTAATTGGATTAAACTGGCCACCTGGTCCGGTTATGCTAATGTATCATTTAAAATTTTTAAAAATGGGTAAATTGCCTTCAATATAAGCACGATGTACAGAAAATTAGGACATCTGATCACCTTAATTTGCATTAAATATCAAAAACTCATACCATGCGCAACTTTTTAAAAATATTGGGAAAGACTAATCAGCATGTTAAAAAATATGGTACATAAAATAGACGAATCAATCTCGTTTGCAAGGTAAATATGCAAATATTTTCATAATATAGACAAATTTCCCTGATTTTCGAATATTTTTACTAAGTACCCTGATATTTCCAGATTGATAAACCTCCCTGGTTTTTACATGATTCCCTGATTTCCAGATTCTGTAGACACCCTGTATAAATAAACAAAACAACACAGAAAGTACCATATATGTTTATGTAAACAATGTGTATGAGTATTCTACATTATTGAAAGATGAAATTAACTAAAATAGTTTCTTTAAGAAATCTTTAAAAAAATTTACTTTTGAACACTATAGGTTATTCATAAACTTTAAAATAGAAATAATTTATGTAACACTTTTTTATCCAACATATCAAGGGTACAAACAAGCAATATTTTGAATTTTAAGTTTTCTGCATTTTTTAAGATTTTACTCTTATTTTATGTAAATAGTTTAAAGACAGTTATTTAAAGATGTATTTTAATTTTGTTTTATATCCTTCATGGTTTGAAGTTGTGCTGTGTAATAAGCCAAAAGTTAAAAATTCTATGAAATATGTTAAAACATTGATAAGCTATTGAAAAAATTCTTATTTTTGTCTTATAAATATAAATGCATGTAAAATAATATTTTTCCACATTAAGATCCGCTTTTGACTTATTTCACAGCTATAAATGAATAAAGCAACACAGAAAGTGTCAAAGATTTATGTAAATTATGTGTACTGAAAGTTAAAATTTCTATGAAATATATTGCAATTGTCGATAATATCAGAAGTTGCACTTGAAAAAAATTCTTTTTTTCTCTCATAAATGCATGTAAAATAATATTTCTCACTCATTAAGATCTACTATTGGCTTATTACACAGCTACAGCTATAAATAAATAAATGACACAGAAAGTGTCAAACATTTATGTAAACAATGTGTGCGACTATTAAAACATTATTGAAAGATAAAATTAACAAAAACTAACACTAAAATGTACTTACATCAAAAAGACAATCTTTTGTTGTTTGAAACACTGGCATACTAAATCAGCGTACTCTTAAGATGGCAGGTTTGACACTTTACGGCAAATCCTATAGCAATTTAAAAGAAAAAACTATAAATTATGCTAAATTTATATTTGAATATTATTTCAAAATTAGAATTTGTATTATGAAGTTACAATTTTTAAAATACAGTGGAAGCCCGATATAACGTGGTTCTTGGGAGACATGTTTCACACCCGAGTTAATTACAATTATATGTCATAATTTTGTAATGGTCTATAGTGGCAGATATCTATTACTTAATAGATACAGCTAATTATGAATTTAAAATTATAATCTCATAATTTAACAAAAAAGTGACCACCTGTTTTTATGGATTCATTTTTAAAAAACGAATTGTTTAATAAATCATATGAACGTTTTTAATATTTATTGAGCTATATATAATGCATTAATAAACATGCTTCAACAATGTAAAAAACAGTTATACAGATATATGTCATAATTCTGTAATAGTATATTTTCAAAAACCAAAATTTGTGTTTCACGGTTTTAAGTTTTTTACAAATTTAACATTTTAAAAATATCAAAATGTATCTTCTAACACACTTTTCAGAAACCTCTAACTTCAGATATCCATTACTTAGAAGATATAGCTAATTATGAATTTAAAATTATAATATAATTTTTAACAAAAAGCGACCACCTGTTTATTATATGGGTTTCATTTATTTTTGAAAAACGAATTGTTTAATAAATCATATAAACCTTTTCAATATTTATTGAGCTATATATAATGCATTATTAAACAAACTTTAGCAATGTAAAAACAGTTATACAATTATGTGTCATAATTTTGTAAAGGCATATTTTCAAAAACCAAAATTTGCATTTCACGGTTTTAAGTTTTAAACAAATTTAAAATATCAAAATGTACCTTCAAACAGAGCTGGAGATTTCAATAGCTACAAATTTCTATTAGTTTACTTAGAAGATACAGCTAATTATGATTTTAAAATTATAATATCATAATTAAAAAAAAAAACCCACCTGTTTATTATATGGATTTCATTTATTTTTTTGAAAAAAAAAATGTTTAATAAATTATATAAACCTTTTTAATAATTTATTGAGCTATATATAATGCACAATGTAAAAACAGTTATACAATTATATGTCATAATTTTGTAATGGTATATTTTCACAAAAAACCAAAACTTGCTTTTCACGGTTTTAAGTTTTTTACAAATTTAACATTTTTAAAATATCAAAATGCGTCACACTTTTCAGAAACCTCCAACTGCAGATCTCCATTACTTTACTTAGAAGATACAGTTAATTATGAATTTAAAATTGTACAATCTTGTAGAATTTTTTAAAAAAGCGACCACCTGTTTATTATATGCATTTCATATGTTTTTGAAAAACGAATTGTTTAATAAATCATATAAACCTTTTCAATATTTATTGAGTTACATATAACGCATTATTAAACATGCTTTAGCAATGTAAAAAACAGTTATACAATTATGTGTCATAATTTTGTAATGGTATATTTTCAAAAACCAAAATTTGCATTTCACGGTTTTAAGTTTTAAACAAATTTAAAGTTTTAAAATATCAAAATGTACCTTCTAACAGACTTGGAGGTCTTATAGCTATAGATCTCCATTACTTTACTTAGAAGATGCAGCTAATTATGAATTTAAAATTATAATCTCATAATTTTAAAAAAAGCGACCACCTGTTTTTATGGTTTCATTTTTAAAAACAAATTGTTTAATAAATCTAACAAAAACATAGCTGTGAAAAAAGGGAGCCAAGTTCTGTAAAGACAATGGCAAGAAAAGAAGTGATATCTAAGCGGGTGCCAAGTTCAAATAAAATTCACTCAAACTTACCTACTGATGTAATATAGCATTTTTTAAATTGTTTAGAAATAAAAATTATTGATAGCATATTAATAATAAATCTAGAACTTGGCAAGTTTTTACCCACGAGTCATTTATTTTTAATAATGACATTATTATATCAAATCTGGTTATCTCATGTTTGGAAGCCTTCATTTGAGTGAGCTCCTTCCCCTTGAAGGATGGTGGGATAAAATATATCCCACCTAATTTTAACTGCAAAATGCCACATTGACACTAGAATTCAGGACTAAAAAGTTTAATTTTATTAAATACGTGAAAAGAAGCTTTTACCCATTTTGAAATAAATTTGTTTTTAAATTCTGGTGTGATTGAATCGTTTCAGCATGTCACGAATAAAAGATCTTTGCCCCTGAAGGGTTAAAGGGGTGCAATCTCTAGAGGGATGACCAAGAACAAGCGTAAAGGTATCTGTATCTTTCTCAGGCCTTTTAGTCTGTTTGCATTGAGGTTTCCGAAGGGTGGATGCTAGAGTGATAACCAAAGACGAGCGGGAATGTATTTGTGTATTTATTGGTTTATCAAATCTTTAACATGCGTCATTTGTTTATAATAATAACTATATTAATTTTTTTATAATGAGATTGTTGTTAATATTAACATCATCATTTTATTAAGACATGAAATTGATAGGCATAACATTTATCAAAAACTTGCCAAGTTCTAGATTTATTATTAATATGCTATCAATAATTTTTATTTCTAAACAATTTTAAAAATGCTATAATACTTCAGTAAGTAAGTTTGAGTTAATTTTATTTGAACTTGGCACCCGCTTAGATATCACTTCTTTTCTTGCCATTGTCTTTACAGAACTTGGCTCCCTTTTTTCACAGCTATGTTTTTGTTAGATATCATTACTTTTTGTAAAGTTACAATATATTTAGACACATTACTTAATGCTTTTTAATGTGTTTACATGAGACTATTTTATTCACCAAGCAACATTCAATTTAAATTTCCTACAACAAATTATTTGGCTGTCAATTTGCGGCAGAAATCTATATTTTAATACTGCTACACTGAATGCATGTTTTGAAACGAAATGTATTGATTCGAAATTTTTATTGTTTCTGAAACAACAATTCCTATTAAATTCCTATATTAAATTTTCCTTTTAAATTTTCCAATTAAATATCCTATAGCTGGGCCTGCTTTTTTGTACTGAAAGTGAAAAATAAAGTTATGTGCACTACGTACTACTCCCACACTATGTATCATTCATCCATGGGTGCGGGCAAAGAGGCAATGCAGAGGAAGGACATTGCCCCTCCCTGGATTTTCAAATTTAATTAACTAAATAAACTTTTCTCTGATGATTTTGAAAATAACAAGTGGGTAAGTTTGATCACAGATCGCACAGATGGTTTCATTTAATATTCCTTTCAAAACACTTTATCCTTTTGAAAAATCTGTTAGTTCCACATTTTGCAACCAGGGGCGCACTCTATTCTAAACCAACCTCTATCCGAACGAAACTCCGTTTTACATACTATCCGTAGATATATTAGTCGAGGGGATTAAGCCCATGGCACCCGAGATAAGTAGGCGCCCCTGGCGATAAAAAGTGGAACTAAAATATATAAGACTATCGTGCATAATATGAAAGAATGGTCAAAGGGGTGTCGGCAAAAGTTGGAAAAGTGTTCCCCGGGTGAAAAGGGCGGAGGTTAGAAAAATTGCTTAAAATACACAAGTTAGAGCCCGGAGGAGTAAATAATATAAGACTTTTTGAAAATTTTATGATTTGTCGTGTGGTCTGAGGTATCAGCTATACGTATGCAAAAAGTCATGTCTCCAACTTAATTAGGGACTCCCTTAGAAAGAATTACTTAAAATACATATGTGGTAGCTCAAAGGGTTAAGCGTAAGACTTTTTCAAGATTTTATGATTTGTCGCCTGGCCTCAGGTGTTCTGCTATAAGTATGCAAAATTTCAAATCTGCAATTTAAAAAGGGGCTCAGTTAGAAAGACTTGCTTAAAATACGCATGTGGAAACCCAAAGGGTTAAATGTACGACTTTTTCAAAATTTTATGATTTCTCGTTTGATGTGAGGTGTTCAGCTATAAGTATGCAAAATTTCACGCCTCCAACCTAATTAGAGGCTCACTTTGAAAGAATTGTTTAAAATACCCATAGGGGAGCCCAAAGTGTTAAATGTATGACTTTTTCAAAATTTTATGATTTCTCACTTGATGTTAGGTGTTCAGCTATAAGTATGCAAAATTTCACGCCTCCAACCTAATTAGGGTTCACTTAGAAAGAATTGTTTAAAATACACATATGGGAGCGCAAAGGGTTAAATGTACGACTTTTTCAAAATGTTATGATTTGTTGTTTGATGTGAGGTGTTCAGCTATAAGTATGTACAATTTCACGCCTCCAACATAATTAGGGGATCACTTAGAAAGGATTGTTTAAAATAAATATGCGAGACTCCAAAGGGTTAAATTTACACCATTTTTATAAAATTTTATGATTTGTCATTTGATGTGAGGTTTTCAGCTGTAAATATGCAAAATTTCCTGCCTCCAATATGTATAGTTTCTGAGAACGGGCTCTGTGACGGACAGAATATCTCAATTTGTTGATTTTCTGTAAGCAAGTAAACCCAGATAAACCCCCAGTAAGTAGATAGGTTTACAATGGAAGTCTATGGGAATTTGGCGAAATATTAGAGATATCGCCAAGGTGGCGTCACTTTTGGCGACTAATTTTGGTCGCCAAATTTGGCGATATATCGCCATGCTGGCGAGAAACTTGGTGGTATTTGGCGACAGAACAGCATCCCCTCCTACGGCAAATTAAAATTTCGCCTAATAGATGCAATGGTAAAGGAAAAATGGGCACCCCCAGGTGGGTAATTCATCGATTTTCTCAATTTTTTTATTTTTTTCTTTAGTTTTATAGTGTAAACGAACTTCGCTCGAAATTTGAAGTCTGTAGCTGCAGTAGATATACCAGATCTTTTTGATGAGTGAGTGAGTGAGTCAGCCAGTCAGTCAGTGGTAAAATTATCCATTATCAGACATTTTCAAATGTCATTATCTCGGAAACTAATTATGCGTTATTTATAAAATTTTGGATTTTAGGTGATTAGGGTGGCCTTACTACACATTTCGTATAACAAGTACGTAGGTCTCATAGATTTCCACGAGTAGAGCATTGAAATTTGACGAAAACAGCTCGAAATGGTTCGTGTAAATAACACACGGCTATGTCAGGCGAACTTGGCTGACACACTGCCGTGTGTCTAGATCATATAAACCTTTTTAATATTTATTGAGCTATGTATAATGCGCAATGTAAAAACAGTTATACAATTATATGTCATAAATTTGTAATAGTATATTTTCAAAAACCAAAATTTGCATTTCATGGTTGTATGTTTCTTACATTTTGATATTTTTAAAATGTTAAATTTGTATCTTCTAACACACTTTTCAGGAACCTCAACTGCAAATATCCATTATTTTACTTAGAAGATACAGCTAATTATAAATTTAAAATTATAATCTCATACACAAACCAGAATTTGCATTTCACGATTTTTATTTTTCATCTAATTTAACGTTTTAAAATATCAAAATATTCATTGTATAATACAGTTGGCGTTTGTTTCGTATGCCTTCAGATATCCATTACTTACAAAATAAAGATAATTTTGAATTTAAATTATATAGCAATCTCATTAGAAAAAAAAAAAAAAGGGCAACCACTAGTTTTTATTGATTGCATTAAATTTTGGAAAATGAATGGTTTAAAAAATCATATAAACCTTTTTTAATACTTAATTTAGCTACATAAAATCCTGTAAACATTCTTTTAAGTAATGTAAAAAATTCAGTTTTGCAAACATATATATGTATATCATGTTGTAGTAAGGACTTGAATGCGTATGACAAGCATTAATGATAGCGAGGCATTCATAAATTGAAAACATCAACAAATAAAAATAACTGATATCGAAAAATAATTTCGCGTGTATAAATCTTTGAACTGAACTAAATTATTAAACTTAAGTTATTAATAGCTTTAAAATAGTGTTTTATTTCGCTCCGGACGCAATGTAGAACCGGTACTATTTTAGGCTTAAGCAAATTGCTAATCTAATATTTACAGGTAAAATATAAATTTTGTGCAAGGGAGTTTCAGCAAAACATTACAATGTGTACTAACAGTAAAATAAACTATAGCTACTAGTGTACTTACTTGTATTTCAAGGATTGATGGGGACGGGGAGATAAATTCAAAATAAGCGATATTCATGTTGACGCTTAAGTTGTTAGCCGCCATTAAAGTTTAGCTTGTGTGGCCTTGTGGGGTGATCGTGATGTGATGCCACTCAACGATAACTAAAGGTAGAACCGTAAACTCGGTTATTGTGCATCCAGCATAAGATTTTCTTTTCCAGTCATTTTTATTTGAACGGGAAACTCGGTGAAACCTCTTGTTTTCACCAGTTTATTTGTTCAAAGTTAAACCTTTATTTTTAACAGTGTAAAATCGTTTGCTTTTGGCGAGGAAAAATGCTGCTCGCCAAATCTCTCGACGCGTTCGTTTTTTCGCACCAAATATTTGAAAGTATTTATTTTTTTACAGGCTTTCTAATGTAGTTCCGCCGCTAAACTTGACTGATCTTTTATTATATATACATAAGTAGTTTAATTAGTATTTTTTTTTCAAAATATTTAAGTATGCCCTATATGGAGATCTTTCTTGTAAGTATTATACGTCTTTATTTTATTATCATCCATTGTTTAGATTATCGGTATATTTCCTATTTTAGCACTGGATGGGATGTCAAAGATTTTGGTTTTGCATTGTGTCTCCGAAAACAGTGGATTATAGTAGGATTTTCATAAAGTCATATGTTATGATTTTATGTACTCCAAGTTCTATATACAATTCATGCATTTTATCCATGAGTAGCAAAAAAAAAAATGCAATTTAACAAATTACAATGACCATTTGGAAAATGATTTTTTCAAAGACTAAAATTTAAGACATAAAAAATAGTACGGAGTTGATCATACATTACGTACGCCATGGATTACATTTTTCGGTACCGTAAGTTTTTAAACTTCTACGGAGCTGGTCATACATTACGTACGCCATGGATTAAACATTAATATTCCTGGACCAATTTTAAATGAAATTTCATTCTTAAACTTCTAAACATCCCACAATATTACTTTTTACACCGTCGTCTAGAGAAAAAAATGTACTTTTAAATGCAATTTGTTTGAAAGCTGTATCTCAATTTGTTTCTGAGTTATTAATTTTTTTGTAGTTTTTATTACTTTTTCGTCATAGTGGTAACAGAAGTATCCATCTCTGTTTAAAGTAAAGGGAAAATACAGATTACTGTATAGACCAATCAGAAAACGAATAAATTGCGGATGCAACTAATAAAAAGCTTCAGATATGTTTTTGATTTCCTACCCTGACGAGGACAATAACCATTTTTCAAAGGGTTAAAAAAAAATCTTAAACCATAAATATATTTTCAAAAGTATTTCTTATTTCTTCTTATTATTATTTTTAAAATCTATTTACACTATATGTGCGTACTACAATCTTCAACTTTACATCCGTATTTGGGTTAATTTGATCCAGGTTAAACACGTTTTTAACCAGAAAGAATATTTAGTGCAATATTATATGTTTAATTTCATGTTTCCACGCCGAATCTATTGGATTTCGTTTCTTAAAAAAATTCCGGTTTGAAACATCTTTAACATGGCTAACATTAACAATCGTTTTATTGCAGTTAAGTTTAAGGTTCGCAAATATTTACTTATTGCATTGAATAAATCTTATAGAACAGGTCTTAAAAACCTTCTAGCTTTAAGTTTGGTTTAGTTAAGCAAGTTAAGGATACGTTTTACGGGGAGTATATAAGAAGTATTAAAATGCACTTTTGAAACAAGACTTTTGTGATATCATCTCATCCTAAGCACATTTCGGACGCGTGATTTTTCGTTATTTTTATAGCTTTTTAATATGCCGACGCAGGGCATAACAAACATGCGGATCCTTAAGTATGGACCTTCACAAATTTCCGAATGGTGTCTGCCACCAAGATGGCTCTACTTCAATGATTTCTTTAATCGTCTATCATAGGGAATTACGTATCTTGATTTGTATCTATCAAAATCTGGTCTATGAAATCAAAGTTTTAATTTTTAAATGTAATATTTTTCTTATTTATTTTTCCGGTACAAGTATAGCAATATATTTTTCAGTATGTGGAAAGTCAATTTAAGCATTAGTATATATTTTTATTTTATTGTAATCCTTTGTAATTTCTTGGTACATTTTTTATTCCCACTCTGGATGGATTAAAAAAAATTTTTTTTTTCGCATTGTGCCTACGAAAACTGGGGATCATAGTAGGATTTTCATGACATGATGTGCTATAATTTTAGGTACTAGAAGTTCCATACAAAATTAATGTATTTTGCTATAAAGTAACGATAAAAATCTTAAACCATTAATAAAAGTTTGAAAATATTTTTTAAATTTTATTTATCTATGTTATCTATATGTATAGTATTGAAAAAAAAAATCAATTGGAATAACTCATAAAAATTTCCTGGTTTTAAGTTTGGTTCAGCTATGAAAATTAAGTATAAGTTTTGTGGATGCGACAAGAATCGCATTATTTAAATAACTCTTTACTCACGTGCACAGAAAAAAAGGCAGAAAATGACAAAAAACACAATACGAACTTTAAAAAGCGCACTGTTTACAAAGTCGACAAAAAACTAATAATATAGGTGTTACAAGTTTTAAAAAATGTACATTTTATTTAATTTTCTTAGTACTTTCGTCCTGCAATCCCGCGGCCATCGTCAGAGAATATTTTCATTATTAATTGCTGTTCCATTCATTTACATACGTCACTTCGTATGAAGTTGGAAATTCAATCGCTTCACAATAAATGTAGCCACTGCATGCCACAATATTCATTTGATTTTCTTTTATTCAATATTCACCTGATAGATTACGCCATTGCATTATCTTTCCTTAAATCATTTGAAATTTTATTTTATTTTTTGTCTTATAGATGGTGCCATTGCATGTTTTCTTGCTTATGATTGGAAGTTAAAAATGCTTAAAAATATCCAAAAAATAAAAGAAATAATAATAATAATAATAATAATAATAAAAAAAAGCAATTTAACAAATTGCAACGACCATTTGGAAAATGCTTTTTTCAAAGACTAAAATTTAAGGCATTAAAATATCGCACAGAGTTGATCATACATTACGTACGCCATGAATTAAACATTAATAGCGTTATTACACATAAAAATTGCAAGTGACAAAAATCGCCTGAGACTCCTCAGATTTCCTGAAACTTACGTATTATCCACCTGACACTTGCGTATTATCCAAGCATTTCATGGGCTGTTCGGGAAAAGGCTTTTCCATCGTCAGATTTAATTGAAATTTCATTCTTAAACTTCTAAACATCCCACAATATTACTTTTTACACCGTCGTATGGGGGGGAAAATGTACTTTTAAATGCAATTTGTTTGAAAGTTCTATCTCAATTTGTTTCTGAGTTATTATTTTTTTTTCTAGTTTTTATTACTCTTTTGTCATAGTGGCAACAGAAGTACCCATCTCTGTTGAAATTAAAGGGAAAGTACATATTACTGTATGGACCAATCAGAAAACGAATAAAATACGCATTGAACCAATAAAAAGCTTCAGATATGCTTTTGATTTCCTACCCTGACGAGGTAAATAACCATTTTTCCAAACGATTAAAAAATAAAACTCTTTTTTTTTAACCCGTTTTAAAAGTAAAGCGATTCTTTACAGAATAATATTCATCAGGTAAAAACATCCTCTAGTACTTAAAATCAAAGTCATTCTAAAAACTCTCGTCCATAGGGTCTCTCTCGGCCATGTCACCGCTCACATCGGCATAGCTGGCAGACACACTGGACAAGGAGGCCACCTCACGTCCAATTATACATCTCCCCCTTCCTGTTCGCCGTTTCCTCAAAAGGAACATTATTTCTGACTGGCAACTGTACTGGGATGTTCACGTAATGGCAGGCACACCTATTCCCTAATCCCCAAAGCTTAATATAATCTGTTAGCTTTTTCCCCTCCCACATCAGCTTTCCTCTCCGGTCATTGTCCATTCAGGACATACCTAAAATATTTTAAACGCTTTGGCACGGACCTCTGCGAGTGTGGGGATTTTGGGTCCCCAGACCATTGCTATTTCTTCTGCACCCTTACAGAGGCTTGGCGTCTTAGGTATCCAAACCCCGCCCCTACACTTGGCTCAAAAATATCTTATCTCGCACGAAACTAGTCCAACATTTGGCATAAATTTTTCGCTTTCTGATGGACCTGACCAATCTTACCTCCTAGCTATTCTGCATCTGCACTCCTGTGACTAGACCATTGTCGCGTTAGAGCCTTTTTTCGAACTCTTGCAGTCCTAACGCCCCTTGTCGCAAAGGAGCAGGACTATGGCGCCCATACCATCGTGGGATTGTGGCCCTGAATCATGATCCTCAAGTTTTTTTCTCCTTTTATCAATGGAGTTCTCCAACATCATCTCACCGCTGTCTGTCGCGAAGGAAATTTGTACTATAGCGGCGTTAATGTATTTTTGTATGTGTTAATGTTAATGTTAATGTTTTTTTTCTGCATCTGCACCTCTGTGACTAGCCCATTGTCGCGTTAGAACCTTTTTCGAGCTCTTGCAGGCCTAACGCCCCTTGTCGCAAAGGAGCAGGACTCTGGCGCGCATAGCATCGTGGCATTGTGGTCCTGAATCATGATCCTCAAGTTTTTCCCCCTTTTATCAATGGAGTTCTCCAGCATCATCTCACCGCTGTCTGTCGCGAAGGAAATTTGTGCTATAGCGGCGTTAATGTATTTTTGTATGTGTTAATGTTAATGTTTTTTTTTTTTTCTTTTGAGGACTGGAAGTTTTTGTAATGAATCCCCGCATTCCGGGGAACTTACCGGGAGGAACAAATAGGGTCTACACCGGATCCTAGTGATCTAGCTCTACTTAGGCATAAAATAAAATAATAAAAATATTTGGGTAGCTGAAAGTAGAAGTAGCAGTGCCTTGAATTGAACTTATGTTGAGAAAAATATTTAACTGCCGTTCCATTTATTTTAATACGTCACTTTGTTCATATACGTCCCTTTCATTTTAAATGCATAGCTAGACAGTAGTACAAGAAGCAGTGCTTCGGATTAAATTTATTTAGCGGAACATATTTTACTTCCGTACCATTAATTTTAATATGTGTCTTTGCTCATATACGTTTCACAGCATCTTTGCTCAGTTACGTATTTGAATAAATAGAACAGTAATTAATAACCCATATTTCCTGTAATAAAGGGCTTTCTTCAAAATGCTTAGAAATGGCTTTTCTATTAAAAAGTACAGCCAAACTCGGTTAATACGAGAAGCAAGGGGATTATAAAAGTCCTCCTATAACCGTTATTCGTAAAACCCACGAGTATAATAAAATCTTAAAAACATTCAGATAATTAAGCTAATTATGACTAGGAATTGCTCTAATTATCTGAATACTAAAATTAACTAACTGTGGCTAACTTGGAAGAGGTTACTATATATTTTTGTTCGTGAGTATATTATATTTCTCTAGATAAGGAATCGCTTGACATTTTTTCCAGTGCATTATTATATACGTAAAGACAGCGAGATTAGAGACAGGGTAAAGTTCCACAAGTCAAAACGAATAGAAAATTTTGTCTTATTCTGTATAGACATTTTGCATGGAAGTAGCATTTAAAGAAGTCTGAAAGTGCACCTCAAACGGGGCAAATGAGGTGCGTTCGTACTATAATTACTTTTATAAATATTCAGATCTTGCTGCAATAGCTGTTGCTCTCGTATGTAAAAATATACAAAATTTATTACGATTATATATATTAAATTCAGTAATACGGAAATAATAGGACTCCATCATAAATAGGTCGTAATTATCATGGCAACCTAGAACCATTACCTATCATGGGATATCATTGAATTAATTACGTATTATAAGGATTTAATAGAATGAATAAAACCTTGATTAAGATTTTTTAAAGTTTTGATTTATGAAATGTCTCGACAAAATTGATTATATATATTAAATTATAAACCATTTGATTGTGTAGCTTTTGCGCTATTATATGCAGACAGACGGATTGACCAGACGACGAATATAGGTGCTATGTATTTATATAAATACGAACGCACCTAATAAGATGAAAATCTCTATTAAAATTTACTGATGAAAGTTTTCCTCGTTAATAATCAGGCTCAGCAAGTAAATACTAGTTTTAAAACCTGTCTGTAACGGTTCTTATACATTAAATGGCAGCGTTAACTTGCACATTTAAACCCTATATATTTCACACATTCAAACGTGATGAAAAAGAAACATACAGTTTAAAAAAATTGTTTTAAATTTTTGTATGGCTAAAGTATGAACTAAAAATAAAATGCTTTGAAACAATAAAATTTGTTCAAATATTTTTATTGAACATTTCTTATGAGACAAATATGACGATCTAAAAGCGACTGTTGAAAACAGGTGTAAATTAGGTATAACATACTTGAAAAAATATTAAATATAAAAAAATAAACAAAAAAACGATGGCATTTATAAAAACGCGTCTTCGTTAATAACTTAAATGCATTTCTTTTAAAAGTCTATCGGCTGCAAATATTAAAGCATGCATGTTTGATTCGCCAATTTATGTTAATTAAAATGTTGCTCTGATTAAAAAATCTTATGAAAAAAATACAATTTTATGACATCTATATAATTTTTATAGAGTTTAAATGAGAAAGGAATGAAAGAAAGCATGAATTTAGAAAAGTGACGCATCTTTTTGTTTAGATTTTAGTATATTATTCAAAACGAATCCACCAGATTGTAAGATTTTGAAAGCGTGAGTAAAAAACAGGTTAAACAATTCAAAACGTATCAGATAATATCTAACTAGTTGAAAATATTTTTAAATAACTTTCTTTTTTTCTGGCTGAATTAGGAAAGTATAAAAGTGTGTCTTGAATTCCCAATGATCCATTCTGGTCTTTCTTATTTAACTTTATTTTTACGAGATGCATATTAGCATGTTTAAAAGAATTGTTGAAAACTAACATACAATTACTGCCAGGTAGCAGACAATGAGAGACGCGCGACGTACGTTGCAGACTTTTATTGCCTCTTGAAGACGTCACCGCCAGCAGTTTGCATTTTTTCAGTGACTGGAAACAAGTCGCGAAATATGCCAACCGATCGCGACAAAAAAAAAAGGTCGAAAAACTTCAATCGATCCTAGGAAAAAAATCGTGACATTTCTTGATCTGTGGCAGGATCAAAATTGAAAATTTAATTGACCGGTCGCGGTAAAATATAGCAAAATTCGCAAATTCGCCGCAGGAAAATATCGCAAAATTTGGTCAGTTGTCGCGGAAAAAAAATTGCGAAAGTTTTCTGTCAAAACCGGAAAGAAAAGTTTTGAATTTGATCAATTTATAGAAGGATCGGGGTGATTCTGTCACGAAATTGTAAGGCATTCGGTTCAGAAAATTAAAAAAAATCGATCATCCGTTCGAAAATTCGGACATAAAAAATATCGTGAATTGCAACAAATGGTCGTCGAAGAACATCAATTTTGTCAATCGTTCGCAGACAAAAATGTCAGTTTTGTCAAAAGATCGCGGAAAATGCAAATATCGTCAAAGGATTGCGAAAAAAAAGCAAATTCTTTCAAAGGATCGCTTATAAAACGCGAATTTTGTCAAAAAACTCGAAAAAAAAACCGCTAGTCTAGTCAAACAATAGCGAAAGAAAACTCGAATTGAGTTAAAGAATCGCGCAAAAAA
Organism: Maratus speciosus; assembly: GCA_963932465.1. Classification (NCBI taxonomy): domain Eukaryota; kingdom Metazoa; phylum Arthropoda; class Arachnida; order Araneae; family Salticidae; genus Maratus; species Maratus speciosus. Next base: position 448,019,770 of record OZ010797.1, read on the forward strand.
TATATCAACTAAAAATGCAATAACAGTTCCTAAGTGAGATTCTTAAAAATGTCTTTTAACAAATCAACTGATAAAATACAAAATAAAAAAGAGTTTAATCGATGGCCGATTTCAGTTTAGCGTCAAAGAGCTGTAGCCTAACTTTTAATCTGATCTTAATCTTTTTTAAAATTTGCTTTTCTTTTCAATTAGCTCTAAGCAATTAATTGCCAAATGTGAAAAATTTGCCACAAATATCCACTGCAGAGATAAATTTAAAAAAAATGTTCTTTAAAAGAAAACGCGAAGTCATTAAAGTGAGCTACGATTTACAAAGAAATTTCATTGTAAAGTACATTCGTTTTCCTCTTTCATGATGTGAAACTTAAAATGATAAAATTTAGAACTCGTGTAATAGCAATAAAAGCAAAGGTGAAAACGCCGTTCATTGCCACTATCTTTATGCATTTCTAAAATTAGCAGCCGTGTTTGGCAACAATTCAAAAGTGCACTTTAGATTAGTTTCAACTTGCGTCACACTCTAGCAATCAACTTGACAACCACGTTAATGTTATTTGTTTGCCTACCAATTTTTCTGTGTTTCACATCTTTCATTGGTTGAGCGCTAAAAGATGGGTGATTTTGATTGGTTGGTGGAAAAATGGCGGCATGTGATCACGTGGTTAAAACTGATCTATGAACTAAAACTAGACGGCTAAAATTTGCCCAGTGAACGAAATAAGACTTATCGTTGAAATAAAATCACGCATATAAAATTCCTAACTGATTTTCCCTTAACACATTGTTGACCGGAAATTTCCTATGAAATCTGTCTTTCCATGGAAATCTTTTCTGAAAGTCCGTCGCCTAGATAGGTTTTACGAGATTATCTATCAATAAGTATTTTGAGAATGTTTTCATTTTATATGAAATTTGGTATAGTTTAACAGAAAATGGCCAACTATTTTTTATAAAGACATAATCTTTCTAAAAAAAGCTTACTGATATTTTATACAGGAAATATGGCGTAAGCGGAACTGCGGATCCATGGCATGACTTTAGTCATCAACGTACTGTTTTAGAAACATGAGTATACTCTTGACCGGTCAGCAAAGAGTTAAAATTTTTCTCTCATTAAAAGTGACGGCATTTAAAAAAAAAAAAAAAAAAATTATATCCTCCATAAGGAAATTTTGTGCAATTTACAGGAAATATAATTTTAATATAAGCAAAAATAAATAAATAAATAAATAAAATAAAATAAAATAAAATCATTTTTTTCGTTTATTATTTGATACAGTAAGAAAAACAATCTGCATACGTTATAATTTAAAAAATATTAATAACAGATTTAACAATTCCAATTACATCAGAAAGATAAAAAAAGAAGAAGTTTACATGTTTTAGGTACATTTAGTTTCTAAGTCAAAGCATAAAAGATGAAACTTTACTTATAATTTACGATGAATGAATTAAAAAATTGCCAACGTCTTTCTTATTCCTTTTTTGGGGGGGGGGGGGATTTTGAAAAAAAAACAATTAAAAATAATATAAAATTGCTAAAAACTAACAATAATAATTATAATTAACAACCTTCAAATTAGAATAAAAGAAAAAATCCGCTTTCAAACATTCTGTTTTAAATATGTTTCTTTTAAATGGCACATGACAAAATTAAAGCTTGCATTTTGAATTTCACTGATGTATATATATATTTTTTAAACTTCCTTTCGTTAAAGAGTTCGAGAAAACGCACTTTTTTAATTTTCTGACATCTCTAAGAAAGTTTTGGACAACTTACATGAAATAGAAATTAAAGAAAACATCATCGTTGTAAAGTAAAATGTCTTTTCGTGTAATGTTTGCCAAAAGGAAACATTCAACATGGTAACACATAAAAGCGTACCTAGAAGTGAGAATATTACACAAATTTAAACATTTCGAAAAAGTAACATAATTTTTTAAATCCATTTCTTTAAAAAGTACATATTGAATTACAAATGAACAGAACTCAAATACTTTATTTAACATTTTAAGACATGTCAGCTCTTTTATACCAATTATTGAAATGTAATATAAAACTACAGTAAGATTAAAAAGAGAGTATAAAATATAGATATAATAACTTTAAATATGTAAAAGAAATAACGTAATTTAATGAATACATGAAATAAAATTTCGAACCATGAAATTGGAACTCAAGTTTTGAAATTTAAATTTCAGATTTCACTGAAACAAAATTTCGTTTTGAATGTTTGATATTCTACGAAACAATAAATTCCTCCGCACTGTAAGATGCTGAAAACGTTAGTAGAATATCGCTATAATAACTCCAAACATATAAAAAATAAACAATTAAATTTTAAAAATCAAAAAACCCGACTGCGTAAAAAGCGAACTAATTAATTATTTCTAATCAATGTGAAACTATTTCTTTTTTCAATTCCTACTATTAGCTCACACTATCGCTATATATATCTTGTTCAATTTTTCAATCGTTAATAAAATACTTATTATTCATCCGATCAAGCTCAAATAATTTTTTTTAAACTTGTAGTAGATGACTCTTGATGTTAATCCGTTTTTTTTCAAATATTAATTCATTAATTAAATTAAATTAATTAATTTTCAATAATCGAGAGAGTTCTCTTCTTGATCAAGGTATTTTAAGACCGAGAGAACCCTCTTCCTGATCAAGGCATTTTAAACGCCACCCAGGAGGAAAGAGGAATGGGAGGAAAAAAATATTCTCTCATTGACCTAAGTAGGAATTGACTTAAAATAATTTTTTTATTATATTACTTGTTTATATTATTTACCTAGTTTTTTTTATTTACTTCTATTGATGGATTTTAAATTGTGTTTTATTGTTAGTTCCTATCTATAAACACTGTTTTGATGACGACTATAGATGTCTATGATGGTTAGAGTTGCAGAGTTAAAGCTAGAGATTCTAGCTAGACAACTTCCAGGTTGTATAATATTTTATAACCCCTGCTTATAAGATATATAAACGGTTGCTTTCGTCTTTTCAATCAATTCATTAGCCAGTACTCGGGGCTATAACCGAGCGGTTCTTTGAACCCATTTTAATCATTTTTTTTTCGCACTGAGGAAGGGGATCCAAGAATCCTCAAAACGACTGTGTGTGATTTTTTGTGCCATGTTTGTACGTATTTGTGCGTTAACACGCTGTTAAAGGTTTTAGCTTCACTGTAATAAAAAACGGACTAAAAAACGGAAATCCTACTGGCAGTCTAGACGCCAGTACTATTTCCGTTTTTTTTTTTTACGGGAATTTTTACCCATGAATTACAGAAAATTTTCCGTTTTCCTGATTAAAAACGGAATTTTTTCTGTAATTTATGGGTAAATATTCCTGTAAAAAAACGGAAATAGTATATCATTAAAAGTTGTTAACTAGGCATAGAGTACGCCGCCCCTGTCCTTGTGTATGTCCAAACTGACCGTACCTTTAACGGTTAATATCTCGGCTAATTACCGATGATTTTTTTCGAAAATCATTATCAACAATGCTTTTATTCTTCTGCAACGATAGGTATATTCAGAGATGCTCAACAATTTTTCTGAATGCCTGTGTATAACAGAAAAATGCTAATTACTCAAAAACTATGTGACCTAGGGTAATCGCTATAATTTTCCGGCAAGGTTTACATTAACGTCTACTACCTCTAATTTTTTCATAATTTTAGTTTCAGCAGATTCGGAATTAGATGTGGGGGGGGGGGGACATATTTTTGCGCTATATTTTCAACAAAACCTTTGCAAATATAATACCTAAAATTAAAAGGAATGTATTCTTGAGTTCAGAGTTACAAAAGCTTTCTCAGGATACCCCACATGATATGCAAAGAAAAGGTTTTTTTTCAAGTAGCATAATTAGCCCCTCTACTTTTTTACCAAATATATTTATGAATGTTTATTAATTTGAAAATATGTGGGTCAATGGTCTTTATTACTTCCCAGAATTTGAACTTTCCACGTTCCATAGTTTACGAGTAAAATGCTGTGACAGACAGACACACACTCTAAATTAATATGTCTGAAATTCAGACACTTAAGTGTCTGAAATGGAGTGTTCAATTTTCAGACATTTTAAAATGTCTGAATTTTTTCAGACACTTTTTGCGTCTGAATTTCAGACACTTCAAACGTCTGAATCGCATCCATTTTTTTGTAAGCATCATACGTAGCCATGTTTGACCACGTTGAATCCTGGAAAAATATTTGGCTGTGGTCCTGCCCCTCCACCCCCCCCCCCCCCAATACAGCCTGATTTTTTTGGTGCTCTCAGTTTTGGTATACAATTTTCGTTACGTTGATAATTTAAATCTTTTACGACATTGTACTGATTATAATCAATATCTTGAACTTCAGGAGTAGAACAAGATTAAAAAACAAAAAATATTTATCTAAATATTAGATTTTTTAAAATTTATTTTGTTTTTAACCTTATTTTACTTTAAAAGTTCAAAATATTGATTATAATCAGTACAGTTTCGAAACAGATTTAAAATATAAGCTTTACAAATATTGCACATCAAATTTGGGGGCACTACAGTCGTAGGGGGACGGGGCACTTCCCAGTTTGCCCTTCCTTTAATCAAGAAGTACTTTTGCAAAAAACGCAACCCTGCATTATAGTTGTCTAAATTGAGATGTCCGGTATTCGGGAGTATCCGTTGTGGAGGTTAATGGACATTCTCGAATAGCGAACACCTCTATTTAACGAATACTTTTTTAATCAGCAGACATACATATTTGTATATTTTTACCTCAAAAAAGTAGACATCTCCAATTATCGGACAAATTCCGCGGTCCCGAAGTGTTCGCTATTAAGGGCTTTTAAGGTACATAGATAAATATATATATATATTTTATAATCTTGTCCTACTCTAAAAGTTCAAAATATTTATTATACTCGGTTGAATGTGGAAAAAGATTTAAAATATCAGATGTACGAAAATTGCAAAAATCCCCCTCCCCCCCCCCAAAAAAATGAAAATATAAAAAAATATATTGCCACATAGGCAATTTTACATATACATCACTTGATAATCACAATAGCCATTTAACTATGAATAATGAAAATAAATAAATAAATATTCTACTTTAATAACATTGGGGAAAAAATGACTTTGGTATTTTGTTAAATATATTTGCGTTTTTAAACTTGTCCTACTCTAAAAGTTCAAAAGTTTCATTATAATCAGTGCAAGATTTAAGATATCAGCTTTACAAAAATTCATGCAAAATCCCTCCCCCCCCCCCAAAAAAAAATGAAAATACTTATTTAAAAATTATGTTTTTAAAAAAATTATATTTCCACATGGGCAAGTTTTTATGTAGATCAGAGGGTACTCACAAAAGCTATTCAACTATCAATAAAAACAAATAAGTACATATTCTATATTAAAAACATGAGGAAAAAATAACTTATGATTTCCAAACTTCTTTCGTCTTAAATATATACAGTAACATCTGTCATTTTTGTATTTTTCGTATAAGTGCATATAAATAAAGTTACCACAATTTTAAATACGAAATCTAGTTAGAGTTTTTTACTTTTTCCCATTATAAATTTCAAATTACTTTTTTATTAAAAATAATAAAAAAATCAGTATTAGAGTTGATTGCAAATGAAATACATATGTATATTTTTACAGGCAGCTTCATATAATAGACCAGTCTCATTTACTTATCTTTTTTTAATCTGCGGTTTTATGCCAGGAAGTAAGAAAGCATTAGGTCATCTTTCAAAGTTTTTTTTTTCTTTACTTCCTTGTGGCCGTCATTTACTGCGAGATAAAAATTATCCATTGAAACTAAGAACTGACATTGAATATATAATTCGTAATAAAAAAGAACGTCATAAGTTTAAAAATATATACTTCTAGAATTAGTGGGTTTTTTTGCGAACAGATTCAAAACTAATTAAATTTCATGCAGGATTTTGTTTAGTACAATAAATAAAATCATAAAATACACTAATTTTACTACTATAAAGAAACTTACTTGAGTTGCTGCAAGAGGTAAGAAATATTCCTCGATTTGAAATTTAAAAAACTACCACAACCACAGTGAGGGAGAAAGACTTTCATCAGTTTAAAAGGTAACCCCATAATACATCCGACTAGCCATATTTAAAGAATGAGATGTTTCATCCTAAAAACAGGACCCGCCAGACAAAAGTTTCTTTTTTTTTTGCCAGCTTCGACAGGACGAAGATGAATAATACAATATTATTGATATAAATTGATACGAGTTAACACTAAGCCCATTGCACACGCTTTGTAGAATTTCCGGGTGTAATCTTCAACCGTCGTCTACTTCTGTTCTGTGTCCATCCCGCCCTTGTATCGACGACAGCTTCTAAGAGACATTTGATGTCGAGCACACACGTCAGATGTATGTATTCAATAAATAAATACTCCAAGTTAATACGAATTAAAATCACAGTACTTCACATTTCGCAAAAAACGAATTAAAATACACGCGTACATAAAAACAAACTTTGTTTGAATTACAACGTATACCACTTCGAACGAAGACATCTAAAACACATGCGCAACTGGGAGTGCTAGTGCCCCCTGGTGGTTATTGCGTCGGAAGAATCAAAACGTCTTAAATTAAGACACGTTTAAAGCAATGAAGTGTCTTAAAATAAGACGTTTGCGGATATTTTAGACATTATTCTCAGTTCGTTTACACCATGGTCATAGTAAGACGCTTATGTATCTTAAATTAAGACATCTATAGTGTCCTAGTTTTCAGATTAAGACACTTAAGTGTCTAAAATTCTTTTTCAGTCACATATGTGTCTAAATTTAAGACGCTTCTATTTGCAGTGCAGGAGTGATCTTATAATGGTTCCGTTTTTACTTTTTAAGTACGGAACCCACCCTAAAAAGGGGTAAAATCCTGACTAATATACAAATTTGAATAATTTTCTTTTAATTTTAGATTTATTAAGTATTGATCAAAGTTTCTCACTCAAAAAAAAAAAAAAAATTTAGTAACATGTTTGAGCCACTGAGTACTATTTTGTCTGTCTTTGTTACACCTTGTTCCTTTAACTCTTTAATTAACTTTTCTGCTGCATTTTGTTTATTCCAAATTTTGTTAAATTAGCAGTTCAGAAAGCTTTACACATATCTCAAGAACATATTTTCATTTATAGCTAAGTTATATTTATCACAGATTTTATTTCATAATAGTTTTAGTTACATGGGGTAAAGTGGTCATAGGGTTAGGCTTAACTTATAGATATTTGATCTGAGTTAAATTATTCATTATATAGAATGCTGGTTTATTAAATACTAATAATTATTAAAAACTAACAGCAAATGGTTATTATTTAATAATAGTTTATAATATGGGGGTTAAAAAAAGTTAGGTTTAATTTTTAATAGGTTCTGAATAGTGAATGAATTAACTAAATTTAAGTCGAATTGTTTGTAAAGGTTACATCAACTAATTTAACAACCAACACATTAACTACTTTTTCTAATACCTATACTTGTATTATATAAGAAAATGGTCCACAAGAAAGTCCTGAAAGAATTTTTAATGTTGATGAGGCTGGAATGGATATGGATAGCCAAAATAGTCCAGTTTAAAAAATTTTACACAGTGCAATGCATTATATAAAATTCAGAAACCAAAGGAAAGATAATATTTAGTGTTCCTTTTGGTATATCAGCTAGTGGTTATTACATTCTTCCATTCGTAGTTTATGAGTGAGTATATATGAATTATGGATAAAGGGTGGTCGTGCAGGAGCATTGTATGAATCATGGAATCTGGCTAGATGCAGGATTCTGTACTTGAATCTTGGATGGATCATTTTATTAAGTAGATAGTACACCGAAAGCTTACAAAAGCCTGGCCTTTTATTTATGATTGTGACGGACATAAATGAATTATGATGCTGTGAAAAAAAGCTTTTGACAATCACATTATAATACTCTGCCTGCTACCTCATAGTCTACAATCATAGTCTACAATCTAGTCATAGTTTACAATCAGTATATCTAGGTGTATTTTGCCCCATTGAAAAAAGCCTGGAAAGGAATTTTAAAGAAACAGTATCAAGAAAGAAGACTGCAAAATATGTAAAAAAAAAAGATTAAAATAAGCTACATTGGCAACATTATCTACACTCATTTCAGATGTGAATAGAATTGTTAGACATAGTTTCAAAGTAAAAGGAAATGTGTCCAGTCCAAGATCGGGGTAGTATTGACAGAAAAAACACTTGCATTATATCTGCAAAAATAACAAGAGGAATGAGATACTTGAAAGTTGCATAAATGTCCAAGAGGAAAAAAACAACAAAAAAATATCTCTAATCAACATTCTCTTTTGAATCCATTTATAATCGCTAAAGATGACATCTCAAACCATATCTATAGGACCTTGAGAGTTGCTAATATATGAAATGAAGAAATCAATGAAGCAATTTATTGGGAAAAAACCTGATTATTTTTCTTAAAGTATGTTAAAAAAATCCAAATTTGGCAATCATTATACTTTCCTAGAATCAGATGTGATCAAAATCATTGAAGAACCAAATTTTAACAATTTTAACATTACAAATTTAGACTTTAATAAAATAAAATGTCAGATAACTTATAAAGGTTGTTTAAAATGTTTGTAAATAACAAAATGTCACTTTTCATTCATTAGTTTACTTTTTATTACACTTTTTCAATGTGACCACTTTACCCCATGCACCACTCACTTTACCCCACCCTCTGGGGCAAAGTGGTCATAAAAACATGCCTGAAAAAATATGTTATAAAAAGGTGTTATTCCCCAAAAATATTTCTGAAATGGATATGGATGTACTCTAATGTAATGTAAAATAACACCCAAAATTTTAGAAAACATCACAGAAATTCTGATGTTTATATCCTCTGAAAGTTTGAAAAGCCTGTTTTTATGACCACTTTCCTCCACCTGACCCTACATCATATCTTGTCTAAAGTAAGTCACTGTAATAAAAGAATCTTGTGTGAGTCAATAGTGTAGCTTTATTTGAAGAAAAAAAACTTTCGTTATTAATAGAAAAGTTTTTCCCCTAAACTTTTGAGGAAAGTGCATCGTCTCATCGTAAGAATTTTTCGGAAATAGAATTTTTGATATTTACTGAAGAATTTCTAATAAGGCAACATCAAGCATGACAAACAAGTAAACTCTAACGATGTGTGTCACCAGTGTGGCTTTACTACTATAACATCTTTAATTGTCTAATATAGACAATTACGTATCTTGATAAAGGTACGGCAAGAGCAAAGGGATCTATCAAAGCGATATAAGTAAGCGTCCTATCTTAAATTGGAGAAGTAGCCGCAAGATTAAAATCGAGGTCACATCAATCAAGGTCATGCGCCACGTAGCGGATGGAGTGTGAACTACAGGTAGATACCTAACTGTTCTCTTACTCACACCACTAAAATTGTAAAGTTTTTTTCACCTTAATTAATAACTGTAGTTTCTCGGACAAGGCGAAGAATACTTCATGGTGTTAAGTGCGTCTGGATGCCCATCTCTCTACGGCGTTAACCCCTTCGTGACGGGAGCCTTTTACGAAATGTTTATTACTTTGCTACCGGTTTAAAAAAAACCGAAGTTTGTGCCTATTCAAATCGGGAAAATGCTCGGATTAAATAAGACAAATTTTACAGCAAAATTTTACTGGTGAGGATAAACGAGGATTCTTAGGCCTATTTCCGGCACGTATACGTGTCGCTCGTCCCCAAGGGGTTAATCTGCAATAAATGTGGCAAATAAAACTAATTTCCATGAGTGATTGAAGATTTAGAAAATACGCGCCAGCCCACGTATGTGAATTATCACTCCGTCCACAGGGTGGCGCAACTGTGAAATTTACGCCTGATTCCAGCATTAAGTTTGTTTGCTTACTTATAACGCTTTGGGATCTATTTAACTCAAGCTTTTTTATTTTTATTTAATAATTATTTTCGTTATTTTTCCGGTACCAATATAATTGTATTTATTTCAGTATGTAAAATAGATCGAAGCCTATACTAATATTATAAAGAACAAACGTTTGTATGTTTGTAGTTGGTAATTTCTGGAACTACCAAGCCAATTTAAAAAATATGCTCACAAAATGATGGTGTTAGTCTCTGTTCTAATAGAGGCAATTTTTTTATGTTGTTACCACTTCCCCCAAGGGGTGTAAGATAAAAAAAACTGCCATCTAAAACTGCGTTTTTCGTGATGTTTTTGGGACTAAAAATTGAAATTTGGCATGGCGGTTACTTATAAGATGTTAATGGTCGCTGAGAATGACTTCTAAAAATTTAAATTTTTAAAAGGTAAAATGAGCGAAAAATATGTTAAAAATATTCTAAATTACGATTTATTCGGAATTGTTATGGTTAAAAACTGGAAATGCGACATTTAATTTTGCGACATGGATACTTTTAAGGATAAATTCTCGCATAGAGCAGCTTAAAAAATTGAAATTTAAAAGGTGTTCAATAGTAAAAAGCGTTCCAAAATTACGATTTCTGCTATATTGTTAGAAACTTGAAGAAACGTGGCTAGAAACTTGAAATTTGCATAGTGTTTACTTTTAAGATGCAATAGCTCACTAGAATAGTTAACAAAAATCGGAGTTTAAAAAATGAAATGAGTAGAAAACATTCTAAAATAACGAATATTTTGGAATTGCTGTACTGATTTAAAAAACATTTGAAGATGATATTAGAGACATTGTCTTCCTAATACGAGACTACTTTTACCTCAGTGCAACCGTTCTCAAACAGGTGCAAGAACGACAAATTTATAATTTGGCATAGAGATAAGTAGAAAGTAGACTCGCATGAACATTGCTTATTTTAATTAATAAAAATAAAATCAGAAAAAAAGTATCAATTATTTATCATGTCAATTTAAATTTTCTAAGCAAAGATGACGGAGGAAGAGTTTGAAAAGGAGGGTAGGTACCAGTTGCTACTACAATGAATTGAAATTATATTAATGTATAAAAACGATAGCCAACTAGGCAAGGATGTACTGCATATTTTGCTTTTCAACGCACAAAAGTGACAGTTAAATATACCAAAACAATGTTTTCAAATTTATTACTTAATGGTACTTTAATTTTTACCATGGTTTAAGTTACTGTAATACTGTAAAAAGAAAACAATTGTCTGTTTATACAAAATAGACATTAAGATTATTGAACTAATTTTAGAAATTCTTTCACTGTACGATAGATAATAAACTGTAGGTTCAAGTAGAGTGCAAAGTATAAGTGTTTTGGAAATAGTTGGCTGCAAATGTGTCATAATGAACATTTTCTCCTTGATTAAAATCTAATGTTCACCCATTGCAGTAAATAAATGAAGTTTCCTCAAATACGAACTTAATTAATAATTTTTAAACTATTCGTAGCAGTATAATTTCCCATAACATAAATAGACACACAAATAGAACGTGGCGTATTTCAATAACCACGCGTGAAAAGTCGCGGATTTTGCTAGTATTACATATTTTTCTTTTACCTTATTGTCATCTATAGTCCAGTTTCTCGGTTTATTAACCACCGATATGCTATTCCTTTCAGGCAACAATTAAAGTGTCGTCCCTAAAACATAACGTTACATTACATAAGCCAGCCGTAAAGCGAAGCAGATGTATCATTGTACTGTTAAATATTAATAGCCTCTACAGTAATTTTTTTAACTCCTAAGCATCGTATATTTTAATTCTTACACCTTTGTATATTGGAAATAGTACTTTTAAGTGCAATTTGTTTGAAAACTGCATCTCAATTTATTTTTGAGACATCAATTTTTTTGTAGTTTCAATGCCATTTCGGGGGCACCTGAAGTACACTATTTTGTTGAAAGTAAAGAGAAAATAGTTGGAAAATGGTAGATTACTATGTCTTTTTGTTGCCATTTTCTCATAACAACTGAAACATAAAATAAAATATGTGCTATTTTGAAAAAGATATGAATGAATGATTTCTCACAAGACACGTAGCTATTATAAACTATATTTAATTTTCAGTATCCATATTAATGTTATAAACACACGAAGGCCTATGAATCATTAGACAGCCGATTTTTTTTGTCGAGATCAAGACGTCGCTTTTTGCTGGGTTTGTGTATTATTCTACCATAGTGAAAACATATGCATACTTTTCCATAGATGTTGTTTAAGTCTGGATCGTAAACGTGGAATTCTACAGCGGATGCAAATGACGTCATTTTAAGTAAAATAAAAAGGTGCATTTTAAGTTTTAAAACTGAGATATGTTTTCTGCTATCTATATTTTTATATTTTACCATATAATACATAATATGTTAAAATTTATTTCAATTAGAAAACGCATATCACTGTTGAAAATTACAGTTGAAAATTCCTCTTCAGCAATTTCCAGCAATAAACGGAAATGTACTTGAGATGTTTTGTTCAGCCCTGTATCTGATGGGTAGAATTTATACACACTAAGAAATATTTAAGAAAAAGTTTAATTTAAAAAATGCGTACCACAAAAGAAAACGTACATTCAGCAATTATTGTTCATATAGAGTTCTGAAGCCGAATTATTTTATGTGCCCCTGTATAACAATGATGGCTGCTTCCACATCATATTTTATTGTAAATATCTTGCTGTACACCTCATATATATATATATATATATATATATATATATATATATATGAATTCCAATATGTTTGAAATGGTGTAACATGAATAAAATACACCGCAAACGATTTTTTTGCCTTAGACCTTTGCCTTAGTAATATAATGTAATTTTTTGAGGTTCTCTGTAAATGAACGATGAATGTTATCCATACCATATCGTATAATAGGCATCGTCTAGTGTATTTTAGATATATATATATATAAATTTCAATGAGTTTGAAATATTATTAAAAATCACCGCAAACGGTTTTTTTCTCATAGGCCATAACGTAACGCAATTCTTTTGAATGATCCTGTAAAGAACTATCTGTTACAAGCTTCATTTTTAATACCAATCGTGCCATTGTAACTATGAAAAACATATATCAATTTCATAGTGATCCGACTATATTTACCCGAGTTAGAGAACGGAGAGACAGCTGGCATTCAGACAAGAGATGTATATAAATTTCAATGAGTTTGAAATTGTGAAACATTATTAAAAATCACTGCAAACGATTTTTTCTCATAGGCCGTAATATAACGCAATTCTTTTGAATGATACTGTAAAGGAACCGCATCTGTTACAAGCTTCATTTTCAATACCAAACTAGTCATAATGAATATCAATAGCATATAGGGGAGACTAGGGACGGTTGACCATACGGGAGGCTTGACCCACCCATCAAATTTCATATTTAAAAGAATTTCAGAGTTTTATCAATAGGTGTCAAACAAAGCTACTGGAATGCTCATACAATAGTATTAGTTTCATAGAGATAATCGAACTGGTGTGGAAAAAATCAATTGCGAGGGTTTTCAACCTGAAAGTTGTGTCTTTTAGAAACATTTTGTAAGCTTTTTTCAGATAAATTATATCATAGAAATTTAAGTAATTAGATTTAAAGTAATGTAGAAATATAGAGCTTTCATCTCAGGTACAAAAATTGTACAGTAAGAAAGGCTTAACATAACAATGTGCTATTCTTTAGAAAAGGTCTATGCAGGGAGGTTTGACCCAGTCTATGTGAGGGAGGGTTGACCAAATGCTAAAGGCTACCTTGATTAAGTGGTTTTGGAAATCTTTTTATTCTATGCATAATGAAAAGTTAAAGGTTATATACTATATAAAAGAATGTAAATTTATTCTGTAAAGCTTTAGTAAAATGGTGTGAAAAATTACTAGAAATAGGGAAAGTTGATAGGAACATTTTTCTATTTAAATATTACTTAAAATAGGTAAATAAAAACAGTGGGAAAGACTAGAAAGGATCAAAGCAGCAGTCTTAACCCTTTCAGGGGCAGTGATATGTTTATAAAACCACTTAATTTTAATTCCGAAATGTCACAATGGCACCAGAATGTTGCTTAAATCTTTTCCATTTAATATTTATGTGAAATTTAGCCTTTTTCTTATTTCCAAATAAATTTGTTCGTAAATTCCGATGCCAATAATTTATTTTAACATTTTAGTGCTGAAAGCACTTTGCTCCTTAAAGCTTTAAATCATGCTAATGATAAGTTAAGTGCTCGTGCGGCTGCAAAAGAACATAGCATCAATGAAAAAACTTTAGGAAGGTATGTAGATAAATTTCACCATGGTGAATACAATGAGATAAAGCCAAACTATGCGACAACTAGAGTTGTTAGGTTGAGTGTCACAAAAAATAGGACAAGGAGACAACAAAAAAAATCGGGACAGTGGCTCCTGAATCCGGACATAATAACACGAAACACTATGAAAACGAAACCTGTCTCTAACAGAATACTGCATTAAATGTTAAAATTTCATTTTCCCTGCTGTACAATTATACTTGCTCAGGCAAAATCCTGTTTAAAACAAAATTTGTTTCCCCTGACTTGCGTTTGCGCCTCAACAGGTTAGTTTAAGCATCATATTTTTAAAAAAATATTTTTTTTATAATAATTAAAGCATGTAGCTTAAAGTTATTTTGTTTTTTTAAAACTGATTTTATTTCTCTTCACAAATAGTACAATATAAAACAAAGTGGGTCAAGCCTCCCATATAGTGGTCAACCCTCCCATATATGGGGAGCCTTGGTCCATTATTTTTTCATGATTAAAATCAATAATTTTTCAAATTTCTTATATGTTACACTAATGTAGCAATTTTATTTTGATAACTGATTGTATAACGAATAAAATGATATATAAAACTTTATTTTACGTTCAATATTTAAAAAATAAAAAATCATTTTGTTAAAAGTGGGTCAACCCTCCGTAGTCTCCCCTATCGCTCACCCGCAAGAAAAGTGACACATTAAATATATATAGAAAACTATATGTAAGAGAAACGACACATTCACCTTAATACTTTAAGTTAAAACATGAATACATTAAAATGATTCTCAGTTTTTATTACTAAAATAGGTGCTAAAAATACAATTAACAGGTTTTAACCCTCTAAGTGTTTGGGGCGTAATATTCCGTTCACTAAGCTCCAGGTTTCACAGCAATACAAGCAATATTTAAGATAATATAATTCTATAGATTTAATGAATTTTAAATACATTGAAGAATGATTAATACTCTCAAGGATTATATTCATATTTGTAATTGAGTTTTTTTTATAATGTTGAAAGAATAAAATTTTCTTAGCATTTAAAACAAAATGCAAAGAAAACAACATTACAATTTTACCCTTTTGCAAGACGCTCGGAGGGTTAAAACATTAAAACCAATAATCAGATGGTAAAAACTTCCCGAGCGCTTTCGACCAAGCCCTGGTCATCATCAATGGGGTGAAAAATGAGAAGAAGACCTTCAGAATGCATACCGGTATAAATAACGCAGGGCGATTCCAAAAACTGTAAAAAGGGGGGGAAAGGGGGGGGGGGACGGATGAGTCCATACAGCTACATTGATCATTCCCATCCAAAGATTCCATTGACTCCAAGTAGACCAAACCAAATGCTCGGTATATGACAGGACAATGTATCATTACAAGTGTTTCTACCTCTGGTTAAAATTTCTATAGACTCTCTCAATATACATGTGTTAAATTGATTTGTATGCGTGTAAGTTATGTAGTTTACTATCTATGTTATTATTGGTAAGATTAACATATGCCACTGATAATAACATAGATAGTAAACTACATAATTTCTTAACGATGGGGCCAAAGCAGATGTTTCAAAAGAAAGTAGATATTAAAAAAGTAGTCACGGACTGTGAAAGGATTGTTAATATATTACCTGCTAATAGGAAAGATGAAGTTAGAAGCTTATTGTTCAATAATGTACAGAAATACATGAAAATACCTAACAGGACAATCAATAAAAATCTAAATATAATAAAGCAGATCCAAAATAATGAGTAACTCATGATTATACAAACAGATAAATCAAATAAACTAGCTATTCTACCTACAACTGATTATATTAAAAAAATGGAACAATGTATTGCTGAAATGAACTGTTTAAAACTAAAAAAGGATCCAAACTCAGTAGTTGACAGAAAGGCAAAAGATTTAATTAAACATGGAACTTGGCCTAGTGATATGAAAGTAAAACGTACGACCAATAAAACCGCAGTCACACCCAGATTAATTGGACGTTTGAAAGATCACAAACCAGACCTCCCCCTCAGACCTATCGTTTCCAAATGCTCCGCTCCAACTTATCCAATAGAAGAAGTATTTATACCTCTACTCAAATCAATGTTCCCCCTACTGAACATGCAATCAATTCCACTTCAGATTTAATTAAAAGGATCGCATATATCAAGATTGGGGATAATACAATTCTTGCAAGTTTTGACATTAAATCTTTATATCCATCAATAAATGTACAAGAAATTAGGAATATCATTGAAAACCATATCAATAGCAATTCATTACAGGACGACAATATTAAAACCACACTTGTATCAGCTTTGAATTTAATTATCAATAACAACAACTTTGTTTTCAACGGAAATTATTATAAACAAACGGATGGGGCCCCTATGGGATCTCCCATCTCCGGTTTATTAGCTGAACTGAAACTAAGGCCATTAAAGAAACAGATTTTATTCACCGCCGAGTTAAAACCTGAATTATGGGTTCGTTATGTCGACGACATTCTTATAGTGTGGAATCATGGCATTTCGAACCTGGAAATTTTCTTAAAGCATGCTAATAGTATTCACAACAGAATACAATTTACCTTAGAAATAGAAAAAAATGAATCTTTGCCTTTCCTAGATGTTGAACTCATCAAGAATAAATTAACAGACAACATAGATAGGAGGGTTTATAAGAAACCATGTAGATCCAACAATACAATATCTTATAATAGTACAGTTCCAGCTAACTATAAAAAAGCAGCCTACAGATTTTACGTAAAGAGAGCATTCGAAGTATGTAATGATGCCTATATACAGGAGGAATTCACTAAGATCAAAACAATCGCAGCTGAAAACGGTTACCCGAGAAAATTTATCAATAAAGTAATTAATGAGTTTAAAAGCAGGAATTGTATAAAAAAGAAAACGCATTTTTCAAAATTTTGTAGTGTTGATTACGTTTCTCAACTTTATGAGAGAATTAGGTATGCATTAAAAAAATATGATATAGCAACAATAACTAAACCTCCAGCTAAACTGCAAAATCTAGCTCACAGAAAAGTTGATCCAGTTAATTCATATGACAAAGCAGGAATTTATATGATCCCATTCAGGTATAAAAATAATAATAGAACTTTTACATACATTGGAATGACAACCAGAAGGCTACAGGAAAGGTTGAAAGAACATATGGCTGATATAGGAAAGGGGAAACCATCTACAGCTTTAGCTCGGTTAAATTTAGAAGCTGATATTGACATCCTTTTTAGTAAAGCAAGGATCATCACGCATACAAATCAATTTAACACATGTATTTTGAGAGAGTCTATAGAAATTTTAACCAGAGGTAGAAACACTTGTAATGATACATTGTCCTGTCATATACCGAGCATTTGGTTTGGTCTACTTGGAGTCAATGGAATCTTTGGATTGGAATGATCAATGTAGCTGTATGGACTCATCCGTCCCCCTCTCCCCTCCTTTTTACAGTTTTTGGAATCGCCCTGCGTTATTTATACCGGTATGCATTCTGAAGGTCTTCTTCTCATTTTTCGCCCCATTGATGATGACCAGGGCTTGGTCGAAAGCGCTCGGGAAGTTTTTACCATCTGATTATTTGTTTTAATGTTTTAAAACCAGTTAATTGTATTTTTAGCACCTATTTTTGTAATAAAAACTGAGAATCATTTTAATGTATTCATGTTTTAACTTAAAGTGACACATCCCGACAAAAGTACATTTCTCTGGAGAGGCAAAAGAAAATTTGCATGATTTTACTGCAACATGAAAGTATAGCACTTAGCTCTAGATGCAGGAAGGGAAATGTGCATAAAAGCATAAAACCCTTGAGAATGAAGATGTAGAATCAGGTTTGGAGGGTTGGGTAATTTTACCTCGCCACACAATCCACCCCTATTCTGAGGGCACAAATGAACATATAGCGTAATAAAGTGATTTTCCGTATAACAACACTTATGAAACTTTTTGTGTAGCAAGACACATCTAAGACAGACCTTTTAATGGAATGAAATGCAAAATGAATATTTGCGAGATGTGTCACTTTTCTTGCGGGTGAGCGATATCTTCATGGCTATCCGACTATATTTGCGCGAGTTAGAGAACAGAGAGACAAACGGCATTCAGACAAACCGAAGTCATAAACACTTTTCAAATGTGTTGGAAAATGTTAAAAAAAACACAGTAAAAAAACTCTAAATAATAAAATAAATAAATAAAAGCAGATTGAAAAACAGTTTCTTGAAAGCTTTTCTTTTACAAACTGAGGGATAAAACACAAAGTGAAATTTTGTGTTTTCATTAAAGGATTTCAGATTAGCGCCAAATAGCTGTACATCATATTTAATGTGATCTTATGATCTATCAGCTTTTTTTAGATCACAGGCTAGCAAAGCCTGAGAGCTAATGTGCCCGCCGGTTCTGTATGCACGTATGTATGCATGTACATAACGCAATAACTCTCGATAGAAATATCCGATTTGTTTTTAAAAAATTTCTAGGCTCATTTTGATAAGGCGCTTCACTAATTAGTGTTTGGGGTTCATTGGTTAAGTATAAATGGGAGGAGGCGGGCCTAATCCTCCCCTTAACATCGATAAAAGGGTTTTTCTGCAAAATTATCAGATTTACTTCAAATTTGGTTCACCGGTTAATTCTGATAAGGTGCTTCCTTAATGAGGTTTGGAGGCTCATTGTTTAAGTACAAAGAGGGGCAAGGGGGTGATGCTAATATTCCCTTAATTTGTTTTTCGAGGGGCATTATTCTTTGAAATAAGAGTATAATATGCAATTAGTACGAATAATCTGTGATCTCAATGCCATCAGTTTAACTGGGAAGTTTTGTTTTTGCTTATTATATACTCACAGCAATCAGTTGCTAAATGTCTTAAATTTGCCACAAATGTTCACTGTTGAGATAGATAAAAAAAATTATGTTTGAAAATTACTTTAAAAAAGTCATACAAAGTCACTAAATTGAGATACAATTTTCAAACGAATTACATTCTACAGTGCCTTTGTTTTCTTAGTCGATAACGTAAAACTTAAAATTATTCAATATTTAGCACTCGTGTAAGAACAATAAAAGCAAAAGTAAAAACACATGCCCTGGTTACCACCGTGATACTTTATTTTTTTTTAAACAGCAATTGTGCTAGACAGCTCTCCAAAAATGAACTTACGGAGACCATAAAAATTTCTATACTAAAATAAATACGACTTATAGTTGAAATGAAAGCATGCATTTAGAATTCCTAATTAGTTTTTTCTTAAAATCTTGTTCTCCTTAAAAGGGCTGACCGAAATATTTTTTATGATTTTATGTTCCCCATAAGGGAGTTTTGTACAATTTACATGAAATGTAATTATAAAATTCGCATACCCGTCCCCCCGAAAAAACAACATATTTTCGTTCATTGTTTGATTTACTAAGAAAAAGAAATCTGCAAGCATTGTATGGCTTCAAAAAAATATATAAGAGATAGATTTAACAATTCCAATTATACCAGAAGTTAAAAGTAGGTTGTTTAAAAAAAAAGTAAAATACATTTTTTTTTAGGTCAAATCATAAAAGATGAAATTATGTGTTAAATTTGTGATGAATGAATTTGAATTTTTTTCCAACGCTGTATTATTCTTTTTGAAATTTTTTTTAAAGAATAAAAATAACCGAAATTTGCTAGAAAACTAACAATATTTAAAATTAACGACATTCAAATATGCATAAGAGAAAAAAAAGTTGCGCATTCAAAAATTATGTTTTAATATATTTTATTCGATTTACTGTAAGATGGCAAAATTAAAGCATTCATTTTCCATTTCCCCCGATAATTTTTTTTAGAAAGCTTCCTTTCGTTAACAATGTTCGTGAAAATGCACTTTTTATATTTTCTGCCATCGCTAAGGAAGTTTTGAACAACTTATATGAAATACTAATTAATAAAAACATCAATGTAGCAAAGTAAAATGTCTTTTCGTGTAGTGATTGCTAATAAAAAAAACCAGCCGATATTGTAAGACTTGGAAAGCGTACTTAGAAGTGAGAACATTTGACAAGTTTAAACATTTAAAAAAAGTAACATAATTTTTTTCAATGTCTCTCTTTTAAAAGTACATATTGAATTGCCAATGAACGGAATTCAAGAGCCTTATTTATTTTTTGAAGACATACGTATTAGTGCTTTTTAATGAAGTACTGAAATCTATTATAAAACTGCAGTAAAACTTGAAAGCGTATATTAGAATATAGATTTAAGAACTTTAAGTACGAGTTTTACCAACGTGTTGGCTTTACCGGCGTACAAACTGTTCCGTACAATAAAAAATTTGTACAAAATTTACACGTGGTATTGTGCCAAGCGCTCTTCTGAAGGAGCTCGCAAGGGTCTAGCTAGATAAGCATAGCGAAATGGCCCCCACGGCCAATGTTCGAAATAACATGTGTACAGTGAATCAGGGTAACTTTGATCCGCATTTTTTTCTATTTTCATATGCCACACTCTTATTTGAAGAATATTGTCGTAACTAGGGGCATAAAAGAGAAGAAATGATCCTAAATTATTGTTTGACTATAAAAAATTAAGGGTAAGGATAAGTAAGGTAAAATAAGGATAAAAGCAATAAAAAATGGATTTTTAGCCTGGTTCAAAGTTACCCAGCCATTTAGAGTAACTTTGCACCATATGATAAATTTTTATATAAAATAATTAATTATAAAAAAGTATTGTAGTCAGGACAACTTTAAACACCAAAAAATGTTTTCAGATGTGTAAAGACTGCGAATTTACATTTCCCAACATCACAAGATTTGTATAATTTATGATATTACAACAAATATCAGGCGTAAGAAAAAAGGAAGAACAGGACCATGAACATTTAGAAATAAAAAAATACCTGTTTATTGTTCATATAAAACATAAAAATGCAGTGAAAAACAATTTTCAATGTTTTAACTGTATAATTTATCCATAGTTACAGTAATACATACATGTAACTAGTATTATTCAAACAAGTATAAAAAACGTCGAACGTATGAAATGTGAAATTTGAGTAGCTCCGCCCCTAATCACGCCTCTAAATGAATTTTATGTATTTTACACATATTTGTGAAAATATTTACACGTCATATCTAATGCACACTTTCGGCATTTATATAAAATATACGTGCAAATATGGAAAATTTTCGACAGTAGCACCTATAATCAGTAAATTATAAGCATTCGTGTAACTTTGAGCCGGCTAAAAGTTACCCTGAAAATGCGGTAAAATGCTAGTGCCTTCTTATTTTACATTTTATTAACTATTAATAAATAAATAATCACAAAATATTAATACATTTACAACATTTAGTTAATAATATGTCTGATAAGTGAGTATATTGTTACTTACTATGAAAATTTAATTGGATTACAACAACTTCAAAACAGCATTCAAAATTAACTTGAAAACAGTACTTCACAAAAATAGTTAGATGATGCAATTAATTGCGCATAATGTTGGTAATTTATTTTCTAAAATAAAGAGTAGAAATCCCAGTTTAGAACGCTGCCAACAGAGAATAGTTCTGGAGTTTATTTAGTCTTTTAGAGTAAAAAATATTGAAAAATAGGTGGTGGTGCAAAGTTACACCCCGTGGTTCAAAGTTACCCTGATTGACTGTAGTAATAAGGCTCACCATGAGAATACAATGAGTGTTTTAGCCCTGACCTCTAACTGTTCTTGAGATAATCGGAGAAGTATGCGCCTGCGCTACTATTTTTCAAATACGTTTTTCTCAAAAAATACAAAAGTTAAAAAAATGAAACCAATGCTAATTATTGAAGAATACATTAATTCATATTATATCTTTTTTTCAGATTTTTACACAAATTTTAACATAGAAAAATAAACAAAAAATAGTTAAAAAAATTATTAATGTAGTAATTTTATATTTACACCAACCAAAAAATTAAAGAATAATGCTCAAAGTATGTATTTTCAAGGAAAAAAATTCGTTAAAGTCGAAGATGCGCTTTTTCATTTATAAAAAAATAATGCTAGCAACTTGCTAAAATATTCGCAACTTTCCCTGTTTGCATCTGCAGAAATACGCTGCTATCAATGCATTGGTTGATTTGTGACATTTCCACTGGGCCAGGATACGCCAAAATAAGAGAATGTTTCCATACAAACTATTGGTTTGTTTCGCCTTTGTAAACATGAAACAATTCTGTTATCTTGGCGTACTGCGCATCCTTCTCATGTAATAATGTCAAGTCGATTGTGCATGTGAAGCTGAATAGGGTCTGTAAATATATAAGGTTATCAACTTTTTGGCAATTTCGGACCCCCTCCCAACCTTCCGTGTCATCATATTGTTCCGTGTCGTTCATATGTCATCTTTCCTCGAACCCCCCCCCCCCCCCCCCCTAATAATATTGTTATTAGTGTCTAAAAATTCTTTTTATTTTTACATTTTCCCCCCTTTTTTTTTTCTTTTATACGTTTGTAATGGTATACAGATATGGTTGTACATTTTTTATTCGCATATTTTACTGATTTAAAAGACGAAAAGAAATTCATAAAATATCACTGTTATATAAGAAATAACTTTATATCAAATAACATTTTAAAGTTTTTAATAACAGCTCTTTGGTACACAATGCATTGAACAGTAATATGTCTTCTTGCACTTAACTCTTGCACGGGGCTAAACAGAACTTCTTGTAAACAAAACATGTGGCCAACATTCTTCCCCATCTTTTGCTAGCAAAAATAACAAATATCATTTCGAATCTGGTTTCTCTAACAACGAATTATATACGCATATGGCAGGAGAATATTATTGGTGAACGTTGGGTTATTCCCTATTTTGCAATGAAATGTTTTATAATCATTCAATGGCTTCAAAAGAAAAAGATACGAAAAAAGTATATTTTGGTTTTTTTCAAAAGTGATAACGATATCAAATGACAAGCCCCCTCCCCCTCCAGATATCTTCCGATGTCAAGTTCCAGATCCCCCCCCCCTACACACACACACACACTCCCCCCTAAAGTGATACTTTATATATGTACACTGTACAGTACAGCCCTATAGCCTTCTTCAATGTGAAAATCATAGTAGGCAAATGTTATAATTTTGTTTGTCAATTCTTGATATTATTACGCGAGAACGATGCGGAGTAAGTCAAAATGACAGAATATTTACAAACACGAAACAAACCTATAGGCAAGTAGTATAAATGGAAACATTATCTTATTTTGGCGCACTGCGCATCCTGCTCGAGTGGAAATGTCACGAATCGTCCAATGCATTGATAGTAGTGTATTTCTGCAAATACAAATAGGAAAATTACGAATATTTTAGCAAGTTGCTAGCATTATTTTTGTTATAACTCAAAAAGCGTATCTTCGATTTTAAAGAATTTTTTTTTCTTAAAAGTACATACTTTGAGCATTATTGTGTAATTTTTTGGTTGGTGTAAATATAAAATTACTACATTAATAAATTAAAAAAATATATTCTTGTCTATTTTTCTACGTTAAAATTTGTGTAAAAATGTGAAAAAATATATAATGTGAACATGGTCTCATTTTTTAACTTTTGTACTTTTTGAAAAAAAAATATTTGAAAAAAAGTAGCTCCGGCGTATACTTCGCCGATTATCTCAAGGGCAGTTCAAGGTTATGAGCTAATAACACTCTATATTGTATTATGATGGTGAGCCTTAGTACCACGCGTGTTATTTCAAACATCGGCCGTGGGGGGCTATTTCGATATGCTTATTCGACTAGACCCTTTACTACGCCGCGTCTGTTCATGCTGCTGTTTTCTAGATAAATTTTAAATTAATATCTCAGCTAATTACCAACAATATTTTATGAATGTCATTATCAACAATCCATGGTGCATATAAAATATAGATTTAATAATTTTAAACTTGTAAAAATAAAATAACATAATTTTTTAAATGCGTTTCTTTTATAAGAGTGAAGAATTCAACGATAAAACTATGTATTGAAATGCCAATGAACCGAACTCAAATGTTTTATTTAACTTTATGAGACTTACATGTCAGTGGTTTTAAAACAAGTATAAAAGCAAAAGTAATTTTTTTAAATGCACTCTTTTGATTTTTTTGCGTTTGGTAGAAAGTGCTAATAAGTGAATTAATAAAAAATGTAAACAAATTACATTTATTTATAATATAATAATAATATTAAAATAAACATAATTAACATATTTAGATGTAATTGTTATTAAAAAATTTAATTTTTGCACTGTTTCTTTGTTGAGATAGGAGAACAGGAAATAAATCCGTTTATTAAGCTATCTTTTTAGGATTTCTATATTGATTTCATAAAGTATAATGTCAATTAATTAATATTAAACAAAAACCTAATTTGCAAAACCAATTAAAAAAAAATATTTCGTAAACCTTAAATTGTTTAAGCCCGAGAAGGGACATATATTAAGGTATTTCATTCAATTCGTTCTATATTTGATGTTGAATTTTTGTAACAAATAAGTGAAACCAATTGAACATTAAAAAGTAAAATTCATACAATATGATACTTTAAACACTCTGAAAACTTAGATTCCGTTCAAATGAAATCGAAATAAATCATAGACTTTTTTCATTTTTAAGTTGTAAATATTTGTATTGCAGATTTTATATTATGTTTATGACGATTGGACATAAAATGATAAGATACAATTAAAATACGAAACTTTAAAAAAGTCTAAGTTTTATTTCGATTTCATTTGAATGGAATCTAAGTTTTTAGGGTGTTTAAAGTATCATGTTGTATGAATTTTAATTTTATTTTTTAATGTTCAATTGGTTTAACTTATTTGTTACAAAAATTTAATATTAAATGTAGAATGAATTGAATGGAATACCTTAATATCTGTCCCTTCTCGGGCTTAAACAATGTACGAAATATATATATATATATTTAATTTGTTCTGCAAATTAGATTTTTGTTCCGCATCACAATTTCTGATGCAATTTACCTATGTATAATTCAAAATACAGGTTGCTGTAGCTTGGACAGAAACTTCCAAACTGAACGAAAAAGTCTATTTGAAAATGTCATTTTTATTTCCACTATGACGCCATATTCACCTTCTTTTACATTCTTAGAAAAAACTGTTTCAGTTTCATTTTTCACGTGGACAAATTACTTGCAACAATGAAGAAAAAATATTAAATTTTATACGAAAAATGTCCGTTGATTCTAAAAGAAAAAAGTAAAATTTGGAATTATTAAGAAAAATATCTGAATAATGTAAATAAAAATTAGCCCATGTTATTCTCTGGGTTATAATTCTCCCATATGGCAGAGCATTTTATCATCCGTTTTGACCATGACGTCAGGCAAACATTTTCACACTTTAAATTTATAATATTATTATAATTAGCAAAGAATAAAATAATTGTGTCATCTGGGACAAAACGGTGGGAAGAAAAAGATGAAAAATGTTATACGCCCCACACACTTTACTATGTTAAATTATCATTGAGAAGTGACACTGGAAATAAATAAGTATTGCGCTGCCGCACAATACTTGAATTAAGCTATGAACAGTTCAAAGCGTATTAAAAAATATTAGTATATTCATTTTTTATTTATAATTTATTTTCTACTCTTAAGTCTTTAAAATGTTTCATTGCTGCAGTTTCACAGTACTTTGGCATATTCTGGGGAGCGTTTATTGGCGCATTATTAAACATATAGTTTTCTCAAGAGGTATATAACTGTACGTGTTATAAAGAATATTTGGCGATTTATCCCCTGTGGCAGGTCAACTAAAAAATACCTTAAAATTAATGCATTATATTGTAGTTAACTTATAAAAATATTAAAATCTTATATTGTCAACGGAAGCACACCTTTGTGCATAACATTTATAATTCTAGTATATCTCGATGGCAATAAAAATTCATTATTAAATCCCATCTTTACATATCAAAACGAAGTTGAGCTATATAAAATAGTGTAACAACTTGAAATTAACGTAAAATTACAAAAGAAATTAACAACATTAAAAGTTGTGAAAAAGTAAATGAACAAAGTCATTAACGCCCTGTTAAATACGTTTCTTTTAAAAAGGTTCAAAGATATAAAATAGTTGAGCATGAATTTCGGATTCCCCAAGTGAATGTTTCACAAATTCTGCCTTATATTAAAAATGCTTGTAAATGCTTTTCTCTTGATTTAACAGGGTTAGATATTTTTCCAGGAGATATATGAGTATTTTTTTATAGGGAAATAAATCTAGGTTAAACAAGCAAAATTTTTCCTTATTTAAGCAGAGATTTTCTATAAGAAAATACCGGTAGCCAATACTATTGCTCTTTCTGGAAATTCCACCAACATATCGAATAAAATTTTTTACATTTTATATCAAGTACGAATGAAGAATACATGAAATAAAATTTCGGACCATGAAATTCGAATTCAAATATTTAAATTTTACATTTTAGTATTCGCTAAAATAAAATTTCATGTTGCTAAAATTTGATAGACCAGGAAAAAACAAACTCTCCGCATTATAAGATTTTAAAAACGTGCGTAGAATAGCGATTTAATACCTCCAAACAGAACAGCAACAAAAAAAAAAACAGAACTGTTTGAAAACCTTTATTTGTTAGAATATTAATTTTTGTAAGTGAATAAGGAAAAGGTAAAAGTATCTCTTGAAAAAAAAAAGACAACTACACTGGCAGAATACAATATTATATCTGAAGTTAAATTTTGATGTTTTTGATTTTCGATATAATTAAAAAGTAAAATTTTGTTTCGTTTAAAGTTTGGTACACTACGAAAAAACAAACTCGCCCGCCCTGACAAATTTTGAGAACACGAGTATAATATAGATTCAATAACTCAAAAAATAAAATAAAATAAAATAAATAAATAAAATAATTAAACATGAGTTATTGAAAACATTTATTTGTTAATATCTTTAATTTGTATAGGTGAATAAAGAAAAGATAAATGTATATCTTGAATAAAGCACTAAACTTCCAGAATGCGTTATTATAAACTGAAGATAAAGAAAGTTGGAATAAAAATTTGACATTTCATATTTTAGATTTTATTAAAAAATAAAAGTTTGTTTTGTTTAACGTATGATATACTACGAAAAACCAAATTCTCCCGCACTGCAATATTTTCAAAACATTAGCAGAATATAGGTATAATTACTCCATACATTTCAAAAACTAAACATGAATTTTTGAAAATATTTATTTGTTAATATCTTAATTTTTATAAGTGAATAAAGAAAAGATAAAAGTATGTCTTGAATAAAGCACCTAAACTTGCAGAATACGATATTAAAACTGATGTTAAACAAAGTCGAATTAAAACTTTTAAAACTTAAGTTTTAATTTTCATTAACACATTAAGCGCTGCTATATAAATTAACCGATTTTTTTTTTGGAATCATTTTTTTTTCTTAATGAACAGGATGTCATTAAGGTACTTCTGAAAGAAAAAATGATTATTTATGAAAGACAGCATGTTCCCGAAATGGGAGCAATGGCGCTTAATGGGGGTAAAAGTTTTTACAAAAATATCATTTTGCCTTCGTGTAGTTATAACAGTTATTTTTCAATTCTTTTAAAATAAAAGGACTATATCATTCTGAAACAGACATTTTATGAGAAAATGAGATAAATTACATCTACAATTATAATAAACATTTACATTTATAATTTAAAAAAAAAACAATTTACCTTTTTATAAGCATTTTCATTACATATCACTTTATTTTTCATAATTTCATTATTTTTTCTCTCTATTTCACATAAAAGACAACTGAACAATTTTTATACGTTTAATTATTTTTTTCTTTTTTTTAATTAGTAAATCACATACTTCTTCGTTGACTTTTGACTTTGAATGTACGGAAAGCTAAACCTCAACAGATATATCACGAGGTAAATTGTCGCATAAATTGTTTTCTATTACTTATTCTTCATCTGTTACTATTCCGGGATCAGGTGGCAAACAAACAATTTCCGGATCATGCGAATAATAATCTGAACCTACAGGCGATGACTATCGCACGGGCACCTAGGGCCTATGCCCTGGGCACGAAATTTCTGACGGGCACAAAATTTTTCACAATTTCACCTAAATTTCCATTAAAAAAGTCATAATTCTGAAAAAATGTGATATTTGAGATATTAATGCGATGAAAAGATAAAGAACAAGTGTGTAACATGTAAAATAAACATGTATCAGTAAATCAACAAATCTAAGGAGGCACGAAGAATTGGAAGTGTCCTGGACACAGAAACTTGCAAGTCCTGTGATCCTACTTGTTCAAAATAATCCAACGCTTGGACACAGTTAAACATTTCACAGGCATATTCTCCTTAAAATTGAAATACAAATAAAAAAGTCTGCTAAAGTATATGTTTTAGCAAAAAGAACACATCTAATAAAGTAAGAAACATATTTTAAGAGTAACACTTCCAAGAAAAGTTTACTAGGAATGAAAAAAAGCGTTTTTAAAGCTTCTATACAGACTGTTTTCACGCTCATAATAAAAGCACCGTATTGGGTCTTCCTAATTTCGGACTTTCCGTCTGGACTTGAAAACTAAAGAAAACGCCATTGCTCCCGTTACGGGAGCAACTCGTTCTTTCATGAATTATGATCAATCTATTATACTTATTAACTACGGATTTAGGCAGTATTAGACAATAGATAGTTATAAACATACTTTAAATAAAAATGTAATTTTTATTAGTAAGTTATTTTTTTTTAAGCATTTTCTTGCGAAAGCGGTCAAAAAGCTAAATTTCGGCTTTTTAAATAAGTGTTAAAAAATAGAAAATGCAAATGAAACTTTTTCAAAAAATTACAGGAGTCATCTCATATATTCAAAATACAAATAACATAATCTTTTTGACAATATATAAAATACACATTTTAGAAAAAAATCCGAAAGTAATGTTCCCAAAATGGGAGCAATGGCGCTTAATGGGTTAAGAAATAAAACTTTGCTGTGTTTATAGTTTGATATACTGCGAAAAAACGAACTCGCCCACAGTGTAATATTTTGAAAACGTGAGAAGAATATAGATTTAATTACTCTAAATATTTCTGAACCTAAACAGGAATTTTTGAAAACATTTATCTGTTAATACCTTAATTTTTGTAGGTGAATAAAGAAAATATAAAAGTTAGCTGTTGAATAAAGCATGTAAACTTGCAGAGTACAATATTAAAACTGAAGTTAAACAAAGTTTAATTTAAATTTTGAAGTTTTTAATTTGTGATTTAATTAAAAAAGAAAATGTTGTTTCGTTTAAAGTTTGATATGCTACGAAAAAACAAACTCGCTAGCGCTGTAAGATTTTGATAGCATGAGTAGAATATAGATTTAATAACTCAAAAAAAATGAGTTATTGAAAACATTGATTTGTTGATATCTTATTTTTTATAGGTGAATAAAAAAAGATAAAAGTATCTCTTGAATAAAGCACCTAAACTTATCGAGTACGTTATTAAAACTGAAGTTAAAGAAAGTCGGAATAAAAACTTGACATTTTAGATTTTATTAAAAAATAAAAATTTGCTTTGATTAAAATTTGATATACTACGAAAAAACAAACTCACCCGTACTGTAAGATTTCGATAATGTGAGCAGAATATAGATTTAATTACTCCAAACATTTCAAAAGCTAAGCATGAATTTTTGATTACTTTTATTTGTTAATACAAGGGGGCTCGCCCCCCTACGAGCTACGCTCGCCAACCCCCGTCCAGACACCGCAGACTCTAAATGCACGCTAATTTGATCGGCTTTAAAAAGATTTCGAAAGATTGAATTATAATTTTAAAAACAGCGACGATCTCCCTATAAACGGATTTCTATTCATTTCTCTTTGATTGGGGAATTTTAACGCCAAATCCGCTGCGGTACTACTGGATTATCCCGTCGACCAATTTCGCCAAATTATATAAATCGCCAAACCACTCGCCAAATTATACAAATTGACATAATTTTTATTTAAATAACAAAAGAACAAATAAATTAGTACAACATTAATAAAAATACAGATAAAACGTCGAAATAAAAATAACTCGATGACGTAGACACGTGTAACATCATTTCAAAATAAGCTAATATAAAAGGAATTAAGTAAACAGTCTTTGTCTCCTCGTATTTTTTAACAAAGCGAAAAGAAAGTTCTTTTAAATGAGACATTTTAAACTAATCGTTTTTAATCTGACGTAATTTTGACCAAGCTATTCTTTCTCTTTAAAATATTCACGTGAAAATACTTTAGTTAGAAATGAAATATTATATGCGTTTTCCTAACAAAAATAGTTGAAAAGATCCTCTCAAAATATCAAATAAATATCTAGCGCAATTTCTAAATTTAAACTGTTTTGCAATATTTTGTGTTCATTTTGTGTAATAACTGTAATGTGACGTAAATATGACGTAATTTCTCCTATTTAAGAATTCTAACGCATGTTAAGGAATTTATTATTTTACAATATCCTTTCTCTTTTAAAATTCACGTGTATACTTTTTATGATGTAATTTTCAATAAGTTCCTGTTTTTTATACGCAATTATTTAATTTTAATTTGAAAGTATCTTTTCTGTTTATAATAGTCACGTGTAAATACTTTTTTAATTTGAAGCAAACATTATATTTTCCGTTGTTTATACAGTTGGCAACAGGTTAAATTAGTACAATTTTCTAAAATAAGTAAAAAATATCTCTCGAAATGCTGAAAATTTGAATTTAAAATAGAAATGAAACCTCGAAAAATGAGTCAAATTAAACAAATAAATTCTGCACACCGGGAAATTATAACGTATAAAATGATCTAAAAATTATTATATTCCGATGTATAGTTTTTGCTCCTATAAAACTTTTTTAGTGGAACGATATTGTCCCACTTTAGCATTAAATATCTCTTAAAATAATTCTTCGATTTGAAAACTGTCTGCACCAGCGTGTTTATCAAACATTTCTGTATAATACTACCGATTTTCATATTTTTGTATGCATTACTTTTCTTAATATTAACGAAGAAAGATCTCCGGTCGCAAAAAATTCAAAACCGGCGGCGGCGGTGACAGCGGTAGTTACCTTTTTTTAGAATAGAGAGATTTTAATTTTTATATCTCTCTATTCTAAAAAAAAATAACTACCGCTGTCACCGCCGCCGCCGCCGGTTTTGAATTTTTTGTGACCGGAGGTCTTACTTCGTTAATATTAAGAAAAATAATGCATACAAAAATATGAAAATCGGTGGTTTTATACAGAAATGTTTGATAAACACGCTGATGCAGACAGTTTTCAAATCGAAGAATTATTTTAAGAGTTATTTAATGCTAAAGTTGGACAAAATCGTTCCCCTAAAAAAGTTTTATAGCAGCAAAAAGTATACATGGCAGTGTAATTATTTTTAGATCATTTTATGCGTTAGAATTTGCCGGAGTGCAGATTGCATTAATTTTTTTATTTTGACTCATTTTTTCAGGTTTTATTTCTATTTTAAATTCAAATTTTCAGCATTTCTAGAGATATTTTTTACAGATTTCAGAAAATTGTACTAATTTAAACTGTTGCCAACTGCATAAACAGCGGTAACAATAATGTTTGCTTCAAAAAAAAAAAAAAAAATTATACGTGTAATAAATTAAAAATTTATTTACACGTGACTATTATAAACAGAAAAAAAAACATTTGGAATTAGAATTAAATAATTATGTACAAAAAGCAGGAACTTATTAAAAATTACGTCATAAAACTATAATTACACGTGAATTTTAAGAGAGAAAGGAATTCGTAAAATAATAAATTTATTAACATGCGTTAGAAGTCTTAAATAGGAGAAATTACGTCATATTTACGTCACATTACAGTTATTACATAAAATGAACACAAAATAATATTGCAAAACGGTTTAAATTTAGAAATTGCGCTAGACATTTATTTAATATTTTGAGAGGATATATTTCAACTATTTTTGCTAGGACAGCGCAAATAATATTACATTTCTAACACAAGTATTTTCACGTGAATATTAAAAGAGAAAGAATAGTTTGGTCAAAATTACGTCAGATTAAAAACGATTAATTTAAAATGTCTTATTTAAAAGAACTTTCTTTTCGCTTTGTTAAAAAATACCGGGAGACAAAGACTCTGTTTACTTAATTCCTTTTATATTAGTTTATTTTGAAATGTTTATCTTATTTTACTTAATCAAAGACGAAAACAGCGATTGACATATGTATTTTTGGTACTACTTAGTTATCCCGTCGACCAAAAATCTATCATTCGCCAAACTATAAGATTAAATGCCAATAATGGTTGATCGTAAATGTCACAATCACTTGACTTTAAGCAAGTTACACGTGTCTACGGCATCAAGTTATTTTTATTTCGACGTTTTATTTGTACTTTTATTAATGTTGCACTAATTTATTTGTTCTTTCGTTATTTAAAATAAAAATGATGTCAATTTGTATAATTTGGCGAGTGCTTTGGCGATTTATATAATTTGGCGAAATTGGTCGACGGGTTAATCAAGTAGTACCGCAGCGGATTTGGCCTTAAAATTCCCCAGTCAAAGAGAAATGAATAGAAATCCGTTTATATGGAGATCGCCATTGTTTTTTAAATTATAATTCAATTTTCCGAAATCTTTTTAAAGCCGATCAAATTAACGTACTTTTAGAGTCTGCGGTGTCTGAACGGGGGTTGACGAGCGTAGCTCGTAGGGGGCAGAGCCCCCTAGTGTGAAAAAAGAAAAGATTAAAGTATCTCTTGAATAAAGCACCTAAACTTACAAAAATCGATATTAAAGCTGAAGTTAAACGAGCTTAAGCTGAACGAGTTAAACGGAAGAACTAACTGGGTTAAATAAACGAGTTAAAGCTGAAGTCAAAATAGAAATTTTAAATTTTAAATTTTAGATTTCATTAAAAATAAAATTTTGTTTTGTTTAAAGTTTGATGTACTGCGAAGAAAAGAAACTCACCCACACTGTAATATTTTGAAAGCGTAAGCAGAATATAGATTTAATTACTCCAAACTATTCATAAACTAAACATGAATTTTTTAAAACACTTATTTGTTAATATCTTAATTTTTATTGGTGAATTAAGAAAAGATAAAAGTATCTCTTGAATAAAGCACCTAAACTTGCAGACTACGTTATTAAAACTGAAAGTCGAAATAAAAAATTGACATTTTTAGAATTTAGATTTTATTAAAAAATAAAAGTTAGTTTTGTTTAAAGCTTGATATACTACAAAAAAAAAAAAAAAAAAAAAAAAAAAAAAAAAAAAAACCTCGCCTTCACTGTAATGTTTTGAAAACGTTAGCAGAATATAGATTTAATTACTCCAAATATTTCAAAACCTAAACACGAATTTTCGAAAACATTTATCCGTTAACATCTTAATTTTCATAGGTGAATAAAGAAAATATAAAAGTATCTCTTGAATAAAGCATCTAAACTTAGAGAATACGATATTAAATATGAAGAGAATCTAAGTCTAATTAAAAATTTTTAATTTTTAGTTTTAGATTTTATTGAAAAATAAAATTTTATTTTGTTTAAAATTTGATATCTCTCTATTCTAAAAAAAAGTAACTCCCGCTGTCACCGCCGCCGCCGCCGCCGCCGGTTTTGAATTTTTTGTGACCGGAGGTCTTTCTTCGTTAATATTAAGAAAAATAATGCATACAAAAATATGAAAATTGGTAGTATTATACAGAAATGTTTGATAAACACGCTGATGTAGACAGTTTTCAAATCGAAGAATTATTTTAAGAGATATTTAATGCTAAAGTTGGACAAAATCGTTCCATTAAAAAAGTTTTATAGGAGCAAAAACTATACATCGGAATTTAATACTTTTTAGATCATTTTATACGTTATAATTTCCCGGTGTGCAGAAATAATTTATTTTTTTAATTTGACTCATTTTTCGAGGTTTCATTTCTATTTTAAATTCAAATTTTCAGCATTTCGAGAGATATTTTTTTACTTATTTCAGAAAATTGTACTAATTTAACCTGTTGCCAAACTGTATAAACAACGGAAACAATAATGTTTGCTTCAAATTAAAAATTTATTTACGCGTGACTATTATAAACAGAAATGAAAAACTTTCAAATTAGAATTAAATAATTACGTATAAAAAGCAGGAACTTATTGAAAATTACTTCATCTATAATTACACGTGAATTTTAACAGAGAAAGGATATTGTAAAGTAATAAATTCATTAACATGCGTTAGAAGTCTTAAATAGGAGAAATTACATCACATTTACGTCACATTACACTTATTACGTAAAATGAACAAAAAATAATATTGCAAAATAGTAGTTTAAATTTAAAAATAGCGCGAGACATTTACTTGATATTTTGAGATGAACTTTTCAACTATTTTTTTTTTTTGACAGCGCAAATAATATTTCATTTCTAATAAAAGCATTTTCACGTGAATATTAAAAAGGGAAAGAAAAGTTTGGTGAAAATTACGTCAGATTAAAAACGATATATTTAAAATGTTTTATTTAAAAGGACTTTCTTTTCGCTTTGTTAAAAAATACCGGGAGACAAAGACTCTGTTTACTTAATTCATTTTATATTAGATGATTTTGAAATGCCATTGTATCTTTTAACAGCAGCTGATTTTTCCGTAAAATTCCCCAATCAAAGAGAAATGAATAGAAACCCGTTTATAGGGCGATCGCCTTTGTTTTTTTAATTATAATTCAATCTTCCAAAAAAATTCAATTAAAGCCGATCAAATTAGCGTGCTTTTAGAGACTGCAGTGTCTGAACGGGGGGTTGGCGAGCGTAGCTCGTAGGGGGCCGAGCCCCCTAGTACTAAAAAAAAAAAAAAAAAAAAAATCTTGACAGCACTGCAATATTTTGAAAACGTGAGCAGAATATAAGTTTAATTACTTTAAACATTTCAAATACTCAATATGAATTTTTGAAAATATTTATTTGTTAATATCTTCATTTTTATAGGTGAATAAAGAAAATATAAAAGTATCTCTTGAATAAAACACCTAAACTTGCAGAATGCGATATTAAAGATGAAGTTAAACAAAGTTGATTTTTTTTTAAAGTTTTAGATTTTATAATATAAGATAGTTTTGTATAAAAGATAGTTTTGTTTAAAGTTTGATATACTATGAAAAACAAACTCGCCCCCACTGTAATATTCTGAAAACGTTAGCAGAATATAGGTTTAATTACTCCAAAAACTCAATATGAATTTTTGAAAATATTTATTTTTTTATATCTTCATTTTTATAGGTGAATAAAGAAAAGATAAAAGTATCTCTTGAATAAAGCACCTAAACTTGCATAATACGATATTAAAACTGATGTTAAACAAAGTCGAATTAAAACTTTTAACCCCTTGAAGGGCGGTGATGCTGTCACGGCATCACATAATTTTTATCCCTAATTGCCACATTGGCACCGTAATTTTATAATGAAAATTTCACCCTTTTTAAGTACGCGAAAATATACTTTTACTTGTTTACAAATAAATTCTCTTATAAATACTGGTGTCTGTAAATTATATCAACATTTTACGAATACAAGTACCTTGTCCCTGAAAGGGTTAAACAAAATCGAATTCAAATTTTTACATTTTAGTTTTTAGATTTCATTAAAAATAAAATTTTGCTTTGTTTAAAGCTTGATATACCGCGAGAAAACAAATTCGCTCGCACTGTAATATTTTGAAAACGCGAGCAGAATGCATATTTAATTAGTCCATACATTTCAAAAACTAAACATGAATTTTTGAAAACATTTATTTGTTAATATCTTAATTTTTATAGATGAATGATGAAAAAAATTAAAAGTACGTCTTGAATAAAATGTCTAAAACTTGCAGAATGTGGTATTAAAGCTGAAGTTAAAACGATAAAATTATCTCCAGAAATTTCTCATTCCCATTTCATTACTTTAAATGTTCAATTCTGACTGGAATATGTCATCAAATTTTACTGGTATGGATTTTGAAAATTATTTGATGAAACATTGGTTCTTTTCCAGTTCTAAAACAAAATGGAAAACCTTTTCAGAACGAAACTACAGCGGAAATCGTATATGTACAAAACTTATGCTAATCTTCGAACTACAATAACATGCAAGAATTATCTCTTAAATATATTGAAAAGGAATCAAGGAATTTGATGCAATCAAGGAATTTGAATCGAACGTTTCCATTAGTTTAACGATAGTTTTCATATATCGCATGATGCGAGTACGGTCTGTTATTCAGGGTTTGTACCCCTCAGGAGACTAATTCCAGATTTTTCGTAATTATCTTATTTAAAGAAAATAATTTCGTGTTTAAGGATAGCGACCATTACTTTGCACGATTTCTGGTAATCGAATCTCGAAACTCCTCTGAATTTTTTGAGGCGTACAAATCCTGTTGACATTAATCCTATTTAGAAAGTTTTATTGGCCGTTACTTTCTAAAATCGATATATTAACAATAAAAGTGACAGTTAAAAACTAATGTAAACTTCCCGAAAATTTAAGATGCCATCATATACAGTTTTCCAAATGTAAAAAAATCAGATTCATTAAAGACTTCTTGAATATATTTCCTTTAGAAAGTTGAAGTATGAAAAAAAAAAAATTACAGCATGTATTTTGAATTCCCAATGAATGTGTCTTAAAAATCCTCTTTTCATTAAAAGTGCTAATTAAAACATTTTTTTAATCATAGTTCTAATAAGTGTTTGTACGGTTTGCATGTAATAGAAATGGATAAACAACAACAACAAAAAAAAAGTAAAATGTGTCCTCATTTAAATGTTTATATGAAAGGGAATATAAAACGATCCTTATTGTAAAATTTTAAAAGCATAAATAAAATGTAGATTTCACGTGGTGAAATAGAAATATTTTTAAAACTTTATTAAAATATTTTTTCGTAGTTAATGAATGATAGAAAACCTGTTGATAACGAATCCTATTTAAAAAGTTTTATTAGCTTTTACTTTATAAAATAAATATTATTTACTATAAAAAATTCTATTGAAAACTAACGTAAACTTACCCCCAAAACTTTAAAACGCCATCACATTCAGTTATCGAAAGATAAAAAAAATTGAGATTCATTAACGACGTCTTGAATATATTTCTTTTAGAAAGTTGAAGTATGAAAAAAATTACAGCATGAATTTTGAAATCCCAAATGAATGTGTCTTAAAATGTTACTTTCATTAAAAGTGGTGAAGTAAACATTTTTTGATTATATTTCTAATAAATTTTAGTACGTTTCCCATGTAATAGTAAAAAAAGAAACCCCTTAAAAATAAAACATCTTTTCGTTCAAATGTTTATGTACTAGAGAAAAAAAAAACCCGGTTCTTATTGAAAAAATTTAAAAGCATGAGTAAAAAGTAGTTTTCACATGATGGAATCGAAATATTTTAAAAACTTTGCAAAATATCTTTTTCGTTTGTGTTTCAAGAATGATAGGAAATATGTCTCGAATTCGACGATGAATACCAATTTTGCAAAAATTTCTTTTCAACTTTATTTATATAAGACTTACTGACTTCAGTGACTTACAGCATTCAATTTGCACATTCATTGGTATCAGATAAAATATTTTCTTCCAAAAATTAAAGCATGTATTGGAACTTCCCATTGAATGTTTTATTAATTTTTATTTCATTAACGGTGCTGATGAAAAAGTCTTTTTTTAATTAAATGTATGTCATTTTAAAAATGTTTTGTACAAAAAAAAGTTAAAGCAGAAAAATAAAATTAATTTTCTCTTAGAGTATGCTTTAGTTTCAAAGTAAGATTTTGAAAGCGTAAATATAATAATAACCAGGGTTGTCAGTTTGGCCTCCGTTTTCACTGGGAAATTTCGGAATCACGCCGGAACTTTCTAAAGAAAAAAATTTACTTTAAGTACTCACGCAATGTTTGTCATTAAATTAATCAGAAAATACTGTTGGTATTTTCTGGTATGAACTCGGAATTTATGAACAAAAATGGAGGCCAAATTGGCAATCCTGTAACAAACTCTAACTATGTGGAAAGGTAACACATGTATATATATATATAAATAGATGCATTCGTAATTATATAAACACGCAGTACCTATAGTCGTTGTCTGGTCCGCTCGTCTGTCATGTAACAACGCAAAAATTACCCAAGCGAATGATTTGAAATTTAAGATATGTATTCGTTGCAGAATTTTGTCGAGAAAGCTTAAATTTTATAAAAATCGAATAAAAACTTAAAAAGATATTAATAAAAGTTTTCTTCATTCTATTAAATCCTATCATACGTAATTAATTCAATGATATACCATGATAGGTATAGGTTGCCATGGTGATTACGTCCTATTTAAGATAGAGTCCTATTATTTCCGTATTACTTAATTTAATATATATATATATATATATATATATATATAATGGTAATAAATTTTGTATTCATGCATTTTTGCATAAGAGTGCAGCAGCTATTGCACGAAGATCTGAATATTTATAAAACTAGTTATAGACTAACGCACCACATTTGCCATGTTTGACGTACAATTTCCAATCTGTTTTAATCTTTTTTTAGTTTATCTTCAGTGATTGGAAAATGAATAAGCTAAATGTATGTCAGGAATTCCCAACGTACCTTCGGGAATGTTTTAATTACCATTTTAACCTTTTCAGATGTAAAGTACTTTTGTTACTAAAATGTTGAAATGATTGAATTATATCAGAACTTATAAAAAAATTACATATCAATGCGCAAAAAAGCTTTGCTTGACGTACAAAATAAAATGAAATTTTTTTCCGAAATTACAGTGTTATTATGGCATTTGAGGATTAAATTTAAGTGGAATATTGAGTATACTACCACCCTTCAACATTTTAATTCATGCAAAAAGAATTACAATGTTTGTAATAGAAATATAGATATATATATAGATAGTAGAATATCTTATACTTAAGATTATTCCGCTAGGTGGCAGCATTAGACGACAGTCCCTAATTTTAGCGTCTGTCAAATGGATTTCTCCCGTCATTCCATTCGGTTAGTTTTTCGGCAGAGTTCTACGAGACGCGCGATGATGAGTGTGTGAAATGTACTGGTTTATGCGTTAAGATTTCCTGGCAGTTTTATTCATGAGAGGCGGAGGGAAGAAGGTGGGGTGATGAAGATGTATGCATGAAAATGTATTTCCGAGAAGATTTCTTCTGTCGTTCCTAATTATGTAACTATGTACAACCCTCCTGTAAATAGAAGTGTGTCTTGTAGTACAGAATTTTATTAATCATTCTTTCTACTAAAGTATACAGTGGCGTGTCCTTTTGAAGTGATGAGTCCATTATTAAATATTGTGGCACCTACTTATGGAAAGAAGTAGGTGCTTCTTTCCATAGCTATAATAGTAGCTATGGTAGCTATAATAGTCTAGTAGTTAATTTTGTTTAAAAATTTGATAGATATTTATCAATGATTTAATAGGTCAACCAAAGTACTATATAGGTTTTATTTTCAACAACTGCTTAAAAAGGTACTTGCGGTTCTCTAAAATTTTGAAATTTATCATGAAGGAAGGTCTGACAGAAGACAAAAGATGTAACCAAAAAAAAAAAAAAAAAATTGAAAATCATTAATTTATAATTCTTGTCGATTTATTACATGATTTTGCGTAATAGAGAATTTCAAAGCGAGAATGAGGATTCCTTTTTTTCTTTATAAGGTACGGAACCCTAAACAATATAATTTGAAATTCCAAACAAAATATTTAAATTTCTGCAACATTCAAAGTTGTCATATGCTAAAATAATTGGATTGTTTGTAATAGTCTATACGGTAATTTACTTTAAAAAATTCCATAGATATTTATTAATGATTCAACCCTCTTGCTGCGTAATTGTTTTTTCAAAATAGCTTCAAAAATTACGTATTTAACTCCTTCGCGACGAGCGTCTTTTAAGAATTTTTATTCTTTTGTCACCGGTTTTTCAAAACAAAAATTATTCGTCTGATTTAATCTGGAAAATGCTTCGATTAGATAAGGTAAAATTTACAATAAAAAATAACTGGTGGGAATTATCAAGGAGGGTTAATTAGACGGAAAAAATGCATCCCCGATGAAATCTCGGGTTGCGCAAATTTTGCGACTTTTACGTTGACCGAGAAACTCTCGGGTTGCGCAGCGAGAGGGTTAATAGGTCAACCAAAGATCCCTATAGGTTTTATTTTCAATAGCTGTTTAATAAAGTACTTGCGGTGGACGTAGAACTTCGAATTTTGGCAAGAAGGAAGGTCTGATAGAACATGTAATAAAAAACATATGAAAATCTCTAATTTATAATTCCATGTCGATTTATTACATGATTTTCCGTAATCGGGATTTTTAAAGCGAGACTAAAGATTCCCTTTTCTCCTGATAATGTACGGAACGCTAAAAAAACTAATTTGAAATTCCTAAAAAAAAAATATCCTTCTACAACATTCAAAATTGTAATATGCTAAACAAATCAGATTCATTAGCAACTTCTTCCACACATTTCATTTAAACTGAAAAAATTGCAGCATGCATTTTGCATTCCCAATGAATGTTTCAAAATCTTACACTCATTAAAATAGCTGGCGGATTCACTTTTTTTTTTTTTGTTTTTTTTTTTTTTAATCACGTTTCTACAAAAAAAGTTTTATACGGTTGGCAAGAAATACAAATTAATGTGATTTCAAAAACTTAAGGTTTAATAGTTTTATCTTTTTATTACATAGCATCTCAATATAAAAATATCCAAGCATGCTACGTTTTTTACCGTTAGTTAGTTTTTAAAGATTAGATTTAAAAATCAAATTTGGATTTTTTTTTTAATTAAAAAAGCTCAAAATTTGTTTAATGCTAAATTTGTGAAGTGTAAACTATAGGAAATCATCTTGATAAAAATATCCAAATATGCTACTTTTTTACAGTCAGTTAGTTTTTAAAAATTAGATTTGAAAGTCAGATATGGATTTATTTAAAAAATATATTACAATTCATCAGACATACAAGTAAAATTACATAAATACATTTAATACAATTATAAAGCAAACGTTTCGAGCTAAATTTTAGCCCCTCATCAGTGCAACAAAACATTCAAATGACAGAAAACTATATATCATGTTTACAGTTAAAAATTATTAACAGTTAAAATTAAATAAACTACTTTATAATAAAATACTTGTATGTCTGATGAATTGTAATATATTTTTTATTTTTAACTCGTATATCAGACGTTAAACAATGATTATTAATTTTAATGGATTTATTTATTTATTTATTTATTGTAATAAAATGATCTCAAAATTTGTGTAATGCGAAATTTGTGAAGTGATTACAGAAAACCATCTTGATAAAAATCTTAGTTGAAAAAAAATCTTAAGC
This sequence comes from Maratus speciosus, assembly GCA_963932465.1. Taxonomy (NCBI): domain Eukaryota; kingdom Metazoa; phylum Arthropoda; class Arachnida; order Araneae; family Salticidae; genus Maratus; species Maratus speciosus. Next base: position 448,061,457 of record OZ010797.1, read on the forward strand.
GTGTAAAATACGTGGACTGCGAGCAGTATGTGTTCAGCCAAATAGTAGTATGCGGCCCGTAAAAGTATTGGCATTCTACATGTATGTTCTCCGAATACATAACCGTTAAATACACACGCTTGTACGATTTTATGCATTGTACGCTTTCACTGGTATCCACGGTTTGCATTATAAACTGTAGAAAGTACACGTGTATAAGAAAAAGTTAATTTTACGTTTCTGTGTAACGTACCAATAAACGTAAAGTTTGAAAGTAACCAAGTAGAATGCATTAAAAACCGGCGCGGCGTTTGCAATAAAAGAAAGTAAAACTCTTTTTTTTTTTGCTTACTACATAGGTGGGTCGATTTTTTATAATGGAAGATTTAGCGTCGTCGGCATATTTTTCGTGTTTTATTTACCTTTAAAGATTTAAAAATGCCTCTAAAAATTAAAATTTAGCAGTTTATTTAAATTTTTGAAACAAAAAATCTGAAAACTAACAATTTTAGTATAGTTTTTAAGCGTAGAAGTGATAAATTGTCAATCAGATGACGTGTCGCCGTACGGAAAAGTGATTTTCATACAGCTGTATTAAATATGACCACAGTGTTTACATTTTCAAAATCCTAAAATATTATTTCTATCAACTCTTTTAAACCAACTTTCATGTTCTTTACAATTGTATAACACTCCTTTTTTTTAAAATGAACGATTTCAACACGTCGCCAAATTTTCTGTCAATAGGATGACACTTGATTCCGATTCCTACATTAAACAAAATATGGCGCCATCAGCACTATCGCGTTCAACTTACCACCAATCCTTATTATTTTTTCCCGTTATATGTGAAAATAATTTCAAACTTTTGTTTATTTTACTTCAAAGTGAAATAAAGTAAATTATATCGTATTCGTTCAACCTACTACTGTCAATAGGATGACGGCTTTAAAATATTTACGGTGTGATTTGGTAAGTAATTTAACTATTTAGTTGTTTAAGCCTGCTGACTTCTAAGAATATTTCGTTTTAAAATCTTCCTCCATACGCTACTCGGAACGTAAAGGCTCTTTGTTTACAATTTGTCAATCGGACGACGCTCAACGGGATGACGCGATGTCCGCTGATGCAGTGTCACCCGAATGACTGTCTGTCATTCGATTGACAGAAAATACAATTCGGAGTTCGCTATTTATCTGCTTCTTCTTCTTCTTTTTTTTTTTTTTTGGTATAGTAGAACACTCTTTTTTCATGTTTTTTTTTTCTTCTCAATATTGTGATATTAATCAGTCGTCTGCGTACTAACTGTAAACAACTGATCATAGATTTTTAGAATAGAAATTGGCGCCTTTATTGCCTTTACTTGAAGTTTGTTGATACTGGTGTGAAATTTTTTGTTGCTGCTTAGAATCGTTAATCCGGGTATAAAACCATATTAAAATGGAAAATGTTCAAGAAGAAAAAAATATTCAGATTCTCAATTCTATAGAAGTGTCTATACAAGTATGTGTGCCTAGTTCATTTAAAGTATAAAAAAGAAGAAAAATCGTAAAAGAGTTTCTGAAGTAAAGAGTAAGTCAACTGAGTATAAAAGTACAGGGAGAAGGCAAATACAAGAAATAGGAAATATTTAGCATAATTAAATGAAGCACAGAGAGAAGAATGAAATAGGAAGGAAAGTGAAGTTTCCCAAAGAAAAAAAGATTTAAATTTAATTAAAGTAATTACTGATCTAACACCAAAAGAGCAAAGAAGTAAGAGAAAGTACTGGAAGAAAGCATCAGAAAAAGGCATAAAAAGAAAGGAACAATTGGAAAATGTAGCCAGTAGTCAAATGAATTCTGAACCAGAAGAACATGTTGCACTTTCACATACGCCTCTTATTTCTCAAAGGTTGCGTGGACAGAAAGTTCGAACACCAAACCTTGATCGGATGATAAGGCTAATGTCAGACGAACGACTATTTGCATGCTTTTTGTTTCTACAAGAAAAGGAAACACATGCTAGCGAAGGTGCAGGGAGGCTGTAAGAAGGAAAATAGACTTTCGTCTGACATTAGCCGAAGGGAGATAAAAAAGAGAAATAGATCAATTGCAATATTGCAACGCAAGGTGTAAACGCTACAAAAATATCTGCAGCACATCTAGTAAGAATTCAGCAGCTTTACCTTATAAAAAAATTCAAAATTCTGACTCGGGGACACGCTGTACCGAAAACAGTTCGCAAACAGCCTTTATATGGATTAAGTTGGCATTCTCAATTAAAATCCAATGCTGAAATCCTGCCTGCACGCTCTTGTGTGAGGCAAATTTTTGATAAATGCATTAGTGGAAGTACATTAACAAAATATAAAGTGCAACCCCTTGCACAAGATATCCTGAACCAAAACAAAATAAGAAGTTTTCCCGAGATTTAAATGTTGCCCAGTATGAAAGTATATTTGCAAATTCTTCAATGGGATGACACTAGCATCAATGGAGTGACACCGTAATAATTGCTAAAATTATAAATTAAACTATACAATATTAAAAAAATTGTGTTAAAAACTAATCAATACGTACTGTTTAAGGAGATGGATATATTTAAAGCTTTCTCTTCAGTATGTTTTTTTTCTTTAATTGAAACTTTTATATGTGAAATCACAAAATATTTCTTTTTTGCATGATTTTGTCACCTTTTTTTATGAAAAAATATATTCATGTAGATTGTTTTAAGACTTTTTTATTAATAAACTATTAAGCCCCTTTTATATATTTAAAAAAATGTATCATTTTTCATCTAATACTTTTGTAGACAACTGTTTTAAAAACGTCACCCATTGACATTCTTTCCTGTTTTTCTCTCAAAATGCTCTAAATAGACAAACTTATTTAGAAAATGTAGCTCAAATATTCATACTACATAATTTGTCATCATAGGTGATACTAAAAATAATTTTGAATATGCTCTAAGTTAAATTTTAATTTTTGAAATTTTCAATATCCGTTTTGGCCCATTATAAAAAATCCACACAGGTAATCTCTGTTGAATTTTTTTAATTATTTTCTTAAATTCAACACCATATTTTCTTATTAAAAATATGATATGAACTATGTTATCATCACCGATCGAATGCTTTTTATTAGCTTTTAAACTTTCAACGGGCGTGCTGGCGCAAATTTACAACAAATGTGATTTTTCAGAAATTTTGCCCTCACAAAATTAAAATTAAATTTTCACTTAAGATATAATAAGGCGTTGAAAACCATAGCGTGATTTTGAGATGAATAATTTTCCTAATTTGTACAATTTTCTTTTAGGTTAGTTTTGCCAGTGCTAAAGAAGTCGAAGCTTCTTCGGCAAGCATTTATGTATTTAAACACATGCATCGACTTGTTTGATTGACACCAAATGCCTTCTGATCAGCCGCCGTCCATATAAGGACTGGATAGACATTAAAAAAATAGACATCCAATCGAAGATTCCATCTGGGAACTCCACAAAGATGTGTGCAACAAAGTTACCAGCTCCTCTCCTTACGCTCGTTAGCGGTTAGCGGATCGGAGCCTTACCCCTCGGCCACGGAGGACGCCTTCAGCAAGAATATATTGATTATGTTGATAGCGCCAGGAAAGATCAAGCAACGTGATCTATTCTATCAAGGAGAACTTGATATCCAAATTACGCTTGATCATCTTTTTAAACTGGCTCTATCACTTAAATAAGTTCAAAATTAATAAAATTCTTTATACAGACAATAAATGGTATGACATACGCTGTTTTGACACTTGAAAATCAATTTTTAAAAATTGTGGGATAGTTCACACTGGTTCTCATCGCCTGATATATATAATTGCACTACTAACTAGCCTCTTATTAATGTCATGAGAAAACTTCCATTTCCAAAAGCATAACTGTTGTGTTTAATCGACCAAAATAAGGTAGAACAGAGGGAGGAAGGGCACATAGAGGAAAAAGAGCATGGCGTAGGAGAAAGGGCATGGAGGGGAAGAAAAAGTACATAGGTGATATAAAAAAGACATTGAAGAAAAGGCCCATTGATGAAACTAAAAAGGCATTAGAAATCAAAATAAGTTTGGTAAACAAAGACATCTCACCAATATTACAAACGTACTTACAATATTGCTTAAATGTATTTACCTAACAAATGATTCTAAAAGAAAAGTAAAATTTGATAAGTAAAATTAGGTATCTCAAACTGATGCAGGACCACTATTTAAATATTTTTATTTACTTCGAGTATAATTATAATTTAAAAATAAGATAATAAAAAACGTGCTTATAAAAAAGAAGGAAACCCATCCCCCAGTAAAATCAGCTTACCGAAGCCGATGCAAGATTTTACTTTGAAGTATTTTGGTTAATTCGAAAGTACACGATCCGGTTCTGGTCGGGTTGACACTATAGTTTTTTATTACGGGTCGTGTTAGCGCTAATTTATTTTCTTTCGGGTCTCTTTTACTTTAATTGTTCTGATCGTGGTTTCTCTCTTTCGGGCCGGGTTCGAGTTAACCCGATTTTTCAAAACATATCCCTGAATATATTTCAGATGAAAAACTAAACATTTAATTATTAATGAAAATATCCACAGTCACAAAAAATGCTGCACGCGAGTAAAAAAATTAAAATTCTTGCTAAAAGGTTAAAATTTTCTAATGTGAATTGGGAATACAGAACGTCAGTAAGTTTAGGGTTTCTCTTTTAGTTTTCAGCGTTTATTAGCATTTTATCATAGACCAGGAGCCTGCAGCACAGACAACCACCTCATCGAGTTGGAGGCTGAAATTCCAGAATTAGCTAAAACTCGATTCCCATATTAAAACGCAATTGGTCTGCCAAGTCATATCTTGGTGGAAAACACCTAAAAACCCGATTTTACCGGTTGACTCGTAGGTTTACCATTGTGTTTTCCGACTCCCACTCCGCCATGTTTTCATACTTTTGGGTGCAGGAAAACGCAATGGTAGACCTGTGTGGTAAAAGTGTTAGGTGAAGACGAAAGAGCAGCCGTAAAATGTTACAACTCTGATTTTCTGGTCATAATGGGGGAAAAAATGGCCATTTTTTTTTTTTTAAATTATGGCAATTTTTTTTAATTCTGACCAAAAAATCAGAGTTCTAATTTTCTACGGCTACTCTTTCATCTTCACATAACACTTCATTTTTAATGGCTGTTACATAATAATGGAATCCATCAGTCCATCAGAAGAAAATAACTCCGTATAAACGGAAACTCGGATAATCGGGACTCTACTGTATTGCATAAACAGTAAATCACACACAGAATATAGATTACTAACCTTTTACACGATATAAAAAACACAGAATTTAGGAAATGCCAATGAGTTGCGAATCGAAAGTGGGCAAAGAAGTTTGAAAGGTAGAAAAACCATCGTGTTATAACAGTATATAACTTGGATAATAAAACTTACATTTGTTCTACACTATGACGCAAAAGTTTAGACAATGACGTCATTCAGCTTTAAAATGTAGAATTATGACGTCAGAATTACAAAAACCTGTAAATATATTCAAAAATTGATTTAAATTGCTATGTACAAAAGACAGTCGTTTTATTTGCTATAATACTCATTTTTTTCATAAAAATTCAAATGTGCTTGTCGCAAAAGTTTAGACACTATTCTAAATTTCTTTGAATATTCGCTGGCATATGCAAATTTAGAATCGATGATGTCACAAATTTGGAGTACTTAAGTTCTGCAAACGATTGCGCTTCATAGTCGACATGCCGAGAGCTAAAGAAATTCAAGTGAATGAGGTTTCAAGGATTTGGCAGTTGAAAGGTGAAGGGAAGAGCGTTTCTGAAATTTCTGCTATTATTAATAGGTCAAAAAAATCTATTTATCGAGTTTTATCGAGTGGTTCCAAATATAAAGCAAAATGTCGGTCTGGGAGGCCACGTGTGACAAATGTACGAGAGGATCGCCTGATACAAAGACTAGCGAGTACTCAACAAATGAGCGTACGTGGAGTTCAAAGCTCATCGGGACTCTCTGTATCAAAGGATACGATTCGTAGACGAATTTTGGAAAAAGGAACAATCGTTTATAGCAAAATGCAGAAGAAACCAGCTCTGAAACCACATCATAAGTTACAAAGACTTATGTGGGCTCGAAAGCATATGTCATATGGAGAGAAATGGCAGTCAGTCATATTTAGCGATGTAAAAAAGTGGAATCTGGATGGTCCAGATGGTTGTTTATCGTATTGGCATGACTTGCGGAAGGAACCTCGACGTTTTTTTAGTCGCAGACAAGGAGGGGTCTCGGTGATGGTTTGGGCAGCCTTTTGCTATAATGGACAAGTATCTCTGACCTTCACCAGTGGTCGTCAAACTTCACAGCATTATACACAGACATTAGAAGAAAACCTACTGCCATTTGCTGAGCTTCTAGGGGGTCCTCAGTGGGAATTTCAGCAAGACAATGCTTCAATTCACACTGCAAAACATTCAAAATCTTGGTTTAATTCCCATAATATAAGAGTTCTCGACTGGCCAGCATGTAGCCCAGATCTTAACCCTATAGAAAACCTTTGGAGCATCATGTGTCGCAAAGTTTATAGCAACGCTAGACAATACTCTTCTGAAAAGGAACTTAAGACATCTATTGAGAATGCATGGTACGATATCGATCCACAAACTATGCAAGATTTAGTTTCTTCCATGCAATCTCGTGTATATGACGTAATACATAAGCATGGATGCGCAACCAGGTTTTAAAAATTGTTTATTTCGATTTTATTTAATTTGTGTCTAAACTTTTGAGACAGCAGTTTATTTTTGTTACCATTTAATTTATTGCAATATGCACAATTCCACTTTTCTTTGTTATAAATATTGTTTATATGTACAGCACATTAATTTCAAGCAGTGATTTGAAAATTGAATAAATATTTTTCAAAGTATGTAAGAATTTCTTCATTGTCTAAACTTTTGCGTCATAGTGTACTAAGACTTGTTACTACTTGTTACTTGTTATCTACTTGTTACTCTCACTAAGAGATTTGTACTAAAGATGACTGTTTCAGCCCGAACCCGAGCACCAGCCAGTTCCCGAAACAGTCTCGGGCTTGATTTCTACACCAATTTTCGTGCACGGGCTACTGCCACGAATACTGGTATTGGACCTTATATCGAATACTAGTATCAGCTCCGGCTTGTACAAGGGCAAAGTGAAAATTATATTTATTTACAAAATGACAAAGAAACTCGCTAATTGAGAAACAAGAACGTAATTTAAGTTTTTTAATATATTTTACAATATTATTAAAATCAGTTTGAATTCTTATTGTTGGAAAAGAAATATCGTATATGTTTCTGAAGCCTTTGCGTTGTAATTATTAGTAATGATGAAGCCGTGTGATATCTCTTGTCTATACTAGCTTTCTGCTTCAAGTCCTTTCAAAGAATGGCTGGAAACTACACTTATGACTTCCTATCATGTCTAACAATTATAGTATAAAAGAATAATAATTGAGACTATTGAAGATCTCTAACAGTGGTTCGGTATAAGTAACATATTTGATATATTAAATAGATTTCATGTGCATGAAAATAACAAAACGTTATCAAAAGAGAGTATTTGGGACTTATTTTAATTTAAGGGGTCTCAGGACTCTTAAAGCTTCAAAAATTTCGAAATCTTAATTTTTTGAGATGTTAAACTTCTATCTTTTCTGAACATTTTGACATAATTGTTTTCTTGAAATTCCCATTAGACCAGAAGATACGGCTTTTAGAATTATACTCGCTCAGTAGCTGAAGCAGCGTTTCCAAAACTTTGAAGACATTTTTCTCCAAATGATGTTTTTGGGGATAACGCGCTGGATATCTCAAAACCGTCTGAATATTTTTTCATGAAATTTTCAAAAAATATTTTCCATGTTAGTCTGTGTAAACTGAACCTAAAATTTCCTTTTTATTGTTAAATATATATATATTTTTTAGGTGATTATACTGTTAAAATTTTAAAAATTTTGCAATAGCTAAATTCAACTTTGTATTAAAAATACAAAAATGCTTTAAATACAAATTTTTTTAGGTTCAGGGTAATTATTAGAATCTGAAGTATAAATAGAAATCAAAATTTTCATTCTAGAATCAATATTTATTTTGTAATCCTGCGCGTAAGGTGTTATACCAATTTTCTGCTCGTCAAATGTCTAATAATTTGGAGCCTCACCCCTATAAATACTACTTCTGCATCTTGAAATTTTTTAAATACGTAGAATGAAATAACATACTTATATCTTTCATCACAATAAAAATTGTGTTTTAAAATCATATACATTTTAAGATATTGAATGTTGAAAATAGTCTTTTTTTAATTTTTTCCGAATTTAACAGTTCTGCGGCCCTTTAAGAATAGATTTATTTATACGAGAGAAAATTAATCTGGAAACAATTTTTAAAGGTTAGTAGCAATTTTCTGCTATGTACTTTCGGTATCGGGCTCCGAAAGAGGAACCCGAACTCATCTGAAGTAGTTCTTAATCACATTTTTTGAAACTGTTTATGCATTTAATACTATTTCTTTTAGCTTTTCCAAAGAAATATATCTCTATAATTTATTTTCTGGTAGAATTGTTGTTTGACAGAAAAACACAAAATTTTGTTATAGAAAAAAAAATCTTAGAAGTAATCCCTCCTCCCTTCTTTTTGGCTGTAAGAGTTGGTCCTATCAAAAACTTGTCAATATAAATGTTGTAGATAATAGTAGGAAAGATTATAATAAATTTAAGTGGATTTGATATCTTGTCAATTGACGAAGTATTGGACTGTTAGGTAACTTTCAATACAAAAAGCTACCTATTGCAGCCGTTCGGAGGAAAGCGATTTCAAAAAATTCTGGTATATTTTCATCGATCATGACCCCCAGACCCCGAAACCACCCTCCGTTCAAAATTGACTATATATATATGTATATCTGACATTTGTCACACTGTAACTCTCGTATTTATGAACCGATTTGGATCTAATTCGGTGTGCACATAGTACATACCAATGTCTCGACCGAGTTCGTTGGCCAGTTTCATCCGCCATTTTGTTTCAAAATGGCGGCCATTTAAAATGTTTAAAAAAATTTAAATTTGAAATGTGGTACTAAAAAATCCAAAATGGAAAAATATTCTTTTCTTATGTATTTGACCTTTATACAAAGATTCCGGAGCAGTTTTTGTTTTGTCTATATCTTAAAAAATGGCTGAGTTATAGCATTTTGAATTTCTAGCGTACCTGATATTTTGAAACGTCCTGAATTTTGTCACGCGATAAAAGGCGTATTTATGAAGCGATTTGGATGTAACTTCGTTTATACATAGTACATACCAATGTCTCGACCGAGTTCGTTGGCCAGCTTCATCCGCCATCTTGTTTTAAAAGGGTTGCCATTTAAAAAAATAGTAAATTTAAAATTTAAATGAGGTATTAAAAAAATGGAAAATGAAAAAGTTTTTTTTTAAGTGTTGGGCCTTGATACAAAGATTCCGGAGCAGTTTTTGTTTCTGAAAATTTGTTCTTTTGTTTATATTTTAAAAAATGGTTGAATTATAGCACTTTGAATTTCTAGCATGGCTAACATTTTGAAACGATCTTGTAATTGTCACGCGATAACACACGTATTAGCCTATTTCGATGTAAGAAAGCATGTGGATAGTATACATCAATATCTCGACCAAGTTCGCTGGCCAGCTTCATCAGCCATCTTGTTTCAAAATGGCGGCCATTAAATTAAAATAAAATTATATTTAAAATGAGGTACAAAAAAAATTAGAAATTGAAAAAGGTTCCTTTCTTAAGTATTTGACCTTGATATAAGGATTCAGAAGCATTCTTTGTTTGTCTTTATCTTAAAAAATGGCTCAAATATAGCAATTTCAATATGTAATGTGGGTGACATTTTGAAAAATCTGATTTTTAGCCTGCGACAGCACTCGTATATCTCAATCGATTCCGATGTGAGTGAGCATGTGCACAGCAATTACTAAGGTCTCGACCAAGTTCACTGGTTAGCCTCAACCACCATGTTGTCTTAAAATGGCAGGCACTTTAAGAAATCGCCGAATTTGGCAGCCAAATATAAGTTACTTTAAATAAAAGCAGCTATGATAAAGCTGACTAATTTCGCGAAATTCTCATTCATAATGATTTAGTATTGATAAAATTTAGTAACGAATCTCCTATATTCGGTTTCCACTAAATTGAGCTTCGTGTGTTTGAATAATATAAGTTGGCTTTTTTAAAATAAGGAATATGAAAGCTACCTCTTCCTCCGGCACTGGCCGGAAGGACTTTTTTTCTTCTTAAAACCCCTTTTTTCGTACCTTGAGGTAATTTTTATTAATGATATCAAAATTCTGTCATACTTAATTTTTGGTCCTTTACCTAGATGTAATAATAAATATAAACTGATTGAATGTGTATTATAATTAAGAAGTTATGGGTTTTTTCTGTTTTCACAAAAACTCTTCCTATTTACACTCTCTTAGTCCGATTTTGCCCATTAACGAACTTTTCCGAGATTTGCTGCCCCTTGATTTTATGTATCAGTTTGGAAGAGATTTGTGCAGAATTATGTAATTTATCGTGTCCATATAAAAATGGTATCTATATCTGTACCTTGGAACAAAAAGGGTCAATGTCCAAAATTGAGAAATTTGAGCTAAATGCACGAATGAATTCTCGATGCGATATAAAGTAATTGCTTAAATGCCAAAGTCCTCTCAAGATTAGATCATTGTAAACAAAATATTTTGTCGAGGCCAATGTTACTTACTGTTAATGTAAAAATGGCCAATTTAAAATGTAAAAAAAAAAAAAAAAAAGAAAAAAAAAACAAAAAAAACTAAATCAATGTAACATTAGCTTTTAGTGAGAAAAACATTACTGAATTGAGAGGTAGAACTTTGAAAAATAAAAATACAGAAATCGTAGCAAGATTCTTAAAATTCCTAAGCTTAAATTGACTTTCCTGCCATTTGAGAAAAATGGACATTGGCTCTTTTAGGTAGCTTTCATTACAAAAAGCTACCTATTGCAGCCGTTCGGAAGTAAGCGATTTCAAAAAATTTTGGTATATTTTCATCGATCATGACCCCCAGACCCCGAAACCACCCTCCGTTCAAAATTGATATATATATATATATATCTGACCTATGTCACACTGTAACTCTCGTATTTATGAACCGATTTGGATGTAATTCGGCGTGTACATAGTACACACCAATGTCTCGACCGAGTTCGTTGGCCAGCTTCATCTGCCATTTTGTTTCAAAATGGCGGCCATTTAAAATTTTTTTAAAAATTTAAAATTTGAAATGTGGTACCAAAAAATTGAAAATGGAAAAATATTTTTTTCTTATGTATTTGACCTTTATACAAAGACTCCGGAGCAATTTTTGTTTCGTCTATATCTTAAAAAATGGCTGAGTTATAGCATTTTGAATTTCTAGCATGGCTGACATTTTGAAGTGTCCTGATTTTTGTCACGTGATAACAGATGTATTTATGAACCGATTTGGATGTAATTCGGTGTGTACATAGTACACATCAATGTCTCGACCGAGTTCGTTGGCCAGCTTCATCCGCCATCTTGTTTCAAAATGGCGGCCATTTAAAAAAATTTTTAAAAATTAAAATTTAAAATGAGATACCAAAAAATTAGAAAATGAAAAAGATTTTCTTCGTATGTGTTTGACCTTAATACAGAGATTCCGGAACAGGTTTTGTTTCGTCTATATCTAAAAAAATGGCTGAGTTATAGCATTTTGAATTTCTATTGTGGCTGACATTTTAAAACGACCTGATTTTTGTCATAACAGGCGTATTTATGAACCGATTTGGATGTAACTTGATCTGTACATAGTACATACCAATGTCTCGACCGAGTTCGTTGGCCAGCTTCATTCGCCATTTTGTTTCAAAAGGGTTGCCATTTTAAAAAAAGTAATTTAAAATTTAAAATAAAGTATTAAAAAATTGGAAGATGAAAAAAAAAAAAAAAATTTGTGTGTTTGGCCTTGATACAAAGATTCTGGAGCAGTTTTTCTTTCTGAAAAATTGTTCTTTTGTTTATATCTTAAAAAATATTGAATTATAGCACTTTAAATTTCTAGCATGGCTAACACTTTGAAACGATCTTGTATTTGTCACGCGATAACACACGTATTCGCCTATTTCGATGGAAGAAGGCATGTGGATAGTATACATCAATATCTCAACCAAGTTCGCTGGCCAGCTTCATCAGCCATCTTGTTTCAAAATGGCGGCCGGCCATTAAATTAAAAAAAATTATATTTAAAGTGAGGTGCAAAAAAAAAAAAAAAAAAAAAAAAATATAGAAATTGAAAAAGGTTTCTTTCATAAGTATTTGACCTTGATATAAGCATTCACGAGCATTTTTTGTTTGTCTTTATCTTAAAAAATGGCTCAGATATAGCAGTTTCAATTTCTAATGTGGGTGACATTTTGAAAAACTTATTTTTTGCTTGCGACAGCACTCGTATATATCAACCGATTCCGATGTGAGTGAGCATGTGCACAGCCATTACTAAGGTCTCGACCAAGTTCACTGATTAGCCTCATCCACCATGTTGTCTTAAAATGGCAGGAACTTTAAGAAATCGCCGAATTTGGCAGCCAAATATAAGTTAGTTTAAATAAAAGCAGCTTGGATAAAGCTGACTAATTTCGCGAAATTCTCATTCATAATGATTTAGTATTGATAAAAATTAATATTGAATCTCCTATATTCGGTTTCCACTAAATTGAGCTTCGTGTGTTTGAATAATATAAGTTGGCTTTTTTAAAATAAGGAAAATGAAAGCTACCTCTTCCTCCCGGCACTGGCCGGAAGGACTTTTTGTTCCATGGTACAGATATATAGATCATAGAAGTTCTTCTTACTTCTATGATATAGATAGATACATAGATAAAGTTTTGAAATGGGGTGGTTTTGGGTTCAAGCTGTCATAATCGGCGGAGATCTACAAAACGTTTAAAGAAATTCCAAAGTAAGGTAGAATATAATAGGTAGCATTTCTTACAAAATCTACCTAATATACTGATTGTCTGAAACAATTGACTTGTATAATTTTCTTGTGAATAAAATAAGATTTTCCATGATTTTTTTCATGAGTTGGAAGGCATGGTGTTTATGTCTTGAATGTTTTATTCAAAACGTTTCAATCTTCGCAAAAGTATAATTATACAGAATTGTCCAATCTATAATGGTTTTTAAGCAATTTAATAAGGTTATTAACAATTTTCTAATGCGTATTTTGGGACTATGGGAAGTGAGCTCGGAGTGTAACGGAACAAAACTTTTCGGGCTCAAATTTAAGTAGATGAGTTCACTCTCCGAAAGAAAGCGCCGGAAATCATCTCTAATGTGTAGCTAATTTGTCTGTTTTTTTTTTAATTCGAGAGTTATAAAAAGAAAAGTGCCCAGTTAAACTAATGGCATTGAGCTGCCTCCAAAAATAAAGAAATCGAGAAAAAAAGACCCATTTAACTAAATTATGGTGGGGATTAGTTCCCCAATTTTCCCCCTTTATACTTAACTCTTTCAGGGGCAAGGCATCTCTGCTCCAAAAATGTTCAAATAATTAATTCACAGCGAAATTTATGAACAAATTTATTTGAAAATAATTAAAAGCTTTTCTACACATATATTATGAGATCCAAATTTTACTAAAAAAGTATGGGTGTTATTTGACAGTTTGGGCATTAAAATTAAGCGTTTACAGTCTGCAAACAGCGCTCCTGAAAGGGTTAACCAATGAACTTCCAAATCTAATCAGGTAAGCGACTTATCAGAATAAACCGGTATACCAAATTCGAAAATTTGGATAATTCTACAAGAAAAACACATCTAAATTATGGGGGGGGGGCTTAGACTCCTCTTTATACTTAACCAATGCAACCCCAAAAGTAATAATGGAAGAGCCTATCAGAATGAACCTATATTTAAAATTTGAAGCAAATCGGATATTTCTGTCAAGAGTTATCGCGTTACGTACATACAAAACCTGCCGGCACATTAGCTTTCATGCCTCGATAGCCTGTGAGCTAAAGAGAGGTACATCTTGGAGGACGGATTAAGAGGTGTAGGATTAAAAAGCATTACGGCGTAAATCGTAAATAAACCTAGGAAACGTTTACATTCTTCTATAAAACAATTCCTCCAAAGAATTTATAAATAATATTGTCGGAGATTCCTCTTAGTCCGCACAACTTCGAAGAAAATCCTTATTATTTACATGCTGCCACCACCGATATGATTACGTGATATCGGTCACGCACTGAGAAGATTGTTTAAATGAAAACCAACGCTTTCAATTAACTAAATTAACAGTTTATTTACACACTATTTACACAACAACAAAAGACTATTTACACTTACAAACTCGGATATAGATGATCCGGTTCAACATTAAATTGAATACAGTAAATGCTGGCTGTGTACTGTTAAACTCCGTTAAATCACTCTCACTCTACACACGTTAAATTAGCTTTCCGGAGATCAATCTCGATCTCCCAACACATGGGCTCTAAGCCTAAGCTCTCCGAGCCTCTCTCAACCCTACGCACTCTCTCAGAGCTATCCAAGGAACGCCCGTCCACTTTGCGTGCTACGCTCAAACTGACCATCTCAGCCGAAGAGACTGCCTTCCAGCAACCCCTTGCTCCTTCTCAACGTAACCCCTCCGGAGTTTTCTACCTGGCTCCCATTTCAAGCTCTTTTCTTCGTTTGTGGAATGCTTTTGTCTTCCAATCTTCCACAGACATCTCAAAAGGTTGGGCACACCCCTCTCCAACTATCTTTTTTTCTTCTCATACCATCTATACATTTTCATATTAGATAAGGTTTTAGATAAGGAAAGACTGTTATTTTGAAATTCCAGTACACAGCCCATATAATATATAATATATTAAGACAAAAATAATATATAACACCAGTTCTAATAGCAGATATTTCTCAGAACCTGACACCCCCACCTTAGCGGAAAATATGCCATTTAGGGGCTAATTTTCCCCAAACATATAGTAACATCTCCGAAGAGTTCAATAGTCTCTTTGCAGGTTTCTTCATTATTATTATTGCATATATATATCAAGGTGTCTGAACATTCTCTACTGACATCGCTAATGAACCGTGTACTACTATTATTATTACAGAAAAACTACACATGCTAATACACTATAACACTAAATTCAAATACAATTACACATATACAAAAAAAAAAAATAATAAAACATGATGACACCCCTTTAAGGTTTGTCCCCTATTTAGTCCATGATGCCGATGGGCTAGTAATTGGCTGTTCTTCCCAGCTCTTCCTATGTAGCCTGGAAATTGCATCAGCATTCAAATGTTGAGCTCCTGGACGATGAAAAATACTCAGGTTCCAGCGTTGCAAGGCAAGAGCCCATCTAGTGAGTTTGGGGGACATTGGGGTTGTTTCAGTGAGAAATTTTAATGGATTATGATCCGTTATGATCTCAATTTGAGATCCATATGTCCACTTTTCAAACTTCCGCAACCCGAAGAGAACGCTCCAAGCCTCTTTCTCTATACTCGGCCAAGCACGCTGAGCCCCTGATAATTTATGACTGGCAAAAGCTATCGGTTTAAACTGACCCTTTTCATCTTTTTGAGTAAGACAACATCCTACTGCCAGGTCTGAAGCATCGGCGTGAAGCTGATATTCCCGGCCTACGGCAGGTGTAGCCAAACGCGTCACGTTACATAACTCATCTTTAAGGGTATTAAATGCTTCTTCTGCCCTTTCATCCCATGGTACAGTATTTTTAACCTTCCTTTTAGTTAATTCCGTTAAAGGTATAGCAATTTCTGCATAATTTGGAATATAAGATCGGTAAAATCCCATTAATCCCAAAACAGATCTAACTTCCTTCTTAGTTTTCGGTCTCTTTAAGTCCCTTATTGCTCCTATTTTCTCCCCATCAGGTGCAATCGTTCCACCCCCAATTACATGACCTAAAAACTTAGTCAGTTTCTCTCCAAATTTACATTTGTCCAGTCTAATCGTAAAATTTCTATTTTTGAGTTCTTCTATGACAGACCTAACATGCTCACAATGCTCTTCCCAGGTGTCGGAGAAAATGATGACATCATCAATATATGCTTGTGCATACCTCCGATGACCTTGAAGAACCTCATTCATATCTTTTTCGAACGTAGCAGCCGCCCCTGATAAACCAAAAGGCATAGTACGCCACTGATAAGTCCCATTATGTGTTGTAAAAGCTGTTAAATGTTTACATTCTTCAGCCATTTTAATCTGCCAATAACCTTTCAATAAATCAATCGAAGATAAATATTTAGCTGCCCCCGCAGTAGACATGATTTCCTGCGAATCTTTCATAGGAAATGTTGGACCTGCGTTACTGAATTTAAAGCTCTATAATCAATGCAAAGCCTAACAGTTGCGTCTTTTTTCGCCACGCAAACAATTGGATGACTAATTTCTTCATTTGATACTTCGATTAGATTTAATTCTAATAACTCCTGAATCTGTCTATCTACTTCCTCTTTGTAAGCAACAGGTACACTATATAAATTTGGCTTTTTCCTTGCCACATCCGGTTTCAAATCAATACGGTGCTCCCCTACTTCCGCTGGTCGCACAGGACCCATAAATACCTCTTTATTCTCCCTCAAAATGGACTTTATATCCTTGACTTGACTATCAGATAACCCTTTTATTTCGAACCTTTCTATGTCCCGTTCTACCTCTTGTTCCCGGTTTAGAATAGGAATTTCCCCCAACTTCTCCAAATTCCTCATCACCTTCAAAAACAATATTCACTATATTACACTTAGCAATAAATTTTCTTATTTTATTTTGGTGCACGTGCTTCCTACTCCCGTCAGCTAATTCAACTCTAAACGAATGCCTGTTTCGTTTTTCGACAATAGTTGCCGGCCCTTGACACCTAGAATATAAATTCTTAGTTGAATCGGGGATTAACAGTATTACTTTATCGCCTACTTCAAACGTTTATTCTTTTGCCCTTAAGTTATAATGATAGGCCATTCTGCCTTGTTGCACCTCGGACGATAATTTTGCCTGCTTTGCGGCTCTTTCTAAGCGTCCCTTAAGTTTATTCAAATACTCATGAATCGGCATAATATCTAACTGTGCCCCCTTATTTTCTCCTGCCCAGGATGACTTGAGAACTGATAAAGGACCATCCGGCGCTCTACCGTATAATAATTGAAAAGGTGTGATTCCGGTTGTAGAATTTGGGACTCGCCCATAATATGAATGGTATTTGTTCATGCCATCTTTTCCCTTCTTCCCTAATCGTATGATGTAACATACGTTTAAGCGTCTGATTAAAACGTTCCACAAGACCGTTAGACTGTGGGTACTATGGGGTCGAAAATCGTGGACTAGCTCCTAACCTTTTCTCAAATTCTTTCGTTAAGTCGGCCGTGAAATTGGTTCCATTATCACCCGCGATTATATTTGGAATTCTTGTCCTTGTAAATATTTGAAGTAATGCATCACACGCTGTTTTAGCAGTCAAACTTTTTAGAGGGATTGCTTCCGACCACCTGGTATGCTGATCAATTAAGGTTAGTATATATTGATGCCCTTGTGAACTTTTGGGATCAATAGGCCCAATTAAATCAATATTAACTACCTGAAATGGAAGTTCTGGCCGCGATACTGGAGAAATAGGGGCTCTATCATTCACCTTAACCCCTCTAGTCAATTGGCACTCTAAACATGACTCACAAAATTGTTTAGTTTCTTTCGTCATCCCCTCCCAATAAAACGAATACCTGATTCTCTGTAACGTTTTCTTGGCTGCATGATGCCCTCCATATACCGAAGTATGCGCTAATATTAGGATCTCTTCCCTTCTTATCTTGGGTACTATTAATTGCGCTATAGTTTCGCCTAACAATTTCTCTTTATGATACAATAAACCATCTACAATATAATAATCCCCTTTATCCATTTTGACTAATTCCCAAACTCTCTCTAAATTTTTACATTCCAATTGGGATTTCTTAAACATATCTGAATTGCTAACGATAACTTTATTATTTTTCTCCACTTCCGTTTTTCCTGCATTCTGACTTTGTAAATTTTCCGATCTCGCTTCTATTGCGTAAACATTACAATTATCGCTGCTCATACCTTTCTTTTCACTCAAGCTATCGATACTAATTTTCGAACTTTCTAATTCTTGGGACTCTAGCAATGGCTTCTCATGATTGACCCCTGACAACTCATTAATCACCTCGGGATGTAAAATTACCTGCTCATTAATATTATCGGTCACTGCGCAAAGTACTTCCTGATGAATTATATTAGTTTGTCCGAATTGCGGAATAGCTAACGGTAATTTAACCAACGGTGATTTAACTGCTTCACCAAATAATCCTTGTAAATAAATACTACCCGCTCCTTTTAATTTCCCTTCCGGTACCAAATCTTTATGAATAACACTAATTTCACATCCAGAATCAACCAATCCTTTTGCTTTTTGCCCATTTACACTAACTTCAATTTTCTCAAGCTTATTTAATTTCTCACCAATAACATTAGTTCTCTGTTCAGCCTATGCCGATATCCTCGCCACAATAGCTCCCTTAGGTAACTCTTTACTTCCTTTCTCGACAATCTTATTTACCCCCGCTTTCTGTTCACGCCCTTTACTAGCATTATTATTTCCCTCATTACCCACTTTATTACAAAAACGTTGGTAATGACCACTTAAACCACATTTGAAGCATCTAGGAGCTGAATCATCACTAGGTTTCTTAAAATCAGTTTTCCTACCCGAAAAATAATTAGTCTCATTACTCCCGTTTTGCCTCCAATTACCACTAAATTTACTATCCTCCCTCGGTTTCACTTTTTCACTGTTTACATACCTATCTTTACCCTTAAAACTTTTATACATAACGGCATAAGACTTATGTTTAGCGTCAAAATAATTGTCACATTCTTTAGCAATTTTAGAAGCTTCTAACCATTTACTCTGCTGAGTTAACCCAATATATGATGCGGTTTCTTCTTCTAACGTGTTTAATAACTTATCCGTAATTATTAACTGATTGGCCTTTTCATAAGAGTCCGCACCCCTAATCTTACAATAATTTTCCCATGTTGCTACTAAACGCGATACAAATAATACATGAGTTTCAGTCTGGTTTCTCCTAGCCTTCTTACAAATTTCCTAACACGCCTTCGGTGTCGGCTCATGTTCCCTTAGAACTAACTCCTTTAATTCCTCATAACTCTCAATTTGTTCCCTAGTGGTATAAATTAACAAATTGTCTGCCTTATCTCCTAACATATTTAGTAGAATTTCGGCCTGCTGGTTTTCCGGTACATTTTTAGTTTTGAATGCCCTTTCTAAACTGTTGAAAAATAAATTCCATCCCTCAGTCCCTTCTGGTACTTTGATAGACAGAGTTTTAACACTTTTGATCAGTTTTTCTATGTTACTTTCATTATTAGATTCCCTAGACCCATTAGAGTTATTTGCCGAACCTTGTATCCTTAGCCTCTCCATTTCTAATTCATGTTCCATCCTCAATTTTTCAGACATCTCTTCTCTTTCTAACTTTTCCCTTTCAACCCTTTCTTCTCTATCGCGCTCTAATTTTTCCTGTTTTTCTTCGCGGTCTAACTTTTCCTGTTTTTCTAACTTTTCGTGCTCTAATCGTTCCGCAACAATAGTGTTAGATAATTCCATAATAGCCTCCTCGTAATATTCATCGCTGTCCATTATCTTTTTCTTAAGCTGAAATCTGGTATCATCTTCCGTGAATTCAACCCCGAATTCTTCGGCTATCATCTGAATATCCACCCTTTTTAGTTTCAATAAGAAAGCCATGCCTTCACCGATTGCTATTACCACTCTACAATAATATTTAAATCTGCTAAATGAAAATTTCCTAAATTTCTACTTTAGTACAGTTACCTCCACTTATTATACTAATTAATACCTTTCAGATAATCGATATATTATATTTCTAATTTAACCCACTGTATAACTTGATTTTCCTCAACCATTTATATCACACAATTTACTTCCAATAAAACAAAAGGTAAAACAATAATTTCAATTTATTACTATGCAATACAGATTCCACTTTATACAATTAGATAATAACATACAATTTACATAATAGTACTGATACGTTGCAAATTGAATAAAAGTATTGATGTCAATAGAAACATCCACATAAAGAGAAGTTGTATAACATACACATATAAATTTCTACAATTATCCTCAATAAAATATTTCCAAATTCAATACTGGTCTTCACACTTAAAACAAATAAGATAAAAACCTTCTATTTTTTTTCCCTTTCTGTGAGCCTTTTTGTTTTGTTTTTTTTCTCTCGAAATTTACTTCTAGCCAATTAAAATTCTAAGCAAATGTTCATTACTCGTTTGTTATCAACTCTTCAAACTTAAAACAGTATTTCTTCATTTAAATATTACCTTAATAATAATTTAAATTTAAGTAAATTCAATTATTCCTTCCAACTATTATTAACACAATGCATTAATTTTGTTCACTACCATTATTAGTAAAAAAAAAGAAAATCAATATTAGTACAAGTTATTATGACCTTTTCTTAAAACAGTAGTAAATATGGCTCTTAATATCTCCTACCTATCTGAACACAATTCTTTGACTGCACAAAAATTATCTAGACAAATTTATCTTAAATTACTATCAATTATACAACAACAAATACATTTGGTTCGAGAATGTCAGCAGACAGAAATGATCAAAACACCTTACCTTATACTTTATCTGCTGGGGTACTCCGCTGCTCACACGTAGTTTCACGATGAATTCAATATTTCACACTTTAAAGTCACTTTGATGTTATTCAACACTCAGGCTGTAATACACTATAACTTGAGGAACTGTAGCGATGATAGGGCACAAACACTATTTCGGTTCGCCGTAACGACGATAGGGCATAACACTTTAGTTCGGTTCGCCGTAACGTTGATAGGGCACAACACTTTAGTTCGGTTCCTTGTAACGATGATAGGACACAACACTTTAGTTCGGTTCGCTGTAACTATGATAGGGCACGCACACTCTGTATTTCTGCTCGACGCTTGGTTTTTATCTCTCTAAAATTCCGCTTGACGATCCGGTATTTCCAAGCAAGAATTCCACTGGGTGCTCCGGCACTAACACACTGGAACACGGCTCGTTGGTCACTGGTCCAAGACGATTCTATCCCGTCGCTGCCAGCAATTTGTCGGAGTTTCCTCTTAGTCCGCACAACTTCGAAGAAAATCCTTATTATTTACATGCTGCCACCACCGATATGATTACGTGATATCGGTCACGCACTGAGAAGATTGTTTAAATGAAAACCAACGCTTTCAATTAACTAAATTAACAGTTTATTTACACACTATTTACACAACAACAAAAGACTATTTACACTTACAAACTCGGATATAGATGATCCTGTTCAACATTAAATTGAATACAGTAAATGCTGGCTGTGTACTGTTAAACTCCGTTAAATCACTCTCACTCTACACACGTTAAATTAGCTTTCCGGAGATCAATCTCGATATCCCAACACATGGGCTCTAAGCCTAAGCTCTCCGAGCCTCTCTCAACCCTACTCACTCTCTCAGAGCTATCCAAGGAACACCCGTCCACTTTGCGCGCTACGCTCAAACTGACCATCTCAGCCGAAGAGACTGCCTTCCAGCAACCCCTTGCTCCTTCTCAACGTAATCCCTCCGGAGTTTTCTACCCGGCTCCCATTTCAAGCTCTTTTCTTCGTTTGTGGAATGCTTTTGTCTTCCAATCTTCCACAGACATCTCAAAAGGTTGGGTACACCCCTCTCCAACTATCTTTTTTTCCCCTCATACCATCTATACATTTTCACCGGCTTAGATCCAGTTTTAGATAAGGAAAGACTGTTATTTTGAAATTCCAGTATACAGCCCATATAATATATAATATATTAAGACAAAAATAATAGAGAAGCCCAGTTCTAATAGCAGATATTTCTCAGAACCTGACAAATATTTTTCCGCATGCACTGATTAATTTCGAACGTATAAAAATATTGTGTGAATTACCACTACATATATATTGGTTATGATTTGGCAATTAAAAGAAAATATCTTTTAAAGATAAAAGCTCAAAAAGCATTACATATATAGAAAGTGCCAGTTAGTGAAGATGTGGTAAACCTTCCGAAAATTTGCACGATGTTAAACACCAGTGTTTCTTAGGTATAGTGGAATCTTAATCGCCTACCATAGGCAATTAGATTTCTAGATCAAAGAATTCAATTGAGTACTGGCGTGCAACAAAAATAGTTTGTTTTTATCATATACTTACTTTCCATATTTTTTCCGGTGTATATTTTTGGAATTCTTTTTTTACTTACAAAAAAAAAAAAAAAAAAAAAAAAAAAAAAAAAGAGTAATAATAATAATAATAAACTAGTATGTTGTGGCAATCACAAAACTTTCTTCTATATAAATCACGTCTATTAAATCATTTAAATAGTACAAGAAATAACGATTTAGCACCAATTCATATCAAAGTATATCTGAATTTGAAGTTGGATGAAAATTCGCGCATTAGTTCTTGAGATAGAGCTATAGCGGAAATTCTGAAAAAATGTAGCATAGCAGCGCCACCTGTTGAGCGATTTACACCAAAAGTAAACAGCACTAAACGATATCAAGGTATACCTGAATCTGAAGTTTGTTGAAAATCCAAGCATTAGTTCTTGAGATAAAGCTATTGTGGAAATCGCAAAAAATACAGCATAGAAGCGCCACCTGTTGAGCGATTTACACCAAAAATTAAACAGCACTAATTAATACATCAATTCATGTCAAGGACTAACTAAATCTGTAGTTTGATGAAAATCCGTGCAATAGTTCTTGAGATACAGCTCTTGTGGAAACCGTGAAAAATGCAGCACAGAAGTGCCACCTGTTGAGCGATTTACACTAAAAATTAAACGGCACTAATTTATACATCAATTCATGTCAAGGACTAACTAAATCTGAAGTTTGATGAAAATCCGTGCAATAGTTCTTGAGATACACCTCTTGTGGAAATCGTGAAAAATGCAGCACAGCAGCGCCACCTGTTGGGCGATTTGCACCAAAAATTAAGCAGCACTAATTTATATCAGGGACTAACTGAATCTGAAGTTTGATGAAAATCCGTGCATTTTTTCTTGAGTTAGAGCTATTGCGATAATCATGAACAATGCAGCATACCAGCGCCACCTGTTGGGCGATTTTCACAAAAAAGTAATCAGCACCAAACTATATCCTGGACTAACTGAATCTGAAGTTTTATGAAAATCCGTGCTGTAGTTCTTGAGATACAGCTATTGCAGAAATCGTTAAAAATGCCGCATAGCAGCGCCACCTGTTGGGCGATTTTCACCAAAAACTAATCAGTTCCAGTTTATATCAAGGTCTAACTAAATATGAAGTTTTGTGAAATTTCGTCCATTAGTTCTTGAGATAGAGCGCCCACAAAATTTGTGTCACATACAGACAGACAGACGGACGGACAGACAGACAGACGGACAGACAGACAGACAGACAGGCAGACAGACAGACTCACAGACAGACATTTTGTAAAAACATGTTTTTTGGAATCTCTGACTCATAAAACGTGTAAATCCGTTGAAAACTGGAATTCGAAAATTTTCATGAAACCAATACTTTCTTCTTGTAAAGAGAGAAGAAAGTAAAAATAAAATCAAATAAACAAGAAATGTAACATAAAAAATCAAAAACGCCATTTTATTGGTCAATTCTCTTATTTAACCACTGTTGCTATTCTCATGTAATCAAAATTATATAATAGTCAAAACTATATACACAATATGGCCAAAGGTGACCGGTCACTTGCGATTTTAGACGTTTTGTTAAATATCTAGAAAAATACATGAGGAACTAACATGAAACTCCAAGTCTGTAAACAGTATAGTATACGTCATATATTTCCGCGAAGATTTTTTCCCCGAAACCCCATAGGGGACCGTCAACAAATTGAAAAAGAACGGATATCTTTTGGATAACCTTGTAAAAACTAATGTAGCAAAAGCGTTCAAACTCGAGATTATTAATAAGTGGCTTATTGTAATATACTCGTGCTCATTTTAATGAGGATAGGATGTATACTCGTAGAGAAATTAAGGTTTTTATAAAAACAGACCCAAGTTTTTTGCTTACAATTTGCAGAATTCTTAATATAAAAAAAAATCCCTGCCGGCCCGGCCTACAGGCGGAGGTAGATTTCGAAGTTAAGTATACTAATTTCACAAACAAAAACCAAATCATGATTAGAGATAAACCCACTTTAAATATTTTATCTGGCCGCTTTTGACGAGTTTTTATTTCATTTTTATATAATAACTGGTTTTATCAGAATCTTGTTAGGGCGGTATTCAAAAAAATACTTTTCCATGCTCAACAACTCGAAATTTTCTGGCATAACTCCAGATTCATTTTTAATAGGAAAAACATGAAACTTGTTGACGTGATTTTTGAAGAGATTTATAAGCGACCTGTGTTTTTAATTTTCGTTCAATTAATTAAAACTTGATACATAAACAATTATTTTCTGAGTAAGATAATATTTTTCGTTTCTAACACAATCGCTTCGGGAAATTCCGTTCAAAATGCCCACTTTGAAATAATTTTTTGAAATATATTCTGCCTCTGTCAAAACATCGATAATTACGGTACCTTATATAGTTTTTGAATAAGCGAATCTACCAATTGGATACGTTTGAGAGCAAAAATGAATTTAAAAAGTCCTTCCGGACAGTGCAGGGAGGAAGAGGTAGCTTTCATTTTCCTTATTTTAAAAAAGCCAACTTATATTATTCAAACACACGAAGCTCAATTTAGTGGAAACCGAATATAGGAGATTCAATACATATTTTTATCAATACTGAATCATTATGAATGAGAATTTCGCGAAATTAGTCAGCTTTATCCAAGCTGCTTTTATTTAAACTAACTTATATTTGGCTGCCAAATTCGGCGATTTCTTAAAGTTCCTGCCATTTTAAGACAACATGGTGGATGAGGCTAATGAGTGAACTTGGTCGAGACCTTAGTAATGGCTGTGCACATGCTCAGTCACATCGGAATCAGTTGATATATACGAGTGCTGTCGCAGGCAAAAAATAAGTTTTTCAAAATGTCACCCACATTAGAAATTGAAACTGCTATATCAGAGCCATTTTTTAAGATAAAGACAAACAAAAAATGCTCGTGAATGCTTATATCAAGGTCAAATACTTATGAAAGAAACCTTTTTCAATTTCTATTTTTTTTTTTGCACCTCACTTTAAATATAATTTTTTTTTAATTTAATGGCCGCCATTTTGAAACAAGATGGCTGATGAAGCTGGCCAACGAACTTGGTTGAGATATTGATGTATACTATCCACATGCCTTCTTCCATCGAAATAGGCGAATACGTGTGTTATCGCGTGACAAATACAAGATCGTTTCAAAGTGTTAGCCATGCTAGAAATTTAAAGTGCTATAATTCAACTATTTTTTAAGATATAAACAAAAGAACAAATTTTCCGAAACAAAAACTGCTCCAGAATCTTTGTATCAAGGCAAAACACACACAAATTTTTTTTTTCATTTTTTTTTTCAAAAACATTTTCCAATTTTTTAATACTTCATTTTAAATTTTAAATTACTTTTTTTAAATGGCAACCCTTTTGAAACAAGATGGCGAATGAAGCTAGCCAACGAACTCGGTCGAGACATTGGTATGTACTATGTACAGACCAAGTTACATCCAAATGGGTTCATAAATACGCCTGTTATCGCGTGACAAAAATCAGGTCGTTTTAAAGTGTCAGCCACAATAGAAATTCAAAATGCTATAACTCAGCCATTTGTTTAGTTATAGACGAAACAAAACCTGTTCCGGAATCTCTGTATTAAGGTCAAACACATACGAAGAAAATCTTTTTCATTTTCTAAATTTTTGGTATCTCATTTTAAATTTTAAATTTTTTAAATTTTTTTAAATGGCCGCCATTTTGAAACAAGATGGCGGATGAAGCTGGCCAACGAACTCGGTCGAGACATTGGTGTGTACTATGTACACACCGAATTACATCCAAATCGGTTCATAAATACGCCTGTTATCGCGTGACAAAAAACAGGTCGTTTTAAAATGTCAGCCACAATAGAAATTCAAAATGCTATAACTCAGCCATTGTTTAAGATATAGACGAAACAAAAACTGCTCCCGAATCTTTTTATCAAGGTCAAATACATAAGAAAAAAATATTTTTT
Organism: Maratus speciosus; assembly: GCA_963932465.1. Lineage (NCBI taxonomy): Eukaryota > Metazoa > Arthropoda > Arachnida > Araneae > Salticidae > Maratus > Maratus speciosus. The sequence goes on from OZ010797.1 coordinate 448,087,816, forward strand.
CAATTTTCAATTTTTTGGTACCACATTTCAAATTTAAATTTTTCTTAAAAATTTAAATGGCCGCCATTTTTAAACAAGATGGCGGATGATGCTGGCCAACGAACTCGGTCGAGACATTGGTATGTACTAGGTATAAACGAAGTTACATCCAAATCGGTTCATAAATACGCCTTTTATCGCGTGACAAATTTCAGGACGTTTCAAAATGTCAGCCACGCTAGAAATTCAAAATGCTATAACTCAGCCATTTTTTAAGATATAGACGAAACAAAAACTGCTCCGGAGTCTTTGTATAAAGGTCAAATACATAAGAAAAAAATATTTTTCCATTTTCATTTTTTTGGTACCACATTTCAAATTTTAAATTTTTAAAAAAAATTTAAATGGCCGCCATTTTGAAACAAAATGGCGGATGAAGCTGGCCAACGAACTCGGTCGAGACATTGGTATGTACTAGGTATAAACGAAGTTACATCCAAATCGGTTCATAAATACGCCTTTTATCGCGTGACAAATTTCAGGACGTTTCAAAATGTCAGCCACGCTAGAAATTCAAAATGCTATAACTCAGCCATTTTTTAAGATATAGACGAAACAAAAACTGCTCCGGAGTCTTTGTATAAAGGTCAAATACATAAGAAAAAAATATTTTTCCATTTTCATTTTTTTGGTACCACATTTCAAATTTTAAATTTTTAAAAAAAATTTAAATGGCCGCCATTTTGAAACAAAATGGCGGATGAAGCTGGCCAACGAACTCGGTCGACACATTGGTATGTACTATCTACACACCGAATTACATCCAAATCGGTTCATAAATACGAGAGTTACAGTGTGACATAAGTCAGATATATATATATATATATATATATATCAATTTTGAACGGAGGTTGGTTTCGGGGTCTGGGGGTCATGATCGATGAAAATATACCAAATTTTTTTGAAATCGCTTTCCTCCGAACGGCTACAATAGGTAGCTTTTTGTAATGAAAGCTACCTAAAATGAGTCAGAAAATAAGCAGTTTGGATTTGAATACTCCCTTAATACGATGATTTTTCCAACACAATCCGCTTCGGGAAATTCGGTTGAAAAGGCCCAATTTAACAGCATGTTTTAAAATACATTCTGCCTCTATGAAAACATTGACCATTACGGTATATTATATAGTTTCTGAGTAAAAAAAGGTACCAATTGGAAGCCTTTGAGAGTAAAAATGAATTGTAAAATGAGTCAGAAAATAAGCAGTTTGGATTTGAATACACCCTTACTAAGATGATTTTTTTCTTCAACCGCTATGTATTTTTAATTTGTTTTTGCTGTAAGAATTGGTCCTATCAAAAACTTGTCTATACAGATGTTGTAGATAATATTAAGAAGATATATGATAAATTCATGGGGATTTTATATCTTTTGAACTGACGGAGTTATGGACTTTTTTCTTCTTCAAACGCCCTTTTTGTTTTCGTTTTTAATTTTTTTTGCGGTACGAATTGGTCCTATCAAAAACTTGTGAATATAAAAGTTGTAGATAATGTTAAAGAGATTCATGATAAAATTAATTGGATTTGATATCTTGAGAATTGACGAAGTTATGAATTTTTTTCTCCCAAAAAACCTATTTTTTGCGCCCCTTGAGCCCATTTTTAACTTTATGAAAAATCTGTGATACATAAATTTTTGGCCCTATCTTTAGAAGTAATAAGAACTTTAAACTGATTCGATATGTACAAAATTTAAGAAGTTATGGTGTTTTTTCGGTTTTCACAAAACCCCTCCCTATTTCCATCCCCTTGGTCCGATTTTGCCCATTAACGAACTTGACCGAGATTTTAAGCATCTTGATTTTATGTATCAGTTTGGAAGAGATTGGTGCAGAATTGTGGAAGTTATCGTGTCCAGAAGAAAGTGATATATATAGATAGATACATACATATATATATATATATATATATATATATATATATATATATATATATATATATATATATATATATATATATAAAGTTTTTTACTGAGGGTGGTTTTGCGCTCTAGGGGTCATGATCGGTGTAGATCTGCAAAATTTTTTCAGAAATTCCAACATAGGAACGACGCCAATAGGTAGTATTTCATACGAAATCTATCTAAAAGTTCTTTTCAAAAAATATGACAAACAACATTGTACCCAATACTCTGCAATCAAAATTAAAAAAAATAATAAAAATTGGATGAAAAAAAGCATATTTACTAAAAAATGTTTCATTACGAATGTAATTAAAATATAATGTGCATAATGTATTAGATAAGTATATAGAGCAACTTTTGCGAAAGTCTCAAAATCATAGCTTGAAAATTCTGAAAATTATCGTCGATGGAATAAGCTCGAAATCCGTTGTTCCCAAAAGGAAGCAAAAAGATGAGGGGTTGTATTCAAATATAGTAGTTCGTGCAATATTGTGTGCGCTATCTTGGCACTAATCAACAGATATTTCATACAAACCCTCATATTTTTGCTTCTTTTGGGGAACAACGCATTTCGAGCTTATTCTATCGACGATACTTTTTAGACTTGTCAAGCTATGATTTTCAGACTTTCACAAAAGTTGCTCTATATACTTAGCTAATACATTATGCATATTATATTTTGATTGATTCGCGCATGCGTAGTGAAACATTTTTTAGTAAACTTGCTCATTTATCATCCAATTTTTATTATTTTTTAATTCTGATTGCAGGGTATTATGTACAATGTTGTTTGTCATATTTTCTGAAAAGAAAGTTTTTTTATATTAAGAACTCTGGAAATTATTAGTAAAAAACTTGGAGAAATTTTGAACTGTTTTTATAAAAATCTTAATTTCTCTACGAGTATACATGCTATCCTTATAAAAATGAACACAGTATATTACAATAAGCTACTTATTAATAATCTTGAGTTTGAACGCTTTTGCTACATTAGTGTTTACAGGGTTATCCAAAAGATATTCGTTCTTTTTCAATTTGTTGACGGTCCCCTATGGGGTTTCGGGAAAAAAAATCTTCGCGGAAATATATGACCTATACTATGCTGTTTACATACCTGCAGTTTCAGGTTAATTCTTCCTGTATTTTTCTAGATATTTAACAAAACGTCTAAAATGGCAAGTGACCTTTCACCTTTGACCATATAGTGTATTCTACATATGTGAAGAGCGGGTTTTTGATTCTGGAACCTGCTCTTGGGGAGTTGCGCTATTGATAAAATGTTCCGTACTTAAAAATTGAAAGCGCAATCATTATAAGAGCAACCGTGTGTCTGTTTGTTACAGGCATTTATCTCGAAAACTATGGAACATGGAAAGTTCAAACTTGCAAGAGTTATAAAGTTTATATACCATCATATTTATACCTTATTAATTATTCACAAATATTGTTAAGAAAAGACTTGGGGTGTAATTAGGTTACTTGATTTCTTTGTGTGTGTATTGTTCGAAAGCTCTCATAACATAGAACTCTAAAATAAAATTGTTTTAATTTGATGCATTTTATTTTTAAAGATATGTCGAAAATGTACTGAAAAAAAAAATGCTCCCTCCTCCCTCCTATTTCCGAATCAACTGAAGCTAAAATTATGAAAAAAATAGAGGTAGTATTAGTTTATTTAATTCTTGCGTGAAAACAATAGCAATATCCGAGGTCACATAGTTTTTGGGATAATCTCATTTATTCGCTAAACACGAACTTGACATCGTGCGCGCTCAGCAGTGGAGTTGAAGGGCGCTTGATGTACCTTTCAACACGGAATGATCCAAGGATTGTTGATAATGTTATTCGAAAAATTTTGTTGGTAATTAGCGAAGTTATTAGACCAATGTCAGAAGGGCGTCTTTTTTGCTGCTTTTTTCCTTACGTATTATCCATTCACAATGCTATCCATTCACAATGCTATAGCATTGCGTCGGCGGGCGCTCGGACAGACCTAGTATTCGGGAACTGTGTACTGCGAAAGACAGTGAATTGACATTCACCCAAATCATCGTCACCCAATAGATAAACGCAAAAATGTCATGCATTTACTAAAGTAATCTTAAAATGAACAAAAGTAGGTGAATGTGTATATTTAAAAAAAATTCCTATGCTTTAGGCCAGGACTGTATAAGAGGAAAAAATCATGATGGCTTCTTATGCTGTCGGTCTTATAGAACAACATTCATAGTTGATAAACCTTAGAAAAATGCGTACAATTTATAGTTACGTCGTGGAAATTTGTCGTGTCCCCACTTTGTGCGTCACTCGGGCAGTTTTGTTCCGCACTAATCCCTTGATTTGGCCATCAAAATACTTTTAATTCCCACTAAACAAAACTAAGCACATTATTTATAAATACTTGTAATAGTTATCATTGATAATTTTAATTTATAGAAAGGATTTGAACGTAACTTGTTTTCAAAACTAACTTACAACTTGCTAAAAGTGATAAAAACACATTTACAAGGCAAATAAATACCTTTATTTATTCAGATCGACATGTTTCATCGCACTGACGGTGACATTCTCAAGATTTATACTGATACAAATATTTTTGCCAAAAATTTTAAATTGAAAAACTGGTAAACAAAAATCTCGCGTTGCGATCACATGCATAATGAAATTGTTTGCAATGTTAAAAATGGATATTTGTGAGCGTGAGTTATTTTTATATTATTGTTTTATTAGTCTGAAGAGCATCTCGTCCCGAATTTTAGGAAACTTCATGAATGCTAGACCATTGCATATATTCTCACTGCGTAAAAAGATCTCTATAGATTCTTCGATAATGAATGGCAAATAAAATCTTGATGAATAAATTATTCTACAACGTTTAAAATTAATCTGTAAAGGTTCTATCTCATACAGTCTGGCCAAAGCTGTAGTTTTCTTGTTATCTTTGATGGCTGCTATCTGTTCTTTGATTCTGGTTATGTAATAACTTGCTTTAACTCTTACCGGCACGGAGTAATTCTGTTTATAAACTGATGAAATAATGGACTGACACAGCAAATTATAAACGAACTTATTAGAAAATATGAACTTACTTGTTTTCATGTACATTATAATAGGAAAATTTTACTTAAATATTCTTGGTGCGGTTTGTCAGTTTTGGAATTAAAATTAGGTGTCCTTTTTTAAGGAAACCGCGCCGGTAAGGGTTAACACAAATTGTGTGTAGTATTGTGCAAAATGTGGAAGAAAAGAAAACTGTGAAATGGTTATTACAGAACATCTGAAATTGACATGAATATCACTAACATACTTTAACAAAACTACTAAACATACTTTAACAAGTAAAAATTAAATTTAAAAAATCAAAAAATCCGACTGCGTAAAAACGAACTAATTAATTATTTATCATCAATGTGAAACTATTTTTTTAATTACTTACCTATTTTTTTTATTTTATTTTTATTTTTTTTTTACTTGTATTGATGACTTTTAAGTCGTGTTTAATTGTTAGTTCCTATCTATAAACATTGTTTTGATGAGACCTATATATGTCTATGATGGTTTAGAGTTCCAGTAAAGCTGGAGATCCTACCTACACAACTTCCAGGTTGTGTAATATTTAAACGGAGCTTCTGACTGTAAAATAGTCAATGAAACATCGTCTTCATTTTGAAAGACCTATCCAATGATATGCCACTCAATATGGAGCGTAAAATTTTTTTTTCGTCTGTATCACCATTTTGTATTTTACGGCCGCCATTTCAAATTTATGAAAATAAAACCTAGCCTATAACCATCGGACGGTTAAGTCGAATCGATAGAGACCTCATTCATTAAAATCCATCCAGCCGTTGGGATGTTTCGAGGGTATAAAGAAATCCACATACCCAGATACGCGTGAAACACATAACCCTTCTTGGCAGTCGGGTAAAAAATGCATTATTAAAAAAGAATATTCTTCTACAAGTTTTAAAATTTATTCCAAAAGTATATTATTAGCCTGACGGCGATGCGACAGTGTTTCAAGCTTTTTGATATTATCTTAATAAAAAAAAATTATAAAGTATCCTTCATAGCACTTAAGCTTTTTAATAGGTTTCATGCACGTTAAAGAAAAATTTATTCCAAAATATTATCATTAATGCTGAAAATATTCTTTCATAAAAGTTGAATTTTCTTTTCAAAAGATTCTAGAGTTAATTAAGACGTCCAAAATATGACAGCTTCTAGTTAAGTTGTTTTGTATTCTAAGACGCCATCAAAAGAACAGTTTAGGGAAATTAATTGCAATGATCTGTCCTTTTCTGGCTGTTTTATTCGAAACGTTAGTCAAAACTTTCGTATGAATGCAGTTAAACGTTTTAGAATGAATAAAATTAACTTTATTTTTACATTTTCATACTCTTGTTTCTCATTTTCATAAAACAAGTTGCTGTTACTATATTATGTAATGCTTTAGATTTTTTTTGTAGGTAAGTTTTTATAAATAATGTTATAAGTAAAGGTTCGTAAACTGCTTTAAAATTTTAATGTAAAATACACTCACTGTTTCAGTTTTGTTTATTTTATAAACAATTTAGAAAGAGAAATTAAAAAAAAAAAATCCAAGTGTACTTTCATTATTTCGATTTAGAAACCGCTTTGTATTTAAAAAAAAAAAAAAATATCAATATTCTAAATGCAATAAATGCTAATTAAACATAAGGAAAATACATTGAAAATTTTAGTATAAAGATTGTGGAAGTTATGGAAACGAACATTTTCTCTTATTTGTCACGCTGCGTTTGGTAATTGTTCTCATCCGAAAACTAACGCACCAATGTTATACTTACAGTTGATTACAGTGCAAATGTTTGGTTTCAAGCTCAGATAAATGTCTAAAAAACCGGAACGCCCACCGCGTGCGAAAGTGGAATCTCAGTTGTTCAGTGTTCGAATAAATGGTTTGAGTCAGTAGCTGAAATTCGGCTTCAGTTTGGCGAAATGTATTGTGTACAAATCACCCTCCCGGATCCAACAATTTAATGGGCGGTTCAATTTTAGAATCGCAGTAAGCGACCATTTCTTTTGACGTTTTCTCATCAACACTACAGGCCAAAATATGACCATCTGGTTTTCAATTATTTTTGCATGTGGATACCTTCCTTGTTAATCACAAATTTTAGTATCCTGATGTTTACAAAAAATATTGGTATTCATCAAAATCGGCATCATATAGGGTTACAACATAAACCATGATGATTAGTGTTTTAAAAGTAATGAAATAAAATTGAAGACACTTTCTCTTTATGTAATAAATATTTTTTTTTGCATTACATTTTGTGTTTTTTTTCAATGTCGAATGGTACTTACTTTCTAGGTGACCCATGAATTTAACAACTAATAGTGAATGTATTGTTATCTTTTAACCCTAGAACTACCGAAAATTTTACTCAAGTTTTATAAAAATATTACACATCAGAATTCTTATTTAAAACTATTGAACTTATTTACTTAACTCATTATTGTCTGGTTTAGATATTTAGTTTATTTTAAAGAAATTTCTGGTTAGAATAAATATTTCGAATGTACCCATCGGGTCCATTGGACCCGTCTGGTAGACGGAGGGTTAATGCAGTGTTTCAGATAAATAAATAACTGATATAAGATCATTTTTCCATTCACGAGATGTAGTACTAGTATACTTGACGTATTCGATCGAATTAAAAAATAAACGGTCAAGTAAGAGCATTACTCGCGCTCAGACGGTCCCGTACAATAAATATATGAATTATTAACTATATTATAAAAAAACTCGTTGCTAAAAGAATAATAAGACTTTGTATAAAACTATACAACGAAGGGTTGGGTATAGCGGTATGTACTACAAAAGTATGAATGCGTATACCATAAAAGTTTAAAGAGATATAAACCTAAATAATATCAAAATTGTTATTCTGTGTAGCTCATTTTTTTATATTATCCTATTCTGCTTATGATGAACTTAATTCGGTACTGACAATAAAAGTAGTTCGTAGTTAACCCCTTGCGCTCTGGCGCAGTTAGCGGATGTATGTCACTATCCATCAGTGTTGCCGCATCTGTCAGACTTTTTTCTAAAAATTTTGAATACACACCACAAAATTTTAATTGGTAATTTTCTTTTACTTTATTAATGGGGAATTCGTTTGTCTTGTAAATCAAAAGTAAAAGGTAAAACTTTCTAGTGAGAATTCGGAATGTCTAATTAAAAAAAAATCAGCCATATATCATTGTCAGAAATGGCCAAAATAGCATGACGTACGGTGCTTAGGTCATCGAGCGCAAGAAGTTAAACTTCATTTGGCATTTCATAAAACTAAATTCAGCGTAGTAATAATCTTTCCTTTTTAAAGTGTATCTAAACCAAAACAATTGTTCAGAGTTTAAGCTTGGCATTGTGCTAAGGGCGCTTCAAAAGGAGGTCGCAAAGTTGCAACACCGCCTTGGTCCGTTCCGCGTTTTTCCAGATAGGTTTTTAATTGACTTTTAAGGACACGGGAGGCGTATTGAGAGATCCACTCAGCGCAAACTAGCCGCGAATCCCATAGTATTTATATGATTCATTTTCATTAAATTAGTCTGTTTTTAACAATTTGCGTTTATTGCTTTTATACTGCTACTGGGCATTGCATTGCACAAATATATCATTAAAAGTTGCTATCTGGGCTTTAAAAGCCGATGGTACATAGCGTAGGCAGCTCCTGTCATTATGTATATCCAAACTGTCCGTGTCTTTAAAGGTTAATATCTCGATAAATTACCGACAAGTTTTTCGAAAATCATTATCAACAATGTGATTTTATACATCTGCAACGATAGGTACCTCAAGTGCTCCTCAATACTGTGCTTTGCAATATGTGCTTTGCTGAATGCCTGCAAATCGAAATTTGTGTGTAACGGAAAAATGCGTTTTTGCGTCAAAAACTATGTGACCCAGGGTAATCGCTATAATTTTCCTTTAAGTTTTAGCTTACCGCCTACTACCTCTATTTTTTTCATAGTTTTATTTTCAGTAGATCCAGAAATAGATATGGTTGGGAAACTTATTTTTGCACTACATGTTCGACTATATCTCTGAATATATAATACTTAAAATTAAAGAAATGTACTTTTGAGTTAAGCGTTGCGAAATCTTTCACACAACACCCCACACGATATACAAATAAAATATTTGTTTCGTCAAGTAACTTAATTAACCCTTCTACATTTTTATTAAATATATTTGTGAAGGCTTAATAATCTGTAAATATATGGTTCAATAGCCTTTATTACTTGCCCCTATTTGAACTTTCGGCGTTCCACAGTTCACGAGTAAAATGGCTGTGAGAGACGGACAGACAGACACAGGACAGATCTTATAATGGTTCCGTTTTTACACTATAAGTACGGAACCTTAAAAATATTCAAAAACTAATGTATCTTGAACTTGGTAATTTATTTTATTACTCAGGAATTTTGGAAACAAACTTCCTCATCGCTGAGTCTAAATCTCAATGTTTCTGTTGATTTAAAGCAAAGGTTTCAAATTGTGTTCCGATTGAACACTACAGAGCTCTGTCGCGCTTTGGAAAAATAAAGAAATTTTGAACGAAAACCACAAATTTCAAGAAGCATAGCTGCCAACTCTTCCGCATTTTTAGACCAGAAAAATTTAATGTAAATTTTTGCCTTATTTAATCGGCAGATTACGGCGATTTAAAAAGGTAAAATTTACTGTAAAATTTTTGAGGTCTAAAAAAGCGTAAGATGTTGGCAGCTATGATAAGGGGATTTTTTCAAAAATGTGCATTTAGATTCTTTTGTCACAAAAAAATCTATGAATTTACAATACGTTTAACAGGTTTTTTTTTTCTGTATAAAAAGTTTTCGGTGCAAAATATTAATTTCCATTTTTACTTTTTCCGCTCACAAAATGCTATAAATGGAGAAACAATATATAGATTTAATTTAAGAAAGCGAGAAATTATATCCTGAACGAAAATTTGACAATCTTAATTTCTCAATTTCTCTCAGTGTGATTTGCGGTGAAGTATTAACCAATAAATCCACGTATTATGCTTATCTGCGTCTTTATTTCGAAGGAAACCACTCTGCCTTGGAACATAAACCGCCTGATTGTTTTCAATATGAAGGGCAACGTAATATATGCTTCAAAAAATCTATCGCATGATTTGTTAAAAGAAATAATGAAATGTTATGAACACATGCACCGACTTCACGGGGCGAAATAAGTAATAAGATGCACTTCTACCACTAATTCATTTTTTATGTTTGATTTCATCACTGTGATTAATTAAGACAAAAGTAACATTCTTATTAGTAATGTAAATTTACCTAGTTTGCTCCCGTCGCATCGGTTAAGTTGGTGCCTATGGTCCTGGAAGCTGTCTTCCTGATAATGTACCAAGTAGCTTGCGTTGGTAGTATTCACATAATTACACAGACTCTTAATAAACCTTGTAAAATCGATAATATCAAGAATTTCACAATCAAAGGGGAATGAATGGAAACCCGTGTTAGGGAGATCCTCACTGGTTCTTTATTTATAGTTCATTATTCTGAAATCTTTTTAAAACCCTTCAATTTACCATGTTTTTAGAATCTGCGGTGTGTGAAAGGGGGTTGGCGAGCGTAGCTCGCCATATAATATATATAGCAGAGCCATATAATATCTATGTATGAATACATACACTGGTGTCCAAATTTAAGGTCCAGTCACAAAATGCTAATTTTCAAGTAAGCAAATACTCAAAAGGAACTAATATAATTCAAATAATTACTATCCCTACAACACAGCTAGTCCATATAGCATCTCATTCCTGTCACACATGGTCACAAGTGTCACAGTCACTACGGTGAGATAAAAAATAGGAAATTCCACACGTCTAGTTATGAGTCTCAAATGATCACTATATGTGACTCCACTGAGACGTCAATGTGACTGCTGCTTTGTGATGAGTCACCAGGGGACTTTACAATGCAGTTTGACTGTGACTCTCATGTGACTGTAATTTGTAGACTCAATTTCAAAGTGATCATGAACGTTGCATTATAATAAAGCATTAAATAATATCACATTATAGTCACATGGTGACTTTTCACAAAAGAGAACAATGGTGACTTCACAGTAGTCTCTCTGTCGCCTGAATGTCACCATGTGACTTTAATGTGGCATTATTTGGTAACTTACACAATGCAGCGTTTACGATGACTTTGAAATTGAGTCTACAGATGGTAGTCAAATGGAGTCACTATGTAACTACACTGTAAAGTTACATGGTGACTCGTCACAAAGCAACAGTCACAGTGACCTCTCAGTGGAGTCCCATATAGTGATAATTTGAGACTCATAATGAGATGTATGGAATTTCCTATTTCTTAGCTTCACCGTAGAGACTGCGACACTTGTGACCATGTGTGACATGAATGAGATGTTATATGGACTAGCTGTGCTGTAAAAATAGTAATTATACGAATTATATTATTTTTTTCGAGTATTTGCGTACTTGAAAATTAGCATTTTGTGACTGGTCCTTAATTTTGGACACCAGTGTAAACAAACAAATATTCATAAGGTTTGTTTTCATACGTGTTTTACATCACTGGTAACAAATCTCTCTTTCTGATAACCGAATTGTACGAAACTTAAAGATACCTGCAAAGGCCTCTAATACTAGAAAAGTACTATATTAACTATCAGCTACATTCTGAATTATTCAATGTATGGTGTAGTAGTATTTCGACACGAAATGTAGCCGCTTTTCAACAGTTTCGAAATAATATAAAAAAAAATTAAATTAATACATTGTTACATCTTCATTATTTGTGACGGCATGATCTCGGATTTGTCTTGAAACTAAAAATGCGTTTGGCGAAATTAAACTCTTGATAACTAATATAATTCATCATAAAATATCTTATAACAGAAATTTATTGACTTTGTTTTTCTTTAAAACACTTTCCCATACGTCCGTTTTAATAAAGGTGTAAAAATATTCAAATTTACATCATGCCGTTTTATGATCTCGAAGGCATCAAAAGAATGTATACCAGATGAAAAATAAAATTTACTTTTTAGCATTTTCTCATTATAACAGCTTGAATAAACTCACGGAACAAATTTAATCTGAAAGAATGCGCCACTACAGCTTAGAATATTCATGCAGCTTATTACGAAGCTCTATTCTAAAGACATTGAGGATAGTTAAGCTGAAAAAATATGACATCTTTTAGTGCCGTAGTTTTGAGTTCATTAGAAAATATTTTTAGTAAAATAAAATGCGCCGTTTTTTCTTTTTTGTATTATATTATAGAAAGGTTTTATTCGTCATAACATTAAACAATAAAAAGAAAAGTGCTCAGTTAAACTGAAGGCATTTGACTCAAAAGCTATTCACACTAATTCTATACTATACTCTTATCTCAAGTTTATCGCTAAATTGGCGATATATCGCCAATTTTGGCGATCAAAATGAGTTGCCAAAAGTTACTCCAACTTGGCGATGTCTCTACTATTTCGCCAAATTCCTATAGACTTCCATTGTAAACCAATACGGTTTATTTGCTTATAGAAAATCAACAAATTGAGATATTTTAATGCAACAAAAACTAATATTAGCTTAAGGGATTATATTAAATTTTTCTTCGATGATCTAAGTACGAATTGACTTAATTTTTTTTTTATATTACTTGTTACACTTAAACAATGAATCTCCAAATCTAATCAGGGAAGCGCCTTATCAGAATAAATTGGTATACCAAATTTGAAACAAATCAGATAATTCTGCATGAAAACCCCACTTAACTAAATTAGGGGCGGATTAGCCCCCGTTATCCCCTTTCATACTTAACAAACGAACATACAAAACAAATCAGTGAAGAACCTTATTAGAATGAACCTATATCCAAAAAAGCAAATCGGAAATTTTTATCAAGGGTTGTCGCGTTACGTACATACATACGCACAGACATACGTACATTACATACAGAACCTTCGGGATCATTACCTCTCATGTTTTGATAGCCTGTGAGCTAAAAGTAAAATTATATTATTATATTGTTACAACATCTTCATTATTAGTGACGGCATGAACACGGATTTAACTTGAAGGGAAAAATGCGTTTAACGAAATTAAAATATTGATAACTGATATGAGATATTAGAAGATATAATATAAAAACAATATATTCTACAAATTTTGTATTAAATTACTTCCAAACCCGTTCGTTTTAATAAAAGTGTAAAAATATTCAAATTAACATCATGCCTTTTGAAGCTCTCAAAGGCATCTAAAGAATATATCGTCATCAGAAAGAAAAGTGAAACATCTGGTAAAAATCCATTTTCCGTTTTATTCCACAAATAGGTCTGTCATAGGGCTGTCTTGCTACACAAACAGTTTCATAAGTGTAGTTATACGGAAAATCACTTTATTACGTTAATACATGGAAATTATTCCAGAGAGAAACATTCGCCTTGCATACAATATTTCAAATGAAAAACAAATTTCAAAGTAATTGCTTAAAAGGCGCAAAGGCCAACATAGTGGAAAAGATTCCAAGCCGGGACTCGAACCCTCGGGACTATGTTGGCCTTTGCGCCTTTTAAGCAATTACTTTGAAATTTGAAATTTGTTTTTCATTTGAAATATTGTATGCAAGGCGAATGTTTCTCTCTGGAATAATTTCCATGTATTAATATAATTTCTATTGATGTTGGATTTAATTATGTTTCGTGTTTGTCCCAGGTCGGTGACTCACGATAAATATTCCATCTTGTGCTGCGTTTGTAGCCTTGCCAACATATAATAGTGAGAAATTTTCCGAGCTGGGTATCGTTCCAAGTGGTTTAGTCGGTAGAACGTCAGTGCGCTATACTGATGGCCCGGGTTTGAGTCCCGGCTTGGAATCTTTTTCACTATGTTGGCCTTTGCGCCTTAAGCAATTACTTTGAAATTTGAAATTTGTTTTTCATTTGAAACACTTTATTACGCTATATGTCTATTCGTTACCACAGAAGAGGTGTGGATTGCGTGTGGATGTAAAATCACCTAACCTTCCAAACCTCATCCTACGTCTTCATTCTTAAGGGTTTTACGATTTTATGCACGTTTTCATTCCTACATGCAGAGCTAAGTGCTATAATTTCATGTTACATTAAAATCAGACACAATTGTCTTTTGACTCTCCTGTGAAATTTACTTTTGTCGAGATGTGTCATTTTTCTTGTGGGTGAGCGATATATCAGATGAAAAAAAATTCACTTTAGCATTTGTTTATTATAGCAGCTTTCATGAACTCAGAAAACAAATTTAATCTGAAACAATGCCACAACAGCTTAGAATATTCATGCAGCTTATTGTAAAGCTATTGTAAAGAAAAAGACACTGGGAATAATAAAGATGTGAAAATATGACAGCTTTTGTTTACGTAGTTGTCAGTTTATTTGAAAATGTTTTTAGTAAAATAAAATGCACTGTCTTTTTTCTGTATTATTGCAGATAAGATTTATTCGTCAGAACATTAAAAAAACTAATTAAATTAATATATTGTTACAACATCTTTATTACTGTTGACGGCATGAACTCGAATTTGGCGTGAAGGGAAAAAAAAGCGTTTAACAAAATTAAAATATATTAATAACTATTATCATATCTTAGAAGGTATAGTATAAAAACATCTGATTCTCTAATTTGTTTTATTAAATCACTTCTCAATACGTTCGTTTTAACAAAGGTGCAAAAATATTCGAATTGACTTCAAACCATTTTAAGCTCTCGATGGTATAAAAAATTGGTAAATAGAATTTATTTTTAGCATTTTTCACAATAGCAGCTTGAATAAACGCGAAAAACAAATTTAATCTGAAAGAACATCACTTCATCTTAGAATATTCATGCAGCTTATTACAAAACTCAATTCAAAAGACACTGGGAATAATTAAGGGGAAAATATATGTCACCTTTTAGTTGCGTAGTTTTCAGTTCATTTGAAAATAGTTTTAGTAAAATAAATTGCATTGTCCATTTTCTATATTATTGCAGAAAAGTTTTATTCGTCATGACATACAAAATAATCAAATTTAATGAATATATTGTTTAACAATCTTCATTATTTGTGACACGTGAACTTGGATTTGACTTGAAGGGAAAAATGCGTTTATCGAAATTAAAATCTTGATAACTGATATCATAGAAGGTATAATATAAAAAAGCAGATTTTCTAAATTTTGCATTAAATTACTTCCCAACACCTTCGTTTTAATAAAGGTTTAAAAATATTCAAATTTACATCATGCCGTTTTAAACTCGCTAGTCTTTTTTTACTTCAGCAGCTTGCATAAACGCGGAAAAGAAATTTAATCTGAAAGAACATCATTCAGCTGAGAATATTCATGCAGCTTGTTACAAAGCTCTATTCAAAAGACGCTGAGGATAATTAAGATGAAAATATATGTCAGCTTTCAGTTGCTTAGTTTCAGTTCATTTGAAAATGTTTTTAGTGAAATAAAATTCACATTTGTTTTCATATATTATTGCAGAAAAGTTTTATTTGGTATAGTAAAAAAATAAAATAAAATTTAATGAATATTTTGTTTCAACCTATTCATTATTAGTGACGGTATGAACTTGAATTTGACTTGAAGGGAACAATGCGTTTATCGGAATTAAAATCTTGATAACTGATATCAATTCTTAGAAGGTATAATATAAAAACAATAGATTCCCTAAATTTTGAATTAAATTATTTCCCAACTCGCTTGTTCTAAAAAAGGAGTAAAAAAATATTCAAATTTACATCATGCCATTTTAGGCACTCGAAGGCTGAAAAATAAAATTTCTTTCTAGCATTTTTTCACTATAGCAGCTTGCATAAACATGGAAAACAAATTTAATTTCAAAGAAAGACACTTCAGCTTAGAATAGTCATGCAGCTTATTACAAAACTCAATTCATAAGACACTGGGGTAATTAAAATGGAAAAATATGACAGCTTTTAGTTACTTAGTTTTTAGTTCATTTGAAAATGATTTTAGTAAAATAAAATGCACTGTCTTTTTTGTATATTACTGGAGAAAAGTTTTATTCCTCATAACATAAAAAAAAATCAAGTTAAATTAATATATTGTTACAGAATCTTTTTTTGATAATGGCATGAACTCAGATTTGGCTGAAGGAAAAAATGTGTTTACTGAAATTAAAATCTTCATAACTGATATCATATCCTAGAAGGTATAATACAAGAACAATAGATACTCTAAATTTTGTATCAAATTGCTTCCCAACACGTTCGATTTAATAAATGTGTAAAAATAGTCAAATTTACATCAGGCTATTTTAAGCTCTCGAAGGCATAGAGAATAAAATTTCCTTTTTTGCATTGTTTTACTACAGCAGCTTGCATAAACGCAAAAAAAACAAATTTAATCTGAAAGAATATCACCAGCTTAAAATTGTCATGCAGTTTATTACACTGCTCTATTGAAAAAACACTTTGGATAATTAAGATGAAAAATTATGAAAGCTTTTAGTCGCGTAGTTTTGAGTTCATTACGAAATGTTTTTTTGTAAAATAAAATGAGCTGTCTCTTTCCTATACATATTATTGCAGAAAGGTTTTATTCGTCATAACATAAAAAAAATAATAAATGATTATAATGTTAAAACATATTCATTATTGGTATTAAATTACTTCCCAACACGTTAGTTTTAATAAAGGTCTAAAAATATTCAAATTTACATCATGCCATTTTAAGCTCTCGAAAGCATGAAAAATAAATTCCCTTTTTAGCATTTTTTCACTATAGCAGGTTGAATAAACGTGAAAAACATATTTATTCTGAAAGAACATCACTTCAGCTTTGAATATTCCTGCAGCTTACTACAAACCCTATTCAAAAGACACTGGGGATAATTAAGATGGAAAAATATGACAGCTTTTAGTTGCGTAGTTTTGAGTTAATTTGAAAATGTTTTGAGTAAAATAAAGACACTGTTGTTTTTCTCTATTATTGCAGAAAAGTTTTTTACAGCATTTATTGGGTCGTTCGGAAAGTCGTGTCCGTTTCGGAAAATCAACTGGTACCGGAAAATTCTATCATTTAATTATTTGACATTGATTTCGATATCTAATGTCTAATAATTACCGGGCAGAATTTTCTGGTACGAATTGATTTTCCCAAACGGACACAACTTTACGAACGGCCCAATATATGCATGCATTTCATTTTTTGAAAAAGAATTTATTCGTTTTCTTATTTCTATTTTTTTAAATAGCTTAATACATTGAATATAAAATTTTATGTATAAATATTAGTCTCGATCTTTCAATTTTCTTTTTATAGCAACTACCTATCTAACTAACGAATCCCTATTTGAAATTTAGTAATGAAGAGTAGAGTTAATTGGGGCGTTTCTCGAAAAATCTGGGAAAAAAAGGAAAGATACTAATACCAGAAGCATTTCGTTAATGGTTACATAGGTCTAATATTGCACCAATGTTGCATTCGTCAGAAATACATTCTATGAAGAGACAAAATTGTTTAATTATTGGAAATATTTATAATAAAATACTATTATTACGAACATATTGTCTTTATTTTTAAATTCCATGCAAGTAAAAAAAAAATAACAGGTGACAAATTCTTCGTCGTAAACCGCCATAGGAAGAAGCAATCTGAACACAATACAGAATGAAGTCAAAGGTCTTTCGCGTACTTCATAACTGCGATTTTACTTGATCATACGAACATAACCCAAACGGAAACATGTTTCCAGGTCTGCCGCAGACGACTATTTTTCTATTCAGTTCGCACCAGTATTTTTCTAATATAAATTTTGAAGTGTATTTGTCTTGCAAATATTGTTACAGTGTGTGTTAAGAATTTCTTGGGAAACTGGTTCCAGTTAGAATTAAAATATAGTCGTCCGTGGAAGCACTGCCTTTCATGCTAGATATTCTGAAGTATATTAACTCTTTGTACTCCGTTGTTGCCGCTGCGGTGACATCATCTTTCTTTGCAAAATTTGTTTTTGGCACCAGTAATAAAGTTAAATAAAATTTGCCTTATTTAATCAGAGCATTTTAAAAATTGTGTACTTGAAGGAAACTTCTTTTTAAAAAGTGGTGCCGCCCGAATAAAATTTGTGTAAAAGACGCCAGAGTCCAAAGGGTTAATAATCACTGATGCTATAGCATCAGTGATTATTAACATTCCATGCAAAATGAGCAAATCAGCTGTGGCACACATGTCACAGATTTTAATCAAAATCAGTATATAAGTAGATCATATCTATTTATGAGTAAATGTAAAATAATAGATTTCTGGATTATTAATTTAAGTATTAAAATTTACATTAAAAGTGAATGTAAAATCGAGGTATTGTCTACGTGCTTAAAATTTCAATTTCGATTATTAGCCTTAGGAATGGAAAGAATATATTAAAAATTATTTATAATTAGGAATGAATGATAATTAACAGACTGGCGTAAGTTAGTAATTGTATTTTTATTTCGTATCGAGAAAAAAATTAATTTTGAAAATTTTTGAGGGAAAAAAGGAATATTTCTATTAATCCTTTACACACGAAGGACAGCCTTGACAAGCTGCAAATTGCTACACCTTATAGCTAAAAGTATATATTTGAAATATCGAAAGTTTCATTCTAGCCTTTTTTATTCCTTAATGAGAAAAAAAAATAGTAAAAAGTGTTGAGTGTAAAATGCAATATTTCTATCACTTTTTTTAAGCCAACGAAAGCTTTATTAAAGTTTTAAATTATTTGATATTACAGATAAATGCGTATATTTTAAATACAGAAACTTTTATTCTTGCTTTCAGTTTATTTTTGCCTCAAGAAAATTTTAAATTAGAGGAGAAAGAACTGACTGAGGTAAATGAAAAACTATATATCAATTCCAAATTCAAATTAAAAAAAACTAGATGGCAGCACTAAATTTGTTTTCCCATGAAATCGTGCAGTATTTTAAGATACGCGGGCAAATTCAAAGAGGTATTGCGAATGGAATGTAGAAAACATTACTATTTTGAACCCATTTTTCATATGTTAGGAATCAAAAGGCAATCTTGAAATTTTTTTAACGTATCATGGACTTATTAATCTTTATGTCTGTGCAATATTGTTAATGTCGGGCCTGTCCTTTTATTTATTTTTTGATTATACAGAAGAGGAAAAATCAGGATTTTGTAATTTTTTTTAAGTTTCTAAGTTTTTTTGAAGATGAAGGAAATAAATGGCCACTTTAAAGCTTGGGGAATTCGATCTACATATGACATACTACATCAGGCATTAATTTCACAGAGGTTTTTTAATTCCTTTGATTTTTATAATGTTTCTAATTTTCTCAAAATTCACAAATTTTCAATTTTTGCAACCAATTTATAAATAATCATGGTGTTACTAGATTATTATTACTCAGTAAATAAGAAGATAATTTTTCAGCGTTAATAAAATTACAAAAAAAATTCCTTTCTGTTAAACAGTTTTCAAGATTCAGAACTTCAAACTTGCAACTTTGGACTATTGCGCACATGCCATTCTATATCACAAGTTTTTAAAAGCCCAAAACTGCTAAAAAAATTTATTTTTTGTCACGATATTTTGTAGAGCATTACTTGAATATGAATTGAACCTGTGCATCGAATTTTATTAAAATTAGTTAGTATGTGGCCACGACTTTTTTTTTTTTATTTTTGCTCATTTTACGTGGAATGACCCTATATGTTTCAAGTTGGGGCATGAACAACATCTGTAATATATTCAAAAGTAACACGCCATTGCTGCTGTGTATAAGAGTTGCGCTTCAGTTAAGAAAGTATTTTTGTACAGTTTCCCTTTCAGACTCGCGTAGGAAACATGGGGTTATTCTCTGTTATATCAATACCATGCGAAAATAGTTTAGGCTAATGCGCCATTTATTTCAACAATACTGCGGAAAGAATTTTTTTTGCAAACAGTGACAGAAATGTGATTTTCAATTTATAGAAAGTGAATCTTTTTAGGGTTTCGTTCATCTGACGAACCCCTATTCGTCTCACTCCTCCATCTGTCCGTCTGTCACAGAGCCCGTTCTCAGAAACTATATATATTGGTGACTTGAAATTTTGCATACTTATAGCTGAACACCTCACATCAAATGACAAAACAGTTTGAAAAAGTCTTATTTTACCCCCCTGGGCTCTAACTTGTGTATTTTAAGCATTTTTTTTTTCTAACTGAGCCCCTAATTAAGTTGGACGCTTGAAATTTTGCTTCCTTAAAGCTGAACACTTGCGATCACATGACAAATCATAAAAATTTCAAAAAGTCTTATATTTACCCGTCCGGTCTCTAACTTGTGTATTTTAACACTAGAACTACCGGAAATTTGAGTCAAGTATTATAAAAATATTTCACACCAGAATTTTGATTCAAAACAGTTTAATTTTATTATTTAACGTTTCTCTTCTTTGTATCTTTTTAACTTATTCCATAATGAAATTTTTGGTTTGAACCGAAACATATTCATATGATAGCCATCAAAATGACGGCTCACGGTAGTTCTAGTTTTTGGCAATTTTTCTAACCTCCCCCTTTTCACCCGGGGGAACACTTTTCTAACTTTTGCCGACACCCTTTACGTGATATATCATTGCAAAGCCCTCTGTCCACTCTTTCAAATTATGCCTCATAGCCTTACATATTTTAGTTCAACGTTTTACCGCCAGTGATGCCTACCTATCTCGGGTGCTTAGGCCCGATCCCCTCGACTAATATACCTACAGCTGGGTTGTAAAACGGAGTTTCGCTCGAATAGAGGTTTATTTAGAATAGAGTGCGCCCCCTGGTTATGAAATATGGAACTAACAGATTTCGCAAAAGGATAAAGTGTTTTGAAAGGAATGTTAAACAAAACCCTCTGTACGATCAGTGATCACACTTACCACTTGTTTTTTATTATTGTTATTTAATCTTAAACTAAGCTTAATGATAAGAGACATTTACTATTTCATGCCTGCAGTTGAAATTCTTTGTATTTCCTTACTTTATTGTATAATATTTACATATTCTTTTATTTTAAAATATATTTTCATGGTTTAATAAAACAGAACGTGAATGTCTGTATTTTTCACATGTTACATTTTTAAAGGCTCACTTTCGTACTAATGATGTTATTTTTTCCCCATTTCACATGAATTTCATTTTGTGCAAAGTATTATGCTTGGTGACAATGGTGTTGGTATAACGGAAAACTATCAAACATGGTCTTGTGATCCACTTTATAAACTAGGGGAGTTACACAAATCAATTACAAAGAACACAAACTGAATTTTGGGCTTCCTTCTACTGTGCAGCAAAAAAATCTTGACAGTCATTGAAAAGTTTTTAAAAAGCCCACATTTCAAAACACTACAAGAACTTAAAAAAGGAGAACGCTGAGTCATATCAAGCTGCAAGTGCCACCAATCCACGTGACCAACGAGTGATAAAAACTCTCACCCGCCACTTCTATTTAAAGAAGGAAAAACTAAAATAAAACATTTGAACATTAAGATGGTGGCTTGAGTGTCAAGATTTTTTTTCTGGCACTGTACATAGTTTTCATCTTCACTTTGCTCTATATTTAAAATAAATTATTGTCATTTGTGATCAAGATAATAATTTTGATCACCTTATATTGAACATTCAGATACTCGTTTTGATCACTCTTTATCTGTAATATTCCAAAAATATTTCATTTGCATATTCAGTATTGCAAATGAAATATCGAAATATTTCGTTACTGTTTTTAAAGAAAATCAAAATCTAAACTTCTACTGTTGGGGTAATATTTCATGCCAGTTTTACCAATATTGTTATTAAAACAAGTAAGAAAAATCATGCGTTAAGCATAGATTATGAAACACTTTCCAACACTTCCTGAATGCCTTAACAAAACTTCGTTATTTATTGAAATAAGATATATAAGAGAACTAAGTAAACATTTTATAAAACGCATAAAACATTTTAAAAACTGGCTTTAGCTAAAATTTAATTCAAACTAAAACACTCTTAAAACTACTGAAATTACATTTCCAGAAATTATCACCCATAGACGGCCATGTATTCAACTCTTTGCGTGGCCCTGTATATCATTTTATCTATATTCTACAAATATTTCTTACTAAACTCAATTCAGTTCAGCGCAAAAATGCATAACTCCTTTAAAACCCACCCTTAAGCAATTTATGCTCATACTCAGTAAACTTTACGAATTCATTTCTGTAGCTCTGTATATGAAATATAGCATTTATACGCACTTTATAGTATGCATAAATATAATGAAAAAAGCGTATATCATAATTAAAAATGTATTTCGATTAATCATTACTAATATACATTAATTCAGATACAATATAGTATCTGAAATCTTTTCAAATATACCGCAAACAATCCCCCCTATACCATTATGAACGGAATTCTTTTGTGTGGCCCTGTAAATGAACAATAACAATTTTTTGCACCGCATATTCAACAGAATGAATATTTTAGTGGACTTCATAAATGAATATCAATTTTACTATGTTTGAAAGTGTGTAACACCATTAAAAATCATTTGAAACGATTTTTTCCCATTGGCCCTAATGTAACGGAAAATTTTGAGTGTCCCTGTAAATGAACTAAACATGCTTCAAACTTCATTTGAAATAGGGAACGTGCTATGGTAGATGTCACTAACATACAAAAATTTCAGAACGAGCAGAGTATATTTACGGGAGTTAGAGCGTGGACAGACAAACCGAAGTCATAAACACTTTTCAACTTTGTTGGAAAGTGTTAAAAAGATGAATCTAGTAAAAGCAATGTTGGTCTAATATTATTTTAATAGTAAATAATAATTAATGTTAATAATTTTTTTATGAATAAGGCTAATAAAACAACTGAATCATGTAAATTTATGTTTTGAATCTAAATTTTTAGATACGTTTCAGAGAAGAAAATAATTTGAAACATTACTGCTTTAGAAACAAACAGAACGCTTTCTTTTAAAATTAAATCATGAATGCTGTTTTGAAAATTCAGATAAATATTTGCTCATCAGATATTAGTTAACAAATATTTTATTGAAGAATATTTCTATAGGCAAAATATTATCCTATTCATTCTATATGGAAAGTACTAAATTGCGTGAAAGGAATAGAGATTGAATATTAAACTTTCATAATTACCCCGTAAAGCGCTTTTAAATCTGCATGCATAATGTATGCGCTTTACTTTAAAACGACAAAACCATTCTCGCTTGGTAATGGTAGTTCTGCTTATGGTAGTCTGATTTGAATGGTCTGATGTCTAATTTCAATAGTGATCTGATTTGAATATGGAAATATTTAATTTTGTTAGATATTTAGTCTGTTGAAAAGTCGATAATTTACAACGGAGAATACTTTGAATGTGGTATTGTTGTACTTGCATCATGCTTGCTTCATGCACTAAATATTTTTAAATTTTAAAAGAGAAAGGATTATTATCCGAGAAATTTATAATAATATATCAAGTACTGTCATATGGATGTTATTAACTCTTTATGTACTGAATTATGAATTCATAAAAAATTTATCATCTAAAGCATTTTTCGTGAATTTTTAAACCAAATTAGAAGATTTACATAATCGTTTAATAAATTTTAGAAGGATTTTAGAAGGATTAATTAAATTTGAATTTATAGGGATTTTGTGCAATATTTATAATCAGACTCAAATCTTTCATTTTAAATATTTTTCTTAGTATTTGGCAGAATTAGGAAATGTACAAATATAATGTCCTTGCAATAAAAATATAGAAGCATTTCCGAATTGAAAAACTCCCCCCCCCCTCCTTGTCAACGCCTAGAAAGCTAAAAAAATTAAAGTTGAAAGAAATCATGCTTTTAAAAATATTTTTGTTTTGTGTAACCAATAATGCTTTTGGAACAAGATAAAGTAATGTATCTATAACTCATTCTAAACTGTGTTACAACTAATCGATGTATTAATTGAATTTTATAACAAGTTATTTTAATGGTACTTATAAGTACCGTTAGTAGATAAATGGTTAAATGCCACAGATACCGCCGAGGTTAAAATTGAATCTTGCAGGGACTTGGATATCAACTTCAAATCAACGGAAGTCTCTTTTGTTAACTCCTTAAAGAGACCATAAGGAACACCAAGGACCAAGGACCAAGGAGAAGTGTAACCAATAATGCTTTTGGAACAAGATAATGTAATTCATATATAACTCATTCTAAACAGTATTACTACTAACTGATGCATTAAATGTATTTTATAAGTTATTTTAATGGTACTGATAACTACCGTCACTAGATAAAGAGTTAATATACTCATTTTTTTTGCAAAGTTTCACAATTACAGCAATTTTTGATGTAAACACTTTAAAAAATGTTGTTTAAAAAAGACAATTTATCTGTCAATTTTCAGCATAACATACTGGCATTAAAAAAATTATGTAGACAAACACTGTCGGCAAAGCTAACAGTTTCTCACTATATTTCGTACAGACGAATCCTGTTTAATTCATTTTCTCTGTACGAAACAGAATTTATCCATGATACAGACAGGCCCACCGCATATAACTAAAACAGAATTTCAGTTTATGGAATGAAATATATCCATTTTAATGAAAAGGCAATACTATTCAAAAGGCACAGAGTTCCATTGTATTAAACAAAACTTTTCTGTTTCGCGTAAAAAGGATTTTGTTTAATTACAAAATTTTTTTCGATAAGAAAATCACTTTTTTTTAATGGACAGAATTTTTAGTTTAATGAATTGCTGAACAGTGCTGAACAGTAGAGCAGTTTTAAAGGGCTTCCTAGTTGAAAGCAACTTAACACCCTGTCGATTGCTTCAACGTCTTGTAATATTTTGACCCATTGGGAAAATAAAAAGTGTAATTTAAAACTACTTAAGAAGTAAATGATAATAAAATAAAAAATTAACCCTTTATCTACTCAATTATGAATTCATAAAAATTTTATCTCCTCAAGCATTTTTCGTGAAATGTTTAAACTACATTAGAAGATTTACATAATCATTTAATAAATTTTAGAAGGATTTTAGAAGGATTGGAGGATTTACAAGGATTCATTACATTTGAATTTATAGGGATTTTGTGCAATATTTATAACCCCACCCAATTTTTTTATTTTAAATATTTTTCTTAGTATTTTATAGAATTAGGAAATGTACAAATATAATGCTCTTACAATAGAAATATAGAAATATTTCCGAATTGAAAAATCCTCCTCCCCCCCCCCCCCCAAACGCCAAGAAAGCTGAAAAGATGCAAAGGCAAAAGAAATCAGAAATCATCCTTTTAAAAGTATTTTTCTTTTGTATAACCAATAATGCTTTTGGAACAATATAAAATAATGTATTAAAACTCATTCTAAACTTTATTAAACTAATCGATGTATTAAATAAATTTTATAACAAGCTATTTTAATGGTACTTACATGTACCGTCAGTAGATAAAGGGTTAAGGAATTATTTTAATTATTTATGAAAATTTAAAAGATTAAGAAAACTTTTGGCTAAAGTTAGATTTTCATTAGTGTGAAGACCATTAAAAAAATCTATTCAACACAGAATTTTTTAAATTTGTTTTTTTTTTCATTTGTTTGTCAGACATGTTTTATTTTTCATTCATTTTCACTGTTCAACAAAGAAAATTATTATTTTACATCAACTGGAAGTATTCCGTTTAAAATACAGTAAAATATCTATTCAAACGATAGATATTTTTACCAGTGTATAAAAGTAATTACAGTCGTGGAAAAAAAAAGTAAACACCCCCTACTAACTCCTCAACAAATTAACGTAGAGGAAAGTTACTGGTACCGAACGATTGGAACTTTTAAATGACGTATATAAAATCTGCTTAGGGGGCCATCTACATATTAAAACGAATCCAAACTTCCTTTTTTTCAATGACAATACCCAATTTTAACGAGATATTTCAAATCTTTGGTTCAAACTATGTCTAGAAACCAAATTTCAAGTCATTTGAATGATAAGTTTTTGAATTATAACCATTAAAAATTTAGTGCTTCTAATGTTAAATTACATTTTCATATTTTTATTTATAACTTCTGAAATTTTGATCCTAATGTTCTAATTTTTTGTGTGGCAATAATACTAATATACCCAAACATAAATACGTTGAATTTGCAATTTTTATATTTTTCTGATATGAATTATGAAATTAATATTAAAAAAAATTATGAATTGCAACCTACAATTTTTTAGTCCTGCTTTATGGAAATCCAAAATTTCACATTTTTCTTCCAAGTAGTTTTCAAATTATGCTTAAAAAACGGAAAAATGATGGTTTAAGGGGCTATGATAGAAGTGACTAAATATTTTGAAATTTCTCATGCTATCCTGTAGTCTAACACGCTTAATTGACTGCTTAAGGTGCCTTGATCAAGAAGGAAACTCTCTCGGTTAACAATCGAGTACCGAACTTCAATTTGGATACAGCCCTTAAAATCCGCTCGTTTTAAAATAATTAATTTCTCGGAAACTTGTGGTTCGAATTGCATAAAAATTTGTTTTTAGACTAATTGAAGGGTGTAGAGTTCATTTATGCTGTCAGAAGTGTGTACTGCTATTGAAAAAAACAAAGTTATGGTTCGTTTTAATATGTTGATGGCCCCCCTAAGCAAATGTTATATAATCATTTAAAAGCAAACTTTATTTCCAATCGTTCGGTACCAGTAACTTTCTTCTACGATAATTTGTTGAGGAGTTAGTCGGGGGTGTTTACTTTTTTTTCCACGACTGTACATTCTAATGTGTATTGTTTATCATATTTACTTATGATAACACAAAAAATACTTTTTTACTCTCTTGACTTGAAATATAATCTACAGCAGTTTTTTTTTAACATTTTTTACCAAGCCCCACGCTAGAGTCCGCGGTTAATCTTTCGTGGTTTTTCTTTTTAAGATTTCCTTTTTTGATTTATTTAATAATATAACCAAAATATTCCATCATAAATAAACAAAGTAAAATATTTCGTTATTATTTTCATTACATTTTTTGCTTTGCAAGATTTCGTATGAAATACTACCTATTACATTCTCCCCGATGTTGGAATTTCTGAAAAATTTTTGTAGATCTACACCGATCATGACCCCTAGAACCCAAAACCATCCTCAGTAAAAAACTTTATCTATCTATCTATGTATCTATATATATATCACACACACACACACACACATATATATATATATATATATATAACCATTAATTAAACATAACCTACCACCATCAAAATCCGTAATATT
Source organism: Maratus speciosus (assembly GCA_963932465.1). Classification (NCBI taxonomy): domain Eukaryota; kingdom Metazoa; phylum Arthropoda; class Arachnida; order Araneae; family Salticidae; genus Maratus; species Maratus speciosus. The sequence goes on from OZ010797.1 coordinate 448,115,108, forward strand.
ATGAATTAAAGCTGTAAGTATAAAAAAATTTTAAAAATTTATTATAAGAATTATTATGGAAGAAAAATAAGAAAGTGGACACCGACAAATAATGGAAATGCTTATATATTGAATTACGTTGTCAAGGGCACAGAATTCAATGATATAAGCAAAATGGTTGTTTTCTGTGAGAAAAATAAGCTAAAGCTAAAAGTTATTTTCCCCTGTGCCCAAACAACCATTAAAATCAAGTGAATTGATTAAAAATGAAAACAGAATAGAAACAAATAATATGAAATGGAAAAATCAATAAAACCTATTTAAATATTTATAGGATATAAAATAGAAATAATAAACACGATACCGATTAATATTTCAATATTTTAGAATAAATCCACGCGCACATGGCACCCAAAATATCGTAAAGATTAAGGTGAATACAACAGTTAAGAAATCACAGTAATTGATACCATAGGATGCAGTTAATACATTTTGAAATAAATGTTAAATAACTTTTAATATAATATAAAATAAAATAAATAGAAAGTAATTACATATTTAAAATGCACTATTAAATTAATTAAAAACTGTTTAACAATATCGTCAAAATTTAGCTAAAAATTCCCCCTGGTGTAGTAAATTATAACTGAAATGTAGCTGGAAAAAGTAAAATTTAGAACTTATCGAAAAAATACAAATTTTGGTGCTGCCATCTAGTATTACTTTTATGATTCAATTGTCACTAGATAAACAGTTGTAAGCATTTAAATGTAACAATTGTTTTATTAACAGCAAAACCAAACAAATCCTTATATATAGATAATTATAAACTGAATATAAACCACGCAATGTATTTTTTTTTTAAAAACTATTGTTAATAAAATTTAAAAAGCATAAAAAATATTCTATTAGATAACTTATTTAAACTACACTAAGAATTTAAATAATTCTAGAACATCGATAATATATAGCATATAGCTATATGCTATAAAAAAATAAATTCATTAATAATTAATATAAATATTTATTAAAAATATAAAAATCTTTAATAAAATCTATTATATATAAGATAATTATAAAATGAACAGGAAATAAAAAACATATGGGAGTATAAAGAAGGTAAACAGATACTTAAATTCCGATTACCTAAAAAGCACGATTATAGTGTGTGGATTATTTTCATACATGCATAAAAATCCTAAAAGTATGAATGTGGGACATTCAAAAACATTAAACCGATAATAAATTTAACACAAAGTGAAAATAGATAAATATTAAAATATTAATAAGAATAGAGGAATAATAATAAAAATAATTACCCAATTTTAATACATACAGTATAACTTTATTTATATTAAATATACTTATATGTATATTAATCACTATAAAAATGGCATATTATTAGTAATTAATATGATATTGTCCTTATTAAATTAAAATTTATAACAAAGGATTGTAAATAAGATTAAACAATAATTAAGCTGATTATTAATGAAATTCACCAATTACATATAAAATATCAAATCAACATCCTTATAAAATACGAATCAAAAATATAGTAATAATACAAATGCCCCCAATTTTTTTTTTTAAATAAATTAACCATTGCGTATTATCCAGACAACACCACCCTCCTCCGTACTCTAACATCTACCCACCCATCCAACCTATAATAATTTTTTTATATTATTTTACATTTTTTAATTTTTTATAGAGATTTTTTTATTTTATAATTTTTTTGTAATTTTGTTTACGCATGTGTTAATTTGTTTTAAAAGATCATGTAAGAAAAATACTAATTGTATATTAATGAATATATGAATTTGTTTGGAAAACCATGATTTAATGCATCATAAGTTAGTTTTTTAATATTATTGTTAATTAGAGGAGAAGAACATAAACATTTTATTCTATATAAATGATTAAGTATTATATTTCGAAATACAGAATGATGTAGACAAGATTTAAAATTTGTAAATGTATTAACTTTGAATTTAAATTCTTTACGTTTGTCATATAAATCTGTGATTATTTTGTTGTCTTTTATTGTAATTTTAAGATCTAAAAAGTTAATTGTATTGTTAGATAAAAGGTTTTCCGTTAATTCCAAATTAGTGGGGTAATCTACTGGAAATTGAGTAATTGCAGAATGATCAGTATCAATTAAAATTATGTCATCAATATAACGATATAAATATCGATTATTATTAGTAAAATTACGTTCATAATGATATAAGTATAAGTCTGAGAGTAAACTGGATGTACAACCGCCTTGTGGTATACCGACATGCTGTAAATATAAAGTGTTATCTTGCAAGATATAATTATTATAGATAATGAAGTTTGTTAAAGATTTAAAATATGCAATTTCAGTATTAGATGGTAATTCCAGTTTTTTATAATACTTTTTAAATAATGCATTTATAATTTTATGTAAATCTAATAGGTCAATATTATTAAAAAGATCTTTGAAGTCATATGTCGTTATATTATATACACAATGAAGATTTTTTAAAATATTGACAAGTTGATAGCTATTTTTTATACAATGTGTATTATCATTGTTTGTAGTAAGTACATATAATTGATTAAGAATTTTTAAGAGAAGTTTATTGGCTTTATTATTATATGTATTGCAACCAATAGTTACAGTCCTAAATTTAATTGGAGTTTTATGAAATTTGGGAATAAGAACTAAATATGGATAATTAAAGTTAGTAGATAAAATATTTAATAGTTTATAATAACTTCGAATTTTACGATTATTTACAATTACATTTTCATTAGTTTTTTGAAATGACTTATTAGAAGAAATACAATTTGTAAGAAGTTGGTGATAATAAGATTTACAAATAATAGCATAATTATTAGGAGATTTGTCTACATATGTAATAACGTAGTTTTTTTGTAATTTAGTAATTTGTTGGAAAATATGCTGTGTATTAATAGAAACCAAATCAGCAATATTATTTTTTAAAGCCATAGTTAATTTTTCAATTACTAATATTTTCCACTGATTAAAATATTCAATAGGCTTATTATAAGAGATAGAAATTTTATAAATAAAAATATCAATATCATGTGTAAACTGTTTGATAATAGATTTAACATTAAATTTAGATGGAAGTCTATATTTAGTACCATAACCCATTAGTTGTTTCAATTTAAAATCATTAACAATATCAAGATTTCCAGTGATTATGTGTCCATGATCATTGTTTATGTATTTTTTTAGTGTGGGGTCATTGCATTTACACGGAAAATTACTTGCAGCAGATGTATTTTTTGAAAATGTATTGTAGTTCAAAATCTTACTACCAATTGTATTAGGATATTTAAAGGTTTTTGAGATACGAAGATTATTAATAGGAAAAAAACAATTTTTATCATTAATTATAGAATTGATATTAATTTTATTAAATATGTGATTTGAAAAAGTAATTAACATTTGAGTATTCATGTTTTGAATTTTTGTTTTTTTTGTAAATTAATATTTAAAAGATTAACCCTAGTCATAATGAGGTCAAAATAAATATCAGAGAAATGTTTAGAGAAAGAATTACTTAGAAATACATTTAAATGTTGTACAATCTGTTTCTTTTTAATAGCAAAGATGTGTTTTCGAATTAACAACCAGTTATAATTCTCTAAATATTTTCTTTGAAGATCATTTATATGTTTAGTGATAGATTTTTTGGAAACTACAATTGATGATGAACCCTTTCCTCGTTTATTACGTGTTGTTTTACCATTTAAATTATGATTAAGAGTAGGATAAATTGGAGAATAATCAATATTGTTATTTATAGGTGTGAAGACTTTGACAGGTCTGTTAAATACTTCACTGTTAAGTCCATAAGGATAAATTGTGTTGTAATATTTCATAAATGATGATTCCATATAAAGACGTTCTGATTTATTTTTTAGAATTTGAAGGATTTCAATTGTCGTATTTTTAAATTGATGTTTATGAAAATGTTGAATTTCAGCTGTAGATTGTATATTTTTTGCTTTGTTATTATTAGAGTCTGAACGATGATGATTGATACGTTTATGAATTGGACCTGATGTTTCACCAATATATTTCATATTACATAAGTTGCACTTTATACTATAAATCACATTAAATGCTTTACAAAAACTTGATATATATATATATATATATATATATATATATATATATATATATGTGTGTGTGTGTGTGTGTGTGTGTGTCTGTATATATGTATCACTTTCTTCTGGACACGATAACCACAATTCTGCACAAATCTCATCCAAACTGTTACATAGAATCGAGGGGCATAAAATCTCGGTCATGTTCGTTAATGGGCAAAATCGGACCTAGAGCGATGGAAATAGAAAGGGGTTTTGTGAAAACCGAAAAAAATCCATAACTTCTTAATTTTTTTACATATCAAATCAGTTTAAAGTTTGTATTACTTCTAAAAAAGGGTCGAACAATTTATGTATCACAGATTTTTGATAAAATTAAAAATGGGGCTCAAGGGTCGCAAAAAATAGGTTTTTTGGGAAAAACAAATATAAAACTTCGTCAATTCCCAAGATATCAAATCCAATTAATTTTATTATAAATCTCCTTAATATTATCTACAACTTTTATATTCACAAGTTTTTGATAGAACCAATTCGTACCGGAAAAAAAATAAAAATAAAAACGAAAACAAAAAAAAAGGGGGGGGGGGGGTGTTGAAGAAGGAAAAAATCCATAACTCCGTCAATTCACAAGATATAAAATCACCAGGAATTTATCATATATCTTCATAATATTGTCTACAACATTTTTATAGACAAGTTTTTGATAACACCAATTCTTACAGCAAAAACAAATTAAAAATACATAGTGGTTGAAGAAAAAAATAATCTTATTAAGGGTGTATTCAAATCCAAACTGCTGATTTTCTGACTCATTTTAAATTCATTTTTGTTCTCAAACGCATTCTATTGGTAGATTTTCTTATTCAGAAACTATATAATGTACAGTAATGATCCATTTTTTGATAGAGACAGAATATATTTCAAAAAATGATGTCAAAGTGGGCATTTTGAACAGAATTTCCCGAAGCGATTGTGTTAGAAACGAAAAATATTGTCCTACTGAGAAAATAATTGTTTATAAATCAAGTTTTAATTAATTGAACGAAAAATAAAAACACAGGATCTCTTAAATCTCTTCAAAAATCACGTCAGCAAGTTTCATAATTGTTCTATTAAAAATGAATCTGAAAATGTGCCAGAAAATTTCGAGTTGTTGAGCATGGAAAAGTATTTTTTTTAATACCGCCTTAACATGATTCTGATCAAACCAGCTATTATATAAAAATGAAATAAAAACTCGGCAAAAGATGTCAGATAAATTGTTAAAGTCGGTTTATCTCTAATCATGATTTAGTTTTTGATGATAAAATTAGTATACTTAACTTCGAAATCTACCTCTGCCTGTAGGCCGGGCCGGCATGGATAGGCATGTTACACAGTAAAAAAAGACAAATGTTTCTTAATATAGAAAAATAGAATATGACCACAAACGAAAGTATGCAAAAAACCCTTCCGAGCTACCCACGATTCCGAAAGGCAATTTTATCTTTCGAAACCTTAAAAACTAATATATTTTCGATATTTAAGGAACCATTTATAAAAGCAAAAATTAAATTTTGCTGAGACTTATTTTCCGAAACGTTGTAATTTTAATTGTACGAAAATATACAAATCACCTTTCGGAGTTGCCCACTATTCGAAAGGCGTTCTTATCTTTCGGAACCTTAGAATTCATTATATTTTCGAGATTTAGAGATGCATTTATAAAAACAAAGTTTCTTTCCTGCCACTTATTTTCGGAAACTTTCCGAGTGGATTTATAACGCATTAATCACTTTTCTCACTTCCATTTTCTCTGGAATATAAATCGTTTAGATGCTATTAATTCTCAAATTAACATTTTCATGTTCGACAAACATGCTTTATGGCAAACATGATACGATAATTGTACGAAAGATTTTATGTATTATTTTAAATAGAAATTGATTTAAATTTTAATAGTTATTTTAATCATATAAAACCAGCCGTATCAATTAAAAGTACTTTGCGTATATGCAAAACTTCAGGTAATGCGAGAAATTCAATAAGAGGTCCAAGATATGTATGTGGTATTTTATTAAAGACAAGCGAGCAATGGAATATCGTCACGGGGTGACCCCGGTACAGGAGAGAGACGAGGAATGCGCTACATCTTTAGAGTGGTTCGGCCAGAGATAGAATACATCCCGACAGATTTAATTGTAAGTGCATAGAGCTGCAAGTCTTTGAACTTTGCACAATTATAACCCCAAAGAATACCTCACTTAACGGACATTTTCAATTCAAAATCAGCCCAACGTTTCATTAGCTTACGTAACTGAAATTTTAACGAACAATATGATATGCCGAAGCTGGGCAATGGGAAAATTATATTTAGAAAAAGCAGTGCCGACATTAATCAATGCTTGACGCTGAGTTTAATAGAAACAGATAAATTTCAGAGACCGAAAAGGCATTTGTAATGACTAACAAACTGAGCAGTAAATATAAGTGTTTAAATTATTGCTGCAAAGGCGCATATGATCAAAGAGTATTTTTTTTTTAAAATATTTATTCGATAACGAAAAGAAAGTGTGTACGCACAGTTAATGATTTTCGGATGAGAAATTAGATTTGTTTTTGATTTATTTTATTAAAAGCTTTGAGTGAGACTGAGAATAACGTGAATGTATTTATTAAGCGAAAAAGATAATGAGAAATATATATACTTTTTGAAAGGAAATGAAGTATTCATTAAATTTACATTTGTGCGAGGAGGAATTTAATTTTAAAAACGGTATAAATAATGATATGTGATGATATGCTACTTTATTAATCACATATCTCTCATTAAAGTAACATATCATCACAATAATAGCATTAAAATTAACAATAAAGTCAGTATTAATTAGTTACTTTTATAGTAAATAGTTTTCTGCTGAAATTGTTTAGTATGTCTCCCTACAAGAATGTAGCCGAAATTTATTTTGAATTTGAATATTATTCACTGGGCGGAAGTTTGTTTCCCGTATATGCAACAACCAGAGGTATTTATATGTTTTCTAATATTTGTAAATAATTTATAATGCCTTTTTACACTCCTTCATTTAACTTAACCTGGCCTTTTAGGTAGATTTCACAAGAAATACTACCTATTGCAGTGATTACCATGATGGTGCGACTTTTGAAAAATTCTTTCACAACTTTTCATTATACGACACCAGGAACCCAAAACCACCTCCACCTAAAAGGTTTATACACATATATGTATGTACTAAATTTTGTCCCACGATAGCAGTCACAATTATGTACGGACTGTCTTCAAATTCGCCAAAAACACTGAGATGGCAAATATCTGCGCGGGGATTGGAAATGGGCAAAATCGGCCAAAGGGAAGTGGAAAGGGGGAGGGTTAGAAACGTTGAATATCGCCTTAACATGATTCTGATAAAAACAGCTCTTATGGAAAAATGAAATTAAAATCACGTCAAAAGCTGCCAGATAAAATTGTTAAACTGTGTTAATCTCTATTCTTGATTTAGTTTTTGTTGGTGAAATCAGTACTCCACTTCCAAATATACCTCCGCCTGTAGACCGATCCGGCAGGTATTTTTTTAAATGCAAGCATGGAGTTTTGAAATCGATTTTTAACCCCCTTCTTCATTTGCTAGAATTATACAAATTTTATACAAAGGTGTATTTTCCATGACAATGCAACATTTTTACATTTTTACAAATGAATTATAAATTAATACATTAATTGTAAGGCATTTTTACATTAACACGCCACAGGTGATAAATCGCCAAATCTTTTCTGTAACACGTACAATTGCATGCCAGTTGAAAAAACAATGGGTTTAATGATACGTCAATATGCGCTCGCCCCTTTTAACAGTTGATAGTTTAATATTAATAAATTTGTGAGCGGACATCGTGAAATTAATAGTAAAATCATAAAAGATAGTTTAAATAGTGAAAAAAATGTATACATTTTTTTCATAATCGTGTTCTTTGCGCCCACGCCAAAGTAATGTTTTCAAGCGGAAATTTATGGGAAAAAACATGAAATGCAGTCAAAAAATTAGACGTGATATACAAGATGAATAAAAGAGTGAAATTTTTAAAAACTATTTTTAATTTTATACTTAATAGCCCCGATATGATATTTCTATCGGCCAGCAATTAAAGTGCCGTCTCTAAAAATTGGCGTACCGTTATGTAAGCCAGCCGTAAAACAAAGCAGTATCATTGTACGGGATAATCTCTACTGAAACTTTTTAAGCTTCTAAGCATCGCACATTTTCGATTTTTATACCGTCGTATAGCGAAAAAAAAGTACTTTTAAATGCAATTTGTTCGAAAACTGCACCTCAATTTATTTTTGAGATATTGATATTTTGTAGTTTTTAGAGCCATTTGCTTAATTTTGGCAACGGAAATACTCTATTTCTGTAGAAAGTAAAGGAAAATTAGTTATAAAATAGCAATTATATATTTTTGTTTCCATTTCCTAAATGCAGCCGAAAAAAAATATGTAACTAAACTACGTGCTATTTTGAAAAAATATAAATGAATGATTATTGATGAAACATGGAGCTATTACAATATATATTTTATTTTAAGTATCTATGTTAATGTTCCAAATGAATGAAGGCATATGAATCATTAGATAGTCTTTTTTTTTTTGTCAAGTTTCTTGAATGATGGCATCTTTTTGCTGGATTTGTGTATTATATAGCGATAGTGACGTCCTATGCATACTTTACTGTAGATGTGTTTTAAGAGTGGATCGTAAATGGGGGATTTCTTAAGCGGATGCGAATGACGTCATTTTATATAAAATAAAAGCACGTGTTTTAAGTTTTAAAATTGAAACATATTTTATAAAATCTATATTTATATACATATATATACCGGGTGTCCTAAAAAGGACTGACTGATTTTAATATTCAATAACTTGTAAACGGTGACAGACATTTAAAAAATTCTTGCAGGAGGGTTATGCATAAGGTCAAAAGTTGTTTTACAGTGATTTTCAATTTTAGTTCGAATTACAAACAATAGATGGCGCGGCGATGAATAGACGCTAAATTCAGACTCGATTTTTGGTACTTCGTGGCCCAGATAATACATTTCCATCTCCTTTTTCCGCATGGAACAAGAGAAATGACCAAAAAATGAGCCTGTATTTAGCGACTATTGCTTACAGCGCCATCTATTGTTTGTAATTCGAACTAAAATTGAAAATCACTGTAATAAAACTTTTGACCTTATGCATAAACCTCCTGCAAGAAATTTTTAAATATCTGTCACCGTTTGCAAGTTATTGGATTTTAAAATCAGTCAGTCCTTTTTAGGACACCCAGTATATATATTCATCGGGGGCGACACTAAATCCTGAAAAAGCAGAATTCCCGTTTTCTAGTTGTATAATATTTATTTAACTCTTTCTCTCTTTCCACTCTTCTGGCGCTTCACATTAAAAATATTCAAATAATGAAACAAATTTGGAAAGAAATATAACTTTATAACACTAAACTTAATTACACAGTAAGCTGTAGAATTTAAAATGATGCATTTTAAAGTACCTTCGTTAGTTCGTAGATTCTTGATATAATTGTACCGAAAATTGTCGCGATACACATTAGGACTTTTCACGGTGCACCAGCATGTCTTGGCGTACCAGTGAACAAACACTACTGTAGGAGTTTGTAGAATAAAACTACAAAAACCCATATATGGGGATTATATAAAAGGTGTAGTGTTTCCAGGTTGTACTGTCTGTAATTTAGGCGCCTACTTTCAGTACTTAAATTTATTTATCTCAAAATGCATTTTACAAGACCTGTCATTTGTAAATTGTTATATTTATTTTTCTATGAGTGTTAAAGCTATGAACATTTGCAGAACTATTCTAAATTATATATTCGCAAAACAGGAAATTTTGAAAATAAGATATTTCTAGGAAAATTACTTTTCCTTTAATTTTTAAATATTATCATATTTCTAAAAATAAATATGTTTGTAAATCCCGAGTACAAGATAACATATTTTCTTTTCTTATAAAGTAAAAAAAAAGTTTTAATGAATTAAAAATAAAAATAAATTAACCATTTCATTTTACTATATGGTGTGAGCATACACAGAGGATAACAAAATAAACACCAATTGAAATAAATATCTTTATTTTTTTCATGTGAGATAAGAAAAATAATATATAAGTATATAACGAGTAAATAGTGCACTTTTTTGTAGAGATTAAAAAAAGTAATGAAGAAATGTGTTAAAATGCTTCGAAAAATCTGAAAAGAATAACATAATAAATATCAAATAAAGTTCTTAATTCTGTTTTATGTGAGTTAAGAAAAATAACATATAAGCATTTAAAGAAGAAATAACACACTTTTGCTGAAGAGGCGTTTGCCAAGAAAAAAAAAAGAAGTGTATTAAAAGACTTTGAAATATTTAAAAAAGACAACACAACTTATTGTTCAAGCTTTTTCACTACAGATATATTTTTGCCAATATACAAAAGAGGGATAAGAAAAAAAACCCCAAGAAAAAGTTTATCCAATTTTCTGATTTACATAAGAAAGAGATTTATTTTTGCTTCAATTTATACTTTAGCGAGACTTAATACAGTTGTGAGACAAAAATATTTCGAGAATAATTTAGACTCAAAGATATTTTTACGAAGGCTTAATTTTTAGTAAATATATTAATATCCTTTTATCTCTTTCGTCTCGAATTGCTTTTTTAAGAAAAATACTTTTAAGTTTAAAAAATTAAAAGTATATACCCAAATGTGAAAATTTAAAGTTTACTGAAATTCAATGAATGTATCATTTACTGCAATCTAATATAGTTTTTTTTTTTTTTACTATTAATATAAGATACGTCGTAAAAAAAGATAGTTTTTTTTTTTTTTATTTGCGAAAATATAATATAACCACACACGAAAATATGCAATAACATCCTAAGAGTTATCCACGATTCCGAAATGCGTTTTTTACCTTTAGAAACTTACACTGTTAAAAATTTTGCAGCATTCTGGCAGGTCATTCGACCGTTTTTTGAAAAAACGTTTTCATAACCATAATTTAACAATATTCTGAACATAAAATGGCCAATAATATGGTCAGAATAGTGTTAAATTTACGGTTGTGTAACCGTTTTTGGAAAAAACTTTCGAATGACCTGCTAGAATGCTGAAAATTTTAACAGTGTACAAAACCAATATATTTTTGAGTTTTAACTTAGCATTTGTAAGAATAAAGTTTCTTTTGCTGCCACTGACTTTCAGAAATATATCCGAATAGTTTTTACTGTGTAGTAATCAGTTTTTTCAAACCGGAATATCGTTTCTTAGGATGCTATCAGTTCTCAATTAAAGATTTTAAGTAGCGTAACTCAATTTATACATTCAACAATAACAATTTATTATTAATTTTAATGTTAATGTTAAAACTGTTAATACGATTGCCATTAAAATATGTTTATTGTGCATGAAAATATTTACCTGTGAATAGATAGCATTTAAAAAACCTATATTCCGGCCTGAGAAAGCTGATTAATACAATACGAAAACAATTTGTAAACGTTTCCAAAAATTATTCGCAGCAACAAGAACTTTGTTTTTGTAAATGCTTATTTAAGTTTTGAAAATATACTGGAAATATATTTGAAAATATACTGGAAATATATTTGAAAATATACTGGAAATATATTTGAAAATATACTAACAAATGGTTTATTCAATGTATGTGCCATTGCTGGCTACACATTTTCCACATCTCTGTGGCAAATTGTGGATACCCTCCCAGAAAAACCGTAATCTTTTGAGGTGATCCAGTCATCAAGCTATTCCTCTATACCTTCGTAATTGTTGAAGTGTTTCATGGAGAGTGCGTGAGACATCGATAAAAACAAGGGGTAGTCGGAAGAGACCGGACAATATTTCCCAGACAATTTAAACTAGTATGTTGTGGCCATCACAAAACTTTCTTCTATATAAATCACGTCAATTAAATCATTTAAACAGTACAAGAAATTACATCTATTTATCGCCAATTCATATCAAAGTATATCTGAATTTGAAGTTTGATGAAAATTCGTGCATTAGTTCCTGAGATAGAGCTACAGCAGAAATTCTGAAAAATGCAGAATAGCAGCGCCACCTGTTGAGAAATTTGCGCCAAAACATAAATAGCACATATCAAGGTATACCTGAATCTGAAGTTTGATGAAATCCAAGCATTAGTTCTTGCGATAGAGCTATTGCGGAAATTGTAAAAAAATGTAGCGTAGCAGCGCCACCTGTTGAGCGATTTACATCAAAATGTATAAACTTCAATTCATGTCAATGACTAACTGAATCTGAAGTTTGATGAAAATCCGTGCATTAGTTCTGGAGATTGAGCTATTGTGGAAATCGAGCTATTGTGGAAATCGTGAAAATTGTTGCATAGCAGCGCCACTTGTTAAGCGATTTACTCCAAAAACTAATTAGCACCAAATTTATATCAGGGACTAACTGAATATAAATTTTTATTAAATTCCGTGCATTAGTTCTTGAGATAGAGCGCCTACAAAATTTGTGTCACATACAGACAGACAGATAAACAAACAGACACACAGACAGACTTACAGACTCACAGACAGACATTTTATAAAAGCATATTTTTCGGAATCTCTGACCCCTAAAACGTGTAAATCCGTCAAAAACCGAAAGTCGAAAATTTTCACGAATCCAATATTTTCTTATTGCATCGGTCGAAGAAAGTAAAAATGGTGTCTATAGTCATTTTCACCGCATCTGGGGGTGGGGGTGTCGTGCAGCAAAATAACTTTTTCTTTACTTTTCATTTTGGTCGCTTTTGGATCAACGCATGATTGAAATTGATCATTCGTTGTGGGTAGCAAATCGTCTTAACTGTTTCCCTTGATTTTAGAAGCTCGTGGTACACGACACCTATCTGATCTCACCAAGTGCACATCATTTTCTTATTTCCAAAGCGATTCAGTTTTGCAGTCGATGTTAATGCTTGCCCTGGGTCCACCCTTGATCTTGCGCTAGGACATTGTCATCGTAAGTTTACTGTAGTGCGAGTATACGACGGCTTTCACTCGCATTTTTCTTTTGATTAAACAAGAAAAACAACACGTGCCGCACATACACTTTATTTTGCTGGATACTTTACATGTTTACCACACGAAAAAATTTTGACGCTATCTCGAGAACGCTTAAAGGAAAATAGCATTTTTAAAGTATGGTCATAGCTACAACATGACATAAAAGGTTGGGCTGCGTACCAACTCTTTTTTTTTTTAGAGTCATCTCCTAAAAAATTAAGAACTATTAACCGCCACACTTGGCATTATATTTTACTAGATTAAGAAACATATTCCTTTTTTACAGCGTATGCGATGGAGGAATATCGGAAGACATCTGAAAAAATGTCGTATTACAATAGGATTCAATAGACATAACAACTTTTAATATTGATCTTTTTCTTAATATAAATTATTAATTTAGACGAGAATTCTGACCAATGACTGACAGGGCTTCATAATATGGCCAAGTACGGGATTTTTATGAAAATGTTTGAAAGACTGCACAGTTTGATGTTGAATTTTAACAGTGTGCATATGTAACAATTGCGCTTCTATATTCATATTTGTCTCTTTAATTTTCAATTTGAGTACCAATCAGTCATAAGTAAACAGACAAATTCACATTAAAATTTATAATAAAATTCAGAACTTTAGAATGTAATTTGCTTTAAATTAATCTTCTTTTTTGCTCGCAGTCGGGTAAAATAATCGTAAAATTATAATTTTCGAATCTTTGCAAAAAAAGATATGTGAATGTATTTTAAAAATAAGTAAAATTTGAGTTTTCAGCATTTTTATTACCTAGAAATTTCGGATTCTTAATTGTTTTTATCTAGATTAACTCTGCTGATTGAGCAACAATCCGTGATTTTTAACTTTAAAATGTTCTCTATTTATCTATAGTTAGGAAAAGTCCTTTTTAACTTTGTTATCAGCCTCAAATTGATTTCTTCTATATTCTAACCACCAGTTCTTTTTTTTGTTGTTGTTTTTAATATCACTTTTCTCAGCATTAAAGTCTTCATTTGTATCCTATGTTACCGTTGGTAGAGCTTTTTGTTTTATCAACTGTATTACCACGAAAATAAAAATATATTAACATTCATTTCGAAATGTTATACTACTAAGTTAAAGATTAAGGAAGTTGGTTAGCGAGGTCTCAATTTTTTCTCGCTAATATTGCAACTATAATCTTCGAATGTATCCGTATTTTTAAAATATCTAATAGGGAAATAATTATTTTTAATATTTGCTTTCTGTGTACTCTTCTTAAAAGATGTCTGTTTATATTTTAACTTAGAAAATAATTCTGAAATTTACTCTTGATTTAATATTTTATGTGTTCAAATATTAGCGAAGCTTACGAGCTGTGAGTAAGATTTTAAAGCTTAAAAAAATTATATATATATATTTCTTTCTATTTTGCGAAATAATAAAAGAAAGAGACATCTTTTATATAAAGTATATAGAAAAAACGTTGTAACGAACCCGCTATAATGTCGAATGCTGTACTGTGGTGGGAAACAGACATTTGTACATAATTTGAATAATCATAAGCTATCAAGAAGTGGGTTAAAAATCGATTTAAAATATCCATTTTTACATACAAAAACCAGGTTAAGTTAAATAAAAGAGTGTAACAACTTGAAACTAACATAAAATTACAAAATGAATTATTTTTTTCTGAAGAAATATGCATATGAAGCGAATAGAATGAAGTTTGTGTCGGCGAGTTCTGCAGAATATGAAGATGAAATGTATTAAAATGTTTTGAAAAGTTTAAAAAGAACTTCTGAATTTATTCTTTAAATCTTGTTTTACTTCAAAGAATTTTATTTTAAATTTTGAAAGAGGTGGCATGAACGGGATAAAATCAAAAGCAGCTGCAGATAAAGGAAAATACCAAAGAGAAAGTCTATCTAGTTTTCTGATTTCCACAAAAAATAAAATTATCCTTGTTTTGTTTTATATTTCAGAAAACCTTTTCCTTTTACATATTTTTATGGAATTAGTAGAGAAGAATTTGTACGATAATTTAGACTCAAAAATATTTTCACCAAGAATTAATTTATATTCAACGAATTTTTGAATATTTGTATTTTATTTCGGTAATTTAATAAAGATGTTAAAATGCATCACAAAAATTAATAAAGCAAAATCAACGAAAAACTTGAGGTTATATGAAAAAAACTGTGTTCAATATTTATATATATCTTATTCCTTATAATTTTTTTTTTTGGTGAGAGGGTATTTTTGCAGAGTACAAATTTACAGGGTTCAAGAAAGTTTCCTTTCGGTTAACTAGTGTAACGAATAACCGAATGAAACCATGAATGTGATGCCCAGGTATAGACAAACGAATATGGACTACATGATGAGAGTACACATAGCAGCGCCCCATGTTTTTAATCCTAGATAAAAAGATCGTTTTCGAAAACTATAGGGATATGAGCAAATTTGTAAAAACAAATTTGTGAAACATCGTCCATTGAAAGGACACTTTTTAGGTAGATTTCGTATGAAATACTACTTATTGGCGTCGTTCCTATGTTGGAATTTCTGAAAAATGTTTGAAGATCTACACCGATCATGACCTCTAGAACCCAAAACCACCCTCATTAAAAAACTTTATATATCTATCTATCTATCTATCTATCTATCTATGTATCTATCTATATATATATCACTTTCTTCTGGACACGATAACTTCTACAATTCTACACAAATCTCTTCCAAACTGTTACATAAAATCAAGGGGCATAAAATCTCGGTCGAGTTCGTTAATGGGCAAAATCGGACCAAGGGGGTGGAAATAAGGAGGGGTTTTGTGAAAACCGAAAATCCCCCATAACTTCTTAATTTTTGTTCAAATCAAATCAGTTTAAAGTTTTTATTACTTCTAAAAATAGGACCAAAAATTTATGTATCACAGATTTTTGATAAAATAAAAAATGGGCTCAAGGGGTGCAAAAATGGAGTTTTGGGGAGAAAAAAAATCCTAATTTCGTCAATTCTCAAGATGTCAAATCCAATTTATTTTATTATACATCTCCTTAATATTATCTACAACTTTTATATTCACAAGTTTTTGATAGGACCAATTCGTACCGCAAAACAAATTAAAAAACAAAACAAAAATAGGGGGGTGTAGAAGAAAACTTTCCATAACTCTGTCAATTCACAAGATATAAAATCCCCATGAATTTATCATATATCTTCTTAATATTGTCTTCAATATTTATATAGACAAGTTTTTGATAGGACCAATTCTTACAGCAAAAATAAATTAAAAATACATAGCTGTTGAAGAAAAATATCATCATATTAAGGGTGCATTCAAATCCAAACTGCTTATTTTCCTACTCATTTTTAAATTCATTTTTGCTCTGAAACGCACCCAACTGATAGATTCACTTCTTCAGAAACTATATAATGTACCGTTATGATCGAGTCTTTGATAGTGGCAGAATATATTTCAAAGAATGATGTCAAAGTGGGCATTTTGAATAGAATTTCCCGATGCGATTGTGTTAGAAACGAAAAATATTGCCCTACTGAGAAAATAATTGTTTATTAATCAAGTTTCAATTAATTGAAAGAAAAATAAAAACACATGTCGCTTATAAATCTTTTCAAAAATCACGTCAGCAAGTTTTGTATTTTTTCTATTAAAAATGAATCTGAAAATGTGCCAGAAAATTTCGAGTTGTTGAGCATGGAAAAGTATCTTTTTGAATACCGCCATAACACGATTCTGATAAAACCAACTATTATATAAAAATGAAATAAAAGCTCGTGAAAAGCGGCCAGATAAAACTGTTAAAGTGGATTTATATCTAATCATGATTTAGTTTTTGGTTGTGCAATTAATATACTTAACTTCGAAATCTGCCTTCGCCTGTAGGCCGGTCCGGCAGGGATTTTATTTGCACATGCGCGAGAAAATATAAATTGTCACATGCACAGAATAAATGATAAATTACAGAATAAATTAATAATAAAGAGAGAGGAGGAAGTATAAATGATAGTGTAATTAATGGTAATTGAAAGAATTATTGATAAATGATAGCCTAATAAATAGATACATGACATTAATGCTAGAAATGATAAAGAATTAGCTAATAATAGTCTAATAGCCCTAATAGTCTAATAAAAATAGTCTAATAGCATATGTAATATTGAATATTAAATACGTGAATAATCACATTGCTAACAAGATATTCAATATTTTCAAGCGTAATTTCACTGCTGAAAAGTAGTTGAAGATTAATTAAAAATAGCATATGTAATAGTCTAAATGATAGTAAAGTTAGCTATATAAATGATAGATACTGATAGTCTAAATGATGGCCTGTAAAAAATAAACTGTAAATGATAAATTTCCGCCTTTATAGACGAAAATACACGAAACCAATGCGGCAAATTTTACTCTAGAAAATTTAATTATGAGAGGCAACAAGTTCATTCTACACTTTTATACAATCGCGTATTCACTAAAAACTCTCAATTGTTTAAGCTTAAAAAAACATGTTAATACCAAAAGTAACAGATTGCTTTCTTGTTCCCCTTGCTTGAACTGCGTCACATTTTTTCCCTCTACACTTAGCTTCAATTTTGTGTGTTGTCTTATTCTGGTTTAATAAAAACACGTCCGCATACATTAAAAAATATCTCATTACTCTTTCTCAGATTCTCAATTCGCATTTTTCATAAACTAATCATCTTGCATTCGCGTCTCATAATTTGATCTGTACGGATAACCATTTATCGAATCTGTGTGAACAACTGTCTTTTTTTTACTAAATTATTAATTCTCTACAACTTTGTCATTGAACTTTTAATAATACCTTCTGTAATTTTGGAGAATTTGCAACTAAGAGGCAGTATCGCCTCATGTAGCGCTTTTTTATTTTACTAAGCCCAGAAAATATCTTCATGTTGCAGCTAAAGCATTTTCAGCAGCGAAACTGAATTAATACTTTTACCTCGAAGTAATATATAATTTTAAGAGTAATGTTAATACTGTTAATTTTACATGTATGTCTGTAAAACATGTTTTTTAAAAATGAAAGTGTTTACGTAGAAACTGGTAGCATTCAAAAAACCTATATTCCAAGTTGAGAAAACTGATTAATACACTTTTAAAACTACTCAGAAACGTTTCCAAAAATTAGTAACAATAAAAGAAACTTTGTTTGCATAAATGGTCTTCTGAAAAATATATTTATTTCTGGCGTTTCTAAAATAAGTAAACTGAACTAAAACCTTTATAACTAAAAAAATGTCACGTAGAAGTCATTTTATTTTCCTTTTTGCATGAAATACAAGATTGAGCAAAAAGTTCTGAGAAATTTGTGAAAGTTGAATTGTTATGCGCAAATTAACAACAAAAGCAACAAGGACTATTCTTTAAAGTAGAGACCATCATAGTCCACAACTGCCATCATTCTGCCAGATTCGGTTTGCTGGAAGTACCATGGCGGCTTCTTGGAATCCAAAGACTTTTGACATGCTTCTTCAACTTCATTAAAAGATACAAATTGACGGCCCTTGAAAAAGTGTTACATTGATCGAAAGTGGCCATAATCGGATGGAGCCACGTCTAGAATATAGGCGGGTATGGGAGAATTTCGACGCTGTACAACCGTGCAAACTTGTCCTTGGTCTCTGGGTCAAGTGCCGTTTGGCATTCTCCTGCTGAAACAAAACGCGCTTTCGGCGGACCAATCTTGCATTCTTCTGCACCAATTTGTCGTAGACGCGATCCATCTGCTGGCAACAGAGCTCGCCATTGATGGCACGACCATCATATACGATAAAAATTCTGGTAAATATTAAATTAAAAATTTCCCAGAACTTTTTGCTCAACCTAATAAAATTTTAAACTATGCGATATTTAGAATCGATTAAATAGCAACTAAATTTTCTGTTAAAATTGTCCTACAAATTTCTGATGAAGACAAAAAGTCCACAGGAAAAGAAATAGCACATTTCTAATAACCATGTTCTTAATAAACTGTTGTCAGTTCATAGTCGTATTCATTCAAAACTTCTGTAAAAAGCACAACAAAAATAGTTTTCTGGTTACATTTTAAATCACTGGTAATGGACCTGTTTGAAAAGATTTACTTTAACACGTATCGTTTGTAAAAGTTTAATAAAAGTTTGAAACTCTTTCTCTAGCAAGTTTAAAACAGATTAACATATTGAATTTCTTTTTCTTATACTGAATTACCCAATTCTGAAACAAAACAAAACAAAACAAAACAAAAAAAAAAACTTTTGAAATATTTCTCTAGGGAAAGAAAAATATCTTTAGTGCCTTTGAATGCAGACACTACACTTTTATTGGAAAATAAATTCTAAGTCCGTGTCTTTTTATTTTTTTCATCTGAAAGTGTTTTCACAAATCTCACAAAACATCTAAAACACGAAACTAGCATTTACAAAGGTTAATTAACATAATTTTTCCATAAAAGTGGCTAACTTTTAATGTTTTTTAACTATGATATTTTTACAGTATTTTGTTTTACATTGTATTCCAAATTATGCCATAAAACGAATTCCGCAATAAGGTAAACCAATATTTTCTATGACTGCATACTTAAAAATTACTCCAAAATTTTCATTACTTCTATTTTGGAGAAAAGAAAATGTAAACAAAAAATCACATTTCTCCAGAAAAAGAAAATGTGTATCGATGTGATCATTATTCTACATGCAATTACAACGTCTTCAAAATATCTTTTTCGAAGTATTGAAAATAACGTATAATTTTTATGCTTTGCATTATCTTTTGAAAGATGAGCCGAAAACAATTTTTGACATCTGCGTAAAATGTGTATAATTTTTAAGACTTTTTTCAAAATGATATACAAAGTCACACTTTCTTTCGGAAATGATTTCATCATTTAAAATTTAATCTTATATACAGTAGAATCTCGTTACAACGAATGTCATTTTTACGAATTTTTTTGTTTAATTTTGGATAATTATTTGGATTGTTAACATGTTAAGCACCACGTCAGTCACCGGTGGCTGACGCTGAAATTTACATTTAGAATGCGTCTTTCACCGATGACTGACGGTCTAAAATATGATATAAAACTAAAAATATACATATTGTTTTAAGTAATCACTTACAATTTATTTAAAGTTTACTTATTTTTTATTTATTACAGAATTATACTTTCTTAATAATTACTTAAAACATTGTACATTTTTCAGCTTCAGTGTCAGTGTCAGTCAGCGTGGCACTCAACGTGTTAAAAAAATCCCATTATCCTATTTCATTATAAAAATATTCACTTTAACTAATTTTTCAGTATAGCGATTTTAATCAGTGCTCCCCAGAGATTCATTGTAACTAGATTTTGGTGTATTTTCTTATTATAAGGCTGCGAAGCTCATTATTAATTAATCCCTTCAGTTAGAGGACCATTTGACGACATTAATTTTTTTATTATTAGGGTAAGGCGTCCTATTATCGTCCTCCAGTCACTTTTAGGTCCTTGGAAGTTGTAATTTTCATTGAAAATCTACCAAATTTGGATTTTACATAGACTAACTACCCATGAACATAATAACATAGGCAAATATCACAGAAAAAAATTTTAACAATGCGAAAAATTATTTTTTCAAAAGTATCTAAAAAATGCAAAAGAAAAAAATTGGTCCCAATTTCGTACCCCCCAAAAATCCAATACGCCGAGGCTAAACTTATAACTAAATCAAATTTTATTTTCTAAATGAGTAAGTAATTTAATTTACATTAAAGTAAGGCACAAAGAAATGTACTATTTATCAGTGGAAGAATAACATGACGAAACATTAGTCATCCTAATATGAGGAAAAAATTGAAAAAAAATGTCATGAAAAAGCATTCTTAATTTCGTCCCCGGACGAAAATAAGAACTGCAAGGGGTGCGAAATTGGGACCACGCTACTTCCCAATATACTTCTTCAGTTCCCGTAAGATGATTTGACCGTCCTAAAACTCACTGTATGCTACTGTCAGCATCTTACCAACGTAAAATACATGCAATGAATAAGAAATAAATACTTACAGTACAGTAAATAACGTTCGACAAACGACGTAATAAGAACTCAGGTCTTCTAAATATATGAAATTCGCCGTCTTTAATTTATGTATGCGTCTTGGTGAACAAAACTTTCAACACTGACTCCTTTTACCTTCCGTCCTCTGTGCCTTGCGTCATAAATGCCGCCACTTTTGCAGAAGCGGAGAAGTTAAGGGGGACGAAATTAGGAGAAGGGACGAAATATGGGCACTTTACCCTAATAATTTTCGTTTAATTTATTCCCAGAGTTTTACGACTAAACAAAATAAAGTTTATGACTAAAATTTTCTGGTACTAAAAACAAGACTGCAAAATCACGTGTCAAGTATCGATTATGAAACACTTCCAAATTGTTTTAACAAAACTACGCTGTTTAATAAGGTGAAAGATGAGGTCTAAGTAAACGATTTGAAAAACAGATAACACACTTAAAAACAAAATTTCAGGAATTACCATCAGTAGTAGAAAAAGTATCAGAATTCTTTTATTATTTTATGAACTCCTTATGAAGACGTTTTTGCTAGTGAAGTGATGGCCGTTTTGCGTTTACAAGATTGCGAGAATTAAACACCAGGTCCTATAAAAAAAAACTCCAATTCGTAGAACGAACTTTTCCTTTATTTCATGATGAACGTCGAAGGGAGAGGTACAGGGGGAAAGCAATAAGGAGCCTCTTTTAAGACGTCATCACGAGGCTAGAGACAGAGCAGCAAATGAATTGAATAAACAGTTACAACTTTCTTGCTTGGCGGACTACAATATCGTCAATCTAAAAGTATTTTTGCGCCCTGCACAAGAGGCAAAAAGAGAAACATTGGCTGGTATGTTCGCCAAAAACATACGGTAGGCTTCTACCATATTAATTGTGTAGGGGGGGGGGGCAGATTGTGGGCTGCATACATTCCTGAGTCATGATAGACGGAGACTAATCTGTACATTGATACAGCTGCGGTTAAAAAAAAATAAAAAATGTTATCTGGAAAGGGCATAGTAACAGACCGAATTCGTTAGGCTAAAAAGCATGAGAATGCATTTTTCTAGACCAGATGTTAGATCAAAGATGAACCGCTTTACCACAAAAATGCAGAATTGCCATACATCTGAACAAAAGGGTGTGAAGCGAAGATAATTGTAATAAATAGATTGCATGTAAAGGGATTTTAAATGATGAGTTATATTCATGCCCAAATAAGGAAATGACCGAAGTTAAAATGCTTTTGAAACTAACAGTCAGCCGTAACGAATTTTGTACAAGGTTAAATCGTATGTGTGAAAGAATCAGAAAGTAAAAATGGAGAGTGATTCACTGATTTTATTTTATTAAAGAGATGAGTAACTAGAATAATTTAATTTAAATGTGCAGGGCCATTAATACAATCGCTTTAGTTTTTAAATGTTGAATTTAATTTAGGGGCTGCACTGTTTGACTATATTGCACTAAAATAAATAAATTCTTAAACAGAATTTTAATTAAAACTGCTGGGGGGGGAGGGAACAGAATGTAAACATATATAACGAGATAATCGTTATATATATCAACTGGGACACCGCAAAAAAAAACTTTTGTTGACCCGTGTGCATGGGCAAAACAGCAAGAAAAATAGTTACACATATAAATATATTTTCAAAACATAAAAGTTTTTTTTTTATTTTTTAAACAAGTTGCTGTCATGAAAACAAAAAAAAATCTCTTTCATCAATAGTTCAACAGTCCTAAGAGATTTTATGAATTAATATTTTCTAAATTAAGTTTATGGATCTATACCTTCAGTAAAATTTCTTCAAAATTGCATACCATGGTATATATATTTTTTTTAACTGAGTCGACTCTGACAGCAAATATTTAAGCAGCATGTAACTAAACCACTGGAAGCACATCATCAAAATATTGATCCTGATTCAGATCATTTTATGAAAAAGCACAAGTACTAACAATAAAAAAATATAATATATAAACACAAATGCAACACTAGAAGTAAGGAGTAAATAATAATAAGTGAAATGTGTAATTGTAAACTAATAAGCAATTGTAATATGATTTAAGAGAAATTGGACATGATTAAAAAAATGTAATGTTCATGCATGCAGCATAGGATGACAAAAAAAAGAGGTGCCTGTAGCACGCCCATGAAAAAGGTGTCACCCTGAATCTTGTGTAGACCACAAATATTATGGCGTCGGCTTACGGCTTCAGCCTTATATGAGGAGGGAGTTCTGAGACTCATACAGCGCCCGCTTATATGAGTCCCTGCTCCTCCGAAGACTCTAGCGGTCCTCTAAAGGAGCACACGTCGGTTTACAAACAAAAATTGATTTTTTTGTGAATTGGAACACCAATTCCAAGGAGTTGTCTCTCAACACAATGAAGTTTTGGACCCTAAGGGCAATAATTCTGAACGGGAACAAAACATTCGAAAGGGAGAATAAAAAAAATAAAAAAAATAGATATATGTCACATATATATCAAATCAAAAAGGGGTAGACAATCCTAGAGTGAAGAGAGACATAAAAAATGAAAAAGTCATAATCAGGTTAAATAATGCACAAGTCGTATAATTAGAAGGTAACTAACTGGTTGAAGTCGTATAATTAGAAGGTAACTAACTGGTTGACTTAAAGAAAAATGTTATCAAATTACATGTGAGAAATTTTTTTTTTTTTTAAATAACTGCAATTATTAAATGTGTTAGTTATCACTGTTACCTGAAATGTAATCGTAAAAGAATGAAATGTAAAATAAATGTTAAACTGTAAATAATAGTTAAGTGTATGTAAATAACATAAAAGTGTACAGTAAAATGAAAAGAGTGTAAAGTGATTCAAAATATTGTTCACAAGAGATCTTCGAAGAAAACAGTCATGGGCCAGCCATAATGTTGTCAAAGATCTGTTGTAAGCAACATACATACAACCTAGGCCTCTGGTTGTACACTTAGCTTCACAATACATGTCATAGGAAAAATGTAAACAAAAGTATATTATTTTCTGTTTCTTAAATTATATGTATGTGGTTGATAAACATTAGGGAAGTTGTGATTGTTTAAGTGACTTGTAGCATCGAATAAATGTCCATATCGAGGTGGTGCAAGAAGTAACCTATCAATGTGTACACGAAATGCTGTATTATCAGCAGCATACAATCTCTTGATCGAGAATGACACAGGTGAATGTTTGAAAGTTACAATATATGGTCCAGTGTATTTAGGTTTGAATTTATCAACAGATTTTAAGTACACAATATCTTTGAGACAAATGGTTCTTAATTTAGCTTTCTGACCGTAATGTTTATATCTTTTATCCTGTGCTGTTTTAATGTTATTGTAAGCCTTGCCATATACACTGCTCAAAACAATTAAAGGATATTGCAGTTTTAGGTGGATTTTGTATCTGGTAAACTGTTTAGCTGATTGATACATGGTCGACAGACATAGTAGGTTATATGAGAATAAATTACACATGTTTGGCAGAAAAAAATGCATTTTATTGCGCATTTGTGTACTAAAGGAAAAAAACACAATTTGTGCATATGAGAAAAAAAGAATAAGAAAAGGTGTTTTCTTCAAAGAAAATCATTTTCAGTAGGGGGTATGGTTTCCACGGGCTGCCGGCAACGTTGAACACCTTTGAGGCATGGACTCAATGAGGCTATTAATGACGAGTTGGGGTATTCTGCCCCACTCTTCCAGAAGAGCTCTTTCCAGTTCTTGGAGAGTTTGTGGGGGTTGTTGGCGGCCAGAAACTCGTCTTCCTAGAGCGTCCCAAACGTGCTCGATTGGATTCATGTCTGGAGAACACGCTGGCCATTCCATTCGAACGATTCCTTCCTCGAAAAGGAAATCCTCCACCAGGTTTGCACGATGTGGCCTGCAGTTATCGTCCATTAAAATGAAGTTATCTCCGATTGCTGCAGCGTAAGGGACTACAATAGGTCTGAGGATCTCATCCTATATCGGTGACCAGTCAGAGCTCCATCTCGAATGATGTAGAGGTCAGTGCGCCCGTCAATGGAGATGCCACCATACACCAACACTGCTCCACCGCCAAATCTGACACTTTCGTGCACGAACGCAGGATTATTTTTACTGCCACGGTCCCTCCAGATGAAAATACGCCTATTATCCGGATGCACAGAAAAACGGGACTCGTCAGAAAACAGAATATTGCTCCATTCATTTCTCCTCCAGTTGACATGCTCGGTTGCCCACTCCCTGCGGTCGCGACGATGCCTTGATGTTAATCTAACACATACCATCGGTCGGCGAGCATACAGACCTACAGCATGGAGCCGGTTTCGGACAGTCTGAGTTGAAATCGTGGTGCCTGTAGCCGAGCGAAGGTGTTGTTGGAGAAGAGTAGCGTTCATGGTTCGGTGTCTCCGAGCTGTTAACGCTAAATACCGATCTTCATTGGGCGTTGTTGCCCGTCTATGACCTTGCCCTGGTCTTCGGCCTGCACATCCACTCTCCAAAAAACGGTTCCAGATCCTGGATGTGACACACCAATGGCTTGCGCTACTTCGGCTTGAGTTTGGCCCCCTTCTAACCTACCAACAATTCTCAAAGCTTCTGAATCTGTCAAATGACTTCGCTAAGACATCATACTCATCGAAACAAAGCAATCACTGAATGCCGATCATCCTTGTCTTCATTCTCTTTTATCCAGTTGAAAGTCAAATTTCATTCGCTGCCGCTGAAGCGACGTTTTTGACGTCGAACTCAAAATTTGCATACTCCACAGTTTGAAAACCAGAAAAATTTGCATTTGTGATTCTTTTCTTCTATTTTCGGCAAAAAAAATTTCGTTTATATCTTTATTTTATATAAAACTTCAAATATCCTTTAATTGTTTTGAGCAGTGTATTTTGTGTAAATCTTCCAGTAGCTTATGTATTTCAGTATGTTTATCTAGAAAAGTTTGATTGCTATGCTGATCAAAAGTGTCAAAAATTAATGAAAGTTCACGTCCAAAGTGGAGAAGATTAGGAGTGAATAATGTAGTTGAATGTTTTGAACCATTATAGAGTGGCTTGTGTATAAATATTGCATTTTCAAATGAGTGACCTTCTTGCAAAAGTATATTAAGAGAGTATTTGATTGATTTATTTATTCTCTCCGAAAGAGCATTGCTTTGTGGCCTCGAAACAGAGCTGTGAAGTACCATAATACCTAGAGTATCATTAAAAATGTTGTATATTTGAGATGTATATTGGGGTCCTAAGTCTGATAAGACAACAGAAGGTCTCCCAAAGGTGGTTATGTAAGAGAATAAACATTTAACGACTTTAGCTGCAGATGTATCATTAATTGGAAAAAGTTCAACATGTCTTGAAAAGTGATCTGTAATAGTTAAAATATGTTTACCATTAGAAAAGGTCCAACGAGATCTGTACTAATGGTATGGCCAGGATATCTGGGCGTGTAGGTGGGTTGTAAGGGTGCAGGATGGGTTTGATGATGTTTACATTGAAGACATTTGACACATGAAGCTACAAAGTTTAAGGTGTCAACATACATGCCTTTCCAAAAGTATCTTGATGATAGGAACTCATAAGTTTTATTAAAACCAAAGTGAGATAAATGAGAGATTGTTAAAACTTTGCTTTTAAGAGAGTTAGGAACAACAATGTGATATGAAAAAGTGTTATTAAGATTGTTTTCTTTTTTTAACATTAAAACTTTCGAATCAGGGTGTATGAAGTAATTAGGATATTTTTGAGAAGGTCCTTTCTTTAGAATATCCTTGTAAACAGTGGACAAGGTGGTGTCATTTTTTTGTTCAGTGCAGAAAGTTTCATTTGAAATTTCCAATAAAGGATCTGGATTTGTTTGTTTACCAGATACAAGATAGTTTACATATTTCTTAGTGGCACTTGAACATGAATTATTACTATCTGGTGTATCATAGTCAACAATAGGTAATGGTTGAGGGTCATGGATTAGTTCAGGGTTAGTATCCAGAGTTTGTTGATTGTTTTCAAAAGTACAGCGAGATAAATAGTCAGCAAGAACATTTTTCTTACCAGGGATATGTTTAAAAGTGTATGAGTACTCTGAAAGCTCCATGAGCCAACGAGAGATAATATCAGCTGGATTAGTAGTCTTGTTATATTTTTCTAAGGGTTTACTGTCAGAAAGAATTACAAATTGTCTGTTATATAAATAATATTTGAAAGCGGTAACAGATTTATAAATTGCCATGAGTTCTAATTTAAGTGCAGGGTATTTTTTTCTGATGGCTTAAGAGATTTAGAAAAATATGCTACTGGTAAAAGTTGTTGATCATGTTCTTGTAATAAAACACCAGAAATAGCAAACATTTGACGCATCTGTATTTAAATAAAATGTCTTGTTCCAATCAGGTAATCTAACCATGGGAGAATTAAAGAAAATTTTCTGTATTGTGTCCATGATTTCTTGATGTTTAACTGTCCATTTAAATTTAACTTTTGGAGTAGTTAGGTTTATCAGTGGTTGTACTAACTCAGAAAAGGATGGAATTAGACTCTTATAAAATGTAATGACACCAATGAGTCTTTTTAGTTGACGTTTAGTTGTAGGTGTGGGAAAAGATGTTATTTTTATGATATTTGACTGAATCGGGGATACGGACTGATTTTTTACATGAAATCCTAAATAATCAATACTAGATTTATGAAAAGTACACTTGCTAGGAGACAGGGTCAAGTTATATTTGGTTAAGATAGAGAGAATTTTTTTTAATTTACTACACATTTCATCAAAAGAGTTTGCACCTACAATGAAATCATCCTGATATGTATATACACCATCTAATTGTAATTCATCAAGTAAAGAGTCCATTAAAGCTTGGAAAATAGAAGCACTGTTCTTTAATCCGAACACTAATTTCTTGTATCTAAAAGAACCAAACATAGAAGTAAATGTCAACTGATTTTGGAATTTTGCTGGCAAATCAATTTGATGATATGCCTGATGAAAGTCAAGAGAAGAAAAATATCGATACTGAGAAAGATTTGAAATGATGGTTTGAATTTTAGGTAGAGGGTAAGATGATCCTTGAATCGCAGTATTGACCATTCGAAGATCGAAGGCGAGACGAAATTTTTGTTTACCAGTTCCGTCTGGTTTCTTTTTGACTAAAAGCATGGGGCAAGCCCATTCTGAACAGTGGCGTTCAATAATTTTGGCACCAAGCAGATCTTTAATTTGTTCTAAAGTACCTTTTTGCAAAGATTGAGGAAGGGGGAATGGAAGAGTTTTTATAGGGTAGTCATTAATAAATTTCAAATCAGGTACAATCTTATCAGTATGTCCAAGTGTATTTAATGATTTTGAAAAGGCCGGGTAATAATTAAGTAATAATTTAGTCATTGTATTTGCTTCATTAGAACTTAAATGTGTAAGATTGAAATCGCTAGCTGACAAATCCTCTTTCCTCTTTTTTAATGTTTCATTAGATGCCTGTATAAAATTAAGGAAGTGTTGTACTGAGTTATGATGCTTGTCCAAATTATCAGAGGGGTAGTCAAGAATTTCCTCAACTTCAGATAATTGTCCAATTTTTGTGTGTTTAGGGAGATGAATGGTAGTGTCAGAATTATTTTTAAGTGAAATAGAAAAGAAATGATTTAATTGTACAGGCTTCTTTTTGCGTCTAGATTTCTCATTCATTTGGATAATGGCATCATGACCTATTATTTCTTTTTTATCTGCTAAATATTCAAATAGATAGTTTATGTCATGTTTGATATTATTGTTTGTGTAAACTGAGCACCATGTTTGCTCTTGGGGTTCTAGAATGATTTTACGGGTTAAGAAAACTTTTTGATTTGTCACTACATCACATAAGGTGTTACATTGATTACTTTCCCTGACTTTTGACTTAGTGTGTGATGTTTCTTGTGGAATAGTCAAGTTGTTGTTAATGTGAATGCATTTATTGAAAGTATCAATGATAATGTTAAATTTACTAATGAAATCAAAACCAAGAATGCCTTCAAAACTGGAGGATTCAGGAATATCCACTATATAAAAGTGGTGCGAGAAGGATTTTTTTTCTAATTTAATGGATGCTCTTATACACGAAGAAAAAGAAACATCCGAATTGACGGTTTTAATATTTATGGCTGTTGATAGTCTCTTGTATTTTAATACAGGTTTAAGTTCATTAAATAAATTTTGTGAAAGTAACGAAATGCTACTTCCAGAGTCAGCCAATAGGGTGATTTTATGATTTGCAATAGTGGCCTTTACAAGAGGGAGTGATGGAGAATGCGTATTAACACTACAGATGATGTGAACAATTTTATCGCCTACATTTTCTGTTTGAGTTGTGATATTTCTTGCAATTTTAATGTGATCTGAAGTTTGTGACCCGGTTGAATTAACTAATCTTTCTTTAGAGATCTTTGGTACTGTAGGGTCAATAGGAAATGTTGCTGATGTTAAGTCACATGTTTGAGACACAACAACATCAGCATAAAAATTGTGTCTCTGTTCTAGTTTTCCTGAGCCTGGTAATTGTTGCGTCTGTTAAAATTTCCCCTTCTCTGTGTATTAACTCTTTTCCATTTAAAACACTGATGGGCCTGGTGGCCATTGCGGAAACAGAGTTGACAAGTCACAACTTTTCTTTGTGTAAATTTGTGAGGGGAAAAACGTTTTGGGAAATTTCGCGTTTTGAAATTTTTCCTATAGCGCATCGCATTTGCATTATACTTTGGGCTACCTTGCATATCATTTTTTTTAGTTTCAGTTTTGGGTCCAGGCGGTGCAAGTGTTAAAGCATTAATTTTTTCCGAGAGTTCTTCAATGTTATTTTGAGATTTACTGACAGAGGGTAAGGAATGTAGAATCTTCTCGTTATGCAGAATTTCGTGCAACGTCTGTGCTCTTTCAACAGCAGCACGATATTCATTGACGCCTTCTTCTTGTAACTTTATTCGTATATTAGCTGGCACAGCTTCCATAAATTTCATAAGTTTAATCGTGTTACGGGCATTTTCGTCTTTAATATCTGAATAGACAGTTGCGGCTAACACGTTTAATCTGTGTGCCAAATTTTTAATTGACTCCGCTGGCAGAAGAGATAAGCTCGAAAGTTCAACGCCAGCCACGCACTAGCTCGGGGGTGAGAAAAATGCGGCAAATTCTTTCTCAAGTGCATCTAGATCATTGATTTTTTGAATTTCCGGATTCTGTGCATAAAATTTTTGAGCGGGACCAATTAACTTCCCTACAAGTACAGCAATGGTAGTCTTAGGGTTGTATTTGTTAATTTCAGCAACCGACCTAATTTGGTTAAAAAAGAATTTAAGCAAATCCGGATCTTCGTCAAATTGGTTAATATTGATTTGAACTTGTTTAGCGGACATGGTCAACGGTTTACCTAACACAAAATCTCTAATCAAAAATTGTTACTGAAATTCTGCATACATATCTAAATATAACACACATAAACAGATAAAAATGCAAAGCAAATAAAGTAATGAAATAAAATAGTATAAT
Organism: Maratus speciosus; assembly: GCA_963932465.1. NCBI lineage: Eukaryota > Metazoa > Arthropoda > Arachnida > Araneae > Salticidae > Maratus > Maratus speciosus. The sequence goes on from OZ010797.1 coordinate 448,145,841, forward strand.
AATCACATTAAAAAAAACTAATACACAACTTAAAAATAAACAAAAGGTCTTATTTTTTTTAAACCCTTTATAGAAAAAAAATATATAGAGAAAAAGAAAACTTATCCAGGGACAAAATTGTGTTTCTCAAAGTAAAAAAATACCGTTGCTTATTTTAAGCAAAAGAAAGAGAAACAAAAATATTTCGCAATAGCTCCTATTTTATTTTATTTTATTTTATTTTAAATGAATGAAACATGTAAGTCTTTCAAAATAAAACTGGTAGGAGCAAGAAACTGAAATAAAAACTTATTTTATCCTTTTGAACAGAGAAAAAAAACTGCTATCTGTCCTTGTTTCTCTAAAAGACAGAAATTAAAAAAATTTCTCAAATTAAAATATTTTCAAGCCGAAAGGCGAACTAGAAAAAAATATGTGAGACAAAATATAATCTTCGTTAACTCTTTTTGAGAGAAAAAAAAATTAATATATTTTAATATGCATTAAGAGTTAAGCAGAGGTGAATGTATTTCCTAATAACTAAGAATATTGGAATATTCAATGCAATGGGAAAAAAATAATTATATTATATTTATAAATATTATAATAGACAGCACAAAATATCGAAAATAGCAATATCACCGTGTTTTCGTATCTTGTACAAATACACAATAATATTTTCTTTTTTTTCTTTTTTTTTTTTTTACTAATGCACATCCATTTTTTTGATTGAGAACTTTTGTTTTCATTAGTGCATATATATCTGACTCTCGACGATTTTCTTTTTTTTTTATTTGTGTACAACGGAGAATTTATGAAGCACAACTTCAGGAGTCATTTGAATGATTTTTTTGATTGACTCCTTTTATTAGAATGAATCAACACTCGCGCACACTAGAATATTCACAAACAAGCACAATTTGCACATTCTGACTGTAGCATCAGATAAATTGACGCACAACACACATAGCACACTTGAGCAGCTCGCAGGACAAATTGGGGTGGATATTTTAATCAAGAGTGATCACGAAAAAAACACTGAGGCATTTCTTTCACAAACAGTGGTGTCGTATGGTAAAAAGTTAACCAAAGACACTTTTCAGAATATTGAGGAGGCTGGCTGTGTAAATAGAAATGAGAGCGAGAGTCGTGATTCAATCGCTGACTCGCTCGGACGCACTTTTCAACAAACACATGTATTTTCAGAGGTTTTTTTTTTTTTTTTTTTTTTTTTTTTTGCTTTGAAATCAGTGTTTCACTGCACTTAACTGATGAATTCACACGAAATTTGTATCATTTTTCACACACCAAAGGTTTCTCAACGCGGAACTTGTCGAAGTTGTGACATCACTAATATTGCTATTATAAGGAAACATTTGCAGTTGATTTCTAATTTTAGTAGACTCTTTCACACGAAAACTTTCTTTTACTCAAAACTTTCACAAGTATGATGCGATGATAGGCCGGGGGAATGGTCGGAGAGATAAGTTTGCACGCGGGCAGATTTCTTCGGCGAGAGGAGGATGTAAGGCAGACAGATTTCTTCGGCGACGGGGAGCTTGCAGCTGATTCCAAAACTCCAGGGGGTGGCAAAGGGGAAAAGCAGACGAGCAGGCAGGCACGGATACTTCATCGGCAAAGCGCAGTCGTTCGGGGTGAAAAGTTCACTCCATGATGAAATCCAAGCAGCCGGTAAGCGAAGATAAGCAGTACCTCTGGGAAAATCAGCGTGTCGTTGTTTGGTTAGTTGACGGGGGCGAGATCCTCGAAGCTCATTGCAACATAGCGGTGCGACAGCCGGGAGGAATCCATCGCTGCAAGAAGTCCATGCAGAAAAAAAGGATTGGAAGCAAGTACCTCTCCCTTACATTTTTTTTTTGTTAATGGAGAAAAAAAAACTGGTCACGCGACCAATTTATATGAAGACGTTTTTGCTAGTGAAGTGATGGCCGTTTTGCGTTTACAAGATTGCGAGAATTAAACACCAGGTCCTATAAAAAAAAACTCCAATTCGTAGAACGAACTTTTCCTTTATTTCATGATGAAAGTCGAAGGGAGAGGTACAGGGGGAAAGCAATAAGAAGCCTCTTTTAAGACGTCATCACGAGGCTAGAGACAGAGCAGCAAATGAATTGAATAAATAGTTACAACTTTCTTGCTTGGCGGACTACAATATCGTCAATCTAAAAGTATTTTTGCGCCATGCACAAGAGGCAAAAAGAGAAACATTGGCTGGTATGTTCGCCAAAAACATACGGTAGACTTCTACCATATTAATTGTGTAGGGGGGTGGGTCAGATTGTGGGCTGCATACATTCCTGAGTCATGATAGACGGAGACTAATCTGTACATTGATACAGCTGCGGTTAAAAAAAAATAAAAAATGTTATCTGGAAAGGGCATAGTAACAGACCGAATTCGTTAGGCTAAAAAGCATGAGAATATATTTTTCTAGACCAGATGTTAGATCAAAGATGAACCGCTTTACCACAAAAATGCAGAATTGCCATACATCTGAACAAAAGGGTGTGAAGCGAAGATAATTGTAATAAATAGATTGCATGTAAAGGGATTTTAAATGATGAGTTATATTCATGCCCAAATAAGGAAATGACCGAAGTTAAAATGCTTTTGAAACTAACAGTCAGCCGTAACGAATTTTGTACAAGGTTAAATCGTATGTGTGAAAGAATCAGAAAGTGAAAATGGAGAGTGATTCACTGATTTTATTTTATTAAAGAGATGAGTAACTAGAATAATTTAATTTAAATGTGCAGGGCCATTAATACAATCGCTTTAGTTTTTAAATGTTGAATTTAATTTAGGGGCTGCACTGTTTGACTATATTGCACTAAAATAAATAAATTCTTAAACAGAATTTTAATTGAAACTGCTGGGGGGGGGACAGAATGTAAACATATATAACGAGATAATCGTTATACTCCTTATATATATTATAGAGTACGGCTAAATTTTAGTTCAGTTAGGAAAAGCGTAGCAGAATTGAGAATTTGTTTTCATCAATTTTCATCAATAAATACAAATATACTCCAGATCTTTTGTGCTGCTCTGTATATGATCTATAAATTTTATACATACCAAGTAATAGGTAAAAATTATTAAGTATAAAAAGCGCATAGCATAACTGAAAACTCACATTCAGAAATTATCGTTTATAGACAGTAATGTAACAATTATTTTGTGGTCCCTGTAAGTGAATGGTCAATGCTTAGTATGCCCTGTTCTATACTAAGCCTCTTGTAGTGCACCTCAGAGATTCATGCCAATTTCAATATGTTTTAAATAATATAACATCGTTAAAATACACCGCAAACTATTGTTTATTTTAGATTATAATGTAACGAAATTTTCTTTTGAGTGATCCTGTAAATGAACTACACACTTCATTTTCACTACCGAAGATTCCATAGTAAACCCCAATAACATATATCAATTGCACGGCAATCCGAATTTAATTACGCGTGCTAGACAGACAAACCGAAGTCATAAACACTTTTCAACAATATTGGAAAGTGTTAAAAACCATACCTTTCCTATGTGAAACGTATATGACACACTCGTCTTTAAGGAGTTAACGAAAGATACTTCCGTTGATTTGAAGGCGATATCCGAGTACCTGCAAGATTCCTCTTTTAACCTCGGCGGTGTCTGTGGCCTTTATCCTCTTCGGTCCCTGTCCCCAAACGGAGACCTCTGTTCTTTTCCTTATAAAAACTAAAATGTCCGATTTTTTTACATTTTCACATCACTTCTTAATAGCTGAATGTTTTTTGCGTTCAAAGCAAACGAATAAATGGCAACATCTAAGCTGATTCCCACATAAAATAAATGTTATTTTCATATGAGTTTGCAAAATGCCTAAAAATTCCCAAAAGACAGTATGACCAAGAAAGTGAGAAATTTTCATAAGTATTTAACTTAAATCTTTTTCAATAAAAAATTTTGAGGATTTGTAGATTATTTATTTGTTTAAAGCTCTTAAATTTGTAATTGCGTTAATTTTGGTTAATGGTTATTAAATTGACGTTTTAAGGGGGGTTTGTAGTTGTAGATCCATATTTTGTAACCTAAATTACTAAGCGCCGAAAGGATCAATTTCAGAAAAGAAATTTTTCTGTCATTTACGATGTCATTTTGTTTGAAAAAAAAAACAAAACAATGAATAAGCATTTGTATTATTATTATTTTAGCTTCGGAACTGAAGAGGTTAAAAAGATGCAAAGCAGAGGTTGTTGGAGTCCTTAGAATTGCCACTAGTAGAGGAGACCGGGGTTAGTTGTGCCAGGGGCAAGTTGTGCCATCGAGCTTCCTGACTGAGCCAATAGGTTGCAGCACCTGTCGCGTCAGGTGAGTGAAGAGGTCGATTGTCTGGGTGTGCTGCGTTTGTTTTGAAGTATAGTGTTGCGTTGTTTTCGAGATAAAAATATTTATCTTGTTTTCTATCGTAAAAGTAAATTTTTCGACCTACGTTGGAATCGTCATTGCCACTAGCGATACTGAGGTATGTAAACTTCCCTAACATTATTTAACTGTTTATATTTTGAGCTGTTATTATATGTATTTCATTTGTTAATCATGCTAACATTTTGGAAACTAATGAATAAAGATCAAAATGGCGTAACGCGGGGTTAGTTGTGACGAAGTCTAAGAGGCACGTTGTGACAGTGTCACTACTTACCCCAGCATCCTGGAAGCACTGTGTCGATCTACGACATACCAGATATTGCCAAAATAGCCCTTCCTAGTGCTGCCACTCCAAAAAATATTCAAGCTGGATTTCGTTGTAGTGGAATTTGGGAATTTAATAGGAATATTTTTACAGATGATGACTTCCTATGTTCTTCAGTAACTGGTCGACCGTTATCCATCAGAGATGAGAGCGTTAAAGACCAGAATGACAATGAAAAATATTAGTAAATATGAAACTGTTAATAAACCAAGCACTTCAGCAATAACTTTAATCAATGACGGTGAGATTGAAGGACCGTCTCCAGAAGTAAGAAATCTCATTGAACTAGGCGATTCTATGACAATTGATAATAGCAATGTGTCAGTGGTAAGTCTTACAGAAATAAGACCACTCCCTAAAGCAGGACTTCGAAAAGGCAAGCAATCTATTCGCAAATGTTTGAAATCTGCCATTCTAACAAGCACGCCTGTAAAAGAGAAAATTCGAGCAGAACAAAAAGCAAAAGAACGCAGGAAACAAATTGAAGAAGAAAAAGCAAAAAGAATTCGTATGGAAAGGCCAAGCAGTGCATAAAAAATTACACCTAGGTTATTGATAAAAGGAAGAAGCAAGTATTGGATAGCTCTGAAGATGACGAAAATTGCTTATGTCTGGTTTGCTTGGAGCAATACAAAATTTCTAGACCCGGAGAAGACTGGGTGCAAATGTATGACATGTAAAATATGGGCGCATGTCAAATGTACCAAAAATGAACCTTATTATATTTGTACTAACTGCATATCAGACGCTGAAACAAGCGATGACAATGAGGGATTAAAAATATAGAATATAGCTCTACACGTTGTAATAGACTACCGATTCAAGTATCAATATGGCCAAAGATTAGTGTTGGCTTACTTTTTATTTCTTTCCTGATTAAGACAGTTTTTTTTCTTTTTATTGCTAAGTGTCTCTAAAAGTATCTTTATAAAGGAATAGAGTTTAAAAGTGTTAATAATTTAACTATTTTATTTTAATTTGATTTACAATATTATTAAAACATGAAAGTGTTTTATAAGAAAGTTATAAATGAATAAAATTCTCATTCTTGATTTAACATATCCCATTTAATTGCCTTTCTTACATAATTTGTATATGTTACATGTACTTGTATGTGTCATTTATGTGTCACAATGTGCCCCAAGCATGTCACAACTTGCCCCGTAGCGGGGGTTAGTAGTGACAAATTTCGAGATTACGCAGAATTCATTTTGTGTTATGAAAAACTTTAATAATGTTAATAGTAGTTTTATAAATATGTTACGCAAGATTTAGTCTAATGATATGATACACTAAATGCTTCGCTTCAGTTCAAATCTTACGACTATCGAAAATGTCACTACTAGCCCCGGTCTCCCCTGCCATGAGTAAAATAATTGAACTGAGTCAACCGCATTAAAAAAAATAGTATTTTAACACATTGCTCTTAAATAAGACAAGACGAAAATTACAACTAAAATATTCTTGTGCAATCTCGTCTTCAAATTATTTTCATTTGAAAGTAATTTTTTCCCCTATTTGACTGTGTAAAATTTGAAACTGAGTCATGTTTTGAAGCTTAAAAATATGCCTGCGAACGCGAAGGCGTTGACGATTCCCGTTGGACAGGCGTTACCTCCATCAATATGACATTAGCTTTAGTCACGGACATAATTTTGCTTTACAATATGCATATAAAAAATATTGAAGTTTTAAACCGTCGTTACATTCTAAACTTTCTTTTGAGATAATTAAGGTACTGTAGGTTTTAGATGGGTTATGTTGATAATCTTAATTTTAGCATTAAAATTTACTCAGTTTTGAAATCCTCTCTTTTTATTTAATAGTATATTTCCATGATATTCTTGCATGCTTGTATGTGTTATAACGAACATAATAGTGAGTACAATTAAAATTATTTCAAGAACCGATCACAATTCTTTTAAAACCATCACAAATATACAAAAAATATAATTAGTTTTTAACTTTTAAACGTGAAAAGAAACATACAAATGTACATTTTAAAACAAAACACTAATTCTTATTTAGCTCAAAAAAGCAATCATCTTCGTGTAATAGAAATATTAAGTGTTCTTATTCAGTACCCAATAAATGTGAAGATTTAATTCGCGAGTATAATTAAAATATGCAACGGGAAAAAGTTAATGAACGCGAGATTATCAACTTCAATCAAGGACAGTAAGACAATGACTGCTGCCACGATTTTCATTAGATGAAAGAAATATTCTTCAGAGTAAGGAGCCAAAAGACGTTAACATAATTACTAAGTTGTTCAGAGCAGAAAAGAAGCCGCAGATTAATCTTGATTATATATTAAAAAAAGTAAGATAAGACAAAAACTGAAAAAGCCTTTTTCACTATTTTTTTCCCTTATTTGCACATAAATATGATATTTTTTGTCAGAGTTTTAATTTAAATCATTGTTCTAATATAAAAGTTAATTTAATCGAATGCAAGAAGAAATTTCTTTTACTGGAATAAAACCTTTTTAAAATAAATAATTAATGTCAATTCGAATATCATAATTTCTAACAATATATAAGTTAACTATGTGGATAACTGATTTCATTATTTAAAAAAAAATTATGTACATAAACTGCTTTATGCAAGCTTTAAAACATCCTCTGCAATTAAAAGTATATATTTAGAGTGAAATGTTTGATCGCCAGAATGATCTGCTGCAGTTGGCTTTAGAGTTCGTTATTGGATATTTTCCGTTGGTTCACCTTTGTGTAAATCAATTGTTTCCATCGTAGGGCAATTTGACTTTTTTAAGGTAGAAATTCCAAATTTGTTACTCATCCATTCGCTATCAGCCTCTCTCTTTTCTTTTCTGTACACTAAAAATAAATGGAATACAAGCAAAATTTTAAAAAATCTGTTTTTTTTTTTTTATTGTATTTAAAAAAGTTCCCAATGAAAAGTTTAAAATAGAACCAGCACCAGAATAATTATACGAATAAACTTTAAAAATATTTTGGCATTTTGTATAGTAGTAAAAATCAACAATTTTTCTATCAATGTATTTTATAAATTTCCGTAACGCTTTCGATTATTTATTGAATGAGCTTTCTACTTCTATTCGCTCTGTCATATCAGGAGCTTGGAAGAGCAAGGGCGAATCCCGAAATTGCGGTGTTGGGAAATCAAGCTCAAAGTTTTGCATGTAGTGTTATAGAATAGGGTACTACGCACTTTAGCTCGACACTGTGAGGATACAAAGGATGAACCAGGGCAAAACGACTTACCTACGTGTTGCCTACATGTATCTAAGGTACAAAAAACAAAAAATCGATTTTTCAGATTCGCCCTTGCTCTTCCAAGCTCCCGATATGTCACACAAAGAATCTTTTACAAGTGAAACAAGTTAAACGTATATATAAATCGGACTGTCTTGAACATATTTCACCTAAAAAATGCATGATATAACTAAACGATGTACTAACAACGTTATAAAATTTATAAATCTTAAATAGCATTATACAAGGAAATGGGTAGATAGTAAATATCTTTGGTTCCAATGCCGGCATCCTATACAGTAAATAGATTTACATGTTGACATATACATTTTGAATTTTAAAATCAGATAAAGGGAAAACAGAGAAACTGTGTTGTGATGGGGAATAATGGTTACTTAACCCTTTATCTACTGACGGTACTTATAAGTACCATTAAAATAAATTGTTATAAAATTCATTTAATACATCGATTAGTAGCAATACTGTTTAGAATGAGTTATAGATACATTACTTTATCTTGTTCCAAAAGCATTATTGGTTACACAAAACAAAAATATTTTAAATATTTTTAAAAGGACGATTTCTTTTGCCTTTGCATCAGCTTTCTAGCACTGAGGGGGGGGGGGGGGATTTTTCAATATTTCTATTGTAAGAACAACATATTTGTACATTTCCTAATTCTACAAAATACTAAGAAAAACATTTTAAATAAAAGATTTGAGTAGGGTTATAAATATTGCACAAAATCCCTATAAATTAAAATTTAATTAATCCTTCTAAATCCATCAATACTTCTAAAATCCTTCTAAAATTTATTAAATGATTATGTAAATCTTCTAATTTTTTTTAAACAATTCACGAAAAATGCATTAGAAGATAAAATTTTCATGAATTCATAACTCAGTAGATAAAGGGTTGAAACTGATAAAAATGAGAATCTTGAAATGCTTCTTACGTATTGTGTTATCCATTAAAAGAAAATTTTGTGTCTAAAGCTTTTCTTCCAACTCATAACAAGTTACAAAAATGAATTTTGAAATATGTGAATGTTATCAATGTGAATATTAAAATTAATGCTAAATGTAAATCTCTTTTCAAGATATTTTGTGAAGATAAAAATGCAGCCCTAATAACACTTTTCTTTAACATTGTAAGTTTGAAAAGTGTAACGAAACTCTTTTTGGCACAAAAGGCGAAGAGGTTGCGTTTATTTTGAATCATGTTAAAAACACATTTGTGACAGAAGATTCACCTTTTTGATAAGTTCAAAAATGTGAAATGAATAGTTATTGTTCACATTCTATTACGCTTCCACCCTGTGAATAGAGTTCACTTTTTAAATAATAAGAGCTATGATTTACAAACTGATGGGGGTGGGGGTAGAGATTTTACAGATGCTTTGGTGGGGCAGGGTCAGTAAAAGGTTGGGAACCACTGGCCTAAATGGACCGAAAATTGCTCGAAACCTAAATAAGGCAATTAGTATGGTCATTATTTTACTCAACTTCAATGAAAAATTTCAAGTGGGTTTTCCTCTAGAGTTAGTTAACAGTTGAGTTTCCGTATATAGTGAAAGTTTTATGCGTATACGCATAAAACTTTCGATAATGGTTATCTGTGAAAATATGGAAATCTGTGAATATATTCACAGATTTCGTTATTGACTTCTTGTATCAGTTTTTTAAAACCTTCTTCAATTGTCATTGATTTGCTTTTTTTTAGCCCCCTGTACGATATGCTATTTCTTTCTCCCAGCTTATTTTGTGTCGTTTTCAAAAAATAACGTTACCTTACAGAAGACAGCCGTAAAACAAAGCAGTACGATTAAATGCTCTATAGCAGTTTTTTAAACTTCTAAGCATCCCCCTTTTTCAGTTTTTATACCGTCGTATTAAAAAAAAAAAGTACTTTTAAATGCAATTTATTTGAAAACTGAATCTCCATTTATTTTTGAAATATTAATTTTTTTGTAACCCCGTTTCTGTAGAAAGTAAAGGAAAAGTAGTTGTAAAATATTAATTATATATTTTTGTAGCCTTTTTTTATAACAACCGAAAGAAAATGTAATTAAAATACGTGCTATTTTGAAAAAGTATAAACGAATGATTTCTGTTTAAACATGGAGCTATTATAAACTATATTTAATTTTAAGCATATATATTCATGTTACAAACAAATGAAGGCCTATTAATCATTAGACAGCCTTTTTTTTTTTGTCGAGTTTCTTTAATGACGGCATCTTTTTACTGCATTTGTGTATATTTCGCGATAGTGACGTCCTATGCCTACTTTACTGTAGATGTTTAAGAGTGGATCGTAAATGTGGAATTTTTAAGTGGATGCGAATGACGTCATTTTGCATGAAATAAAAGCGTGTGCTGCAAGTCTTAAAATTGAAATATGTTTTATACTATTTATATATACATATATATATATTTTTTTTTTCATCGGGGGCGACACTAAATTCTGAATTAAGCAGAATTGAAAAAAATGAAAAATGAAAAAAACGAATGAAAAGCAGAAAAGCTGCTTTCTAGTCTCTAAATTTATTTTATTTTTTTGCAAAGCAAAAATTATAGCAGACTTAAAAATACTAAAAAAATATACTTTTGAGTTAAATTTTAACCATTCATGATTTTTTTAAATCACAGTTTACATATCATTTGTTAATACAAAGTTCAGTTTCATGTATATTTTCTCAGTAATGATGCACAAGAAGGCAGCTTTTTACAGCACGCATATTAAAAAAAAAATTCCGAATAATTGCAGAGATACATTAATTATTTAAAAATTTGCTGTAATTATCGATAAATGTGATTTATGCAAACGATTAACAAAAATGTTTGGCGAATGTTTTAGTCATATTACTCGTTTATATCTATATCTATCTATCTATCTATATATATACATATCATGGCGCACTAATCAGTTTTTCATAAATGTGTAAATTCACATATTAGTATGCACAAAATTTTTTATAACGTTTTTTAAACATTTCAGATCATATTGCTTTAATATTTCTATTGTTTACTTTTACACCATTTTTTCACAGTCAGTTACGGCTACAAGTATACTGTTTTGAAGCAGGAAAATTATTTTAAAACTGTGCAAAAAATGCAACGACCAACTTCAGCAGCATTAAATTAAAGAGACAACATAAATAGATCTTTTTTAACATTTTCCAACATAGTTGAAAAGTGTTTCTAAATTCGGTTTGTCTGGCCGTCTGTCTGTCCACGCACGAACTCGTGTGAACAATTTATAAATGTTAATGATATTTACTGTGGCATGTTCGGTATTGAATATGAAGTGTGTAGCATTAATGTTTCATTTACCGGAACGCTTCAAAGAATGCCGTTACATTATGGTCAATGAGGAAAAATCATTTAAAGTGTATTCTAAGGACATAACGCGTATTCTAAGGACATAACGCTATTTCAAATGGATTGAAATTGATATAAATCACTGAATTTCACTATACTATTATTGCTATAGAATAGGACACTATCCTCCATTTAAATCGGTCCAAATAAATCGGTTACAGTTCTGTCTTTGAGCAATAATTGCTGGAAGTGCGATTTCAAATTCAGTATGTGCTTTTAAATTCACATGGATGAATATAATAAAATGTGAGATTTTGAAAACAAAAATTTGAAAATTTAAATTGTTTCAAAGCTTCTGATATTTTTTTTAAGTTGGTTGAACAGCTGAATACAGGATTTTATATGTAAAATTGTTAAAAATTGAAGAGCTTAAGTTCATTTGCATGTAATTATAATTATGTGTCGTGTTTTTGGCATATGTATGCCAGGATAATGACAATTTCATTCTAAAACATTTTTCACATTCTTGTTTTATTTATTTTTAGATCTAACACTTTAATTTTGTTTAAAGGAACATGTTTCCTCTATAGTACCTCAAATTCAGTGTAACGTTGATTTTTATTTATAATTTATAGAAACCAGACTTAATAATGACATAATAAAAGTCTACCTAATTTTTATAAAGCATTTAAACACATTATTTTAAAGAAATATCTAAAAGATCTTGCTGGTAGCAATGATTTTACTACTTCTGACTTGAACTATGTCAAGAACAAGAAGAATTACTCTGCAGCTCCATCTTTATACCTCATAAAGAACTAAAATGAGGAGGCCAGGACAATGACATTCATTTTCAGTGCCAATCATATTTTAATTATGGAAAATTATTTGTAAAATACAGAACTTGTTACCTTCCACATATATGTGTTATATAAGGTATAAGTATTAATTAGAAATTAAAAAAGCTAGAAAAAGATATTTGTACATGATAAACAAACAGGATACAAAGCCTTTTACATTGCACGCATAACAGTGTGACAAGCCAGGAAAATGACAATCTGTAATTTTAAGTCTTTTAATTGCTTTATTTTTGTGTTATTATGAATATAATATCTCTTTTGAATACTTCTAAGAATATTTTTTATTAGAATGTAAAAAAGAAAATTACATTATAGAAATTTTATTGTGCGGACTGCAATTTCCGTATTTTGTGATATTGATCCATATACGCGAACAAAAATATAATCTCTTCAGGGTTGCCCACGATTCTAAAAAGAATGTCTTTTCTTTTTTTTTTTTTTTGTTAAAGAACTCAGAAGAAATAGTTTTCGTGATTTACGGAAGGATTTATAAAACACATTGCTGGGCAACATATAACTATGATATGTTCCCGCACCATGTTGGTTAAATCAAAGTAAAATTGCGTAATTTGTTATTTCTGTTTGTATAAATATTTTTTATAAAATATAATTATGAGTGTAAAATTATAATGTTTATATATTTAAGTAAAATAAGAGTGTAAGTTCATACAAAAATTATTAAGTTGATTTTAAAGATTAAATATATATTTTAAAAAAATTGTTGTATTGTAAAATGAATGTATAACGTTGAATGGAGTTCGGATCTCAGACAACAACAATACGCAGACGCCATGGTGTCGTTTTATGACAAGCCAATGGGAAGTGGTGTATAATTAGAAATCGTAAAATCATAAAAACGTTGGAATCAATTTATGGCCTCAATAAAAGTGTTGGGATAAATTTATGACTTTCCAGACCACCCAAACTTTAAGGCAGATAATAATATTAAAGTATATATAAGGGGCCATTTGCAGACTGCTAGCTAATAGGCCTATCGAAGTATAATAAAAAATCTTCTCACATCCAATAACAGTGGACTAGACAAAAATAGTTCCTCCCACTGCAGGAGCTGGTGTGCAAGAAGAATAAGTTTTGAAAAAAGATAGTCTAAAAAAAAGATGTAGAGGACGCAGGAGCTCTCCTGAAAGCCCGTGCAATGAGTCCCGTAAGCCCTAGTAAAGCCCAGGCGAGATGGACATGTTGGAGCGAGCCTAATCCAGCCTAATCAAGCCTATTTGAGGTTGTCTTCCTGAGGTACCTATCGGAGTGAGCCTAATCAAGCCAAATTGAGGATGTCTTCCTGATGTACATATCGGAGTGATCCTAATCAAGCCAAATTGAGGATGCGTTCCTGATGACACATTGCCATGATCCTAAGCAACGCAACAACTCGGAATTTGACGAAGAAAGGCCACCATCCCGTATATTAAAAGAAGGTACTATTTTAAACATTTTCTTTTACCACTTAAGATCATATGAAAAACCTTAAAAATACTTTTCTGATATTTTACGGTAGAGAGTTATCTGAGATCCGACCAAACCAATAATTAGATAAGATTAAGGTAATTTTAAAAATGAAAGAGAGTATTTCTTTTAGCAAAAAGAAACAATTATAATAATTAGAGTACGTGAAAATATAGTCTTTTTTTTTAAAAAGATTAAACATACTTAAAATAATGAGAAGCAAACAAAAGTGTTGCTTTCTATTTTTTGAATTAATATTATGTTTTTCTGTAAATAGATATGTTCAATGTAAATAAAATATTTAATCAAGTTTTAAAAAGTTTCTGTAATTATTTAATTAATAATATTTAAAGTGTGTCAATTCTTTTTTTTACAGCTTAAATTTTAGTTTAATTCATAAGTGGAAGAGTTCGTCTAAATAATACACAACGCAAACTCTTAATTTTATTCGTGATTATTCAAATTTAATAATTACTTTTTTTGACGCGAATTATAATTTAATTTTATTAATGCTTCGCGTTGCTCTTCTACTAGAATGTAAGTAAATACGATCACTTATATTATTTAAATTTATCTAAGGTATATAAAACTATATACCAATTTGCTATGAGGTTGCTTGGATGATTTGGACCAATTAACAATTTTGAATATATTTAATAAAAAATAAACAGGTGTAATTATCTGTCCAGCATCCCCCCTTCATAAGTAAAATGGTGCTATGACTCAGGAACGAGCATCTGAGGTCATTAAGTAAAATGGTGCTCTGACTCAGGAACGATCATCTGAGGTCATTAGATAGGTAAATGATGCTATGACTCAGGAACGTTCATCTGAGGTCATTAGAAATAATAATAATAATAATAATAATAATAATAATAAAGGAAAATAAATTTAAGTATTATTTTAATGTCACAATTTTAAAGATATTGTAGGTATGTAAGTTTAATTGATTAAAATTTTATTAAAATTAATTTTATTATTGTAACAATACTGACACACATATAATAATTTTATATAAATAAAATGAATAATATATGTTAGTAAAAAAACAAAAAGGAAATGAAAAAAATAATTCTGGGATTTATAATAGGTAAATTTAGGAATTACAATTTTTTTTTTTTCTCTCTTTTCTCTTGTGGTTGGATCTCAGTTACCATTGAAAAATAATGGCATTCACATCACAGATGACACATTTGTAAAAATAATTTTTTTTATATAATGTATAAATAATAATAATAATAAGAATAATGAGTAAAATTTTATAATATGTCTGATATAAAAATGATTGAAATGTCAATAGATCACGATTTTTGAAATTGTATCACCTTGATACAAAAGAAAATTTATGAGTCGTACTACGAAGTAGTAGTACAATAGTTACAAAAAAAAAAAAAATAAGATTGTTTTTTCTGTAGAAAAAGACAGATATTTTTCTGTTAAATGAAATTATGTTGTTTTTTATATATACGTGTATTATAAATATTTTAGGGGTATTTATGTGTGTAAAAGAATAATCTACAAAACAACTTCATCTCCTAAGAAATTTTTTAAATTTTAGTGTTGTTGTTTTTATGTATTTATGCAATTTAGAATATTTTCATACATATGTTGTAATATAGAGAAAATAGTATGAGATGCAAAATATTCTTTTAAGAGGTATAGGATCTATTTTGAATTGATATTTTGAAAAAGTATACATTGATTACTAATACTTGTTAAAAATGACTCAGACGCTGGATATAGATACACGTATTAAGTTAGTGTCACCATTTGACAATAAAAAGAACAAAAACATTATATTTTTCTTAGAGGAATTTGATAATATTTTGAATTCGACAGATATACAGGAAGAAACTAAATTATTAATTTTAAAGGCTAAAATTACTGGGGACGCAAAACATATTTTAAGTAAACAGATTGAAACATATAACGAGACCAATTATAATTTATTTAAAAATAATTTGGTGGAGTTATTTGGTACAAAACTAAGCTTCCTTAATGCTCAGAGCAATTTCCTAAATTTAAAACAGGCCGCAAGTCAAACGATAGAGGATTTCATTTTGGAGTTTAAAAAGGGTGTAAAATCTTATATCGAAAGTGCAGGCGAAAATGTGGATAATAAGGAAGAAAATTTTATCGAAATCTTAAAAATGTCGAATTTTTTAAATTCAATTAGACAGGATATTGCACTAGATGTGCGTAAAAATGCGCCCAGGTCCTTCAAGGAGGCATGCGAGTTAGCAAAACTTATGGAAAGTGCGTATAATGAATCAAAGTTTGAGGAAATTAACGCAATAAATAAAGAAAACAAAGATCTTTATGAGAACATTATAGAATCAAGTAAGCAAAACAAAGAGCTAATCGAGAAATTAAAAGGGGAGATTGAAAAACTAAAAAAATCAAAGAAAAAAAACCATGCAATTAGAGATGATAGTGTTCCGCGGAATAAGAAACTCTTTAATAAACACAATGATTATCAGGGTTCCCATTTCAATAACAATTTTCATTATAATGATTATGAACGATATTATAATGATTACTACAATTCCTTTAATTACCCGACGCATTATGGGATGTATGATTATTCACAACCTAACTGGAATTCGGGAAATAGGGATTTTGGATATATTTCTGAGAATTATGAGCAAAATGGTTATCAATTTGAAAAGCGCAAAAAGAAAAAAAAATGGGCAAAGAAAACAGCGAAATCGGATCAAGATTCGGGATTTTCAGAGACGGAAATCGATAAAATAAATAAAACAATCGCAAATATAACAAATGCAGACAAAGATAGTCTGCCAATTATATCACTAAGTATACAGGGCGTCGAAATACAAGCGTTACTGGATACCGGAGCTGCTGTGTCCCTTTTATCACCTTCTTTATTCAAAAAAATTAAAGATACAAACGTCAAAATCAAATATTTGGGCAATCAGATCCAAATTAAAACTTTAACAAATTCAAAGATTTTTTTTAAACAATGTGTAAAATTAACTTTTCGATTAAAAGGTATATTCACAACAGGCACATTTTATGTCACTAATGATGATTTTGATAGGCAGTACCAAATGTTATTAGGGTACGATTATCTCAAAGAAAATCATATGATTTTGGATTTATGCAATAAAACATTAAAATTTAAAAATCAACAAATTAAATTAAACGTTGCAAGTGAAGTAAATAATTATGAAGTGAATAACATTACGCCATGTAATTCAGGGGAACATTCAAATAAAAGTATGTTTGCCATTACTAAAAATAGAATTTTTCTCCAACCTGAAGAATCGAAAATTGTAAAATTAAAATGCCCAGAGGATATAAATATGTCAGATATAATTATTTTTGACCCCATTCAAGAAAATAGTAAATTTTCATGCGAGACTTCGTTACACGAAGTTCAAAAAAATAATAACATAAATATTATAATAAAGAATAAACTGTTAGAAAAGTTAATTATTCAGAAAGGAACTAAAATAGGGGAAATTATAAAGAACTTTGAGTGCAAGCAAGATGACTCAACTGATAATATAGAGAAAGGAACATTTTATGAAATAAATAATTTAAATATAGAAGATGTAAGAAAATTGCGAGAAGCAGAAATTAAAGAGACGGATTTCGATTTAAGCCATTTATCAGAGGAAGTACAACAAAAATTTCGAAAAATTTTAATGGGCAATGTTCATGCATTTTCAAAAAGTTATCAAACATTGGGGCAATCAGCGTTTGTTGCACCAAGTTTTCAATTGAATCATGAATTCCCGGTACAAGCTAAGCCATATAAATTGCCTCAGGCAGTAAGACAGTATGCGAAAACGGAAATTGAACAACTGTTACAGGCTAAAATTATAGAGAAGACTGACTCCGAGTATGCTTTTCCAGTTATTTTCGTTAGAAAGAAAAATCCGAGTAATAACCCGAATGCAGAACCCAAGTTTAGAATGGCAACGGACCTAAGACTATTAAACCAAATTTTACAACCTTATACTTATCCGATGCCGGACGTAAAAGACTTATTACAAAAAATAAGCGTTAAAAAATACTATACGGTGCTAGACTTACATAGTGCTTTTTTCCAAATAAATTTAAAACCAGAAGATTGCAAAAAGTTAGCGTTTATTACGGAATTTGGAAAACATATGCCACTTCGTTTAGCTTTTGGCACACGAAATTCTAGCGCAATTTTTGCAGAAGTAATCGATAAAATTCTGGGACATTTTGACAAAAGCAAAGTATCATACTACATTGATGATGTGTTGATATCTGCAAATACAATAGCAGAGATGACGAAAACCTTAGAAGAAGTTCTACAGGTATTAATAAATCACAACATGACAATCGAACCTTCAAAAATGCAAATTTGCAAAGCAGAAATAGAATTCCTAGGATTTAGGGTGAATCAAATGGGATATTCTCCATCTCAAAAGAATATTGAAAAAGTAAAAAATTTAGTCAGACCAAAATCGAAAAAGGGGGTCAGATCTTTATTGGGCTTAGCGAATTATTTTCGGACGCTAATACCCAACTATTCCGACAAAGTTAACCCTTTAATAGAGCTGACTAAAGATAAAGTTAAATTTAAGTGGAGTCCAGAAGCAGAAAAAGCTTTCCTGATAATTCAGGAAGAAATTGTACAAAAACCAACGCTCAGACCCCCCGATTTTAACAAGGAATTTTTCTTATTCACGGATGGGAGCAAAGTTGCAATTTCAGGTGTTCTAGCTCAAGAAAAGGATGGTCATTTGCTACCTGTTGAATTTTTCGGGAGAAAACTTAGAGAACCGGAAAAAAATTATCCGAGTATTAAATTTGAGTTATTAGCAGTGCATGAAGCAATTATGCATTTTAAATATATGCTTTCAGGTAGAAGATTTACTGTGTTAACTGATTCGAAAGCACTAACTCAGCATTTACACTTACAAGATAAATCGGAAATTATAAACAGATGGGTAGCAGATTTACAAGACTTTAATTTCGACTTCGAATTCGTCGAAGGAATTAACAATCCAGCAGACTATTTGAGCAGGAATTTAGATAATCTTACAACAGACAGAGAACTCCAAAATAATTTGTTTGCAAGTAACATAGCACTTACAGACGAAAATATTAAATCGGAGCAATATGCAGACGAAAAATTAAAAATTATAATAAATAAAATCGAAAAAGACAAAAATAATAGAAGCACGAAGAGATTTGCTTTAAATCAAAATAAATTATTAATTTTGAAACCTGGTTCAGATAAAAAGGAGCTTTTAATCACCCCGGATTCATTAAAAATTGCAGCCATAGAAGAAGCTCATAAAGCGCATTTCGGATTTCAAAAAACTTATGATAATGTGAAAACAAGGCTTTTTTGGCACGGAATGTACAAAGACATTAAACAGTATTGTGCAAATTGTGTGCAGTGCCTCACATCTAAACAACACACAACAATAAAAGTCCCTGTTAAAAAAATGGTGAAAGATCACGAAGTCGGTACAGTCCTGCATGCTGACGTCATTGGACCTTTAAACCTCACGTTAAGGAAAAACAGATACATTTTAATTATAATTGATTCGACATCGAGATTCCTGGAAGCTGTTCCCCTACGAAACGTAGAGTCACAGACTATATTAAATGTACTAAATAAATATTTTGCAAATTATGGGTTGTGTAAAGAAATTATCTTTGATAATGCAAAATATTTAAGAAGCGAAATTATGAAAGAATATTTGGAATCTTTAAACATACAAAGGAAATTTGTGAGTGTATACCGTGCGCAAGGAAATGGACTTTGTGAAGTTACCAATAAAATATTAAAAACATCAATTGTAGCTATGTCGAAACGCACTACGGAATGGGACATAAGACTGGATTTTTTTTAACTAGCGTATAATTCCTCGAAACACCGCGCTACGGGATATAGTCCCTCACTGCTATTTTTCGCAAGGGAAATAAAAAATCCCTTCACAGCCCATATTCCTTCTGAGGAAATATATACCCACTCTTATGTTAAAAGCAGAATACAGCATATGAAAGAAATCAAAATTCAATCCCTTGCAAACCAGGAGAAAATAATGCAAGAATATATAGATGAAGAGGCATACGAAAAAGTAAAGGATTTAAATTTGGGTCAAACAGTATATTTAAAATGTATTGGAAAACCAGGCGCATTAGAGCCAAAATTTCAAGGACCCTACGAAGTTACTAAAAAGTTTAGAAACTTTAATTATTTATTACAATATGTTCCAGATAAATCAATAGAGCCGATCAAACGACATATGGATCAGCTGTACGCTCCGAAATATGCAACAGGTCATACAGAGGCGGAAATTACGAATTTACAAGGGTCTCAGAAAAAAATTAAGGGTGAGAAAAATTACAAAAATAAATGTGACATTTGTAAAAGAAAATCGCACTTAACTGAAAATTGTTGGTTCAAATTGAACAAAAATACGAGTCAAAAGGGTGACAAACTTATTAAGAATTATTATAAAAATAATAATAAATATTCTGAGAATGTAGACCCATATTTAAAGTATCAAATAGATCATTATGATCAAAATATGTCGTTATATGGTTATACACCATATACAAACTTATACGGGGATGTTATACAAGATCATTACCCTTTCCCCCCTCCCCAAGATTATCCATGGTATATGAATTGGTATTAAAAATAAATCAAAATGCATAATTAATCGAATTTCAAAATTTAAAAATTTTCAAAATTTAAAAATAATTTTTTTTTCTTTTAGGTAAAAAAAAAAAAATTGAAACAAAATTAATAACTTGCCTTTTTAAAATTCAAAATAATAATAAGAAAGGATAGGAACATGGGAACGCCAATTTGTCTCAGGGTTACAATATTGAGCAAATGTGCAGGGCGCACCCGAAAACATACTTATAAAATTATGTAATGTGCTTCACAAAACTTCAATGGAGCAGTGAAATATTTCTCTCCAGGCAAAAGTTATATATATATTTTCTTTCTTTTCGAATATGAATTAGAAAATATAAAATCTTAACAAAGCCAAATAACATTAAAACTTAATTAATTTCATAGTAAATAATGTTGGAGTAATTTTCAAAAAAAAAAAAAAAAAAAAAAAAAAAAGAGAATTTTTTCTGTCTTCTATAAGGGTAGCCTTTGCTAATAGCCTTACAATTTAGATGACAAAATTTCAGAATTACTCTTTAAAATGAGTAGGTGTAAGCTATAGGTTCAGGGTAGTTAGAACAGCTTTATAGCATACTCATATATATATATTTTTTCTTATATAAATATATGGTTGACAAGGAATAAATTATTAGTGCACTCTATATTAGGATAGCGGTCAGCTATAAGCCTAAACATAATAAAATATACAAAAAGTGCTAAGATTTATTCCGGTAGTTCAAGTACAACTTATATGCTAAAGTCTAGAATTTAGACAGCAGGGATAAGTTTTATGAACAAAAGTGTTATAAAAAAATTTAAAAAAAGGATTTTGGTGTAGCACATTGGTTTTTAAAAAAACATATATATGTATAACAATGGACAAGGCAAGTTATTTCAACATGTTTGCACACAAAAATTAAAAAAAAAAAAAAAAAAAAAATACACAAATAAATAATTGAAGTAAAATTAAAATTTTCTCACCAAAGGCTTTCTGTATAGGGTACAATTTTGGCCTACGGCTGGGTATGCACCAACACCAACAAAATTTTTGTAGAAAATTTATCAATTCACAGATACATCAATATATGGTCCACCTAGGCATAAATTTCAGGATTCTTGGCTGAAAAAGGAATCGAAGAAAAAATTAAGTATGGTATAATTACTAGATGTTATGCTCAGAAACAATAAAATTAGTAATATTATATTGTAAAAAGCAGCATTTTGAGTTTTCTTTAGGAAAACTTTTGATTTTTAGGTTTTACACATTTATGGAGTGTCTAGCTCAGTGTATAGTTCCTAGATTTAATAAAAAAAAATAATAAATAAAAATATAAGTTCGTGTTGTTTTCAAAATAAATAACAAAAGGTATAGCAATTAGCATTTACAGTTAAAATTTATGGAATTTTCAGCAAAATTAACATTAGACAAACATAGCTTATATTATATTTAACTTGATAAGCTAATTTACTTTTATTAACGGTATTCAATTAGAATTAAAGTAGGCTTAAATTCAAGTTAAATTAATTAATAACATTGTTGTAGTGTAAAATTTTATGTAAGACTATTATATTTTTATTGTATATATAAAAATATGCAAATTTAACAATTAATAAAATGTATTAGCAAAATTATTTAATATAAATATTAAATGACATCTTGCTGAAATCAGCTAGATATTAGATTTTTTTTTTTTTTTAAATGAAATATTTTATAAATTTATGTTAGTTTAGAATTTAAGCATTTTTTTTTCTCTTTACTTTCCCTTAGAATTAAATGCAATTCTAAATTTAACACATATAAATATACATAGTATTGATAAATTTGAGTGTGTGAGTTCATAATTTTTTTTTTTTTTATATAATTTGGCCAATTTAACATAAGAAAGCAAAATAAATAAATAAATATATTTATATATATTGGCCTTAATTTTATTAAAATATGTAGTATGGCTTAATAAATTTATTTACTTAATTTTTTTTATAGTATGTACAGTAATTATTTTAAAAACTTGATCTATAAAAAAAATTGGATGTGGTTGTTTGTGAGTATACAAAGATTTTTTCTGCTGGCAGAAGTTCTTTGGTCCGGCCGGGTACTCATAGAGGGCTGCATACGATTTTACGTAGTAATTATCATTTACTTTTTTTTTTTTTTTTTTTAAATTATACAAGTGTATTAAGTACATTTTTTTTATAATTAAATAATAATTATTATTGTTGATTAATAATAATAATTTATTATCTTTTATTTTAAACATATCATTAAATTTTAGATAGTAGAATTCACATACGGAATGTTAATGATAAATAAAATTTTGAATAAATAAATTTTTATTTCATTCAGTAAAAAAATAAATAAATATGAAAATTTAACAATCTTTTAAGATAGAATTGTTGGCTAAATAAATAATAATTTAAGACAAAAAAATTGTTCTCTTCTCCGTCAATGGCATTTTCTGACAACACTATTTAATAGTATTAAATGAAGGTGCATTTTTAAGGTCAGCGTAATGCATATTTTGCATTTTTGAGAGGCCGTAGAAGTCATTTTTCCGTGTTGTTTACATTTTAATAGTAAACAATATCATGAATCAAAATTTGTGTTTGTTAAAAAGGTCTAAAAATATACAATGTAATCTGTTAAAGAAAGTTATATGCATTTTTTTTTTTAAATCCTGAAAGGCAATTTGGTTTAGTTTAAACCTGAATGCATAAAAAGCCACCCTCGCTTCAGTTCCAGTATGAGGCAGGAGAATTCCGATGATAGAATCGCCATTTTTCCCCTGCAAAATAATAAAAAAAAAGCAGAAGGTTTACATTAGATACGATACAAATACATACACTGTTTATGCATAGATTATGTTTAAAATTACATACAGGCATGCACAGTGAGTTAAGAAGAAAGTATATCAAGAAATTATACTAATTAATACGGTAATTACAAGCATGAAATGGTTTTAAATACTTACTTTTTGAAGTCGTAATATTTTTGTCACAGCACAATTCACCTCACAGAAAGCGATTAGTAGCTGACCAACCCCTCGTTTCGAAAGAATCGGGGACGTTCAAAACTGGTTTCATTCTCTCCCCCTTCTCTTTTTGTTTTTCTCTCTTTCTCGTATCGGGTAAAGTTGGAATGGAAAGCATTGCGTAATGATATATTAAAGGAGATGAATTAGCTTGTACATTTTGACAGATCATACATGTTAGAAGTAACAAATAAATAAAATAATGTAACAAGTTTGTATACAATATTTTTTCTGATTATAATTTGAATACATCAGATTAATTATGTGAAAATATAACATGTCATATTACAAGCAGTGTATTTACTTTTATTCAGTATAAAATGTGTTTTAGATAAAACACTTTGTCATAAGGTTGTATGTGATGAAATAATATGTCAAATGCGTATGCCATTATTTTTCTTATAATGAGGTTTATTTCGGCATATTAATTTCAGACAAAATTATAGCTTTGAATGTATTTTGGGCACTTAAACTGTAAAGTTACAAAATTAGTAAACATGTGTGTGGTAAAGAAAAAAGGCTTCGAGAAAGACGTCTGATTGTCAGTACAGAGGTCTTCTATAAATGTGAATGTCAACAGACAACTATGCTATCATGTGTTGAACTTTCTGTTATGAAACAATAGAAGAACTTCTTATAAAATATACCAGAACCATTCATAATTGAACGTTACAGTCTTCGCTCAAAAACTGTGTAGATACACAGTCATATGGACACGTACATTCCTTCAAGCTTTACAAAAAAAATAAAACCAGCAATCAGTTTTTATTTTTTTTTTTCCGATACCGGGAGAGATGCTGGGCAACATATAACTATGATATGTTCCCGCACCATGTTGGTTAAATCAAAGTAAAATTGCGTAATTTGTTATTTCTGTTTGTATAAATATTTTTTATAAAATATAATTATGTGTGTAAAATTATAATGTTTATATATTTAAGTAAAATAAGAGTGTAAGTTCATACAAAAATTATTAAGTTGATTTTAAAGATTAAATATATATTTTTAAAGAATTGTTGTATTGTAAAATGAATGTATAACGTTGAATGGAGTTCGGATCTCAGACAACAACAATACGCAGACGCCATGCTTTCGTTTTATGACAAGCCAATGGAAAGTGGTGTATAATTAGAAATCGTAAAATCATAAAAACGTTGGAATCAATTTATGGCCTCAATAAAAGTGTTGGGATAAATTTATGACTTTCCAGACCACCCAAACTTTAAGGCAGATAATAATATTAAAGTATATATAAGGGGCCATTTGCAGACTGCTAGCTAATAGGCCTATCGAAGTATAATAAAAAATCTTCTCACATCCAATAACAGTGGACTAGACAAAAATAGTTCCTCCCACTGCAGGAGCTGGTGTGCAAGAAGAATAAGTTTTGAAAAAAGATAGTCTAAAAAAAAGATGTAGAGGACGCAGGAGCTCTCCTGAAAGCCCGTGCAATGAGTTCCGTAAGCCCTAGTAAAGCCCAGGCGAGATGGACATGTTGGAGCGAGCCTAATCCAGCCTAATCAAGCCTATTTGAGGTTGTCTTCCTGAGGTACCTATCGGAGTGAGCCTAATCAAGCCAAATTGAGGATGTCTTCCTGATGTACATATCGGAGTGATCCTAATCAAGCCAAATTGAGGATGCGTTCCTGATGACACATTGCCATGATCCTAAGCAACGCAACAACTCGGAATTTGACGAAGAAAGGCCACCATCCCGTATATTAAAAGAAGGTACTATTTTAAACATTTTCTTTTACCACTTAAGATCATATGAAAAACCTTAAAAATACTTTTCTGATATTTTACGGTAGAGAGTTATCTGAGATCCGACCAAACCAATAATTAGATAAGATTAAGGTAATTTTAAAAATGAAAGAGAGTATTTCTTTTAGCAAAAAGAAACAATTATAATAATTAGAGTACGTGAAAATATAGTCTTTTTTTTAAAAAAAGATTAAACATACTTAAAATAATGAGAAGCAAACAAAAGTGTTGCTTTCTATTTTTTGAATTAATATTATGTTTTTCTGTAAATAGATATGTTCAATGTAAATAAAATATTTAATCAAGTTTTAAAAAGTTTCTGTAATTATTTAATTAATAATATTTAAAGTGTGTCAATTCTTTTTTTTACAGCTTAAATTTTAGTTTAATTCATAAGTGGAAGAGTTCGTCTAAATAATACACAACGCAAACTCTTAATTTTATTCGTGATTATTCAAATTTAATAATTACTTTTTTTGACGCGAATTATAATTTAATTTTATTAATGCTTCGCGTTGCTCTTCTACTAGAATGTAAGTAAATACGATCACTTATATTATTTAAATTTATCTAAGGTATATAAAACTATATACCAATTTGCTATGAGGTTGCTTGGATGATTTGGACCAATTAACAATTTTGAATATATTTAATAAAAAATAAACAGGTGTAATTATCTGTCCAGCACACATTTTATTTCTTTTGTTGCCACAGATTTTTGGAAATATTTCTGAATAGTTTTTATAGTGTACTAGTTAAAGTAACTCGTAAATCTTGTTACCTTCCACATACATGTGTTATATAAGGTATAATTATTAGTTAAAAATTAAAAAAAAAAACTAGAAAAAGGTATTTGTACAGTACAGCAAAAAACTTTTACTTTGCAAACATCACCGTGTGACATGCCAGGAAAATGACAATCTGTAATTTTAAGTCTTTTAATTGCTTTATTTTTGCGTTATTATGAATATAATATCTCTTGAGAATACTTCTAAGAATAATTTTTGTTAGAATGTAAAAAAGAAAATTACATTATATAACATTAAATCGAAATTTTATTGAGCGGACTGCAATTTCCGTATTTTGTTATATTGACCCATCTACTCTTTTGCATGTTACTCGTTGTGTATAAATTCTATACCTCTTAGACAGGGGTGGACAAAAGAATTCATACACCATTCTCCTTATTAGAGGAAATTGGTTAAGGTTATAATTTTCTACTTGTGGTATGTATTTCCTAATTGAACTAATTTTTTCCTTGCATGTAGTTTATAGGTACAAATCTGTACATCATATAATTATGTATATTTCATAAATACGCATAATTAATTAATTATTATGCATATTTAATAAGTACGTGTAATTAATTAATAATATATTTATGTATTTATTAATTACTATAATACATACAATTTAATTACTTTAAAAAAGTTTTTGGACATATTCGTTTTCGTTTTTGGCCGAAAATAGGAAGATCTCCTCCAAAATTCGATTTCGGTTTCGGTTTTGTCATTAAAAACCTGTTTCAGTCGATCCTTAATAATAATTATATATACTATTTCTATAAAAAAAAATACAGGTGTCCTATAGTTTTTACACAGTCAAAAATAGCGTTTTTTGCATAATTATGATTTTTTCGCAATAAAAAGGACGCAGATACATTCTGTTGACTTTTATATTAGTATTTCCATTTTATGATCAACATTAAATTACCATTTCACTTGTCGCATTTTCAATTTATCAAAATTTTTGCTGTCCTTATAGTTTTTACACGCACTGTATGTCATGACGCTTTACTCAGTTTTTCATAAATGTGCAAATGCCAAATGTTAATATACAAAATTACTTATAACACTTTTTAAATATTTCAGTTCATATTGCTTAAATGTTCTATTGTCTACTTTTAAAGTCAAATACGGCTTTAAGTGTAATGCTTTGGAACCTGAAACTTGTTTTCAAATTGTGCAAAAAATTCTATGAAACGATTTTAGCAATAAATTTAAGAGACAACGTAAAAAGATTTTTTCCATTTTGCAAAAGTTTCATAACTATCATGTTACAGTTTCATATAATCGTTTAGGAACTCAAATCCATTATAAATAAGAAATAGATTAAAAAATTAATTATCCACAATTTTTTTTTTTTTATAATATATTATTTGGAGCAAGAAATTGTATCAAAATTTACAGGTATGTGGTGCTGGATATAAAAATAAAAATAATAACTTTTAATAAAAGTTAAACATAATAAACGAATTTCGAACAGAAGATATTATTTGTTAAATAAACGTTTTGTGCTTTTTAATCTGTTTTATGCTACATGTTTCATTTTGTAAAGAAGGATGATCGGATAAGGCGGAAAATATAGATAGAGACAGAAAAATACAGTCTAAAATTGAAGGACCCGTTGTACACCAGATGGCGCTAAAGTGCTATTACACGTAGAGATCCTATATTAGAGAGAGATTGGACATTCAAGAAATGTCCGCCATTTTCGTTACAAAGTAGATGGAACGCCGTACAACGCAATGCATTTTTATCAGCGTGTAACACTTTATTTTATTAAAATTATGGAAATTTCATTTTATATACCTTCAAAGAGTCTTTCGGAACATAAATATAAGCACATTTCCATTTTAATGAGTAAGAATTCTCAGAAAATGCCTTTTTGTTTACTCAGCTGTTTTACGCTACGCAGCAGTGCCATTTTACTTAGTTATCGGATTTTGATTTATTTGTAGAATTTGTGTTTCATATTTTTTATTTGTTTCTTTTAACAGCAGTGCTTCTATTTAACTTTTTTTTTCTAAACTTTCATTTACTGTTTTGATAACAATACTCATTCTAATATTATATATTTACAAGATTTCCGTATTTAAAAAGAATATCAAAGAGAAGTAGCAGTATGTAAAAACTTATCATAAAATATTTTCAGCGCACTTATTAAATTAACTTTGAATCACATACATACTTTAATAGGAGTGGCATATCATATGTATCATGAAATTATCAATGCGAAGATGGTGAAAATTATAATAATTACTGTTGTTTTAAAATGCGTAATAAATTATAGATAGTTTAAAAAAAATTATTTCTATAGTTCATTTTCTATCTGATAATCGTTAAAAATTATTTTCTCAAATATTGTTAAATTAAAATAAAGTTCTTACATGCCTAATCTTCCTCTGCCCACTATTTTAATTAGTAAAAAAAACAAGAATAAAAAATGGATTTTCTGTGAATTATTACTCATTAAAATGCAAATGTGCTCATATTTATGTTCCGAAAGACTCTTTGAAGGCATGTAAAATGAAATTTTCATAATTTTAATAGAATAAAAAGTGTTAGACGCTGATGAAAATGCATTGCGTTGTACGGCGTTCCATCTATTTTGTAACGAAAATGGCGGACATTTCTTCAATCTCCAATCTCCCTCTAATGTAGGATCTCTAATTACACGAGGCGTCAGAGTTGCCCCTAATTCTAGGTGATTCAATGTTAACCTTTGGCTTCAAGAGAGTCGCTCGGAAAGCAAACAACTGTCTTGTATCGGAGCGATTTTGACGGCGTTGTTTTCACTCGTATAAACGAAGCGAATCGCCAATCAAATGCTTGGAAAACTGACGAGAGAAAAGACTTTTCCCGAACAGCCTATGAATTGCTTGAAAAACGAAAATAATGATTACGTCAGTTGAGGGAAATCTGATGAGTCGCAGGTAATTTTTCTCGCTTGAAATTTTCACGTGTATTAGCATCTATAGGGTTAAAACTGGTTAATTTTAACCTTAATCCTTTCAGAGGCAAGGTACTTTTATGCGTAAAATTCTGAAATCATTGAATGACACCGGAATTAAAAACACTTTTATTTGAAAATAAGTAAAAGCTTCTCTTCACGTAAGGAAAAATTTCACTCCAAAAATCTGGTGCCAATGAAGCATTTAGGAATTAAAATTAGGTGGTCCAAAAATGAACAACCGCACTTCATGGGGTTAAGTCACTTTCTACGTGCAGTTTGTTCCTGTGCTTGTTTTTCAAAAACAGAAAACTAGAAAAAGCACGTTCACACAACATCAAATACCTCCAAGCTGATTTTGATATTTGTGGTTTTTGGGCTCGGATATTCATCCAGAAGGAAATTAAGATTTTTTTCTTGAAAACTACCTTGAAAGAGAAATCGCAAGACAGGTCATTTAAGGAGTCTTCTTCAGGTTTTGAGAGTTTTGGGCTTTTCAAATGACCTTCTTGAGAAGGATTCCTAATCCACAAGCGTAAGAGCGGAGGTCCAGGGTTGCCATAAAGACTGCGCGACTGCTGCCATATCTCAAAACGAAGTCATAACATAATACCGACAAACTGTTTAAGAAAACACTGTTTTCTCACTAAGTTTTAATTTAAGCTAATAGCTTTTATGATTATTGTAGATGTAAAATATTGTATTTGTTAACATAATTTAACATTTGTTAAACATATGACGTTTAACATTTGTTAAACATATGAAATAACAAATATATTTTTGTGGCTAATCTCGATTATTCCATGACACATCAAAACACCCTCCGCGACCCACCAGTGGGTCGCGACCCAAAGGTTGGGAACCGCTGCTCTAAAATATATAGGTTTCTGTAGTTTCTAAATGTAAGATCGCTTTTCTAAATCGTAGGTAACTCGGAAGAAGTTATCGTATAATTTTGTTCGTAATTATATTTTATTTCTCTAGATTTAAATTTATTTGTCTTGTATATTTAGTAAGTAATTAAAAATAATTAACATAACTCGTAATTGACAAGGCATATCTTAAACAGATGAATATTTAATACTCATTTTACAAACACACCACAACACTTACAGACGTCGCTCACATGACAACAAAAGTAAACAGAACAATTATCTGATATTTATTTCTGTGGGAGGAACTTTGGTACTGCCATCTACATCTTATAAATGGAAATAGAAGTACAAGCATGACAATTTGTATCTTTTTTTACCTTGTAGTTCGCTAAAATTATTTATACCCGAAACTCTTTCATGAAGCAGTATCTAATCGGCCAGACAGACACAAACCGAATTCATAAACACATTTCATCTATGTTGAAAATCATTGTAAGCAGTATATTTTATCAACATTTATATATCAGAGTACTGTATCAGGATATTTCGAAATTTAGTGTTGCTTATTTTTGTTGCTATTTTATTTTTGTTGTAAACATTTTTATAAAAATAAAAGGGTCTTTGAAAAATTTTTTATGAAACTTTGTATTTTAGAATAAATACCGGGAGGATATTTTATACTTCCAGCGGATAAAACTGTAGACCATATCAGTCAGATAAGTGGCGCAGTAAAATTGAAGATGCCATTTTACGTTTCACATTTTCATTTTTAAATCTTAGGTTATGTGCAAAAAGTGGTGTAGTAAAGAGGCATACAGTGCGTCCCAAAAGTTTATAGACAACGTTTTTTTATAATTTTCCAATTCAAAAAGAAAAGTAACAATTTCAAAACAATTTATAATTATAAATAATAGCAAGACAATAATAATACACAACCATAGACTTTGTGAGAAAAATTAAAACTTAAATTTGACTGTCCCAAAAGTTTATAAACAACTCATTTTTTTCCCCTTTAACGTTCAAATGTTTAAGCCGTTTGTTCTAATCTCTTCAAGAACTCGCTCAGGCATATTCAAAACAAGAATTTGAAGAAGTTCTGACTTTAAAGAAAATTAAATTCATTCAAATTGCAGCTTTATATCTTGAGCCGTTGCAAACTGACGCCTTTTAGCATATACGTCTCTAGCTAATCTTCCCCAAAGGTTCTCTATTGGGTTCATGTCAAGACTAAGGGCTGGTCAGTCCTTAATAGTTACTTGGTTTTGTCTAAACCTCTCCATTGTAGAGTTGGACACGAGAATGGAGCAATGGTTTTGCTGGTACATCAATTAGTCTCCCCCTAGCAACTTTCCAAAATGGAAGTAACTGCACTTTAAGCCTTTTTTGATAATCTTCGGAACATTGACGACCTTTCAATAAAGCAATATGGGTTGTTCCATTATAAGAAAATGCTGCCCACACCATGAGTGAACCCCTCCTTGTTGTCTACTAAAAAAAGTTCTTGAATCCTTGCGAAAATCGTGCCATTAATATGCCCAACCATCGGGGACATCTAAATTGAATTTCTTTTCATCATTGACAAGAAAACTCAACCATTCATCTGACCAATTCCTGTGATTTCGGGTCCACTGAACAACAGTGTCTTTATTTCGTTTTGTAAACTTTGGCGAATGACGTATTTTGCGAAAATCCAGAAATGTACTTGCTAGCAGCCGTCGATGGACCGTGGTTATTGGTACTGAAACATTTACTTCTACAGAAACTAACCGTACACACAGATTCTGGGTTGAAATTAATGTCAAAAATTCTCTGTCTTATCATTTAGTTGCTTTCTTTGGTCATCTAGAACAGGATTTTGCTTCAGATTGTCACCTTTTGACAGAATTCGGTAAATACCAACACTGCTGGATCCAGTTTTCCTTGAAATGTCCAAAATTTTCCACCCATCAACCTTTAAACGATAGATATACAAAATTTCCTTTTTGGAAAACTGCACATTACCAGGCATCTTTGTAATCAGTCGGAAACGGAAAGACAGATAAGATTTTATCTCAGAAATCTGTTGCGTCACAAGTACATGACCTTGGAATATGTAAATTTTTGACATCGGTACTTAAATCAGCTTTTAACACCGTTTGTCTCTATATTTTTGGGACAGCATTTTTTCGTTTTTAATTTTTTATATTAAATCTATGACTGCTAAAAGTTACTTGAGTATTTTATTATTTTTATTTCATCATTATATATGTTCCTAATTTATTTCGCCTTTTTTACGCGTTTAGTTAGCTCATAAATCCGAAAAAAGGGTTGTCTATAAACTTTTGGGACGCACTGTATAACTTTAAAATCAATTGACTTAAATGTATCTTCTAAGTTTTGTTTCTAAATGTTCGCTCAGTTATCAGTTAGTTTTTTTTTTTTAATCTTTTTTGCAATGTTCTTTTTAAAAAATCTCGATTGATAGTGAAAGTTAAATTATAAAAAGTTTCTTCATTTTGCAAATTTCACCAGTCCATCAAATCTTGAAATATATTATGATGAAAGAATTATAATTCTAAAGACCCAAACGGAATCTAATGAAAAAGTGTGTTACTTTTTGTTTAAAAAAATCCATGGCTGTATTGTTTATTATTACAACGCCGTAAAATGATTCATTCTAAAGACTAAAAATTACTTTTAAAATAGGGAAAAAAAGTTAAATTCGGAATAAAATTTAAATTAAGATTCGGATAGAGCAGTTTTTTCCCAACTCATATCTCAAGAGAAATCTCTTTTTATAAACAAAATGTATGTATTTATAAAATAAAATTATATATTTTTTCATTCAGCTAACAGTTTTTATCTTTTTAGGGTTCTGTACTTAAAAAGTAAAAACTGAACCATTATAAGATCACTCTTGTGTCTGTCTGTACGTCTGTCACAACCATTTTACTCGTAAACTATGGAACGTGGAAAGTTCAAATTGGCCGAAGTAATAAAGGTTATTGTCCCACATATTTGTAGATTATTAACCATTCGCAAATATATTTAGAAAAATGTAGAGGAGCTAATTAATTAATTGAAAAAAATCATTTCTTTCCATATCGTGTGGAGTATCGTGTGAATGCTTTCGTAACGCCGAACTCGAAAATGCATTTCTTTTAATTTGAGGTATTATATTTTCAGAGATATCGTCGAAAACGTAATGCAAAAATTGCCCCCCCCCCTTCTATTTCCGAATCTAATGAAACTAAAATTGTGAAAAAATGAGGGGTGTTAGAGGTTAATTTAAACTTCTTTGAAAACTATAGCGATTATTCTACGTCACATAGGTTTTGAGAAAATGGTATTTTTCCGTTACACACAAATTTCCAATTGCGGGCATTTAGCAAAAGAGTTGAGGAGCGGACGAGGTACCTATCGTCATAGAAAAGGATTATTAATAATGATTTTCGAAAAAGAAATTATCGGTAATTAGCCGAGGTATTAACCCTTAAAGACACGGACGGTTTGGACATACATAAAGACACAGTTGACGTACTCTAGCGCCATCGGTTTTTAAAGTCTAGATAACACTTTTAATGATTTATTCGTGTAATGCAATGTCCAATTACTAATTCATGTATTTATTGTACGGAACCCCCTATACGTGAGTAATACTCTCACTTGAATGGTTATTTTACAATAATCTTATTAAAAAGTCTGGATTGATAATGAAATTTAAATTATTAAAAGTTTCTTCCTTCTGCAAATTTCACCAGTCCATCAATTCTTGGAATATGTTATGATGAAATAATTATAATTCTAGAGATCCAATCAGAATCTACTGGTTGCTTGTGGTTGGTTGTGTTTATGACGGCCAATTATCAGCATGAGGGATATAGGTCTAAGAGGGGAGTGCCCTCCGTGGGGGTCTTTCTGGGAGAACCTAACCAGTGTTTACACTTGGGAAATAAAGGTTCGGAGAAAACCACGAAAACTCCGAACGATTAGGCCGACGGGCGCGATTAAGATCGAACCCAGCACATCCGGTCTACCAGCTTCGAGAACAGAACCTCTTGGCCACTGGTGTGGATTGGAATCTAATGAAAAAGTGTGTTACTTTTTGTTTAAAAAAATCCATGGCTGTATTGTTTATTCTGATAATGCGGAAAAATGATTTATCCTAAGTTTTAAAAATTTTTAAATTCTGCAAAAATAGTTAAATTCTGAATAAATTTTAAATTTAGATCCAGATAGATCAGTTTTTGTCTCGGAACAAATCTCAGGAAAAATCTCTTTTTATACGTAAAATGTGTTTATTTATAAATAATAATATATATTATTGTAATAGTTGTGTGTTATTAATAAATTTCTTCGTATTTTTATAACAAAGGAAGAAAAAAATCTTTTACCTGAAGAAAAATTTATTTTAAATTTAAAAAACTGTTTTTCCGAAGCGTTATATTTTCAAAGGCATACGGCGAGGACATTATTTATTTCCAGTAGGGAAAATTGTAGTTTGTAAGTGACAGATTCTTAAGAAAGAAAAAAAATAGCAAATTTTTCATGCTTTTTTCTAAATCATAAGCCTTTGAAGCAGCTAAAAAAATTAAAGAACAAAGCAGCTCACTTGCATTAAATTTATTTTGAAAGTTTTTAGGGATAATTTTTCATTTTGTTAATAACTGCTTCTTATTTCACTTTATGCGACATTGTTGAATGCTAATTTTTTTATATTTCTATACTGACATATACTTATAATGTTTTATAAATATAAAAATAAATTTTTAGAAAAACTATTACGTGCTACATTTCTTTTGCTTTAACATAAAAATACTATGATGAGATTAATTGTACCACTGTTATAGTAAAGTTTAAATGCTTGGTCAGTCAATTTCTTCAACCTTATTCAATATAAGGCTAGTTACTACTTAATTTACTCTGCCTGCAGATAATGTTATTCTGGATAATGTCTTAATGCATCTCGCCTTAAATAACTCCTGAACCAAGTTTACTATTCCATCACATTTCTTTGTCATATACAAATACTTTAATTTCAAAATTTAAGTTCAATAATTTATAATTATTGTGAATGACAGTATTTAAACATGTTAAGGTTTTCTTAACCTATTAAAATTTACTTTGCTAAAATCATTATATCTCTGATGACTTTCTCTTGCATGAATCAGTACAAATTCTTTTATGCATATTTTACGCGCTGTTGTTGAAATATGCCAAGTGATATTTCGTGATTTTAAAATGGATGTGGAATTAATTAAGAAATATTATGTAAAATTCCATAGAAATCGTAAAAAATTAAGAACGTATTATGCTCATTCCACCCTTATAAATTTGGAACTTTTAAAAGATTCAGCAAGCACTGGTATTTTAAAAATGAACCCTATGCAAATTTAAAGTTTCTAGTCCCTTTTAATGAGAAATATCGTATGTTTACAAAGATGATTTTCCCTGAACACTTTCAATTTTCAAATTTTAATTAAACCAAACTGTTGTGCCTGTGTATTTGCGTCTTAAAAGTACCATCCATATAAAATTTCATGTTTTTATCCTTAACAATACCATTTGAATCGTAATTTAAAACGCTTTAGAACGCTGTTCTGGGTGAGCATTTACGCTTCTAAAGTAACATCCACTCCAATTTTTAACTTTCTGTTCCTAACAATTCCAAATAAAGCGTAATTTAGAGCATTTTCCGCTCATTTAACAGTTTTAAATTTCGAATTTTATAGAAACCGTTATTTACATCTTAAACTTTACTAACACACCTAATTTAAAATTTCTAGACCCAACTATATCACAGAAATAGCAATTTTAGAACGTTGTTGCTGTTAATTTGCGTTCGTCCACTAACCAATATCGACTTCCGCGAAAGTTTTGGAAACAAAAAGTCTTTCTGCTGGGCTGAACAAGGGTTTGTCCTCACCAGCTTCCTTTTTGTCATTTGACTGCTCTGATACCAAAACCTTCTGTCACGATTTCTGTAGTATCTTTGATTTAACTTCATCCATGCTTCGGCAATCCAATGCGTAACATTATTCGGTGTAATCTTTTTTTAGACATTATATACATCCTATTCTTCAACACCTTCTATCAGCATTCCTAACAGCTTCTTTCTGTAGTTTCTTTTCAAGTTCTGAAGAACACCTTGATCTTGCAGTTGTATTAGTAAAGACAGAGTAAGTGGCAATAGTTGGATCAAAGTTGCGTTTGATTTAACCTTTGATTAGTACTATTTTTGTAAGTTGAAATGACTGAACCTACGTTTGAGAAACCTAGTATTGTCAATAAACTGGTAAGTAAAGGTGAAAGACCAGTTGTAAAAATTTAGAACTCCAATTTTTTGGTCAGCATGGAAAAAAATCTGCCATATATATTTTTTTTTGGTAACTGAGTTAAACCGAAAATGAGGTTAATCGGATAGGACTTTACTGTAGTTAGAAATCTATATATAAAATAATTTGGCAATTTTGGAGCTATATAAGTAGGAGCCACCGACACAACTTGTAAATGTCAACAAAAATTTAAAGCACGTTTAATTTTTTTCAGAACAACATTTTGAAAGTCGTTGGAAACGCTATTTTAAATCAACCAACGCTCGTCCTTTTAAAAATTAATTTCCACGTGTACTTGTAGTGCAATACGTAGAATTTTCTCAAAACATTGATATCTCATTTTTCTGTGTAACGAAGTTTGTGTTTGAAAGCTTGCATTTTATTTTAAATTAATTTCCATTTGAATAAAAATGCATATTTCTAAAACTGGCCACGTTTTTCAGTAGATTTTAGACTAAGAAAATTTATTCTTTTGTTATACTGCTCTAGATAAAGTCTACAATGAGTTTGCGTGTAAATCACTGGATCCTCTTTTTTTCGAAGCGCAGCCGCCCATCAGTTGTCAAACTGCCACTTTATTATCCAAACAACAACAACAAAAAGATTTTCTACTTTATTACATACATAATAAATTAGTGTGAATGGATTTCTATAAACACTACACATTTCTTTTTTTAATGCCAAAAAAGACATTATTGTATTTAAGGCCGTCAGAATGGTGTTTCTCCTTAAACGCAGTTATTGAATTGTTTAATAATTCTAATATATTATGTACGTTCAATTTTAAATGCGAGATATTTTTAACCAAATCTGTGTCTCTACACACATTTTTAAAGCACTGTTTTACAGTTAGTACTCATTTAGGATTTTATCTAAATTTCGGTACAGGTTGTTTTCATTTAGAAATATAGGATATAGTTCTCTTTTTATTATTATTACTAGCCGCTTCTGGTCAACAGTTTAGCATCCCTTAAATGTATGCTAAGCATTGCATTCTGTTACTTTTATTCTTAATTTAATCTACTTGCTCTTTCGTCAAATCTGAAGATTCTAATAAAGAAATAAACAACTCTTTGCGATCATGGTAGCACTTCGTACTTCTTTTGTTGTTATGTATTTCGTCCTTTTTTGACAAATACCGCTTAAGGTGATAAGGGAATTTCACCTTAAAAATGGAATTTTACGCGTCGTCTTAGAAATCTTTGAAATGCAACCTGCGCGTTCCATGTCAATGAAAATCCCTAATATTTCTTATAAAAGTTTGGTTTACATATATAAGTAAAATAGAGCATAGAATTTTATATATTTGAATTTAAAGGTTAAAAAAAAAAGAAAAAATTTGAAATTTTGAAATTTTTTCTTTTACCTTTAAATTCAAATATATAAAATTCGATGCTATATTTTATTTATATATATAAACCAAACTTTTATAAAAAATATTGGGGATTTTCATTGATATGGAATGCGCAGGGGGCATTTCGAAGATTTCTAAGACGACATGTAAAATTCCACTTTTTTCTCAAAAATAATTTTTTTTTTTAATTTTTCTGTGATAAATTCATGCCATAATGCATATAACGTACCCTTGAATAATATTTAAGGTGAAATTTACAAAAATAAAAAAAAATATTTTTAAGGATTTTAAACTCCCTTGTCCCCTTAAACCATTTAGCCGCTTATGCTTTATTTAAGTCTGCTTATCAGTTGCAATACGTTAGCTAAGTCGGAGATTTAAAAACCTATTAAGTAATCTTCCTTAACTGGGACCACTGCATATTGGCATACTGTAGCTAATACAATTTAGTACAATGGAATGTTTTTGTCAAAAGAGATTAATGATATTTGCATTTACATTTAAAATTACTGTAGCTAATATCTGTTTCGTCCTAACCTTGGCAGTAGACTCGATTACGGAAAATTAGAAAATCTATCATTATTATCGTATCGGATAATGTGACATAATCGGGCAGTATACTAGAATTTGTATAACTGCGTAACTCATTGACTCCGGCATTTATGCATAATTTGTACTGACTTTTAAGATACGTACCACCGCGTCAATAATAGCAGTTATAATTGCAATAACCCTTTTTTTCTTTCGATATTGTAATTCTACAGTTATTTTTATGTAGTGTAAATTACAAAAAACATTTTATTTCGGTACCAAAGCATTGTTTCTAATTTACATGTGCAACAAATAAAAACAATCATTGGCGAGCATTGTGAAATTTTAAGTGTTTAAACTGAGATTCGTTCATAAATTATCTAAATTAAACTTATTTAATTTAAACATGCTGTTACTTAAATGTTATTTTTTAGTATTAAGAAAAAAAAATTCAATTTTTAAAATCATGCATTTATAATTTTTTTAATATTCAATAATTAAAAAATTAAAAATTATGCTTTTGTTTCCATTAGCTTGATTTCTGAGCTCATAAAGATGACAATAAAGTAATGTAACTAAGAGGAATTGCAAAATTAAATCTTTGTGAATGGAAACTGTAAACAAACGATAGCGCCACCATTTACTATGACGTCATAAAAAATATTGTCTATTGATTGCTGGAGAACTTGCTTTGTGAATGATTACCTCAATGGTTTAATATTTTTTAACGTTCATGATGAATGAACATCTTGTGTTTGTTCAGGATTATGGAGTGGGATATTAAGTTTAATTTCAACTCAAGTTATCCTAGGATATATATATATATATATATATATATATATATTATCTAAATTAAAAACAATGCTTTGATCTTGAAATAAAATGTTTTGTTTTATGTTATTGGTTATTTCTATTAATTATTTATTTAGGAAATTTTCCATTAAAGGGCATTTTAAAAAAAAGCCTGGTGGAATTCGGGCTTCAGAAAGTGAGATATGTTGCCAAAATATATATAGAGCTCTTTTATTTTTTGTTTATATGTGTATTTATATGCATAAAAAATATTCCTAAACATATTTAATATTTTTTTATATACAAATTACTTGTGTTTCTTTATAAAAATGGATAAATAGCTTCTTTATATTAAATAAATTGTATACATATGGAAAAAATTGGTTGACGAATGAAACAATAAATAGGGTGTCAGAAAATACGTTGCCAAACTTCTTTCTCGCCCAGAAACTTTTCTCTATTTCGCCAATCTCTGAAAATTAAAATAAAATGGCTGATTTTAACATGCATGGGTTTGCCCCAGAATAGTTACCGACACTTTCTTGCACTTGGATTTTATTATAAGTAAGATTATTATTATCATTTTGGTAAAAAAAAAAAAAAAAATTGATAACAAGATTGATCGTACTGCAACCCACCAAAAAATTTCCCGAGACACATAGTTTGGGTATCGTTTGAATTGAGATATAATAAATTCAATTTCTCTCTCATAACGAAAAATTAAGTTCAAAAGTCGACACCAGAAAAAACACAAAATAATATTTAATATAAATATTAAAAGTGATTTGTAAGCATTTTAACCTTTGCATTTTAATTATTAGCATTTTCTACAATCAGGATACTTAACTCTGCCTTAGCAGCAAGTTGGAGTTCCCGAAATAAAAGAAGGAAAGGTATTAATTTACTACATTGTTTTGATGAAATTAGATTCCAAAATTTCTAATTTCCCATGCAATGGATGCGATTAAATGAAATTTTGCAGTTTATTAAGTTTTTTTTTTCCATTTTGTAACTGATTACCAAAGAAAATTATGCAGTTCGTTTCTATATATTTTTGTTCTATGCATGCCCAAGCATAAGGTTTCAGCCGATGGTCATTTCTTTTTCTTTTTTCAATTGCGCCTTAAAAGTTTTTCTGCAGATGTTTTCAATATCAGTAGCATCTGAATAAAATTATCTTCAACATAGCATTCTGTCGATAATATTAAATTTATGTTTAGAAGATGTTCGATAAGCAATAATCAGTAATTATTTAAATATTTCGCTAAAATTTTTATTGCTTGAAAATGTAAATATCAATTATAATTTTTTTTTTTTTTTTTTTTTTTTTTTTTTATCGAGTCTTGGGAAATAGTCAGACCTGTACAAATAATAAACTAAACTTAAGTGGATCTGGGACACATTTTAAAATAATTTATATTTATTGAGTTAAAATTCTGAATTTTTTTTGTGATGGTTAACCTTATCATTTGTAAACAAAATCACATCTTAAAACTTCTCAAATTTATTTCAAAAAAATTAAAATATAAATTTTTTTTTAAAAGTGGGGTAATTTAAAATCTTTATAACTCAAAATATTATTTATAGAATTTCAATTTTTTTCATTTAAATAAACATAAATATATAAGTTTTAATTATGATTCAGAATTTTTTAAAATATTAATTTATAAAAAAATTAAAAATATTTAACGAAAAAATTTTTTAAAAAGTGGTGCAACTTTTTTTCAAAAAATCATATTTTCAAAAGTAAATATTTTTTTCAAATATGCTGAATCAAAATTAAAGTAGAACAATTGAAAATATATGTTCCAAGTTTTAACCCTTTATCTTTAACGGTTCTCGAGTTATAAGAATTACGAGAAATGATGAAAAAATCTATCACGAACAAAAACGCATTTTTTACAAGTTTCCGTGACAGCCATTGCTTGAAAGCAAGATTTTGAAAACAAAGAAAAACGAAAAAATTAATATTCTTTGTTATAATTCATATAGAAATATGATTTAAATGTCATTTTAAGCAGGAAAAAACACACGTTTTTAATAAAATAAAATGTTTTTGCAAAATTTGGAGGTTTTTGTGTCCCGGACCACCTTAAAAAAAATAAAATATAAATCACATAACTAAATGGAAACCTTTATAAATGGTACCAGATCAGTGTTGCCAGATTGGGGGCTTTTTCAGTTCAGATTATTTAACTGTCACCACTTTTTTAAAATATTATAATTCGCTTATTTTTCAGAATTTTTAACCTATTTCTAAATAGAGTGAATATTTCTATTTCAAAAAAGCGGTGACAATCAACAATCTGGGGACAAGAAAGTCCCCTATCTGGCAACACTATACTAGATTTCCATTATTAGAACCATGACGCTATTTAAAATTTAGAAATCTGGGGCAGCATGGGCAAAAATATTTTTTGTAAACAATTAGTGGCTCATTCCGTTGTAACATAAAATTTGATAATTAGTACGTCATTTCACCATTACTCATAATAGTCCAGTCAATCTAGCATTCTGCCTGAAAGTTTTGGAGAACTTTTTTTCTGCTTCTTCCTTTATATTTTTTGTGGTGCTGAACACAATTTTCAACATTGCCTCCTCGTATCTGGTCGGCTTAAAAAGTTATAAGCAAAAACCAGGAAAAAAACCGATTTTCTTTCAGTTTTCCCTTGTATCCTCTAGAGGGTTAATTTTTTTTAAAACATTACTGCACCAAATTAAACTAGAGAAAATAGCCCGCATTTTTCATTTACAATGTTTTTTCTAAGATGAATACTTTTGACAATACGAGTAAAAATATGTTTTGCGATATATTTAAATTCCACCAACGGAGGGCGAAAACGTGATACAATCACTATGCATACATTTCAATCATCAATTTAAAACTTTCTAGTTAATTGTAGTTGCATTTCGAATATGTTAACATTTTCATACCAAGTTTTAACTTTTTGCATATTTATTAACAAAATAAATTGAAATTGGGTAATAAATATAAAACACAAACCTCCGAATAGATGAGAGCACCAATTTTTATTTTCTGTTAATCTAATTATAACTATTACATGACAATTATAGCTATTATATGTGTAATATAATAATAAGATATGTGGATGATAGTGAACAGAAAAAAAAGAGAAATGCAGTGTTGTGCAGTATACTCCAGTTCCAGCATTAATAAAAGTCTATTTTCCTATTTTGTTCAAATAATGTTTCTATAAAAACCTTTGTGGTTTCTGTAATAAAGCTGCTATCAGATTCACCAACTTTTCTAGCAACCAACTTTTCAGCCGATTTTAACCCCAACTTTTTCACGTTCAAAGGGAGAAAAAGGTTACAATTGTCGTTGCTAAAGTTGGAGGTAAACCAGTACTACTAGTACCAGCTGTTGATATTTATCGCCTATTCGTATCAATTGCTTATCTCTGATTGGCTGAAATGTTGAAAGTTGGGTGGAAAAGTTGCGGCTAGCTCACACTTTTTAAAGATGTGGATAAAAAGTTGGGGATATTGCTGTTTGCTATCACATTGGGTGTTGAAACAATATTTCGCGAAAAGTTGGAGGAAATCAAGAGTTGGCTCAAAAATTGCTCGAAAAGTTGGTGAATCTGATAGAAGCTTAAGAGACTCATTCTCTTTCAAAACTCATCTGAAACAGGATATTGGGTAGATTTGTAAACCTGAGACCGAATATCTTCAGCCACTATATTCGTCTCAGTCAGGACAATACGCAGTCTTTCTTCCTGGCGGGTCGAGCATCGTTGTTGATATGAAACATCAGTGAAAATCTCATGACCAGTATTCTTGAAGAAAAAACGGTTACCTTGTTTGCAGTGGTTCATATAACAATATCTTCTTCATACATGATTACAAGGTGAGATTTAACTGTTTTAATTGAAGGGCAGTATTCACCTGCTTTAACCCTTTCTGGCACAGGCAATATTTGTTGTAAAATGATGAAATGTTTGACTGACACCGGAATTTTAAAACTACTTTTTTAGATATTAAAAACACGTTACTTTACATGTTGATTGTTAAAGCAAAATTTTACTAAAATATTCTTGTTGCCTTTCGTAAGTTTAGAATTAAAATTAGATATCCCGACTCGGGCACACTGTGCCGGAAAGGGTTAATATGGTCTGTTAATTCTTGTATGAATAATTGGAGTTATTATTCATTTTCCTCTAGATAAAATAAATGACTTGTTTAGCTGTGTCTATGTCAGAGGCAAATGAACTTTTCGGCGTA
The DNA here is from genome assembly GCA_963932465.1 of Maratus speciosus. Taxonomy (NCBI): domain Eukaryota; kingdom Metazoa; phylum Arthropoda; class Arachnida; order Araneae; family Salticidae; genus Maratus; species Maratus speciosus. The sequence continues at coordinate 448,188,729 of OZ010797.1, forward strand.
TATGTGCGTTTTGCGCGCTGATACAGCTTTTTCATACATTTAGAATGATACAGCCTATCAGCAGTAAAGTAACCAAGTCAGTCACATGATCTAGTTTGTGGATTATGGCAAACTCCCTCTCATCATCACTATTTTCAACAAGTTGTTTAATTTTTTCACAGACTATCAATGAACGAACTGTGTACTCTTTATTTGGTTTTGATATTGTTTTATGAATTTCTTTGCTTAAAGTATGGTGGAATTTCTTTTCCAAAATAAAAATCAATGACTTTGAAACGAAAACTGTCGTATTACTGAATGTAATTTCAGTTGGTTTTCTACTTTTTCAGAAATCCTTTTAAAGTGGGCAGCAATGTGTTTCTCGTTTGTTTACTGTTTACGGTCTTTTCTGTGGATCCCGAGAGATTCCTTGTTCATTAAAAAATTCCTTTTCCCAACTTTTCGTTTTTTACTAGCTAATCTGAAGGACTCAACACTTTTTGATTTCATTTCTGTTACTTTAGCTTCGCCCTCTAACTCCGTGTCACAGATAAAACACCTTTCTGTCATCATGAATAGCACTTCAAGTCTTACAGAATCGTTTTGAGGGGACTGATCACTCAGCTTCCGAGTTTCCCTCACTAATGTAAAGTCTATGGACGTTTGATGCATTCGTATATTTAAAATATCTCCTCGAGAAATTAATATTTTTACTTCTATTTTCTGTGTACACTTCCTAAAAGGTGTCTCTTTTATTCTTAGTTCTCAAAATATTTCTAAAGTATAGACTTACGTTTATAGGAACTGTTAAAATTTTACTCCCAGTTCACCCGTTTTTAACAGATAAAATATTAAATTCAGCATAGATTTTAGAAATATTTTGAAAACTAATAAAAAAAAAGAGACATCCTTTTAGAAGAGTACACAGAAAAAAGATATTCAAAATATGCAATTCCCAAGGAGATATTTTAAATATAGGGATGCATCAAAAGTCCACAGACTTAACATTACGGAGGAGAATTCCAAAGCTGAGTGACCAGCCCCCTTAAAACACATAATTTGTAATTAAATGCACGCTACACATATATTAAGGCAAACGCATAACCGACCGACGAGACGTCTTAAAACAAATTGAGAGCTGAGCGTTCAATTTCAACACGAGCTAAAAGAGCACTGAGGGAGAGGGGAAGGAGGAAAAAGGTGAGGGGATTCTTGTAATATCATGTGCTTGGTGCTATGGAAGTGTTTCAAGGACACCTGCCCACTCGTTTTGCATTCACAAAAACATTTCGTAAAGTGTTTGAAAAAGATGATAGAAGTCAAATATATCGCTAAAATCCTTTTTACTCTTTTTGCCAAAAATATTCATCTTCGAAAAAAAAAAAAAAAAAAAAAAAAACATTGCGTATGAAAAACGTGGGAAATTTTCTCTAGTTTAATTTGGTGCAATAGTTTTTTCAAAAAAGCTTAACCCTCTACGGAATTCAACAGAAAACCAGAAAAGAAAAACAATATTTCATGATTTTTCGTTTATATCTTTTAAAGCCGACCAGATACGAGATGGCAAAGTTAAAAATGTGTTCAGCACCCCCAAAAACATAAAGAAAGATTAAACAAAAAAAAAAAAAAAGCTTGTCTAAAACATTTCAGGCAGAAGCTTTTTTTGGTCCGTTACTGGACTATAAATGTAGGAAAACGCTTAAATTAAAAACATACATATTACACCTTAATAATAATTTATTTTAAAACACTTGGAAAATCAATTATGAAAATTCTAACACAAGAAATGTTTCTGAATTAATAAATGAATACTTTAAGCGTTATAAATACGATGTGGAATCCGTCAAAATTTGAGAAAGAAAATGTTTAAAAGGTAACTATTAAATCAAATTTATAAGAAAAAAAACTATTATATGCAGCAGCATGCAGCCTTCAATTTTATAGAATTATTTACGCTTAGTTAGCAAAGTGATAATTCACGTCTTTAATATTCAATAATTTCAAGCGTAATTTCGCTGCTGAAAAGAAAAATTAATTAAATAAGCCTTTCTTCATTTAATTAATAATAGGAAATTTTTCATTCCAATGTTCTGGTGCTAATGTGGCATTTAGGGATTGGAATTAAGTGGTCCGAAAATGAACCACCTACTCTAAAGAGTTAAAAGGTGGTGAAAATTTGTCTGAAGAAAAGATGCTAAGCTATAAGCTGTTATCTTAATTTTTATAAATGACTTAAAATCAACAAAAGCTGTAAATGCAGCAAAACTAAAACTTATGAAAGCTATCACGAAATTTCATTCGTATTAGCTGCTGTATTTACACTCCAAATACGATAATTAACTTTACATACCGCCCACTTAATACTAGGCCTGGACGTTGATACAAAAATGGTAGGTGTCGTAGTCAGATTTTTTTAACTCTTGTTCGGTCCCATTAATTTTGACACCAGTATTTTCCTAACATTTTCTTTGACTCCTTTAATCTCAGAAAAATAAATCGAAAAAACTTCTAAAAATTATTGGTACCAAAATTTAAGCGACCGTAAACACACTGAAAAAAACTCCGCCTTCGGCAGCCGCCATTTTTGTATCAGCGCTCCTGCCTAGTATTCATGTGGCAGTGCTTTACATCGAGTTTGGTTATTATTATACTCTTTTATATAACTCATCTTGTTTTTTCTATTTAAAGATAGAATATTGTAATAGATTTTTAAATCGCTTCCTGGTATAGTAAAGATATAAGAATTATGCACACAGGTGGGTTTCCGAATAAAATACAACATTTTTCTATGTAGAACTTAATTATGTGCTAATAACATAATTTTTTGACATGTTTCCGTTACCCTGCCATATATAATAAACCCGAATTCCTTATGGTTACAATTTTATACGACTTACAATAACAATAGATTTATCACCAAAACTTCGGATTAATCTACGCTAAAAAAGGTCAAATGCAGTGAAGTTGAACAACGAAATATTTTAAAGACTATAAAGCAGAAACTCTGAATAAAAAATTAAGATAATAACATTATTTTTTAATAAATAAGCTTTATCAATTATTAGTTTCATAATAAATAAATTATGTTTATACTTTGAGAAATCAGTTTAGAAATCCAGAACAGATAGTTTATCCCAGGGTTGGCGAACCTATGGCACGCGTGCCGTAACTGGCACGCGGGAAGATATTTTTGGCACGCCGTTTATTGAAGTTCTAAATCAAAATTCAGTCAAATTCCCAAAATTCTGCACCTCTTTATTCTTTATGCCTTTTTTTATTAATACAGCTTCATTGAAAATAGCTTTTGTTTTCTATAATAGGTACTTGTGTACTTGTTATATCACTGAACTTCCCACTTGCAAGTATTTGACCCTTCCCAACTTTCCATTTCTTCGATTTCGTTATCATGGCACCTATGATTCGCATAGCAACACAGAAATCTTGGAAATCAAATTATTCTTTGCTGTAATATTTCTGCATAATTTAACGGGTTTTGACCTGCACATGAGGCTTTATTTAACTTTTGCTAGAATTTGATAATTGATCTTTAATTTGTTAAAATGCAAAGGTATTAATAAAACTAATAAAGCATGACTTTTTTCATAAGTTATGAAAAAAAAATAATAATTGCTAAAACATTTCTAAAATGAAATGAAAACTATAATTATATTTTTCTATAATTATTTTTATAATGCATATTTTCGTATTATTCGCAATTATGTTAGCTATTATAACAGTCTAATAATGATATATAATTCTGACACTATTACTTATTATTATTAGAATTAAACTAACTTATAATCGCTATTTCTTTTTGCGAGAGTGAGAGGACGAGGGGGGGGGGGGGTGCGTTGTTGGCACGCCATATTCAGTTGAAAATTTTTTGGGAAAATATTGGCACGCGGATGTAAAAAGGTTCGCCGACCCTGGTTTAAACAATGCTTCTTTTCCTTTTTCTTATCTTAAAGAAGAAAAGGCTAAATAAATTATATATGTTTTAATAAATTCACTTATTCGTGCCTACTACCAGTCGTACAAATAAAAAGAAAAATGCCCAGTTAAACTGGTGGCATTGAGCTCACAGGCTATTCACACTAATTGTATATTATACTCTTATTTCAAAGAATAATGCTCCTTGACAAATAAATTAAGGGGTGTTAGCCCCTCCCCCCGTTTACCCTCATTATACTTGACCAATAAGCCTCCAAATGTCATCAGGGAACAGCCTTACCGAAATAAACCGGTATACCAAATTTGAAGCAAATCAGATAGAAAAACCCATTTATCTAAATAAATTTGGGTATTAGCCCCTGTTCCCCCCTTAATATTTAACAAATGAACTTCCAAATCTAATCAGGGAGGCGCCTTATCAGAATAAACCGGTATACCAAGTTTGAAGCAAATCGGATAGAAAAACCCATTTATCTAAATTAAAGGGAGGGTATTAGTTCCCTTCCCCCTTTAGCCTTAAACAATGAACCTTCAAATCTAATTAGGGAAGCGTCTTATCTCAATTAACCGCTATACCAAATTTGAAGAAAATCAGATGTCTGCACGAAAAACCCATTTATCTAAGTGAAGGGGGAATTAGCCTCCCAACCCCTCCCCCTTTATACTTAACCAATGAACCCCCAAAACTAACCAGAGAAGCACCTTATGAGAATTAACTGGTATTCCAAATTTGATGAAAATCTGATAATTCTGCAGCATGAAAAACTCATTTATCTAAGTTATCTAAGTTAAGGGGGTTAGCCCCTGTCCCCCCCTTTATACTTAGCCAATGAGCCCCCAAAACTAATCAAGGAAGCTCCTTATCAGAATGAACCTAGAAAATGCTTTTGAAACAAATCGGATATTTCTATCAAGAGCTATCGCTTTACGTACATCCGTACGTACATACATACATACGTACATAAAGAACCGGCGGACACATTAGCTCTCAGGCTTTGATAGCCTTTGAGCTAAAAAACGGTAAATTCTCAATATTCGGGTTTGATACTAACGCCGAATTAAGGCATTTTTTTTCCCCCGAAAAATCATAAATTGCACTCGTGAAATTAGACGTGATTTTCAAGATAAATGTTAAATGTTTATAAAATAACGTATTTAAGAAAGCTTTGCTTACACCTATTTTCTTTATTAAAAAAAAAAAAAATCCATTTACTACCAGTTTCAGGTGATACAGGGAATTTTAAGTGGGGTTGCATTCCTCCAAAGATTTTCGCTTGGTTTAAAATAATTATTTTAACTGTTTGGTAGAAAAAAAGCGCTATTTTTAGAATGTTAATAAAAAAACACTATTTTTATGATTTTATGTTATAGCTATAAAAGGATATGCCAAGCAAAAAGTTCCCACATTTTCATAGGATATGCCAACATCCTTTTCAGATTTTATCTTACATGCTTGTGCCTTACACTTGTTTTGTTTAAGATACTTGTAAACATATTACAAAATATCCCAGTATACAGTAGGACACTGAAAAAAAAAATGAAGTACTAAAAAATGAGTGAATCGATGGCTCATACAGAATTCATTGTAATTCGATCAAAAATGAACCTAAGATTTCTCAATTTTGAAACATCATATGTTATCGTACCCAAACGAAACGATAAATTTATGCTTTTTGATGATTTTATTTCACTCATAGCAGTATAAAATACGTCCCTTAATAGGAAAACAATGCAATATACCCTTGAAATCAGGAAAAATATTATATTTTTAGCCCACGGAAGGAGTTTTTTCTTTTTTCACCTTTATAATTCTTTACTTTGCGCTGCGCTGTTTTAATGAGTGCTTCGCCAATGTCATTGATATCAATGTCAATCAAAAATGAGTTTATAACTGTTCATATTTCAAAAATAAGTATATAACAGTTCATATTTCAACACATGAAATAAAAAGTGTGCACGAGTTTGTCAAGCTGGAGTACATTTGGATATGCTATTGTGAGGCAGGCGAAAAAGAGAGGCTACTGCGGTGCATCTCACGTGTCTTTTTTTACAGACCGCTAGAGTGACGTGATGCTTTCTTTGCACACCTTCATTGGTGCATTCTTGTATCTCGTGAACCCCTACGGCAGGGTCGGCGAACCTTTTTACATCCGCGTGCCAATATTTTCCCAAAAAAATTTCAACTGAATATGGCGTGCCAACAACGCACCCCCCCCCCCCCCTCGTCCTCTCACTCTCGCAAAAAGAAATAGCGATTATAAGTTAGTTTAATTCTAATAATAATAAGTAATAGTGTCAGAATTATATATCATTATTAGACTGTTATAATAGCTAACATACTTGCGAATAATACCAAAATAAGCATTATAAAAATAATTATAGAAAAATATAATTATAGTTTTCATTTCATTTTACAAATGTTTTAGCAATTATTATTATTTTTTTCATAACTTATGAAAAAAGTCATGCTTTATTAGTTTTATTAATATCTTTGCATTTTAACAAATTAAAGATCAATTATCAAATTCTAGCAAAAGTTAAATAAAGCCTCATGTGCAGGTCAAAACGCGTTAAATTATGCAGAAATATTACAGCAAAGAATAATTTGATTTCCAAGATTTCTGTGTTGCTACGCGAATCATAGGTGCCATGATAACGAAATCGAAGAAATGGAAAGTTGGGAAGGGTCAAATACTTGCAAGTGGGAAGTTCAGTGATATAACAAGTACACAAGTACCTATTATAGAAAACAAAAGCTATTTTCAATGAAGCTGTATTAATAAAAAAAGGCAAAAAGAATAAAGAGGTGCAGAATTTTGGGAATTTGACTGAATTTTGATTTAGAACTTCAATAAACGGCGTGCCAAAAATATCTTCCCGCGTGCCAGTTACGGCACGCGTGCCATAGGTTCGCCAACCCTGCCCTACGGTCTGTAAAAAAGATACTTTCTCGATAGCCTCGATTGTGAGTATGTGTATTAAAAATTCAGTACTTTTACTCAATTTTGAGAAGCAATTTTGTTTCAGTAAATCGTTATATTTAATGACTATTCTCTAAATTTTGAAGAATAGCAGGTAAATATTCCTCAGTTAAATTGAGGTAAAGGAGAAATACTTAAGCATTTTATATTCATACATGGTGTTTCATAAAAGATGGGCAAATCCTTAAGAAGTGATAGTACACATCCAAATAAACAACTTTTATCGAAGAATGCATGGTCGGAATTAAAACGCAAACTTGCTGGAGGGCGCCGAAGGTGATGTTGTTATACGAGACAAAACCGCACAAAGAACGATTAAGTGGCAAAAGCAAGATGGGATACGTACACCGCTGTGGGATAAGCTATCCGTACAATCATTGAGACTCTGAGTTATTTATGTTTTCATTTCCGTACATAAAATGCGTATCAGCCTGTTCCCTATTGGTGAAGGGCAACAGCTTCCGATACATTTCTACTTCGATTGACAGTTGCACACTCTGTTCAGCGGCTTTTATATATTAATTGAGGCGAAATTTTGCATACACTTTCTTATCCTTCCCCATATCACATTTGCATGCTATTATTGTCGTTCTTCTCCCGATATAGCTCGCAGCAGGAATGGAGTTTTAATGCTCGCACGGACCAAGTTTCAAATGCGCCAGCCCCTTTGCGTTTTATTTCCGACGATGCATTTTTTGATGAAAGTTGTTTGTTTGGATGTGTACTATCACCTCTTAAAGTTTTGCCCATCTTTCATGAAACACCTTGTATGCCCGAAGTTTTGCTTTAACCGAAGATATCGTTTTGAATCTTTTTTCATAAATATAAAATTATGGACGTCTTTTTTGTTGCTAGGTAATTAGATCATCAGCATTAAATGTACATTACCACCATTAACAATATTTGTTATACATACAGAATATTCTATAATTAAAAATTGCAATCGTTCTAGTAAAAAAAAAAATATTATAAAACTGTGATTATTATCCTACATTACAGCGATAACTTCATCATTCTAGCGCAAACTCCCCCCCCCCCCAAAATATATATATATATATATTCATTTTTCTTATGTTCTATTACTTTGAGATTGTTTATATCCACACACATCCACTAATACTTTCGCAATGGCAGATATTTACCTATGTCTGTGTTTATGGTACTAGTCCAATATGAATGTAAATTCTAATATCTTTTTCAGTTAATATATTAAATTATTTCAAATGAAAAATAGGAAGCAATAAAATAATATAGCAATAATTCTATACATCTAAAGTTAAGATAAGGCTACATAAGCATTAACTTTTTAATAACGCCTGATATTTAAAAACATTAAATCGTATATTGTTGTAAATTATACATGCATGGAGTTGAAAAACGCATTTAAGTTTAATGAAGGAAAATTATTATGGTTAAATTTCAGCTGTTATATTGATCATATTTTATCATGGAAGACGGTAGTATTCCGAGTCATACATCCTTAAGCGTAAAATCATATCGTAGAATGATCGTGGGATTGCGGAACTCAAATGTACAGTTAACCCGAGATCAAAGGAAACGCGAAAAATCATCATTTAATAACTCAGCAAATATAGCTCATATTGTTCTGTTTCTTAAATACAGTCTTATATCTGCAGTCAAAGCCTATTCTGAAATTTTTACATTTCTACGTGCGGTATATATTTTGAGATCTCGATACCTTTTTTTTTAAAGCAAATTCGATAGTGCATGTTCCTAATCTTTTTTTTTTCTTTCTCCAAAATGACCTGGGTGATTTTTTTAAATTAATGTATAATATGAATTTGTTTTAGATTAAGCGAATAAGATCTCACTTGTTTCCAAGAAGGCTCTTGTTTATAATACAATCCGCATTTTATTTCCCTCAAAATGTCTTGGGCGATTTTTTTAAAAATTAATATATAATAAGAATCTGTTTTAGCTGAAATGAATAAGACTCCTCTTGTTTCTAGAAAAACTCTTGTTTTTTACACAATCCGCATAAAAAAATGGGACTATATTTTTTCGTCATTCTATGGAAATTTCACCACAAATACTCGGCAAGTCAATACTGTATTCATACGCATGCTTTCTTTTTTCACTTAGGAGTAAATCACTGTGAGCGAACTGACTGAGCAGTTAAAAGAAATCGTGTAGTAATCCTGAGTACACGGGTTTTATACCTTGTATTGCTTATTTTCACATGTAAATTTTGATCTTTTTAAAGTCATTTAATAAAGAATAGTTGGCCATTATTATCAGTTCAATTGTAATTTTTTAATTGTTATTAAGTTAAATAAAATCAAATTACAATTATAACTAAGCTAAATGGAATAAAACTTCATTTTAAATAAATTTCAAAAATCAAATTTTAAAATTTTTATAGGCAATTTTTTTATTATTAAAATGAACTTTTGTTATAATTCTATAAAACTATTTCCTAAACTTACATTAAATATATTTTTATGTTAGAATTTTAGTAACAGATAATTATGAAATTAGTATAATTATTAAAGTTTCCATTTTTAAAAAATTAAGCAATATCCTTCAATATTAAAATCCCTATTAAACAGTTTTTAAAGAGTTTTGCATATGATTTCATGACAATTTTCCAGCAATAAAAATATTACCACACGAAATTTTATTACCTTTATAAATATAAATATATTTATTTTCAATCAGTTTACAAAAATGCTTTATGTTCTTTACAATTCTCTTACAACTTTACAATCACTTTTCATAAAGTATTTGTGGTGTCGCTATCTTTTGAGGGAATTGCGTACTACTCTCTATTCTAAAAAAAGTAACTAACGTTGTCACAGCCGCTGTCAATATTCTTTTTGTGACCTGAGGTCTTTCGCTGCTAAATGTAAGAAAATTACTGCATAAAAAAATGTGAAAGTGTGTAATATTATAGAGGAATGTTTAATATACACGTTGAAAAATACAGTTTTTAAATAGAAGAATTATTTTAAGAGATATTTAATGTTAAATTTTGACAAAGTCATCCCATTAAAAAAGTTTTATAGGAGCAAAAACTATACATAGGAATTTAATCATTTTTTCTAAGGATATTTAATAAAAACTCGCAGTGTGCAGACTGAATTTATTTTGTTAATTTGGCTAATGTTTTATAGTTTATTTCAATTTTAAGTTAAAATTCGCAGCATTTCCAGATATATTTTTTACATATTTTAGAAAAGGTTATTATTTTAAATTGTTGCCAATTGTTAGAACAGTGCAAAGAATAATATTTACTTTAAATTAAAAATTTATTGACACTGGACTATTATAAACAGAAAAAACCCTTTTAAATTATGATTAAATAATTACGCATTAAAAGCAGGAAAATATTGAACATTACGTCGTAAAATTGCTTTTACACAAGCATATAAAAAATGAAAGAAAACTATAAAATAATCAATTATTTAATATCTCTCTATTCTAAAAAAAAGTAACTACCGCTGTCACCGCCGCCGCCGCCGGTTTTGAATTTTTTGTGACCGGAGGTCTTTCTCCGTTAATATTAAGAAAAATAATGCATACAAAAATATGAAAATCGGTAGTATCATACAAAAATGTATGATAAACACGCTGATGCAGACAGTTTTCAGATCGAAGAATTATTTTAAGAGATATTTAATGCTAAAGTTGGACAAAATCGTTCCACTAAAAAAGTTTTATAGGAGCAAAAACTGTTCATAGGAATTTAATCATTTTTAGATCATTTTATGCGTTAGAATTTGCCGGAGCGCAGATTGCATTAAATTTTTTATTTTGACTAATTTTTTGAAGTTTTATTTCTATTTTAAATTCAGATTTTCAGCATTTCTAGAGATATTTTTAACAGATTTTAGAAAGTGGTATTAATTTAAACTGTTGCCAACTGTATAAACAGCGGAAGCAATAATGTTTGCTTCAAAAAAAAAAAAAAATATATTTATACGTGTAAATAAATAAAAAATTTATTTACACGTGACTATTATAAACAGAAAAAAACATTTGGGAATTAGAATTAAATAATTATGTACAAAAAGCAGGAACTTATTAATAATTATGTCATAAAAACTATAATTACACGTGAATTTTAAGAGAGAAAGGAATTTGTAAAGCAATAAATTTATTAACATGCGTTAGAAGTCTTAAATAGGAGAAATTACGTCATATTTACGTCACATTAAAGTTATTACATAAAATGAACACAAAATAATATTGCAAAACGGTTTAAATTTAGAAATTGCGCTAGACATTTATTTGATATTTTAAGAGGATACTTTTCAACTATTTTTGTTAGGAAAGCGCAAATAATATTTAATTTCTAACACAAGTATTTTCACGTGAATATTAAAAAGAGAAAGAATAGTTTGGTCAAAATTACGTCAGATTAAAAACGATTAATTTAAAATGTCTCATTTAAAAGAACTTTCTTTTCACTTTGTTAAGAAATACCAGGAGACAAAGACTCTGTTTACTTAATTTCTTTTATATTAGCTTATTTTGAAATGTTGTTACACGTGTCTACGTCATCAAGTTATTTTTATTTCGACGTTTTATTTGTATTTTTATTAATGTTGTACTAATTTATTTGTTTTTTCGTTATTTAAAATAAAAATTATGTCAATTTGTATAATTTGGCGAGTGGTTTGGCGATTTATATAATTTGGCGAAATTGGTCGACAGGATAATCAAGTAGTACCGCAACGGATTTGGCGTTAATATTCCCCAATCAAAGAGAAATGAATAGAAATCCGTTTATAGAGAGATCGCCACTGTTTTTTAAATTATAATTCAATCTTTCGAAATCTTTTTAAAGCCGATCAAATTAGCGTGCATTTAGAGTCTACGGTGTCTGGACGGGGGTTGGCGAGCGTAGCTCGTAGGGGGCCGAGCCCCCTAGTGTTTAATATACACGTTGAAAAATACAGTTTTTAAATAGAAGAATTATTTTAAGAGATATTTAATGTTAAATTTTGACAAAGTCATCCCATTAAAAAAGTTTTATAGGAGCAAAAACTATACATAGGAATTTAATCATTTTTTCTAAGGATATTTAATAAAAACTCGCAGTGTGCAGACTGAATTTATTTTGTTAATTTGGCTAATGTTTTATAGTTTATTTCAATTTTAAGTTAAAATTTGCAGCATTTCCAGATATATTTTTTACATATTTTAGAACAGGTTATTATTTTAAATTGTTGCCAATTGTTAGAACAGTGCAAATATTAATATTTACTTTAAATTAAAAATTTATTGACACTGGACTATTATAAACAGAAAAAACCCTTTTAAATTATGATTAAATAATTACGCATTAAAAGCAGGAAAATATTGAACATTACGTCGTAAAATTGCTTTTACACAAGCATATAAAAAATGAAAGAAAACTATAAAATAATCAATTATTTAATATGTGTTAAAAGATGTAAATGAAGGAAATAACTTATTTCAACTGTCCAAATAATAACATTGCCAAACAGATTAAATAAAAAAAAAATATGTTTACATGAGAGATTTATGACAGATTACTACTTTCAAACACTTTCAAATTAGAATTAAATGATTACGTATTAAACGCAGGAAAATATTGAAAATGAGGTCATAAAAATTATATTTACACGTGAATATTAAAAGAGAACAAAAATTTTGAAATAATAAATTCATTAATATGTGTTAAAGTCCTAAATGGAGGAAATTACGTCATATTGGCCAAAGTTGCCAAATAATAATATTGCTAAACAGTTTAAATTAAAAAATATATTTACATGAGGTATTTATTTCAAATTTCAAGATGATATTTTTAACAATTGTTGCCAATTCTAAAGCAGCACAAGTAATAATATTATCTTTCTAACAATAAAAATATTTTCAGGCAAATATTTCAAAGAGAAAGAAAAATTTGGTGAAAATTAGATCAGATTTAAAACGTTACATTTAAAATCACTCATTTAAAATCATTTTCTTATACCGTTGCTAATAAATATTACAAAGCAAAGACTCTTCGTTCATTTCATATTAGCTAAGTTTCAAATATTTAACTAATCTGATTTAATAAAGCACAAAAACAGCCACTAACAGCCTTAAAATTGGGCCTTAAAATCCCCCAATAAAAGGGAAATGCATGGAAACCCGTTTACAGTGAGATCGTCACTGGTTTTTAATTATAATTCAGTCTTCCGTTAGTTCAGTCCAAATTAACGAATTTTTACAGCCTAAACGGGGATTGTCGAGCATAGCTTGTAGGAGACAGAGACCCCTAGTTTTTCAAAATTTTACAATCCATTCAAATAATATTTGCGTTTCTTCACTAAATATCATTATTTTAAGTCGTATTTTTTATTATAGCCTATGTAAAATTATTAGAAATATATGTTGCGATAGGAACTAGCTGGCTTCTCCCGCTATTTATGTTACGGTTATAAAAAAACATATTTTTTTAGGGAAAAGAAATAAAAACCTATTTGACAGTTTATAAAGACACGTTTTGTATTTGTTATATTTGCGGAGATGAGGAGGGGGGCACTATTTTTGATTAAATTTCACAATTATCCTACACTGCAGATATTATTACGATAGAGACAAGCGGACTTCGCCTGCTATGGGGCCCCGTGTGGCCCGCTACCATAACTCAGGAACTACCTTTCGGATATCAATGGAACTGTTTTCAAATAATCTAATTAACTTAATAATCACCCTATATAGCATTAAAGTAAATTTATAAGCAAATCATACGACTTTTTTAAATCGTAATTCTGAAAAAAAAAAAAAAAATCGGTTCCAAGCTTGGGTACCGGTTCAAAACATCTTGAAGGATGTGGGGAGAGGGAAGAAGGGGAGATGAGACTGCTGTTTGACAAACAACTAATTTAGACTACTGCAGTATTCAGTCAAAGAATAGTTTGCCAAACAGAAGTTTCATCTCCCCTTCCTTCCTCCCACCCCCCCCCCCCTCCAATGCAATATTTTTTTTCTCTAACTGTGCTCTATTTCCATAACTCGACAGCAATCTATTGGGTTTCAACGCAACTGATTCCAAACAGTATATAATTAACTTTCTAATGATTCTCTATAACATTAAGAAAATTATGATTAGTACATACAAATAATAATTTCAAATAATAATTTCAGATTTGTTTTTCATTTCGAAGAATCTAAGGTTCTATGATTTACGACGACTGGGTTTGATTAATTCAAACTGATATGGATAGCCTAGCATTATTTTAGTTGCATTTTTTACCGCCAGAAGGGTCGTTCCTACAGTTTTCCTCTAACTGTGTGCTGTTTCCATAACTTAGCAACTATCTTTCGGATTTCACTGCATCTGATTCCAAATATTACAATTAACTTAGTGATGACACTCTATAAAATATAAGTAACATTTTGATTTGTACATACCATTCTTTTCAAATAATAATTTCAGAATTATTTTATGTCATTTCAAAGTATATTGGGCTCTATAGGCCCGATGACGACTGGGTTTGGTACATTGAACTTGATAGCCTTACATATTTTACGGGGTGGTTGCATATCTTGAATTCTATGGGCCCGATCGCAACAGGATTTGGCTCATTCAACTTGGTTTTGGCTTCATTCGAAAGGTGGTATGTTTAGAAGAATGCGCTCCTTGCTCGTGAATGTTGGAACTACGTTATGCTACCATCTATGTAAGGATTTAATAATTATAAATTAACAATTTGGATTTATTAATTTAAGGTAAAGTTTTTCTAAAGGAATATTAAAAGAAATCATCTGTGAGATCTGCGATCACACTTACCCACTTCTTTTTATATACACACTGCTATAAGGAAAATTGTAATAAAAATAGTAAAATTAAAATTTGCATCAAATCGCATAAGTATCTTTTTTTTTTTTAATCATTTGATCTTTAACCTAAAAAAAAAAGAAAAAAAAAACTAATGGCATCAATGCAAAAACCCTTAACGGGTTAAAAGTTTGTGACGCATTGCTTTTCTTATTGCTCTAAGAATTTTAAATATGGGTTTAAAAAATAATTATATCCAATTTTGAGTGGCGCTATATATATGTATTATTTATTTCATCATTTTATTTTTGTTCTATTTATAATCGCATGTACAAAAGTTATGTTCAAAATGAAAAGATGTATAAAACTTGATTCGCTGTTGCTTTTTCATTTACATCTCTCATAAATTCAAAATATGAGTTTTGAAAGATATGATATAAAATTTGAGTGACGCCTTGATGTGGTTTTAAAAGGTTTGTTTTGAAATTCAATTTAAAATATTTTTGATTTGGTTAAAATATATTTACACATCTAAACAATACTTTTAATTTTCCAATTCAGTGTTAAGTATATCACTTTCATTGAATCTATCTTTCATTGAAATGTATTTATTTCAGTAAATTGATTTATCTTTTGTGTCACGCTATTCAAAATTGTAAGTAAGATTTTTGTAAATGGTTTCTTTGCGTCATTGTATCCAAACCAAGTAAAATTTATGCATATGGATTGTTTGACGCAAAGAAATCATTCACACAAATCTTACTTACAGTTTTTAAAATTTATTTTGTTATTTTGGACAATCTATTCGTCTCACAATCACGTGATTTTTAACGAAACGAAAACTTGCAAACATTTGACGAAACTGTTTTCTCATTTACGGACAGACTCAATGCATATTAAGGAACTGTTTGCTGAGAGGCGAACTACTGTAACTCCTCAAATCTCGCGATTCTAGTAAGCGATATACGTTTATGTTATTCCTGTCACAATTTATTTAAAAAACAGCACTTTTTAGCACTTTTCGGGGGATACTAAAATGTATGCAGTTATTGTTTCTACATTAGTTATTTTTGTAGCTGTTTAAGTTTTCAGAGATTTATTATTATTTAATTCTTGTTTTCTTATGATTCAATTATTATTATTTGTTGTTGTTTAAAAGTTTATACGTACAATTAACTGAAGCATAGAAAAACAAATGTAACTACATCTTCATTTTTCGAATGAAATTTGTCAGAAAGTAGTTGCTCTTATTGAAATTGTTTCTGAACACACATGTTCTTCAATTTAATGATACATTAAAAATAAAACATTTACACACTTTTCGCGAAGAGAAATATTCAGTCTTTAGTCAGGAATTCTTTTTTATTTAATGTCTAAGATACATTTTATGTCTAATCTCTTAAAAGATCGATTTTTAAATTCACAAATAGAACATAAATTTATGTGTTTCAGATTATAATTACATAAAAAAATTTTTAATGGGATTTTTTCCTAAAACATATTTTTAAGTGATTTTACTGGCACTAAAAAAAGATATATACTTTTTTAAACTAAGATATCGATTTTAACAAATAGCAATTATTTACTCAGTTAATTTCTGTAATACTTCTCTAATTGAATAAAAAGTAAATTACTATTTGAAAAGGCTATTATACTGAACCCAACCCTCTAGGTACGCCACTAGATGTTGATGTAAATAAAAGTAAAATTATGCCATAGAAAAACTGAAACTATTCTCTAGAAAAAAAAACTAAAAATTTATCCTTAAGGAAATAACTTTAATTAAAGTGTTAAGAATTTGTCGCATTTTCAGCTTACCGCTTTAACCTGCTTATAAAAAACACATAGTACTCATAGCTCTTACTCTTTACAACAGCTCGACATGCATTCGTTATTATTCTTTAGGTATT
The DNA here is from genome assembly GCA_963932465.1 of Maratus speciosus. Taxonomy (NCBI): domain Eukaryota; kingdom Metazoa; phylum Arthropoda; class Arachnida; order Araneae; family Salticidae; genus Maratus; species Maratus speciosus. Next base: position 448,205,306 of record OZ010797.1, read on the forward strand.
CACGGCTAATTAAGTGTGAAAGAATCCACCTACGCTGAAAATATTCATACAGCTAAACTATCTAAGTTCTACTCACAAGAGATTAAACTTAATTAAGATGCCAAAAATATCACACTTCTTAATGATGTTGTTCTGAGTTCTCGGCAGTCATGAAAAAAAAAAACTTTTCATGAAAATTGTTTGAGCTACTTATCTGGGATTTTCCCGTTATTCTAAGGATGAAATTTTCTAAAAATCGTTGGAAGAAATTTTCGACCTTTGTAAAATATTTAAAACAAAATATACATTTTACATTTCTCTATATTTAAATGTTTTGCAAATATAATTTCAATAAAATATCTAAGATATACACCTCATGACTTCTAACTCACGAAAAAAATCATGGAAAGCTTCATTTTTTTTCCATAAGAAAGTCATACAAGTTAATACTTTCAGATAATAAATATGCATTTTACTTAAAAAATCCAGCAAGAAAATTTTATGCTATCATGTAAAACAACGACTCTCTTATAAAATAAATTAAAAAAAATATTTACTTTTGGCAAAACTAAAATAATAATAACTAGAGAACAGGAATTCTGCTTTTTCAGAACTTAGTGTCGCCCCCGGCATTTCCATTACCTCATTTTCTTCTGATGGACTGTATTATTATGAAAGAGTCATTATAAATGAAGCGTTAGGTAAAGATGAAAGAGCAGTCGTAAAAAGTTAGAACTCTGATTTTCTGGTCAGAATAGAGGGAAAAAATGGCCATTTTTTTTTTTTTTTTTTTTTTTTTTTTTTTTTTTTTTTTTTTTTAAACATTATGGCTATTTTTTTTTATTCGTTTATAATTTTTTCATTCGTTTATACTTTTCAATCATTCAATCATTCGTTTATATTTTTTTTTCAAAATAGAACGTATTTTAATTACATTTTCTTTCATTTGTTATGAGAAAAGGGCAACAAAAATACATAATTACTATTTTAGAACTATTTTTCCTTTACTTTCTACAGAAGTGAAGTACTTCCGTTGCCAATATTAAGCAAATGGCTCTAAAAACTAGATAAAAATTAATATTTCAAAAATAAATGGAGATGCAGTTTTCAAACTAAATGCATTTAAAAGAATTTTTTTTTCCAATACGACGGTATAAAAATCGAAAATGTGCGATGCTTAGAAGTTTAAACGATTTCTATAGAGTATTTAATCGTACCGCTTTGTTTTACGGCTGGCTTTTGTAAGGTAACTTTTTTTTTTGGACACAAAATAATCTGGGAGAAAGAAATAGCATACCGTACCGGGGGCTAATAAAAAGAAGAACTAAATATGATGTGAACGGCATAGATTATGAAAAGTTTCACAATACATTCAGAATACTGTAACAAAAGTTAACAGTTAATTACAGTGAAAAGTGATGCCTAAATGAACAATTTGGAAAAACATAAACTATTTGAAAACCCAATTTCTGCTCTTAACATGAATAGTCGGGAAAACATATGATTTGTTGGTGCGGCTATTTATATGATTTATAAATATGTATGCATACCTCATAGTATGCTACAAGTTAGTTCAGTTAAACGCATCGCAAAATTTCCATTCAGCAGTTTCCGCAAACAAACAGATGGTGTTTAAAACTTTTTTGCAACCCTGTATAGGAACTATAGAATTTATACACACCAAGTAATATTTTAAAAATGTTACTTTTAAATATGCACACCACAACTGAAAACGCATTACAGCAGTTATTGTTCGTAGGCTTCAGTCGTTCAATTATTGTTCATTTTCTTTTGTAGCCACACTCTTTTGTATGTCCCTGTAAATGAACGATAAATTATATCCTCACCATGTTCTATAATAAGAACCTTGTAGTGCTCTTCAGTGATATATATCCATTTCAATATGTTTAAAATAGTACAATATCATTAAAATACACGGCTAACGATTTTTCCTTATTGACCGTAATGTAACGGATTTCTTTTGAGTGTCCCTGTAAATGAAACGTAAAGGCTATACACTTCATTTTCAATACTGAACTTACCATAGTGATACCCAATCATATATTCAAGATTAAAAAGATGACGTGACATTAGCAGCAATAGTAAAAGGCAAGTTCTGGGATATTTACTCATTGTTAATTTAAACTGCCTTATCACATATGAACAGCTACTTTGAAATTTCAATTTAAGGATGCTCTCAAATCCAAATTTGTCTACTTTCTGACGCATTTTTTAATTCATTTTGTTCGCAAACGCATGAAATTGGCAGTTGCTCTTAGTCAAAAACTATGCAATCAAATAGTTTTTTTTTCCTTTTTTTAAAATCTATTTTTGATCATTTCCTAGCATGTCCAATTTCTATTTTTTCTATTTCATTACATTTTTCATTATTATTTAATTATTTATTTTTCAGCCTGGAACAAAATTTATTTTACCAATGACCATCTGTTTTCGTTATCTGACTGACACCCAGAAATCCCAAATGACTGAAATGTTTTGCTCCATGTTTAACTTTTTGCCTTTTCAATTTGTAGTTATATTCATAATATGATAAAATTATAAATATTAGTGTCTTTATTTGGAAAAACGCGTGAAAATATAATTTTATAAAATTACAACTTTATTAAAACGTGGTAACTTGACTTTGAGTTGTCATCTTTCACAATTTGTCCACCCGTCAAAGAAAAACAAACTGGCCGTGCCATTTTACTAAAATCGTTTTGAGCCCACTCAATATTTTTGAAAATTTGGAGTCACTGTTATGTGTGATTCGTGTCTCATGGGGACCTTTTTTTCGCTTTGTCTGTGCTGAAAAATTGCTTCAAAACACCAATTTTGATATATATATATTTTTAAAATAGCTTTTGCACTTATCGAAATAGTCATATTTTCATTTGAAATATTGCTCAAAATTCGCAATATTGTTTATTAATTTGAAAATTCATAGTAATGAATCGCAACAGCACTTTAGATTTTATTTTAGAATTAACTTTTTTATATCAAATGTTAAAAATTAAAATATTGAATTTTTGTTTTAATGTTGAAATATTTATTAAATTATATACTATAGTTTCAAGTACATAAATCAATTAAGGTCACGCGAACAAATTGTTACATGTTTAGTGCAAAAACATATATAAACTGAACTAAGATCAAAAAGAAAAAAAATTACATGTTTTTTTTTTCATAGGCGGTCAGCTCATTACATGTTGCTAAATATTCAAAAACTAGTAATCCTTCGTCTTATTTAATATCATTACCCATGTACATACATGTCATACATCCAAATTTTTCACTTTGAACTCCTGAGGGGTTTTTTTAGTCCCCCCCCCTTATAAACACTATTTTTTTTTATTCATTTGTTTCACAATGTGGTCACTGGATTTTTTGGGTTTAGAAGCCACTGGGCCTTTCGAGATTTTGGGAATCTGCACCTTTATTGTAAGACCGGAATCTGTCTAAAACGGAATTCGTTTGGTCCCATGTGATTCCGTCTAAGCAGATTTCATTGTATTAGAATTGCGCTACCTGTTATGACAAAAACCTGCTTAAAACGAAAAATTCAACTGTCTTTTTCAATTTTGTCTTAGTAAGTTTTTCTTTATATCCCCCCCCCCCCCCCCTTTCATTGAACTGATAAGCCTAGATTCCTGCTTTCTCCACTGCTTTCTGTAGCAGTTTTATGAGTTGATCACAAAACATTGGAAAACGAGTCAAACAAGCATTTGGAGTTCCTGCGTAGTTTGGTCATCTTATTCTGACCTCTGAGCTTGCCGATTTTACTCTGGTGGGGTTCACAGCAGGCAAAGAGATCCCTGATTGGTTGGGTGGATGTTAGATTTTAACATCCATTTAATGGCAATCGGACTATATTTACGAGAGTTAGAGCACGGACGTACAGACAAACCGAATTCATAAACACTTTTCAACTACGTATGTTGGAAAGTGTTGAAAATGAGTAAATATTTTAAAGAAAACGTGATTAAAAACTACTAGAGGTGAGTTTGGGCTCACTTTTTTCGGAGGTCACGCTCGATATTAAAAGTACGCTGTAAAAAATTTCTAATAACATTTTAAAATTGTTACAAGATTAATTTTCTGATTTTAAAATTTCTTCTTACATAAAAATAAGTATTAATCTTAAATATCACCACATGATAACATTTCCTGTTTTTCATTTCCTTTAAAAGCTGATTAAAATATCAAATTTATTATTTATACTCAACCAATGTCAAAAATCTGCAAAAGTCACAATTCTTATTCCTTCAAAATATCATTGTACAACCATGGCAGAAAGACCTTTGTTTACCAGTTATTCTAGAAAAGAACTTCAAACAGAAAGCGAGAATAGACAAGAGATATACCACGGCTTCTTTATGTTAATAACAATGACCATGCCAAGAGATTAGATTCACATATTTCATCATATAATGCATCAATAACAATTCTATAATTTTTCAAAAGGAATTTTAGAGGAGTGTAAATTACGTTAAGAAACTTACACTGCGTAATTGATTCTCAGTTAGAAAGAGGTTTTTTTTCTCCCAGTTTAAAAGGACGAGGGACCTTTAAAATCAATTTTTTATTTTTCGTAAATTTCAGTTTAAATATTATTCAAGAGTACATTATATGCATTATAGCATACATTTATAAGAATTTTTTTTTTTAAATTAAAAAAAAAAAAAAGTAATTTTCCGTAATATTTTAGAATTTTTCAAAATGCCCCATGCGAACTCCATATCAATGAAAATCCCCAATATTTTTTATATAAGTTTCATTTATATATATAGACAAAAGTGTGCATCGAAATTTGTATATTCGAATATAAAGGTAAGAAAAAAATTTTAGAAAATATTTTTTTTTCTTACCTTTATATTCGAATATCTAAAATTCGATGCACAGTTTTGTTTATATATATAAACCAAACTTATATAAAAAATACTGGGAATTATTATTGATATGGAGTTCGCATGGGCATTTTGAAAAGTTCTAAAATATTACGGAAAATTACTTTTTTTAATGTTTTTTTTTATGTTTTTGTGATAAATGTATGCCTTAATGCATATAATGTATCCTTGAATAATATTTAAAGGGAAATTTACAAAAAAAAAATAAAATTGATTTTAAAGGTACCTCGTCCCCTTAATATATAAAATTTCTGCTTTGAGCGCTAACCCGAAACCGCTTCGGTCCCGAACTCCTGAGTCCGTCTCATGTCTAAAACTACAACTATTCTTAAAGAGAAAGAAATATTCCATGTTCTAGATCTTAATGAAAATATCAAAATGGTTTTATCTGCCATTTTATATCATATAATTTTGTTAAATATCTCCATAGTGATATGTAAGTAAAATTAAATACCCCTTCTTGACATTTACTCATAATAAAAGGTTGTAGTTTCATTTGCGTTTACACATACAAATAACATGAAAGAATGTCACCTAAGTAAAAGTATCCATTCAGCTAAATTTAAAGCTCTATTCATAATAGTTGGGGTTAATTAAGAAGTCAAACGTATGACAACTTTTAATTATGCTGTTTAGAGTTTTCAAAAGACATGAAGAAGGCAATTCAGGAAAATTAAATGATCTTATGTCGTATTTTATAGCTGTTTCACCAGAAAAGTTTTATCAAAATGTTTGAATGAATATATTTGATCTTTTGAGAATGTTTAACAATTATTAACGGTATTCATATTGCTATGTAATTATGTGTTTTAAAGCTGAAATTGCTTTTAATTAGTTAAATAACGCATCATGACGTTTTATTTAGAATACAAGTCATTGACAATATTTTTAAAACCCCAAGACATTTATGTTAATAGATTCAGAAATGAAAATATTTTTCATTGAAATTATTTTGAATGAACATTTTCAACTTTTCTATTAAACTGCAAAAGAAATCTAAATTCATAAAAACTAGATGAATCTTTCATTTATAAATATGGTTTGAATATTCAAGCGTATCTTTCTAGAGTTTAATTTATATGAAAGCAATTTTGTAAGCAAATGATGATTGCTTAGAAAACATATGAATGATTACAGACTAAAATTGAAGTAGTCATATAAAGATGCGCAAATATTTATACATAAACATTATTTCTATATAAATTCATCTTAAACATAATTATATCATCCGCGTGTTTATCAAGAAATTTCTGAAGTTCATCATAAAAGCGCTAAATTTAGAGATAATGATGTAGATTTATTTTCTTTTAAAATTTCATTAAATATAATTATAATCACTATATGTACTTTCATTTACATATATTATATATATGAATGTACTAGCTAACTTGCCCGGCGTTGCCCGGGTACATAAAAAAACTGCACGAGTCGCGAAAAACCTCTGAAAATCACAATAAGATATTGCGAAAAAATTTTAAATCGCTGCACAAATTTCGAAAAGAGAAAGAAAAATTGTATATTGTGCTCGAAGATTGAAAGTTGATTCAACTTCTATCAACGTCTTTCACTATTGTGGAAAATTGGTAGAAAATCGGTAAAATACACTAAAAATCACATACAAAATACCCGAAAAATTCGAAAATTGTTATACGAAATCCGAATAAACTTTATTGAAATGAAAGTAGAAATTACTTTAGTATTATAGGTCAAAAATGGAATGTCAAAAAATTGCAGCAGATCGCGAAGAAACGTAAATATCGAATTAAAAATCACCTGATGACGTAACAAACATGTGTAAAGTGTTTAATGTCAAGTAAATTTGACATTTACGATCACCCATTATTGGCATTTAATCTTATAGTTTGGAGATATTTTTTTTGGTCTACGGGATAATCAGGTAGAACCACAAATTATTTCTGTTCGTATTTAAAGGTAGATAAATAGCTCTTCTTTATATAAATAAATAAAATAAATATTGAAAAAAAATGCTTATATGTATATGAAAAATAAATAGTTTGCCAGTAAATATACGTAAAATGCACTTCACTCGCCAAGGCCATTTTCTCTAACTCACCAAAGCCCATATATCAAAAATATACCAAATACTCTTCAATCTGTTGCCTGATACTAAGTAATCACAATAATGTAAATAACTATTAGGCATAGATACGTACCGGGTTTGTCGCGATTTTTTTTTTTCACGCCAATTTGGTGAAAACATCGTTTTTGAATACCAGTTACACATATATATTTAAATTATTTTCTATTATTTTAAAAGGAAATAGCAATAAATAATAAAAAGTTTAATTAATGTCTATAGAACAAAACAGATTATATAACTGTAAAAAAGAAAATAAAAGTAAATAAACAACTTATTAATAAATAAACAACAATAGCCGAGTTACCATGTCAGGCAAAATAACGCCATTTTGGAGCCCATTTTGTACCATGGAGCGTATAGGACACCTGTGCCAACAAAACTTTCAATAATATAGTAAATATGTCAATTGGTGGTGGCTTGATTATCGAAGATTATAAAATATGTGTGTATATGGCACATTTTTACATTAAAATTTAAATACTTGACTACATAGTTATAATTTTAACTCCTTTTTATATAATTTACATTTGAATATAAAGATTTACTCCGAAATGTTCTCCTATACTTAAAAAAAAATTATTGCGACCTTCGCCTGGCTTATTTCATGCTTCTGCCTTTGTGGCTTAAAATTGCATTGTTTGGCGACCAAGGTAATAATTAATTAGCATGTAACTCACAAATAAAGCCTTTCTCCTGTAAGACATACGACGGGAAAATTACATAAAAATGATAATTAAATTGAATAAAAAAATAAAGAAGGACTAAAAGACTGTTACTTAAATTTTATTTCTTCAAGTTTTTTCTGGCACATTTTTATTAACCTGGCGAAGAGAAAAAAAATCGCCAAATAATGTATCAATTGCTTCTTTCATACTAATTTATTTTTTAAGTTTTATAAACATTCCTTTCATATTTAAATTAAATATTTTCATTTTATAAACTTTATCTCGCATTAAAAAGGTTTTTGATTCTTTTTTTAATTAAACAAATAACAGTTATTTTCTTTTAATTTGCGAGTTGTTTACATTATTTTCTAACGGATATAGCCATTTCAATTCATTTATCAACTATAATTTTCACCAAAATGACCACTGGCAACCCTTTCGTCGAAAATATCAATAAAATACAATAAACTAAGCATTGTATCATGTTACTTTTATTCACAATTTAATTTACTTGGATTCCCTTAAATATAATTAATATAATCCCTTAAGTTAATATCAGTTTTTGTTGCATTAAAATATTTCAATTTGTTCATTTTCTGTAAGCAAGTAATCCATATTGGTTTACAATGGAAGTCTATGGGAATTTGGCGAAATATCGCCAAGTTGGCGTCACTTTTGGCGACTCATTTTGGTCGCCAAATTTGGCGATATACGCCAAGTTGGCGATAAACTTGGCGGTGTTTGGCGACAGAACTGTCTCCCTCTACGATAACCTCCTTATTAAATGCATTAAATGCTGTTCAATAATTGCATAAGAAATTCGCTAAAAATTCAAAAATCGCTGCACGAATTCCGAATAAACTTTTTTGAAAAAAGAACAAAATTTACTACATTGGGTTAAAAGAAAGAAACCATATTCTTCTCACTTATATGGAAAAATCGCCTCGAAACATAAAAAAACGCTAAAAATCGCATAAAAAATTAAATAAAAAAAGATCTAATCAAAAAATCGAAAATCGGGCTTCGAGGTGCAAAACTTCATATACAGACGTACCTTTTACCCAAATTTTGTAGCTCTACGTGCAATGGTCTCTTCAGAACACCGTCGACACACTCACTCACTCACACACAAACTTCTTTCTTTATTATTATAGAAGAAGATTACAGGCTATTGTATTTCTGGGGAAAAGCTTGGTGTTAAAAAAAATAAATAAATAAATAAAAGAACTGCTTTATAAAGTTACGATTTAACATAGGCATGTTTACAATAACAAGACGAAAACGGTGAACTTTGTATTAGAGCAGACGATTGTTATAAAATTATCAAAAATTAGTATTAAGAGGTATTTTATTTCAATAAATGCAGTAATATTAGTATTTTGTTTTGATTTTAGCGCGAAATGAATAAAAATATATATTTATGTCTAAATATGATTTTAATCTCTACCAGAAAAAACTCGTTTCTAAAATTTTTGAAGATTATTTAAAGCTTCATTTAAGCGACCTACAGTTTAGTCCCGATTATTTAAATTAATATGGATGAAGATCATCCAGGATAAGGAGAATTCTCGGATAAGCCATATTTGCATAAATCGTCACTAATTAAGAAGATGGCATCAAAATTTACACACAATTTATTTATTTTTATGAGACTATTATCAGTTCTTTAATATACACTTTTAAAGCTTTTATAAAAATTAAAAAAAAAAAAAATGTTCATTTGAAGAAGTCCTGGACATATTTTTGTTTGCCGGGTGATAAAGATTTCTTTGCCGCATTGTTATGCCATTTTGTTATTGTCATTATAATTGCAGGTGTAGCCGCTTTTTCCTGATCAATGTGTATAAAAGTTTTTTGAATCGAACTCAGACCTTCGGAATGTGTCATTTTCTGATGATGGACATGTTTTTCATCACCACTGCTCTCTTGTTCGCGGTTTTTGAAATATGTCTGCAATCATGACATTTGTATTTTTTTGTTTTTTGTTTTTCATCTGCTGTTTTGCACCCACTGATTAATATCGACCTTATCAAAACTTTTAGAAACGGCAAGTTTTTGTTCCAAGCTGCACAAAGATTTGACATCAACAGCTGCATTTTCATTATTTGGCTGCCTCTGTCGCTTTAAGCTTTCTTTTTAATTTCAGTAGTATCGTTTGGCATTTTAAATTATTTCTCCTTTTCGGCAGTCCAACACAAAACTTCAGTGTAACTTGTTAAAAGCATTCTTTCCACCTTGATACCTTCAATCAACTTTCCTATCATCTTCTTAAGGGGGCTCAGGGCTTGAAAAGTTTTAAAAAATTGATTTTTTTTAGTATTTATTTTGATTATTTAATTAATTTTGAAACCATTGCAAAAACCCCCATAAAAATATTTGCATTTTTAACGGAGTTATAAGCATTTATGTAACAATCGTTACAAAGCCGCACCCATTTAATTGCAACTTTAAGTTGCGCTTTCTCAAAACTTGATTTTTGATGACTATCCGTAATATTTAAAAAAACTATTTGATGGAATGGTTTTTTTTTTGCATGCATATAACATCATTATCTATAGAATGAATTAAGATATTTTAGATAGCTTAATATTTTGAGTATTTTTAATGAAAGAAAAGTTGTATTTTTTAGGGATTTTTAAAATTTCAAATTTGAGAGGTTTTTTTAATAAGGTTTCCTTTGAGTGATAGTTATATCCTTAATTCATTCTATTGAGTAAAGTTTCCTGATCATTTTAAAGTAAAAATTAGGTTCTTATGTCAATTTAACGTTAAGATATCTTTCAGATGGTGATATGACGCCTATAATTTTTTTTCTGAAAATAGTGTTATATAAATTTTGCTATATTTTTTGTTTTATTACATTGAAGTGCTTCATTTTATAATTTTAAAGGACTACAAACATACCTTAAAAATATCATAAAGTTGAAATTAGTTACATTGAATACTTCTGTTTTTATACGGACTCGAAGCGAGACCTCTGTTCACATGTTTTCGTTATCGATCAAGCCCTGAGCCCTCTTAATACAATTCAAATTCTTAAAAACACTTTTACTGTATTAGCGAAGCCTTATTTGTTGACAAAAAATATACTTTGATCTATTCACGCGCCAGTTGTCCTCATACGGATGGCATTGCGCATTGTCTCAAAACAGGATTGCTTAACTCTTCAACATCATATTTTCTAAAAATTTTCTAAAAATAAAGGACAAAATGCTCATAATGCCGCTTCTTAGATATTTCTGCAGGCATCCACGCACTTTACTGCTTCTGAAATATACAGTAAGGTTTGAGATGTCGACATTCTTCAATTCTCTAAGTTTCTTTGTCTTCTGATGAGCGTGGGTTTCAACTTCGTGGTACCGGACCCAGTATAGCAACCTCATTTTTAAAATCTTTCATTGTTCTTCTTATGCTTCTCCTTTTTCAGCTTCGGTGGTAGCTTACAAAAATCTATCCTCGTTTCAAAACAGTTGATCTTCATACAAATCGTTTTCCTTTCTAAATTTTTGTAACTTTAATGTGAATTTAATTACTTCTTCAGAATCTGCAGATATCGTTTTAGAAGTTACGTTGACTTGGCGAATTCTCTATATTTTTTCAGCGATCGAGCCATCTATCACTTGCAGTGAATATTTCATTATTTTTAAACAAAAAACAAAAAGGAAAAGGGAACAAAACCTTGGGGACCCTTGGGACCAAAGGGACCTTTGAAACAAAAAGGGCCAATGTCCAAAATTGAGAAATTTGAGTTAAATGCACGAAAGAATTCAGAATGCGATATAAAGTAATTGTTAAAAGTATTGTGAAATATGGTTCTCCAACTCATAATCCCCGAGTATCCAAAAGAAGAGAAAAGAAAAAAATCCTAATGGAGAAGATCTGGGTCAAGCTACGGGGCGTGCTAAGATGGCGTCGTAAGATCATTGACCTAAACCCCAGATATCCAGGACTCTGAGAGGAAAAGAAAAAAAAAAAAGATCTGCGTAATAGACTGTTTCTCTCGTCAGATCATCTTGTGTTTTTTATCTGTGTATTACGTGTTTTTAACTCGCTCCTAAAGCGACATTCTTATTTTGTAACCTGTGAATCCTATATATCTGATTTAATTAAACAGGATTCAAATAGAGAAACCGTCCCTTCTTACTGATTTTGTGTGCTTGACACTCAATTAATATCATCTACATTTTTGTTCCGAAACAGCAGCAGAAAGAGCGAATGAAAACCACGGTAGAATCGACTGTGAAAAATAACAGGTTTGTTATTTAACGAAATTGACCTGCAAATTAAAAGAGAAGAGGTAAGCCTTTTGCCTTATTCTTGTATAAATGAAACTAAATGTATACTATCATACATTAGAGCATATATAGTTAGGTTGATAGAAAATGCTCAGAGAAATATTTAATTAGATAAGTTGTGATGTTTACCTATCTATATTATAAAGGACAAACATATCTGTGCGTAACGCATACGTCATTTTGTGAATGGCAACACTTTGAAATTTGAAATAAAGTTTTGGTTTTGCAATTTTCTTTACTGCAAATTTTTAAACTTCTAACCATCGCACATTTTAAATTTTTACACCATTGTATGAGGAAAAAAATGTTCTTTTAAATGCAATTTGTTTGAAAGCTGTATCTCAATTTATTTTTGAGATATTAAGTTTTTTGTAGTTTTTAATATCATTTTTCTAATCGTGGCAACAAAAGAACCCCGTTTCTATTGAAAGTCATTGAAAGTAAACTGAAAATAGTCGAAAATAGGAGATACTGTATCTTTTTGTCGTCATTTTCCCATAAAACCCGAAAAAAAAATTTAAATTAAAATGCACGCTATGTCAGCGATTTTTTAAATTTCTAAATATCGCGCATTTTCAATTTTTACGCCGTCAAATAGCGAAAAAAAATCTACTTTCAAATACAATTTGTTTGAAAATTGTATCTTAGTTGACTGAGTTATTATGGTTTTTAAAATAACTATTCGCCCGTGGCGACCAGTTCGGTCTCCCTTAAATGTATCCTAGGCATTGTATCATGTTACTTTTATTCATAATTTTATTTACTTGCTCGATCCTTCGCCAAAGAGGAAGATTCTGATAGAGAAATCAAGAACTCGGTATTTTTGTTAGTCGGGCACAGGTGATAAATCGCCAAACATTATATCCGTTTTTCATATTTCATGATTAAAATATAATCCTTTCACTCATTTTATTTAAAATGGATAACTTTAATTTAAAACTGAAACGTTTAAAATTCATGACTTTCACTTAAAAAGAAAATCTTTAAAAAAGAAAAAGAATAAATAATGCCATAAACTATTTAATTTCAACATCAAAGCGTTATTTTAATTTACCCCTCGAAAAATAAAAAAATGTGCTGGCGAGTTAAAAAATGCCATTGGCGAGAATTGCGCCCAGCTAACATTAAAGTACAAACTCTTTGTGATCATGGCAACTTTTATGTAGTTTTATTTGGAAAAAATATTTTGATTAAATAGATTGCCAGAAAGTACGTTGCCATATTTCTTTCCTCGCCATGGACCTTTTCTCTATTTCGCCAAGTACCTATACTGGAAAAGTACCTTTATTTATTTATTTATTGTATTTTAAATGAGATGAAGTCGTATAATTGTTTATTTACTTTTTTTATTATATACATTGTTTTTTCTATAGTTATTAATTAAACTTTTTTTTTATTTTTTGTTATTCCCTTTTGAAAACTATTACATAATAACCAATGAGATGCGTTTCATTCGGGGGTTGCCATTAAACAATTAACAAATAATTGAGATTTCTGTGCCACGTGCGATAGCGTAATATATATACAGAGAGAGAGATTTTCAAGCATGAATTATTTTTAAATATATCTCTATCACGTGTAGCTCGATTATGAAAGATTAATCCGCTTGCCTTTAAAACAATGCAAAAATGTCAGCATCTGTTTCCGTCTGATGTCCCATAACAAAATTAAAACTTCCTCTATAGAAAAATAAATAAAATAATGTAAATAAGAAACAAATTTAAAAACATGGGATTGAACCACGCGCTTAAAGCACCGAAATGATCGGAAAGACTGCCTTAAGTCGCAAAATCTTGGGCTAAGAACTCCTGGCATGTGAAAGTGTCGCTTTTAATAAGTTTTAAAACTTTATTTGATTGCATAATTTATATTTTTCATATAAAAATTCTTTTTTATATTAGTATATATATTAGTATTATATTAGTAAATATATATTACATGTAAAAAAATAATAATTAGAGTTAAAAAAAAAGAAAAAAAAGAATTGTTTTTACCTGTACTCTGTAACCCGAGGAGCTCGGGTTCGATCCCCTAGTAATGATAAAGATTCAACAATGTCTATTTAATATTACTAACAAAATAAGATTTCGAGACTGATTTTGTGCTCGATAACAATAACAAATACAAAAAGTAAAATATTATAGGTAAAAAAAAAAGAAAAAATATTTATTATGACATCGTATAAAGATAATCAATTTAGTGAAAAACTGAATGCATCGAACTACGCCAACTGGCGCTTCCAGATTCAGATGCTGCTAACAAAAGATGATCTCATAGAAGCAGTTACAGAAACTGCTCCTGCCACGACCGATGCTAAATGGGCAGATTGGAACAAAAGGGATAAAAAAGCGCGTGCTCTTATAAATTTGAGCATTGAAGACGCTCAAATTATTCACATAAAACACTTAGAAACTGCTCGCGAAACTTGGGATAAACTAAAAGAAATTCATGAAAGAGAATCACTTTCTAGTAAATTATTTCTACTAAGAAAATTGTACAATACTAAACTAAGTGAAAACGGTGACATGCAACAACATATTACAAACATACTCGAACTGATTGACAAATTAGCCGCAATTGGTGAACGCATAAGCGATTCACATATATCAGCGATAATGCTATGTTCATTGCCCAGGTCATACGACGTTTTGATCACCGCCCTTGAATCACGTCCAGAAACTGACCTGACGCCTAATTTTCTGAGAACAAAATTAATAGATGAATACCAGCGAAGAATAGAAAATACTGACATGTCACAAAATGCATCCAAAGCATATAAAATTACGAAAAATTCGGCATACGCCAGTAATAGAAAGGAAAACAAATACTGCACTCATTGCAAAATGCGGAACCATAATACCGCCCAATGCTGGTTCATCAAGAAACAAAAACAAAATTCATACACTCAGCAGCATGGCAACCATCCTCATCCAAACAGATATAATTATCAAAAACAAAACTCAACACAACTTTGCTTTGAGAAAACTAACACAAATGATAGGAATGAAGCATACAATTTCAGAAATGAAAAACGTAAAGACGTGGCATTCCTAGTGGAAAAAAGTGATACAAACACTTGGGTAATTGATAGTGGTAGTTCAAACCTCATAACAAATGATAAAACATTGTTTTCAAGATTTAACGAAAATGCCGAAACTGAAATAACTGTTGCTAACGGTAATAAATTAAAGGCATACGGTTCTGGCGACATAAAAATTCAAACGGAAGACAACAGTGAACAAATCACGCTTAAAAATGTGCTATATATACCTAAAATAGAAACTAATCTACTTTCAGTCAGTAAAGCGACTCAAAACGGTTGTGAAGTAACTTTCGAAAAGGAAAAATGTAGCTTAATAAACGATGGCAAAACAATATTAGAAGGAAAATTGAGAAATAACCTGTATGAAATAAATTTCGCTAGTGATACGAAAAATAAAAATTACGTAAACATGGCATACACCTGTCAAAATCCCAACTGCATTGACCTATGGCACCGCAGAATGGGACACCGCAGTTATCAAGCAATTAAAGAAATGCAAAATAATCAACTGGTCACCGGTGTAACAACAAATAACTGCAAACATGAAAATACATGTGAAATATGTATTAGAGCAAAAACAACAGAAGCTCCGTACCCCAAACAAGCAAAATACAGGGCTACACGAAAAACCGAGTTAATTCACTCTGATGTATGTGGGCCGATACAGACCCCTACAATAGGCGGCAAAACATACTTCGTAACATTCATAGATGATAAAACGAGATTCTGCATAATATACTTAATGTCTAGGAAATGTGAAGTATTCGAAAAGTTTAAAGATTACATATCTCTAGTATACAGCAAATTCGGCAGATACCCAAACATAATCAGATCGGACAATGGTGGCGAATACACCAGTGCCGAAATGGAACAGTATCTTAAGGATAAGGGTATAGAGCATCAACTGACAGTTCCACATTCTCCCAGCCAAAACGGAGTTGCGGAACGCAAGAATAGATATTTACTTGAGATGACCCGCAGTATGTTAATTGAAGCTAATTTACCGCACAAACTATGAGGAGAAGCGATAACTACAGCCAACCACATTCAAAATCGCTTACCTACAAAATCTAACGACATCACGCCTTACGAGGGATGGACAAACAGAAAACCTAATCTCCACTACCTAAGAGTATTTGGCTGCCCGGTCTATACTCACATTAACAAATCAAAACGCGGAAAACTAGACGAAACTGCACAGCTAGGAAAATTTGTCGGATACGACAATAGAAGCAAAGGTTACCGAGTGTATACTAATGATGGTAAAGTAATATTAACTAGATCAATAAAATTCCTCGAAAGTAAACTTCCATACATACAAAACGACAATAATCCAGAAGAAACCAAACCAAAAAATTCAGAAAATGAACAACTAATGGAAGACCACCCACACGAAATACTAGTAAAAATCACACCTGCAGAATGCTAACCATCAGTGCCCAAACAATCAACTAACGAACCGCGAAGATCGGAACGATCCAATAGAGGAGTACCGCCCGATCGCT
This sequence comes from Maratus speciosus, assembly GCA_963932465.1. Lineage (NCBI taxonomy): Eukaryota > Metazoa > Arthropoda > Arachnida > Araneae > Salticidae > Maratus > Maratus speciosus. The sequence goes on from OZ010797.1 coordinate 448,221,801, forward strand.
TCGCGTACACCGTTAAGACAAACACAATTTATGAGCCCAAAGATTGGGATGACATGATGAGCATTCAAAATCCAATTGAGAGGCAGAATTGGCTAAAAGCCGCTCAATAAGAAATAAATTCGCTAAAGGAAAACAACACTTGGAAACTAGTGGAACCCCCACAAGGAAAGAAAGTCATCGGCAGTAAATGGACTTTCAAAGTCAAATACGATGACCAGGGAAACGTTAAAAGGTACAAAGCACGCCTCGTCGCGAAAGGCTTCCTGCAAAAATATGGTGAGAATTACGATGAGACATTTGCCCCAGTGGTGTCTCACACGACAATCCGAACCTTTCTAGCCGCAGCCGCATACCACGGATTTGACGTACACCATCTTGACATTAAGACTGCTTTTCTACACGGCGAACTTGACGAAGAGATCTACATGACACAACCCGAAGGGCATGAAATATCAAATCAAAACAACAAAGTATGCAAATTGTCAAAGGCTATATATGGCCTAAAACAGGCAGCAAGAGCCTGGAACATCAAAATTAGCGACACTCTAAAACAGATGAATTTTATTCAAAGTACAGTAGACACTTGTTTGTTTACACGAAAGAATAAAAACAAAGAAGATACCATTTACATAATAGTTTACGTTGACGACCTTTTAATTGCAGGAAATAAAGAAAACATTGAAAAATTCATAGAAAGATTGAAAAGTCAATTCAAACTTAGCGACTTAGGTGAAGTAAGCCACTATCTAGAAATAAATATAAAGAAGCTAAAAAACGGATATGCTCTAAATCAGACAACAAAAATTAACGAAATAACAAGCAAATTTAACTTAACCGAAAGCAAGCCATATAGTACTCCTATGGATGCCGGATACCTGAGAATACACGATAACAGCAATTTACTTCCAAACAATCATAAATACCGGCAAGGAATCGGTGCACTACTGTACATAGCGACCGTAACAAGACCCGACATCCTGACCGTAGTCAATATAATCAGTCGAAAAAACGAAAATCGGACAGAGACCGACTGGAAAGCTTTAAAGCGCGTCATTCGATACTTAAACGTAACAAAAAATCTACACTTAATAATAGACACAGAATTCGCCCCAGTCCTTGAGGCATATTCAGACGCGAACTGGGCACAAGATCCAGAGACAAGGAAATCAACATCGGGAAACATATTTTTAATTGGAAAAAACACCATTCATTGGCTGTCTAAACGCCAATCATGTATTGCCCAATCGTCCGCTGAGGCGGAATATGTTGCAGCTGCAACTGCTGCAAATGAAATCGTCTGGCTAACAAGACTTTTAGAAAATCTAGATCTTCCACAAAAACATCCAATAACTCTCTTCGAGGACAATCTTTCAATGATAAAAATGACAGAGCCAGAAAAGCACTCCAACAGGACCAAACACATCGACGTAAAGTTCCACCTCATAAAGAACTTAGTGGAAACAGGCATCATAGAACTTCAATACTGTGCCAGCAAAGCCATGGTTGCGGACGTGCTAACTAAGCCCGCACCCAAACCTGACTTCCTGAAAAACCGCGAAAGACTCAAACTATTAGACTTTCCTCCACTCAGGGATTAAGGGGGGTATATTGTGAAATATGGTTCTCCAACTCATAATCCCCGAGTATCCAAAAGAAGAGAAAAGAAAAAAATCCTAATGGAGAAGATCTGGGTCAAGCTACGGGACGTGCTAAGATGACGTCGTAAGATCATTGACCTAAACCCCAGATATCCAGGATTCTGAGAGAAAAAGAAAAAAAAAGAACTGCGTAATAGACTGTTTCTCTCGTCAGATCATCTTGTGTTTTTATCTGTGTATTACGTGTTTTTAACTCGCTCCTAAAGCGACATTCTTATTTTGTAACCTGTGAATCCTATATATCTGATTTAATTAAACAGGATTCAAATAGAGAAACCGTCCCTTCTTACTGATTTTGTGTACTTGACACTCAATTAATATCATCTACATTTTTGTTCCCAAACAGCAGCAGAAAGAGCGAATGAAAACCACGGTAGAATCGACTGTGAAAAATAACAGGTTTGTTATTTAACGAAATTGACTTGCAAGTTAAAAGAGAAGAGGTAAGCCTTTTGCCTTATTCTTGTATAAAGGAAACTAAATGTATACTATCATACATTAGAGCATATATAGTTAGGTTGATAGAAAATGCTCAGAGAAATATTTAATTAGATAAGTTGTGATGTTTACCTATAACGATAAAGATTCAACAATGTCTATTTAATATTACTAACAAAAAGGGCCAAAGTCACTCCTATATTAGATCATTGAAAACAAAATATTTTGTCGAGGCCAATGTTACTTACTGTTAATGTAAAAATGGCCAATTTAAAATGTAAAGAAAAAACTAAATCAATGTAACATTAGATTGTAGTGAGAAAAACATTACTGAATTGAAAGGTACAACTCTGAAAAATAATAGTATAGAAATCGTAGCAAGATTCTTAAAATTCCTCAAACTTAAATTGGGTTTCCTGCATTTGAGAAAAATGGACATTGGCCCTTTTTGTTCCAAGGTACAGAAATATTTCCTGAAAAATCCCAAGAATATATTTCCACTGCAGTAGCCGAAATCACCAAACAGTCAATTAAGAAACTGTCATTGTCAAAGAAGTGCCAGGAAGATTAAAGAAAGGTTGTAATAATATAGAAATCTGAATTTCTAATCGCAATGGAAAAAAAAAATTCCATACTTTTTTCCGCAACTCCGTTGAAACGGAAACTTCATAATGCGGGAATTCGGTGATCGATAAGTTACTGTAATTGAGTAAAGCTGCGGAAGGCCGAAGTTGTATTCAAATTGTTAAGTAATTTTTTTAAATATACAGTTTTTATTATTAAGGGGGTAGGATACCTTTAAACCTAATAAATTTTCAAATTTTTTTAAATACATATTTTGATTCCGTAATCATTTCTGAATAATATGCAAAAAAAATGCATTAAAAAATTCCCATTAGTTATTAATTATAGCAGTTTTATTAAGACTACATAGGTCAGTTAAACTTTGCGTTGCGTTTATTCAATATGATGAATTTTGATACTGCGCGCAGTGTTACTAAAAAAGTATGCATGACAATCGAAAGAAATGTTCAAAACATATTCATTTAATGTATTATCTACAACTTGAAACCAGAAAAAGGTAATATTTTATTTTTTTTCTGTTTTTTTACTTTGAAAATATTTTTTTTAAAGTGAAAATTTTTAACTTTCTGATAATTTTTTTAATTTAGTCAATATTTTTTTCAAATATTCTGGTTTTAGTATAAAGGTAACACTATTATGTATTTATTCTCACCAACATTTTTTCTTTATATGCATATTTTTAGATTTTATCATGCGCGCAAGATTTTTTTCTCTTATCATAATATATTTTTAAACTTACCATTTCAATATATATTTATGAATTTTCAAGTATATATATATTTTTAAATATAAATTTAAGTATGAGCTTTATATTTAAATGAAGTTTGATTTTTATTTTTGACTTATCACACAAGTTTTGAAGCTTAAAACATAGTGATATTTTTTACTTTTTCGATCTGTTCAAAGGTATCCTACCCCTTTAATAATATGAATAAGAATAAAATTTTAATGAGGAAATTAAGTTAGCTAAAAGTTAAGAAAATAGACAAAAAATTAATTGCGAATTTCAAATTGGCGTCGTTTAATTGTGGGAAAAAGCCTTGCATCCGGAAGACATTTATTCCTTCATCCTCTTAAGAAGTTGTTAGTATCATGAAGATCATGATATAAGTATCATGATATCTAAAACTGAGAATGTCTTAAAAGTAAGAGGCGTATGAGTGAAGGGTTGCTGTATTAAAATTGCACTGATTAGCCCCAAAATCTTCCCTGTAAAAATAATTAAAGATAATGATTGATTATTACCAAATTTATTTATTTATTACCAAATCAAAATATGACAAAAAAGTAAACTGCATCATGTACCATTTCATGTAAAGAAGGCATCCTCTTAAAAATAAGACACTGCGTAAATTGTAAAATATAAATTTGTAAAGAACATACAAATAAATGCACAGAGCTAAAAGAACTGTAAAAGTGATAAAATACCTTTTATTTAGAATAATTTATGTTTCATCGTACAAGCGGTGTCATTTTCAAAATCATTCTTGATAGAAACATCTTCGCAGAAAATTTTTAAACAAGTTGGAAATTGCTCGTCAAACGTGGCAAATGAGGTGCGTTCGTACTATAACTAGTTTTATAAATATTTTTGCACTGCATAGTGTACTGAATGTATATTTTAGTACACTTCATAAGTGCATATCAATTTCATTCTGTTCGAAATGCTGTAACATCTTTAAAATGCACTTGAAATATTTTTTCCCATTGGCCGTAAAGTAACGGAAAACTTTTGACTATCCCTGTCATTAAAATATACAGCTGATTTTCATAAAATTTGAAATGACTCAACAAAATTTTACAACAATTATATATTTAAGATTTGAGACCATTCAGAAGTCTGTCACATCATTAAAATTATTTTTTTCCCATTGGCCGTCATGTAACGGAAAATTTTTGACTATCCCTGTAATTAAATTATACATTCGATTTTCCATAAAATTTGAAACGACTTGACAAAATTTTGCAAAAATTATATATTTAAAATTTCACATCATTCGGAAGGTTGTAACACCATTAAAATGCACTTGCAATATTTTCTCCCCATTGACCGTAGTGTAACGGAAAACTTTTGACTGTCCCTGTAATTAAACTATACATCCGATTTTCATAAAATTTTAAATGACGTGACAAAATATTTCAACAATTATACATTTAAAATTTCAGACCATTCGGTTGGGTAGTTTTTGTTCTGTTATATGCGGACAGACAGACAGACGGACTGAACGACGACTATAGGTGCTACGTATTTATATAATTACGAACGTACCTAAAAACAATAAAATGGTAAATAATGTCACGAAACTCCATGCATAATGCATAATGAAAATCAGTGCAAACATATGCAGTGCATAGTTCATTATGCATGAAGTCCGTGACATTATTTATCAAGTTATTGTTTTTAAAATTCTTGCAAAAATATTTCTATCAGGAATAATTTTGAAAATGCCGCTGTTTGTGCGATGAAACGTACGTTAATCTAAATAAAAATATTTTATAACTTTTATAGCATTTTTAGCTTAGTCTGTTTCAATATAAATGATTATCATACATATTTTTATAACAAATAAATGCATTTAAACATTATCTGAGATATAGTTGCAACTGGAATCAAAATAAGTTAGCGGAAAATTCATGGCCTTGAAAAAACCAGAAAAACGAGGGAAAAAAAAGTAACAAATTACAACGACCATTTGGAAAATGATTTTTTCAAAGACTAAAATTTAAGACATACAAAATCACACGGAGTTGATTATATATTACGTACTCCATGAATTAAACATTAATAGTATTATTACGCGTAAAAATTGCAAGCGACAAAAATCGCCTGCGACTCGTCAGATTTCCTAAAACTTACGTATTATCCACCTGAAACTTACATATTATCAAAGCATTTCATTGGCTGTTCGGGAAAAGGCTTTTCCATCGTAAGAAATCTGACGACCAATTTTAAATGAAATTTATTTCTTAAACTTCTAAATATCCCACAATATTACTTTTTATATCGTCGTACAGAGAAAAAAAAAATGTACTTTCAAATGCAATTTGTTTGGAAGCTGTATCTCAATTTGTTTCTCAGTTATTAATTTTTTTTGTAGTTTTTATTACTTTTTTGTTATAGTGGCAACACTCTGTTGTCCATCTCTGTTGAAAGTAAAGGGAAATACATATTACTGTATAGATCAATCAGAAAACGAATAAAATGCGGATTAAACCAATATGAACCTTCAGATATGCTTTTGATTTCCTACCCTGACGAGAACAATAACCATTTTTCAAAATGGCAAAGAAAAAAAAAAAAAAAAAAAAAAAAGAAACAAAAGGCGACGAAATAGCTTTTCATGACATATTATTTTGTTATCTAAGGTAGTGAAATTCCCCTTTTCTTGTTTTCAATTTTATCTAGCAGTGTAACAGACTATAAAAACCCTTTTATATTTGTTAATATAAAAAAAATAATTCTGGGAAAAAAAGCACTTCGCAATTCGGATGCTATTTACATAACTACAGATTTGTGCAGATTGTTCACACCACTAAATTTTAAAATTGAATTTAAAAAATTTAATCGTGACATTTGACAATTTGCAACAATTAAATAAGGCAAAAATTTCTATTAAATTGTACTCTACTAACAAATCAAGTTGGAAATTGCACGTCCATCGTGGCAAATGAGGTGCGTTCGTACTATAACTAGTTTTATAAAGATTTTTGGCACTGCATATTTTACTGAATGTATATTTTAGTGTACTTCATTAGAGCATATCCATTTCATTTTGTTCGAAAGGCTGTAACATCATTAAAATACACCTGAAATAATTTTTTCCAATTGGCCGTAATGTAACGGAAAAGTTTTGACTGTCCCTGTAATTAAACTATACTTCCGATTTTCATAGAATTTGAAATGACTCAACAAAATTATGCAGCAATCATATATTTTAAATTTCAAACGATTCGGCTGGGTAGTTTTTGCGCTATTATATGCACACAGACAGACAGACGGACTGAACGTCGACTATTGGTCTTACGTATTTATATAATTACGAACGCACCTAAAACGAACGGTTAAAATAATTTCTGGTTGAAACCACCTTTGAATTAAATTAGACCCCAGAAGAATACTGAAATGTTGGCCTCTATGCATATTCATATTAGGAATGTCAGAGCTATATAGTTCAGTTTGTTGTTTTTCAGAGAGGTGTTGGGAGGAAATAGATCTACTAGAAAACAGTAATTGCCTGCCTTATAACAATATAACAATCTAGATAAGATGAGGAAAATAAATAAAAAATGTAAGGTTATAGAGAAATATCTTAAATCCTTCTTTTTATGCACTTCTTAGCGGATATGCATGGATTGGAAAAATTATAATTATCGAGACTCTGGCTCGGCAGAGAGTAACACTAATTATTACTCCTAACAATGTTGAAAGTATAACTTTAAAATCTTCATAATAATTACTACCAGCCTAATTCTAAAATATACCTAGTTATGTATCTCTACCCAAGCCATTCTATCTGAAAAGAAGTAAAGTACCTGCATATTTCCAATAAATAACAGGGTCACTCAAAAGCGCATCAGAATGATGACTCGAGGGTATCGTATCCCATTGGAAGAAATAGACTCATAAATCAAGCCTTATATGTAAAAGAGAGTATCTCGTCTCAGCTCGGGCGGAGCCTGATATTTGAGCTCGAATTTATCACTCTGAAATAAACAAACCGAATGTGCCTCGTAAAATATACTTGACAAAAATTATCAAAGCTATTGTGAAGTAGTCGACAGTCTGGAGTCGAGAGCACTTACTTGAAATTAGTGGAACATTATCATCTCAGGCTGCGTTTAGAAAGGAAAAGAGCTCTCTTTCATTCTAAGGCAATAAAATTGTGATTTTAACAAAAGAACGGGTGATTCAACAATTTATTCAACAATGAAAAAGCGATCAAAAGATTAGATCGAACTTGAAGGAAACTTCTCCTTCCTGCAAGATGTCCAACATTTTCTATGTAAAGCCATTAAAGATAAAATACACCGCGTGACGACACAACAAGACTCCGACACTGAAAATAATTCAATGATACGTCTATCTGGACCTTAAAAGCCCCCCGATGGATTCCTTCAATAGGTATTCACGGGTTCCGTAACCCCGGGCACCCGAGCGATCTTTCTCTTTTCTTTTTCTTCTTATTTCTCTTGTCTTTCTTTCATTTTTGTTTCACTCTTATTGTGGTTTCCTCTTTGGAGGGGAGGGTAATTCTGCATGAGCCGATATCATCCTGTCAATGTCGACTTATGGAGAATTGTAAACCACACACATGTTTTCCGTGCGTAGCGACCCGTGTCCCTGGAAAGGGAGATCCTGGCAGCTGAGGGAAATAAACACACTGCTTTGTCCTCTGCTTCAGATAGACGTGAGGTGCATCCCATATGGCACATTTGCCTCCCCAAGATTTACAATAAAACATCATCATCTCCCAGGCATCCCTGAGGATGCAGAAAATTGTACGAAAGCACGAAATAATACACAAATGCAGCAAAAAAGATGCTGTCATTAAAGAAACTCGACAAAAAAACGGCTGTCTAATGATTTACAAGCGTTCATTTGTTTGTAACATTAATATTGATACTTAAAATTAAATATAGCTTATAATAGCTCCATGTTTTAACAGAAATCCTTCGTTTATATTTTTTCAAAATAGTACGTATTTTAATTACGTTTTCTTTCGATTGTTATGAAAAAATGGCAACAAAAATATATAATTAATATTTTACTACTATTTTTGCTTTATTTTCTACAGAAATGGAGAACTTTCGTTGCCAATATTAAGCAAATGTCTCCAAAAACTACAAAAATAAAAAAATAAAAAAATAATAATAATAATTCAAAAATAAATGGAGATGCAGTTTTCAAATAAATTGCATTTAAAAGTACTTTTTTTCCCAATACGACGGTATAAAAATTGAAAATGTGCGATGCTTAGAAGTTTAAAAAATTGCTATAGACTATTTAATCGCACTGCTTTGTTTTACGGCTGGCTTCTGTAAGGTAACGTTATTTTTGAAGACGACACAAAATAAGCTGGGAGAAAGAAATAGCATACCGTACCGGGGGGCTAAAAATTGTCGGTTCAAACTTCATTTGAAACTGTTTTTCACATGTTCAAAGACCCTAACGGGCGGCTAGAAGAACAATAAATTGTAATTTAACAACTAGTGGATTTATATATAATCCATAACTTTAAGTTATTTACCTTATTATCAGGTTTTACTTTATTTTCCATGTGCAGCAATACTTTATTTTGTATACATCCTTCATATATTTAAAAGCATTTTCGTTTTGTTAATATTTTCTTTATTTATATTAAAAAAGGCCACATCATTTTAAATTGTTTTTAAAAACTATATATTATTTTACAGTTCTATATAAAAAAAAAAAAAAACATTACATTTAACTGTAAAATACAGGTTTTAAATAAACAGATTTATCTGTGAATAACTTATTAATGTAGTTGATTTATTCCAAATTCTTATATTGCGAACGCATCTTTTTGCTAATGTTAAATGTATGTAACATAATTCCTAACTCCAATAGAATTTGTTCATTAGATTTTGGTGAATTTTTATGACTTACACTTTTTTACTTCTCTAAATGTACCCCGACTTACGTCATTTTCGACTTACGTCGCTAGTCTTGGAACGAATTGCGGACGTAAGTCGAGGTATTACTTACACTAATTCAAACTATCAATGTTTCTGTGGATTTTCGACAAGTTTAAAAGGTACAAAGACTCCTTAATGGCACTTAGACTGTTAGTTGGATAATGGTCTGGGCGAAAAGGACCTAATTCACCCAGCTAACATTATTGACATAACATTAGTCTGATATATGTCAAACAGCTGATTTATATTTATCAGACTAGATGCTATATCAATAAGGTTAGTTGGGTGAATTAGGTTCTTCAGTTTCGTCTGGGATAACTCAGTTGGCAAAGCATTAGCTGCTTCAGTCAAGAAATCCCTCGTTTGAAAGCTGGCCTGGGCATTTTTCTCCCAATTGAAAAATTATAACTCATACCAATTATGAAAGATTGCCTTTTTGCAAGTGCTAATGAACGGTTTTTATACAGGGTGATTCAAAAAAGATGGGAAAAATTTTAAGAGGTGATAGTACACACCCAAACAAACATTTTGTATCAAAGAATGCATGGTCGAAAACTAAACGTAAAAAAGTTAAGAGGGCGCCAAAAGTTATGTTCTTATACGAGGCAAAAACACACAATGAACGATTAAGTTAAGTTACGAAAACAAATTTAATGGCATTTGATTACAATAAGTGCTCAAAACATTGACCGGCAGCTGTTATGCACGCAGTACAACGGCGAAGAACAGATTGGCGAATTTTCTGAAGCACACCAGGCATATCGCGAACTTCACCTACAGCAGCCGAAAGCTTGGCGACAAGTTCTTCTGCGGATTCAATGGGAGTCTCATACACAAGTGCCTTTAGCTGTCCCCACAAAAAAAATTGAGACATGAAAGATCTGGCGAGCGCGGTGGTGCCTGGTCTGTTTCAGAAAATTCGCCAATCTGTTCTTCGCCGTTGTACTGCGTGCATAACAGCTGCCGGTCAATGTTTTGAGCACTTATTGTAATCAAATGCAATTAAATTTGTTTTCGTAACTTAACTTAATCGTTCATTGTGTGTTTGTGCCTCTTATAAGAACATAACTTTTGGCGCCCTCTAACTTTTTTCGACCATGCATTCTTTGATACAAAATGTTTGTTTGGTTGTGTACTATCACCTCTTAAAAATTTTCCCATCTTTTTTGAATCACCCTGTATGTATTCCATTAGATAAATTATGCAAAACTAAATGTAAAAATTGCATGCAAATTTTGCATTCCGAATTGTAAAAAATACATTCTACGTGAGTGGAGCCGCAGACTAAAGTTAGTTGTACGTAGAAAAATAATTCAACCAGTATCCGATGATATATAACTTTGAGATCAATGTGACATATGATTTCTACATCTGGATATACATTATTTTGGTGATTTAGTAAGCCCAATTCTTAACTGTCACACCTGTGACTATCCAAATCGTATACTTGAAATCTGTTTAAATGAAGAAACATAAGTCGGTGTAAGACGCAAATATTATTTTCAAAATAACATTTTCTCTAACTCGCTCATTGGTACGGTTAAAGTTCTTGATTCGATTTATGGAGCTATTTTAACGATTTTAAAAAATTTTAACTTTTTAATTTAACATTTTTCTCTGTCATTTTTCTGGTACAGGTTTAAAAGTGTTTTTTGACACAAAACAGAACAACTCTCGTTTGTTCTTATTATCATTCACATTCTTTTGTCTTTTGCACGAAATCGAGTTAGTTTTCCGAAAAGGCTATCAACGGTGTTGGTATACATTTTACTTCAAACATTACTTCGTGTACAAATTGCTCCTTTCGTCGCTAAAAGAAGGCATACAGGGCAGATTTGAAGGTAGAAAAAAACAAAAATGAATAAATATCAATGACTATAAAACAGGAATTCTGCTTTTTCAGAATTCATTGTTGTCCCCGATGAAAAAAAAAATATATGCGTATAAATATAGATGTACACAACATACTTTAGTTTTAAGACTTAAAACACATTCTTTTATTTTATATAAAATAACATCATTCGCATCCGCTGAAGAATTCCATTTTTACGATCAAATCTTAAACATCATCTACAGTAAAGTATGCATATGACGTCACTATCGCTGATAAATACACAAATCCAGCAAAAAGCGATGTCGTTATTCAAGAAACTAAGGAAAAATATCGGCTTTCCAATGATTTATATGTCTACATTTGTTTGTACCATTAATATAGATACTTAAAATTAAATATAGTATATAATAGCTCCATGTTTTATCCCAAATCATTCATTTATATTTTTTCAAAATAGCACGCATTTTAATTTCATTTTTTTAACAGTTGTTATGAAAAAATGGCAACAAAAAGATTTAATTACTATTTTCAATCTTTTTTTCCTTTACTTTCTACAGATATGGAGTACTTCAAATGCCAACATTAAACAAATGACGCTAAAACCTACAAAAAAATTAATACCTCAAAAATAAATTGAGAGGCAGTTTTCAAACAAATTGCATTTAAATGTACTTTTTTCCCAATACGACGGTATAAAATTTGAAAATGTGCGATGCTTACAAGTTAAAAAAATTGCTGTAGAAATTATCCCGTACAATGATACAAAGGATTTGTTTTACGGCTGGCTTCTGTAACGGAACGTTATTTTTTAGTGACGACAATTTAATTGCTGGCCGAAACAAATAGCATATCTTGGGCTAATAATTCAGAGCACTATACTTATTAGAATTGAATTCCATTCGGTCTCTGTTAACCTATTTATTAAGCGCTGCACAGCACAGTCAGTATAAACAAAATCATCGGTGTGCCTTATAATATTTAATCGCCACATTGTCGCAGGGAAAAACGAAAATACTTATTCGATTAGGCATTATGTCTTTTTTCAGTCCCCTTCATATGCATTAAACGTTTATCAAATACCTGTTGCAATTATTCTTGATACAGTAAGAAGTCTATTGTTCCCAGAACCAGTGCGGGCTACAGTAATAAATCTTTGTATTTTTTTTTTCTTTTTTTTACCCAGGAGTGTAGAAAATTTTGCAAAATTGTAGAAGGAAATATATTTTAATCTGACATAGACATTATACAGCCTAATACAGTTTAATAATACAGATATAAGACACACCCTTTTTAAATATGATACAAAATTAATCGCAGCCCCTTCCCCAAAGTTAAAAGTTCTGCTAAATACTAAAATTGATCTTGTCCAAGCAATCAATTGATACGGAGTATACATTATACTTTTTTTTTTTTTAAATTTAGTAACTATTTTATTTATGTTGGTATACCGATGAGAAAATTTCGTGATAGAATTAAAAAAGTCCTTCCGACCAGTGCCGGGAGGAAGAGGTAGCTTTCATAATCCTTATTTTAAAAAAGCCAACTTATATCATGCAAACACACGAAGCTCAATTTAGTGGAAACCGAATATAGGAGATTCAATACTAATTTTTATCAATATAATGAATGAGAATTTCGCGAAATTAGTCAGCTTTATCCAAGCTGCTTTTCTTTAAAGTAACTTATATTTGGCTGCCAAATTCGGCAATTTCTTAAAGTGCCTGTCATTTTAAGACAACATGGTGGATGAGGCTAAGCAGTGAACTTGGTCGAGACCTTAGTAATTGCTGTGCACATGCTCACTCACATCGGAATCGGTTAATATATAGGAGTGCTGTCGCATGCAAAAAACAGATTTTTCAAAATGTCACCCACAATAGAAATTGAAACTGCTATATCTGAGCCATTTTTTAAGGTAAAGACAAACAAAAAATGCTCCTGAATCCTTATATCAAGATCAAATTCTTAAGAAAGAAATCTTTTTCAATTTCTAATTTTTTTGCACCTCACTTTAAATAAATATATATTTTTTAATTTAATGGTCGCCATTTTGAAACAAGATGGCTGATGAATCTGGCCAGCGAACTTGGTCGAGGTGTTGATGTATACTATCCACATGCCTTCTTACATCGAAATAGGTGAATACGTGTGTTATCGCGTGACAAATACAAGATCGTTTCAAAATGTTAGCCATGCTAGAAATTCAAAGTGCTATAAATCAACCATTTTTTAAGATATCAACAATACAACAAATTTTCAGAAACAAAAACTGCTCCGGAATCTTTGTATCAAGGCCAAACACATAAAAAAAAAAATCTTTTTCATTTTCCAACTTTTTAATACCTCATTTTGAATTTTAAATTTAATTTTTTTTAAATGGCAACCCTTTTGAAACAAGATGGCGAATGAAGCTGGCCAACGAGCTCGGTCGAGACATTGGTATGTACTATGTACAGACCAAGTTACATCCAAATAGGTTCATAAATACGCCTGTTATCGCGTGACAAAAATCAGGTCGTTTTAAAATGTCAGTCACAAGAGAAATTCAAAATGCTATTACTCAGCCATTTTTATTTTTAGATATAGACGAAAGAAAAACTGTTCCGGAATTTTTGTATTAAGGTCAAACACATACAAAAAAAAATCTTTTTCATTTTCCAATTTTTTTCGTATCTCATTTAAATTTTTTTATTTTTTTTATATATTTTTAAATGGCCGCCATTTTGAAACAAGATGGCGGATGAAGCTGGCCAACGAAATCGGTCGATATATTTGTATGTACTATGTACACACCAAGGTACATCCAAGTCGGTTCATAAATACGCCTGTTATTACGTGAGAAAAATCAGGACGTTTCAAAATGTCAGCCACGCTAGAAATTCAAAATGCTATAACTCAGCCATTTCTTAAGATATAGACGAAACAAAAACTGCTCCCGAATCTTTTTATCAAGGTCAAACACATAAGAAGAAAATATTTTTTCAATTTTCAATTGTTGGTACCACATTTCAAATTTAAATTTTTCTTAAAAATTTAAATGACCGCCACTTTTAAACAAGATGGCGGGTGAAGCTGGCCAACGAACCCGGCCGAGACATTGGTATGTACTATGTATAAACGAAGTTACATCCAAATCGGTTCATAAATACGCCTTTTATCGCGTGACAAAATTCAGGACGTTTCAAAATGTCAGCCACGCTAGAATTCAAAATGCTATAACTCAGCCATTTTTTAAGATATAGACGAAACAAAAACTGCTCCGAAATCTTTGTATAAAGGTCAAATACATAAGGAAAAAATATTTTTCCATTTTCAATTTTTTAGTACCACATTTCAAATTTTAAATTTTTAAAAAAATTTTAAATGGCCGCCATTTTGAAACAAAATGGCGGATGAAGCTGGCCAACGAACTCGGTCAAGAGATTGGTATGTACTGTGTACACACCGAATTACATCCAAATCGGTTCATAAATACGCCTTTTATCGCGTGACAAAATTCAGGACGTTTCAAAATGTCAGCCACGCTAGAAATTCAAAATGCTATAACTCAGCCATTTTTTAAGATATAGACGAAACAAAAACTGCTCCTGAATCTTTGTATAAAGGTCAAATACATAAGAAAAAAATATTTTTCCATTTTTAATTTTTCGGTACCACATTTCAAGTTTTAAATTTTTTAAAAATTTTTAAATGGCCGCCATTTTGAAACAAAACGGCGGATGAAGCTGGCCAACGAACTCGGTCGAGACATTGGTATGTACTATGTACACACCGAATTACATCGAAATCGGTTCATAATTACGGGAGTTACAGTGTGACATAGGTCAGATATATATATATATCAATTTTGAACGGAGGGTGGTTTCGGGGTCTGGGGGTCATGATCGATGAAAATATACCAAAATTTTTTGAAATCGCTTTCCTCCGAACGGCTGCAATAGGTAGCTTTTTTGTAAAGAAAGCTACCTAAAACATGAAACAGACCTCAGATTAAATAGTTCCCATACTGCATTATCAAGATTAGCTCAAATTCAACCTGCAAAAGTAGATTTTAATAAATCGAAAATTATCTTTCGTTCAAATAATTACCAGGAAGCCCTTATAAGAGAATCAATTGAAATAATTGCTAATAAAGATGCAGCTTGTAATGATGTGATGCACTATCATACGATATCCATGGTGTATGCTGAGATTTGCTTCATAATAGATGGAAGCGCATTTTGTTAAAAATTTGAATTCTGCCATTTCATCTGACGTTTAAATTACAGTATTTTCTTCTGGACAATTCTCAAATAAGCGCAAAGAAAGTAATAACAATATTTAAATCCCACTGATGAAGGCCGCCTTGGGGTTTTCTAATGCATTTTCAGATAATTTTAATTTATTTGAAATATCTTTATATTATATGTATGAACCTGTAAGTAAATTTTGTACAAATATTTGTGCTTTTTATATGTATTTTAATAGGAAATATATTTTTCTTTCCTCTTTTCGATAGACTGTCCACCATACGAAGTATTTCGGGACTGCAAACGCATGTTTACTTCAATATATAAGCCACAGCACAATCAAGATAAGTAAAACAAAGCATTTTAAGAAAATTAATATAAATAGTATTAGTTCTATAATAAATACAGAATCTAATAATATAATATTAAAGAATTTCCAAATTCTAAAGTTAACAAAAGGGGGAGATTTTCTCTAATAAACCTGATTAAAAACCCGTTTTACCTTTTCACAAATATATTGTGTAGATTTAACTAGTTTTAAGTGATATTTAATAAGTCGTGAAGATAAATAAATATATATGCACCACGGTAAGGTAAATAGTTCCACATGTAAAAATAATTCTTGAATTAGCAAGTAACATATATCGCAAATTTTTAAGTAATTTTTAATGAATCGTAATTAACAAAGCATATTTTGTCTTAACATAAAAATATATAAAATGACAGAGACAATGTATAATATATTGTCTGTTTCGGGCCACAGAGAAAATGTCGTCGGTTCACATGTGTCCCGTGACCAGCAGGCATTCACAATACCTACTCTGTTCTGATTGGTTTGCCAGATTCAGACCATACTGATTTTTAATGCGATGGAAGTGGCGATCGATTGTATCATGCAATGTTTCTTTTTGATGCACACAATCAAATAAAAACACAATTTTATGATGATTCTAAATAATTGAAAAAAATATTTAAATAAATAATTTACGTACATTTATCAAATTTTATAAACTCAATAAAGCAAATAATGTAATCATGCAATAAGTTCTAATAATATTAGTTTTGTTTGTGCGAGGGTTTATAAACTTTGCAAATTTGTCTGTTATTTTATCATGTGTGAATGCTTCGTTAGTCAAGTCAACGCTGGTGCTAAAAGAATACTTACAGTGGAGTCGTAACTCCTTTAAACCTCCACCTAATATAAAAGGAACATAACATTAAATTTTAAAAGAAAGCACGAAACTAATAAAATATGATTTAAAGACTCCAGCGTCAGGAATTTAATTCAGAGACCACTGCTTCCAAGACATCCAAAGTCAGTATGTTCAGGATATCTGACTCTGGCGGATCAACCAGATAAACGAAAATCTAAATCGGAATCTGAAAAGAGTAGCAACTGTGAGCCTCAGGTTGAGTATGGCTACTCAAAACTATCTTCAAGTACAGTCGTGGAAAAAAAAAGTAAACACCCCCTACTAACTCCTCAACAAATTATCGTAGAAGAAAGTTACTGATACCGAACGATTGGAAATAAAGTCTACTTTTAATTGACGTGTATAAAATTTGCTTAGGAGGCCACCTACATATTAAAACGAACCCAAACTTCATTTTTTTCAATGACAATACCCAATTTTAACAAGATATTTCAAATCTTCGGTTCAAACTATGCCTAAACACCAAATTTCAAGTCATTTGAACCATAGGTTTCTGAATTATAAATATTTAAAATTTAGTGCTTCTAATGTTAAATTACATTTTCATATTTTTATTAATATCTCCTGAAATTATACTCCTAACGTGCTAATTTTTTGTGTAGCAATAATACTAAAATATCCAAACATAAATACGTTGAATTCGCAATTTTTAAAATTTTATGTTATGAATTATGAAATTAATATTCGAGAAAATTATGAATTGCAACCTACAATTTAGATTCATTAAGTCCTGCTTTATGGAAATCCCAAATTTCACATTTTTCTTCGAAGTAGTTTTCAAATTATGCTTAAAAAACGGCAAAATGATGGTTTAAGTGGTATTATGATAGAAGTGACTAGATATTTTCAAATTTCTTATGCTATCTTGCAATCTAGCAATCTTCAATGACTGATTGAGTGGCGCTTAAGATGTCTTGATCATGAAGGAGGCTCTCTCGTTCATCATCCGAGTTCCGAACTTCAGTTTGGATACAGCCCCTAAAATACGCTCGTTTTAAAATAATTTATTTATGGGAAACTTATCGTACGAATTGCATAAAAATTTGTTTTTAGGCTAATTGAAGGGTTTAGAGTTCATTTATACTGTCAAAATTCTGTACTGATATTGAAAAAAACAAAATTATGGTTCGTTAATATGTAGATGGCCTTCTAAGCAAATTTTATATACACCATTCAAAAGAGGAGTATATTACCAATCGTGTGGTACCAGTAACTTTCTTCTACGATATTTTTTGCAGAGTTAGTAAGGGGTGTTTACTTTTTTTTCCACGACTGTCCATGTGAATTATTCTTAACACACAAGCAATCTGAAGTAACAATTTGCAGAAAAGTTGGAAAGGTTTGTTATATTGGAATGTTTGGTCTAATTAGTCGTTCAATTGAATGTTAAAAAAAAAAAAAAAAAAAAAAAAACTGCTGCTTGAATGGACGAATACGTCGGATTTTTTTCGATCGTTCAATATGATAATATATAAATATTCTTTAAGTGTACAATTATGTATGAGTTACAACATTTGAGCAACAACATGAGGTCACAACGAAAAGTTGTAACCATTAGAAAGTAGAAAAAATAAATAAATTGTGTAATACCTTAAAAAAATACATTTTAATCAAAATCAAATAATAGTTTAATATGAAATAATTCACGATTATATGTTGAGGGATCAATTTAGAAATCCTAAAATATAGTTTTTATAATATTTCATTTATTTTTCCTCTTGGCATATCTTAAAAAAGAAACAAAGCAAAAATTAATTTTATATATTTTTTAATAAATTTAATTTTTCGCGCTTTCTACCAAACGTAAAATAATAATAATAATAATAATAATAATAATAATAATAATAATAATTTCTCATAATCGAGTTTTGTGCCTACGCCAAATTGGAGTATTATAATTGAAACTGTTGCGAAAAGACACTAATTGCGGTGATAAAATTAGGCAGGATCTCAAGATAAAATAGAAAGCCTATGAAATATTGATTTACATTCAAATAATTATTTAAAAAAATACATATTTATACAATTTAAAACTATGAAGAGTATATTTTCCTGAGAGTTGTATGTTGCTTCAACATTTATTTTATAAGAACTTTTTTGAAATACTTCGAAACTCTGTACTGCTTTTTTAAATTCAACAAACATTAATAAAAAACTCTTACCAAAGAAAAAAAAAAGAACTTGGTGAAACTGTTTCTAATAGCTTTATACTATCTTCAAAAAGATTCAGAGAAGAAATTTTACATTTCCCGTGGGGAAAACTGTAGTCTGTAGGAGTTAGATAAGAGAATTTATAAAACTGAAAAAGTTATTTTACTTTTATTCCTCCAAGAAACTGAAAGTTTTAGGGAAGAATACAAGAAACATTAAGATGAGTTATATTTCTTTTATCTTTACTCAGTTAATAACAACCCCACCCACCATTTTTTGCTGTAATTTAACTGAATAGTTTTGATAAATGTTTCAAGAGGTGATATTTAAATGTATTTTGGAGTTTTTGACTGTTCCATTAGTTTTAAATATATCTTTTAGTGACATATATCTTCAGAAAAATATTTCTAAAAGAACATTAATATTTTTATATTTCACCATTCCATTTTATGCACAAATTTGAAAGAAAAATGCTGAGTTCATCTACCTTTTTTTTACGTTGGGTAGATACATTGTTATTGATCATTTTATTGATTTTCGGATTCGTTTTTAACGAATTTCTGACGATTACACTGTTAATTGAGATAAAGTTAATTTACAATGTTTCAATATATTTAAGTACAGTAAACTCTCTGTAACGCGGTCTCTGTGTAAGACGGAAATCTGTCTAACTCGGAAAGATTTTCAAGTCCCTGCGAAGCCATAGACATAGAGTAAAATTCGTCTAAAGCTGAATATTGCCTACCACAGAAAATTTTCTTGGTCCCGATCGATTCCGCCTTAGACAGAGTTTACTGTATTATATTTTCACACATCATTTCGTTGCAAAAACAAAATATCAAATCTATTTAAGATGATGAACTTTAAATTTGTTCAAATACAATTATAAAATACGTTTGACGTAACATCAAATTACTGTTTTGTAGTAAATTCTCTTTCCATTTTCAATAATGTTATAAAATTAGAATAAAATTTTTATTTGTACAATTACATTCAAACTATATTTCTATTAATAATTACAACTGTATCAAATATGCCATTCGCGATACATTTGTCATGATATTCAATTTATTACAATGTAAACAAGAATGAAAAAATATGGTTTGAGCATAGATTACGTAACACATTTCAACACATTTAGAACATTGAAACAAAACTTCACAGCTTCTGAGGTGAAATACGATGTCTAAATAAACAATTTGAAAAAGACATAAAGCATTTGAAAACCCCATTTCTGCTATTACAATCAATAATCAGAAAAACATCCTTTTTTTGTGCAGCTCTGTACATGATATTTGGATTTGTGTGTATATTACATACTATGCTAATAGTTAGTTCAATGGAACGAATAGCACGGTTGAAGAGTTCCATTCAGCAATTTCAGTGAATAAACGGAAATGTACTTCAGAACTTTTGTGCAACCTTTTATATGATATCTATAGAATTTACCCACACAAAGTAGCATCTAAAATTTAAAAAAATATATTCAATTTAAAAAAGAGCACCAGAACTGAAAATGCACTTCTTGAAATTATTGATCATGGGCTTAAATAGTTCAAGTTCCCTTGCAGACAATTTTTTTCTATGTCCCTGTAAATAAACGATGTATTCTATGCACACCATGTTCTACAGTAGGTGCCACGTAGTGACGATATACAGTAAAACCTCCCTAAAGCGACCACGTTCGGTTCCCATAAAAATTGGTCGCTCCGAGAGGTGGTCTCTTAATGGAGGTCATATTTAAATCTATATTTTAATGGTTGAAAAAGGTAATAATTAATGTTACTAAAATTTATTTTTCACAGTAGGAAAAAAAATATAAAAATCCACGTATCAAAACAAAAGTTAATTGCCTAAGTTAATTACTGCAGAGTTTAAAAAATGAATACATTGACGTTTGTTTTGATTTTACGGTTTCATCTTTTATAACTTTTATTTCCAAGTCCTTTCGATGTTCAGTAAATAAATGCAATTTCTTTGGACGGGAACAAATAATGACGATTTCATTAATTTATCTATTTCTTTGAGAGTTTCTTTCAGAATAGTGCAGGAGTGTTTATTGACCGTCATTTTTAATTTGTCATCAGAGTTAAATTCATTGCCTTAAACGGCACAAAGGTGTTATCAAACACTTCAAAGTTACAGGAATAAAAAAAAATTCTAAACTTAGTTTAGAAGTTTGATAAATAATGCGCTCTCCGGAATTATTTTTCTAATAAAACATTCTTCAAGCGAACAGGAAAAAAGTTTTTTTCGTTTACTTCAAAGAAATTGGTCGCTCACGGAGGGAGTTCAACTGGGATGGTCTCTAAATGGAGGTAAATTTAGTATTGAGCCTATGGGAATAAATTTCTTTCCATGAAAAAATGGTCGTTCAGGGAGGTGGTCGTTTAATGAAGGTGGTCGCACAGGGAGGTTTCTCTGTATATACATTTCAGTATGTTTAAAATAGTATAATATCATTAAAATACACAGCAATCGATTTTTTACCGTAGACCGTAATGCAACGGAATCCTTTTGAGCGTTTCTGTAAATGGACCGTAAATGATGCACTCTTCATTTTCAATTCAGAACATGTCATATTGATAACCAATGACATCTATGAATTTTCTGGGAGTTGGAGTGTATTTACGCAAGTTTGAAGACGGACGGAGAGACAGTCAGATAGACAGACAAGCCGAATTAATAAGCACTTTTGAACTTTGTTGGGAAGTGTTCAAAAAGACAAATGTTTCTTAATCTGCGACAATATAATAAAACCAAGAATGAAAATATACAATAACTACTTCCTCGTTACGCACGATTCGAAATGCGTTCTTTATTTTAGAAACATTACACACCAATATATTTTCGGGAATTATTAAGGTAATTATAAAATGTAAGTTTTTCTTCCGCACAGCCACTTATTTTCGAAAAAGATTTCGAGAAATTTTTGTTAGATCCCGGTGTGTTATTTCCCAGCTTAGTCTCCCAGCTTATTTTCTGTCGTCTCCAAAAAATGACTTTATGTTGTATAAGCCACACGAAAAACAAAGAAGATATATCATTGTACGATTAAATACTCTATAGCAATTGTTTAAACTTCTAAACATCACACATTTTCAATTTTTAAACCGTCGTATTGAAAAAAAAAATGTACTTTTAAATGCAATTTGTTTGAAAACTGTATCTCCATTTATTTTTGAAATACTATTTTTTTTTTGTAATTTTTAGAGCCATTTGCTTAATACTGGCAACGGAAGTAGTCCATTTCTGTAGAAAGTAAAGGAAAAATAGTTGTAAAATAGTAATTATGTATATTTGTTGCCATTTTCTCATAACAACCGAAAAAAAATATAATCGAAATACGTGATGTTTTGAAAAAATATAAACGAATGATTTATGTTAAAACATGGAGCTATTATGAAGTATATTCAATTTATATACCTATATTAATGTTACAAACAAATGAAGGCCTATGAATCCTTAGATTGCCGTTTTTAGTCGAGTTTCTTTAATAACGGTATCTTTTTGCTGCATTTGTGCATTATTTTGTGATAGTGACCCCCTATGCATGATTTACTGTAGATGTTTGAGAGTGGATCGCAAATGTAGAATTCTTAAGCGGATGTAAAATGACGTTATTTTACATAAAATAAAAGCGTGTGGTTTAAGTCCTAAAATTGAAATACATTTTGTACTATTTATATATACATATTTTTTTTTCATCGGGGGCGACGCTAAATTCTGAAAAAGCAAAATTCCTGTTTTCTAGCTGTATTTACATGGTTAATACGCCTCCTTAAACTTTGCAGACCAGAAATTTTTTGGCACCAGTATTATCTTATAGAAAATCTCTTCTTAAAAGAAGGCGAAATTTTGCGTGTTTAACCTAGATTTCTTGTTGTATAAAAATATGCTGGTAGTTCTCCTGGAGAAATAACGGTATCTGTACGAACCATGTGTTAATAAGTTTTCTGTAGCTGGAATATTCGTTTTTAGGTTGCCATTAATTCCCAGTTCAATATTGCAATTGCATAATTACATTTATACGTGCAAGGGTAAAAAATATTAATAATTATTTAAATTAATGTCAATGATGTTAATTTATCACGTGTGTCTGTAAAACATGTTTGTTGAACATGAAAATGTTTACTTGAGAAGTGATTAAATCCGAAAATCATATATTCCAGTATGAAAAAAACGATTAGTACGTTATAACCAGTGGTGGGATTCAAATTGTTTTACAACCGATTCGCTGCCCGAATGAATTTTGATGTATAAACAGAAATGAAAATGAAGCATCACGCATAGATTATAAAACACTTTCCAATATTATAAGAACATTGTTAAAAAACTTTGATATTTTGTTTAGTGAAAAATAAATTTCTGAAACATATTTCCTTGTACAAGGACGTAATTTATTTAATAAACTAGTTGATTTTTTAATAAACCGCCCGGCGTTGCGCGGGCCCATGATAATAAATTTAAATGACTGTCAAATTTGAATAATTTTATATCTTTAACTACATTTTGTCTGAAATTAAATTTTTAAATAAAAAAATCACGAAAAAATACTGAATTGAAAGTATATGCTATTTGGTATTTTATTTTCTGTGTAATTTGATTTTTGGAGTCTATTACAGAAAGCGAGCGAAACCGTGACGAAACACTCAGGTTTTTACAGATTTCTTCGAACTTTTCACGCATTTCATTTTGTGAAGGTATTCCCACCCACCCGAACGTTTCAAAATTTTTGTTAAAGATTGTGTTAAAATTGCGTTGATTCAAAAAGATTGCGTTAAAATACGGGCATTTAGTTACTTTTAGTGTAGAAAAAATTAGGCGCGAAGTGACCTGCGTTTGCCAGTATATTTGAAAAGGTTAAAAATCATAATTTTAAAAAACTATTTCATCATCGCTCAGAAGAAGTTATCTTCTTTTAAGGGTATATGTATTTTTCGTTTGTCGGTACTTCTAAATTTGCGTCCTGGAGAGACGTTACCATAAGGGGAAAAAAGGCCCTTTTTGAATTTTTTTTTATGGTTAACTGCGGTATTTTTTTTTTATTGATTGTGGCATTTGAGATGTAATAGTGTGATCTTTCAGAATATGTCTTCTATTTTTAACTTTACCAAGCGGTTTGGTCGATGGAAATTAATAAATAATGATAAAAATCATCCAAAATTCCTTCTTTACTCCCGAACGTAAATAAGGCATCTGCGCACGTACGAGCACTTTTTCTCTCTCGGAAGAACGGAGATGAGTTTTTACTGAGAGTTCTTATAATTTTTAATCAATAACTCAACTGATTATCAGAAATTTAAAATTCTGAGCCTCAAGTGTACCAAGAGAGGCCCTGGAATAGCCTCTCACAAATTTTCGTGGCGTGCTTTAGATTTTGCTAGACATCGCAAACACCTACACACAGAGAGATAGAGTGAAATTTTTATCTGTATAGATTTCCGCAATCATGAAACTCTTATCAAATTTTCTATCAGAAAATGCATCAAAACCAAAACAGTATAGTACAATAAGGATAATACAAAAATAGCATAAATTTAAGCTTAAAAATTCATGATCTAAAGTTGCAATCAGCTAGATATTTAAAACTCCATAGCAAGAGCTTCAGATATTAATAAAGTTTTTAACCTCGTGGGAATACTAACTCACTGAATGCCAACCATTCATTTTTACAGCCTTGTGTTGGTGACAAGTGCTTGTAATTTCTTTAAAATTAGCCTTGATAAATTCGCTCTTGTGAGTTGGATTTTTTTATTACCACCAAAGTCGCAAATTTCACCGAGATATTTGTCAATGTCGTCTTTTTAATTAAACTTAAGTGATTCTAAAATTATTTTTGCAGAAACAATAATGCGCACGAGAAGAAGATATATCTAACAAGAAAGATCTCCTTACCGGGCATACTCAGAATATTGTGAAAAAAAAAATGATTAAACTACTTATGTATATAAAAAAAGGATCAGTCAAATTTAGCGCAGAATTACAGTAGCAAGTGTGTAAAAAAATAAAATAATAAAATACTTTCTAGTATTTGGCGGGGAAAGACGAAAGCGACACGCGATTTGGCAAGCAGTACTTTTCCTCGCGCAAAGCAAACGATTTTAATGCACCTGTAAATTGCTTGTTAATTGATTTTTAGAATGTATGTAAATAGTATTTAATGAATTTAAACTTAACCAATGAGAGAGTTTAATAAATACATTTTTTTTAATTACATATTTATGTTGCTTGCTATTTAATTTTATTACTTTAAAAAAATTTTATATATGAAAAATATTTTCATATATTTAAGCGTATTCCAAAATAAAGGTAAGATGAAGAAAGCTGCAGTTATTCATTTCAAGATTTCAATATCAAAGAAATCGTAGTTTCCATAGCAAAAAAATTGAATCGACAGTGCTCAATTGGATTTAACTTTGAGATTGAAATAATTGTAATTAATTTAAATTTTGTTTTAATTCATAAAATATCACATTTAAATTTAATTATAAATACATATATATGACAAAACTATATTTAAATCAAACTAAAACTTAGAAAACTAATGTTATTTACATTAAATTTATTTAAACATGTTCTATTGGAAACATTTTTATCTTAAAAAGTATTTGACATAAAAAAGTATTTTTTTGAAATTTTATTCCATCGCCAACTTGTGATAAACCGCGAAATATCAAAATTTTCATTATTTTCTTACGAACGCTCTATCGAGTTTCCGCCGAATTTTTTTTATAAACATATCTATCCTCATGAGTAGAATATTCTATATTTTTTCAGATTTTTCGGAGTATGCCCGTATGGAGACCTTCCTTGTAAGAAGATAAATTTTGTATCAATAATAAAATTGAGCTTTGTCTAAAAACATTCAACATCTTTTAAAAACCTTTCATTCAATAACTGCAAATGGATAACATTTCCCTATGAAAAACAATAACACCTTATACATTTTCGGATTGAAAACAACAAAAATTAATTCGATTTTTTAAGGGTATCTTGTACAGAAAATAACTTTATATTTATGATGTTGAAAAAAAAAAGTATTCAAAAAGGTTGTATATTTTTTTCATATAGTTAACACTTAAATAAAGTAATAAAGGATTAAAAAAAAAAACTAGAATATAGTATAGAAAATGGTTTTAAAATATTAAATAACTTGTGAAAATTGAGATATTTTACTTATAGCTTCTTGATTAATGTCCACCTCAGTTTTCTCTGTCTTTACTCGAACATTATTGTATTTCTTTCTTAACGCAAATTCACTATAAAAGTGTAGGAAATTATTCTTTTAGAGCTTTTTAGGATAATTAGACTAATCTTTATTATGCTTGATACATTAGAAAGAGTTTGTTGACTTCTCTTCTCTGACCGTTATTCTTTGTTTATCTTTGAGAAATTCTTTTCCTTTTCTACTGAACTTGCAGCCTTTATTCTGACAATATTTTTAATCTTTTGAATACTTTACAAAAACTCCATAGTTTTAGGAAAATATTAAAATATAGTCAATAAATCCTTGATAATCATTAATATTAATTATAAGTGTCATTAAATATAAATAATAATTCTTCAGCTGCTTTTCATGGACGTACTACTTTACTACTCCAATATTCCAGTAAACTGACGGGAAAAAACTGTAGTATTGCTATAATCAAATTCACTACAATTTGTTTTTAAATGTTCAGAACTCAGTTAGACTAACAAATTTAATTCATTACGCAGTTTTTAAAAACATGCTCCCTAGCTCACTAAAACATTTATGATCATTTACAAAATTGCTATTTCTTCAAGTTTCGGAAGTCATAAAACATCCATCGTCTTTCTTTTGTTTGTGCTTTTTTCTTCCGAAGTATTTCGAACATTTTAATAAATATTATCACAAGTTTTCAACTTTTATTATGCATATTCTTCTTGTTCGCAGTGCTTTTTAAAGACGAGCAATTTCATTAAAAATATACAGCCATCAACGCAATATCAGTTATAAATCATGTAGGGGACCCCCTTCTTATCGCTGACCAAGAGCTAATCCCAAAATCGTTAAATTTAGAAAATTCTAATTAAAAAAATATTTCAATTGTTGTTCTTCCTCATCTTAGAAACCTTTCTTTTCGTTAGAAAAAAGGTAATTTTTTTTTTTTAATTTTATGCTGTCCTTTGGATCTTATAACATATTTAGAAAAACACTATCCATATAACAAGTGAGACAACTTTTTGCACAACCAAAACTTCTCGAGTTATTAAATTTAGAATAATTTTCTTAGCATTTCTTGGTATACAAAACTGGCTAGTCATCGCTGGAAAGTCGTAAAATACGAAATATCACGACTCGCCAAGTTTAGAACATACAATGTTTTTTCATTTGTTAAAGTGCTGCGTCAAAGTTGCGGTTAGTTTCGAGCAACAAAATATTAAACCTATGGCTTCAAAAGCTCTAAAAACAAGCAACTTTTTTACTATTAGAGCAATTTAGTCACTTACAATGTCTATTTAAGTATTTAATGGGCAATGGTGTATGGAAGATCCAATCAAATACTTGGATGAATGCCGAGGGAAAAGCCTCTTCGCAAACAGCTAATGAAATGCTTGGAAACCTGATGAGTCGTAGGCAGTTTTTGTCGCTTCAATTTTCCCGTGTAATAGCACTTTTAGAGCATGGAATATGTTTTTCTAAATATAAGACTTAAGGATCGCATTATAATTTGTTACACTTCCGAAAATAACTACTTTGGTTTAAATGACTTCTAACATATGAAGAACAATATTAAAAAAAAAAAAAATGCAGTTGAAAGTATACCAATAAATCTAACGATTTAACAAATAACTATTGATCAAGAATAACAGGGAACGTTCCGTATGTTTTCAAAAGAAGCAGCCAAAGCAACGTTCCTTTTATTCGATTTTAAGTAGTTATTGTAAAGTTGAATAAATATGCCATCAGAACATGTCATAGTGTTATGTTTAGGAAACGCTGTGGTGCAGATAAACATTTCAAGAAAGTAGATAAATGTAAATGCAAAAATCGCATTTAAAGTGTAATTTTAACAACCGGTTCGGCGAACTCAGCAAGAATTAACAACCGGTTCTACCGACCGAACCAGTGCGAACCGGCTGAATCCCACCACTGGTCATAACGTTTCCGAAAATCAGTGGCGGAAAAAAATGTTTTTATAAATTCATGTTTGACTCTATATAATATATCAGATCCTGAGATTTCTAAGCATAAAGAATGGTTTTCGGAGTTGTTTTGGGGTAACTTGGAAGCGGGTATTGTATATTTTTGTTTGTGGCTACATTATTTTTCAAGACTACCGTATATTTCCGTGTATAAGCCGAGAATTTTGGGCCATTTTTCTGGCTTTGGAGTCAGCTTATACACGGTCTAGGAAATTTCCAAAATTGATATTCTAAAATAAAAAAGATAGTATTTATAAAAAACTTGAAAAATACTGATAAATTTTAAAATACTTTAATAATCCATTTTTTACGATATAAAATTAATCAATCATCATTCACTATATCTAAGCCATTATCAGAATTTTGAAGCAATTCCTTGAAATCACTCTCTTTCATTGGTAAATCAGGATGAATATCGTCAGTGTCAAATTCATCATCATGCATCCCGAGATTTCCTCGGGGATGCATTTTTTCCGCCTTACTAATCCTCCTTGATTATTCCCACCAGTTATTTTTACTTTCTTCTATCTTTACAAGAAGAAAGTATTGGATTCATGAAAATTTTCGAATTCCGGTTTTCGACGGATTTACACGTTTTAGGGGTCAGAGATTCCAAAAAACATGTTTTTACAAAATGTCTGTCTGTGACTCTGTGAGTCTGTCGGTCTGTCTGTCTGTGTGTGTGTATGTGACACAAATTTTGTGGGCGCTCTATCTCAAGGACTAATGCACGGAATTTAATAAAAATTGATATTCAGTTAGTGCCTAATACAAATTGATGCTGGTTAGTTTTTGGTGTAAATCGCTCAACAGGTGGCGCTGCAATGCTGCATTTTTCACGATTTTCGCAATAGCTCTATCTCAAGAACTAATGCACAGATTTTAATCAAACTTCAGATTTCGTTAGTCCTTGATATGAATTGATGATGATTACGTTTTGGTGTAAATCGCCCAACAGGTGGCGCTGTTATGATGAATTTTGCAGGATTTACACGATTTCCCCAATAGCTCTATCTTAAGAACTAACGCACGGATTTTCATCAAACTTCACATTAAGTTAGTCCTTGATATGACTTGCTACTGATTAGGTGTTGGTATAAATCGCCCAACAGGTGGCGCTTCTCTGCTGCCTTTTCCACGATTGCCTCAATAGTTCTATCAATAGAACTAATGGACCAATTTTCATCTAACTTCAGATTTAGTTGTATGTTGACACAAGTTGTTGTTAATTAGGTTTTGGTGTTAATCACCCAATAGGTGGCGCTGCTATGCAGAAATTTTCACGACTTTCGCTATTGCTCTATCTCAAAAACTAATGTACGGATTTTCTCCAAACTTCAGATTCAGTCAGACGTTGACATAAATTGTTGCTGATTAGGATTTGGTATAAATCACCCAATAGGTGGCGCTGCTAGGCAGCATTTTGCTGAATTTAGACGATTTCAGCGATAGTCATATCTCAAGAACTAATGCACGGAATTTCATATCGTTAGAATCCTCATGAGATGCATAGATTGCCATTTAATTTTGGCAGTGTGATAGTGAATTTTGAAGTATTAACATGTATGAGATAGAAGAAAGTTTTGGGATTGGTACATCCGACTAGTTTTTATTGTAAATTATGCCTTATTTAATCGGAGCATTTTCCCGGGTTAAATTAGACAAAGACTTTTGTTTTGAAAAACCGGTGACAAAAGAATAAAATTTCTTAAAAGACGCTCGTCGCGAAGGGGTTAAATACGCAATTTTTGAAGCTATTTTGATAAAACAATTACGCAGCGAGGGGGCTAAAAAGTGAAAAAGGAAAATATCCAACAGAGGAAGATGATAAATTTGTGTCTTCTGCATGGGTGCTTTCTCTGTGGGCATGAATGGGGGAGGGAATTCTGGATTCAATGTTAAGAATGCGATATGTGGGTTGATAGGGACTATTCCGACGCAGAGAGTTATATTATGGTTTTGATTTTTTCAGATAAAATAATTCTCATTTCAATTAGCAAGCTTTTTTTTTTTGTTTTACACGTTAAAAAACAAAATTAGAAACATAATGGGAAGAAGACTGTGAGAGATAGTCGTAAAGAATTTTAGAAATTCGACAAAAATACTTATTTATTAAAAATTGCGCATTTTTTCTGTGCATCAGAAATGTTATTAATCAATACAATGTATTAAAATAATATTCTTATTGCTTAATAATTGTCATTAGCTCCATTTGTGTGATCTTTTGGAAAAAAACTTAGGTAGCCGGTATTTAGACCCCTTTTTAAAAACTCAAAATTTCAAGACTTTCGGAATTTTGCTTCTTATAAACAGAAAATGCCTTTTAAACTGATTTTTTTTCTCTAAACAGGTGTAAGATGTGTCAAGGTACCCTGCTGTCACTTTTTATTTTATTAATTTTGAAAATTGTATGATCTAGATTGAAAGAAAAAGTGGTAGCCCGTATTTGGACCTTTTCCTCTAATATTTACAGTATTACGTAATATTTACTGATTTATAGCAATATATGTTATTTATAAATGACAAATTATTTAAACATTCTGATATAACCTAAGAATTTAATGCGAGATAAAATTGTGATATACGAAGAAGCACGAGATATATATATGAGGAAGTGAATTTCAAAACTCGCCTTATCCACAAAATCAAATTTTGGAAAATCGCCAAAAACCTGAAACTGCGTCCATTGGTTTTCATTGTAAATCAAGATGTTGCTATGTCAGAAATGTAGGTTAAGACTAGTTTTTTTGCAGATTATTTGTTTTTTTTATGTGCAGGCTTACGAATAGAATAGATTGATAGAAAAAACATGATTAAAAAAAATTCATAAGGCGAGTTTTGAAACTCACGTCTTAATATATTGTCTATAATTTTTGATTAACTACTAAAAATTGAATACAATTTATTTCACTTAATTCTTGATTAAGTTATATTTCTAGTTGCCGAAACGTCAGTGAAGGCTTACTGTGGAGACACGAAAAGTTTTGGTTTCTGTTAGTCTGTCTGTCTGTTCCGCGATAACTGCCGCAAAAAGTATCCGATCGGCTTGAAATTCACTGGGCATGTTGATGAGGTACCCGGACTTAGCTGTATAGTTTTTGGTTAAATTTGGTTCATTCGTTCGGGAAATATGAAACATTTTATTTTGATCTATAATGCTTTTCAATGGCAAGTCAGACGATTTTCAGATTTTCATTTGTTGAAAGAAATGGCTCATATGAAAAATGGATTTAAAAGGTAAATTTTTGATGCTGAAATTTTTAAATAACATTATTAAATTATTCCAATAAATTATGTCAATATATTTGCGAGATTTTTTTAATTAGGTTTATAATATTGGGGGGAATTTTATGCATGTTTTCCAATAATATAAAGGATTTTGTTTTATCAAATTGACATAATGCATATTTCATTTTTTTCCTTTTCTTTCTCTGTTGCCTAGCAACGTATTTGGTCCTAATAATATTAGTATAATTGCGTGTATAATGCTTGAGTAAAGCCAACGTCAAAACAGATGAATTAATGCATTTGTATCTTTGCATATAGAAGAATTTTAGCCCAGAAATAACTAGTCGGATGTACCAATCCCAAAACTTTCTTCTATCTCATACATGTTAATACTTCAAAATCCGCTATCACACTGCCAAAATTAAATGGCAATCTATGCATCTCATGAGGATTCTAACGATATGAAATTCCGTGCGTTAGTTCTTGAGATATGACTATCGCTGAAATCGCCTATATTCAGAAAAATGCTGCCTAGCAGCGCCACCTATTGGGTGATTTGTACCAAATCCTAATCAGCAACAATTTATGTCAACGTCTGACTGAATCTGAAGTTTGGAGAAAATCCGTACATTAGTTTTTGAGATAGAGCAATAACGAAAATCGTGAAAATTCCTGCATAGCAGCGCCACCTACTGGGTGATTAACACCAAAACCTAATTAAAAACAACTTGTGTCAACATACAACTAAATCTGAAGTTAGATGAAAATTCGTCCATTAGTTCTATTGATAGAGCTATTGAGGCAATCGTGAAAAAGGCAGCAGAGAAACGCCACCTGTTGGGAGATTTACACCAACACATAATCAGTAGCAAGTCATATCAAGGACTAATTGAATCTGAAGTTTGATGAAAATCCGTGCGTTAGTTCTTAAGATAGAGCTATTGGGGAAATCGTGTAAATCCTGCAAAATTCATCATAACAGCGCCACCTGTTGGGCGATTTACACCAAAACGTAATCATCATAAATTCATATCAAGGACTAACTAAATCTGAAGTTTGATCGAAATCCGTGCATTAGTTCTTGAGATAGAGCTATTGCGAAAATCGTGAAAAATGCAGCATAGCAGCGCCACCTGTTGAGCGATTTACACCAAAAACTAATCAGCATCAATTTGTATTAGGGACTAACTGAATATCAATTTTTATTAAATTCCGTGCATTAGTTCTTGAGATAGAGCGCCCACAAAATTTGTGTCACATACACACAGACAGACAGACAGACAGACAGACTCACAGAGTCACAGACAGACATTTTGTAAAAACATGTTATTGGAATCTCTGACCCCTAAAACGTGTAAATCCGTCGAAAACCGGAATTCGAAAATTTTCATGAATCCAATACTTTCTTCTTGTAAAGATAGAAGAAAGTAAAAATAGGCAATATTTCATTTATTTTATTTATTTTATTGAAATATTTTGCTTAAAAATACAAAAGTTCATTATTTTCATGGAGAATAACGTAACATTTTCCCATAACATTTATCAATATTTCTTTAATTGTTGCCAAGAAAATCAAAACCCGGAATAATATTTTCTTTTAAACAATTTTCAATTGAAATGTTTTGTCGTGAAACAGGAAAATGAAAAATAAAATTAAGAATAGAAAAATTAATATGGCGGCATATTAAAAATAAAAAGAAAACTCTCGAGTATTTCTTAATATAACAAGATGAAAAGTTTTGAGTAAGTACGCATAGCAGGTGAATTAGACGTCATTTATCGAAAACAAAGATGCTGGAATAAAAAGATTTTGGGTAAAATAAAATTAACTATTATTCACGGAGGAAAGAGATAGATGGAGATGCAGTATGCCGTAAAAACAGTTTGCAATATGATGTGCGTTATCGCTCAGATTTAAATGCCCTCATTCGGCCCAAACAAAACAAGCACGTGGAACAGGGACCAAATTCTTTGACTTCATCCGTTTTTTTTTAAGCACTTCGTTGTGTTGTGCCGAATGTAGCGGATTTTAGGGTTACATTTTGGGCGTCACTTCAAGATTTATTGTCTGTGTACGGTTAACATGAATATTTTATTTTAAATTTAAATTTTATTAATTTATAAAAAAAAAACTTGTGCTTATCCTTATAAATCACAGCGTAACAAAAATCTAAGATATACTATAACCATCCGCACAATAAATAAAAAATTACGAATGTAAATTTAAATAGACTACGGCGGGTTCAGGGGGGCAGAGCCCCCCTGAATAAATGCAATTTTTGATTTAAAAAGTTACCAGAATAAGTAGCTCATCAGAATTTCAGAACATCAATGTACAACCACTTGTTTAACACTTTTAATTTCTGAAACTTTACGAAGTATCTTGTATGCTCATAAATATTTATGTAATTTGAAAACTTTAAAAAGCGATTTGTAGGAAGTTGAATATTATGCAATGAGTGTTAAAAAACAATGACTTGCAAAGATGACGTTCAGGCTCCTGATCTGCAGATTTACTAGTTGTATATAATTTTATGGCATTAATTAAACAGAAACTTGTGTTATGAGCCATCGAAATTCAAAAATAGATTTTTCCACAATTTTGGCAACTACTGTACACAGCTTATTGCCGAAACGTCAGTGAAGGCTTACTGTGGAGACACGAAAAGTTTTGGTTTCCGTTAGTCTGTTTGTCTGTTAGTCTGTCTGTCTGTTCCGCGATAACTGCCGCAAAAAGCATCCGATCGGCTTGAAATTCCCTGGGCATGTTGATGAGCTCCCCGGATTTAGCTGTATAGTTTTGGGTTAAATTTGGTTCATTCGTTCGGAATATACAGAACATTTTATTTTGTGATATAATGCTTTTCTATGGGAAGTCAGACGATTTTCAAATTTTCATTTGTTGAAAGAAATCGCTCATATGAATAATAGATTTAAATGGTAAATTTTGGATGCTGAAATTTTTAAATAAGAGTATTAAATTATTCTTATTAGTTTGCAATTTTGTCAAAACATTTGTCAGAGCTATTAAATTAGGTGTATAACTTATGATAGAATTTTATACATGTGTTCGAATAATATAAAACATTTTATTTTATGAATTTACTTATATTTCATTTTTTCTTTTAACCGTTGCGTAGCAACAGCATCTCATCTAAAAATATCATAAATGTGAAAGTATGTATGGTTTTTCGAAGTCAAATCAAAGCAAAAGGAATGAATTAATGAATGCCTTTGTATAGATATTTGCATATAGATTTATTTAAACGCAGAAATGAAAATAGTATTTATATACTATATAGAATAATATTTTCATTTATTTATTCAACTATTTGATTATAAATGAAAAAGTTCGTTATTTTCATACAGAATAAACTGACATTATTCTGTTAAATTTTATAAACTTTATTGTTGCCAAAAAAAAAATGAATAACAATTTCTCCCAAAGAGTTAATTTTAATTTGTAAGATTTTCACGTGCAAAAGAAAAATGGAATAAGCAAATAAAAAATAAAAAAAAGGATATATATAACAGGAATGAATACATATAAACATTTCACACCAAATACCACCTAAAATAGTTTTTGTAGCAGTATTTTCCCAGCACTACGAAGAAAGATTCCTCGATTTACACGATTTTACTTGGCCTTCCTTTTCTCATTCTTTGCGATTTCATTTTCGCAATTGCGTGCATTAATTGGCACAAAATTTTACATTTTTATGACTGAGATATATGTAAGGCCATACAAATAAGAAATTCCGTATTGTCTCCTATAAAATGTGATAAAGTGTTGGTTAATCATATATGTTTTTATTAAGAGGAGCAGAGCTGCCAAGCCTCCGGCGTTCTGGATACCAGTATTTTAATACAGAAAATGTTACTTTATTTAATTGAAACATTTGCGCGATTTAAAAGAACATTTTCTCTAAGATAATAGTGATGTGCAAAAAGCTTGAGACTTGGTATGTCTGGTGGGGAGTGAAATGTTTTACTTAATGCATTTACCTCTATTTTAATGCTACGTGAACAACGTCCCGTGTAACAGCTTGTAGAGTGTAAAATAAATTAAATTATTAAAATAATCCTTATTACGAAAAATGAAACAGAAAGTTCGGCTAAGGGAAATGAAATGTTAGTTAACCTTTCGTAATTTGACCTGAACATAGGTTTGCGTCAAATTTCAACGGTATTTGTAACATCAAGATTTTAAATTAAATGTAGATACTATTAAAAGAAAATCACAAAAAATACTTAAAGGCGCCAAATCATGTTTATCTATTTAACGATGATGAATTATTAACTGTTAGGTTTAGAAGCCCCCCTACTTTAGGGTGATTTTAGTAAGTTAATGCTATCGAGTACATTTTTTGATATTTAGATTAGATCTTAGATATAAATATTGCAGAATGGTAATCAAAATTATTTTTTTATAAACAAAATTTATAAAGGTATTAGATTTCTAAATTAGATGTTTCAGTTTACATTTCCAAAAGTTCTTTATCCATTAGATACAGGTATTTGTGGTTAGCAGGCAAGTAAATACTGCTGTATGGATATTAGGATAACGTAAAATGCTTGACCGAATTATTGCTTATCCTTATAAATCGCAGTGTAAAAAGAAATCTAAGATATAGGGTAATCATTAACTCAATCAGTAGAAAATTACAAATGCAAAATAAATTACACAACGGGGGGTTCAGGGGGGCAGAGCCCACCTGAAGAAATTTGCTTTATTATATAAAAAGTCCTTCCGGCCAGTGCCGGGAGGAAGAGGTAGCTTTCATATTCCTTATTTTAAAAAAGCCAACTTATATTATTCAAACACACGAAACTCAATTTAGTGGAAACCGAATACAGGAGATTCAATACTAATTTTTATCAATACTAAATCATTATGAATGATTCGCGAAATTAGTCAGCTTTATCCAAGCTGCTTTTATTTAAAGTAACTTATATTTGGCTGCCAAATTCGGCGATTTCTTAAAGTGCCTGCCATTTTAAGACAACATGGTGGATGAGGCTAACCAGTGAACTTGGTCGAGACCTTAGTAATTGCTGCGCACATGCTCACTCACATCGGAATCGGTTAATATATACGAATGCTGTCGCAGGCAAAAAATCGGATTTTTCGAAATGTCACCCACATTAGAAATTGAAACTGCTATATCTGGGCCATTTTTTAAGATAAAGACAAACAAAAAATGCTCCCGAATCCTTATATCAAGGTCAAGTACTTAAGAAAGAAACCTTTTTCAATTTCTAATTTTTTTGTACCTCACTTTAAATATAATTTTTTTTAATTGGCCGCCATTTTGAAGTAAGATGGCTGATGAAGCTGGCCAGCGAACTTGATCGAGATATTGATGTATACTATCCACATGCCTTCTTCCATCGAAATAGGCGAATAGGTGTGTTATCGCGTGGCAAATACAAGATCGTTTCAAAGTCTTAGCCATGCTAGAAATTCAAAGTGCTATAATTCAACCATTTTTTAAGATATAAACAAAAGAACAAATTTTCCGAAACAAAAACTGCTCCAGAATCTTTGTATCAAGGCCAAACAAAAAAAAAATCTTTTTCATTTTCCAATTTTTTATTACTTCATTTTAAATTATAAATTACATTTTTTAAAATGACAACCCTTTTGAAACAAGATGGCGAATGAAGCTGGCCAATGAACTCGGTCGAGACATTGGTATGTACTATGTACGGACCAAGTTACATCCAAATCGGTTCATACATACGCCTTTTATCGCGTGACAAAAATCAGGTCGTTTTAAAATGTCAGGCAGAATAGAAATTCAAAATGCTATAACTCAGCCATGTTTTTAGATATAGACGAAACAAAACCTGTTCCGGAATCTTTGTATTAAGGTCAAACATATACAAAAAAAATCTTTTTCATTTTCCAATTTTTTGGTATCTCATTTTAAATTTTAAATTTTTTAAATTTTTTTAAATGGCCGCCATTTTGAAACAAGATGGCGGATGAAGCTGGCCAACGAACTCGGTCGAGATATTTGTATGTACTATGTACACACCAAGGTACATCCAAATCGGTTCATAAATACGTCTGTTATCACGTGACAAAAATCAGGACGTTTCAAAATGTCAGACACGCTAGAAATTCAAAATGCTATAACTCAGCCATTTTTTAAGATATAGACGAAACAAAAACTGCTCCCGAATCTTTTTATCAAGGTCAAACACATAAGGAAAAAATATTTTTTCAATTTTCAATTATTTGGTACCACATTTCAAATTTAAATTTTTCTTAAAAAATTAAATGACCGCCATTCTTAAACAAGATGGCGGATGAAGCTGGCCAACGAACTCGGTCGAGACATTGGTATGTACTATTTATAAACGAAGTTACATCCAAATCGGTTCATAAATACGCCTTTTATCGCGTGACAAAATTCAGGACGTTTCAAAATGTCTGCCACGCTAGAAATTCAAAAGGCTGTAACTCAGCCATTTTTTAAGATATAGACGAAACAAAAACTGCTCCGCAGTCTTTCTATAAAGGTCAAATACATAAGAAAAAAATATTTTTCCATTTTCAATTTTTTGGTACCACATTTCAAATTTTAAATTTTTTTTTAAATTTTAAATGGCCGCCATTTTGAAACAAAATGGCGGATGAAGCTCGCCAACGAACTCGGTCGAGACATTGGTATGTACTATGTACACACCGAATTACATCCAAATCGGTTCATAAATACGAGAGTTACAGTGTGACATAGGTCAGATATATATATATATATATATATATATATATATATATATATATATATATATATATATATATATATGGATATATATATATATATATATATATATATATATATATGGATATATATATATATATATATATATATCAATTTTGAACGGAGGGTGGTTTCGGGGTCTGGGGGTCATAATCGATGAAAATATACCAACATTTTTTGAAATCGCTTTCCTCCGAACGGCTGCAATAGGTAGCTTTTTGTAATGAAAGCTACCTAAAATTGCTAGAATAAGTAGCTCGTGAGAATTTCAGAATATCCTTACATAACAACGTGTTTAATTTAACGCTTTTAATGTCTGAAACCATCGAAATATTTTTTTCCTTTTATAAATGTTTGTGTAATTTAAATAGTTTAAATTTTGTTTTTGTAGAAAGATTAATATTACGCAAAGTTTGATAAAAACAATGAGTTGCAGAGATGACGTTGAGGATCTTGATCTGCAGATTTACTAGTTGCCGAAACGTCAGTGAAGGCTTACTGTGGAGACACGAAAAGTTTTGATTTCCGTTTGTCTGCCTGTCTGTCTGTCTGTCTGTCTGTTCCGCGATAACTGCCGCAAAAAGCACCCGATCGGCTTGAAATTAATTGGGCATATTCTCGAGATACTCGGACGTAGCTGTATAGTTTTTGGTTAAATTTGGTTCATTCGTTCGGAAAATATGGAAGATTTTATTTTTCTTTATAATGCTTTTCTACGGCAAGTCAGACGATTTTCAAATTTCCATTTGTTGAAAGAAAATGGCACGTTTGATTAATGGATTTAAATGTCAAATTATGGATACTAAAATTCCAAATAAGGGTTTTAAATTAATCCTATTATATTGATGTTTTATCAATATATGTATCAGATTTTTTTATTTACGTGTATAATGTTTTGAGGACATTTATACATGTATTCCAATAATATAAAGAATTTTTAAATTAATTTTCTTGTTTTACATGATACATATTTCTTTTTTAGGTAGCTTTCTTTACAAAAAAGCTACCTATTGCAGCCGTTCGGAGGAAAGCGATTTCAAAAAATTTTGGTATATTTTCATCGATCATGACCCCAGACCCCGAAACCACCCTCCGTTCAAAATTGATATATATATATATATATATATATATATATATCTGACCTATGTCACACTGTAACTCCCGTAATTATGAACCGATTTCGATGTAATTCGGTGTGTACATAGTACATACCAATGTCTCGACCGAGTTCGTTGGCCAGCTTCATCCGCCGTTTCGTTTCAAAATGGCGGCCATTTAAAATTTTTAAAACATTTTAAAACTTGAAATGTGGTACCAAAAAATTAAAAATGGAAAAATATTATTTTCTTATGTATTTTACCTTTATACAAAGATTCCGGAGCAGTTTTTGTTTCGTCTATATCTTAAAAAATGGCTGAGTTATAGCATTTTGAATTTCTAGCGTGGCTGACATTTTGAAACGTCCTGAATTTTGTCACGCGATAAAAGGCGTATTTATGAACCGATTTGGATGTAATTCAGTGTGTACATAGTACATATCAATCTCTCGACCGAGTTCGTTGGCCAGCTTCATCCGCCATTTTGTTTCAAAATGGCGGCCATTTAAATGTTTTTTAAAAATTTAAAATTTGAAATGTGGTACCAAAAAATTGAAAATGGAAAAATATTTTTTCTTATGTATTTGACCTTTATACAAAGATTTCGGAGCAGTTTTTGTTTCGTCTATATCTTAAAAAATGGCTGAGTTATAGCATTTTGAATTTCTAGCGTGGCTGACATTTTGAAACGTCCTGAATTTTGTCACACGATAAAAGGCGTATTTATGAACCGATTTGGATGTAACTTCGTTTATACATAGTACATACCAATGTCTCGACCGGGTTCGTTGGTCAGCTTCATCCGCCATCTTGTTTAAAAAT
Source organism: Maratus speciosus (assembly GCA_963932465.1). Taxonomy (NCBI): domain Eukaryota; kingdom Metazoa; phylum Arthropoda; class Arachnida; order Araneae; family Salticidae; genus Maratus; species Maratus speciosus. The sequence continues at coordinate 448,261,655 of OZ010797.1, forward strand.
GGTGGCCATTTAAATTTTTAAGAAAAATTTAAATTTGAAATGTAGTACCAAAAAATTAAAAATTGAAAAAATATTTTCTTCTTATGTGTTTGACCTTGACAAAAAGATTCGGGAGCAGTTTTTGTTTCGTCTATATCTTAAGAAATGGCTGAGTTATAGCATTTTGAATTTCTAGCGTGGCTGACATTTTGAAACGTCCTGATTTTTCTCACGTAATAACAGGCGTATTTATGAACCGACTTGGTGTGTACCAAGTCGTTTTGATGTACCTTGGTGTGTACATAGTACATACAAATATCTCGACCGAGTTCGTTGGCCGGCTTCATCCGCCATCTTGTTTCAAAATGGTGGCCATTTAAAAAAATTAAAAAATAAAAAAATTTAAATGAGATACCAAAAAATTGGAAAGTGAAAAAGATTTTTTTTGTATGTGTTTGACCTTAATACAAAGATTCCGGAACAGTTTTTCTTTTGTCTATATCTAAAAAAAAATGGCTGAGTAATAGCATTTTGAATTTCTCTTGTGGCTGACATTTTAAAACGACCTGATTTTTGTCACGCGATAACAGGCGTAATTATGAACCTATTTGGATGTAACTTGGTCTGTACATAGTACATACCAATGTCTCGACCGAGTTCGTTTGCCAGCTTCATTCGCCATCTTGTTTCAAAAGGGTTGCCATTTAAAAAAAATTAAATTTAAAATTCAAAATGAGGTATTAAACAATTGGAAAATGAAAAAGATTTTTTTATGTGTTTGGCCTTGATACAAAGATTCCGAAGCAGTTTTTGTTTCTGAAAATTTGTTCTTTTGTTTATATCTTAAAAAATGGTTGATTTATAGCACTTTGAATTTCTAGCATGGCTAACATTTTGAAACGATCTTGTATTTGTCACGCGATAACACACGTATTCGCCTATTTCGATGTAAGAAGGCATGTGGATAGTATACATCAACACCTCGACCAAGTTCGCTGGCCAGATTCATCAGCCATCTTGTTTCAAAATGGCGACCATTAAATTAAAAAATAAAATTTATATATTTAAAGTGAGGTGCAAAAAAATTAGAAATTGAAAAAGGTTTCTTTCTTAAGTATTTGACCGTGATATAAGGATTCAGGAGCATTTTTTGTTTGTCTTTACCTTAAAAAATGGCTCAGATATAGCAGTTTCAATTTCTATTGTGGGTGACATTTTGAAAAATCTGATTTTTTGCATGCGACAGCACTCCTATATATTAACCGATTCCGATGTGAGTGAGCATGTGCACAGCAATTACTAAGGTCTCGACCAAGTTCACTGCTTAGCCTCATCCACCATGTTGTCTTAAAATGACAGGCACTTTAAGAAATTGCCGAATTTGGCAGCCAAATATATGTTACTTTAAAGAAAAGCAGCTTGGATAAAGCTGACTAATTTCGCGAAATTCTCATTCATTATATTGATAAAAATTAGTGTTGAATCTCCTATATTCGGTTTCCACTAAATTGAGCTTCGTGTGTTTGAATGATATAATTTGGCTTTTTTTAAATAAGGATTATGAAAGCTACCTCTTCCTCCCGGCACTGGCCGGAAGGACTTTTTTTCCTTTTCTTCGTTGCCTAGCGACTGTTATTCGTAGCCTATCATTGCGTCAAATATGAATGAAGTTAGTAAATTACGTTAATTTTGTTGCAGGTACTATTAAAAGGCTATCACAAAAAAATATTTTATCGCGCCAAATCGATCCAATTTATGCAATTAACAGTGGGCACGATAATGAATTATTTTCCAGTAGATTTATAGATCTCCAGATATGCATATTTTGGGGGGCTTTTAATACGTTATTGCTATCGCATGGATTAGGATGTTTAAACTAATGTTTAACCATGCTATAAGTGAAAAAAAAGTACAGTTAAAGGCATGTAAATCCTTTTTAACACTTTCCAACATGGATGAAAATTATTTATGACTTCAGTTTTTCTATCTGTCGCCGCCTACGTGCTCTAACTCGCGTAAATATAGTCAGGATTACATGTATTTGATATACGTTATTGAGGTTTGCCAAAGTATGTTTGGTATTAAAAATGAAGAGTGTAGCATTCATAGCTTAATTGCAGGGGCACTCAAAACTATTGCGTTACATTATAGTCTTTGGGAAAAATCGTCTGCGGTGTATGTTAATAATGTTACACAATTTTAAACGTAATGAAATTTATATACTTTATTAAGGTGCACTAGAACCTGGTTACTATAAAATATGTTATGTGTAGCACTTACAGCATGCGTATAGGGAACTCAAAAGTATTCATAATATTACAATCTTTGAAGAAAATCCTTTTGTTTCGTTTTTTAATGATGTTATTCTGTTACAAAATAATAAAATTGATATGTATTTTTGAAACATTTTTGTAGTATATGGGGTGCAAAGCATATGTTTTTTTCAGGGTCACACAAAAGTGGTCGATTAAAATGTAGTCTACGGGGGAAAAAAAACTCTTCACAGCTTAATTTAACACATTAGCGACGGGAAACGAGATTTCTCGTTTTTATTCAGAATACATCATTGGCTAAGGGAGGGACTTCTACCTTACAGAAAAGACATTTATATTGTGTTGTCCATATTTTTTATAGATTGTAAGACATTATATATTACATCCGTACATTGAAAGATATTTACTGCTGCATAAACATGAAAAACATGTCTCAGAAACCAATTTGCGTGACACTTTCAGAAGAGGGAGGAGCTTCTACTGTTTTTAAACCAAGTTTTAATTAAATTGCCTGTCGTCAGTGTGTTAATTGTGTTGCACTAATTCAAACATTATGAAATTAAATTACATTACTGTGGTTGACTACAAGAAGCTTGAATATGATTTGTATCGTATTTATCGTTCATTTATAGGGTCACATAAAAAATTTCGGATACAGTTCTGGTCTATTAGGGATGATTGCTGAAGAGCATTTTCGATTATGGTGTGCGTTTTAACGTTAAGTAAATTTGTGCTTAATAAGTAGTGCTTAAATATTGTATAGACCATGTACAGGGATACACAAATGAATTCGTAAGTATAAATGAAAATGAGCGCGAATTGCTTCAGTGTGTTTTTTTTTTTTTTTTTTTTTTTTTTTTTTTTTGAGTTATGTATTTCCCAGCCCAATTACATTTAGTATACTAACAAATGTTTGCAGAATTTAAATAGAACCATATACAGGACTCCGCAGAAACTGGATATATGGTGCACACTATGCATACTAATCCCCGGAAATGTCATATGAGCAGTTTTAAAAGTGTTTTTTGTCTGCATTAAATTTAAATGTTATAGACGACGCGTAAAAATCTTCTCGTAATATACAGGGCTGTAGAAAAGAATTCATGTACGTTTCCGTCTATTGGTAGAATTTACTGAAGGACATTAACACAATTAATTGATAATTACAAATGTAAATGAAATTACACTACGAAGGGGTTCAGGGGGGCAGAGCCCCCCTGAAGAAATCTACTTTATTATCTAAAAATTACCAGAATAAGTAGCTCGTGAGATTTTCAGAATACCGTTACATAACAAGGGGTTTAATTTAACGCTTCTAATGTCAGAAAGCTTCGAAATATTTTTTCGTTTTATAAATGTTTATGTAATTTCAAAACTTTAAATTTCGTTTTTTGTAGAAAGATTAATATTACTCAAAGGGTGCTAAACACAATGAATTGTAGAGCTGACGTTGAGGCTCCTGATCTGCAGATTTACTAGTTTTATAATTTTTTAAAAAGCCGATAATAATATAGTTATTGTATATTTACTGTACATTATCTGACGAAATGTGATGTAGTTAGTATCAGTTGGACGCTACCAAAGAGTTAAAAAATTTAAAATCTCGTAATGCATTTCAAGGAATAAAGAAATAAAATAATAGTTTAATCAACTTTATGCAGGGTGATTATAATAGTAGTTTTATTTTCAAAAGGCTGAAAAAAGCTGATCAGAATGACTTCATATTTCATGGGAGTATACGTGAACCCGTCAAATAAACCCGTCTCTTTGAATTTATCAATCAACGTCTTCAGACTAGTTGTAGTCATCGGGCCAAAGCCGTTTCATTACCCTTTAATTTTCGGAATTTCTTCAATTCAATTGCCGCACAGTCACCGTTCTTGCAAAAAAATCTTCACATTCAGAGACCGATCCTTCAATAATTGAATCATGAGTACCTTCTCAGACGCAGAATAAGAGGAGCATGGAACCTGGATGAGCTTTTGATGGGATACCCAGTTGCGAAGCAACTCCACCCCCGGGTTATGAGTAATCGTAGAGCTCATCTTCAAGCAGCAATTTAGAAGTCTAGGCGTAGTACAAGTACTGCGATGGAAAACTGTATAACTGTAGTGCGAAGCACTACGTAAATAATTAAGGATAGGGATTTACGATAGGATAGCAAAATAAAGATCTAGGGTGTCGGCAATTCTCCCGGTGTACAGGTCGTCAAGTGCCGGTGGTAGCCATTCTCGATTCGTAAACTTTGAGGCCCTGACAAGGGCCGGCCCACACTGCTGAACACCCAACGGCCTATACGTCGGGAGAGCTGGAGACGGAATGAGTAGAACAGGTACAGTGAGAGCTATTTATATGGGGTAGCCGCGGCAGCAGCCAATCCGAAAATAGGAGAGCGGAGCAAGCCTGCAGAAGAGGATAGATGAAAAATAGAAGTCCAGTAAAGTGAAATTTGTTCAAGTTTCAAAGAACGCACGTGGCAAACAGCTAATGGCTAAGGGAGGCTATAAGAGGAACTGCATGTTCCCCGCATTTTTTTCTCAAGTGTTATGTGCAGTGTGCACGTCAAAATTTTTTTATTAGCATCTTATGACGAGTGCAGTACCATCTATCGCTCATCTTTTGTACTTTTTTCTTTCGCAAAACAAATTCCCATTGCTTCATGTATACTTACATGAAATATACTGTAATTTTGACCAGTATTTCTTTTTTACAGCCTTTTGAAAGTGAAACTTTAATTATAATCACCCTGTATGTTACTGAAAAAGACCTAAGTCTGGTAAACCCTTGTATTATTAAAGCAAATTCATGAAAGTCTGAAACATGCTTTTTAACGCTTTTACATCGAACTTTTATTAATAAATCCTAGTACTATTTGCCAAAAAGTTCGGTAAATTACCGATTAAAAAAAATTTCAAGGTTCCATAAAATTAAGCTTAATATTTTTATAGATTTTGTTTAAATTTGATACGAAAAATAAATTAAAATAAAGTTGTGTATGGGGTCGACAACAACCGCAAAATTAGATGTAAGAACCTGATATTGATCCAACTCTCTCTCGGTAACAAAAGAAATGATTTCAATATTTTTTAATGGTTTTGGCGTGGATAAACTGTAAATTGATCATTCGGTAGAAACTAAATGCAATGGATGTATTACTTAATTAAATATATAATAATAATAATAATAATAACAATACTTTAAAAATTGGGCAACTATTTTATTTTTATTTTTTGACGAATGCCAATTTATTGTTTAGCTACTTCCAAAACTATTGAAATCGCATGAGTAGTTCACGAGAAAAAAATTACACCATTGTCAGCTGTTTTACATGTCATTTTGCTACTGTTCTCGCTCTCTTAATTTATTAACCCTTTCCGGCACACAAAAATCCTGTTGTCGTAAAATGATGAAATCAATCACTGACACCAGAATTTACAAACGAAATTCTTAGAAAGTAAAAACTTCCATTTTTAAGCTTTCATTTTAAAAGCAAAATTTTATTAGAATATTTTGGATGCCATTTGTAAATGTGGAATGAAAATTAGGTAGTACCGCAGTGGAATTACTAATCTAAATAAAAATAAATAAATGTTCCATTTAGTATAGCATATATCTGCGTAAGGGAGTACAGTACGTTTAGCAGCCACTCCTCGCTTCCTATGATAAGCTTATCAATCATTTTGGCATTTTAAGAAAAACAATGGGTAAAATGCCGCAGAATTCGCGTGCACGGCGTTCCGTGTATCCGTTGGAGATACCTAGATCCTTTCCGATACTTGATCGGGAAAACAAATTAAAAATTGTCACCGGACACATTTAAATGCTAATTTCTACAAATTCTCCTGAGAAATTTTCACAGTTTGTGAGATCGTCGGCTTCATGTATTTACTAAAATGATCCGCTAAAAGCGTGAAGTTGAAACTTTAAGCTTCATATTTTAGACTTTTACCCACTCTTTCTGGTATATGTCAGGTTCTACCGCAAAACCTAGAATTTACCGGATTTTGGTTTTTTACAATTATGCATACAAAATTGCTAAGTAATGTTACTTAAATTCTACTATAAATATTTTCCATAAAAAGTCCATTTTGTGTAAATTTTAACACACAATGTTTATTAGTATTATTGCAAGTAATTATTTACACAAAGCAAGAGAAAATACCATTACAACTTCTAATTTTTATTGTATAGAATTTTATTCACATGATAAACTAATAAATAGCCATTTCAAAGCAATGAAAATTATGAGGTTAAATATCTTTTTAAAAACAATAATGAGTTAATTTTCATAATTACCTGAGAATAAAAATATAATTTTGATCGAGTGCAATTATGAACACATTAAGAAACCAATTTGCAAGAAATGAGTTGTTCGTTATAAAGCGTTCAGAGCTAATTAGCATCTAATACAAATTGCCTATTACTTGTTGCATATTTAAAAATATACACATAAGCAAAATTTAACGTTTTGTTTGTTTATAACCAAATAAGCTAAAAAAAATATAATAATAGATTTAAATTCAAAAGATAAAAACTAGCAAAAAACACAGGCCATGTAATTTTGGTACAGCGAGATCTTTTTTAATTTAAAGGATAATGTTGTCGAGCGTAATTATTTTCTAATGACCTTTCATTTGCTGATAACTTTCATTATTATACCTTTGAAGTTCTGAAAAAATGATATGGCTGAGCCTCACCGATGAGAGGATAATTAAGTTTAAAACAGTATTACAGATAGATAAAAAATTAGAAAAAAAATTAAAAGATATTTTAAAGTAATTAGAATCGCATTAATAAAACATTTACATCCCATGCGTATTAGCGAGCTCCATTTATCTTTAAATTACGTGATTTAGTGCACCTGCCTTTCTGAAAATATTAGTTTCGAGTTTCGAAAATTATTTTTGAGTTATTGCGCGCTGATAATTATTGCTGTAATACTAATGTTGATTAAGTTAAACAAGTTGGAAATTGCTCGTCAAACGTGGCAAATGAGGTGCGTTCGTACTATAACTAGTTTTATAATTATTTCTTGCACCCCATATTGTACTGAATGTGTATTTATTTGCAATTCATAAGTGCATAGTCTGTAACATCATTAAAATGCACTTGCAATAATTTTTTCCCATTCCCCTTAATGTATCGGAAAACTTTTGACTGTCCCTGTAATTAAGCTATACATCCGATTTTCATGAAATTTGAAATGGCTCGACAAAATGTCGCAATAATTATATGTTTAAAATTTGAAACCATTCGGAAAGCTTTAACATCATTAAAATGAACGTGCAATAATTTTTCCCATTGGCCGTAATGTAAAGAAAAACTTTTGACTGTCCCTGTAATTTAACTATACATCCGATTTTCATAAAATTTGAAATAGATCGACCAAATTTTACAACAATCATATATTTAAAATTTCAGACCATTTGGTTGGGTAGTTTTTGCTCTATTATATGCGGACGGACGGACAGACGGACAGACAGACGGACTGAACGACGACTATAGGTGCTACGTATTTATATAATTACGAATGCACCTAAAAACAAAAATGCGTTTAATAATAATAAAAAAAAATTGCGCTGATAATTAGTGCTGTAATACTAATACTGTAATAAAAAAGTGCTGTATTAAAAAAATGTATTTAATAAAAAAATAATGTTTTAGCCTCCGCTATGCTATTTCTTTTGACCAGCAATTAAAAGGTCGTCTCTAAAAAATAACGTTCTGTTGTAGAACCCAGCCGTAAAACAAAGCAGATATATCATTGTATGGTTAAATACGGATAATATATCTACTACAATTTTTTTAACTTCTAAGCTTTGCACATTTTCAATTTTTATACTGTCGCATCGGGAAAAATCTACTTTAAAATGAAATTTGGGTACTTTTCCGTTAGCCGGGCGCCAGTGTTATATATACATATATAAGTATATATAAATGTATGTATATATACATATATATTTACATATATCTATATGTGTTTATATACAATGTATGTATATGTATATATATATATATATTACATATATGTATGTATATAAATATGTATATATAACACTGGCGCCAGGCTAACCGAAAAGTACCGAAATTTGTTTGAAAACTGCAACTCAATTTATTTTTGAGCTATTAATTTTTTAGCGCCATTTTGTTTAATTTTGGCAACTGAAGTACTCCATTTTTGTAGAAAGTAAAGTAAAAATTGTTTGAAAATAGTAATTATATCTTTTTATTGCCATTTTCTCATAACAAAAAAAGAAAAAAGTAATTAAAATACATGCTATTTTGAAATATATATATATAAATGAATGATTTCTAATCAAACATGGAGCTACTATAAACTACATTTAATTTTAAGTATTTATATTAATATTACAAAACACATGAAGGCCGATAAATCATTATATAACCGTTTTTTTGTCGAGTTTCTTGAATGACGACATCTTTTTGTTGCGGTTGTGTATTATTTCGCGATACCAACGTCCTATGGCTACTTTACTGCATAGATTATCAAAGAAGATGGGGCATTTTTATTGAGCGTATTTGTGTATTATTAAGCGATAGTAACGTTCTATGCATACTTTACTGTAGATGTTTTTTTAGGCTTGATCGTAAATCTGGAATTCTTCAGCTGATGCGAATGACGCCATTTTATATAAAATAAAAGCGTGTGTTTTAAGTTTTAATCCTTTAGCGGGACATTGTCCACAAAATAAGGACAACTAATTTTAAATCAAAAACTCACAAACAGCACCAAGAATTTAAATTTTAAATTTTGTTTTATTAAGTACGGGAAAATAAGCAAGTTTTTATTTTCTAATAAATTCGTTTGTAAGTTCTGGTGTCAGATCATCATTTCATCATTTTACAAATAGACGTACTCCACGCCGAAAACTTTTAAAACCGATATATGCTTAGTACTATTTATATTTATATACATATATATGGGATGTGGTTCTATTTATAAATCATAACTCACTTCTGAGACGAACACTGACATTTATTAAGACGAAGACAAAAGTAAAATACAGTTACAAAGCACTCTTTTCAATCTCTATTTAGCTTAAAACGTTGACTTCATTTATTTAGCACCGTCGAATATTTCTGAGATTTTCTTAGGTCGTTTAAATATTCTATCTTATTTCGTCGAAAAATGTTCTGTTCCTTTTAACAAAACCTCCATCGTCGAACTCTATTTCGTTCTATTTACTTTTTCTGCATTTCCACTTCACACAGCTTCGTTAAGGCTCATTTTCCTTTTTAATCTCGAAAACAGAATACAACGTCGGAGGCATTCAGTCTGATTCAAGTTTCTTACGAAATTCCCACAGGCGGCCGTCCTGACATCTGGAGCTGCCGAAGCGACATGTGCTAAAATAGAATCTGAAAAAGAAACAAAAGCAAAAACCAGTAACTGTTCTTAGGGGAAAAGAAGAAAAAAAATTAACCTGCACGTCAGAAAGATCAGTCAGTCTAGTTGAAGAGGCGTAACATCATATGAAAATTTCTTTAAAAGTATTGACTTATAAAATGTTCATAACACACAAGAAGAAAAGATTAAAAAATTTTTTTTCTTTTAAAGTTTCAGTTTTCGTCAGGCCAAGGTTTCTTGTATTCAGCACAGGAGCTAGTATTTATTCGTCCTTCGGTTGATGAGATTTTCGCTACGTCGCAGGTGTCGTTAGACTTCACTTTGATTACTTTATACGGACCTAAGAATTTAGATTTCAACTTTAAACCTGGTCCTTGTTGGATTCTCTTAAATGCTACAAGGTCACCAAGATTGTACTTCCGGGGTTTCTTACGTCGTAAATTATAGTGCTTGCGATTTTCTTGTTGAATTTCCAGAATATTCTTCTTGGCTTCTTTACGGAGCTCTTCTCTGTCTTTCATGAATTGTTCTTCGAATGTACTGTTTAAGAGGTCAATAATTTGTACATCTTCTTTCTGTTTCATTTTTGTACCAAATAATATTTCAAACGGTGTTTTCTTAATGCTTCGTTGGTAAGCCGAATTAATGACTTGTTGAACTTTAGGAACATATTTAAACCATTTGGTCGGTTCGTCTTTGGACATTTTAGAGATTACAGAAATTATGGTGGAATTAAGTCGCTCTACTTGACCATTGGCACGGGGAAGGCCAGTTGTAACTGTCTCGTGCTTTATATTTTCATCTTGAAAATAATCAACAAATTCTTTGCTGGTGAAGGCAAGACCTTTATCGCTAATGATGGTGGAAGGATTGCCAAAAGTGTAACTTTGTTGTCGTAGTTTTGATATAACTTCGGTAGCAGAAGTGGTTTTACAGGGATACAACCAGACGAATTTAGTAAATGCATCTATTAAAGACAAAATATGTTTATAATTTTTGTTGGTTGTTTTAAGAGGGCCTAAATGATCAATGTGGTAGGTTTGGAGAGGAGTCTCTTCTTTAGGTAAGTGATGTAATTCACCTTCTTGTTTTCCTCGTTTGCGATTATACAAAAGGCACGTTACACAATTTGCTATAATTTTATCAATTTTATTTGACATATTAGGGGTGAGAAATTCTTCGTTAAGGAGATCTTCGCAGAGTTTACGGCCAAAATGTCCTTTATCATGAACGTGTTTAAAGACATTTAGCTGCATTTCATCCGGCACAACTACCAGATCGATACCTTTATGAGTTTTATAGAGAACGTTATTTTTAAGGAAATAGTTGTCATATGGCTTTGTTTTCAAAATTTCTTTGATGGCCTGTATATGTTCGTCAGTGTTCCGTGATTGTATGATTTTGGAAGTAAAACTATCTTGAATGATCATACATATTGGATTTCTACTTAAAGCGTCGACATGGCGCATGCGTGTATCTTGTCTGTGTTCGATTGTATAGTTATAGTCAGCTAACATTAAAGCCCATCGAGCAATCTTGGTGCAAAGATCATTTTTATTCATAGTAAGGGCGAATGCGTTGCAATCTGTAACCTTCTTGAAAGGAATACCTAGAATGTAAACGCGAAATTTTTTAAGGGCTTCTATGACAGCTAAAACTTCTAATTCATAACTTGAATATTTACGTTCGGCATCTGTGTTTTTTTGCTCATAAAATAGACAGGGTGAAATTGGTTGTCGATAGAAGACTTTTGAAGGAGGACTGCCCCGTGACTGTCAATAGATGCATCACAGTGAACTTCTGTTTCGTTACTAGGGTTATAAATGCTTAAAACAGGACCTGAAGAAAGGATGTGTTTCAGCTGATTAAATGCATTTCGTTGCTGGTTACCAAAGTGAAATTTAGTGTCCTTTCTAAGGAGATCTGTTAAAGGCTTAGCTATTAAAGAGTAATCTTGAATGAATTTACGAAAATATGAAGTTAGTCCGACAAATGAATGTACATCTTTTATACTTTTAGGTTCTGGGAAATTGAGGACAGCTTTAGTTTTTAAGGTAGATGGGTGCAGTTGACCATTTTTAATGTGGTAACACAAAAAATCAATTTCTCTCTGTAAAAAGTGGCATTTTTTAAGATTCAGTTCTAAACCATATTCGGATGCAGTTGTAAGGACGCGCTGTAATTTCTGGAGTCCTTCGACTTCGTTTTCAGCTGGTATTATGAAGTCATCAACATATAGACAATAAGTGCATTTTCATTAATGAGGTCTCGAAAAACGTTATAAATATATCTTTGAAACACTAAAGGTGCATCGCTAAGGCTATAATCCATATATAAGAATTCAAATTGACCCGAATGTGTTACGAAAAAAGTATATTTTCTACTATTTTCTTCTACTTCGACATGGAAAAAGGCATTTTTTAAGGTCAAGAGTAGTAAATACTTTTGCAGAATGCAACTGATCAATAATGTCATCAATTACTGGGAGGGGAAAACGTTGTTTATGTGTTTTAGAATTTAATTTCATATAGTCAACACACAATCTATATGAACCATCTTTCTTTTTTACTAGGACAATAGATGATGAAAAATTACTATTGTTTTTACGAATAATTCCTTTTTCGAGCCACTCGGAAATTTGTTTTTCGACGAAGTTTTTCTCTATTGGAGCCAAGCGTCTGGGAGGACAAGTGACAGGTTCATCTTTTCCAGATGAATTGATAATTTAACATCAGTTGTCTTTATTTTTCTGGGTGAATAATCTTGAATAAGTTCTGAAATTTTTGAACGTATAGTTTCATCGGTAATATGTGATAAATAAAGATTAAGATCGTCTAACACATGAGCAACATTAATCAAAAAATTATTGGGCGTATTGTCATTTTTCTCGATTTTTTGCATCGGAATATTATTTCCAGAAATTGCTAAAATACTTTGTTGTATAACATCTGTACCAATAATAAGATCAAAAGATATGGAATAATCTGGGACTACATAAACATTAGTTGTATAATTAAAATCATCTATCGTAATGTCCGTAGAGAAAAAACCCAGGGGTTTCATTATAGTATTTCCTAATCCAGTTAATGTGATGGTTGAATGTTCAAGGTTCGAGACTGTGAGGAGTTTGCGGTAAATACTTTCCTTTAGGAAACTTCTTTCACTACCTGTGTCTACCAATGACGTAACATTTACAGACGAAATAATGACTTGTTTGGTCATGAAAGTGTTCGACATAACTGTGGAAACATTGGAGGGTTCTGACTTAACTCTAGGCCTCCTTGGTTGATCACATTGAGCCGATATATGGCGAAAATTCGAACATTTGAAACAACGAGGGCCTATGTCTTTATGTCTGCATTGGCTACTTTTATGATTTGACAAAACACAATTAAAGCAAAAAAGATCAGATTTTGGTCGAAAGGATTTGTCTTTCGCTGGCATTTCAGGTTTGACTTTACGAAATTTACTCTTCCCAAAGTCATGTCGAATTTTGTCATAAATTTTGAGCTTTTGCTTCAATTCTACAATGGATTGGCATCCATATAACATTGATTTTCTGAAAACAGGGTCGGGTATACCATTTATGATCTATTGCATTAACGCGGAATCCTCGGTGTTACCACGCGACCATATTTGTTTCATGATAAGAAAATATTCTTCTATCGATTAATTTTCTTGCAATTTTCGTTTATTTAATATATAATGTAACTCGGCAGAATTATAAGTGGTACGGAATTCTGCAATTAAGAGTTGTTTAAGTTTGTCATATGAATTGATATGAAATTCTGTCTGTACTAATAACTGGGCTTTTCCTCGTAAGGATCTTTTACAAAATATGAATTTATGAAAATCAGATAAGTTAAACATATTAGTGACATCGTCAAAATTATTAAGCCATACATTTATATCACTAAAAGAACTTCCTTCAAAAGGAGGTACGGCACTTTCAATATCAGTGGAATTAATAGACGATGGCACAAAACTTTGAACTGGAAATTGCTTCTGTTTGTCAAAATTTGATAATTCAGTGTTATTACTTGAAGTCATATTATTTGAAGACAATTCGGGTTCCGAGTCAGTGTCACTTTCATTTTGTATAACATTATTTTGTGGTAAGGTCAAGTCTGAAAGGTATGTAACTAATCGTGTTGCAAGATCATTTAGAGATCCTTCGTTAGCAATACAAAGTAGATTGCACACTGTAATCAGATCACTTAATGAAAAATTAGTTTAAACTTCAGTTATTTTATTTTTGAACTCGGTGCTGTCGGTTTGAAAACCGACACCAGTAAAATCACGTATTCTCTTTCTATTAGAGCGATCACCGTCAGCATCAAATAGGAATTTATGTAGTAATTTAATTTTATTTGTTCGTTCGTTTTTAAATGCAAGTTCCAGTTCTGGTATTTCAACTAACTTCATAATAAGATAATAACAATGAACTCATCGTTAGAATAATATCCGGCTTGAATCCGTAAGATGAATAATTCTAATTAATAATATTGGTGGGTTAACTCTCACTTCTGACACCACTGTATGGGATGTGGCTCTATTTATAAATCATAACTCACTTCTGAGACGAACACTGACATTTATTAAGACGAAGACAAAACAAAAATACAGTTAAAAAGCACTCTTTTCGATCTCTATTTAGCTTAAAAAGCAACAACGTTGATTTCATTTATTTAGCACCGTCGAATATTTCTGAGATTTTCTTACGTCTTATAAATATTCTATCTTATTTCGACGAAAAATGTTCTGTTCCTTTTAACAAAACCTCCTTTACTATTTCATTATCCCTTAACTGCTGTGACAAAAACTGTCGCATAGATACTGTCTCTCAGCCTATTTGATCGAATTATGGATAAAAAGTTTTATTAACTTATAGGATATTATTTCTGTACTAACAAGGAAGGGCTCCTTACCGGGCATACGCAGAACATTTTGAAAAAAAAAAACGAATTAAACTACTTATGTATGTAATAAAAGATCAGTCAAATTTAGAGGCGGAATTACAGTAGAAACACGGTATAAAAAAAATTTAAATACTTTCGAGTATTTGGCGCGAAAAGACAAAAGCGTCACGCGATTTGGCGAGCAGCAGTTTTCCTCGCCAAAAGCAGAAGATTTTAATACATCTGAAAATTGCTTGTTAATTGATTTTGAGAATGTGTATAAATAATATTTAATTAATTTAAACTTAAACAATGAAAGAGTTTAATATATATATATATATTTTGTATTCATATTTATGTTGCTTGTTGGTGCAGTTATTTAAGTTTATAACTAAAAATAATTTCATATATAAAAAATATTTTCATATATAAAAATTATTTTCATATATAAAAATATATTATCATATATTTAAACGCATTCCAAAATAAAGGCCAGATGGAGAATGCTGCAGTTTTCCATTTCAATATCGGAGAAATTTTTGTTTCCATAGCAACAAAATTGAATCGACAGTGCTTAATTGGACTTTGTTTTGAGCTTGAAACAATTTTAATTAATTTAAATTTTCTTTTAATTTATAAAATTTCACAGATGACTTTCATTATAAATATATATATGACATAATTAGAGATAAAACAAACTAAAACTGAGAAAACTAAAGTTATTTA
This sequence comes from Maratus speciosus, assembly GCA_963932465.1. Classification (NCBI taxonomy): domain Eukaryota; kingdom Metazoa; phylum Arthropoda; class Arachnida; order Araneae; family Salticidae; genus Maratus; species Maratus speciosus. The sequence continues at coordinate 448,276,900 of OZ010797.1, forward strand.
TATTAAATTTATTTAAACAAGATCAACATGAAACATTTTTACCTTAAAGAGTATTTTACATACAAAAGTATTTTTTGAAATTTTATTCCATCGCCAACCGGTGACAAATCGCCAAAGAACAAAATTTTCATTATTTTTTTGCGGACACTCTATCGAGTTTCCGCCGATTTTTTTTTATAAATATATCTATTCTCATGAGTAGAATATTCTATAATTTTTTTCAGATTTTTCGGAGTATGCCCGTATGAAGACGTTCCTTGTAAGCTTTATGGTACAAGAGTATTATGATTAAAATTCACTCTACTCAGAAGTTTCTAGCGGTAGTACTAGAGCTGCAAACGAAACTAATTGCACAAATTGTGAAAAAACAAAACAGCGGTCTGCAAAACCACTAACAGCAGTTAAGTGTTAATGAATATTCAAATTTCCGCAAGTTTAAATTTAATAATTATAAATTGCAGTCTCGTGATACTACCTGCATAATGTAGATGGAACATATAAATAGTTGTATCGATGATGTCTTGGTATTATCGATGCAAAGTAGAATTACGTGTAATAAGGTGTAACTCACACTTAGCTTCTGTTTAATGGTACATAAGATGCCAGAAGCTAGAAAAAGTTATACCTCTTAATACTCATTACGGCGACTTTATCACATATGATACTACACCCAACTGGTCAAAAAGCGATGAAACAGACAAAAAAGAATTTTATTAAGGTAGATTTTATATTGTTTTGACTTTTTCTCTGAACTTATAGATAAAATTAAATAAATGTATACAAACGCCTCAGTACTACGTGCATATGTATCTCATTCGATAATTACGATTCTTATCAAAAGAAGACTATTTTTATTACATTTTTGCTATGGTTTATTTGCATAAACATAGGTTTAGAAACTCATTTTGGCCCAAAACCGGCCTTATGTATTCTCACCCTTTGCTAACGCCATAATTTATAAGAAACAAGTTGGAAATTGCTCCTCAAATGTGGCAAATGAGGTGCGTTCGTACTATAACTATTTTTATAATTATTTTTTGCACTCCATATTGTACTGAATGTATATTTTTTTGCACTTCACAAGTGAATAGTCTGTAACATCATTAAAATGCACTGGCAATATTTTTCCCCATTCCCCGTAATGTAACGCAAATCTTTTGATTGTCCCTGTAATTAAACTATGGATCCGATTTTCATGAAATTTGAAATGGCTTCACAAAATTTTGCAAGAATTATATATTTAAAATTTCAGACCATTCTGAAGCCTGTAACATCATTAAAATGCACTTGCAATAATTTTTCCCATTGGCCGTAATGTAAAGAGAAACTTTTGATTGTCCCTGTAATTAAACTATACATCCGATTTCAATAAAATTTGAAATGGCTCGACAAAATTTTGCAACAATCATATACTTAAAATTTCAAACCATTCGGTTGGGTAGTTTTTGCTCTGTTATATGCGGACGGACAGACGGACGGACAGACAGACGGACAGACAGACGGACTGAACGACGACTATAGGTGCTACGCATTTATATAATTACGAACGCACCTAAAAATGAGGAAATGTTTTTAAATGATTCTTATTTCATGACTGCAATTTATGATTTTTCCAAACAATTTCAATTATAATAAGTTAATTGGTCGTGGGCACCGAACCCTATTATGCAAATTCAACGTTGTCATTCTTGACAAAAAGCCCAAGATAGTGAATTTATTAAAAAAAATACATATTTTTTTCTTTGTTTATTTTTTAAGATCTGGCAACTGGGAAAAAAAGCAATTTCTAAACTATCTTTTAGGATTTATAAATAGTTCTCTCAACGTATAATCATAATTTAATTAATGTTAAACTATTAATTGCTTAAAGCGTATTCAGAAAAATACCTAATACACTCTTTATTTTTATTTAAATTTTCTACTTTATAGTGTTTAAAATATTTTGCTGTTGCGGTTAGTGTTTAAAATATTTTGTTCCAGTTACATAATAAATTGACCTATTTTGGGCACCGTGATTTCTTGCATCAGTAAATTCAGTTTTGTTGTAACTCGTAAACAACTCTAAAACATTTTTGGCTATTTATCACCTGTTGCGGTCTAGTGGAAAAATGCCTCATTAAACTGGATCGGAAAGGGTTTTTCACTATAGACCATAGTGTAACGGAATTCTGTTGTGTGTCCCTGTAAACCAGCTAAAATGCTGCACACTACATTTCCAATACCTAACACTCTGCAGTAAACATCAATAACATGTAAAAACTTCATGGCCATGAGAGTACATGTGAGGGAATTAGAGCACGGACAGATAAACGGCAGACGGACAGACAAACTGAATTCACAAACACTTTTCAATGATTTGCAACACATAGGTTGAATAGTGTTAATAAAAAGAAAAACTTGATTTTCATTGAAATGTATTTGATATGAAAGGAATTTTTATATATGGCTTCTAAATATAATTCTAAATATGTATAACTAACATTGTAATTTTTAACCAAGTTTACAATTTTACTTTTAACGTAGAATGAATTATACAGGCTGATTCAAACCTTATCAATCAAATTTCGTGGGGAGGTAGGGAATACGTCAGGGAACCGATTTCACATTGGAAAGTATGTCCACAAACGTCATCTACATGAGCAAAATGGACAAATAAAGTGAACGCAAGGAACAGTACAGTTAAGTGGTAACGAACGTGAGTTTTATTCCAAGGAGGTGAAGTACAGCCTCAAATAAAATAAACTGACAAAAAAATAAAAATAAAAATAAAAACAAAAACAAAAAGTAAGAAACAAACCAATTAAAAAAAAATAAAGGATAAAAGAGCCCGAAAGAAAAAAAAATAAACGAGAAGTTTCCAGGCGTCAGATAATGAAGGCGTTGAATAACGGTCATTAACGAGATTTTTAGAGTTTATAAAGATGTAAAAGGCTTTGTGATAGTCCAAATGAGAAGTGGAAATAGGAGAAGAAATAATACCTTCAGGAACATAAAAAAAATGATTGGAACGCAATGGAAGGTTGGGTACACACAGCGCACTCTACATACGTATGCGTGTATTCGCGGACGTACTCTCCTATGTAAAATCGGTTTGCCGACGTATTCCCTACATCTCCACGAAATTTGAATGGTAAGTTTTGAATCACCCTGTATAATTTTTATGTCTTATTGAGTAATTTTGTAAAACACCCGCTATATGAGAGATTTCATGTCTATGGCAATATCGATACTTCTAAAATTGCTAGCTGAAATTCATTTATTTAGAGTAAGTTTAGTAATTAATTTTCGAGTATTGATTAATAGCTTATTTATGAGTCCGAAATTAAATGTCAAATACAGAGTTACATTTTGTGTGTCCAATGCTTTCAAATTTAGTAAATATTTATAGACAGTAAATCATTCTGATACATATATGCAAATTTTAATTTAATTTGATGTTGCGAAATAAATGAATAATTTAAAATGAAAGTATGACATAAAGCAACAGGATTGTATGCAAAATACCGAACTGTACTTTGTGCAAGAATTTGTGAATGCATTTGTGAATGCATTTGACAGTTTCAAACACATAGTTTCTGATATATGGTAATGTCGTCCAACATTAATAATGTGATATCGCAAAGCCTGTTAAAGATTTCATCTTAATTTTTTTACAAAGTTGGAATTATGATAAAACTACAGGATGTTCATAAAGAATTGCTTAACATTAAAATTAAAAAATTCATAAATTTAAATATAATAAATATAAAAATTTAATTAGTGACATGTTTATCATGTAGTTGATAAATTTTATGTACGTTTACTTTTTAAAGAAGTTCAAAAGATCGTCAAAATGAGACGTCGTGCTCTTTTAAACAGCCTGTATAAGCATACATCTTGTATATATATTTGAATTGTCACAAGGAAAAAAATAATTTCATAGTTTTGAATAATCAAGTAATTTACAACATATTGTTCAAGTAACAACAATTACAAAACAGAAATAATACTAAATATTGAAACAAAATGGTGATAATAACCCTTTAATGCATGGTTTTTTATTTTGTTCGGAATAAATTATATTTGAGTCTATTTTTGTCAATTATCTACTACTAAAATAATGGAAAAAATTATTTAAAGTGTCTCAGGACTCTCAGAAAAAAGAAAAAAAGGACCATTTTCGACATTTAATATTTTAAAATGTACGAGGGTAGGCTGATAAGCAATGCACACATACTTGCAGAACGGGAAAGAAATTACCTTCAGAAGCTCGCCCGGTTGCATGTGGAAGTAACATTTCCCATCTATACGCATGTGCAGATTTGAAGACGCTAAATTCATCCAGTATGTTTTTAGAAGAGGAAGTAAGGAGTCGTATTCTAATGCTACGTCAACGTGAGTTAAACCAACGCCCCCTGAATACTAGGCCTGAGCGCTCACACAAAAATGACACAAAAATGGCGGCGGCCGAAGGCGGATTATTTTTAGCGTAGGTACGGTCAATTAAATGTAGACACCAGTATTTTATAAGAAATTTCTCTACCTTATTTATTCTCAGAAAAATGAAGCGGGGAAAAAACTTCAAAAAATTATTGGTAGGAATATTTAAGGGACCGTACACACGCTGAAAAAAATCCGCCTTCGGCAGCCGCCATTTTTGGTCCAGCGCTCAGGCCTAGTATTCAGGGGGCGGTGGTTAAACAGCGTTCTTTTATCGAATTTTTAATTCCTGAAAAAGTGACTCATGCTGAGATTTATCGTCGTTTAAAGATGGCGATGCTCTTGATAAGTCTACTGTAAATCGATCGGCAGTGGAATATTCAAGAGACGTATTGTCTTCTATTGAACAATTGGGATACCGTATAATTCGCAAATGCAGAGGCTGTGCAAAAACTTAAGTTTAAATCGATTCCGTACCCTCCTTACTTCCCTGATCTTGCTCTTGCGATTTTAATTTTTTTTTCTCCACTCAAAAGGGACCTCGAGAGTAATCATTAGACCTCGAACGATGAGGTGAAGGCAGCTGGGAAGTCCTGGATTCGAGAAAAGTGGGAAGAGATTTTCAGTAACGGAATAAAAATGCTTGTTACACGTTAGGAGAAATTTGTTAATCTTAACGGTGACTATATTGAAAAATAAATATATGATTTGAAAGCTTAAAAATTGTACTTTAACGTACTTTTTGTCCAATCTTATTATTTGTTTTTATTCGGGTTTTACAAACATGTGTGCATTTCTTTTCAGCCTGGTCTCGTATAAGATTTAAAAACATGAAATACAAGTATATTCTTTCATTTCTTGTATTTAAAAATTTCAAGATGCAGAATTAGAATTTATATAGCCCTCCAAATTGTTGGATATTTGTTGAGCAGAAAATTGGTATAACAGCTTACGCGCAGGATTACAAAATAAATTTTGTAACTAGAATGAAATTTTTCATGCCTAATTATACTTCAGACTGTAGTAATTGCCCTGAACCTAAATAAATTTGTATTTAAAGCATTTTTATATTTTTAATACAAAGTTGTATTTAGCTAATACAAAATTTCGAAACTTTCAACAGTATAACCCTCTAAAAAATATTTTTTAACAAGAAAAATGAAATTTTAGGTTCAGTTTATACAGACTAACATAAAATATATGTTTTGACAATTTTATAAAAAAATATTCTGAAATTTTTGAAATATCAGGCACATTATGCCCAGAAACGTCATTTGGAGAAAAATAACTTCAAAGTTTCGGAAACGCTGCTTCAGCTATCGAGCGTGTATTATTCTAAAAGCCTCAATTTCTGTTCTAATAGGCGTTTCAAGGAAACAATCAAAATGTTCAGTCAAATGTATAACAAAATGTTCAATCAAAAGTATACCAAATGTTCAATCAAATGTATATAAAAATGTTCAATCAAATGTATATAAAAATGTTCAGAAAAAATAGGACTTTAACATTAAAAAATATTAAAATTTTGAGGCGTTAAGCGTACTGAGACCCCTTAAGTACTGCGCGACAGCGCAATACTTATTAAACTACTATTTAATGTTAATTTAACACAGAAGAGTCTATGGACCTCATAACTTTTTTGACTTCTTCACAGCGGTTTTTCCCTGATATCTCAAAATTTTTACTCTTTGCTAATTCTAATCTACTAGAAAGGTAGCCCGTCAAAAATGACGGAAATTTAGATATAAAAATATATACAACTCATGTGCAAGAATATGAGTTTTTTCGCTTGTTCCGCAGTGATAGATGAAAATAACACATTTTAAGAACGAAACACATTTATGAAAAACTGTGTACAGTAGAAGACCACTAATCTGCACAGTTTGGTTCCAAGTGTTATGCAGATATGAGGCTTTTTGCGGTCATGTCTATTCAATCTTTGTTTACATTTTTTTAAATTCATATATTGGAAAATTTGGATTGTTGAGCCTTAAAAATAAATAAATAACACACTTGAAGTAAGGTTAAAAACTATTAAATTAGCGTATACGATTTCATGAAATGGTATTATATGTGTGTGCTTCACGATCTTGGTTACGACGTTGGCGAAATTGGCTGCAACTTGTCATAATCCTAATAGTGTGGGCCGCTATAGCAAATAAGTAACCAGTTTTTAGTAAAATTTCTGATATAAAGTATTTTTCAAAAACTTGTCTAAAATTGCCAGCCGTTCTCGTGTTATGTCAGTCCTAGGAATAATATTTCTAACACTGAAGATTTTCCATGTATATATGGAATTTAGAAAAGCTTCTCTAAAAGAAAGGTCCTGAAATGACATTGTAATTCCTCTAACTTCAAAGTTTTATCGGGCCCTGATGTTGAGTACTGAAATCTAATAAATACAGTTATTTTGCATATTACAACAGAATTAAACAGTTAAACTTATTTAACTTAAACCCGCTGTTACTTCCCGATGTTATTTTTTAGAATTAAGAAAGGAAATTATTTAAAATTTTCAAATCATGCATTTATGATTTTTTCCGTCTTTAATAACTAAATAATGAAAAAATAGGCTTTTGTTCTGAGCTCATAAATATGACAATAAAATAATGTAACTAAAAGACATTGCAAAATTAAATCTTTGTGATTACAAACCATAAACAAACGATACCGCCACCATTTTACGTACTATGACGTCATTAGAATATTGCCCATTGATTGTTGGAGAACTTACTTTGTGAATGATTACTTCAATGATTTAATATTTTTGACGTTTCACGATGAATGAATCACTTGTGTTTGTTTAGGTTTATGGAATGATATATTAAGCTGTGAAACTAATTTCAATTGAAGTTATCCAAGGATATATGTATTTTTAATCGAAATTAAAAACAATGCTTTGATCTCAAAATAAAAAGTTTTAGTTTGTATAATTTGTTATTTCTGTTAATTATTTATTTAAGTACTTTTCCATTAGCGCATTTTTAAAAAAAGCTTGGCGCGATTCGGGCATCAGAAAGTGAGATATGTTGCGAAAATATATAAACAGCTATGAAAACAAATCTAATGAACTTTTATCTTTGTTTATATATGCACTTATATGCATAAAATAATCGTTTCTAAATATATATAATTTTTTTTATATACAAATTACGGCACAGATTTCAGATATGAACCGGGATACCTAACTGGCGCCAAAATGGTGTTATTTTGCCTGCTATGGTAACCCAGCTATTGTTTTTTATTTATTAATAAATTGTTTATTTACTTTTATTTTCTGTTTTTTAATTATATAAACTGCTTTGTTCTATAGTTATTATTCAAACTTTTATTTATTTATAGTTATTTCCTTTTCAAAATGATATCAAATAATTGAAAAATATATAAGTAACTGGTATTCGAAAGCGAGATTTCTGCCATTGGCGTCATAGAAAAATCACGCCAACCCCCATGCGTATATGACATCTGGGTACAGATGTCATATTCGCCCCATATTGGCGCAATTTTTTTCTGTCGCCAATATCATATAGGCAACAGGTACTTAACTTGCGCCAAAGTGTCGTTATTTTGCTTGATGTGGTAACCCGGATTATGTTGTTTATGCTGTTGATGTTTTCGCCAAATTGGCAACCGAAAAAAATCGCGCCAATATGGGGCGAATATGACATCTGTTCCGACATCTGTGCAAAAATTAATTCTGTTTCTTTATAAAAATGGTTAAATAGCTTTTTTTATATTAACTTGTCGGCACAGATGTCATATACGCCCATATTGGCCCGATTTTTTTCTTTTTTTGACGCCGATTTCATATACGCACCAGGTACTTAACTGGCGCCAAAGTGTCGTTATTTTGCTTGTAATGGTAACCCGAATGTTGTTTATGCTGTTGATGTTTTTGCCAAATTGGCGTCGGAAAAAAATCGCGCCAATATATCATCTGTAAATGACATCTGTGCCAAATTGTATACATATGAAAAAATTGCTTGTGAGTATGAAGCAGTAAATAGGTTTACAGTACATATACATTTTTTCAATAAGCATAAATTTCAATATGATAAGTCTAAATTACCCGGTGTTGTTTATATTATTCCTTGTAAAGATTGCAATAGTGTTTATATTGGTGAAACTGGTAGATCATTGGAAATTCGCCTAAAAGAACATACTGGTGCTTTAAAAAAGAGTAATTTGAATTCAAAAATTGTCCAGCATTCACTTCAAACGAATCACATTCCGCTCATTGCGAACGCCAGTATTTTGAAATCTGGTTGCAACAACTACCATGGTAGGTTGCTCCTTGAGGCTTGGTTCACTGAATTGCGGTCGCGTGCTTTGAATGATTCTCGTTCTGTTCCTAGTGAATATTGTTTGTTTTTAAAATAGCTAACTGTAACTGTTCTTGATTTGTTCTGACGTTTCAAATGCAATGGATATTTTTGTACTGATGATGCCTTGCGTGTCGCTTGGCGAAACGTTTACATATTGTATTTTTAATTGTTTTTTATTGTCCTTATAAATTTTATTTTTTAACGGTGATCAAGTCTGTCTTAGTTTGTTTTATTTGTTGTTTTAATCAGTAAATAGGTTGCCAGAAAATACGTTGGCAAACTTCTTTCTCGCCAAGAAACTTTTCTCCGAAGTATTGTACAAATTGCAATGATTGCTAGAAATGTATTTTTAATTATGATATGCGCTTTTATGTTTCACTACGTTTATGGATACTATACTGTGTGTATAAATGCTACAGTTCATATGCAGGGCTACACAAAAGAATTCGTAAGGGTTACTGAGTATGAGAGCAAATTGCTTAAAGGTGTTTTTTAAAGGAGTTATGCATTTTTACGCTGAACTGCATTTAATTTCCCAAGAAGTGTTTGTAGAATATAGATAAAATGATATACATGGTCACGCAAAGAATTGGATACATAACCGTCTATGGATGATAATATCTGGAGATGTGATTTTAGTAGTTTTAAGAGTAGTTTAAATTAAATTTTAGCTAAAAAGTGGCATTTAATAACGGTACTATTGGCTATGGACGGTAACTGCTGAAATCAATTTTTAATTTTTTTATGCGTTTTCTAAAAGGTTTACTTAGTTATCTTGGTACTTCTTAGTTATCCCGTCGACCAAATTACTGTCGCCAAATTGTAAGATTAATTGCCAATAATGGTTGCCATTAATTAATTAATTAAATGCCAATAATAGCCAATAAAACCATTAATTCGACGTTTAATTTGCATTTTTATTAATGTTTTACTATTGATATGGCAATTTATATAATTTGGCGAAATTGGTCGACGGGATATCTAAGAAGTAACGTTATCTTATTTACCTTATTTCCCTAAATAACGAAGTTTTGTTAAAGCATTTAGGATGTGTTGGAAAGAGTTTCATATTCTATGCTTAACGCATGATTTTTCTTTCTTCTTTAGTCTTATTTTGAATTTATTTTATTTTTAATTTTTTAGTCTTATACTGCTTTATAGAAACTTTGGCACAGTTGTCATATACGTTATCATATATTGGAGCGATTTTTTTCCGACGCCAATTTGGCGAAAATACCAACAGCATAAACAACAACATCCGGATTACCATATCAAGCAAAATTACGACACTTTGGCGCCAGTTAAGTATCCGTTGTGTATATGACATTGGCGTCAGAAAAAAATCGCGCCAATAAGTATATGACATCTGTGCCGAAACTTTAATATTTAATGTTTAAACTCTTCGCTCCACTCCCCTTGCATATAGTACAAACTATAACACGGATAGCGCAAAATAATAGACAGTTTGGTACTTTTCCACTGTAGGGGCTTTGGCATTTTTAAAAAAAAGCTTGGTGTAATTTGGGCATCAGAAAGTGAGATTTGGGTACTTTTCCGTTATGCGGATACCATTGTCGCCAAGCGTAATAGTTGGTGCAAAATCGTGAATTGAAGCATTTGAAAAATAAAAGAAAAACCATTGTCGATACTAAAGTGAGCATTTAAAAAATATAACATTTGAAAATTCTAGACTTTTACGAACTATTTCATCAAATCACAAATATATACTTAAAATAAGTGAACGAATAACTGCTATAAAATAAAGCAATAAAATAAAACTCATATTAAACTGCTGGCATAAAATTACAAATATCTTTTAGCATTTTGAAATAATTGGCGCATTAGCATACATTTTGGCATGGTGTCCGTATAACGGAAAAATATCGAGATTTGTTGTCACATCATATAAACAGCTATGAAAACAAATTTGATGAGCGTTTTTGATTGTTTTATATGTATATTATTGATGTTTTTATGTGCAAATTACATCTATTTGTGTATAAAATTAGAAAACGGTTTTTGTATGCTAAATAAATTGTATAAATATCGAAAAAAAAAATGCGTGTGTATATAAAATGAAACAGTGAAAAGGTTCCCGGAGAATATGTTACCAAATTTCTTTTTTCGCCAAGGCACCTATACTGGAAAAGTACCTGAAGCACATTAAAATCGCGCAGTTAGGAGCTCACACAGTACACCGTTATCTGTTGGCGGTTATTTTATTAGTAGCATCGGGAAGAAGATGTAAAGATGTACTTTAAATTCTCACCCATAGATTTCGAAAAAATATCTTAAAAGAGTGGAGTTTAAATTAAATTTCGGTGACCTCCATTATGAAATATTAATTGTTTTAAATGGGAATTTCGCCAAATTAGCCAGCTATCGCCAAGTTGGCTGAAATTTGGCGCTACCGTGATAACCCTGCATTAATATTTTTCAACAATTACTCATTTCAATGAGGCGGTCCTACCGGAATAGTAAGGGACACACAGAGACTTGGATTTTATATAAATACTAATCATATCATACTTCCTATTATAAAGAGGTAAAAATTGTTTATTTGTCGGAGATAAGCTCAGGAACTACCGAACCGATTCCAAATGTAATGGTATCAAAATGATGGTGTTCGCCCAACTTAGAACATAGGCTATATCTTATGTCGGTGCCACTACCCCAAAGGGGGTGCAGGAGCAAAAAACGTTCTAAAAATGCGATTTTTGCGTTACTGAAGGGCCTAGAAATATGAAATTTGGAATATTAGTTACTTATAAGATATAAATGGTGTATAAGAACAGTTCTTAAACGATTCGAAATTTAAAAGGGGTGAAAATGCACAAAAAGCGTTCTAAAAAACGTTCTAAATGGTAGTTTCTACACAATCTCAGGAAATACAAAACCGATTTGAAAAATAATGGCGTCAAAATGATGGTGAAAATCCCTGCTCCAACATAGGCTATGTTTTATGTCGGTGCCACTACCCCAAAGGGGCTGCAGGAGAAAAACGTTCTAAATTGCTGTTTTTGCGTGACGGAAGGGCCTTGAATCGTGAAATTTAGAATGGTAGTTAATTATAAGACATCAATGATCTCTAAGGACATTTCCTAAAAAAATCGAAATTTAAAAGGAGGGTAAAAATGCGCAAAAAGCGTTGTAAAAAACGTTCTAAATTGCAATTTCTATGCAATCTCAGGAAATAATGAACCGATTTCAAATATAATGGCGTTAAAATGATGGTGACAGATCTTGCTCCAAGATAGGCTATATTTTATATATGTTTCCACTAACCCAGAGGAGATGCAGTAGCAAAATGAGCGAAAAGCGTTCTAAAAACGTTCTAAATGCCGATTCGTCACCAATATCTCAGGAAGAATCAAACTGATTTAAAAGTGATGTTAAGAAATTGATGCTGACAGCCTCTGTTCTAACATAGACGCTATTGTAAGTCGGTATCACTATCACCTAGACGTTGCAGGAGCAAAAAAGCGTTCCAAATTTCGATTTTTGTGATCGGTAGGGGCTAGCAACTTAAAATTAGGCAAGGAACATATGTATTACATATAAATGATCTTTAAGAACAGTTTCGGAAAAATTGGAAATTTAAAAAGGGTAAAAAGGCGCGAAAAGCGTTCTAAAAACATTCTAAATTGCGATTTCTACTCAATCTCAGGAAATTCCAAAGCTGTTTCAAAAGTAATGGTTGCAAATCAATGGTGACAGTCCCTGCTATAACATGGGTTATATTTTATGTTGCTGTCACTACCATCTGAGGGTTGCAAAAGCAAAACATGCTATAATTTGCGTTTTTTTGCATAACTGAAGGGTCTAACACTTTGAAGTATGGCATGGTATTTACTTACAAGATGCAACTGCTTTCTAAGAACTGCCGAAAGAAAATTTCAAATTTAATAAGATGAAGTTAGCGAAAAGCGTTGTAAATAACAATTTTTATGTAATCTTATCAAATACCAAACCGATTAAAAAAATAATGATGACAAATTGTTGGTGATAGAACCTGCGCAATCATAAGCTATATTTTATGTCTGTGCCACTACTACCAGAGGGTTTCAGTAGCTAAAAACTTTCTAAATTGCGATTTCTGTGATACTGAAAAGGCTAGAAACTTTAAATATGGCATGGTAGTTATTTATAAAATATAAATGCCCTCGAAGGACTGTCGAAAATAAATTCGAATCAAAAAGGGGTGAAGTGAAGGGGATGTGCGAAAAGCATTCTAAAAAAGTCCTAAATTACGATTTCTACACAATTTCAGGGAATATAAACCAAATATAAAAGTAATAGCTGCGAATCAATGGTAGCAGTCTCTGATCCTACACAGGCTATATTTTATGCCGATGATTCTACCACGTGGATTCTACCACAGGAACAACAAACGCTCTAAAAAAGGCCTTTAAAAGCTTTCTAAATTACGTTTCTGTGGAATATTAGGAAATAACAACCAATTTCAAAATTAATGTTGGCAAATTAATGGTGACAGTTTCTATTTCAACACAGCCCTTTATGTTGAGAGAGGTGGTAGAACTTGGAATTTGACATGATGGTTAATTTTAAGATGTAAGAAGATGGTTTCTAGAAAATTCAAAACTTCAAATGAATACTGAAATGAGCGTATTAACTGAGCATAAAAGTTTCAAAATATTTTCTAAATTATTATTTATTTAGTTTTATTTCGTTTTATTAATTTAAGTCTCATTTCTGCTTTATGCAGTGTAACAATGATGCTTAATCAAATTGTATTTTAAATAGTAATTGTTTTAATTATTCCTAAAAGTAATAAGTACCTTTTAACAAACTAAAATATTACCTTTTAATAAAATAAAAATTTAGTTAGTACCTTTTAATAAAAATTAGACATATAAATATCATTTGGCATATTTCAAATATTACGCGAGCAAAGCCGCGGGGTTTGCTAGTAATACTATAAAGAAGTAAAAATTGTTTATTTGTTAGAGGTAATCTCTAGAGCTACCGAAACGATATCAAAAGTAATGGTATCAAAATTATCGTGTTAGTCTAACATAGAACATAGGCTATATTTTATGTCGGTGCCACTACCCCAAAGGGGGTGCAGGAGCAAAAAACGTTCTAAAAATGCGTTTTTTGCTTTACTGAAGGGCCTAGAAATGTGAAATTTGGAATATTAGTTACGTATAATATATAAATTATGTCTAAGAACAGTTCTTAAACAATTCGAAATTTAAAGGGGGTGAAAAGGCACAAAAAGTGTTCTAAAAAACGTTCTAAATGGTAGTTTCTACACAATCTCAGGAAATACCAAACCGATTTAAAACGTAATGATGTCAAAATGACGGTGACAACCCTTGCTCTAACATAGGCTATGTTTTATATCGGTGCCACTGCCCGAAAGGGGGTGCAGGAGCAAAAGACATACTAAAAATGCGATTTTTGCGTTACTGAAGGGCCTATAAATATGAAATTTGAAATATTAACTACTTATTAGATATAAAGCATTTCTAAGAACAGTTCTTAAACAATTCTAAATTTAAAAGGGGTGAAAATGCGCGAAAAGCGTTCTAAAAAACGTTCTAAATGGTGGTTTCTACACAATCTCCGGAAATACTAAACCGATTTAAAAAATAATGGTGTCAAAATGACGATGACAACCCTTGCTCCAACATAAGCTACATTTTATGTCGGTGCCACTATCCGAAAGTGTGTGCACAAGCAAAAAACCTTCTAAAAATGCGATTTTTGCGTTACTGAAGGGCCTAGAAATATGAAATGTGAAATATTAGCTGGTTATTAGATATAAAGCATTTCTAAGAACAGTTCTTAAACAATTCAAAATTTAAAAGGTGTGAAAATGTGCGAAAAGCGTTCAAAGAAACATTCTACATGGTGGTTTCCTCACAATCTGAGGAAATACCAAACCGATTTAAAAAATAAAGGGGCCAAAATGATAATGACACCCTTGCTCCAACATAGGCTATGTTTTATGTCGGTGCCACTATCCCAAAAGGAGTGCATGAGAAAAAAGTTCTAAATTGCGGTTTTTGCGTTTCGGAAGGGCCTTGAATCGTGAAATTTGGAATGGTAGTTCGTTATAAGATAACAATGTTCTCTAAGGACATTTCCTAAAAAAAATCGAAATTTAAAAGAGCGTCAAAATGCGCAAAAAGCGTTGTAAAAAACGTTCTAAATTTTGATTTCTGTGCAATCTCAGGAAGTACTGAACCGATTTCAAATATAATAGTGTAAAAATGATGGCGACAGATCTTGCTGAAAGATAGGCTATATTTTATATCTGGTTCCACTACCCCAGAGAAGATGCAGGAACAAAATGCGGAAAAGCGTCCTAAACACTTTCTAAATGCCGATTTGTCAGCAATATCTCAGGAAGAATCAAACTGATTTCAAAAGTAATGGTAGAAAATTGATGCTGACAGCCTCTGCTCTAATATAGACGCTATTTTATATCGGTATCACTATCACCTAGACGTTGCAGGAGCAAAAAAGCGTTCTAAATTTCGATTTTTGTGATCGGTAGGGGCTAGCAACTTAAAATTAGGCAAGATACATATTTATTAGATATAAATGATCTGTAAGCACAGTTTCGAAAAAATTAGAAATTTAAAAAGGAGTGAAAATGCGCGATATTATAAAGAAGTAAAAATTGTTTGTTTGTTAGAGGTAATCTCTGGAACTACCGAACCGATTTCAAAAGAAATGGTATCAAAATTATGGTGTTAGTCTAACTTAGAACATTGGCTATATTTTATGTCAGTGCCACTACCCCAAAGGGGGTGCAGGAGCAAAAAACGTTCTAAAAATGCGATTTTTGCGTTACTGAAGGGCCTAGAAATATGGAATTTGGAATATTAGTTACGTATAAGATATAATTTATGTCTAAGAACAGTTCTTAAACAATTAGAAATTTAAAAGAGGTGAAAATGCACAAAAAGCGTGCTAAAAATCTTCTAAATGGTAGTTTCTACAAAATCTCAGGAAATACCAAACTGATTTTAAAAATATTGGTGTCAAAATGATGGTGACGACGCTTGCTCCAAGATAGGCTATATTTTATGTCGGTGCCACTACCCCAAAGGGGGTGCATGAGAAAAACGTTCTAAATTGCGGTTTTTGCGTTACTGAAGGGCCTAGAAATATGAAATTTGAAACATTAGCTACTTATTAGATATAAAGGATTTCTAAGAACAGTTCTTAAACAATTCGAAATTTAAAAAGGGTGAAAATGCGCGAAAAGCGTTCTAAAAAACGTTCTAAATGGTGGTTTTTACACAATCTCAGGGAATACCAAATCGAATTAAATCATAATGGTGTCAAATTGACGGTGACAACACTTGCTCCAACATAGGTTATGTTTTATGTCGGTGCCACTACCCGAAAGGGGGTGAAGGAACAAAAGATATTCTAAAAAGGCGATTTTTGCGTTACTGAAGGGCCTAGAAATATGAAATTTGAAACATTAGCTACTTATTATATATAAAGGATTTCTAAGAACACTCCTTAAACAATTCTAAATTTAAAAGGGGTGAAATGCGCGAAAAGCGTTCTAATAAACGTTCTAAATGGTGGTTTCTACACAATCTCCGGAAATACTAAACCGATTTAACAAACATGGTGTCAAAATGACGGTGACAACCCTTGCTACAACATAGGCTATGTTTTATGTCGGTGCCACTATCCCAAAGGGGTGCATGAGAAAAACTTTCTAAATTGCGGTTTTTGCGTTTCGGAAGGGCCTTGAATTGTGAAATTTGGAAGGGTAGTTAGTTATAAGATATCAATGATCTCTAAGGACATTTCCTAAAAGAATCGAAATTTAAAAGAGCGTCAAAATGCGCAAAAAGCGTTGTAAAAAACGTTCTAAATTGCGATTTCTATGCAAACTCAGGAAGTACTGAACCAATTTCAAATATAATGGTGTAAAAATGATGGTGACAGATCTTGCTCCAAAATAGGCTATATTCTATATCTGTTTCCACTACCCCAGATAAGATGCAGGAGCAAAATGCGCGAAAAGCTTTCTAAAAACGTTCTAAATGCCGATTAGTCTTCAATATCTCAGGAAGAATCAAACTGATTTAAAAAGTAATGGTAGGAAATTGATGCTGACAGCCTCTGCTCTAACATAGATGCTATTTTACATCGGTATCACTATCACCTAGACGTTGCAGGAGCCAAAAAGCTTTCAATATTTCGATTTTTGTGATCGGTAGGGGCTAGCAACTTAAAATTAGGCAAGGTACATATTTATTAGATATAAATGATCTTTAAGAACAGTTTAAAAAAAATAGAAATTTAAAAAGGGGTGAAAATGCGCAAAAGCGTTCTAAAAACGTTCTAAATTGCGATTTCTACTCAATCTCAGGAAATACCAAAGCTATTCCAAATGTAATGGTTGCAAATCAATGATGACAGCCTCTGTTTAACATATAGGTTACATTTTATGTTGCTGTCACTACCATCTGAGCGTTGCAAAAGCAAAACATGTTCTAATTTGCGTTTTTTGCACAATTGAGGGTCTAACACTTTGAAGTATGGCATGGTATTTACTTACAAGATGCAACTGCTTTCTAAGAACAGTCGATAGAATATTCCAACAATTAAAATGATGAAGTGAGCGAAAAGTGTTATAAATTACAATTTTTATGCAATCTTATCAAATACCAAACCGATTAAAAAAATAATGATGACAAATTGTTGGTGATAGAACCTGCTCAAACATAAGCTATATTTTATGTCTGTGCCACTACCACCACCCCCAGAGGGTTGCAGGAGCTAAAATCTTTCTAAATTGCGATTCCTGTGATACTGAAAAAGGTTAGAAACTCTAAATATGGTATGGTAGTTACTTATAAAATATAAATGCCCTCGAAGGACTGTCGAAAATAAATTCGAATTAAAAAGGGTTGAAGCGAAGGGGAGGTGCGAAAAGTATTCTAAAAAAGTCCTAAATTGCGATTTCTATGCAATTTCAGGGAATATAAACCGATTATAAAAGTAATAGTTGCGAATCAATGGTAACAGTCTCTTTTCCTACACAGGCTATATTTTATGCCAATGATTCTACCCCCAGGGGTTCACAGGAACAACAAACGTTCTAAAAAAGACTTTAAAAGCTTTCTAAATTACGTTTCTGTGGAATACTAGGAAATAACAAACCGATTTCAAAATTAATGTTGTCAAATTAATGGTTAAAATTCCTATTTCAACATAGCCATTTTTGTTGAAAGAGGTGGTAGGACTTGAAATTTGACTTGATAGTTAATTTTAAGATGTAAGAAGATGGTTTCTAAAAAAATTCAAAACTTCAAATGAATACTGAAATGGACGTATTAATTGAGCATAAAAGTTTCAAAATATTTTCTATTTAGTTTTATTTAGTTTTATTTCGTTTACTAGGGGGCTCGGCCCCCTACGAGCTACGCTCGCCAACCCCCGTCCAGACACCGCAGACTCTAAATGCACGCTAATGTGATCGGCTTTAAAAAGATTTCGAAAGATTGAATTATAATTTAAAAAACAGTGGCGATCTCCCTATAAACGGATTTCTATTCATTTCTCTTTGATTGGGGAAATTTTAACGCCAAATCCGCTGCGCTACTACTTGATTATGCCGTCGACTAATTTCGCCAAATTATATAAATCGCCAAACCACTCGCCAAATTATACAAATTGACATAATTTTTATTTTAAATAACGAAAGAACAAATAAATTAGTACAACATTAATAAAAATACAAATAAAACGTCGAAATAAAAATAACTTGATGACGTAGACACGTGTAACAACATTTCAAAATAAGCTAATATAAAAGGAATTAAGTAAACGGAATCTTTGTCTCCCGGTATTTTTTAACAAAGCGAAAAGAAAGTTCTTTTAAATGAGACATTTTAAATTAACCGTTTTTAATCTGACGTAATTTTGACCAAACTATTCTTTCTCTTTTTAATATTCACGTGAAAATACTTGTGTTAGAAATAAAATATTATTTGCGCTTTCCTAAGAAAACAAGTAATATAAAAATTTTGTTTTTAAAGTCAATTCCTACTTAGGCCATCAAAGAAAAATTTAATATAATCTCTTAAGCTAATATTAGTTTTTGTTGCATTAAAATATCTCAATTTGTTGATTTTCTATAAGCAAGTAGGTTTACAATGGAACTCTATAGGAATTTGGCGAAATATCGCCAAGTTGGCATCACTTTTGGCGACTCATTTTGGCCGCCAAATTTGGCGATATATCGCCAAGTTGGCGAGAAACTTGGCGGTATTCGGCGACAGAACAGGGTCTCCCCTATGGTAACCCCTTATTGAAAATACTTTCATTGAACTTCAATAACCAATGACCGCCATTTTGTCTCCCATGCAAAACTAAAATTAATTAATTAATATTTAATTAATTAATTAATATTTGAAAAAACTGTATTAACATCAATTGTCATCCAGTACAAGTTTAAAAAAATTTATTTCAACTTGATAGGATGAATAATGAGTATTTTAATAACGATTGAAAATTTGAAAAAGATAAATATATAAATATATAAATATATAAATATAGGGAGAGTGTGAGCTATTAGTAGGAATTGAAATAGTTGAAAAATATCCTCTCAAAATATCAAATAAATGTCTAGCGCAATTTGTAAATTTAAACCGTTTTGCAATATTATTTTGTGTTCATTTTATGTAATAACTGTAATGTGACGTAAATATGACGTAATTTCTCCTATTTAAGACTTCTAACGCATGTTAATAAATTTATTATTTCACAAATTCCTTTCTCTCTTAAAATTCACGTGTAATTATAGTTTTTATGACGTAATTTTTAATAAGTTCCTGCTTTTTGTACATAATTATTTAATTCTAATTCCGAATGATTTTTTCTATTTATAATAGTCACGTGTAAATAAAATTTTAATTTATTACACGTATAAATATTTTTTTAAGCAAACATTATTGTTTCCGCTGTTTATGCAGTTGGCAACAGTTTAAATTAATATCACTTTCTAAAATCTGTAAAAAATATCTCTCGAAATGCTGAAAATTTGAATTTAAAATAGATATAAAACCTCGAAAAATGAGTCAAATTAAAAAAATAAATCAATTCTGCACACCGGGAAATTATAACGTATAAAATGAACTAAAAATTATTAAATTCCGATGTATAGTTTTTGCTACTATAAAACTTTTTTAGTGGAACGATTTTGTCCAACTTTAGCATTAAATATCTCTTAAAATAATTCTTCGATTTGAAAACTGTCTGCATCAGCGTGTTTATCAAACATTTCTGTATAACACTACCGATTTTCATATTTTTGTATGCATTATTTTTCTTAATATTAACGAAGAAAGACCTCCGGTCACAAAAAAATCAAAACCGGCGGCGGCGGCGGCGGTGACAGCGGTAGTTACTTTTTTTTAGAATAGAGAGATTAGTTTAAGTCTCATTTATGCCTAATGCAGTGTAATAATGATGTTTAATCAAACTGTGTTTTAAATAGTAATTTTTGAATTATTTCTAAAAGTAATAAGTACCTTTTAATAAAAAAAACTTTTAATAAAATAAAATATTACCTTTTAATAAAATGAAAATTTAGTTAGTACCTTTTAATAAAAATTAGACATATAAATATCACTTGGCATATTTCAAATATTACGCGAGCAAAGCCACGGGGTTTGCTAGTAATATTTTAAATTTAAAGTGTGAAAATGTTTACCTTACGTGAGAGTCAATACGGGTTATAAAATGCCTTAGCATATGAGTGGATTATAACCCAGAAAGTAACATAAGTTATGCTTTATTTATTTTACTAGGGGGCTCGGCCCCCTACGAGCTACGCTCGCCAACCCCCGTCCAGACACCGCAGACTCTAAATGCACGCTAATTTGATCTGTTTTAAAGATATTTCGAAAGATTGATTTATAATTTAAAAAACAGTGGCGATCTCCCTATAAACGAATTTCTATTCATTTCTCTTTGATTGGGGAATTTTAACGCCAAATCCGCTGCGGTACTACTTGATTATCCTGTCGACCAATTTCGCCAAATTTATAAATCGCCAAATTATACAAATTGATATAATTTTTATTTTAAATAACGAAAGAAGAAATAAATTCGTACAACATTAATAAAAACACAAATAAAACATCGAAATAAAAATAACTTGATGACGTATACACCTGTAACAACATTTCAAAATAAGCTAATATAAAAGGAATTAAGTAAAGAGAGTCTTTGTCTCCTGGTATTTTTTAACAAAGCGAAAAGAAAGTTCTTTTAAATGAGACATTTTAAATTAATTTTCAAAATATCAAATAAATGTCTAGCGCAATTTCTAAATTTAAACTTTTTTGCAATATTATTTTGTGTTCATTTTATGTAATAACTATAATGTGACGTAAATATGACGTAATTTCTCCTAAGACTTCTAACGCATGTTAATGAATTTATTATTTTACAATATCCTTTCTCCTATAAAATTCACGTGTATACTTTTTATGACGTAATTTTTAATAAGTTCCTGCTTTTTATACGTAATTATTTAATACTAATTTGAAAGTTTTTTTACTGTTTATAATAGTCACGTGTAAATAAATTTTTAATTTGAAGCAAACATTATTGCTTGCGCTTTTTATACAGATGGCAACATTTTAAATTAGTACAATTTTCTGAAATCTGTAAAAAATATCTCTAGAAATGCTGAAAATTTGAATTTAAAATAGAAATAAAACCTGAAAAAATGAGTCAAAATAAAAAAATTAATGCAATCTGCACTCCGGCAAATTCTAACGCATAAAATGATCTAAAAATGATTACACTGCCCTGTATAGTTTTTGCTGCTATAAAACTTTTTTAGTGGAACGATTTTGTCCTACTTTAGCATTAAATAACTCTTAAAATAATTCTTCGATTTGAAAACTGTCTGCATCAGCGTGTTTATCAAACATTTCTGTATAAAACCACCGATTTTCATGTTTTTGTATGCATTATTTTTGTTAATATTAACGAAGAAAGGCCTCCGGTCACAAAAAAAACAAAACCGGCGGCGGCGGCGGCGGCGGTGACAGCGGGAGTTACTTTTTTTTAGAATAGAGAGATTCAAGTATATTCCTTAATAATTCCAAATTTCGCCAATTTCAGTGAGAATCAATGGACATTTTTGCTATAAAATTTAACTTTTTTTTTTTTTTTTTTTTTTTTTTTTTTTTTTTCTTTAAGGCGCAATAATAATTTGGCTACAACAATTAATTTTCAGTTAAAAGATTTACATGAGAAAAATGAAATTGAATTTTTTTTTTTTTTAGAATTAAAATTAAGATGAATATGGCGTCGTACTGGAAATAAAAATGACATTTTCAAATATTTGTTAGTTATATAAGGAACATACTATGAATAAATATAAAAGCAGGTGAATATGAAGTAAAAAAATTTAAGTATAGTTCACCGATACTGATTTTTAAACATGAATATCAGTTACATACAGATAAGTGCGCAGGTCGATTAAATAGTTTTTAATTTTCTGATTTATTTATGTTTGTCTTTTATTGAGGAAGTTTTAATTTCGTTAAGGAATATTAACCGAAACAAATGCTGAGCTGTTTTATATTTATTCAAGAGGGTGTAAAAATTGAAATTAATCGGTGTTTGGAAGTTAATAAATTTGCAAATAACCGAAATTTTATTTTACATTTTACATCGTAAATATCACGTCAACATTACACAGACAGGCATATTTTTGGTGTATAATATATACTGGGTGTCCGGTCTCAACGGTGTCCAATGGCTAATTCCTAAACCATTAATCATAGACATATAGTTCCAATTGCAAAAATGTTTTAAATGAGGTAAAGAAGTATTTTTAAAGCGATTTCGGTCAAGAAAAACATTTATTAAAAAATTACGAAATTTAAATTTTTATACGGTCCCCAGGTCCTATAAGTGATATTTAGTAAAAGTATCCTATTGCACTGACAAGTAAGACAAAAAAAAGTCCCATTCCTCTGCGATTAAAACTGACCGAGTAATAGATGTTTAAAGTTGGAGTATCTTTTTTGCTGCAAAATAGGGGTCAGTCACAAATTTACTAGAAATAAAAATAATCGTCAGATATAAATTTAACAGTAAACATTGAGAGTAAATTAACATTACAAATATATTTTGAGATTTTTGTTCATTCTGACACATTAAAACAAAATATAAAACTTGTACTAAAAATATAAGTAAAAAAAAAAAAAAATAACAGAAATTTTGTTAAATGATTATAAAAGCAACAGACACAACTCTTTAGAAAATGATACATAGTTAGATTACCTAATCTAAAACTTAATTAATAAAATTTAAGGTTATCTTAAAACGTGCTCGAAGTGACGTCCCTTCGGCTACAATGCAGAAATGTACATGTGAAATAAATTCTTTTTCTGCTTATTCCACTATTGTAGGCGTTACAGATCTGCACGACATAGCAATACGATTCCACAAATCTGCTCGACTAGTGGATTCATTTTCATATACCATATTTTTCAGAAAACTCCAGAGAAAAAAATCTAACAGATTCAAATCTGGCAACCTGGGAGGCCACTTAATACGACCTCCATATCCAATAATAATATTTCCAAAAGTACTGGTTTGATTTTGGTCTCTAAAATATTTCTTTCAAACAAGTTTTTATAAAGAACTAAAAAGTTGAATTTGAAAAAAGCAAAATATCATCAAAATGTATAATAAACAATCCCTGCTCATACATCGTAATGTATCTGACTTCTTTTGCGCTACACTGTATAAAAAATATAAACGCAACGCACTTTCATTTGGAAAAATTACATTGTGAATCTCTATGCCTTACATAAATGTTACTGATTTTGATTAAATTTTTTTTTTGTAGGCAATAATGTATACAAAATTTTTGGAGTGGTCCTGTAAAATAAATACAAATGATACGTACCTAAAATCATATTAATATTACATTGTCATTGGATTTACATAATTATGCAAAATTTAATCTTGATCGGATATTTGGAAGTGAGTTAAAATTGGAATACAAATTTTGAATTAGGAAGACATACATACGAACGTCGTAAGTTAAAAGCTTATAAAAGTAATACAACTTTTAAAAATATAATCATCAAAAGAAACGCACTCATTTCCTTACCAAAAATAAATAAATAAATAAATAAATAAATAAATAAAAATATCAAATTTCAATTGAGGACATCAGTTTCGAAACTCGCCTTATCCGAAATTAAAAAAATCGTGTTTCTCTATCAATCTATTCTATTGGTATAACTGTACCAATCAAACACTACAATCTCCAAATTTTCAATGGATACCAATGGACGCATTTAAAGGTTTTATGTGATTTCCCAAAATTTGATTTTCGCGATAAGGCAAGTTTTGAAACTCACTTCTTCAATTATTTTAACCAATCTGAAAGTTAATTATTAAAAATTAACACTACCGTAATATTTATAGGGGGGGGCAGCACCTTCAGTTAAATTGCTTTAAAAATACTACTTCTTTACATTATTTAAAACCATTTTTGTAATTGGAACTATATGTCTTTGACTAACGGTTTAGGAATTAGCCATTGAACATCCTTTGGAGTGGACACCCTTTATAATACTTTAAGCACTTCGTGTACGACCCCTGAAAGCTTCGTCCAATTAATCTGTTTTCGGTTACAAAAAAGTGGTTTAAGTCATAAAATTGAAAATGTCATAACTCGGTCAATTTTAGTGTTAATTGAATGGGACTTTTTTTGCCGTACTTGTTAGAGAAATAGGAAAAGTTTTTACTAAATATCACTTATAGGACCGGGGGGCCGTATAAAAATTTAAATTTCGTAATTTTTAAATAAATGTTTTTCTTGACCTAAATCGCTTTAAAAATACTTCTTTACCTCATTTAAAACATTTTTCTAATTGGAACTATATGTCTATGATTAACGGTTTAGGAATTAGCCATTGGACACCGTTGAGACCGGACAGCCTGTATATTATTCATAGGCAATTGTAAATTTTAAAAAGATAGTGAATTTTAACGCTAAGTCTATTGCATTTTTTATCTAAAGTTATTCCTCAAGGTCTTTTGTGATATTTTTGTGTGCCACAGAAAGGACTAGTGTTGCCGGTAAATAAATATCCCAAGTTAAACTTAGGTAATAATTTCCTCTTTCCTTTACGTCGCCCCTGGAAGGAAATAGTGTAACAAAATTTAAGTAAAACTGTTTTTTTTTTATGTTTTACTATATAGCAGGTATATTGTTGTTAAATATTCGCAGTAAAGAGTTAACGCTATTTTTGCATTCATAGCGTTCCTGAGTGGAAAATGGGGTAACTAAATTTAAATAAAATTGTTTATTTGTTTATAATTGTTTATTGTTTTTTAATAAAATTATTTATTAATTGCATTTTGTTGTTTTAATAAAATTGTTTTTATTATCGATTGTTTTGCTCAGATTGAAAGTTTTTGTCCGAACTACCACAACCTGCAGTAGTACACTGATGAAACATTTTGGATTAAATATTGGTAAATTTCACCACAAATTGTGATGCGATACCGTGTAAATGAACCCTGATTTTGGTACATTCCGTTAATTTTTGAATGGGTTTGTCTGAATGCAGTAGTTATTAAAAATCTTGACACATTAAATAAAAACATAATTTGCAGTGCAAATTAAAAAATAAAACAATTTATTTTTAATATTTTTTAAGCCCGAGAACGGCCATTAAGGTGTTTCATTCAGTTAGTTCAATATTTAGTGTTGATTTTTTGTAACAAATAAATTAAACTAATTAAACATTTAAAAATTAAAATAAAATTCAAACAATATAATACATAAAACAAACTAAAAACTTAGATTACGTTCAAACCAAATCGAAATAAATCCTAGATTTTTTCCAAATTTAAGTTGCAAATATTGCAGATTTTGTAATTTGTTTAAGATGTGTATAAACAAAACGATATGGCTCATTTAAAATGCAAACCTTAAAAAAAGGCTTAAGAAAGATTTACTTCGATTTCGTTGAACCGAATCTAAATCAAAAATTTTAGGGTGTTTTAAGTATTATATTATTTGAAATTTATTTTTATTATTTAATGTTCAATTGGTTTAACTTATTTGCTACAAAAATGTAACATTAAATGTAGAACTAACTCAATGAAATATCTTAATATCTGTCCCTTCTAGAGTTTAAACAATGTAGGAAATAAATTGTTTTGTTTTTAGGTAGCTTTCTTTACAAAAAAGCCCTATTGCAGCCGTTCGGAGGAAAGCGATTTCAAAAAATTTTGGTATATTTT
Source organism: Maratus speciosus (assembly GCA_963932465.1). Classification (NCBI taxonomy): domain Eukaryota; kingdom Metazoa; phylum Arthropoda; class Arachnida; order Araneae; family Salticidae; genus Maratus; species Maratus speciosus. The sequence continues at coordinate 448,302,945 of OZ010797.1, forward strand.
CATCGATCATGACCCCCAGACCCCGAAACCACCCTCCGTTCAAAATTGATATATATATATATATATATATATATATATATATATATCTGACCTATGTCACACTGTAACTCCCGTAATTATGAACCGATTTCGATGTAATTCGGTGTGTACATAGTACATACCAATGTCTCGACCGAGTTCGTTGGCCAGCTTCATCCGCCGTTTTGTTTCAAAATGGCGGCCATTTAAAAATTTTAAAAAATTTTAAAACTTGAAATGTGGTACCAAAAAATTAAAAATGGAAAACTATTTTTTTCTTATGTATTTGACCTTTATACAAAGATTCCGGAGCAGTTTTTGTTTCGTCCATATCTTAAAAAATGGCTGAGTTATAGCATTTTAAATTTCTAGCGTGGCTGACATTTTGAAACGTCCTGAATTTTGTCACGCGATAAAAGGCGTATTTATGAACCGATTTGGATGTAATTCAGTGTGTACATAGTACATACCAATCTCTCGACCGAGTTCGTTGGCCAGCTTCATCCGCCATTTTGTTTCAAAATGGCGGCCATTTAAAATTTTTAAAAAAATTTAAAATTTGAAATGTGGTACCAAAAAATTGAAAATGGAAAAATATTTTTTCTTATGTATTTGACCTTTATACAAAGATTTCGGAGCAGTTTTTGTTTCGTCTATATCTTAAAAAATGGCTGAGTTATAGCATTTTGAATTTCTAGCGTGGCTGACATTTTGAAACGTCCTGAATTTTGTCACGCGATAAAAGGCGTATTTATGAACCGATTTGGATGTAACTTCGTTTATACATAGTACATACCAATGTCTCGACCGGGTTCGTTGGTCAGCTTCATCCGCCATCTTGTTTAAAAATGGTGGCTATTTAAATTTTTAAGAAAAATTTAAATTTGAAATGTGGTACCAAAAAATTAAAAATTGAAAAAATATTTTCTTGTTATGTGTTTGACCTTGATAAAAAGATTCGGGAGCAGTTTTTGTTTCGTCTATATCTTAAGAAATGGCTGAGTTATAGCATTTTGAATTTCTAGCGTGGCTGACATTTTGAAAAGTCCCGATTTTTCTCACGTAATAACAGGCGTATTTATGAACCGATTTGGATGTACCTTGGTGTGTACATAGTACATACAAATATCTCGACCGAGTTTGTTGGCCGGCTTCATCCGCCATCTTGTTTCAAAATGGCGGCCATTTAAAAAAATTAAAAAATAAAAAAATTTAAATGAGATACCAAAAAATTGGAAAGTGAAAAAGATTTTTTTTGTATGTGTTTGACCTTAATACAAAGATTTCGGAACAGTTTTTCTTTCGTCTATATCTAAAAAAAATGGCTGAGTAATAGCATTTTGAATTTCTCTTGTGACTGACATTTTAACACGACCTGATTTTTGTCACGCGATAACAGGCGTAATTATGAACCTATTTGGATGTAACTTGGTCTGTACATAGTACATACCAATTTCTGGACCGAGTTCGTTGGCCAGCTTCATTCGCCATCTTGTTTCAAAAGGGTTGCCATTTAAAAAAAATTAAATTTAAAATTCAAAATGAGGTATTAAACAATTGGAAAATGAAAAAGATTTTTTTATGTGTTTGGCCTTGATACAAAGATTCCGGAGCAGTTTTTGTTTCTGAAAATTTGTTCTTTTGTTTATATCTTAAAAAATGGTTGATTTATAGCACTTTGAATTTCTAGCATGGCTAACATTTTGAAACGATCTTGTATTTGTCACGCGATAGCACACGTATTCGCCTATTTCGATGTAAGAAGGCATGTGGATAGTATACATCAACACCTCGACCAAGTTCGCTGGCCAGATTCATTAGCCATCTTGTTTCAAAATGGCGACCATTAAATTAAAAAATATATATATATTTAAAGTGAGGTGCAAAAAAATTAGAAATTGAAAAAGGTTTCTTTCTTAAGTATTTGACCTTGATATAAGGATTCAGGAGCATTTTTTGTTTGTCTTTACCTTAAAAAATGGCTCAGATATAGCAGTTTCAATTTCTATTGTGGGTGACATTTTGAAAAATCTGATTTTTTGCATGCGACAGCACTCCTATATATTAACCGATTCCGATGTGAGTGAGCATGTGCACAGCAATTACTAAGTTCTCGACCAAGTTCACTGATTAGCCTCATCCACCATGTTGTCTTAAAATGACAGGCACTTTAAGAAATTGCCGAATTTGGCAGCCAAATATATGTTACTTTAAAGAAAAGCAGCTTGGATAAAGCTGACTAATTTCGCGAAATTCTCATTCATTATATTGATAAAAATTAGTATTGAATCTCCTATATTCGGTTTCCACTAAATTGAGCTTCGTGTGTTTGAATGATATAATTTGGCTTTTTTTAAATAAGGATTATGAAAGCTACCTCTTCCTCCCGGCACTGGCCGGAAGGACTTTTTTAATTTGTTCTGCAAATTATTTCTGTAGAACATAATTTCATAATGTTTCTCCCGAGTTACATAACGAAATTTGCTCAAAAAATTATAATTCCACATTATGTACTTACTTTAAAGTGTTTCTGCTGAACAGTACTTCAACGGTATAAAATTTTATATAATACTTTTAATATTAATACATGGAAATATGGTTTCTATCGATGGTGGATTTAATTATATTCCGTGTTTGCCCCAGGTTGGTGGCTCACGGTAAATATTCCACCTTGTGATGCGTTTGTAGCCTTGCCAACATATAATAGTGAGAAATTTTCCTTACTGGGTATCGTTCCAAAGTGGTTTAGTCGGTAGAACGTCAGTGCGCTATACTGATGGCCCGGGTTCGAGTCCCAGCTTGGAATCTTTTTCACTATGTTGGCCTTTGCGCCTATTAAGCAATTACTTTGAAATTTGATTTCCTTTGAAATGCTTTTAATAGTTTGCAGATGACTACCTTATAAAGATACAGAAAAAACGCAAGTCGAGCAAATTGCAAGCAGTATCAACAAAAGGTATAATAACCTCCACGTGATAACAAATCAGAACAAAATCCGACTTCAAGGTCTTAAATGAATGTTATCACACATAAGTAACACAATATAGTTCGCCAAAAGACAAACAGAAAGCGCCAAATGGCAAAAAAAGATCATGTAACTCCTGAATTACACTATGCATTTAAGGGTTAATATCTTTATTTTACAGTGCACAAACAAAAAGGCCTGTATAACTTGAATGTAAATGCATTCTATTTTCTTTTGTGCAATTCACTGAATTTTAAGTTTTTAATAAAAAATTTCTTTAAGTCTTACCGGTGTCAATGTTCTTTTTAAATACTTATAATAAAGTTTTCAGACACTTCACGGTAAAATTCTACGCCTAAAGTTAAATATTCGATTTCGCATATTAATTTCATTGAACCATAGGAATATAATATTAAAACTAAAAATTATTATAATAGCAGCGAACGTAACTACGTTTTTATATGTATAAATACTTAACTAAAATACTGTGATCTACCGTGCTCATAGATATGTTAGATAATTTTTTTAGTGTACGTATCCTCTTCTCTCTTGAAGTCCTCATATGTGGACATTAGAATGGACCGAAAGAAACTATTTTTTTTAAATCAAAAACGGGTAGGTGCCAAAAGTTGCCTTTATACTAGTACATCATCTACGTGCAATATTACTGCTGAAAACAAAATGGCTTGAGTCTGCGCTTTTGGGCCAAAAGTCGAAATTTTGGGTAAAATTTGACATTTTTTCAAAAAAATTAAAAAATTTCCATAGAGATGATTATTATTTAAAAGTGCTATTTAAACCTTTATTAATAATGACTTAACATATTTAAACGATAAAACGATATATTTTTTCTGTATAACTGGAGCAAAACTGACAACTTTTGCTGAAAAAAAGGCGTTGCCACTCTGTTGTGTCTTACAACTAATTGTTGTTTAGAAGCTCTTATCTAGTTGCTTTCAAAATTACCCAGGTGGTTGATACCAAGTGGAGGTGACTGCATTTTATGTCACAACAGTGCATAGCTCGAACCCCCTACCATCTGAACACAATGTTTTATTTATGCATTGAATTGTGATTTTTTTTTAATCAAAGACGGGCATAAGTTTTCTATGTATCAACCTAGTACATCTCTTCTTTGTATCCACAGACTTTGGATGCCGCTGCTGTGAGCTTCTTCACGTATTTTTCTATTGCTTGTGTAAGAGAAGGTAAACAGTGTAATGCAGTGCAGATGATATTAATGTAATCTATTCAGCCGTCTATTATCTTCATTAAGACTGCACCAGATAAATGCATATTGATTAGGAGTACTGTTATCAGAACACTTTTCCAATGAATTAGATTTATATAATTATCTGCTTCAAAGTTCATTGTCGATGTTTCAGATTTGCGTATGCCATCCTTTACTCTCATCTTTCAGCTATTATGTGCACAGCAGCTAGCTGTTAAATGTGATGACGATTGTCAGATAGCATTGAAATCAGAATTTCCTCTGCGTGTGCAAAGCAACCATTGTCCTAAATAAGCTTTTTTTGTATTTGTTTTATTCCGTTTTGTGTGCTGTTTAGTAGCAGAGTAATTTCCCATGAGTTTTTAGATCCCTTCTTTAGCTGTGGATTACATTTGATTGTAATCTTTCCTGGGGCCAAACTTGGATTACATAGTACTTTTTAAGTGAGCCCTGACTCTGATGGGCATTGAGTGCTCATTTAAAGGCGGATAATTCTGTTCGTCGTTGCCATCCATTCTGCGAGGGACGTGTTTAGAATGAACCATTACAATGGATCATATGCCACCTCCAAGTCCAGTGAATTTCCGCTGCATCCTTTATTAGACGAGATTGGTGGCAAAAATTAGATTCTAACCCAAAAGCATTCGCCAGACAAATAGGAAAATCACGTGCCATTTCATTCTTATTTCAATTTTTGAAGCTATAAAGAGTAATTTTCAAACATTATTTCCTGAAATCAAGAAAAGGGTACTCAGTACATACCAGAACTACTTGCTCGACATTCGAAAAGTTATTTCATCAAGATATTGCTCAGAAGAACTAGCTAATAGCAACCCAACAAAATTGTCCTACGCAAGATGGCTCCAAAGGCGAATAAAATTATTCGCCTTTATATAAGCACTGATATAAGCAGTGAACCATCATAGTCTGTAGGTTCACTCACAATGTATCTAATCCAAGTTTATGCCGCAGGCTGTTTTACGCCAAATGTAATCCACGTTTAAAAAATTGATCTAAAAACTTATGGAAAATTACCCGGCTACTACACATCACAGTAAACGGCAAAAAACAAATTCTAGAAAAATTTAAATAGGACAATGGTTGCTTTTCACAAAGAGAGCAAATTCCTATTGCAATGTTCCCTGACGATCGCCATCACATTAACACGTTCACGCCGGCGCGGTGGGTCACACTCGACTGTCTCAGAGCTGCAAAGTCTCCGGCTTTTTGGATACCAGTATTTTAATACAAAAAATGTTGTTTGATTTAATTAGAACAATTGGGCGATTTAAAGGAACAACATTTATTAAAATTGTAGAGGCATGACGGGAATGGCCCGTGATTTGTCGCGAATACATAGATATTTCTGTGGTATACAAATAGCTTATTAGATACTTTTGGAAGAAAGCTGTATATATACCGCCCAGGTTCGGCATAATCCCATTATTCTTGCCAATATTGAAGTAGATACATACATACATACATATATATATATATATATAAGATATGAAGTTAGATATGGAAGAAATCTAACGTCTATAGCTGGCGATGTGGAGGCAAGCGCTGCCTCGTTAGCTAGTTTGTCAGAAATCTCCTTCTCAGTTACTCCAGAGTGTCCACGAACCCACTGGAAATAGAAAATCTTGAAGGAATGCTGCAGAGTTTGTATTATATTTTAAACTAGATAGTTCGAGGTAAATATATTTTCCAGCGCCAGTAGAGTTTGATAGCGATCATAATGGATTGAGATGCTCTTGTGATTCGAGTTCTCTTACCATTGGATGGCTTCCTCGATCACCAGGAGTTCTGCCTGAAAGATGGAGTTTTCGGGACCTAATTTCACATTTCTTGAATGAATTATTTCTTCATGCCTCATAATTCAGAAGGCGTAGCCCATCCCCTGGTCAGTCTTGGAGCCATCTGTGAAGATGTTGTTTTCTGACATGGACATCTCATCCATCCAGTTAAAGTATGTTAAAGAATAATCTTCATGTATTCCACGAAATTTCACGTTATCACAATTCAAGATATTTTTTATTGGGAGAGCATAGTTGTAGAAATTACGATTCGTTTTAAATCATATTTGGGAGACCTAAGTTCAAGAATTCACGATCTGTTCTTAAATAATATTAATGTAATCAAGCATATTTCACAAGAAAGTGGCACATGTGTTGTTCAGTATAAGTAATCACAGGAAGATTAAAAAACTTTGATTATTCTATTTACACTTTTAAATATATACAGTATATATACAACGAAAACATTTGAATAATTTTTGTTAAATAAATTCCACACTAGGAATCCAAGATGATCATATTAAAATTTCACCAATTATGTTTTTCTATAAAAGAAGCCACGAAAATAGCATTTCCCTTTTTAAAATCAAAACATTTCTTTGATTTGAAGATCATGACAAAAAACCTATACGCAGCTTATTACCTGCTGCGTTCAAGATTCACATTCACAAAACTAACTAAAAAAGAAAGAGTAAAAAATGTTTTCAAATATCAATTCTCTCGAAGGTCACGTGATCCTTCGCGGCGCCTAAGCAGTCTGGCTGACTGCTCGAGAGAGGGTTGCAAAATATTCCACAAGCCCCCCCCCCCCTCCCGATAAACAAGGGTTTATCAAAATGGGTATTCAAAATAATTAAAGTAGAAATAAAATTATTCTAAAAAATTATCAGTTACATTATACATAAATACAATACAAATCAAGATATATACTTACATACTGGACTTCAAATAAAATAATAAACAATTTAAAAAAATTGCCAACAGGTTTCTGCTACTAAAAATAGAAAGAACAATTTAAATCTATACAACTTTTTCTAGAATATTCAATACAAACATTAAACTAAAAATTAGAAATATTATCAAACAAGAAACATTTATTTATTTATTTTTTTTTTTTTTTTAAGTGAAAAAAAATAAAAATCTTTTTAAAGTCATAGCAAAGACAGTTCAAGATTTGTTTTAAATGTCAAATGTCAATGAGAGTTTTTGAGTCTCTAATAATGTCAAAGTTTTTTTTTCAGTTTGTGAGTTCAAGATTGTACAATAAATTAATAGGTCTTTTAATAAATGAATTATTTGTTTTTAACTCACAAGATCTTATCTTGCCGTCTCTGCCCATAAAGGTTCTAGTAACTTTTCCTAACTTCCACAAACTTCGGGGTAAGTGTTCATCATGTACAAGCACCACATCATCCACTTTAAAGTCTAAAGCTTTATTCTGGTCCGTGTAGTGAGCATATTTTAAGTTGAGAAGATACTCATTTTTCCAACGCTTCCAAAAATGATTTAGAAGAGTCTCACGTAAACGAAAGCGTTTCACTAAAGATTCTTTCGTTGCTGGTAAAATTAAATCGTTCACTTTTATGGTAGGTAGACACAAGATACGTTTTCCGATTAAAAAATGTGCAGGAGTAAGAGGAGATGGTTCTTCTAACTCGGAATACGTGTAAGTCAGCGGACGAGAGTTTCTTACAGCTTCTACTTTAATTAGAAGCGTTTCTAATTCACTCAATGTTAAAGAAGATCTTCCAATAACTTTACGCAAGGTAGTTTTTACTGAGCGAACCATTCGCTCATAGAAGCCACCCCAGCAGGCTGCACGCTCTACAATATACTTCCAGGATATTCTGTGATTGACGAAAACTTTTTTAACATCAGGATGGTGGATTACTTTCCACATATCTTTTAGTTCAAGATCAGCTCTTTTGAAAGTTTTGGCGTTGTCTGAATAAATTACAGCACACAGTCTTCTTCGTGAGATAAACCTGCGAAATGCTAACAGGAATTCTGTTGTTGACATGTCTTTTACTAGTTCTAAATGAAGTGCTCTTGTGATAGCACATGTAAATAATAAAATATAATATTTATTTTCATTCCCCTTCACATATAGGGGTCCCGCATAATCAAGACCTGTTACTGAAAACGGTGGAGCTTCGTTAATACGGTCACCTGGAAGAGGGGCTATAACTTGTTGACCAGGGCGTACGTTAAATCTCTTACAGATTGTACATTTGTTCAGGACTGATTTTATGCACTGCCTGGATCTTAAAATCCAAAACTTTTCACGAGTTTGTGCCAATGTACTGGACACTCCTGAATGAAAAACTTTTTCATGTGCATCTTTCACGATTAATTCAGTCAATTTATGTTTTGCAGGAATCACTACGGGATGTTTTTCATAAAATGAGGAGTTAGACTTTTGTAACCGTCCTCGTACCAACAGCAAACCTTCATCTGACAACTTAGGATTTAACTGTAGAAGATTCGATTCTTTAGGGATACTCTTGTTACATTTCAAGCTTTTAATAACTTCAGGGAAACTTTCTTCTTGCACTAGCTTTAACCAAAAATTTTCAGCATGTAACATTTCCTCAGCTGATAATTCTGAAAATTTTCTTTTTTCTACCTTTAATTTTACATTAGAAATAAATCTAAATAGCCATGCAGTTACTCGATACAATTTCTTTAAGGAGCTATACTTTTCAAGAATAAAAATGGGAATTTCATCAGATTTATTTGTTTGAACAACGCAAGAAATGGTGGCTGCTTTTTTAGACTTTTCTTCAGAAACATCACGTAATCGAGATGCAGCAATTTTAACCCTAGGCCACTGATTTTCGGGAAGTGAAAGAAATTCAGGACCATACCACCATTTTTGAGAATTTATTAAATGCTTCACAGAACAGCCTCTCGTTATTAAATCTGCGGGATTAAGTTTGCCATCACATTGTCTCCATAAACTAGGATCAGACAAATTATGAATCTCAGCTATTCTATTACTAACAAATGGTTTCCATTTTTCTTTTGGCCCTTTAAGCCAATGAAGAACAATTTCTGAGTCCGACCGGAAAATAGTATTATTTACTTGGATAACGTTAGTGATAAACTTTGCCATTCTGGCACCAATAAGTGCTCCCATGAGTTCAAGACGAGGAAGAGTTAACTTCTTCAAGGGAGCAACCCTAGACTTAGACATTATAAAACTAGTTTTAAATTTATCTTTAGAAATTGGATACCCTAAGTATGCCACTGCACCATATGCATTAGGGTTAGCATCAGTGAAAATATGCAGTTGAAGATGCCCCTTTTCCATGATCAGGTTGTTGAAATAGTGTCGGGGAATTTTCAAGTGGGTGAGATCAGGGATTTCTGAAAGCCAATTTTCCCAATTATTTTCTAGTTCACCACAAAAACTTTCATTCCATGATATTCCCATTATCCACAATTGCTGCAAAAGGCATTTGACACGAATAACAAAAGGGGCAATAAATCCGGCTGGATCAAACAACGTAGATGCAATTTTCAAAACATTCCGTTTTGTACAAGAATCATTGTTTAAATTTGCTAACAATGGTTGTAATTCTAGTCCTAAATTATCTTCTGTATTGTTCCAGATAAGTCCTAAAACTTTTAGGGAAGTATTTGGGGGTTCGGAACTCGAAATATGTATGTTTTCGTCAACCCATTTTTTCCTAAGTTCCTGAGAATTGCTTTCAAATTTTCTTAACTTCATCCCCCCTTCTTTCAAAATATCAACAGCTTCTTTAGTTAAATTAAAGGCTTTTAGAACATCGTTTTCTCCTGAAAACAAATCATCAACATAAAAAGAAGAATTTAGAATTTCAAATGTTTTATTATGAGAGCTTTTATATTTATTAATATGGTGCTTAATAGTACAAGCGAGGATAAAGGGACTGCAGGTGACACCAAAAGTAGTTCTGGTCATTCTATAGGGTATTATGTTTTTATTCTTATCAAAATCTTCATAATATAAGAATCTAAGATAATCGCGATCTTCCTCGGCTACAGATATTTGCAGAAAAGCCTTTTCAATATCAGCCGAAAAGGCAATTTTATGTAAACGGAATTTCAAAATTATGTCTAAAACATTAGAATTTAAGTTAGGGCCATGATTCAAACATTCGTTTAATGATAGAGAATCACCATATTTGGAAGAAGCATCATAGACTATGCGCATTTTTGTTGTAGTTTTGTCGTCACGGATAACAGGTCTGTGTGGCATGTAATAGGAATTATTAGAATGTTTCTCGTTGCACAATTCTATTACACCCTCATTAAACTACTCTAGCAAAATGGAGTTATACTCTTTAAATAAAGAATCGTTTTTCAAGAATTTATTTTCTAAACTAGAAAACCGCTTCTTTGCTACTTCAAGATTATTCGCGAGAATCTTTCCACAATAATTTTGCTTCATAACGCCCATTTACGAATTTTAAATTTTCTTTAAATTCTTTTATTACCTCATGATCGGTAATGTTCTTTTCATTGCTTCCAGCAAAGCCAATTGCTTCTAGATCCCAAAATGCTTTCAGCTGAGTATTTATATTTTCAACTGAAACACGCAAACAAGCTACTTCTTTTTTATTCGACTCTATCTGCCCTTGCACCGTATGACCGAAAATAGTTTCTACAACGTATAATTCTTTTGTCAATTTTCCCTCGATTCCCTTTAATATTTTCCACAAAAAGTCAGACCCTAGCAAAATATTTATTTCCTGTTCAAGACCAGTATCAGCAGGCTTAACGCCTCTTGTTCTCATTATGTCTAGAAGTTCTTGTTCTAGGGTTTTCACAGAAGCTCCAGTTATATTATCAACCACAAGTGCTTCGATATTTATCGAGTTAATAGGTTGCACAACACTGGATAATTCAAGAGCAACTACTTCATAACAAGATTCATAAGGGCGTCTCCGCCCAAAAGGATAAACTAATAAATTTTTTCTTCGCAATGGTTTCAATTTAAATTTTTGTACTAGAGATCTCTTCACAAAACATTTTTCTGAATCACTATCACATAAAACGCGAGCCAACAAACATTCTTTACCAGCAGACACAGAAACTGTACAAGTCTGTAATAATGTTGCTTTATTTTGTTTATATTTTTGTTCCGACATCATAGATACAATTGCACCTTTTTTTTCTTTTTCAGGATTTTCTTTTGCAGTTTCTTTAAAACAAAACAAATTACTATGGGTGTTGTTACCACATTTGGAACAAGGATTAATTTTTATTCTACAATTTACAGATAAATGTGACTTATTTGTGCATTCGTAACAGCGACCTTCTTTCTTTAATTTATATCGTTTTTGTTCATCAGTGAATTTCGAACAATTTAGTCCTACATGATCAGAAGACTTGCAAAATATGCAAAACTGTTTTGTAGATGTATTTAAAGCAGCAGCTGAAGGTATATTTTTCTTTTGAGGAAAATTTTGATATTTATTTGAAGAATTTTCATATTTGGTTTTAGAATTTTCATAAGCTTTGCTTTGGGAATTATTTACTAAATTAGTAGCTTCACGGCATCTTAATTCCGTTTTAATAAAATTTATTAAATCGGTGACTTCACAGTCCTTATCGGGGTCACGTTTTCGATGGAAATCTAGTATCAAATTTTCGGGTAATAATCTTAATAATATGGGTAGTAATAAATGGCCGTAGGAGCCTGACGTTACTCCTAACACATCAAGATTTCTCATGCACGTTTCAATATTATCATACAACTTCCTTAAAGAAGTAACATTGTTAGAGGTTTTTACTGGCTCAAGATTCAGGGTTTTGTTCATGTAACAGTTTATGATATTTCCCCGCTTACCATACCTTTCTTCTAACAACTTTAAACAAGTTGAATAATTTTGATCTGTCAGCTCAAAACCAGCTACAATATTATATGCAGGTCCAGACAACAAGGATTTGAGGTATTGGAATTTTTCAATTTTTGTTAACGATTCGTTTGAATCTATCGCACTATTAAATAAATTAAAAAATTCTAAGAACTGGCTTGCATCACCAGAAAATTTTTCTATGCTAAGTTTAGGAAGTTTCACTGTTGAAACTGGTTTACTTCCGATTTTTGAACCGTTACTTGATTCTAGTAAAACTTTTGGTTCAGTTTCGATTTTACATTTTTTAAGCATCATCTTAATTTTAAATTTCAAACTTGATATTTTTTCAGAATATTCTTCTACCGATTTTAGTTCTTTTTCATATTCAGTTTTTTCCTGAATTAGCTCATCTATTTCGGAATCTAATTCCTTTAGTAGAGCTTGCTTTTCATTTACAAGCTCTAACGATTCCATTAAAGAATCGCAATCAGTTTTATCAATATCAACAGATAATAATGTATCACATTTTGTTATTAATTTTGTAACTGCTGCACGAACAGTAGCTCTTTTACTTTTAAGCTTATCAGGCTTATCCATGTTTAAAATTTATTTCAATTTTCAAAATAAATTATCATTAGAAAGCGTTATTTTCAATAAATCAAGAGCCAATAGTCATGCAGAATAATAAAGGTATTTCTTACCTTTTTCCGGGTTGTTGAGGCACCAAAAAATAAAGAATAATCTTCATGTATTCCACGAAATTTCACGTTATCACAATTCAAGATATTTTTTATTGGGAGAGCATAGTTGTAGAAATTACGATTCGTTTTAAATCATATTTGGGAGAGCTAAGTTCAAGAATTCACGATCTGTTTTTAAATAATATTAATGTAATCAAGCATATTTCACAAGAAAGTGGCGCATGTGTTGTTCAGTATAAGTAATCACAGGAAGATTAAAAAACTTTGATTATTCTATTTACACTTTTAAATATATACAGTATATATACAACGAAAACATTTGAATAATTTTTGTTAAATAAATTCCACACTAGGAATCCAAGATGATCATATTAAAATTTCATCAATTATGTTCTTCTATAAAAGAAGCCACGAAAATAGCATTTCCCTTTTTAAAATCAAAACATTTCTTCGATTTGAAGATCATGACAGAAAACCTATACGCAGCTTATTACCTGCTGCGTTCAAGATTCACATTCACAAAACTAACTAAAAAAGAAAGAGTAAAAAATTTTTTCAAATATCAATTCTCTCGAGAGTCACGTGATCCTTCGCGGCGCCTAAGCAGGCTGGCTGACTGCTCGAGAGGGTTGCAAAATATTCCACATATTAGCCCAGTAAATTTAGACCAAAAAGGGAGTCGATAGCTAAGAAATTTATAATGAGCTAAAATTTTCAGGATTAGCTCCTGGATATGTATAGAATGGATCCTGAAAAGTCTAAAAAAATTCGATGTCGGCTTCCATCCAAAATGGCGATCAACTGTGGTCGCCAAATAATTGCGCCTTGTTGGATGTTTTTCTGCATATTTAGGTCAAAAATGAATATTTTTCGCTTCTAAGGAAACCAATGCAGTCGGCAAGTATGCTAATTTGTATATGAGCTTAGGTTTATAAAATAAAGAAATTGTAAATGTACGGTAATACGATTTATTTAAACTAAAATTATTTAAAAAAACAAAAATCGCTTTTTCCTTTGGATTTTTCACTTACATTTTCACACACAGGCATAAAAAAAATGCAGATAAGAATAAGAATAAAAGGTAGTAAATGAAGTAATTTCCTACGCATGCGCTCCATACATACATGGGAGGGGATGGGAGAGGAATGTGAGTTTGCTGACGCCGGCTCTGCTCACAGTTTATTGTTTCGGCCAAAGGCTTGACTGTGCGTGGTCATTTTCGCTTCTGTTTTTGCTCCGTTTAGCTTTTTATTTCCGAATATAGTTCAAATGGATTGTGATCCGCTTTGTGTGATTTGTGGTGAAGCACTGAATGTTGGTAAAACAGTTACAGTGACAAGGGGCCTTCAAACCCTTTTCAGTACTAGTAAAAACGAACAGGATGGATTACACGAATATTTTTCGGATGTCAACAGTTTAACTGTACATTCAGAGTGCAGAAAATATTACACCATGCCCTTTTTGATCGCTAAGGGAATTTCACAACGAGACCATGCTACAGTTTGTGAGAGACCTACAAAGAGAACTAATGACACGGGTTTCAATTTTAAAACCCACTGTTTGTTTTGCGGTGAAGAGGCTTCAGTTAAAGTAGAAACAAAAAAAGCAAAGAAGTACAGAAAAGTTGTTCATCAGATAGAAGATCTTCAAGACAACTACTGCATTAAACAATTGATCAACTCTATTGAAACAGCTGCAGAAAGCAGAGACTTTTCTAGAACTGGCAAGCTGTGGTTACAGTACATGGAGCAGATTACACGTATTCTTTTCTATATTCAAGCAGATCGAGTTGGGAACTGGGAATTACATTTGTATAGCATTAAATCCATGATGCCTTACTTTCATGCAGCAGGCCACATTTTTTATGCCAAATGTGCCCATTTATATATTCAGCAAATGGAAGAATTGATGGAGAAAATGGAAAGCAATGAATTAAAAAAAAAAATTTTATGGTTATTTTACTGTTCGCAGAAAAGACTGTGCATGGAGTGGAGTTGCACCAGACATGATAATAGAGCAGAGTCTCATGAAATCCATAAAAGTAGCAGGAGGCTTAACACTTGGCCGAAAAATGAAAGATTTTACTTTGTCCACATGGATTGCTTCTTGCCCAATGAACATGAAAGTATCGGAAGTATTAGAAGATTTTTGTGAAAAAACTTATGTATGCTCAGAACAACACGTTGAATTTCGGCCTTCCAGACAATCAAGAGATGATTCTGATTTGAATAAGCTATCCGAATGGCTACTGCTTCACAATCCTTTCGATAATCAATGTCCTAAACATTTGTTGATGAATATAGCTAGTGGATTGGTTGCTGATGATAAAACAAACTGTGACAATGCAAAGAAAGTTGGTGAAAATTTACTGTCATAGGATGCTCATTTGGGGAAATTAAACTTCAACGGAAAAAGAGAGTTATACCAATATCGGCAGCAAATAACACATTGATAATAAGGAATTCAACTGTGATATTCAATCCTCTACAGTTGTTTACCAGGATTGTGGCTGTACTCAAGTCAAATGAAAATTTACGAGATTACCTCAAATACGAATTGGCTCCTCGACCTCCCTCCCTCTTTGATGAAGTTTCAATGAGGAAGAATGTTAAATCAACTTTAGCTGCTATCATTGAAACAACTGAGCTTTGTGTTGAACCTCGACCAACTTGCTCGTTTATTGTAGATGGATAATTTCTTTTGCATGCATTGGTTTGGAATGAGCCCGACACCTACAGAGATATATGCCTCAAATATGTTAGGTTTGTCCAGAAACACTTCTCTCCATGTGAAGCAGTTGTTTTTGATGGGTGCACTTGTGCCTTATCAACTAAAAGTGTGGAGAGGCAAAGAAGGTTAATGTCGAAAATGTATGCAACTATTGCTGTTGACGAAAACATGGTGGCGACAACCAAACAAGCTGTTTTTTACGGAACTCGGAGAACAAGGCTAGGCTTATTCGAATGGTCATGGGCTACTTCCAGGCCGAAGGAATAACTGCCCTACAGGCGGATGCTGATGCTGATGCACTAATCTGTACAACAGCAATTAATTCAAGTAAGACCAATTCTAGATTAATCACAGTAGTTGGTACTGACACAGATCTGCTGACCATTCTCATTGCACGAGGTAACTCAGGAAAACCACTCTTCTTTCTACGACCTCGCGAACAAAAATGCTATAAGATATTTAAAATTCAAAAATCACTTGGCCCAATGAAGGATTTCATTCTCTTCCTACATGCAGCAACTGGACCACATCAGCAATTTTTAGGAAGGGGAAATCCACAGCTTTTAAATTGGTAAAGTAAAACCATGAGCTGCTTTCTTTAACTTCCTTATTCAACAGTCCTCACCTTAAACCCCAAAAGGTAAATGAAATTGGCGAGATATTCATGAAAAAACTTTTTGGGGGAGAGAAAGTTGACTCCCTAGATGAGCTGCGATATATCTGTTACAATAAAGAAGTAACCAAAAATCTCTCATCAAAATTTAACCTGGCTGTTCTTCCACCAACAAGTGCAGCAACTTCGCAGCATTCACTTCGGGTTTAACTTCAAGTCCAACAGTGGCTGGGAAACAACCTAGATTCTACTGAATGGGGATGGTTCATGAAAGAAGGCAGATTAAACCCATTACCTTCAACACTTCCCGCAGTGCCCGAAGATCTTCTGCAGCTTATCTCTTGTGATTGCAAAATAACTGCTGCAAGGGACTGTGATGAAAGATGTCAGTCCAAGAAGGCAGCTCTCCATTGTTCTAGGTTTTGTACCTCTTGCTTAGGAGAAACATGCACAAATTCAGTTCGTCCTATTAACGGACTTGAAGACGACGATAACGGTTACGACGTTGAATGTGTGGCATTCTGGTAATTTTATTTTAAGTTTATTTACCACAAGATTATTAGCTTATTTATTACAAGCATTACTATAATGTTTTATTGTACTTTTACTTTGGATTTAAATTTTTGTGCCCTGTAATAAATAATTTAAACTTGTTCTAACTTTCTTTCTTTTTTTTCCATCACAGTCCTCTGACAAACATTTCTATATAGAAAAATGGAATATCTGTCATTTTTTAAAACAAAATTTTAAAAATAATCCTCACAAATAGGATTACAAACATACAGATGACTTGTCAATAGTTTCTTAAGTACGAGGCAAAACAGGCTAAGGGTAATGAAATTCTATTAATTTAACGACAAATAAATGAATGTACAACTCATTCGTAGCTTTTATTTTGATAAAAACTAGGTACAGGGCTCCACTAATCAACTGAGGCCTGGGCAGGAATCTCTTTGCGGGGCCCCTACACCTTAAGGTTCTTTTACAAGACCATTAAAAAACCTCAACAGAGAGGTTTTTTTTATTTTTGTGGCCTTTTCTGGCACGGGGCACATGCCCCGTGTGCCCCTGCTTTAGTCAGGTTCTATGTATAGATTAAAACAGGGTGTAAGTAGGGGTCACAGAATTTTTCAGAAGTAAAAAAATATTGATATGTGACTTAGAAATGGAAAAAAAATCAAACATTGGACGATGCAAAGAGCGGCCATCTTTGATCGGCCATTTTGGATAGAAGCACACATGAGAACTTCTGAGACTTTTAAGGTTTGTTTTTACTTGTCATAAAGAACTAATTCTGAAATTTTCAGCTCATTATAAATTACTTAGCTGTCAAACCCTAAATTTACTGGGCTATATGTACAGTAAGGAATTAAATTGCTAGACATTATTTTTGATTGGAAGAAGGCAGGCTGGTAGTCTGCTACTGGTATTCCTAGGCGCAACGTTCTTCCGGGTATAGCCACTCATTGCAGCTGCAGGGCTAATGGTGGGATTCCTGTGAGGACGCACAAAGAAGCCGTTGCTGTTTTTTGTATGCACCAGAAATCGTAAGTAGACATGTTCAGGTTCAGCCAAGTTGGGGGGGGGGGGCTACCAATAGGCTATAGCACTACTAGCCCCGCTCAGTCATCTTAAGTAGACATTTCAGAAAATGTATGATGCATTTGAAAACCCCATTTCTGCAATTACCATTAATTATAAGAAAAATGTTCGATTTTTTTTGTGCCGCTCTGTATAGGATCTATAGTTTTACATGTGTTATCCTTCTATATATATAAAAAAAGTTTTGATTTGGAAATGGACCAATGAAAATCTGCGTAGATATTCCGGGTAGATCGGCATACAATTTGAATGCTTCAGCATGGCCTTTCATCGTTAATATTAAGAAAACTGTTGCATACAAAAATATGAAAATCGGTGGTATCCTATAGAAATGTTTGATAAACACGCTGATGCAGACAGTTTTCAAATCGAAGAATTATTTTAAGAGATATTTAATGCTAAAGTTGGACAAAATCGTTCCATTAAAAAAAGTTTTATTGGAGCAAAAACTATACATGAGAATTTAATCATTTTTAGATCATTTTATACTTTATAAGTTGCCGGTGCGCAGATTGCATTTATTTTTCTTATTTGACGCATTTTTGAGGTTTTATTTATATTTTAAATTCAAATTTTCAGCATTTTGAGAGATATTTTTTACAAATTTTAGAAAATGTCATTAATTTAAACTGTTGCCAATTGTATAAACAGCGCAAACAATAATGTTTACTTCAAATTAAAAATTTATTTACACGTGACTATTACAAACAGAAAAAAAACTTTAAAATTAGAATTAAATGATTACATGTTAAAAGCAGGAAAATTACGTCATAAGAACCATATTTACACTTAAATTTTACGTCATATTTAAAATGGCCAAAAAATATGGCAAAACAATTTAAATTGAAAAATATATTTGCGCGAGATATTTTGAGATAATCTTTTCAACTATTATCGTGAAGTCGAAGACAGCGCAAATAATATTTCCTTCTAACAACAAAAGTATTTTCACGTGAATATTAATAAGAGAAATAAAAATTTGGTGTAAATTACGTCAGATTTGAAATGATACATTTAAAATGAATTATTTAAAAGAACTATCTTATAGCGCTGCTAAAAAATACCGGGAGACAATGACACTGTTTACTTAATTCATTTTATATTAGCTTATTTTCAAATGACTAATTTTTTTAATTAAATACGAAAACAGCAATTGTATCTCTTAACAGCAACAGATTTGGTCTTAAAAATCCCCAATCCAAGGAAAACGAATGGAAACCCGTTTACAGAGAGATCACTACTGTTTTTTTTTATTTTATTTTAATTCAATATTTTTAAAGCCGATCAAATTAGCGTGCTTTTTGGATTTTGGTGTGCCTGAACGGGGGTTGGCGAGCGTAGCTCGTAGGGGGCAGAGCCCCCTACTAGTATACAAAAAGTTAGTTCAGTTAAACGAATAGCGCAGTTCAAATTTCTCATTCAGCAATTTCCGTCAATAAACAGAAATGCAATTGAGATATTTTGTTGCCCTGTGTATCATCTATATAATTTGCACACCAAGTAATATGCAAAAAGGCAATTAAATTTTAAAATGCGCATTACAGATGAAAACATTTTTCAGCAACTATTCTTCATAGGCAGTACTCTAACCAAATTCTTTTGTGTGTCTTTGTAAAGGAAGGATAGATTATATGCGCACCGGATCCTCCAGTGACCGTTTTGTAGTAGATCTCAGTGATATATAGAAATTTCAATATATTTAAAATCGTGTAATTGCATCAAAATACACCGCAAAGGATCCCCCCCCCCACTCCATAAGCCGAAATCTAACAGAAATCGTTTGAATGCTCCTGTGAATAAATCTTTAATGCAGCATACTTAATTTTTTTTACCGAACATGCCTCCCTAAACACCAATAAAATGTATCAATTTCATGTCAATACGATTATATTTATGCGAGTTAGAGCACGGACGGACAGACAGACAGACAAACCGAATTCATAAAAACTTTTCAACTATGGAAAGCGTTAAAAAGATGCTTTGTAATTGTTTCAAATGCTCCTTGACAGACCAAAACGAAAAGTAGAGGATCGATCCAGCTTTCCTTTCTAAGACACCGCAAGGATGGAAGAATGTTATAAATTTCCCGCTAATTTTTTATCTTATCTTACGGGGGATTTCCCAGCTCGGTTTGAAAAAATGATTTTTTTAATTATTTCAATAGTTAATAAAGTTATATAAAACAAGTTGGAAATTGCTCGTCAAACGTGGCAAATGAGCTGCGTTCGTACTATAACTAGTTTTATAATTATTTTTTGCACCCCATATTGTACTGAATGTATAATTTTTTGCACTTCATAAAGTGCATAGTCTGTAACATCATAAACATGCACTTCCAATATTTTTTTTCCCATTCCCCGTAATGTAACGGAACACTTTTGACTGTCCCGTAATTAAACTATACCTCCGATTTTCCTATAATTTGAAATGGCTCGACAAAATTTTGCAACAATTATATCTTTAAAATTTCAGACCATTCGGAAGGCTGTAACATCATTAAAATGCACTTGCAATATTTTTTTCCCATTCCCCGCAATGTAACGGAACACTTTTGACTGTCCTGTAATTAAACTATACATCCGATTTTCCTATAATTTGAAATGGCTCGACAAAATTTTGTAACAATCATATCTTTAAAATTTCAGACCATTCGGAAGGTTGTAACATCATTAAAATGCACTTGTAATAATTTTTCCCATTGGCCGTAATGTAAAGAAAAACTTTTGACTGTCCCTGTAATTAAACTATACATCCGATTTTCATAAAATTTCAAATGGCTCGACAAAATTTTGCAGCAATCATATATTAAAAATTTCAGACCATTCGGTTGGGTAGTTTTTGCTCTGTTATATGCGGACAGACGGACGGACTGAACGACGACTATAGGTGCTACGTATTTATATAATTACGAACGCACCTAAAAAGAATGTAAAAATGGGAAGTTACTATTTTTCAATATTTAATCAAGTTATAAAAAATAATTTTAAACAATACTAGCAATTTATATAATCTTTTTTAACATCCGTTATAGTGATTGTTATTACGATTTTAACGAATTTAATTCCTATTTGATATTTCTACACTACATGATTGATGCAAAAGGTGTTTTTTTTCTTTCTTTTTCTTTTTTTTCTTTTTTTTTTTTTCTTTTTTTTTTTTGTTATGCCTTCATGGCCGCGAAGCGATCATGACAAAAAATATATGTGTATGACAAAAAATATATGTGCTAATTTACAAAGTTTACAAACCCCTGCAAAAACAATACTAACGTTATTAAAAACGAGCGAGGAACGGAAGTTGATTTATTGCGTTTGTAGAAATAAAAACAAAAATAAATATAACTAAATTATTTATGTACATATTTGCATAATAGTAAATTATTCAAAATCATCATTAATTGGTGCAATAAAAATACACGCTGAAGTATGCAGTCGATCACAACTTGTAAGACGTTAAAAATCATCATGGTCTGAATCTAGCGAGCCTATCAGATAGGTTCAGAATCTGAACAGAGTAGGTGGGCGATTCTCAAAAGGTGGGCACTGGACACAAGTCATAACTTTAAGCCTTTCAAACATAACTTTAATTGTCATTGACTTTTTTTTTTTACATTGAGTTTCTAATTCTATTCAGAGACAGAAAATGACATAATTTATTGTAAAAGTTTTGTATAAATATCTTAAAATTTTATTATTATATGCTAAAGAGGCCTATTTTGGACATTCATAACGTTAACTGCTCCAATGTGCCACCAAGAAAAAGAGTTTTAACTTTTTCCAGGTGGTTCTAATGGTAAACAACGAATGCATAAAGGAAACGGATGATTTTTTGATAATTTCGTTAAGAGATGGCAGGATGATTTATTGTTTTTTTGAAGATAGAAGGACTTTTCTATAAAGAATTTTTCTGTATTTTGTTATGTCCGAAAGTAACGTACGTAACAAAGCATTTTATTTTATTGTTATTATTATTGGATAACAAAAAGTTAATTATGCATATATATGTGTATACAGACACATTTACTACATTCTTAGTCTTAAGAATTTTTTAAGTACTAAGAGCAACGTCTAAAATCTGTAACGTACGTGCGAAAAAATGTCCAAAATTTGTAACGTACACAACTGCTAATTACATGCTTTAATAATTAATTTTCCAGAATAGTTGCTGTCTTTTAATGTTTGTGTATAATTTTGTAGACATACTAATCAAAATATTTATATATTATATTTATAGACAAAATTTTAAAAAAAAATGGCCTTAAATTTGAAAAATTTAAAAATTACATATAGTTAACGTTTAATGATCCCACCTTTTGAGAATCTCCCAGGTATATTGAATATGCAGGCCGCTTCGGAAATTTTCATCATTTTATTGACTTTGAAGTATGCAAATGATTTAATGAAGCATTCGTTGCATTTCAAAATATTCTGAAGAATTACTTTATTGTGGTTTCTGAAATCTAATATAAACTTCTAAAAAAATATAAAATAAAATATAATATTCAAATACTTCAAAAATGACAATAAACATTTTTTAAAACCTTCCTAAACACACTTATTTTAAAAGAGTTTTTAAAAAGGAAAAACTTTAAACGAATTTTTTATCCAGTAATAATTATTTCTCTGAATCTTAATTGAGTCAAACCTTTCCAGACATTTTCAAAAAAGGATTATCCATTGATTAAGACATATAATTTTCCTTCGTTTTCACCCAGCCACCTCCTTAGGTCACCCTCTAGTGAACTTAATGTAACGTCACATTTCCTTTTTTTTTTTTTTTTTTTTTTTTTTTTTTTTTTTTTTTTTTTTTGTTGCAAATGTTAATTTATTTTGATTATTTATAGTTTATTTTATGATTATTTTGTTCATGATAGCTAATTTTGATTAAAAAAACACAACAAACAATTTATTTTTGATAATCTTATGTAGTATCTATTGCCTACTGAAATAGAAACCATAAAAAGTGTATCAAAATCTTTTCTATCAAACTTCTAAATCCTTTGTGCAATCAAAAGAAAAAGAATACCTGAAAGATTTTTTCGCAAAAAAACACACATTTTATTAGAAATTTATTATTCTGCTTGCAAACAATCATTACCTGACTGTTTTCATATTTTAGATGCGACATCACGTTATGATAACACACCCCTTTTCCTGTTACACTGTCACACTATATTTAGCACCCCCTCCCCCACACACACTGACACCCGCCATCTCTTGATTTAATTAATGGAAGACCTCTAAATGATTTTAAAATATTTTTTGAAATCTAACATGAATCTAAAACAGCAACGGAATTATTATACAACATTTAAAGCGTGAACATAAAAAATTACATATTTTAAAATAGTTTATAATTAAGTTTTTCTTGAAAATTTGAAGAATAAAGAAAAATAAAATAAATGCACATGTTTTGAATCCCCCAATGAATTTTTCTTAAAATATTCGCATTAAAAGTGCTGATGAATGCAAATATATTTTTATTAATAGCATCTTTAAAAATGATTTTGCCCGCTTTATATAAAATACAAGTTCAGCAAATATTGTAACTATCATGCAAAAAATTCTTTTGGTTTCATGGTTAATAAGTGTAATGCAAAAGAAAGCATTATAAATATTAAAAACGTGAGTAGACTGTTGATTTTTACGATGTAGTTACTTTGTTTCAATGTTTAATAAGCAAAATATGCTTTTCGGAAGCTCTAAAGTATGGAAAAGGTTTCATGTTTAAACTTAATTACAATATATGGCGAATTTTAATTTAAATATTTTTAAATAATTTTCTATTAAATAAATGAAAATCGGAAAACATGAAAGCATATCTTCCATTTTCAGCACAATCAACATCATTATCATCATGGTTTTCCTTAGTCTTGAAAAAGCCAAACCTACTTTAGAAAATTATAGATTGTGTTAGAGTAATTGAGCATAATCAATATATATTTCAAAATTTCTTGCTGCCAATGAACTAGTTTCATTAATATGTAAATTTTTCATTACAACTTCCATAGACTATGAACTTATTCTGCTATGAAGAAAATAATCTGTAAAATAGATTTTGTAAAAATTTGCCTATATATAAGGTGGGAGATGTCTAATGCGCATCGCTGGCTGGGGCTAGTAGAGCTTTAGCCCTTGGGTAGGCGTCCTCACCTAGTTGAAGTTTGTTTATTTCTCAAAATCTCTCTTTAGAATGTTGAGACGAGCAAATACATACAAATAAATATACGGTGTGTATCCGAAATGATTCTTCAAATTTTGTGGGAATGCAGAAAATAGCAAAATAAGACAATTTCACTTAGGAAAGTATGGGCGCAAACGAACGCATGATGTTGTAGAGGGCTCTGTGCATTCACAAATTCTGTTCACGTGCACAGCTCTCTAACAAGTCCAGTCAGTCGTCATTCAACAAGGTTACTTTACAGAAGCAACATGAGCTATTATACAGGGTTATTACGAATGAATCATCGGGTTTTGATACGTTACCACTTGCGAACTAGGAAACGTATGTGTTTCCATGACAACTCAAATGAGAGGGCGTTAACTACAGTTTCGGGCTGCGCATGTGTCAGGCGCGTGTGGTTGTCATGGTTGCTGCGCGAACGTCATATTCAAAATGGCGACTGGACAGCAGAAAGCGTTTTGTGTACTAGAATTTTCAAAGTGCCAATCACTTATAACCGTTCAGAGAGCATTCCGGAAGGCATACAAATGCAAACCACCAACCCAAGAACGCATTCTGCGCTGGTATCGGCAATTCAAAGAGACCGGTTGTTTATGTAACGGCAAAAGTTCCGGCCGACCAAGCGTTACTGAAGAAACAGGGAACCGAGTTAGAGAGAGTTTCATTCGTAGTCCCAAGAAATCAACAAATCGTGCTGGCCGCGAACTTTCTATTCCATAGCCATCTGTGTGGAAAATTTCTGCTGTCCAGTTACCATTTTGAATATGACGTTCGTGCAGTAGCCATGGCAACCACACGCCAAGGGGAAACTGTCGTTAATGCCCTCTCGTTTGAGTTGTCATGGAAAGATATACGTTTCCTAGTTCGCACGAAGTAACGTATGAAAACCCGATGATTCATTTGTAATAACCCTGTATATTAAATGGATATGTAAACATGCGTCTAATTTACGGTGTGATAAAGGAAAGTGGTCGGAGAGCTGCGCAAACTTATGCAGCACGCTGTAATACAGCTCCTTCGATTTGAATTTTTGGTGTAGATCGGTTTTTTCCTGTATCCTGACAGGTACTGGTAACCGATCCAGTTTCCCACACTTGTTGATAAACACGTGCAAACATGTGATCCTGAGATTTGCGCCAGTTGGAGTAACGTTCTGCATGCATTTGCACAACTCTCCTACTGCTGTCCACTTCCGCAACGTATAAGATGTATATCTGCATATTTATTTAACGTATAATGACTCATATTACAGTGCAACCTCGATAATCCGAGCTAACTGGGACCGTTAGTAACTCAGATATAGGAAATGTCGGTTAATAGAAACTGGTATAAAAACTCGCCGTTCTTGCAAATTTAACATCTCTTTAAAAAAAAAAAAAAAAAAAAAAAAAACAATAGAACGTTTTTTAAATAATAAAAATAAATATATGTAAAGTTCTGTTTCACAGCTTAACAAATTTAAAAAGAAAATTAACTGCTAGTAGTAAATTTTAAAAAACAAATTGAAAAATTTACTAAAGTTCAAACGGCCACTGGAAACAAAGTATTGTTCGCTGTTGACTTCTCAGGGTCCAATATTTTTTGTGAGTTGAGTGCTTTTAAGGGCAGAAGAAAATGTATAGCACTGACAATGAACTAAAAAGTGTGGTCATTTTCAAGGTTCATTCAAAAGAAGAAAAAAATCAGACTTTGTTAGCGGCTCTGTTAACAGAAACCTCGATTAATCGAAGTTCGGTTAATAGAGGATCTACTGTACTTCTGAAAAGTCACCTCGTCGAATGAATATCAGCTGTTGTTTTTTCAGAGAACTATGCGCGTCAGCAGAAATTGTTGATGCACAGCGCCCACTACAACTTCATGCATTCGTTTGCGCCAATACTTTTCTATGTAAAATATTTATTTATATAAAAAAAAGCTTATTGCAACTTTTTTTATGTAACATAGAAATGTCACATGGCAAATTTAACAATTTACATGTGTGCAAAATGATTGAACAAAATGGCTGTGTACCTGTTAAGACAAAAACATCACCTAAGTCCCAATTATTAGACATGATTATGATGTTAACAGACACTTTCTTCCATAAAAGTTTATCCTATGCATAAAATATACATCCTTGATCTCAAAACGCTACAGCATTTAAATGACAAAACATGCATCATAGTATATAACTGTATGTGGTAGTTGGTACATTAATTTAAAAAAATAAAAATTTTGGAATGAAATTGTCCGGTTTTCAAATATTGACCCATATACACATACTTGACAAAAAAAAAAAAAAAAAAAAAAAAAAAAAAAAAAAAAAAAAAAAAAAAAACGCTTTTTGCAGTCGCTAATAACTTAGAAGAGGTTCCATTATATTTTCATAAACCTTAAGATAGATAAGAGCTAAATTAACTAGAGAACAGTAATTCTCCTTTTTCAGAATTTAGTGTCGCCGCCGATGGAAAAAAAAATATATGTAAATATAGATAATATAGATACAGCAGAGTCCTGAACTTATACCTTTGGAATGTGTCATTTTTTTCTCATGGACTGATGGCTTCTATTTTTATGAAACAGCCATTATAAATAAAGTGTTGGGTGAAGATATAAGAGCAGCCATAAAAAGTAAGAACTTTGATTTTCTGGTCAAAATGGGAAAAAAAAATATGGCCATACTTTTTTAGAAGCCATCAGTCCATCAGAAGAAAACAACTCAGTTAAAGCGGAAACTCGGTTAAGCGGGACTCGGATAATCGGAACTCTGCTGTAGTTCAGTTTTAAGACTTAAAACACGCGTTTTTATTTTATATAAAATGATGTCATCCGCATGCGCTGAAGAATTCCTCATTTCCGATCCAGTATTAAACAACATCTGCAGTGAAGTACGCATAGGACGTGACTATCGCTGAATAATACACAAATCCAAAAAAAGAGATTTCGCCATTCAAGAAACTCGACAAGAAAAAAACAACAAGAAAGAAAAAACGCCTATCTAAAGATGACGACTTTACAGGCTTTCATTTGTTTGTAATATTAATATAGATACTTAAAATTAAATTTAGTTTATAATAGCTCCATATTTTATCAAAAATCATTCATTTATATTTTTTTCAAAACAGCACGTATTTTAAGTATTTTTTTTTCAGTTTTTATGGGGAAATGACAACAAAAAGATATAATTGCGAGTTTTCTTTTACTTTCTACAAAAAAGGAGTTCTTCCGTTGCCAATATTAAGCAAATGGCTCTAAAAACTTAAAAAAAAAATATTATTTTAAAAATAAATGGAGGTGCAATTTTAAAACAAATTGCATTAAAAAGTACTTTTTTTCCCAATACGACGGTATAAAAATTGAAAATGTGCGATACTTAGAAGTTTTAAAAATTGCTGTAGAGTACAATGAACATCTGCTTTGTTTTACGGCTGGCTTATATAACGTAACGTTTTTTTTTGGAGACGAAACAAAAAAAGCTGGGAGAAAGAAATAGCATACCAGGGGCTAATAAACATTTATCCTTTTTTTTTTTTTTTTTTTTAAGCAGGCTAGGTGTCACTTGGGATATTTCACATGCTTTCTGGTAAAGTTATAATTTTCTTTTTTATCAAAAATTACTGAACCACTTTTAATATATATATTTAATTTGTTTTGTTGATAACTAATATGTAATTTGACCGTTCGAAAAAAAATAAAAATAAGTAAGAAGTGGAACAGTTACGCAATTTTTACAAAAAAAAAAAAAAAAAAAAAAAAAAAAAAAGAATATTTTAAAAAACTATTGTTACTAATCTGAAATGAAATCTCAGCAAAAGTAAACAAGCGAAATGTAGGCAATTAAAGTAGCAAAATATAACAATATTGTTGAAATATATTCATTTGTTGCCGAGAAAATGGAACATAAAAGTTTTTTGTTTTTCTTTGACTTTGCGACTGTACGTACCTTATTAAAACGTTCCACAAATGATTCCAATATTTGTTACTTGCAAAAGTGAAGTTTAATGTATTGCGCAAAAACAAACAGCTCAGCTTTACAAAATTATGACAGCGAAACTCATCTTTTCAGATCAGCACCAGATTCAGCATCTTTTGGTTCGCCGATTTCCACACTATATCTTCTACGCACTATAGTAGAAGTGCTTTCTCTTCGTAGTGTTTAGTACTTATGCTTGCTTCTAGCTGGCTATCCACGAGAGAACAGTTTTTGTATTTTTTCTGATTTCGAAAGCAATGTCGGCATATGAAGAAAAGACTATGTTTAATTTATCGTATAAGGATAAACTAGTATGTTGTGGCCATCACAAAACTTTTTTCTATATAAATCACGCCAATTAAATCCTTTAAATAGTACAAGAAATAACAACGATTTAAAGCACCAATTCATATAAAGTATATCTGAATTTGAAGTTGGATGAAAATTCGTGCATTAGTTCTTGAGATAGAGCTATAGCGGAAATTCTGAAAAAATGTAGCATAGCAGCGCCACCTGTTGGGCGATTTACACCAAAAGTAAACAGCACTAAACGATATCAAGGTACACCTGAATCTGAACTTTGTTGAAAATCCAAGCATTAGTTCTTGAGATAAAGCTATTGCAGAAATCGCAAAAATACAGCATAGCAGCGCCACCTGTTGAGCGATGTATACCAAAAATTAAACAGCACTAACTTATACGTCAGTTCATGTCAAGGACTAAATAAATCTGAAGTTTGATGAAAATCCGTCCAATAGTTCTTGAGATACAGCTCTTGTGGAAATCGTGAAAAATGCAGCACAGCAGCGCCACCTGTTAAGCGATTTACACCAAACATTAAACAGCACTAATTTATATCACGGACTAACTGAATCTGAAGTTTGATGAAAATTCGTGCATTTTTTCTTGACTTAGAGCTATTGCGATAATCATGAACAATGCAGCATACCAGCGCCACCTGTTGGGCGATTTTCACAAAAAAGTAATCAGCACCAAACTACATTTTGGACTAACTGAATCTGAAGTTTTATGAAAATCCGTGCAGTAGTTCTTGAGATATAGCTATTGCAGAAATCGTGAAAATGCCGCATAGCAGCGCCACCTGTTGGGCGATTTTCACCAAAAACTAATCAAGTCCAGTTTATATCAAGGTCTAACTAAATATGAAATTTTGTGAAATTCCGTGCATTAGTTCTTGAAATAGAGCACCCACAAATTTTTTGTCACATACAGA
Source organism: Maratus speciosus (assembly GCA_963932465.1). Lineage (NCBI taxonomy): Eukaryota > Metazoa > Arthropoda > Arachnida > Araneae > Salticidae > Maratus > Maratus speciosus. The sequence goes on from OZ010797.1 coordinate 448,331,816, forward strand.
CTCACAGACAGAGTGACAGAGTGACAAAGTGACAGACAGACTCACAGACAGACATTTTCTAAATACCATCAAATCGGGTTCTGGGCATTTTAAAACGTATAAATCCGTCGAAAACCGGAAGTCGAAAATTTTCACGAATCCAATACTTTCTTCTTGTAAAGATAGAAGAAAGTAAAAAAGGATCAATAAACATTTATCCGTCTTATGTGCGTTCTTAATTATATAAATACGTAGCACCTATAGTCGTCGTTCGGCCAGTCTGTCTGTCTGTTCGTCCGTCCGCATATAACAGAGCAAAAACTACCCAACCGAATGGTCTGAAATTTTAAATATATAATTGTTGAAAAAATGTGCCGGGTCATTTCAAATTTTATGAAAATCGGATGTATAGTTTGATTACAGGGACAGTCAAAAGATTTCCGTTACATTACGGCCAATGGAAAAAAAATTATTTCAAGTGCATTTTAAGTATGTTAAAGCCTTTCGAACTGAATGAAATTGATATGCACTTATGAAGGGCACTAAAATATACATTCAGTACAATATGCGGTGCAAAAAATATTTATAAAACTAGTTATAGTACGAACTCATTTGCCACGTTTGACGTGCAAGAATGTGTCCACAGAATGTGAATTTATTTATTTATTTGTCTAATGAATTTCAATTCTATAATAATTTTTGGGTTATGGGTGACTTTTCGAAACAGTCCGAGTAATTTTTCTAAAATAAGAAGTTCAAATTTTTCTTTTTTATTCCAACTATTGTGGTTGTAGCAATGTGTCTCAGTAAAATATTTTTGATTCTTTTGCTCTGTAGGGAAGTGTTCCATATCCTGTTCCGTTTTTTTTTTTTTTTTTTGGCGATAAATGTTTCGATGTGGTTGTCCGATCTTCAGCCTTTGGGGTTGCTTTATTTACTAGTAGAATAGACTTTATATGTAATTTTTGGCATTTAGAATATTTTTTTGGAAAAAGTCATAACTTTTCGGTTTTTTAAACGTTATTTTCTCTAGATGTTGCATTATTTTAATATATTTTTTGTACATTTTTTATATGTTTTAAGATGCACATAACATTAACGTGGATAATATAATGTTATGTTTTAATTTTACATATATAATAAATATTTAAAATAGGAAATATATAAAATTATAAAAATATATTTAAGTATATAGTATAGTGTTTATTTATATATGTATATATTATTCACTTATAGATGTATATCTCTCTATATAATTACATATCTAACATAAGTATAATATACTACATAAAAGTAATACATATTTATATGAATTATTTTTTCAACATGTGACATATATAACGTTTATTCAATAAATATATGTTTATAAATATTTAAAAACTATGTTTTCCGCCATCTTGAAAAAATCGGTAAGATACTAAAAGAGCCTTTTGGCGTGATGTTGGATTACTTCGCCAATCTCGCCAACCGGAACAGGATATAGAACTCTTCCAGCTCTGTACATCACAAAAGGCACAAAAACATAAAATTAGAAAATGATATGATATATGAAGAACAAATGATTAAAATTTAATAAAATATATACATCTCATTAAAAATATATACAGTTTTGTGTTTAGCTGGTAGGGTCCGTAGAGGTACATACTTTTGAATACAACGATTTTCTAACAGGCTCATATAGGTGGGATGACGTACCTAAGGGTTGAAGTACGGCTTCCCAACTGTAAAGCTCGTATTTTTTTTATGTAGTAGAATTCTGACATTATATAAGGCATAGATTACCTTTCGGAAATAGTGATATTGAAACAGAAGCACCTCTAAACATTCTCGCTGTAAAACTCAAAAAACAATTTTAAAAAATCTGCCAATACTCAAGTAGACAAAGTATAATAAAATATACAGAAGCCAGTTAATTCCTACGAATTCACGTTCAAATTGACATTATAACTGACACAGTATTAATTAAATTCGAACATATCAGTCTTTTGCTTTGATATATTAAAAGGGAATTTCAATTCATAATGTTTGCAATAATTTCTGGGTTATTTTTAATGAGAAATTATTTTATTATATACCAGAAAAATATAAAAAAGAATTTTTATATAAAAATCTTTTATATAAAAGTTTTATAGTACAATGTGAGACTTGAAAGCAATGAATCATGTAATTATGCTGTTTATAAAGACAGCGTAAAAAGTACCAAATAAAATATGTCGGAGGAAACTGATAAATGATTGAACCTATGTTGCATATATATCTTACGTAATGTTTTAATTATATTCGTAATTTTAGATGGCTTACGATAAAAAAATTAATTGTACAATAATGAAATATTTTAACTCTCTAACTTTAACAATTTTGTTTATTCAATTTATTTAAACATCCAAAAATGCATTATGAGAAAATTAAACATTAATTAATCATGTGTAGCATTGTTTGTTCACAAAATTAAAAAACTCTGTTATATTGTTCATATACTGTAAATTAGTATGAATTATTATTATTATTTTATGTTGCCCTAGACTGCTTTAGATTTTAAAGGGAAAATTATGACTAAAAATTTTGAAGCAATTTACTTACTCTGTGACCTTAAACGAAATGTTTTAAATTTTAAAATATAATCTGCAATTAAAATATTTTAAAAGGCGTTCCTTGAAAGAGACCGAAAATGAAGAAATAAGGAAAGTTTTGAAGCCCATGACTTTTTCTTAAATTATACATGAAAGAATTAACCAAACTAAAGGAATGGGGGGGTGGGGGTAGACTGGATTAATGAGGATGCAAAAAATGAAGACATAAAAATCTAAAAAATTAGTTGGACGTGCCAATCCTAAAACTTTACTTTATTTCATATGACTTAACATTTCAAAATATTGTTACAAATGTCAATATTTCATCTTTATTAGTTCAATACTATATCAACTTTGATATTCTTCTTACATTTCTGCTTCAGTCAATTAATTGGAGTAAAAACGAGTTCATCTCGATCATGATATTTAATAAAATCAAAAGTTTTCCATTATTCTGTTGTACACCAGCTGTTAGCGAATAGCCGGCTTATCAGTATAGTGAAGTCCCCATCTCTTCACAAGCCACCAGTGTACAACATAACTACAAAGAATCAAGAAAATTACACAAAATTCGCTATTAAAATGCCCCCTTTTGGTGGAATATTTACAAATTCAAGGAGGACCTTCCTGCCATCAGCAAATAAATAAATAAATAAATAAATAAACAAAAAATTGGTTCATGTCTATGCATATCTTCATGCACATTTCGATGGTACAATATTGAAAATGGCACAAAAATCGCTATTACAGATGTAGTCAGCAGCGACGATTTTTTTATTTAACTGAGGTTTAAGTTTTGCGAGTTTAATTTTCCTTACCATTTTATCTCTGTAACTTTTAGGTAGCTTTCCTTACAAAAAGCTACCTATTGCAGCCGTTCGGAGGAAAGCGATTTCGAAAAATTTTGGTATATTTTCATCGATTATGACCCCCAGACCCCGAAACCACCCTCCGTTCAAAAGTTTATATATATATATATATACTTCTGGTTTTAGTTTGAATGATTTAAAGTTTGCCGTTTTTAAAGTATGTTGTTTTTGAAGTTAGTTATTTTTAGTTATTTTGTTGTTGTCATTTGATTTAGTTTATTTATTGTTGGATCAGTTCCGTGGTTTCGAATTTTTGGATATATATATCAGATATATAAGATCAGATATATATATATATCCATATATATATATATCTGATCTTTGTCATACTGTAACTCTCGTATTTATGAACCGATTTGGATGAAACTCGGTGTGTACATAGTACATACCAATGTCTCGATCGAGTTCGTTGGCCAGCTTCATCCGCCATCTTCTTTCAAAATGGCGGCCATTTAAAATTTGAAATGTTTTACCAAAAAATTAAAAATTAAAAAATATTTTTTTCTTATGTATTTGACCTTGATACAAAGATTACGGAGCAGTTTTTATTTTGTCTATATCTTAAAAAATGGCTGAGTTATAGCACTTTCAATTTCTAGCGTGGCTGACATTTTGAAACGACCTGATATTTGTCACGCGGTAACAGGCGTATTTATGAACCGATTTAGATGAAATTCGGTGTGTACATAGTACATACCAAAGTCTCGACCGAGTTCGTTGGACAGCTTCATTCCGCCATTTTGTTTCAAAATGGCGGCCATTTAAATTTAAAAAAAAATTAAAATTTGAAATGTGATACCAAAAAATTGAAAATTGAAAAATATTATTTTCTTATGTGTCTGACTTTGATACAAAGATTCCGAAGCAGTTTTTGTTTCGTCTATATCTTAAAAATTGGCTGTATTATAGCACTTTGAATTTCTAGCCTGGCTGACATTTTGAAACGTCCTGATTTTTGTCACCCGATAACAGGCCTATTCATGAACCGATATGGATGTATCTTGGTGTGTACAAAGTACATACCAATGTCTCGACCGAGTTCGTTGGTCAGCTTCATCCGCCATCTTGTTTTAAAAATGGCGGCCATTTAAAAAAAATTATTTAAATTTAAAATTTAAAATGAGGTATAAAAAAATTGAAAAAGATTTTTTCCTTATGTGTTTGACCTTAATATAAAGATTCCGGAACAGTTTTTGTTTCGTCTATATCTAGAAAATGGCTGAGTTATAGCATTTTGAATTTCTATTGTGGCTGACATTTTGAAACGACCTGATTTTTGTCACGGGATAACAGGCGTATTTATGAACCGATTTGGATGTAACTTGGTGTGTACATAGTGCATACCAATGTCTAGACCGATTTCTTAGGCAACCTTCATTCTCCAGCTTGTTTCAAAAGGGAACATAAAAAAAATATTTAAAATTTAAAATGAGGTATGAAAAAATTGGAAAATGAAAAAGGTTTTTTTTATGTGTTTGATTTTGATACAAAGATTTCAGAGCAGTTTTTTTTCGTCTACATCTTACAAAAGGTTGAGTTATAGCACTTTGAAATTTCTAGCATGGCTGACATTTTGAAACAATCTGATATTTGTCACGCGATAACACACGTACTTATAAACCTATTTGGATGTAAGAAGACATTTGGATACTATATAGCAATGTCTCGACCAAGTTCACTGGTCAGCTTCATCCGCCATCTTGAATCAAAATGGCGGCCATTAAATTAAAAAAATTATACTTAAAGTGAGGTGCAAAAAATTTAGAAATTGAAAAAGGTTTCTTTCTTAAGTATTTGACTTTGATATAAGGATTCCGGAGCAATTTTTGTTTTGTCTTTATCTTAAAAAAATGGCTCAGATATAGCAGTTTGAATTTCTAATGTGGGAGACATATTGAAAAATCTGATTTTTTGCCTGCGACAGCACTCATATCGACCGATTCCGATGTGAGTGAGCGTGTACACAGGAATTACTAAGGTCTCGACCAAGTTCACTGGTTAGCCTCATCCACCATGTTGTCTTAAAAGGGCAGGCACTTCAAGATATCGCCGAATTTGGAAACCAAATATAACTTTAAATAAAATCAGCTTGGATAAAGCTGACTAATTTCGCGAAATTCTCATTCATAAGGATTTAGTATTGATAAAAATTAATATTGAATCTTCTATAGTCGGTTTCCACCAAATTGAGCTTTGTGTGTTTGAATAATTGTGTGTTGTTGAGCTAGCTTTTTAAAAATAAGGAATTTGAAAGCTACCTCTTCCTCCCGGCACTGGCCGGAAGGACTTTTTATTTTCTTCTAAATTTTTACTTATAATGAATTCGCATAGTACCCACAGAACATTCAAATAAGAAATAATAACAATGCATTATTTTTAGTACAAAATTTTGGTTTAACATTGTCTTAAAGGAATGTTAAGGAAGGGACAGTAAGGAAAAAAAGGGGGACGGTACGGAAAGAAAACGGACGGTAAGGAAAATTACCACGTATTTTTGGGCAAACCGTGTTAAGACTAATTGATAGCTACAATGTTCATTGATTTTTAGTGACAGTTATTTACATTGCATTTAATTAAAAAAAATTACATCGAAAAAATCAGGAATAAACCTTGGGGACGGTAAGACTACCAATAAATTATGCTTGAAATTGATATTTAAATGCTAATTTAAATTCTGCAGTAAATTTATTTTAGCCATGCTTTCTCTTGCATACCTCTGCATGAGAAAAAAATGAAAAATATTCTGTCGTTACATCTGATGTGATTTTCTGTATAATTTTAGGAAGAGGACCGTAGTAATCTGAAATCCAATGACATAGTTAAAAAAATAATAACAACCGTAAAAATGTGTGCAGGTTAATTTTTTGCTACACATTTACAATAGTCTCAGTTTCGGGAAAAAGTTTCATCGAATCACTTTTATTGAAACAATTTTATACAGACAGCTTCAAATTTAAAAATCAGCATCAGGGACACGGGACGGTAAGGAATTTCGTCGTATATTTGGACATTCAAAATCGTCCAAAACTTTTTTATCTCATTAATATTGTTTTAAAGTCATGGAATGGGATGTTTTCCAATATAAGAGATAAAAAATTGCCAAGAATATTTACTAAAATAAAAATTATTATTCAGGGACTTGAAAGTCAAAAGTATGTGAGAATGTCTCATACCTTTTTTTCTGTGAAATATTTATAACATCACGAAAAGTTATGGACAAAGAGAGTGCTCAAGCAATCGATGAAAAAGTATGAACTGGTAATCGCAGTCTAAAATGTGGAGCGTCAAGTGCATACTGCTTGCGCGTATAATGGAAACTTCTACCACTTTTATATTATCGCATTTACAACAAACATGAAAACATCTATTAAAAGTTTTTTTGTGCAATATACTTCAATTTTCTGAAAGTAATTACTGTCAATCCAAATTGAGTTAGGATAGAACACCCTGTATTTCGTATTAAATACTTGATTTGCCACGACCCTGCGTACCATGGGGCTGTACATATATAACGTTAGAAACTTTTTGGTAATTTTGGATTCCCTACCCCCGTAACCACTTGAGGGGCAAGCAATTACGTTTGTGAAATGCTGAATTCCCACCGGAATCTTTGAAAAATTCTATTTCAAAATAAGTAAAAGCAATTTTACGGCAAGGAACAATGGAACAATGTTAGCTGGTAATAAACACACATACTACAATATACATTAAAACACACATTCACACATAAATAACGCCTGCATTCAACAGTTAAAGGTATATATAAATATTTTACAGACATACATACAATAAATACAATAAACCCAACTGGAGTGAAAAATTAGACAGAGCCAGGAATCGAACCCGGGACCACTGCATTCCAGGCAGTCGCTCTAACCACTGAGCTACTCCGGCCGATGCCTGAGTCTGCAATTTCTCACTAATAAACCATGTTGGGGAAGTCACCAGCCATTTACAACAACCTTGGATGACCGGACAACGATGAATAGATTTTACTATTACATCGATCTACGAAATATAATAATAAACACACATACTACAATATACATTAAAACACACATTCACACATAAATAACGCCTGCATTCAACAGTTAAAGGTATATATAAATATTTTACAGACATACATACAATAAATACAATAAACCCAACTGGAGTGAAAAATTAGCCAGAGCCAGGAATCGAACCCGGGACCACTGCATTCCAGGCAGTCGCTCTAACCACTGAGCTACTCCGGCCGATGCCTGAGTCTGCAATTTCTCACTCATAAACCATGTTGGGGAAGTCACCAGCCATTTACAACAGCCTTGGATGACCGGACAACGATGAATAGATTTTACTATTACATCGATCTACGAAATATAATAATAAACACACATACTACAATATACATTAAAACACACATTCACACATAAATAACGCCTGCATTCAACAGTTAAAGGTATATATAAATATTTTACAGACATACATACAATAAATACAATAAACCCAACTGGAGTGAAAAATTAGCCAGAGCCAGGAATCGAACCCGGGACCACTGCATTCCAGGCAGTCGCTCTAACCACTGAGCTACTCCGGCCGATGCCTGAGTCTGCAATTTCTCACTAATAAACCATGTTGGGGAAGTCACCAGCCATTTACAACAGCCTTGGATGACCGGACAACGATGAATAGATTTTACTATTATATCGATCTACGAATTATAATAATAAACACACATACTACAATATACATTAAAACACACATTCACACATAAATAACGCCTGCATTCAACAGTTAAAGGTATATATAAATATTTTACAGACATACATACAATAAATACAATAAACCCAACTGGAGTGAAAAATTAGACAGAGCCAGGAATCGAACCCGGGACCACTGCATTCCAGGCAGTCGCTCTAACCACTGAGCTACTCCGGCCGATGCCTGAGTCTGCAATTTCTCACTAATAAACCATGTTGGGGAAGTCACCAGCCATTTACAACAGCCTTGGATGACCGGACAACGATGAATAGATTTTACTATTACATCGATCTACGAAATATAATAATAAACACACATACTACAATATACATTAAAACACACATTCACACATAAATAACGCCTGCATTCAACAGTTAAAGGTATATATAAATATTTTACAGACATACATACAATAAATACAATAAACCCAACTGGAGTGAAAAATTAGACAGAGCCAGGAATCGAACCCGGGACCACTGCATTCCAGGCAGTCGCTCTAACCACTGAGCTACTCCGGCCGATGCCTGAGTCTGCAATTTCTCACTAATAAACCATGTTGGGGAAGTCACCAGCCATTTACAACAGCCTTGGATGACCGGACAACGATGAATAGATTTTACTATTACATCGATCTACGAAATATAATAATAAACACACATACTACAATATACATTAAAACACACATTCACACATAAATAACGCCTGCATTCAACAGTTAAAGGTATATATAAATATTTTACAGACATACATACAATAAATACAATAAACCCAACTGGAGTGAAAAATTAGCCAGAGCCAGGAATCGAACCCGGGACCACTGCATTCCAGGCAGTCGCTCTAACCACTGAGCTACTCCGGCCGATGCCTGAGTCTGCAATTTCTCACTAATAAACCATGTTGGGGAAGTCACCAGCCATTTACAACAGCCTTGGATGACCGGACAACGATGAATAGATTTTACTATTACATCGATCTACGAAATATAATAATAAACACACATACTACAATATACATTAGAACACACATTCACACATAAATAACGCCTGCATTCAACAGTTAAAGGTAAATATAAATATTTTACAGACATACATACAATAAATACAATAAACCCAACTGGAGTGAAAAATTAGCCAGAGCCAGGAATCGAACCCGGGACCACTGCATTCCAGGCAGTCGCTCTAACCACTGAGCTACTCCGGCCGATGCCTGAGTCTGCAATTTCTCACTAATAAACTATGTTGGGGAAGTCACCAGCCATTTACAACAGCCTTGGATGACCGGACAACGATGAATAGATTTTACTATTACATCGATCTACGAAATATAATAATAAACACACATACTACAATATACATTAAAACACACATTCACACATAAATAACGCCTGCATTCAACAGTTAAAGGTATATATAAATATTTTACAGACATACATACAATAAATACAATAAACCCAACTGGAGTGAAAAATTAGCCAGAGCCAGGAATCGAACCCGGGACCACTGCATTCCAGGCAGTCGCTCTAACCACTGAGCTACTCCGGCCGATGCCTGAGTCTGCAATTTCTCACTAATAAACCATGTTGGGGAAGTCACCAGCCATTTACAACAGCCTTGGATGACCGGACAACGATGAATAGATTTTACTATTATATCGATCTACGAATTATAATAATAAACACACATACTACAATATACATTAAAACACACATTCACACTTAAATAACGCCTGCATTCAACAGTTAAAGGTATATATAAATATTTTACAGACATACATACAATAAATACAATAAACCCAACTGGAGTGAAAAATTAGCCAGAGCCAGGAATCGAACCCGGGACCACTGCATTCCAGGCAGTCGCTCTAACCACTGAGCTACTCCGGCCGATGCCTGAGTCTGCAATTTCTCACTAATAAACCATGTTGGGGAAGTCACCAGCCATTTACAACAGCCTTGGATGACCGGACAACGATGAATAGATTTTACTATTACATCGATCTACGAAATATAATAATAAACACACATACTACAATATACATTAAAACACACATTCACACATAAATAACGCCTGCATTCAACAGTTAAAGGTATATATAAATATTTTACAGACATACATACAATAAATACAATAAACCCAACTGGAGTGAAAAATTAGCCAGAGCCAGGAATCGAACCCGGGACCACTGCATTCCAGGCAGTCGCTCTAACCACTGAGCTACTCCGGCCGATGCCTGAGTCTGCAATTTCTCACTAATAAACCATGTTGGGGAAGTCACCAGCCATTTACAACAGCCTTGGATGACCGGACAACGATGAATAGATTTTACTATTACATCGATCTACGAAATATAATAATAAACACACATACTACAATATACATTAAAACACACATTCACACATAAATAACGCCTGCATTCAACAGTTAAAGGTATATATAAATATTTTACAGACATACATACAATAAATACAATAAACCCAACTGGAGTGAAAAATTAGCCAGAGCCAGGAATCGAACCCGGGACCACTGCATTCCAGGCAGTCGCTCTAACCACTGAGCTACTCCGGCCGATGCCTGAGTCTGCAATTTCTCACTAATAAACCATGCTGGGGAAGTCACCAGCCATTTACAACAGCCTTGGATGACCGGACAACGATGAATAGATTTTACTATTACATCGATCTACGAAATATAATAATAAACACACATACTACAATATACATTAAAACACACATTCACACATAAATAATGCCTGCATTCAACAGTTAAAGGTATATATATATATATATATATATATATATATATATATTACAGACATACATACAATAAATACAATAAACCCAACTGGAGTGAAAAATTAGCCAGAGCCAGGAATCGAACCCGGGACCACTGCATTCCAGGCAGTCGCTCTAACCACTGAGCTACTCCGGCCGATGCCTGGAATGCAGTGGTCCCGGGTTCGATTCCTGGCTCTGGCTAATTTTTCACTCCAGTTGGGTTTATTGTATTTATTGTATGTATGTCTGTAAAATATTTATATATACCTTTAACTGTTGAATGCAGGCGTTATTTATGTGTGAATGTGTGTTTTAATGTATAATGTAGTATGTGTGTTTATTATTATATTTCGTAGATCGATGTAATAGTAAAATCTATTCATCGTTGTCCGGTCATCCAAGGCTGTTGTAAATGGCTGGTGACTTCCCCAACATGGTTTATTAGTGAGAAATTGCAGACTCAGGCATCGGCCGGAGTAGCTCAGTGGTTAGAGCGACTGCCTGGAATGCAGTGGTCCCGGGTTCGATTCCTGGCTCTGGCTAATTTTTCACTCCAGTTGGGTTTATTGTATTTATTGTATGTATGTCTGTAAAATATTTATATATACCTTTAACTGTTGAATGCAGGCGTTATTTATGTGTGAATGTGTGTTTTAATGTATATTGTAGTATGTGTGTTTATTATTATATTTCGTAGATAGATGTAATAGTAAAATCTATTCATCGTTGTCCGGTCATCCAAGGCTGTTGTAAATGGCTGGTGACTTCCCCAACATGGTTTATTAGTGAGAAATTGCAGACTCAGGCATCGGCCGGAGTAGTTCAGTGGTTAGAGCGACTGCCTGGAATGCAGTGGTCCCGGGTTCGATTCCTGGCTCTGGCTAATTTTTCACTCCAGTTGGGTTTATTGTATTTATTGTATGTATGTCTGTAAAATATTTATATATACCTTTAACTGTTGAATGCAGGCGTTATTTATGTGTGAATGTGTGTTTTAATGTATATTGTAGTATGTGTGTTTATTATTATATTTCGTAGATCGATGTAATAGTAAAATCTATTCATCGTTGTCCGGTCATCCAAGGCTGTTGTAAATGGCTGGTGACTTCCCCAACATGGTTTATTAGTGAGAAATTGCAGACTCAGGCATCGGCCGGAGTAGCTCAGTGGTTAGAGCGACTGCCTGGAATGCAGTGGTCCCGGGTTCGATTCCTGGCTCTGGCTAATTTTTCACTCCAGTTGGGTTTATTGTATTTATTGTATGTATGTCTGTAAAATATTTATATATACCTTTAACTGTTGAATGCAGGCGTTATTTATGTGTGAATGTGTGTTTTAATGTATATTGTAGTATGTGTGTTTATTATTATATTTCGTAGATCGATGTAATAGTAAAATCTATTCATCGTTGTCCGGTCATCCAAGGCTGTTGTAAATGGCTGGTGACTTCCCCAACATGGTTTATTAGTGAGAAATTGCAGACTCAGGCATCGGCCGGAGTAGCTCAGTGGTTAGAGCGACTGCCTGGAATGCAGTGGTCCCGGGTTCGATTCCTGGCTCTGGCTAATTTTTCACTCCAGTTGGGTTTATTGTATTTATTGTATGTATGTCTGTAAAATATTTATATATACCTTTAATGTTAGCTGGTGTTTGGATTCCCTAGTTGCTTGGCAACTTTACATCCAGGCTAATTATATATCGTGTTACAATGCAATGGGAGCCTTAGAAAAAAGAACGTTTAAACGCGGCTAGTAGCCACAAAAAGAGAAAGTAAAAGCTAAGAAGATAGGCAATTTTTAAAAGGAAAAATTGTTAGTATAACTAGTGAGAAAAAAAAAAAGTTCCATATGGTCCAAATAAATGTCCAGGACAGGCGAAAAATCTACCAAAGGAAGCCCCATAAAGAAAAGACTCAATTCAGAGACCATACATTAAGTTTATCATGAAAAATAAAAGGATAAACACAATGCGATCAAAATAGAAGCGATGATAAAAAACTTATATATATACATATTTACAAGAGAGTTTAATATACTGCAAGGAAAAAATAATAATAGTGTAAAAAAGGTACAATGAGGAGAGTTCTAACTATATATACAGAGAAACGCAATAGCCGAGGGGAACAAACGACAGCAAGAGGACGGCGTCCACCCAGCCTAGTAATTCGAGGGTGAATAAAACAAAAAGAAAGGAAAAAATAAGTAGATTAACATGAGAAGAGCATAAAATGCAATTTAAGAAGTTTTTTTTTTTTTTTAATATAAATTTTTAAACAAACAGCACGAACAGAAAAAAGCAAAATGTTTAACAAGTGAAGAGCTTAATCTTCATTAATGTTGATTTGACTTGCAAGTTTATCAAATTCAGTTAATATAACCATCAGTTTTTGCATCGGATAATCGAGTTTCTTAGATTGAGTTGAGATGTTCTTTATACATTTTAAGAATTTAGTGATTTGTAAAATTTGTTTAATTTCGTTGAAAGTATTAAGGATATCTTTCATATCGTTGGCGAAATTTGTAGGAATTTTAGAATTTTCTGTAGTAGGGGAGGAATGGGTGTTTGCGATAGTACTATCATTAATATCAGAGTTTAATATTTCATTACTAGTTGAGGGTACAGAGTCTTTAGTATTTTTGGTGTAATTATAATTCTTAAATATATCCGCTAAGATTTGGGTTTCTTGGGAGAGATTGCTGACGTTATTACTTGTTTTACGGTTTTGTTTATTTTCTAGTCTATAGGGATTTTTCGGACAACCGCGGAAATTCGCTGGGTGCCCGAGTCCACAATTGGCACAAGTGAGTTTAATACGCCCCTTGTGCTTAAAGTCTGTACTTAAATGTAGATCACCGCATTTTGCGCATTTAGCATCGAAGCCACACACTTCTGATGCGTGATCGTAACCTTGGCATTTATAACACTGTTTTACACGATTTTTGCTAGTAGAAGCTTCGATCTTAACAGAAATATAATCTATAGCGTTGATTTGGTAAATTTCTTCAAAGTTCTTACGAGGTATAACATTTACCATGTATATCGGCATTGGTTGGCCAGTTTTACGATTTTTAAGCATGATAGCCCTAGTGACTGCGAAACCATGCTCCCTGAGACTATCTTCGATAATTTTAGTATCGGTGTAACAGGGGGGGGGGGGGGGCCCTAATGCATATTTTTTGGGGTCAAAGTTCTTTAGGATCAAGGCCCCACTAGTGGCCGAGAGGTTCTGCTCTCGAAGCTGGTAGACGGGAGGTGCTGGGTTCGATCGGCTGCCCGTCGGCCTAATCGTTCGGAGTTTTCGTGGTTTTCTTCGAACCGTGGTTCTCCAAGCGTTAATACGGGTTATGTTCCCTTAGAAAGACCTCCACGGAAGGCACTCCCCCCCCCCTTAGGGCCTATATCCCACGTGCTGATAATTGGCCGGCATAAATACAACCAACCAACCAACCAATATTTAGGATCAAGAGTGGTATATTTCTTTTTGTTTTGGTCTAGCCATTTTTGAGTAGCTTTAAAGTCCTTATCAGAGTTACATTGTATAACAATGCGTCCGCCTTTCAGTGTTATTTTTGGTTTTTCTGAGTTTAACTCCGTAATTTCATGGGCTACCGTCGCCTAATTGCTGTCGACTTCGACGTAGAAAGGGTTAACAGATTTTTTAACTTTGACAGCATCCTGTGTATTTTCAGTAACATTTGACTCATGCATATCCACATTTTCAGTTAGGGTAACTTCGCCAGCGATATTCTTGTACTTATTACTAAGAGCGATAGGAGAACTCTCCTCCGAAAGAGGTCGTTTAACACCTTTCTTAACTGCATTGAAAATTTCATTTTTAAGATTAGTATTAGTAAGAAAAAAATTAACAGTTTTCTTATACTTAAAAGAGCAAAAAAAAAAAGAAAAAAACTAAAGATAGCTGAATTTAACAAATTATCATGGGTTGGCTCCCTAAGCAAAGTAAAAGCATCAAGGCAAGTTTTCCTTACCTCTTCTTGCTCAGAAGCAGAAGCAGAATATCCGTCTTTAGCCTTTATGTCCAAAATATATTGATCAACAAAGGTGTAAAAATCACCCAATATAGTCTTAGCGTAGTCTTCAAAATTTGATGAAAATCTGTCAAACTGGTCCTTAAAGTTGCTGTTTAACGTTCCATTACATATTTTGTCGATAACTTCCGTCAAATAATCATGATCATCTGTAGACGCCATAATACAGCTTTAAATAGCGATAAGACTATTCTAACGAACCGCCCCACCTGCTATTCACACTGCGAAAATATAACATTCGAAGGAGCTCATACGACCTCCTCACAACAGAGCTCCAACGCAACTCGCAATTTTACCGCTTATTTTCACCAAAGTTAAAAAAGTAAAATTTAATAAAATTTTTATGGTGTAAAACTTCATTAATCGTAGGTGGTATATAATATATACCAGTGCTCCTCAAGGGGTTAAGATATCTGACGTTTTCATCCCTCGAAACCCCCACTCCGTAATGATATCGTTATCAATGTATAAAAATTCTTTAGATTTTTGGAATTTTTTTCTTTTGTTTGAAGTGAATGATATACAAATATGATTACATTTATTTTTCGTATACTTTATTGATGAAGTGAAGTCAATAAAATAACAGTTTATATATGAAATAACTTTATATCAAATAATACTTAAAAGACATAGTTACTGTTTAACCCTTTCAGAGGCAAGGTATTTGTATTCATGAAATGTTGAAATAATTGAATGACACCAGTATTTACAAGATAATTTATTTGTAAACAAGTAAATGTATATTTTCGCGTATTTAATAAAAGTGAAATTTTTATCGAAAAATACTGATGCCAATGTGGCAATTAGGGATTGAAATTAGGTGGTGCCATAGCGGCATCACCGCCCCTCTAGGGGTTAAAAGTATTTAATAATAGCTTTTTGTTATATAATGCATTCAAAAGTAATAATGTGTTTTTGCACTTGTTTCCGTAGAGGGTGGGGCACACAGAACTTCTTATCAACAAAGCAGATAGACAACATTCCTTCTCTTTTATTTACTAGTAAACACAAGTATCATTTCAAACATAATTCGCTTACGGTTTGTCGAACAGCGGATTATATATGCATATATGTTTGACAGGAGAATGGGAATGCCAAATATCCATATTTTGGAATTAAGTATTTTATAATCATTTAATGATTTAATAATAACTTTGTGTTTTCATAAAAATAGATAACATACTATTTTGATGTAAAGAACAATATTACAAATAAGAAAAGAAAATTTTGGTTGGATCAAAAATGATAACGATATCAAAAGACACCCCCCCCCCTCCCCCTAGAAATATCTTATGATATCATGTGCCAGACCTCCTACCTCCTCTAAAATGATAACGTTACATATGCATAGCCCCCATGGTAATTTTATATACTATTGATGCCTAATATCTCCCCTGTGAATATGTCGGTCGATTTCGACAACACCCTCTATGTGTAAAAAATGAAATTAATTTAAACATGCACCACAGGGAAACCATACATTTTCATCCAAAAAGTAAAATTTTAATTTCAAAACAATGTCTTTAATTAATGAGTCGAAATTCTAGCGGTTTTATATCCTCTTATTTTAACTTACTACAGCAATTACTACTCGTTCATACCACTTATGATTTATAACTGTTTACACCTTTGTTAAGAGAAAATTAATCTGAAAGAATGTCACCTAAGTTCAGAATATGCACGCAGCTAATATAAAGTTTTACTCACAAGAGATCGAGGTCAATTTATATGTTAAACGTTTAACAGCTTTTAATTTTGTTGTGTCGGGATGTCAAAAGTCACGAAAAGAACCATTTAGCAAAATTAAATGGAATTGTGTGGCATTTTCTCCTTTATTCTAGCACAAAGTTTAATCACAATTGTGTATTAGAATGTTTCATATTTCCAGAATGCTTAAAATTCGTTTCGGGATTTATGTATCTCGCTTCAGTTCCATTATTGCAAAATTAACCCATTATCCTGTTCAGGACCGTCTTCTTTTACACGATTTTTTTTTTCCCTTAGCACCACTTTTTAGCCCCCGGAACGGTATGGTATTTCTTTCTCCCAGCTTATTTTGTCTCCAAAAAATAACGTTACCTTACAGAAGCTAACAATAAACAAAGCAGATGTATCATTGTACAACTAAATTCTCTATAACAATTTTTTAAAATTTCCAAGCGTCGCACATTTTCAATGTTTATACCATCGTATTGGGGAAAAAAGTACTTTTAAATGCAATTTGTTTGAAAACTGTATCTCCATTTATTTTTGAAATATTATTATTATTTTTTTTTTCATTTTGACAGCCCAGGTACCTCATTTATATAGAAAGTAAAGGGAAAAATAGCAATTATATCTCTTTGTTGCCATTTTCTCATAACAACCGAAAGAAAATGTAATTAAAATACGTGCTATTTTGAAAAAAAAAAATATATAAACGAATAATTTCTACGAATAATAAAACATGCAACTATTATAAACTATATTTAATTTTAAGTATCTATAGACCCTTTCAGTGTGACGTCAGTCAGGACGTTTTGGTTGAAAACTGACTCCAAACAAACGGTTGGTATGCGTCATTTATTTTTATATATAAATCGTGGAAAATGTTACCAGTACATATCAAGTATTAAAATACTTAGATGTGAGATATAGGTAAAAGATATAGATGCAACAAACACACACAAAAAAATAGAAAGTACAACATAGCAACCGTTTGTTTGGAGTCAGTTTCCAACGAAAACGTCATGACTGATGTCATGACTGATATCGTCTATATTAATGTTACAAACAAATGGATGCTTATGAATCATTAGATAGCCGTTTTTTTTTGTCCAGTTTCTTTAATGACGGCATCTTTTTGCTGCATTTGTGTATTATTTTGAGATAGTGACATCCTATGCATGCTTTACTGTAGATGTGATCGTAAATGTGGAATCTTACGCGGATGCGAATGACGTCATTTTACATAAAATAAAAGTTTGTGCTTTAAGTCTTAAAATTGAAATATCTTTTGTACTATTTATATATACATATATTTTTTTTTCATCGGAGGCGACACTAAATTCTGGAAAAGCAGAATTCCTGTTTTCTAGTTGTTAATTATTTGAATTAACTTTGTAAATCGAAAAACCGTCGTAATTAAATAAAATCATTTTTACTTTTCTTTCTTTATTGGTATCGAATTTATTATCGAAACGTTTAAGCACTTTTTGAGGGTGATATATGCACCCATGGTTCCGAACGGCTTAACCACCAAAACTAAAAAGTAAGAATTTTCATATTTATTTTTGAAAGTCGTTTGCCACCACAAATTCAGTAAAGTAATTTTTGCTTTATTAAAGTACTAAACTTTCTGTCAATAAATAAGGCAATTTTTGTTATTCTAAAGTTGTAATTTGTTTAAGCATGAACAACTTGCAGACTTTTATATTCATTAATGCTGTCATATGAGGGCATTTTTTAAAAAGATATTTTTAGGAAAATTTTCTGCTTGTCATTCTGTCGACTCCATTGGAAAGTAATATATAAAAAGTTGCCTCTAATAAAACTAAAAATTCTATTTTTATATGAAACATGCGACTTAAATAACTGTCCCTAAGAACTGCAAACGTTCTTTTAATACTTAGTGTTTATGTTTAGATGATACACGTGTGTAAGTTGCACGGAATCGTTGAATTTCAACACTAGTTTTTATTATCAGAAAAAGGGTGTCTAACAATTTAATAAATGTGTATAAGATGCTCGTTACGAGGGGTTGTATTGTATCTGTGCAAACCTGCGAGTTTCTTCTGGATGAATGATATAATGTAGTAACCTTGATCAGGTGACAAGATAGTCAGGTGGAGATCTCGTCACCTGATCAAGTTTCTACATTACGAAATCAAAATGGAGTAGCAATGTCCGCATCCCCTCCCCCCGTCTTTTCTTTTTTTTCCTTTCCATTTTCGACAACATACGAACAAATCCAAATAGCATAATTAATAGCAATCTAGAACCGGCCAACACAGTAACAAAGGTGATAAAATAAATAGCCATAAAGCCACAAAAGCCAAGGTACAATCAGATAGATCACCGCATGAGGCAATCAAGCGGCTTCCGCCCCTCGGGCAGGTGCGGAACTCGTTAAGCTAGGCATATTGCCCGGAAGATAGGGGTCTGCTCTGCGGTATATTAATAATACTAATGTAGTAATATAGTATAATGCAGAAATGTCAAGTCTCCGATTTTTTGCACCCCGGTATTGTCATAGAAAATTTTGTTCTTTAAAACCCACAGAATGTTCCAATTCAGGGTTGCTACGCTTCAGGTAATTTTTACTTTCTTCTATCTTTACAAGAAGAAAGTATTGGTTTCATGAAAATTTTCGAATTCCAGTTTTCGACGGATTTACACGTTTTATGAGTCAGAGATTCCAAAAAACATGTTTTTACAAAATGTCTGTCTGTGAGTCTGTCTGTCTGTCTGTCTGTCCGTCTGTCTGTCTGTCCGTCCGTCTGTCCGTCCGTCTGTCTGTCTGTATGTGACACAAATTTTGTGGGCGCTCTATCTCAAGAACTAATGGACGAAATTTCACAAAACTTCATATTTAGTTAGACCTTAATATAAACTGGAACTGATTAGTTTTTGGTGAAAATCGCCCAACAGGTGGCGCTGCTATGCGGCATTTTTAACGATTTCTGCAATAGCTGTATCTCAAGAACTACTGCACGGATTTTCATAAAACTTCAGATTCAGTTAGACCAGGATATAGTTTGGTGCTGATTACTTTTTTGTGAAAATCGCCCAACAGGTGGCGCTGGTATGCTGCATTGTTCATGATTATCGCAATAGCTCTAACTCAAGAAAAAATGCACGAATTTTCATCAAACTTCAGATTCCGTTAGTCCCTGATATAAATTAGTGCTGCTTAATTTTTGGTGCAAATCTCCCAACAGGTGGCGCTGCTGTGCTGTATTTTTCACGATTTCCACAAGAGGTGTATCTCAAGAGCTATTGCACGGATTTTCATCAAACATCAGATTTAGTTAGTCCTTGACATGAATTGATGTATAAATTAGTGCTGTTTAATTTTTAGTGTAAATCGCTCAACAGGTGGCGCTTCTGTGCTACATTTTTCGCGATTTCCACAAGAGCTGTATCTCAAGAACTATTGCACGGATTTTCATCAAACTTCAGATTTAGTTAGTCCTTGACATGAATTGATGTATTAATTAGTGCTGTTTAATTTTTGGTGTAAATCGTTCAACAGGTGGCGCTGCTATGCTGTATTTTTTTGCGATTTACGCAATAGCTTTATCTCAAGAACTAATGCTTGGATTTTCAACAAACTTCAGATTCAGGTATACCTTGATATCGTTTAGTGCTGTTTACTTTTGGTGTAAATCGCTCAACAGGTGGCGCTGCTATGCTACATTTTTTCAGAATTTCCGCTATAGCTCTATCTCAAGAACTAATGCGCGAATTTTTATCCAACTTCAAATTCAGATATACTTTGATATGAATTGGTGCTAAATCGTTATTTCTTGTACTATTTAAATGATTTAATTGACGTGATTTATATAGAAGAAAGTTTTGTGATGGCCACAACATACTAGTTTCAGTCGAAATATTAGTATTTTTTTTATAGAAAAATATATCTAGATTAAACGCACAAAATTTCGTATTATTTAAAGGGAGATTCCCCTCTAACAAACTACTGGTGCCAAAGAATTTCCTGGTCTGGAAATTCCCTGAAGCGTGGCAACCCTGCAATTAATTAAAATATTACTTATGTGTATTAACATACCGATATCGAAAAAGCTGGAGACTTGGCAGCTCTTATAATGTATTATAACACAATGTATTCTCAAGTTATAACACGCGAATTGATAAAGCGATTGAAGTTATTTTTGAAATTTTATCTTCATGTTAACTTTTACGAAAATTCTTGTCGTTTGGATATAGCTTTACTTTGAATTTTATACAATAAGTAGCTAAAAACTTGAGAAAAAGTTCAATTTATAGACTTGTACATTAGGGTGGAGCGAAAAAAATTAATTTTTTAAAATCAAAAACAGGTAGGTGCCAAAAGTTGCTTTTATACTAGTACATCATCTGCTTGCAATATTACCGCTGAAAAAAAGGCTTGAGTCTGCGCTTTTGGTCCAAAAGTCGAAATTTTGGGTAAAATTTGACATTTTTTCAAAAAATTGAAAAAAAATTCTATAGAGATGGTTATTATTTAAAAGTGTTAGTTAAACCTTTATTATTAATGACTTAAAATATTTAAACGATAAAAAAAATCTTCGTTCTGTATAAGTGGAACAAAACTGACAACTTTTGGGGGAAAAAAAGCGTTGCCACTCTGTTGTGTCATACAACTAATTGTTATTTAGATTACAGCTCTTACGTAGTTGCTTTCAAATCTACCCAGGAGGTACCACGTGGAATTGGCTGCATTTGAAGACACAACAGTGCATAGCCCGACCACCCTTCCATCTCAGCGAAATGTTTTATTTATGTATTGAATTGTGATTTTTTATCAAAAAATGGCATACGTTTTCTATGTATCAACCTAGTCCATCTCTTTTTTATGTCCACAGACATTGGATGATGCTGCTGTGACACTCCTTTACATATATCCTCACGTATTCTACTGCTTGTGTATGATAAGGTAAGCAGAGTAATGCAGTGGAATTAATGGAATCTATTCAACCCTCTAGTATCTTTACCAAAATTTCATCCAGTTACTGCATAGTAATTGGGAGGTCTGTTCATACAACATTTTACAACATTTAGGTATTTCATCTTTGAGTATGCCATCCTTTACTCTAACTCTTGCATTTTTTATATGCTGATAAGCTTGTTATTTAATGTGATGGCGATCGTCATCAAAATTGCAATAAGAATTTGCTCTCGATGTGAAAAATTTACTCTCGGTGTCCTAAATAATTTTTTTAGTATTTGTTTTTTGCCGTTTTCTGTGATGTTTAGTAGCCAAGTAATTTCCCATAAGTTTTTAGATCAATTTTTAGGATGTGGATTATATTTGATGTAAACCATCCTGCGGCATAAACTTGGATTACATACATTGTGAGTGAACCAGACTGATGGTCAACCAGTACTTATATAAAAGCGAATAATTTTATTCGCCTTTGTGAGCCATCTGGCATAGGAGAAGTTTCTTGGGTTCCTATTCGCTAGTTCTTCTGAGCCATATCTTGATGAAATAACTTTGCAAATCTCTAGCAGGTATTTCTGGTATGTGCTCAGTACCCTTTTCTCAATTTTAGGAAATAATGTTTGAAAATTACTCTCTATGGCTTCAAAAATGAAAATAAAAAGGGAATGGCACGTGGACAAAGATTTTCCTATTGGTCCAGTGAATCCCTGTGGGTTAGAATCTAATTTTGGCAACGATCATGTCTAATAAATGATGCAGAGACATTTCACTGGACTTGGAGGTGGCATATGATCAATTGTAATGGTTCATTCTAAACATGTCCCTCGCAGAATGGATGACAACGACTAACAGAATTATCCGTCTTCAAATGAGCGCTCACTGCCCATCAGAGTCTCTATGTTCACTCAAAATGTACTATGATATCCAAGTTTGGCCCCAGGATAGTTTACAATCAAATATAATCCACAGCTAAAGAAGGGATCTAAAACTCATGGGAAATTACTCTGCTACTAAACAACTCACAAAACGGAATAAAACTACTACTAAAAAAAGGTTATTTAGGGCAATGGCTCCTTTGCATACGCAGAGTAAATTCTTAATTCAATGCTCTATGACGATTTCCATCACATTAAACAGCTAGTTGCTCAGCACATAATAGCTGAAAGATGAGAGTAAATGATGGCATACGCAAATCTGAAATATCGACAATCAACTATGAAGCCGATAGTTATATAAATCTAATTCTTTGGAAAAGTGTTGTGGTAACAGAACCTCTAATCAATATGCATTTATCGGGTGCAATCTTGGTGAAGATAATAGTCGGCAGGATAGATTACATTAATATCATCCGCACTGCATTACACTGTTTGTCTTGTCTTACACAGAAGGTAGAAAAATACGTAAAGGAGATCACAGCAGTTTCATCCAAAGTCTATGGATCCAAAGAACAGATGTACTACGTGGATACATAGAAAATCAGTTTTTGATAAAGAATCACAATTCAATGTATAAATAAAACATTGAGTTCAGACGGTAGGGTGGTCGAGCTATGCACTGTTGTGACATGAAATGCAGTCACCTCCACGTGGTACCTCCTGGGTAGTTTTGAAAGCAACTAGGTAAGAGCTGTACTCTAAACAACAATTATTTGTATGACACAACAGATTGGCAACGCCTTTTTTTTTCACCAAATGTTGTCCGTTTTGTTCCAGTTATACAGAACGAAGATATCATTTTATCGTTTAAATATGTTAAGTCATTAATAATAAAGGTTTAAATAACACTTTTAAATAATAACCATCTCTATAGAATTTTTTTAAATTTTTTGAAAAAATGTCAAATTTTACCCAAAATTTCGACTTTTGGACCAAAAGCGCAGACTTAAGCCATTTTTTTTCAGCGGTAATATTGCGCTCAGATGATGTACTAGTATAAAGGCAACTTTTGGCACCTACCCGTTTTTTATTGTAAACAATTAATTTTGTTCGCTCCACCCTATTGTACATACCTTGTTTTCTAATTACTGCGATAAAACCCTTTATGTAACTTAATGTATAAGTATGTTATAAATTTAATAAGGTTCTCTATAGCTTGCTTCAATGAATATATTTTTTCCTTAGTTCCTAAGTCAATTTCTACATTTCCAAGTAACACCACAAATAGTTACAGCCCCATAAAAGATATCAGTTACAAGATCTAAACGACCATTACCAATTATAGCCTATTTTCTATACGTTTGATTCCAGTTTGAGAATCCGAAAAGCAGTCATATGTTCGATATTCCGGCACTCCTCAAACGTCACCGTTTCTCGTCTACTTCAAGTCCCAAGTGGAATTTCAAGTAGCGTGTAACACATGGCCATATTTATACCCTTTAAATCTAGTAGAACATGGGCATTTAACATATACTAAGGAGGAAGCCAATAACCCAAGATTTATTCCCGAGTATCGGACAAATATAAGACCCTAAATTGCAATAAAGTAGTCTCTTCAAGTATTCTTCTCATAGAAATTCTAAGGATTCAGGCACCCTCCTACTAATAGCTCTTGTGAACAGCCACTGATATTTGGATGACTGGGAAATGATTCCGGAGTACCTCATGGGATTATTGAGGTACCCGCTCTACGTTGTTACTGATTTCAATAAATAAGGTAATATACGCGCGTATTTTTAAGTCATACTCATCACAATCAAGTCTACAAAACCTATCTTATAAGACGTATTCTTAAAAACATATTATGGCTTTGAAAGAAGGAATCTTAGTGCGCTTTTTGCGTTCTTATCAGGTGAAACCCATCTATAGAAAAACCTTTTGACAAAAATATTCTGAAATAAATGCACTGATTTTTTTTTCTTCATGTCTTTCTATAACGGTAAACAATGTGGGTAAAATATACCATATTGTTGCTACCTTAATTAACTACAGTCTTTTGTATATTTTCATTAAACTCAGTTTAACTGAAAATTTCAGTTTAATTTAATTTAAATATATTTTCAATAGATTATTTCATAGAGGATTGAATGGTATATTATTAGACTGTCAGTAGATGCGTGGCGGGGATTATATTTGTGTGCTATTTGAAAATAGCAAATTTCTTCTGATTTAATTGTAGAATGCTGTGATTAAATATAGACCGGGAGCCGGCAGCACAGACAACCACCTCGTCAAGTTGGAGTCTGAAATTCCAGAATTAGCTAAAACTCGATTCCCATATTAAAACGCAATCGGTCTGTCAAGTCATATCTTGGTGGAAAACACCTAAAAGCCCGATTTTAGCAGTCGTCTCCTAGGTTTACCATAGCGTTTTCCTGCACCCAAAGGTACGAAAACATGACGGACTGGGAGCAGGAAAACACAATGGCGAACCTACGAATCAACCGGTAAAATCGGGGTTTTAGGTGTTTTCCATCAAGATATGACTTGGCAGATCGATTGCATTTTAATATGGGAATCGAGTTTTAGTTAATTCTGGAAATCCAGCCTCCAACTCGATGAGGTGGTTGTCTCATGGTTCGTACGCCTCCTTGAATTTTGCAGACCAGAAAAATTTTCAGCACCAGTATTATCTTATAGAAAATCTCTTCTTAAAAGAATGGGAAATTTTGTGCGTTTAACCTAGATTTCTTTTTCTATAAAAAGATACTGGTAGTTTTCCTGGAGAAATAACGGTATCCGTACGAACAATGTGTCTCTGATGCCGGATTCCCGGTCTAATTAAGGAGGACATTACTATTCAAAAATTGCGATACTCAAAATAAGCACCTCTACGTTGCTTGGTCACGATTTTGACATTTCAATAAAGGATAACGTTAGAGCATATTTTTCTAACATTGCAGTTTTCATATAACATATTTAATTATTTTAATTTTATATTATTTATAAAGTATTGATTTTGCCAAACACAGTTTTTATTTTTTTAGTGGTGCCTGATAGAATATTGTTTCATCGAAAAGAAAAAATAAAATTAAACGGTAATTTAATAACAATAATTTTAAAATGTGAAGTAGTATATTCAAATCATATTTAATTTTACGAAATTTTAACTATAGAGATATGAATTTTAAACATACTTTTAACGCTTAAAGATATTTATACAAAAGCTCTCAGAAACGCCTTTTGCAAGATTAATAATAAGATGTGAATAACATCATTTCATTTTAGTAAAAAACTGTTTTCGTGACTTCCGAAATGTCAAAACAACATGAGTATGAAGTGTCATATTTTTGACAGCTTAATTAGCTCCTGTCCCGTGTGAATGGAACTTTAGAGTTAAGTAGATGAATATTTTCAGCTTAGATAATATTCTTTTAGATTTAATTTATTTTGAAACGGCATGTAAGTTTATGTAACGCGTTAATACTGTAAAGGATATACTTACTAGAAGCTTAAAACTACATGACATAAAATTATTATGTTTTGATACATTAGTTGAACACAATCTCTTGGGAATATAACTATTTATTTTTTGCATGAGTACTTTTTAGGGTATTATAACAAACATTTACGAGTAAGTGTTTTTTTTTTTTTTTTTTTTTTTTTTAACTCAGCTAACTGACCTATATTTGTTTACATGAAAAATTGCACACATCCATCTAGAATAATAATAGAAATTTTTGCTCTGTGTGTGTGCGTGTCTGCGATGTCTATCAAAATCTACTTCACGTTTGAGGCGGAAAATGTTTATGAAGATAGTCGAAGGTCTTACCTAATGCACCTGAGACTCTGAATTAATTTTTTTTTTAATTAGCTTGGATATTAAATAAAAACTCTTCAACCGGCCAAATAATAATAATAAAAATATATTTATTTCTTCAAAACCACAAGCCGACTAGAATTGTACCCTGATCAGAGAGTCACGCACGCATATTCATAATACCTACTCAGTTCAGATTCTGAGCCGTTCTGATTGGCTAGCTAGATTCAGACCATGCTGATTTTCAATGTATTGCAAGTGCTGACCGACTGCATCGTTCAGCATGTATTTTTATTGCACAAGATTTAATTATAACGCAAATTAATGGTGATTGTGAATAATTTAAAATTATGCAAATATGTACATAAATAATTTACTCATATTTATAATTTTTTCTTTCAATTTCGACAAACACAATAAATCAATCTCCGTTCCTAGCTCGCTTTTATTAATGTTAGTACTGTTTGTGCAGGGGTTTGTAAACTTTGTAAATTAGCATATATATTTTTTGAAATATTCATTTTTAAAAAAAATGAAGTTTGGATTCGTTTTAATATGTATATGCCCCCCTAAGCAAATTTTATGCACACCATTTAAAAGTAGACTTTATTTCCAATCGTCCGGTACCAGTAACTTTCGTCTACGATAATTTGTTGAGGAGTTAGTAGGGGGTGTTTATTTATTTATTTTTTTTTCCACGACTGTACCTCGAACGAAAAAAGGAATTTATATCAAATATTTATGAACTTAAGAATCTTGATTTACAACAATACATTTACGTCTGAATATTTTTGACTGTTAAGCCTGGCAATTTAAAAAGAAGAAACTTCTGTTTTTCGCAGTTATGAATGTATGCATTAGGGTGGTCACAAGAAATCAGTTTTCAAATTTTTTCGGGGAGACCCCCCCAAAAAGTTGCCAATTGACTAGAAAATGAGATTGGCTAAGTTTCAGCTCATTTGGATAATATTAACCCGTGCCTCATTGAGGTTTAAGTTTGAAAAAAACGTGATTTTTCGCAAAAAAATGCTGTTTTTCCTTCATGAAATGAATACAATTAAACCTAGGAACATAATGCAGGTCTCATTTTATAAAAAAAAGTTTTGATTTGAAGAACCAGACACCATTTTTTTCTAAAAATGTATAGATTTAAAAATATGTGCATTTTTCAGGAACAGACGTCACCTAAATCTTAAAAATTGACTTTTTATGAAAACGCGAAAAAAACATTTGTAACATTGCATTTCATCTGCTTTCCACCTTTTGTTTTTCTTTTTTTCGTTTTGTGAAGTCCAATAAAGTGTTTGATTAAAAAAAATTCCAAAGAAAAGGAAAAAAATCGAATTTTAAACTGAAAGAATTGGGCAAAGGAAGTATAGAAATGAGAGGAAATAATGCTCAATTGCATTTTATTATTAAAGTTGTGTTACAAGAAATGAGGCATAATAAAGAAAATAAATTATTTTCCCTTACAATTGTCACGTTAACCCTTTCCGGCACAGAAAAATTCTGTTCGTAAAAGGATGAAATGATGGTCTACCCCGGAATTTACAAACGACATTTTTAGAAATTAAAATCACATTACTTTAACCTTTCATTGTAAAAGCAAAATTTTATTAAAATATTCTTCATGCCGTTTGTAAGTTTGGAATTAAAATTAGGTGGTGCCGGCGTGAAACACTGCGCCGGAAAGGATTGAAGTGGTAATGGTTTAGGCTTATGTTGACTTTTTTAACCAAAGTATTATCTAAAAATGAAAATGCAACTTGATCCGAGTTAAGATACCAAAGGCGGTTTGTCATTTTAGTAAGTGCTTTGTCTGTAACCTATTTATCAAATTTTCTGTAGTGAACAAGTGATTTTATTATTTGCAGGTCTTGAATTGGGGGCTAAAGTGGCAGTGGAAGTATTGAAGCACGCTTTTACATAAATATTGATTAAAACTAAGAAAAGATCTCTGATACCTTCTTTTTCTAAATTTGTTATTGAAAGATGATCCCTGAAACAATATATTTTAAGAGAATGAATGGCCTGTGCTTATATCCATTTGACATGATTAAAAGTACCAGGTGCTTTGAAAAAAAGTCTTTTACAGGAAGGAGTTCTATAAAAATTAATCAAAGTTGGATAAACTCTTTATAATCATCCCTGAGCTGTTAATTTTTAAGAGTTCCTGTAAGAAAATTTGAAATTTCTTCTGAATTAAGTATTTATATCTAGTATTTCATCTTCAGTAACATTTGTATACTTACTCTGGTTTAATTTAGACCACCCAATCAGAATTGTTTTTTTTAAATATCTAGCTGAGGGGCAGTGATTATGCCCATTTTACAATCAAGAACAGCTTTCTAAATTATGCTGGCGGCATGGTAAATACAGAAGACTTTTCCTTTAACAATTGCTATAGAAAAATGCAGGTTAACTCTGAGGCGACCTGTGTTTACTGCAGTTGTATCAAAAAATATTGCCTGGATTTTACCAA
The DNA here is from genome assembly GCA_963932465.1 of Maratus speciosus. NCBI lineage: Eukaryota > Metazoa > Arthropoda > Arachnida > Araneae > Salticidae > Maratus > Maratus speciosus. The sequence goes on from OZ010797.1 coordinate 448,360,619, forward strand.
CTTCCTCCCACTCTTCAACTGCTGAAAATACAGCTTTCGCCTGAATTGTTCCGATACTATTTTCAAGTTGAGGAACTCGTAGTAACTGCTCTTCATCCCCACAACTAATTAAAAACTTTTATCCACTCTACATGTTCTTTATTCAAAAAATGGTGAAGCAGTTTTCCACCCCAGTGAACAACAGTTCTCTCTAAATGGGAATTTTAAAATCTGTTTCTGATAAGCTCAGTTTTTTGTTTACGAAACAGTTATTTGCAGAGTCGATGTCTGTGGTTAGCTAGTGGATGTATTCCAAGTCTAGCAGCTTCTCTGGTGTTCAGTTCATTTTGCGAATATTATAAAATAAAATGCATAAAACTTGACAATTACTTAGCTGATTACTGTCGATGATTTGATGAGACATGTGGCCAATATAAAAAATCTTACATTTCTGCCATCATATCAAGAAGGGGAAGGGGTTTTACGGAATGTTTCGTCAATTCTAAAAATAGATAATCATAACAGATAACAAAAACAGCCTTGTAATAAAAAGAGAAATTCAGAGGTTCAACTGCAACACAAATCGAGAAGCTCTTTCTTACTAGACACTGAACTAGATAACTAATAATCAATTATAATTCGTGAAATATTTTTAAAGTTACAAAAATTGTTCACTTATTTTTGCCTATTAATAAAAATGATACAAAAAAATTATCAAAAGTAATATAATTTGTCATTTTTTACCTATGTTTCAAAAATTCAGAGTTTGAGGGTATGGTTCAATAGATGTCCTGAAAAATACTAAATGTTCATTAAATATAAGTTTTCATGAGAGTAAAAGTTCAAGGAAACAACAGTTTCTATGAAATAAAACAAGAATCAGGTTTCTATGACAAATATTTTTCACGTAAGGAAAGAAAAATGACAATTTTTTGCCAAAAATTGCAAATTTTCAAGAATTCAACCTCGATGAGGCACGGGTTAATATTATTTATTTGAGCTGAAACTTTGCCAATCTCATTTTCTAACTAATTGGCAACTTTTAGGAGGGTACCCCCGAAGAAAACGTTAAAAACATTTTTCCCCATGTTGCTTATGACCACCCTAGTATGCATGCATGATCGCGATTTTCCCCGTAACCACTAAAGGGATTTGAATGTTCTTTTTACACTACGATGTAGTAGAACAAGGAAAGTTACTTAAAATGATTTATTTTATCGTGTATAGTTTTTATTAGAGGTATGTGTCAATTTTTTTTTATTATACTATATGCAACAAGCTTTCTAACTTAAGAGGTGAGTAAGAGATTGACTTAGCAATTGAGACAGGAAACTTGTGAAAAATAAAATTTAACTGTCCGAACGAATTTTCGATAAAAAATTTGCTATGAGGAAATAGAGTGCCTTTAGACATAAGAAAGTGAATTGCTTAAAAAATAATGTCAAAGCCCTTATACTAGAAAAATACATAAAATATACTCTTATATTAAAAATAATACAATCTGACTTTTAAGCAATACGAGGGTTGTTCAATAAGTTTTGACTCCACGTCTGTAACTAATTTATTTGCAGAAGAAAATTAAATATTTTCTTCATTTTTTTTTCATTTTTATAAATTTGAAATGTCCGTCTTTGAAGGGGTACCTTAGTAGGTAGCTTTCATTACAAAAAGCTACCTATTGCAGCCGTTCGGAGGAAAGCGATTTCAAAAAATTTTGGTATATTTTCATCGATCATGAACTCGAGACCCCGAAACCACCCTCCGTTGAAATGTTGATATATATATATATGTCTGTCTATCTATATATATATATATATATCCGATTTTTGTCACACTGTAACTCTCATATTTATGAACCGATTTGGATGTAACGCGATCTGCACATTGTACATACCAATGGCTCGACCGAGTTTGTTGGCCAGCTTCATCCGTCGTCTTGTTTAAATATGGCGGCCATTTAAAAATATTTTAAAAATTTAATATTTGAAATGTAGTACCAAAAAATTGAAAATGGAAAAATATTTTAATCTTATGTGTTTGACTTTGATACAAAGATTCCGTTTCTTTTTTTCGTCTTTAAGTTTTTGTCTCTAAGTTTTTGTTTCATCTATATCTTACAAAATGGCTGAGTTATAGCACTTTGAATTTCTAGCGTGGCTGACAATTTGAAACGTTCTGATTTTTGTCACGCGATAACAGGCGTATTTATGAACCGATATGGATGTAGCTTGGTGGGTACATATTACATACCAATGTCTCGACCGAGTTCGTTGGCCAGCTTCATCCGCCATCGTGTTTCAAAATGGCGTCCATTTAAATAAATTTAAAAAATTTAAAATAAGGTACCAAAAAATTGGAAAATGAAAAAGATTTTTTTCTTATGTGTTTGACCTTAACACAAAGATTCCGGAACAGTTTTTGTTTCGTCTATATCTAAAAAAATGGCTGAGTTATAGCATTTTGAATTTTTATTGTGGATGACATTTTGAAACGACCTGATTTTTGTCACGCGATAACAGGCCTTTTTATGAAAGGATTTGGATGTAACGTGGTGTGTACATAGTGCATACCAATGTCTCGACCGAGTTCGTTGTCCTTCTTTATTCGCCTTCTTGTTTCAAAACGAAACATTTAATTTTTTTTTAATTTAAAATTTAAAATGAGGTATCAAAAAATTGGAAAATGAAAAATATTTTTTTTACGTATTTGACCTTGATACAAAAATTCCGGAGCAGCTTTTGTTTCGTCTATATCTTAAAAAATGGTTGAGTTATAACACTTTTAATTCCTAGCATGGCTGACATTTTGAAACGATCTGATATTTGTCACGCTATAAAACACGTATTTATTAACCTGTTTGGACGTAAGAATGCATGTGGATAGTATGTTGTCTCGACCAATGCCTCGACCAAGTTCGCTGGCCAGCTTCATCCGCCATCTTGTTTCAAAAAGACGGCCATTAAATTAAAACAAATTATATAAAGTGAGGTTAAAAAAAATTAGAAATTAAAAAAGGTTTCTATCTTAAGTATTTGACCTTGATATAAGGATTCCGGAGCATTATTTGTTTTGTCTTTATCTTAAAAAATGGCTCAGATATAGCAGTTTGAATTTCTTTATGTGGTTGACATTTTGAAAAATCTGATTTTTTGTCTGCGACAGCACTCGTATATATCAACTGATTCCGATGTGAATGAGCATGTGAACAGGAATTACTAAGGTCTCAACCAAGTTTGCTGGTTAGTCTTATCCACCATGTTGTCTTAAAATGGCAGGCACTTCAAGATATTGCCGAATTTGGCAACCAAATATAAGTTACTTGGCATATAAGCAACTTTGATAAAGCTGACTAATTTCGCGAAATTCTCATTCATAATGATTTAGTATTGATAAAAATTAGTATTGAATCTTCTATAATCGGTTTCCACTAAATTGAGCCTCGTGTGGTTGAATAACATAAGCTAACTTTTAAAAAATAAGGAATATGAGAGCTACCTCTTCCTCCCGCACTGGCCGGAAAGACTTTTTTTCGATATAGTCACCGCTGGCGGCGATGCACTTCTGTCATATATTCACTATCTGTTTCAAGCCCTCACAGAGGAATGAGACCGGCTGTTGACGACACCAAGAACGCACCGCATATGTGACTTGTACGTCAGACTCAACGCGCGTGCCCTTTAGATTTTCCTTCAGCTTTGGGAATAGCGAAAAGACACAAGGCGCTAAGTCCGAGGCTCACACCGGGAGCACACTTTATTGAATTCAAGTTCATGTCTCACGCTGTGATTCACTGTTCCAAGCTATCTTTCAACCATGGATATATAATTCCTTTTATCCAGCTTTAATTCCAACAATACTGGAAATCACCCTGTGTTTAATGCGCCTGTTATCAAGAATCAGTTCATTCTCTATGCTCTACGGTCTTCGGCCGTCCACAGCTTTACTTATCTTACGTGCCTGGTTTATCCTTCCGGATTCCATACGGACCTATCTGCTGACGGTGCTTGTGTCCACTAATGCTTCGCAATACACAGCATTCATTCGCCTGTGGATGTCAATTGGCGCAATACCTTCCGCTTTTAGTAACTTCGTTACCGCACGCAGTTTCAAACACACTTTCATATAGCCCGACATTCACCGTTTCACTGTTTACACGCAGTGGTCCATCCTGCAAAATAAAAAACATCATGAGATGAAGGACATTTCAAAGTTACTTCTCAATGCAAAATATTTCATTTTGTTCTGTTAATAAAGTAGTAGGACAAAATTACTGAACAACTCTCGTATATTCATACCATCGTTTCAGTACGTTTACATTTGTTTTTATTTTTACTAACATTTCTGAAGTATTCCTCTCTATATATATATATTAAAAAAGATACTTTTTTCTAAATATTTGACAGACTTCATGTTTTCTCAAGTAAATTTGAATCAAAAATTTATTTAATAATTGGTATCAAATAAATACATCATAGAGAATAGAAACATTTCAATAAAGAAATGTTTTGGATTTGTTTGATCTTTGGTTGTGGCCATGATTGTGGGACGGACGACGACAAAAGTTTAATAAATAAATTTTTAAGCTTTTAAAAATACCATAAAAGCCTGAAATCTTTTTCTTAAAGTATTATTACTGATGCTCAGAGAGGATAATTTATGATAAACAGTTAATAAATATACAAACAAACAAGTAATATAAAAATTTTGTTTTTAAAGTCAATTCCTACTTAGGTCATCAAAGAAAAAATTAATATAATCCCTTAAGCTAATATTAGTTTTTGTTGCATTAAAATACCTCAATTTGTTGATTCTCTATAAGCAAGTAGGTTTACAATGGAAGTCTATGGGAATTTGGCGAAATATTAGAAATATCGCCAAGTTGGCGTCACTTTTGGCGACTCATTTTGGCCGCCAAATTGGGCGATATATCGCCAAGTTGGCGACAAACTTGGCCGTATTTGGCGACAGAACAGGGTCCCCCCCCTATGGTAACCCCTTATTGAAAATACTTTCATTTACCTTCAATAACCAATGGCCGCCATTTTGTTTCCCATGCAAAACTAAAATTAATTAATTAAAATTCAATTAATTAATTAATATTTGAAAAAACTGTATTAACATCAATTGTCATCTAGTTAGTACAAGTTCAAAAAAATTTATTTCAACATGATAGGATGAATAATGAGTATTTTATTAACGATTGAAAATATGAACAAGATATATAAATAAATATATAAATAAATAAATATAGGGAGAGTGTGAACTAATAGTAGGAATTGAAAAAGCATAAATTACAAACATTATTTTCTCAGATATATAATAAACAATGAATACAAATATCACACTACAGAAATTATTTACTTCAAATTTATAGATCAGTAGGATAAATTATAAATATAATTTTCTCAGATGAATAATAAACAATGCACTGACCATATTGCAGAAATTATTTTCTTCAAATTTCTTGGTAAGTAACGTTATTTCTTAATGCTCCATCTTTCAAAGTAAAATTTGCAGTTGCTTTAAGGGTCATTAACTTGAAAGATTATGACGTTTTGCAATAAAGAGTCCGTAGATGTCTGAACTACAAAAAAAAATCTAATTTACTAAATGCTGTACATCCTAAAACGTCATAAATATTTGTTTATTACCGCCGTGAAGAAATTAAATTATCTGTGAAAAAGGGAAGAGAAACAGTTAATGTATATTTCTTCACATTTTTCATTTACGTTTGTGCATAATAATCACAAACTTCTAAAAGTCTTTAAAAATAAAATTTTCTGTTTATAAAAGGGAATATGAAAAGAAGGTTCCAGACAATATAGTCTAGGTAATTTTTGCTCACTCCAATTTTTATTTTTAAAACGTGCTTTTACTTAAATTTTTAATATGGCATTATATCTTTAGTCTTTACATTTTAATTATTAAATAGGTTCGTTTCATTAAATACATTGAAGTTTTAAAAGAATATTATTTAAACGGCTAATTTAAATTTGTAAATAAGAAGATTCATTTCAAATAAAAGTAAAAATATTTTTTTAGGAAAACGTTCTTTTATAAGTATCCAGTGTTTATCAAGCCTAATTTCATGAGTGCAATTCACGTTGTTCTTAAATATTGCCGTTGCAGTACGTTAATTTTAAGTGGGACTCGATTATGGAAAATTCCCCGTTTTACTTAATGCTTGGTTGGAATCTAGAAATAGTGACATTATTAATAAATATATAATTTTTACTCTGTTTCTTTTTAACAGAGTTTCTAACATAGTTGGAAATTGTTTATGACTTCGGTTTGTCAATCCGCCGTCTGCCGTCTTTCTTCCGTCTGTCTGTTCGTACTCTGACACGAATAGTCATGAAATTGATACATGTTATTGATATTCATTATGGCATGTACGTTATTGAAAATAAAGCTTGTATTTGTTACAGTTCATTTACAGGCACATTCAAAATAATTGCGTTACGTTACGGCCTATGAGGAAAATTCGTTTGCGGTGATTTTTAATAATGTTTCACAATTTCAAACTCATTGAAATTTACATATATATGTCTGACTATAAGATGCCTACAATACAATATGGTATGGATAGCAATTCATCGTTCATTTACAGGGACATTCAAAGAAATTGCATTTCATCACGATCTACGCGGAAAACGCTTCTGCGGTATGCAGTTTATGTTATTCATACACTATGTCAAATATATTGAAATTGACATATATCTCTGAGGTGTCTTGCAAGATGTTTACTATAAATTATGATGTGCAAGCGTTCAGCATTGATATACAGGTACACACAAAGTAATTCGTCTACAGTACTTTCTATGAACAATAATTTTTTATGTGCGTTTTCTTATGAGGTACCCTTTTGTAATTAAACTTTAAAAAAATTCTACACGTCACATACAGGTCTGCGCAACACATCTTAAGGACATTTAAGTTTATTGGTGGAAATTGATGAAGGGGAATTTTGAGCTGTGTTATGCGTTTTCTGAACTGAATTTTAGCATATTGTGTATTATATGATAAATCTATAGTTAATATACGGGGCTGCGCAAGAAAATTATAGATATGTATACATATATAAAAATAGCAAATAAAGCCTTTGTGCAACAATATTAAAAAGTTCTTCCGGCCAGTGCCGGGAGGAAGAGGTAGCATTCATATTCCTTATTTTTAAAAAGCCAGCTTATATTATTCAAACACACGAAGCTCAATTTGGTGGAAACTGATTATAGGAGATTCAATACTAATTTTTATCAATACTACATCATTATAAATGAGAATTTCGCGAAATTAGTCAGCTTTATCCAAGCAGCTTTTATTTAAAGTAATTTATATTTGGTTGCCAAATTCGACGATATCTTTAAGTGCCTGCTATTTTAAGACAATATGGTGTATGAGGCTAACCAGTGAACTTGGTCGAGGCCTTAGTATTTCTTGTGCACATGCTCATTCACATCGGAATCGGTTGATATATACGAGTGCTGTCGCAGACAAAAAATCAGATTTTTCAATATGTCTCCCACATTAGAAATTCAAACTGCTATATCTGAGCCATTTTTTTAAGATAAAGACAAAACAAAAAATTCTCTGGAATCTTTATATCAAAGTCAAATACTTAAGAAAGAAACCTTTTTCAATTTCTAATTTTTTTGCACCTCACTTTAATATATATATATATTTTAATTTAATGTGCGCCATTTTGAAACAAGATGGCTGATGAAGCTGGGTAGCGAACTTGGTCGAAACATTGCTATATGCTACCCACATGCCTTCTTACAACCAAATAGGTTAATAAATACGCGTGTTATCGCGTGACAAATATCAGATCGTTTCAAAATGTTAGCCATGCTAGAAATTTTCCCAATATGAAATTAGTTTCGGAAACTACTCCATTAACAGATTTTTAGCCCAATGTATTCTGTACAAATTGCTTTAATCCGCACTTGAATTGGGTAAATAAACGATGAATTATTTACAATTCCGTAAACCCTTCTTGTGAGAAAATTGCTCCAGACGATGAAACAAAGATGGCCGCCATGCACAAACAAAAATTAATAAAATTAAAATAATAGCCATTTTGAACTTACATCATGTTAGGGTTGTTGTACAAAAAAATTTGTATTTTTTAAAAATGGTCGAGCAACCAGTGCTGGACCACTTGAAATGGATTGACCCGACAACTTTTTAAAAATACTTTAAAACTCCATTTTTTTTTTTTTTACAATATGAAAAGTCATCAATCATCATTCACTATATCTAAGCCATTATCAGAATTTTCAAGCAACTCCTTAAAATCACTCTCTTTCATTCGTACATCAGGATGAATATCGTCAGTGTCAAATTCAATATCATCGTCATCTTCTTCAAAAATGACATCATCATCAGTTCCACGCAATTCATTACTGATGCAATATTTTTTGAAAGATCGGACGAACATTTCATGTGGTAATTCAAGCCAGGATTCTTTCATCCATTCAGAGATAGTGGCGAAATCAACTTTATTTTTTAAATTACTGAAATTTGTCAAAGCTGCATCCACAGATTATATAGGGTAGGGGAGTACACAGTGAGACATGGTACACAGCAGGGTTGTGCAAAATTTCAATTAGATTAACGATTGAAAGTTAACGATTATTTTTTTACTCATGTCTAAAGATTGACCGATTAAGCTTAGTTTCAATTCTACTCATAGACTAACGATCAGTGGTTATTTTAATGTAATCAATGCTTTGATTACGATTAAATCAATTCAATCCTACTTATAGACTAATGACCAATGATTATTTGGATGTAATCGCTTGCTTTTTTACGATTAAATCAATTCTTAATCTAAATAGTCAGTTTAATTAGTGTAATGGTAATGTTTCCTTTCACATCCCAGAAATATGGCTTTCTATTTTGAAATGTCAATGAAAATTCCACCTTTTTCAGCATTTCTTTCATCGTTAGTATCTTTGGTTAAAAGATGGCGCCACTGAACTGTTTATTTGGGAGTAAGAGGTTTCCGTTAGACTTATTTGTATTTTGAATTGATTTCAAAATATAGCATGTAAAGAGTTTGTTGTCGATTTATATTTTAGAAATTTTTTCTCCTGATGAAGGTTTTAAAGATTAAACCGAAACGTAGAGTTTTATGTTAAACTTGTGAATTAATTGTACGTTGGATAGCAACACCTATTTGTTTTGTATATTCTATTTTATTTTCTATTTTTTTGACGAACGCCAATTTATAGTTTAGCTACTTCCAAAACTATTGAAACCGCATGAGTAGTTCACGAGAAAAAAATTAGACCATTTTCAGCTGTTTTACATGTCATTTCGCTACTGTTGTCGCTCTCTTAATTTATTAAACCTTTCCGGAACAGAAAAATTCTGTTGTCGTAAAATGATGAAATGATTCACTGACACCAGAACTTACAAACGAAATTCTTAGAAAGTAAAAACTTCTTATTTTTAAGCTTTATTTATAAAAGCAAAATTTTATTAAAATATTTTTGGTGCCATTTTGTAAGTTTGGAATGAAAATTAGGTGGTACCGCAGTGGGATTACTAATAAAAATAAAAATAAATAAATGTTCCATTTAGTAAAGCATATATCTGCGTAAGGGAGTACAGTAGGTTTAGCAGCCACTCCTCGAATCCTATGATAAGCTTATCAATCATTTTGGCCTTTTAAGAAAAACAATTGGTAAAACACCGCAGAATTCGCGTGCGCAGCATCCCACCCTCATAGCATGCATGGTCACGGTGACGTTGTTGTGACGTCACTGTGAGTCACTGTGGTCACGTCACATCTGTGACCAAAATGCCACCACTCAGTGATGTCACATTGTGACTGAGATGTGAACTTCTTAGAAAACTTTGAAAAATTACAAAAAATATTCAAAACATGTTATTTATGTAAAATTATATTTTCTGGCAATTAAAAAAAATTGTGACGTCACTGTTATGACACTGCATGTAACGTACGTCACGTCACATTGTGACGAAAAAAAATCACCATATTGTAAGTCACAGTGTGACAAAAATATGAACATCAAAAATTTTTGAAAATGAACAGAAATATTACATGCCCGAGTTACAGCGACATAAGGAATGAAAATACAGTCGAACCCGGTTAACACGCGTTTCAAGGGAATGGACCTAAGTCGCGTATTAAGCGGGATCGCGTATTAAACGTGATTTGTATAATGTTGCAGGAACTGGGCTTATTTGCACATCTAATCGTCTAAATGAACTTTAGAGCTTTCATTGATATGTTTATGGTCGAAAATTGTGTCTTATACATATATTTAGATTTAAATTTAATTGTATTCAACTTTACTCAGCCTATCTTTTTACAGGACAGACTGGAATAATAACTGAAAATAAATATGGATTCAAACATGCGGCTTTATTGTCGATAATACGTTACAACCAAAGATAAAACAACAAAAATAATTTTTCTGCTAGACTATTTTTTTTTTTAACAGAAAGAATAAAAATATTAAATTTTTGAAGCATAATCCAATTGTTAAAATCATATTTAGTACTTGTGATAATGAGTGCCAATATAATCTGTCCTTTTTAATGTAAGAAAAAACTACCCTTATTAATCTTTGTGTAAAAAGTATTTTTAGCATAGCAAAAAGTAATGAAAACATAGAAAACATAAAAGAATTATACACCAGCAATCGTATTTGTTTCATCTATGCAAGTTTCCTTTTTTTTTTTTTTTTTCACCAATGAATTCGCGTCTTATACGTGATTTTTTACCACAAAGGACCGAAAATTTTTCGCGTATTAAGCGAGATCGCGTAATAACCATTCGCGTCTTAAACGTGGTATTTTTGCATTAGTCTTACGGGCGATGTTCAAGGGAGCGGAAAAAATCCGCGTATTAAGCGGGATAGCGTCTTAACCGGGTTCCACTGTATATTAGTGGATAGGAAATAGTAAATTCGGACACGAAAAGAGAGGGGGGGGGGGGCAGAAAAAAATGCACGGTAGAAGTATCAACAAACTAGATTTTCATGCTATATTTTATCAATTTCTTATTTAAGACAGTGAAAGTATGCTTTTTTATGATTTCAATTTTATCTACCATTGCAATTTAATCCTTCACTGATTGTTATTATTATAAAAATGTTTCTCGGGAAAATGGTACGTATTGGAGCAATTTGGATAACATATTTAGAATTAGGAATATTACATCTGTACACTTTACATATTTAGTTTTCAGGGAGGAAGTTGTTATATTTTTTTATTTTATTTTATTTTATTTTATTTTATTTTATTTTATTTTTTGTCGACCAGTGGTATTCTAAACCCTTCTGTGGTTTCAAAATAAAATTTTCTATTACAGTTAAGTCTGTAGCTTTTAATGAGCACGTAGAAAGAATACTCAGAGTTTAGTCATATATGCATTTCTTACTTTAGAATTTCATTCAAGTCATATTTTTTCCTGTTAGTGTTTAACTATTTTAAATAACTACTTTTTTAATTCTATTTCTTTCAGACTTTTTAAATAAAATTGGTATTTTCCGAAAAAATATGTATACAAATTTTAAAGTTATTTTAATTATTATTTTATTAGTTTTTTAGTTATTATTTTATTTAAAAAAAGTTATTTTAAAATTGTTTTATTCTACAGAAAATGAATATGAAAAAAAATGACAGATTGACAAAGAACATTTTTTTATCCTGTATACTCTCTTTTCATTTATTAAGAAGATACGTATTTATTTATTAGGTGTAAAACAAAGTGTACTTTAAAAAAAAGAAAGAAAAAAGGCAGGTGTTTCATTCAAATAGAAAATTTTCATTACAGATACTCTCCTAAAGGTAAAATTACTGCTCATTTAAACTCTGTTGTGTACAAAAAAAAAAAAAAAATTATAATAATACAGTAGGAGCAGCTGCTTGGTCAAATATCGTCTGCGCTGGATTAAACCGCAGAATAAAATAAGGATCAGAGAACTTCTGACACTGAGAGTTAGTTTTTTTAAGCTAACAGAAATATGCCTGACAATTTAGGATAAAATACGGATATAATTAAAATATTTATGGAACTTAAAAGGTATGTCTTATTTAATTTAAATTTTTTGTTCCTTTTTGACAGATTATTACATGAGTTAAATAGTTGTATGTCATATGCAATGAGACTGATCTGGTATTCCTTTCAAAAGCAATATGGCGATGGAAAGATTTTTGAGAAATTGTTAAATGCATTTAATTCATCTATTATAGTTTGTTGTTGTTTAATAGTACAATTATAAATACTAATTATTTAGTGTTTTTCAAATTGCTATATTTTTTTTAAATTGTATTTAAGCGTTTTTTTACTGTTTGTGATTTTAATCAAACATTTAATTGTAGACATTCAGAGTCAGTTATTAAATTTTCTTTGATTGTAAACTCATTTTCTACATTTTCGATACATTTATTTTATTGGCATTAAAAAATAAAATATAATATTTAAGAATTGAAATAAAGTGTTTTTCATGCCCGATAAAGTTGAAAAGTGTTTATCACTTCGGTTTGTCTGGCCGTCTGTCCGCGCTCTAACTCGCGTAAATATACTCGGATTGACCTAAAATTTTTGGATGTTATTGACGTTTACCATAGCAAGACCCCTATTTGTAATGAAGTTTGTAGCATGTTTAGTTCATTTACAGGGACAGTCAATTGCATTCCATTACATTACGGCCTGTGGGAAAAAAATCGTTTTAAATGATTTTTAATGATTTTACACGCTTTCAAACAGAATAAAATTGATATGCATTTATGAAGCGCACTAAAATGTGCATTCCATAGAATATGCGATGCAAAGAATAGTTATTGTTCATTTACAGGGCTAAAAAAGGAATTCCAATACATAATGATATAGGGGTGGAGGGAATTGTTTGCGGCGTACTTTATTAATGTTAATCTATTTGATATGTAATGAAATTGATATACGTCGTTGAGGTTTACATACTATGAATTATTTCTTGTATAATACGAAGTGTATATAGCATTTACAGGGACACACAAAATATTTCAGATACTATATTGTATCCGAAGTACTGTTCATTAGCGATGATTGCTGGAAATACATTTTTAATTATGATATGCACTTTTATGATTTACTACATTTATGCATAGTATATGGTGTATATGTCGTAGGCTAATTGAGAAATCAGGCTATTTGCAAACAGCCTAGGCTGTTTGCAAAGAGCCGGGCTAATTGGAGAATTATCTCCCTTTTTCCAATTAGCCTGATATTTTTCAGGCTTATTGCAAAGAGCCTAGTAAGAGTTAGGCTAATTGAAAAATGACAACTTATTATCCAATCAGGGTGATTTTTTTTGGGCTTATTAACTTAGAACCCGACCAGAACCCGAAAAATAAATTATAACAGACCGTACCCCGATCCGAGTAAGACAAAATAATTTCAGTCTGCATGGAACTCGAAACGAACCTAAAAATTCCATTAGAAAAAACCCAAAATCTGACATGAACCGAATCTGAACCCGACAAAAATATTCCAAAGAAACATAACCCGATCCGAGCAAGACAAAATTTCCTTGGACACGCAACCCAAATTGAACCTAAAAATTCTATTTGAACAAAACCCGGAATCTGAAGTCGACAAAAATATTCCAATGAATCCTAACCGATCAGAGCAAGACAAAATAATTTCAGTCTGCATGCAACCCAACCAGAACCTAAAAATTCAATTTGAAAAAATAACGAAATCTGACGCGAACCAAATTTGAACTTGACAAAAAATATCCCCCAAAACCATAACCCGATCCGGGCAAGACAAAATAATTTCCGTGGACACGCAACCCGAACCGAACCTAAAAATCCCATTAGAAAAAACTCGAAATCTGACATGAACCAAATCTGAACCCGACAAAAATATTCCAGAGAAACATAACCCGATCCGAGCAAGACAAAATAATTTCCGTGGACACGCAACCCGATCCGAACCTAAAATATTTGTTTGAAAAATTCCGAAATATGACCCGAACCAAATATGATAAGCGACAAAAATATTTTATAGAACCATAACCCGATCCGAGCAAGACAAAATAATTTCCGTTTACACGCAACCCGATCCGAACCTAAAATATTTGTTTGAAAAATTCCGAAATATGACCCGAACAAAATATGATAACCGACAAAAATATTCTATAGAACCATAACCCGATCCGAGCAAGACAAAATAATTTCCTTGGACACGCAACCCAATCCGAACCTAAAAAGTTCATTTAAAAAACCTGAAATCTGACGTGAACCAAATCTGAACCCGACAAAAATATTCCATAGAAACATAATCCGATCCGAGCAAGACAAAATAATTTCCGTGACACACAACCCGATCCGAACCTAAAAGTTTTGTTTCAAAAAATATCCGAAATATGACGCGAACCAAATATGATAACCGACAAAAATATTCTAAAGGACCATAACCCGATCCGAGGAAGACAAAATAATTTCCTTGGACACGCAACCCGAACCAAACCTAAAAATTTCATTCGAAAATAACTTGAAATCTGACATGAACCAAATCTAAACCCGACAAAAATATTCCAAAGAAACATAGCCCGATCCGAGCAAGAGAAAATAATTTCGTGGACACGCAACCCCATCCGAACCTAAAAATTTCATTTGAAAAAAACCTGAAATTTGACATGAACCAAATCTGAACCCGACAAAAATATTCCAAAAATCCATATCGGATCCGAACAAGACAAATTATTTCCATGGACACGCAATGCGACCAGAACGTAAAAATCCTATTTGAAGTCAACCTGAAACCCGATCCGAACCAAATCTTAACCCGACAAAAATATTCCAAAGAACTATAACCCGATTCGAGCATGACAAAATAATTTCCGTCGACCGGCAACCCGATCCGAACCTGAAAGTTCTAACTGAACCCAATCCGAAACCTGGTTGCGATCGGTTTTTGGGTTGACTTCAAATGGAACCTTTAAGTTAGGATCCGGTTGCGTGCCTACGGAAATAACTTTGTCTTACTCGGATCGGGTTACGGTTCTTTAAATAATTTTGTAATTTTCAGATCGGGTTCTGGTCGGGTTTCAGTTTGACTTCATATGGAATTTTCAGATTATGGTCGTATTGCGTGTAAACGGAAATTAATTTGCCTTGCTCGTATCGGGTGCGGCTTCAGGTATTTTTATTTCGGGTACTTTTCGTGTTAACTTAAAGTAGAACTTTCAGGTTCGGATCGGGTTGCACGCCGACGGAAATTATTTTGTCTTGCTGAGATCCGGTTATGGATCTTTGGAATATTTTTGTTGGATTTAGATTTGGTTTTAGTCAGATTTCAGTTTTTTTTCAAATGGAATTTTTAGGTTCGGGTCGGGTTGCGTGTCAACGGAAATTATTTTGTCTTCCTCGGATCAGGTTATGGTTTTTAGAATGTTTTTGTCAGTTATAATATTTGGTACTGGTCATACTTCGGGGTTCTAATTTTTAGGTTCGGATCGGGATGCATGTTTACAGAAATTATTTTCTCTTGCTCGCAGCGGGTTATGGTTCTTTAGATTATTTTTGTCGGGTTCAGATTCGGTTCGTGTCAGATTTTGCGTTTTTATAATGGAATTTTTAGGTTCGAATCGTGTTGCGTGTCCACGGAAATTATTTTATCTTGCTCGTATCGGGTTATGGTACTTGGGGATATTTTTGTTGGATTCGGATTTGGTTCGGGTCAGATTTCAGTTTTTTTTTTTTTTTCAAATGAAATTTTTAGGTTCGCTTCGGTTTGCGTGTACAAGGAAATTATTTTGTCTTGCTCGGATCGGGTTTTGTTATTTAGAATATTTTTGTCGGTTATCTTATTTCGTACGAGTCATATTTCGGGTTTTTTTCAAACTAAATTTTTAGGTTCGGATCGGGCTGCGTGTCCACAGAAATTATTTGTATTTCTCGGATCGGGTTATGGTTCTTTGGAATATTTTTGTGCGGTTTAGATTTGGTTCATGTCAGACTTCGGTTTTTTTTCTAATGGAATTTTTAGGTTCGGGTCTGGTTGCGTGTTCACGAAAATTATTTTGTCTTATTTGGATCGGGTTATGGTGCTTTAGAATATTTTTGTCGGTTATCAGATTTGGTTCGTGTCAGATTTCGGGTTTTTTTCAACTGGAACTTTCAGGTACGGATCGGGTTGCATGTAGACTGAAATTATTTTGTCTTTCTCGGATCAGCGTACGGTCTGTTGTAAGTTATTTTTTAGGTTCGGGTCGAGTTATGGGTTAATAAGCCTTAAAAAATCACCCTGATTGGATAATAAGTGGTCATTTTTCAATTAGCCTAACGCTTTCTAGGCTCTTTGCAATAAGCCTGAAAAACATCAGTCTAATTGGGAAAAGGGAGATGATTATCCAAATTAGCCCGGCTCTTTGCAAAGAGCCTAGGCTGTTTGCAGAGAGCCTGATTTCTCAATTAGCCTACGACATATATATATATGCTATAATTCATATACAGGACTATACAAAACTATTCATAAGTGTTACTGGATATTGCTTAAAGGTGGTTTTTAAATAAGTTATGCATTTTAACGCTGCACTGTATTTAATTTACTAAGAAATGTTTGTAGTATATAGATAAAATGATATACAGGGTCACGCAAAGAATTGGATACGTTGCCGTCTATGAATTATAATTTCTGGAAATGTGATATCAGCAGTTTTAAGAGTGTTTTAGCTTGAACTAAATTTTAACTAAATAGTGGCGTGTAATAAAAGTTCTAGGTAAACTACAGGGTTGTACAAAATTATTTAAGTATGTTTCCATATATTAGTATAAATTGCTGAAAGAGAATTTCAACCTGTTATGCGTTTCCTTGATAAACTAAATTTTTCCATTATATAGTATATATATATATCAATCTAGAGATCAAATACAGGACTGTTTAAAAGAATTAGAAAACATATTTGGCTGTGGATGGTAGGGTGTCAACGATTTTAATCGGCTGATTTAAATCAGCGATTAAATCATGATTTTAATCAACCGATTTTTAAAAAAAAATCATTGATTAAAATCAAAAATTTTCTAAATGTTTAAAATGTCAAAAAGAAAGTATTAAAAACTAACATGAACATAATTTGAAAGTTTCTACAGGTATTTTGACTTATGAATAAACAAAAAAAGAGCTTTAAATAATTGTTTCTAAGCTTAATTCATTAGTATTGTAAAAAATTAAAAACAGTTGAGTTTGTAAAAAGCATTGTTTTTAAGTTTTTATCCAAATTAAAACAGTTTCATTTAAAAATGATATTTAAATCTAACATAATTTGCAATGTCATAATTTCCTTTAGGTAATCAATTTATGCATTATTTTATATAAAATACACATAGCAAGTATAATTACATTTCTACAAGTAAAAGAATAAATAGTAATTAATAGCAATCTCAAGTTAAAGAAGAATGAAAGAATGACATCTACTCAGCAGCTAAATTGTAAATGAATGCATAAGAGAAAAAGAAATAATTGGTATAAAAATGCTAAGCACAGCAAAAGCTTCTTTGGTATAGGTTAAATAAATGTTTATTATTATTATTATTATTATTATTATTGTTATTGTAACTCATATATATTAAAAAATTGAACCATGGAAAGCTAATAGAGGTAATAATGCTGTTACTTAAATATTTTGAGGATTTCAGATATTAGTGGCTAACTTATATTTATTCTATATGAAGGGGTTTAACTCATTTTCATTTTTTTTTTTTTTTTTTGGTTAGCATACACGTACATGTGTGTAAGTATAGATTTTGGTGGTTTACAGAAATTTTCCTAAATACAAATGCAAAATGAGCTGCAAATAATATTTGTTAGTTTTGTTATTTGTGCTACTAACTAATGAAATTACTTATTTGCAGTTTTTATTAATTCTGTAATTACTTATACTGCTTCTTCTAGGCCATTTTTTTTAATGGTGCCACACCATGCCCCTTTTGAAATTGGCAAAATGCACCCTGCCTTAAAAAAAAAAAAAAAAAAGTTGAAATTTTCCTGTAGTTGTAGCCAGAGATTTCTTGTAAAAAACTTCCCCATTCAACAGTATTCTAAATTCATGTGGAAAAAATCTTGCAAAAATATGGAAATTTATTTCTTTAGAAAAAACAGGATATTATTAAAATATGTTATTTAATTGTATTTTTCAATTTGTTATTCATAAAATTATTAAAAATTAAGGACACTTTACTTATAATGCTAAAAAATATTCTTTTTTTTTCTTACATCATTACTAAACACATTACTAATATATTTCCTCATGAAATAGAGCCCGTTTTTTGAACTAGCATCCTGTCCCTTTTTCTTTCTAAAATGAATTATTATCATTTTAATAATTAAGGCTTAAAAATGTATAATATGTTCCTAATTAGAGAGTTGATTGTTTAATAATTAATTTGAAGTAATGTTAGCTATTTAATATAAAATGCAGTTAATAATTTTCATAAATGTTAAGTATCACTAGTATTTATAAAGTTTTACATAATTATATATACAATATTAATGTATATAACATTATTGTATAATACTACCTAATGAAACTACTAATTTGCAGTTTTTATTTCTGTAATTACTAACTAACAATTATAATTTTATTAATTAAAGTGTAAAAACATAGATTATGTTAGCAATTAGTGGTGTAATTGTTTTGGAAACCTAAAACTCATGATAGCTATTCAGTATTTGAACGCTGGGAAAAAAATGATAAAAATCTGATTTAAATCAAAAAAATCTGATTTAAATAAAAAAATCCGATTTTTTTTATTTTTTTAAAAAAAATTATGATTTTTTTACACCTTAGTGGATGGTAACTGCGTAAATCAGTTTTTCAAATGTTTTACGCGTTTACATGTTTACTTAGTTATCTTATTTACGTTATTTCCCCCGATGTCTTGTTAAAACATTTAGGAAGAGTTGGAAAGTGTTTTATAATCTATGCCTAACGCATGATATATCTTACTTGTTGTTTCTATTTCCCAGATCAGTCTTTTCATATAAAACATACCAAATCTAATTAGCTCATATTCACAAAATACAATATATATAGGAATAAAAAATTTAAATAAATAGGACTTATCATGTAGTTCTATAAGTAACAGTTGTATTAATGTCCGTTAGACTCCATGTTCGTATTTAATACAGCAATGACAAATCATAACACATTAAAAAAAAGCTTACACATTCTTGTTAAGCTTGAATTCAAGCTTAAATTCAAGCTCAAATTCAAGCTTAAATTCAAGCTTAAATTCAAGCTTAAATTCAAGCTTAAATTCAAGCTTGAATTCAAGCTCATATTAAGCTTGAATTCAAGATCAAGCTTAGAACTTAAAAAAAAAAGATGTCAGTTAATAAGCATTGTTTTTTAAATGGAAAATTAAAAATATTTTAGAAGAATAGGACTCCAAAATAGTGATATATTGCTAAAAAGTACGGTAAAAAGATAAAATTTTATATTTCAAACAAAACTTTACTTTAAAATTATCGTAGTTTTTATGACAAGAATCATCACAGTATTAATACTTGGACATTTTTCCAGAGAGAAACATTCGCCTTGCATACAATATTTCAAATGAAATTCAAATTTCAAATAAATTGCTTAAAAGGCGCAAAGGCCAACATAGTGAAAAATATCCACGCCGGGACTCGATCCCGGGTCATCAGTATAGCGCACTCACATTCTACCGACTAAACCACATGGAACGATACCCAGCCTGGAAATTTTCTCCCTATTACATGTTGGCAAGGCTACAAACGCAGCACAAGATGGAATATTTATCGTGAGCCACCGTCATGGGGCAAACACGAAACTTAATTAAATCCAGCATCGATTGAAACTATATTAATACTTGGAAATTTTTCCAGAGAGAAACATTTGCCTTGCATGCAGTATTTCAAATGAAAATCAAATTTCAAATTAAAATTGCCTTTTACACTATTAATTTGAAATTTGATTTTCATTTGAAATATTGTATGCAAGGCAAATGGTTCTCTCTGAAAAAAAATTCCAAGTATTAATATAGTTTCAATCGATGCTGGATTTAATTAAGTTTCGTGTTTGCGCCATGTCGGTGGCTGACGATAAATATTGCATCTTGTGCTGCGTTTGTAGCCTTGCCAACATGTAATAGTGAGAAATTTTCCAGGCTGGGTATCGTTCCATGTGGTTTAGTCGGTAGAATGTAAGTGCGCTATACTGATGGCCCGGGTTCGAGTTCCAGCATGGAATCTTTTTCACTAGTTCGCCTTTGCGCCTTTTAAGCAATTAATTTGAAATTTGATTTTCATTTGAAATCATCACAGAGTTTATGACAAGTTCGTCACAAATGACACATATTTCACAAATTGGTCACAGTGTGACTTCAAAACATTGTCACTTTCGTCACAGGTTCGTCACAAAGTTAATGCCAAAATAGTCACAAATGACACACTTTTCACAAATTAGTCACACCGTGACTTCACAGAGTGGTCACAATGTGACGTCACAAACGACCTCTAAAACGGCCATAACGACCTCGCATTCTAGTCACTGTGACGTCACATCCACGTCACGTGACGTCACATCGACGGTCACAAAATCACAGTGTGACTTCACAACGACGTCGCCGTGACGTCACCATGCCTTACGGGCATGTATCCGTTGGAGGTACTAGACCATTTCCGATACTTGATCGGGAAAACAAATTAAAAATTGTCACAGGACACATTTAAAAGCTAATTTCTACAAATTCTCCTGAGAAATTTTCACAGTTTCTGAGATCGTCGGCTTCATGTATTTACTAAAATGATCCGCCAAAAGCGTGAAGTTGAAACTTTGAGCATCATATTTTAGACTTTTACCAACTCCTTCTGGTATATGTCAGTTTCTACCGCAAAAAATAGAATTTACCGGATTTCGGTCTTTAACAGCTATGCATATAAAATTGTTATGTAATCTTACCTTTCTTAAATTCCATTAAAAAAGTTTTCCATAAAAAGTCCATTTTGTGTAAATTTTAACACAAAATGTTTATTAGTATTATTGCAAGTAATTATTTACACAAAGCAAGAGAAAATACAATTACAACTTCTAATTTTTATTGTATAGAATTTTATTCACATGATAAACTAATAAATAGCCATTTCAAAGCATTGAAAATTATGAGTTTAAATATCTTTTTAAAAATAATAATGAGTTAATTTTCATAATTACCTGTCGGTAAAAATATTATTTTGATCGAGTGCAATTATGAATACATTAAGAAACCAATTTGCAAGAAATGAGTTGTTCGTTATAAAGCGTTTAGAGCTAATTAGCATCTAATACAAATTGCCTATTCGTTGTTGCATATTTAAAAATAGACACATAAGTAAAATTTAATGTTTTGTATGTTTATAACCAAATAAGCTAAAAAATAAATAATAATAGATTTAAACTCAAAAGATAAAAACTAGCAAAAAACACAGGCCATATAATTTTGGTACGGCGAGATCATTTTTTAATTTAAAAGATAATGTTTTCGAGCGTAATTATTTTCTAATGACCTTTCATTTGCTGATAACTTTCATTATTATACCTTTGAAGTTCTGAAAAAATGATATGGCAGTGCCTCACCGATGAGAGGATAATTAAGTTTAAAATAGTATTACAGATAGATAAAAACTTTCAAAATTAGAAAAAAAAATAAAAGATATTTTAAAGCAATTAGAATCGCATTAATAAAACATTTACATCCCATGCGTATTAGCGAGCTCCATTTATTTTTAAATTACATGATTTAGTGCACCTGTCTTTCTGAAGATATTAGTTTCGAGTTTCGAAAATTATTTTCGAGTTTCTGCGCGCTGATAATTATTGCTGTAATACTAATGTTGATTAAGTTAAAAAACAGAAATGCGTTTAATAAAAAAAAAAAAAAAAAAAAAAAAAAAAAAATGCTCTGATAATTAGTGCTGTAATACTAATGTTAATAAAAAAAAAAAAAAAAACGGAAATGCATTTAATAAAAAAATAATGTTTTAGCCCCCGCTGTGCTATTTCTTTTGGCTAGCAATTAAAAGGTCGCCTCTAAAAAATAACGTTCTGTTGTAGAACCCAGCCGTAAAACAGAGTAGATGTATCACTGTACGGTTAAATACGAATAATATCTAATACTATTTTTTTTAACTTCTAAGCATCGCACATTTTAAATTTTTATACCGTCGTATTGGGAAAAAAAGTACTTGTAAATGCAATTTGTTTGAAAACTGCAGCTCAATTTACTTTTGAGATATTAATTTTTGTAGTTTTTAGCTGCATTTGTTTAATTTTGGCAACTGAAGTACCCCGTTTCTGTAGAAAGTAAAGGAAAAATTGTTGGAAAATAGTAATTATATCTTTTTGTTGCCATTATCGCATAACAAATGAAAAAAAAATGTAATTAAAATACGCGCTATTTTGAAAAAAATATAAATGAATGATTTCTGATCAAACATGGAGCTATTATAAACTATATTTAATTTTAAGTACATTAATTTTACGAACCCATGAAGGCATATGAATCATTATATAACACTTTTTTTGTCGAGTTTCTTAAATGACGACATCCTTTTTTTTTTTTTTTTCGGATTTGTGTATCATTAAGCGATTGTGACATCCTATGCATATTTTACTGCAGATGTTGTTTAAGACTGAATCGTAAACGTGAATTTCTTCAGCGGATGCGAATGACATCATTGTATACAAAATAAAAGCGCGTCTTAACCTTTTAGCGGGGATGTTCACAAGAAAAGGACTCCTAATTTAAAATTCAAAACTGACAAACACCAAGAATATTTAATTAAAATTTCCCTTTTATGAAATATTTGAAAAAAAGTAAGTTTTTCTTTTCTAATAAATCCGTTTTTAAATTATGGTGTCAATCCATAATTTCATCATTTTACAAACAGATTCCGCGCCAGAAAGGGTTTAAACTGACATATGCTTTGTACTATCTATATTTACACACATATATACATATTTTTCATCGGGGGCAACACTAAATGTTGAAAACGCAGAATTCCTGTTTTCTAGAGGATTTTTTTCCTTTTTTTACTGTCTCAAACAGCAACTGTTATTTTACATTATTTTATTTAACTTAAACTGGTTTTTCTATGTAAATGTGCAACTTTGCAATCGATTTTTAACCTGCTTCATCATATGCTAGAATTAGACAAATTACGTTCATAGTGGTTTGTTTCTGATGACAATACAACATTTTAATATTTTAACAATTTAATTATAAATTAATATTGGGTTGTCCGGAGAGTTCGTGCTGATTCGTGCCCAATGGTAACTAATTTTATATTGAATTCGTACCGCTATTTTAAAAAATAAATTTTATAGTATGTGTCTTTAGCAGATGTTGTAAAAGTATATCCAAAAGATTTAATTTTTAAAAAATGTTGCGAGATGAATTTAAAACATCACGTGAGTTTAGAAACAAACATTTGGGACAAACTTTGATCGTCAGAAGAAACTCCCTACATTCATTTGCGACGTTCTGATCCTCTTTACGGACATTGCTCCGCCCGACTACTCTTTGTTTATTTTTCTTAAAAATTCTCTTCACCAAGACAAATTCACTTTCTGAATGACATAAAAAAAGCATCTCGGTAAGAATCTTGTCATCAAATCTCAAAAGTTTTGGAAAGATTGTAATGGGGTTTTTGCATTTATATAACAGAATGGTTCAGTCGGGGTAAAAAAGAGTAAACGCCCCTTACTAACTCTGCAAAAATGTACCGTAGAAGAAAATTACTGCTACCATACGATAGGTAATAAAGTCTACTTTTAACCCTCCGTCTACCAGACGGGTCCATTGGACCCGACAGGTACATACAAAATATTCATTCAAACCAGAAATTTCTTTAAAATAAACTAAGTATATAAACCAGACAAAAATAAGGTAAATAAATAAGTTAAATAGTTTTAAATAAAAATTCTGGTGTAGAACGTTTTATTAAAACTTGAATAAAATTCCCGGTAGATCTAGGGTTAAATGATGTATATAAAATTTGCTTAGGGGTAATCTACATACTGAAACGAACCATAACTTTGCTTTTTTCAATAGCAGTACACAATTATGACAGCATAAATAAACTCGACACCCTTCAATTAGCCTAAAAACTAATTGTTATGCAATTCGTACAAAAAGTTTCGAGAAATTAATTATTTTAAAACGAGCGTATTTTAGGGGCTGTATCCAAATTGAAGTCAGGTACTCGATTGTGGACCGAGAGAGCCCCCTTCTTGATCAAGGCATGTTAAGCGCCGCTCAAGAAGTCTTTGAAGACTGCTAGATTACAGGATAGTGTCTTATCTCAATAATAGTTGAGATCTGTATTAATAGATGGCAGCACTACACAATCTGTTTGTAATGTATTGCATGTTATCAGAATATTTCTGCGCAGTTGTAAAATGTGACTTGGTCTGAAAGCTGTGTTGAGCAGCTGTTGTATATAATGTATATAATAAACTATAAGTAATATTATAGTTATGCATTCTTCCTTAGTTAAAAGTAATTAGTTATAATAATAAGAGCTCGTCGGCGTTATAAAAGTGGCGACGAAAATAGAACTTTACCCAAAGTGAAATTTTGTGAAAAAAAAAAATTTTTTTTTTTTTTCGAAAGAGAAAAAGAAAAAGTGGCACAGAAAATGGCAGATAAAGAAATAATTTATCTGGGACGCTTGGAAGAATATAATGCAAATGTTCTTTGGACTATTTACGTCGAGAAAATTGATTTTTATTTCTCAGCAAATAGCATCAAAAATGATGAAATGAAAAAGAACATATTATTAAGTTCTGTGGGAACATCTACGTTTGCTATTTTACAAGATATTATTGTCCGGAATACGCTGAAAGAAATCAGTTAGGAGGATCTTTTAAAGAAAGCTAAAGATCATTTTTCACCACGCCCGAGTGAAATTGTGGAACGATTTAAGTTCCAGAAACGACTAAGGAAGCAAGGAGAAAATATAGCCGAGTTCGTACGAGATTTACGTCGTTTATCCGAACATTGTAATTTCGGAAATACGCTTAATGACCGCCTCCGTGATCAGTTGGTATTTAGGATCCAGGATGAGAAAATACAGCAAAAATTACTGGATTCTAGAGACTTAACGTTCCAAACAGCGATAGAAATAGCTGAGTTTTTCGAGTGTGCTGAGGCTGGAGTAAAATCCCTACACATTGGAGATAATACGACTGTCAATCAAGTGCGTGTTCCGAAAGGAGAGAAATCGAAAGTAGAGAAGTATACTCATGCACCTAAGCCTAAAGAAGATAAATACGCGCCTGAGAAACCGTGTTATAGATGTTCTAAAAATCATAACCCCAAGTTATGCCCTTTTAAATCTGCAGAATGTCATTTTTGCCATCGATTAGGTCATCTTAAAGTTTGTTGTAGAAATCGAAAATTTGGAATGAAAAGTGAGAAACCTTTTAAGAACAGAAAAATTAAAACTGTTCAGGAAGAATACTGTTTAAATTTTATGAACGACAACTTTAATAATCTGTCGTGGGTAAAATCTGTTAAAATAAATGGTGTAAATATACAATTTGAAATTGATAGCGGTGCGGCTCATACTATCGTAAGTAAAAGTGTTGCTCATAAATTGTTCTCAGGTAAGCTGCCTTTAATTAAATCTAATATTGAGCTACAAACTTATACTAAAGATTCTTTAACTGTTTTGGAGGAATTTAAAGTAAATACTGTGGTTGATGAACATTGTATACCTGATTTAAGATTAATAGTTATTGTAACATATCGTTTGTATCGTAATCGTTGCTATGCCGACGTCATATCGGAAGTTGATATGTAGTTCCGGTTTGGTTGGTATTAATGCAATGTTCTATCTGTTTTGTCTTGGTGTTTGTCATTAAAGTCATCTGTATTTTTTTTATAAAGTGTTTTCTCTCCATCTTTTATATATAACAACACGACATGGCGCAGTCGCAATCAATAAGTAATCTTTAAAAGTTCTTTATTGAAGTTTGATTGAATTCATTTTCTAAGAAGTATTGCAGAATTATTTTTGTTGATCGTTTTCAGTTGCAACATGGAAGGATTAAAACCCCCGAAATGTCTTATTTTTGATGGAAATGTTTCCGAGCATTGGAAAAAATGGATTCAACAATTTAAAATATTTCACATTGCATCAGGAAATGATAAAAAAGATCAGAATGTTTAGGTGGCTATATTTTTGAATGTAATTGGAGAAGAAGCGCTTGAGAAATACAATACCTTTGATTTATCAGAGGATGATAAAGGAAATTTAACTAAAGTTATCGAAGCATTTGAAAATTATTGTACACCGAAGTCCAATGAAAGCGTTGATCGTCATATATTTTTTACTAGAATTCAACATATATCTGAATCTTTTGATGAATTTTTAACTAGCCTGAAAAAGCTAAGTTCTACTTGTGGATTTGGCGACCTGAAAGATAGTTTGATTAGAGATCGAATAATTAGCGGCGTCATTGACAAAAAATTGAAAGATCGCCTGCTGCGTGAAGGTGATTTGAGTTTAGATAAATGCGTAAAAATATGCAAAGCTAACGAACTCGCAGAAGTTCAATTAAAATCTTTAAATGGTGATACTAGAGTAGATGTTGTGAAATCGCATAAGAATAATTTTACAGGAAAATCGTTCTCAAGTTCAAAACCGCCAGTGCTAAGAAAAGAATTACACGAAGAAAGAAAATTTAATAGTTTTCCAAAAAGATACTCCAATAACCAGGAAAAAGAAACAAGACAGAATTACGAGTCGAGAAAACCCTGCGGAAGATGCGGTAAGTTTCATAAAAAATTTAATTGTCCTGCTTATAATAAAATTTGTAATTTTTGTAAAAGAAAAAATCATTTTGCGAAATTTTGTTTGAATAAGAACATTAATGCTGTTAAACGTAACTCTGATGTTTTAAAAACAAATGTTGTAGATAATATTTCAAATGATGATAATTTTGTTTTGAGCTCTATTTATGATTTTAAATGTAGTAGTAGTTGCAGTGACTGGTATGAAAAACTTGTTGTAAATAATTCTAAGATTTTGATAACAAAATTAGATACTGGTGCGCAATGTAACGTTTTGCCTGTAAATGAATTTAAACATTTAGGTTTAAAGCAAAACCATCTGAAGAGTTCTAATGTTAATTTGTGTAATTATAATGGTTCTAAAATGAAAGTTTTTGGTAAATGCATATTAAAATGCCAAACTGAAAAAGGTATTAAAGCTAATATTTTGTTTCAAGTGGTGGATACTAGCCCTAATTCCACTTCTGTGTTGGGTTTACCTACTTTAACTGCGTTGAATTTAGTACAACGTGTAGATGCAGCCAATTGTTTGGGAAATTTTCCTCAGACTGTTTTTCATCACTATAAAGATTTATTCACGGGTATTGGTAATTTAAAAAGCTTTATTTACGATATTAAACTTAAAGATGATGCTGTTGGAAAAATTGAAGCATGCAGGAAAATTCCATTAAGTTTATTGAATCCGTTGAAACAAGAACTTGACCGAATGGTAAATATGAATGTTGTTAGAAAAATTGAAGAACCCACTGAATTCGTAAGTTCTTTAGTAATTGTTAGAAAGAACAACGGAAATTTGAGAATCTGTTTAGATCCGAAACATTTAAACAAACAAATTTTGCGTGAATATTTTTATTTGCCAACTTTTGAGGAAATTGTTTCCAGAATGCCCAGAGCAAAAGTATTTAGTATATTAGATGCTAATAAAGCATTTTGGCAAATAAAGCTGTCTGAAAAAGTTCTAAGCTTACTACGTTTAATACCCCTTTTGGTAGATTTTGTTTTCTCAGAATGCCATATGGTATTTGTTCTGCCCCTGAAATTTTTCACAGAGCTTTTTCTGTTGTTTTTAAAGATATTGAAGGTATTGAAATCTACATCGATGATATTCTGGTATGGGGAGAAACTCAGCAAGAGCATGATTTAAGATTAAAAGCTGTTTTGGATAGAGCAAGGGAATATAATATTAAGTTTAATAAAGAAAAATGCAAAATTAGACTATCTGAAGTTACTTATTTGGGTCATAAGTTTTCTGGTAATGGCATTAGACCTGATGAAGATAAGGTAAAGGCAGTCGTGGAAATGAAGCCACCAAAAAATGTTAAGGAGTTAGAAACATTTCTGGGTATGATCACATACGCTTCTAGATTCATTCATAATGTTTCAGACAAAACATCTGTTCTGAGAGGTTTGTTAAGGAAAAATTCTTTGTGGTCCTGGAATGCTATACATGACAAAGCATTTATTGAATTAAAACAAATTCTGAGTAAAAAACCAGTTTTACAGTATTTTGATACGAATTGTGATGTGACTTTGTCTGTTGATGCTTCACAATCTGGTTTAGGAGCAGTTATTTTACAAAATGAATTGCCTGTAGCGTATGCTTCTAGAGCTCTTACTGATTCTCAGAAAAATTATGCACAAATTGAAAAAGAAACGCTAGCAATAGTGTTTGGTTGTGAAAAATTTCATTAATATTTATACGGAAGATCGTTTACAGTAGAAAGTGACCATAAACCCCTTGAAGCTATCTTCAAAAAGCCTCTAAATAAATCTCCCTTACGTTTACAAAGGATGAGAATTCGATTGCAACCTTATTGTTTCAATTTGGTTTATAAACCTGGTAAAGAATTATTGTTGGCTGATGCCCTATCAAGAACATATTTAGAAGATTCTGGTGATATTTTTAAAGGTGAAATTGAGACTCATGTAGGAATGATTGTTGAAAACCTTCCTGTAACTGGTGAGATGCTGAAAAAATTTCAAGTTGAAACTGAGAAGGATGAAGTCTTACAGCTTGTCATAAAATTTGTTAAAAATGGTTGGCCCATTACAAAATCAGATGTTCCAGATATAGTCAAACCCTATTTTTATTTTAAAGAGGAATTGAGTGAAACAAAAGGCATCGTATTTAAGAATTTCTGCATTGTAGTTCCAGAAAGTATGAGAAAAGAAATGTTGGATAAAATTCATTACACTCATCTTGGTATTGAAAAATGTAAGAATAGAGCTAGAGAACTGTTATTTTGGCCGGGTATGTCGAAAGATATAGAAAACTTCATAAATAATTGTACAACTTGCTTGAGCTTTCAGAATGCAAATGCCAAAGAACCACTCTTACCGAAAGAAGTTCCAAATGGTCCTTAGAAAGTTTTAGGAGCTGATTTATTTCATTTTCACGGCAAAAAATACTTGTTAGTAGTTGATTATTTTAGTAAATTTGCTGAAATTGAATTACTTAGGGAAACAACCAGTAATGATGTAATAATGCCACTTAAAGCTATGTTTTCGAGATATGGAATACCAGAAATTGTATATTCTGACAACGGACCGCAATTTACTAGCCAGTTATTCAAGAAATTTTCAAAGCAATGGTGTTTTCAACATGAGACATCGAGCCCTCATTTCCCTCAGTCGAAAGGCATGGTGGAGAGACATATTCAAACCGTGAAGAATATTTTAAAAAAGGCCTTGCATGACAACAAGGATATTTATTTAACATTATTGGAATATAAAAATGTACCGATTTCAAATGAATTGCTATCACCTGCTGAGATAATGTTTGGTAGAAAAATCAGAGGAATTTTACCTCATAGAAATGATACCACTGAGAGATTTCTAGAAACAGCAGATCAATTACGAAGAAGACAACAGCTACAGAAAAGATATTTTGACCGGAATGCAACAAATTTGAAACCATTATCAAGTCACGATAAAGTTTTCATTCATAGTGAAAAGAAACCGTATGAAAGAGCAACAGTATTGAGTCCAGCTCAACGACCTCGTTTTTATAAATTATTAAAAGAAGATGGAAGAGTCGTGGAAAGAAATCGGAAAGATATTTTAAGAGGTGCGAACAACATGAATTTTCAAGTTAAGAATGAGCATAATTTCGCTGATGAAGAAATAGAAACAGTGCCTGACGAGATATCCACAAATGAGCAAAATAGTTCATTTATGTCCAGTGATGAGATTGCTAGTCCCGAACCAGTAAGGAATCCGTGCCAGACTAGATCAGGTCGAACTGTTAAGAAACCTAGCTATCTAAAAGACTTTGTAACATAAACTGTTTCTATTGAACTTTAAAATATGTTAAATATTATTTTTTGTTTTTCTCAGTAGCTTTGCAGGGGAGATGTAACATATCGTTTGTATCGTAATCGTTGCTATGCCGACGTCATATCGGAAGTTGATATGTAGCTCCGGTTTGGTTGGTATTAATGGAATGTTCTATCTGTTTTGTCTTGGTGTTTGTCATTAAAGTCATCTGTATTTTTTTTATAAAGTGTTTTCTCTCCATCTTTTATATATAACAACACGACATTAAAGAGGAGGGTCCGAGTCTAATCGGAAAAACTTGGTTAAAAGCATCAAAATTATTTTGGCCTAATGTAAATATGATTAAAAGCATTTCGAAAGATGATTTAATTAGAAATTTTCCTAATGTTTTTGCTGACGGGATCGGAACAATCAAGGGTCCTCCCGCGTCAATAAAATTGAAAAAAGATGCAAAACCAGTTTTTCTTAAGTCTTGACCTGTTCCTTTTGCTTTAAGGAAAGCTACTGATGTTGAATTGGAACGATTAACTAATGAGGGTATTTTAAAACCTGTTGATCATTCAGAATGGGCTAGTCCTATAGTAATTGTTAATAAGGCTAATGGTTCTGTTAGAATATGTGGTGATTATAGAGCAACAGTTAATTCTAATACTGAAAATGACAATTATCCTCTTCCTAGAATGGAAGAATTATTTTCTAAATTATCAGGTGGTAATTTTTTTACTGTTTTTGATTTAAAAGATGCATATTTACAACAACCTGTAGATAAAGAAAGTAGTAAAATTTTGACTATAAATACTCATAAAGGTTTGTTTAATGTGTTACGATTAGCATTTGGGGTAAAATGTGCTCCTGGTATGTTTCAAAGAAAAATTGAACATATTTTTAAAAAATTTGAATATGTTAGTGTATTTTTAGATGATGTTATTATTAGTGCTAGTAATGAATCAGAACATTCTGAAAGAGTTGAAAGTGTTCTGAAATGCTTTTCTGAGCATGGTATAAGATTAAATAAGGAAAAATTAAAATTTGTGGTTTCGGAAGTTTCTTATTTAGGTCATAAAATATCCCAGGAAGGAATTAGACCTATTCCAGAAAAAGTTAATGCTATTTTGAATGCTCCTATTCCAAATAATGTATCACAATTGCGTTCATTTTTAGGCTTAATTTCTTATTATAGAAACTTCCTACTTAATATTTCAGATGTTTTAGAACCTTTACATAGATTATTAGATAATAATGTAAACTGGACATGGTCAGAAAAGCATGAAAAAGAGTTTCAAAAAGTGAAACAATTATTAACTACATCTCCTGTTTTAGAATTATATGATGTAAACAAAGATATAGTTTTAAACTGTGATGCTTCTGAATATGGTATAGGGTCAGTTTTAAGCCACATTGTTGAGGGTAAAGAGAAACCTACTGCTTATGCTTCGAGAATTTTAAATAAAACTGAAAGGAATTATGCAATGATTGATAAAGAAGCTTTATCTATAATGTTTGGTGTCACTAAATTTCACCAATATTTAGCTGGAAAAAAAATTAAAATTATAACAGATCATAAACCTTTAATTAGATTATTTGATCCTGTTAAAAATGTACCTGATACATTATCACCTAGAATGCTGAGATGATCATTAATGTTAGGTGGTTATGATTATACAATTGAGTATCGCGAGGGTAAAAATAATAAAAATGCTGACGCATTAAGTAGATTACCTCTCCCAGAAACTGTAAATATGGTGAGTAACCCTGCGGAAATAATGTTTGTTTCAAATAATGATAATTGGTCTATTACTTCTAGAACTATTGCAAAGTGGACAACTGAAAATCCTATAACTAAACAAATTTTAGAGTGGGTATTACATGAGTGGCCGAAAAAGGCTAAACAAGAAGAATATCAACCATATTTTCGTAGAAGGGAGGAAATTTCCTGTTTAGAAAATTGTCTATCGTGGGGACATAGAGTGATCATACCAGAGGAAGGTCTTGAATATATATTAAAATTACTGCATTCCGTTCATCAGGGTATATCGAGCATGAAAGCGAAAGCTAGGGGGGTAGTTTGGTGGCCAAATATGGATAAAGAAATTGAACAAATGGTAAATTCTTGTAATAGATGTCAGATGTTTGCGAGGGATTGTCCCAAAATGGAACCCTTGAAATGGAAATCTGAACTGCCCTGGGAAAGAATCCATATAGATCATGCCGGTCCTTTTGAAGGTAAAATGTTTTTAATAGTAGTTGATTCTTATACTAAATGGTTGGAAGTAGAGGTAGTACCCAGGTCTGATAGTAAAACTACAATTAATGTATTAAGGGGAATTTTTGCCACATTTGGATTACCTGTTGAATTGGTCAGTGATAATGGTCCCGCGTTTACAAGTGATGAATTTGAGGAATTTCTTAAAAATAATGGAATTAAGCATACGCCTCTTCCACCTTATCATCCATCTTCGAATGGACAAGCGGAAAGGTATGTGCAAACTGTGAAAAATTGCCTTAAAAAGCTAGATAAAAGTGACATAACATTGTCAATTTCACGATTTTTGTTAGAAAATCATTCCACTCCTCATTCGGTGACTGGTAAAACTCCTGCTAAATTAATGTTTGGAAGGCCAGTTCGAACAGCCCTTCACTTAGTATTACCATCAAAACCTAAAATGCAGCAATCCCTTCACAAATATAAGCTTCATGATTTAGTTTTTGTTAAAAATTTTGGAAAAGGGGAGAAATGGGTAAAAGGAAATATTATGAAATTATTGGGGAGTAGATGGGTTTTAGTAAATAGATGTGATGGAGTAATGTGTAAGCGTCACGTTGATCAGTTGAGACGAAATAAAGAGATAAGTGATGAAATACCAGACAGAGTTACAGAGATAAATCGAAATGATAAACTAATGTCAGAGAAAGTTGAAAATATGGGACATAGCGGTAAAAATTACAGTAATTATGATAGGTATGAAAGGGTTAACCAAAACCGTTTTTCGGGAATTAATGGAAAAATAAAAGAACAGCTTAATAATGATGATACTATAGAACCAAGCCAATCCCGGCCTTCGCGTGATATTGTGGCAGGTACAGTTATGAGTAATAAAAATGATGTTACGACAGATAAAACTGTAAAAGACAATTTGACCAAAAACAATGACGAGGACTGTCAGAAAAGTGCTCCAGTTTGAAGAAGTCATAGAACAAGATTGCCTGTAGTTCGTTTGAACTATGAGGGGAGGGGTGTCATATCTCAATAATAGTTGAGATCTGTATTAATAGATGGCAGCACTACACAATCTGTTTGTAAGGTATTGCATGTTACCAGAATATTTCTGCGCAGTTGTAAAATGTGACTTGGTCTGAAAGCTGTGTTGAGCAGCTGTTGTATATAATGTATATAATAAACTATAAGTAATATTATAGTTATGCATTCTTCCTTAGTTAAGAGTAATTAGTTATAATAATAAGAGCTCGGCAGCGTTATAAAAGATAGCATAAGAAAATTTAAAATATCTAGTCACTTCTATCATAGACGGTCCCTTAAACCATCATTTTGCCGTTTTTTAAGCATAATTTGGAAATTACTTTGAAGAAAAGTGAGAAATTTTGGATTTCCATAAAGCAGGACTTAATGAATCTAAATCCATCAAAAAAATTGTAGGTTGCAATTCATATTTTTTTCGAGGATTAATTTCATAATTCATAATTCATATCATAAAATTATAAAAATTGTAAATCCAACGTATTTATGTTTGGGTATCTTAGTATTATTGCTACACAAAAAATTAGCACATTAGGAGTTTAATTTCAGGAGATAATATTAAAAATATGAAAATGTAATTTAACATTAGAAGCACTAAATTTTGAATATTTATAATTCAAATACTTATCATTCAAATGACCACACGCAATGGGCGGAGCTCGCAATGTTTCCCACAAGAATTGCGGCATTTGATTGGCGTTTGGTTAACACTTGTGGGGAAAATCGAGAAGCTGATTAGCTATAATCCATTGTGACGTTGTATGACGTTAGAAATGCTTGTGGTCCATTTGGTGTCTAGGCATAGTTTGAACCGAAGATTTGAAATATCTTGTTAAAATTGGGTATTGTCATTGAAAAAAAAATGATGTTTTCAGGGATGTAGTGGAGGGTATACGGGGTATACGCCGTATACCCTCTGGATTTTTGTAAGGAGCACTGTATGACCTCTGTTTCTCCAGAAAGCTATTGCATATATACACTAGGGTATACCCTCTGCCTTGAGCGTATACCCTCTGCTTAGAACGTATACTCCCTGGTTTTTTTTGTTTTTTTACGACTACACCACTGGATGTTTTGGTTCGTTTTAATCTGTAGACGGCCTTCTAAGCAAATTTTATATACATCATTTAAAAGTAGACTTTATTTCCAATCGTTCGGTAGCAGTAACTTTCTTCTGCGATAATTTGTCGAGGAGTTAGTAGGGGGTATTTACTTTTCTTTCTACGACTGTACCTATATAATTTAATAAATTTCAATTTTCCTTTAAAATCGGCATAACTTTCCGGACAACTAACTCAATACGTAGATTTTAAGGCATTTACCAATTAGCCAGCAAAAATAATAAATGGCGAAATATTCTCTGTCAGTCGTATAACTGCATGGGAATTAAAACAATAATAGATTTAAGGGGGTCCGGGACACATTTTCAAGAATTTTTTATTTATTAAGTTAAAATTTTGAATTTTTTTTTTTGTGATAGTTAACCATATCATTTGTAAACAAAATCGCATGATAAAACTTCTCATATTTTTTTTTTTTAATTTAAATTTTAAATTTTGTTAAAAAAGTGGAGTAGTTTAAAATCGTTATAACTCGAATTATTATTTATAGAATTTCAATTTTTTTTCATTTAAATAAACAGAAATACATAAATTTTAATTTAGAGCCAGCATTTTAAAAAATATTAATTAAAAAAAAAATTAAAAATATTTAACGAAAAAATTACAAAAAAGAAGTGGTGCAACTTTAAAAAAAAATCATATTTTCAAAAGTAAATATATATATATTTTTTCAAATATGCTGGCTCAAAAGTAAAGTAAAATAATTGGAAAAGATATGTTCCGAGTTTCAACCCTGTATCTTTAACGGTTCTCGGGTTGTAAGAATTTAAATATGAGAAATGGTGAAAAAACCTATCATGAAGAAAAATGCAATTTCACAAGAACTCATTTTTCC
The DNA here is from genome assembly GCA_963932465.1 of Maratus speciosus. NCBI lineage: Eukaryota > Metazoa > Arthropoda > Arachnida > Araneae > Salticidae > Maratus > Maratus speciosus. The sequence continues at coordinate 448,395,912 of OZ010797.1, forward strand.
TTGACAACCATAGCTTGAAAGGCAGATTTTGAAAAGAAACCAAAACGAAAAAATTAATATTTCCTGTTCTAATTAAGATAGAAACATGATTTAAACATCATTTTAAGCAGAAAACGGCAAAGAAATTTTTAATAAAAAAAAATGAAGATTTGAAGATTTTTGTGTCCCGGATCCCCTTAATTATGTGCTAATAAACGCTCGTCAAAATATGATAATTCGTTGTAAAACTGCAACAATGTATTCCCCTTTCGGGCGCGGACTAATTCTGTTTGTAAAATGATGAAATGATGGACTGACACCGGATTTTACAAACGAATTTATTAGAAAATAAAAACTTCCTTATATTTCCGTACTTTATAAAAGAAAAATAATAATTTAATATTCTGGGTGCCAGTACTCTTAAAATTAGATGTCCTTTTTTGTGGACACCGCCCGCTAAAGGGCTAAAGAATTAAAGGTAGAAAATAAATTATAAACAAATGAAGGAATTATATTAGATAAATACAGTTTTATCAAATAACAGTTAAATATTAATTAATTTACGGTTATACGTTGAAATGTTTTATGATTTGTCATGTGATCGCAAGTGTTCAGCAATAAGTATGCAAAGTTTCAAGTCTCCAACTTAATTAGGGGCTCAGTTAGAAGAAAAATGCTTAAAATACACAAGTTAGAGCCCGGAGGGGTAAATAATATAAGACCTTTTGAAAATTGTATGATTTTCCGTGTGATCGCAAATGTTCTGTTATAAGTATGCAAAATATCAAGTCTCCAACTTAATTAGGGGCTGAGTTGGAAAAATATCTTAAAATACACAAGTTAGAACCCGGAGGGGTAAATAATATAAGACCTTTTGAAAATTGTATGATTTTTCGTGTGATCGCAAATGTTCTGCTATAAGTATGCAAAATATCAAGTTTCCAACTTAATTAGGGGCTGAGTTGGAAAAATATCTTAAAATACACAAGTTAGAGACCGGAACAGTAAATATGAGAATTTTTGAAAATTTTATGATTTGTCGTTTGATGTGAGATGTTCAACTATAAGTATACAAAATTTCAAGTCTCCAACACTTATAGTTTCTGAGAACGGGCTCGGTGACAGATAGACAGATGGGTGGTACGATTAGGGTTTCGTCAAAGAACGAATCCCTAAAAAGCATCTCGATAAGTATTTTGACAGCAAATCTCAAATGTTTTGGAAAGATTGTAACGAGATTTCTGTATTTGTAGAACAGAATGGTACCTATATAATTTAATAAATGTATACTAAAATTTAAATGTTCTACGTTTCAATTTTCCTTCCGGACAACTCAATACATTGATTTTAAGGCATTTACCAATTAACCCAAGGGCCCAGTAGCAGAAACAGTGCAGCACGGACGCGGGCGCTGCAGATTATTTTAAACCTTGCAGATTAATCCACCAACTTAAAAATAAATGCTGGGCTTAAAAAATAGCTGAAATTTGCTTTAAGTCTCTAGATTTATGGTATTTGTTGTATCCTTATATTATATATATTCTTTATAAATGGAAATTTTGCTTACTTTAAGTGTTTCTGTTATTTCTTATGATAGTAGGCTTATTGGGTCGCAGATAAATTTTTGTTTGCTGCAGTCTGACACAGAAAATTCTGCTTCTGGGCCGAAGGGTAAGGCATATTTGATCAAAAAATTTTCAAATAATTAATTCGCACCGCAATTAACAAACAAATTTATTTGAAAATAATCAACAGCTTTTTTTTTTTTCTCCACGTTTATCTAATTCACAAAATTGTACTTAAAATTTACTTGTGCCATTTCTCAATTTAGGCATTAAAATTAACCGTTTTCAGACTGCAAACGGCGCCCCTCAAAGGATTAGCCAGCAAAACTGATAAATAGCGAAATAATCTCTGTCAGTCGTAAACTTGTATGGAAATTAAAACAATAATAGATTTAATTATGCGCCAATAAATGCTCGTCAAAATATGCCAATTCGTTGCAAAACTGAAACAATGGAACCTTTTAAAGAATTAAAAGTAGAAAAAACTTACAAACAAATGAAGAGTTGATATTAGATAAATACGTTTTTATCAAATAACAGTTAAATATTAATAAATTTATGATTATACGTTGAGAAATCAATTTAGAAAGCCTAAAAAGATTGCTTAAATAATGATTCATTTCTTCTTCCTTGTTCAATGTTATTAAAAATAAACAAAGCAAAGTAGTGAATTTTTCATAGTGGAATCAGTTGCCCATGCCAAATTGCAATCGGATTGCAATGAGAATTTATGGGACAAACTTCATTTGCAATAAAAAAAATTTGTGGTGTTTTCAAAATAAACATTGATTCCTAAAGAAAGAAAGAAAGAAAGAAAAAACTTTTACTTTCATTTAAACAATACAAAATTGCTGTTACCTTTATTTAAGAAATAAAAATAAAAAATTCCTTTTGGAAATTTATTTGCAATTTTTTTTTTTTTTTTTTTTTTTTTTTTTTGATATGAGAGTTATGACACAGCAGTTATTTTCTTAAACATATTATTTAGTACATCACATGATATATGTATAAAAATTTCAGAACGTTACTGTTACTTCATTGGAGCCTCAGTTGGCAAATGGCTGTTTTGTTCCAGTCTAGACCAAGTGTTTGCCATTTTTTCATTTAATATTTTTTGGTAAATAAATGTGTTAAGATGTTTAGAAAATGTTTAAAAATATTTTTTAAAGAAACCTGCCTAATATTTATGTAATGCTTTCTAACGAAAAAATAACATGAAGTTTTCTTCGTCTATTGTTCAAAAACAGTCAAATCCGCCATAGACACATCCTTGCCCTTTTTACTGTTTCAGTATCCCTTAACTGCTGTGACAGAAAATGTCGTATAGATGCTGTCTCTCAGCCTATTTGATCGAAGGATGGATAAAAAGCTTTATTAACTCATGGGATATTATTTCAGTACTACCATGGAAGGTCTCCTAACCGGGGCATACTCATAATATTTTCAAAAAAAAAAAAAAAAAATACAAATTAAACTACTTATGTATGTAATAAAGGATAAGTCAAATTTAACGGCGGAGTTACAGTAGAAAGACTGTAAAGAAATAAAATATTTTCGAGTATTTGGCGCGAAAAAACAAAATCGTCACGCGATTTGGCCAGCAGCACTTTTCCTCGCCAAAAGCAAACGATTTTAATGCATCTGAAAATTGCTTGTTCATTGATTTTGAGAAGGCGTATAAAGAATATTTAATGAACTGGGGGGCTCAGCCCCCCAGCTCGCTCCGCTCACCAACTCTCCGCGTATCCATTCGGTGTCGCGAAGCAATCCCTATTTTCTAACCAACCTTAGAGGTAAAGGTTTCGCGATTCTTTATTTTATATACATTCAGCTTTTAGATTCCACTTGGTAAAAACGCGCTCCTCCCCAACTCCTGACAATTTTATTTCCTTATCTCCAAACACATAATCATTAGAGTTTACAGAGTTTCATAATTATAAGAATTATTAAATATAAAATTATAAATATAGTGTTACGAATATTGTAAATAGTTAGTGTTTGTGTTTAAAAATAATGTAAATAGTTCAATTAAGCTCTATTCATAAGCTAATATTAATTTTTGTTGCATTGAAATATCTCAATTTGTTGATTTTCTGCAAGAAAGTAAACCCTATTGGATTCCAATGTGAGTCTATGGAAATTTGGCGAAATACTGGAAATAGCGCCAAGTTCGCGCCACTTTTGGCGACTAATTTTGGTCGGCAAATTTGGCGATATATCGCCACGTTGGCAAAAAACTTGGCGAGGTTTGGAGACAGAGCCGCCTCCCGTATGGTAACCCTCTTATTGCGTCAGAAAGATCTGACCAATCAGATGCGTTTCGGCAGTATCTACGCAGATTTTCATTGGTCCATTTCTAAATCGTTACTTTTTTTACATATAGAAGGATTTAAACTTAAATAGTGAAAGATTTAATGCATATAATTTTTTGTATTACATATTTGTGTTGCTTGTTGTTGCAGTTATTTAAGTTTCTAACTGTAAAAATAATTTCATATCTAAAAGATATTTTCATATATTTAAACATATTCCAAAATAAAGGCCAGATTAAGAATGCTGCAGTTTTCCATTTCAATATCGGAGAAGTTGTTGTTTCCATAGCGACAAAATTGAATCGACAGTGCTTAATTGGGCTCAGTTTTGAGATTGAAGCAATTTTAATTAATTTAAATTTTCTTTTAATTCATAAAATTTCATAAATAACTTTCATTTTAAATATATATATATGACAAAATTAAAGTTAAAACTAAAGCTGACAAAACTAAAGTTATTTATATTAAATTTATTTAAACAATATTTCACATAAAAAAGTCTTTTTTGAAATTTTATTCCGTTGCCAACTGGTGATAAATCGCCAAAGGAAAAAATTTTCATTATTTTTTACAGACACTTTATCGAGTTTTCGCTGAATTTTTTATAAGTAAATATATCTATCCTCATGAGAAGAATATTCTATATTTTTATTAAATTATTTAATATTCCAGTGATGGAACAGTGTAGCACCAGAGAATCAATTGACACCGCTAAATTTTAATAGCATTCTTCGACTTATTCTAGATAGAATTTCTGATATTTTGATCAAGGCAAAGGTAATTACAGTAAAACTTCCCGAAAGCGACCACGTTACGTTCCAGTAAAAATTGGTCGCTCCGAGAGGTGGTCTCTTAATAGAGGTCATGCTTAAATCTAGATTTTAATAGTTGAAAAAAAAGATAATAATCAATGTTACTAAAATTTATTTTTCACATTAGGAAAAAATATGAAAATTTAAGTATCAAAATAAAAAATTAATTACAGAAGTTAATTACTGCAGAGTTTCAAAAATGAAAACTTTGACGTTTGTTTTAATTTTACGGTTTTATCTTTTATAAATTTTATTTCCAAGTCCTTTCGAAATTCAGTAAATAAATGCAATTTTTTTTGGACGGGAACAAATATTGACGATCTCATTAATTTATCTGTTTCTTTGAGAGTTTCCTGATAGAATAGTGCAGGGGAGTTTATTGACCGTCATTCATAATTTGTCATCAGAGTTAAATTCATTGCCTAAAAAGGCACAAAGAGGTTTAAACACTTAAATGTTACCGGTATAAAAAAAATTAAACTTAGTTTAGAAGTTTGATGAATAATGCACTCTCCGGAATTATTTTTCTAGTAAAACCTTCTTCAAGCGACCAGGAAAAAACGGAATTTGTTTCATTTCCTTCAAAGAAATTGGTCGTTCATGGAGGGAGTACAACTGAGATGGTCTCTGAATGGAGGTAAAATTAGTATTGATCCTATGGAAATAAATTTCGTTCCATGAAAAAATGGTCGTTCAGGGAGGTGGTCGCACAGAGACGTTTCACTTTATTAAAATTTTCTGGTGACAATAGCCCAAAAGCTGCGCAACTGTTCCATCACTGATATTCTATAATTTTTTTCAGATTTTTCGGAGTATGCCCATATGGAGACCTTCCTTGTAATCTTTTTTGTACAAGAGTATTATGATTAAAATTCACTCTACTCAGAAGTCGCTAGCACCAGTATTAAGGCTGCAAACGAAACAAAATTTGACTAGTACCTATATCTCAACTTAAAATTACAAGTTAAACTGCAAAAATTGAGAAAACAACGAAACAGCGGTCTGCAAAACCACTAACAGCAGTTAAGTGTTAATAAATATCCAAATTTCCGTAAGTTTAAATTTAATAATTATAAATTGCAGTCTCGTGATACAACCTGTATAATGTAGATGGAGCATATAAACAGTTGTTTCGATGATGTCTTGGTATTGTCGATGCTAAGTAGAATTACGTGTAATAAGGTGTAACGCACACATAACTTCTGTTTAATGGTACATAAGATGCCAGAAGCATAAAAAAGTTATACAACTTAATACTCATTACCGCGACTTTATCACAGATGATACTACACCCAACTGGTCAAAAAGCGATGAAACAGACAAAAATGAATTTTATTAAGGTAGATTTTATATTGTTTTGACTTTTCTCTGAACTTATATATAAAATTAAATAAATGTGCACAAACGTCTCAGTACTACGTGTATATGTATCTCATTCGATAATTATGATTCTTATCGAAAGAAGACTATTTTTATTACTTTTTGTTATGGTTTATTTGCATAAACATAGGTTTAGATATTCGTTTTGGCCAAAAACCGGCTTTATGTATTCTTACACTTTGCTAAAGCCGTAATTTATAAGAGAGGTTGAGGAAATGTTTTTTAATGATTTTTATTTAATGACTGCAATTTATGATTTTCTCAAACAATTTCAATTACAATAAGTTAATTTGCCGTGGGCACTGCACACGAATATGGAAAATTCAACGTTTTGTCATCCTTGGTAGGAAGCACAAGATAGATAATTTATTAAACAAATACATAAGTTTTTTTTTTTTGTTTTTGTAAATATAGCAACTGAAAAAAAGCAATTTTTAAACTATCTTTTAGGATTTAGAAATAGTTCTCTCAACGTGTAATCATAATTTAATTAATGTAAAACTATTAATTGCTTAAAGCGTATTCAGAAAAATACCTAATACACTCTTTATTTTTATTTAAATTTTCTACTTTATAGTGTTTAAAATATTTTGTTGTTGCGGTTAGCGTTTAAAGTATTTTGTTGCAGTTACATAACCAATTGACCTATTTTGGGTACCGTGATTTCTCGCATCAGTAAATTCATTTTTGTTTTAACCCTCTAAGTGTTTGGGGCGTATTATTCCGTTCACTAAGCTCCAGGTTTCACAGCAATACAAGCAATATTTAAGATAACATAATTCTATAGATTTATGGAATTTTAAATACATTGAAGAATTATTAGTACTCTTAAGGATTACATTCATATTTTTAATTGAGTTTTGTTTTATAATGTTGAAAGAATCATATTTTATTAGCATTTAAAACAAAATGCAAAGAAAACAACATCACAATTTTACCCTTTTGCAAGACGCTCGGAGGGTTTTAACTCGTAAACAAATCTAAACCATAACGAATTTTTGGTTATTTATCACTTGTGGCGGACAAGCGGATAAAAGCCACGTTAAACTTGATCGGAAATGGTTTTGCACTATATGCCGTAGTGTAACGGAATTCCGTTGTGTGTCCCTGTAAACCAGCTATAAATGCTGCACACTCCATTTCCAATACCGAACACTCTACATTAAAAATCAATAACATAACTTCATGGCCATCAGAGTACATGTGAGAGAATTAGAGCAAGGGCCGATAGACGGCAGACAGACAGACAGACAAAGTGAATTCATAAACACTTTTCAATGCTATGCAACACTTACGTTGAATAGTGTTAATAAAAAGGGAAACTTAACTTTCATTGAAGTGTTTTTGATATGAAAGGAATTTTTATATCTGGCTTCTAAAAACAATTCTAAATATGTATAACTAACATTATAATTTTTATTTTAATCAAGTTTACAATTTTACTTTTAACGTAGAATGAATTATGCAGGGTAATGCAAAACGTATCGTTCAAATTTCGTGGGGCGGTAGGGAATACGTCAGGAAACCGGTTTCACATCGGAAAGTATATCGACAAACGTCGTCTACATGAGCAAAATGGACAAATAAAGTGAGCGCAATGAAACAGTACTTTTAAGGGATAACGAGTGTGAGTTTTATTGCAAGAAGGTGAAGTACAGCCTCAAATAAAATAAACTGACAAAAAGTAAAAAAATAAAAATGAAAACAAAAAGTAAGAAACAAACCAATTAAAAAAAAAGGATAAAAGAGCCCAAAAGAAAAAAATTAAACGAGAAGTTTCCAGGCGTCAGATAATGAAGGCATTGAATAAAGGTCATTAACGAGATTTTTGGAGTTTTTAAAGATGTAAAAGTCTTCGTCGAAGTCCAAATGAGAAGTGGAAATAGGAGAAGAAATAATACCTTTTGGAACGTCAAAACAATGATTGGTGCGCAATGAAATTTTGGGTACACACAGCGCACTTTACATACGCATGCGTGTGTTCGCGGACATACTCTCCTATGTAAAATTGCTTTCCTGACACATTCCCTACATCTCCACGAAATTTGAATGGTAAGTTTTGAATCACTCTGTATAATTTTTATTGAGTAATTTTGTAAAATACCCGCTATATGAGAGATTCCATGTCTATGGCGATATCGATATTTCTAAAATTGCTAGCTGAAATTCATTTATTTACAGTAAGTTTAGCAATTAATTTTCGAGTATTGATTAATAGCTTATTTATGAGTCCGAAATTTAATGTCAAATACAGAATTACATTTTGTGTGTCCAGTGTTTCCAATTTTAGTAAATATTTATAAACAGTAAATCATTCTGATACATATATGAAAATTTTAATTTAATTTGATGTTGCGAAATAAATGGATGATTTAAAATGGAAAGTATGACATAAAGTAACTGGACTGTATGCAAAATACCGAACTGTACTTTGTGCAAGAATTTATGAATGTATTTGACAGTTTCAAACACATAGTTTCTGATTTATGATAATGTCGTCGAACATTGATAATGTGATATTGCAAAGCCTGTTGAATCTTTCATCTTAATTTTTGGTGAAAGTTGGAATTATGATAAAAATACAGGATGTTCATAAAGAATTACTTAACATTAAAATTTAAAAAGTCATAAATTTAAATATAATAAATATAAAAATTTAATTAGTGACATTTTTATCATGTAGCTGAGAAATTTTATGTACTTTAACTTTTTAAAGAAGTTCGTCAACATGAGACGTTGTGCTCTTTTAAAGAGCCTGTAGAAGCATACATCCTATATATATATTTGATTTCTCATAAGAAATAAAAAAAATGATTCCATAGTTTAGAATAATCGCGGAATTTACAAAACATTGTTCTTGTAAAAACAACGACAAAACAAAAATCATACTAAATATTGAAACAAAATGGTGATAATAACCTTTTATTTATGATCTTTTATTTTATTCTGAAAAAATTATATGAGTCTATTTTAATCAATTATCCGCTAGAAAAAGAATGAAAAAAATTATTTAAGAGGTCTCAGGACACTTAAAATTGGAAAAAAAGAAAAAAAAAAGACCATTTTCAACATTAATATCTTAAAATGTACAAGGGTAGGCTGATAAGTAATGCACACATACTACTTGTAGAATGCGAACTAACTAACCTTCAGAAGCGCGCACGGTTGCATGTGTGTGGAAGTAACACTACCCCTTTAACGCATGTGCAGATTTAAAGTAGCTTAATTCATTCAGTATGCTTTTAGAAGCAGAAGTATGGAGACGTGTTCTAGTGCTATGTCAATGCGAGTTAAACAGCGTGCTGTTATCGAATTTTTAACTGCTGAAAAAGTGACTCATGCTGAGAATCATCGTCGATTAAAGATGACGATGCTGTTGATGAGTCTACTGTAAATCGATCGGCAGTAAAATTTTGTGATTGCGAGCCTACAAAAGCCATAATTGTTATGAAAATACAGCGGACTTCCGATCACTGCCCGAACGATAAACATCGCAAACACGTCGACGATTTGATTGAAAATGACCGGCGAATCACTCAAAAGTGTATTGCAAACCATATTGGAATATTTAAGAGACATGGCGCCTTCATTATTGAACAATTGGGATACCGTAAAATACGCAATTGCAGAGGCTCCTCGAAACCTGGAGTTTAAACTGATTCCACACCCTCCTTACTTCGCCGATCTTGCGTCTTGCGATTTTTATTTTTTTCCTCCATTCAAGAGGGACCTCGAGGGTAATCATTAGACCTCGAACGATGAGGTGAAGGCAGATGGGAAATCCTGGATTCGATAAAAGTGGGAAGAAATTTTCAGTGACGGAATATAAAAACTTGTTACACGTTGGGAGAAATTCGTTAGCCTTAACGGTGACTATATTGAAAAATAAATATATGGTTTTAAAGCTTAAAAATTGTACTTTAACGTACTTTTTGTCCAATCTTACTATTTGTTTTTATTCGTGTTTTACAAGCATGTGTGCATTTCTTTTCCGACTGGTCTCGTATAAGATTTAAAAACATGAGATACAAGTAAATTCTTTCATTTCTTGTATTTAAAAATTTCAAGATGCAGAAATAGAATTTATATGGCCCTCCAAATTGTTGGATATTTGTTGAGCAGAAAATTGGTATAACAGCTTACACGTAGGACTATAAAATAAATTTTGTAACTAGAATAACGCTTTTCGTGCCTAATTGTACTTCAGACTGTAGTAATTACCCTGAACCTAAATAAATTTTTCTTTAAAGCATTTTTATATTTTTAATACAAAGTTGTATTTAGCTAATACAAAATTTTGAAAATTTCAACAGTATAACCACATAAAAAAATATTTTTTTTAGCAATAAAAATGAAATTTTAGGTTCAGTTACAGACTAACATACAGACTAACATAAAATAACTGTTTTGAAAATTTCATAAAAAAATGTTTTTGGATTTTTGAAATATCCTGCGCATTATGCCCAAAAACGTCACTTGGAGAAAAATTACTTTAAAGTTTTGGAAAGGCCGCTTCAGCTATCGAGCGTGTATAATTCACAAAAGCAGTAATTCCTGTTCTAATAGGAATTTCAAGGAAACAATTTTATCAAAATGTTCAGAAAAATAGGACTTTAACATCTAAAAAAATTAAAATTTTGACACTTTAAGAGTCCTGAGACTCCTTAAGTATTGCACGGCAGCGCAATACTTATTTAACTACAACTTAATGGTCATTTAACATATAAAAGCCTATGGACCTCATAACTTTCTCAGCTGTCTGTCCCTGATGCCTCAAAATTTTTACTCTTTGCTAATTCTAATAATATTATAAATTTAATGTGTGAAAATGTTTACCTGACGTCAGAGTCAAAACGGGTTATAAAATGCCTTAGCATATGGATGGATTATGACCCAGAAAGTAACATAAGTTATGTTTTATTTATTTTATTCAAATATATCCCTTAATAATTCCAAATTTCGCCATTTTCAGTGAGAATCAATGGTCATCTTTGCCATAAAATTTAAGATTTTTTTTAAATTGTTGCAAAAATTTCAAAAGCCGTAATAATAATTTGTCTATGGTAATTAATTTTCAGTTAAAAGATTTACACGAGAAAAATGAAATTGTAAATTTTTAGAATTAAAAGTAAGATGAATAAGGCGTCGTACTGGAAATATAAAAGACATTTTCTAATGTCTGTTAGTCATACAAGACACATAGTATGAATAATTACAGAAAGAAGGTGAATATGAAGTTAACAATTTGAAATATATTTCACCTATACTGATTTTTATGCATGAAATTAAGTTACATACAGATGACCGCGCAGTCGGATTAAGTAGTTTTTACCTTTGTGATTTATTTATGTTTGTCTTTTATGGAGGAAGTTTTAATTTCGTTAAGGAATATAAGCTCGAAACAAATACTGATCTGTTTTATATTTATTCAAGAGGGTATAAAAATTGAAATTCTTCGATGTTCAGAAATTAATAAATTTGCAAAGAACCAAAATTTATTTTACATTTTGCATCGTCAATATGACGTCATTACACACAGGCATGCTATTTGTGTATAGTATATATATTATTCTTAGCCAATTGTAAATTTTAAAAAGATAGTGAATTTTAACGCTGTGTTTACTGAATTTTTTATCTAAAGTTATTTCTCAAGGTCTTTTGTGATGCTTTTGTGTGGCACAGAAATGACTGGTCTTGCCGCTAAATAAATATCCCAAGTTTAACTTAGGTAACAACTGCGCCTCTTGCCTTTACATCGCCTCTGGGAGGAAATGGGGTGTCAAAATTTAAGTAAACCTGTTTTCTTTTATGTTTTTTTATATAACAGTTATACTGTTGTTAAATATTTGCAGTAAAGATTTAACACTATTTTTGCATTCATAGCGTTCCCGAGTGCAAAAATGGGACATCTAAATTTAAATATAATGGTTTATGATTGTTTATTGTTGTTTTAATACAATTGTTTATTAATTGCATTTTGTTGTTTAAATAAAATTATTTTTATTGTCGATTATTTTGCTCAGATTGGAAGTTTTTGTCCGAACTACCACAACCTGCAGTTGAACACTGGTGAAACATTTTGGATTAAATATTGGTAAATTACACCATAAATTGTGATGTGATATCGTGTAAATGAACCCTGATTTTGGTAGATTCCGTTAATTTCGGAATGGGTTTGTCTGAATGCAGTAGTTATTAAAAATCTTGACATATTAAACGAAAACATAATTTGCAGAACAAAACAAACAGAACAAAAAAAAAATTATTTCTAACATTGTTTAAGCCCGAGAAGGGACATTAAGATGTTTCATTCAGTTAGTTCTACATTTGGCGTTAATTTTTTGTATCTAATAAATTAAACTAATTGAAAATTAAAAAATTAAAATAAAATTCAAACAATATAATACTCAAAACACCCTAAAAACTTAGATCACGATCAAACAAAATCGAAGTAAATCTTACATTTTTTCCAAATTTAAGTTGCAAATATTGCAGATTTTGTATTGCGTTTACGATGTGTGTAAATAAAACGATATGGCACATTTAAAATACAAACCTTAAAAAAAGTCTTAAGAAAGATATGCTTCGATTCGTTTTAACGGAATCTAAATCAAAGTTTTTAGGGTATTTTAAGTATCATATTGTTTGAATTTTATTTGTATTTTTTAACGTTCAATTGGTTTAACTTATTTGTTACAAAAAATTAACATTAAATGTAGAACTAACTGAATGAAATATCTTAATATATGTCCCTACTAGGGCATAAACAATGTAGGAAATAAGCTGGGTTTTTTTTATTTGTTCTGCAAACTGAGTTTCTTTTGAATTTAATGTCATAATGCAGGGTTGGCGAGCCTATGGCACGCGTGCCAAAATTGGCACGTAAAACAATTTCTCTGGCACGCGAAAAAATAAATTTTATAATTATTATACAAAATAACACCTTTTTTCCGATTATAATCAATAAAATTTTGTTCCAATAACTATAACAAAAAATGCAACTATTTTTGCATTATTAACACACCAAAAGAATTTTCTTTTCCTGTGATGTTATGCAATATTTTTAACATGTATTTTGCCTTTCTATACGAATTTATAAAGTTGCGTTTTTAGACAGTCACTGCAATAAGATGGCAAATGGGTATTATAGTTATAAAGAAATTTCCGTCGAACGCTCCATAGAACATCGGCAAAAATCTTATAAATAAATTATTGATACATTGCTTAATGGAACTTGGATAATTATAACCAGATGTTGCATTAATAATAAAGTCAAAAATTACTAAAATATATTTTTTTATTTTTTTTTTTTATTTTCTTGTTACAGTTTGTACTACATAAATAAATCATATTTACGAATTAAAATTTCATTGGTTTAATAGTTTATTCCAAAATACAGAGAAATCGTATTTTAAGTTTTAATATTTTTTAATTATTAATTATTATGCGTGGAAGCAACTGATTTTTAACTAGTGTTTTGTATAAACATCGCAGACTGCAAAATTATTAGTTTGGCACCTTACTTTGTTGATAGATATTATTTGTGAAATTCTGGCACGCGCGCGTAAAAAGGTTCGCCGACCCTGTCATAATGCCTCGCCCAAGTTAAATAACGTAATTTGCTCAAAAAATGATAATTCTAAATTATATACTTAATTTAAAGTGTTTCTACTGCACAATAACAACTGTTCAACAGTATAATAATTTTTATAATGCTTTTAATGATTTTCAGAATTGATGATGATTATCTTATACAGATGAGAAAAAAAAAACGCAAGTCGGCACATTGCAAGCAGTATCAACAAAAGGCATAATAACCTCCACGTGATAATAAATCAGAACAAAGCCAGACTTCACGGTCTGAAATGCATATTATCACAGGTAAGTAACACAATATAATTCCACCAAAAGACAAATAGAAAGCGCCAAATGTCAAAAAAAGGCCACGTAACTCCCGAGTCACACTATGGGTTTAAGGGCTAGTATCTTTGTTTTACTGTGCACAGGTAAAGAGACCTGTCTAACTTGAACGCTTTATCATGCGACTCCGGCTCACATGCTTCAACGAATTTTAAATTATTAATAAGAAATGCCTCTTAAGTTTTACCGGTTTCTCTGTATTTTTAAATTACTTATAATAAAGTTTTCAGACACGTCATGGTAAAGTTCTAGGACTATAGTAAAATATTCGATTTCGCATATTAATTTCATTTAACTATTAGAATATAATCAGGGCTTAAATTGCGCCGGAGACCACCGGAGCCCGGCTCCGGCACTTCTCTGTTTTCAGTAAATATTTAAATATTGGTCGGAATTCACCGGAGCCCATAAATACAGGGCTCCGGAGCCTAGTGCAATAGCACTTCCGAAAAACCGAAGCGCTCCAACTCAATCTGTCTGTAAATTAAAAATTGTATTTACTCAGGTATGGAAAAAATAAAATAACTCTTCCCCCTTTTTTAATGCTATTTTGAACAGAATAGGAGAAACTGAAATAGTGGTTTATCCTACTGATATTTGCAGATTGATGTCTGGCATTGATTTTGGCAACATGTCTATTGGCGCCATTCAAGAGCGCGAACAATGAATTTGCTTTTAGTTTGATTTTCTTTTCTGACACTAAGATATTTTTTAATCGGATCATTTTTTTTTAAATTTAGATATCTAACAGGAAAAGAATATTTTCTTTTTTTAGTCAACGAGCATCAGCTTGAGATATTGTTTGTTTGAGGTTTTTAGTCTTCTATTGCTTACGGGAACGAAAATAACGTTATAGGAATTTTTCTATTTATTTTTCCTCATGAATACGGCTCTGCTCTGCAGATTTACAAAGTTGTAAGTGGTAGTCATTTGTAAGTAGATATAATTGTTCTGTATTGTTATTTTTATAGTAAGCAATAGAGCAGCGTTTCCCCTTTTTCTATAAAACCATCGAATCTTTCCGATCACGATGTCAAATGTTTAACCCCTTGGGGACGAGCGACACGTATACGTGCCGCATGATGCGCTCAGAATCCTTGTTTTTCCTCACCAGTAAAATTTTACTGCAAAATTTGACTTATTTAATCAGCGCATTTTGTCGATTCAAGAAGACACAAATTTCTGTTTTTAAAAAACGGTGACAAAAGATTAAAAAATTCGTAAAAGGCTCCCGTCCCGAAGGGGTTAATTTAATCTGATTTTCAGGGACTCATTACGAAAGATTGTCCTACGGAAGGAATCGATTATAGTTTGATATGCAGCTTTTATAGGAAATTGAAAAACGTTGTTTGATTCTTTAGCATAACAGTATTAATTTCTGTAAATTTCATTCATTTTTCCATTAAAATGTATAGCTGCGAACTATCCCTTTTTTGTTTTAACACTATTTTCGAATCATAATCCTTATTTTATTTACTCGCAGAATCCTGCGATTAATTAACATTAAAATAAGGCAAACATTTCTATTCGAAAGGAGTGATAACTAAAAAGTGGAATAATTGACAGCTAAGTATATGCAGAAATATAAAAAAAAAAAAAGCTTTTAATTTTGCAAATAATGTACTAAATATAAATATGTGGATAAGAGTGAGTGACGGTGGAGAGGGGGGGGTGAAGACACTACGGTTATTAGTATTTGGAAAAAATATTAGGGCTCCGGTACTTTTTTTTGTTAGAAATTAAGCCCTGAATATAATATTAAAACAAAATGTATCTATAGTAGAAGAGATTGTAACTATGTTTTTATCTGCATAATTATTTAATAAAATACTGTAATCTACAAATTGCATAGATGTTCGATAAATTTTGTCAGTATGCGTATCCCTCACTGCTGTATTTTCACATGTGGACGTCCGTTTGTTCCTATTTATGAATAATTTTGTAACATAATTGCAATTTCGGTCTCAGAATGATATGCTTCGATGTCTAAGATAATAATGCAAATTGATTGAAACTGTTGTGCTGAAGTCAAATCAAAGAAGTTATAACTTACTGATAATTAATAATATTACATTAATACTCTGTAAGCAAAGAGCTAAGTTAAATTCTATGCTAAAAGAATCACTATGTTTTTCTACTAAGAAAATGTAACCGGACTGTCTTTGAATGCCAATGCAATTTTCTCGTATTTTCATTTTTTTTTTTTTTAACCTCTGTGAATAATTATAATAATAAGACATTAATTTTTTGGTTCAAATGGAAAGAATTAAAATTTAAGACACTTCTAAAAATAGGTCATAGAAAACGATCAATTCCTGGTAGGGAATGGTAGGGTAGGCAAACACTGGCACCACATGCAAAACAAAAAATCAGGTATATAACTCCTAAGTTACATTATACATTTAAATGTTAATCTCACAAATTAAAAAATACCAAAAAAAAAAAATTATTATTATTACACAAAAACAATATTTGCGTTTTATTGTTTTTATTTTGATATTTTAAAATCAATTACTTCATTTCAAATGTGAATTACCATCAAAAAACAGAATACCGTATATGCTCGCGTATAAGTCGAGGAATTTCTGACAATTTTCGCTAAGCAAATTTGGGGGGTCGATTTATACGCGAGTCAGTTAGAAAAGAAAAACCAAAAACTTCGAATGCTGCAAAATTATGGTTTTTTATGTGTATGAATAAAAAAATAATACATAAAATATACAAATAACAATAATTTATTATTAAAATTTTTTTTAATAATTTTTTTTTGTTTACTTACTACCTTTTCGCATTGGCAAGTGAAATCTTTGATTTGATTTTGTGCAAAATTGAAGTAAAAAGTTACTAGGGGGTCGACTTATACGCGAGTATATACAGCAATGTTTTTCGTCTTCATGTCTCACATTTTCATTATTTATAGTTTAATTGCTAAAATTTTTAATATACGAGTTCATTCAATTAGCGCGACATTTAAAAACAATACTTGTTCAATTGATAACTTTTTATTAGTAAAGGGTAACGTAAATCCGATACTTTTTTTTATATATAGGAATCAATATTCACAATCATTTTATCGAAGACTTTGAAAAATTAAAATACAACAAAACAAAAGTATGTTTACAAACAAGTACGAAAAATCATGCTTCTATCATAAATTATGAAACACTTTCCAACACATTCACAATACTGTAACAAAACTTTACTATTTATTAAGGTAAAATATGTCTAAAGAAAATAATCAAAAAATGTATAATGCATTTGAAAGCCTTATTTCTGCAATAGTACGAAGAATATGGGATTTTTTTGTGCAGCCCTGTGTAGGATCTATAGATTAACAGCAAATAAAAAATAGTTCAATTAAAAGCATAGGGCAGTTGAAATCACTGTAAAAAAAAATTCCGTTACAATACGGAAATTGTACTGGAGATTGAGACGCCAGTACTATTTCCGTATTTTAACGGACGTTCCAGAAAAAGTTCCATTTTTTCACAAAATTTACGAAAAAAAAATCCGTTAAAATACGGAAATAGTACTGCCGTCTCGATTGCTAGTAAAATTTCCGTATTTTATGGAGATTTTTTTTTTAGAGTGATTTGAAAAAAACGGAATTTTTTATGTAATTTACCGGGAAAAAGTTCCATTAAATACGGAAATAGTACTGGCGTCTCGATTGCCAGCAGTATTTTCGTATGTTAGCCCGTTTTCTTTTTGTTTTGTTTTTTACAGTGTAGCGGAAATCTTTTGAATGTTCCTGTAAATGAACCTTTAATGCAGCACACTTGATTTGAAATTCCGAACATGCCGCCATAAGCACCAATACCATGTATCAATTTCATGTCAATATGATTATATTTACGCGAATTAGAGTACGGACGGACAGACAGACAGACCGAATTCATAAAAACTTGTCAACTAAGGGAAGCGTTAAAAAGATGCTTTGTAGTTGTTTCAAATGCTCTTGACCGATCAAAACGATAAGTAGGGGATCCAGCTTTCCTTTCTAAGACACTACAAGGATGGAAGAAAGCCATAAATTTTGTGCTTTATTATTAATCCTTAGGGATCCCTTGGGGATTTCCCAGCTCGGTATCTTTCTCCCAACTACTGATTACCCGGCCGGAGATCTTTCCTACCACTGACGTTACTTTCCTGTCAGGGTTAAAAGTTTTGATTCATTTTTTACTCAGAAATTCTAAATCCATACTTTAAATATCGAAACATGAATTTCGACTTTATATAATCACGAAATGTTTAATCTATAATAATAAAGAAAGAAGTTTGTGTGTGAGTGAGTGAGTGAGTGTGTCGACGTGTTCTGAAAAGACCATTGCACATAGAGCTACAAAATTTGGGGAAAAGGTACGTCTATATATGAAGTTTTGCACCTCTTAGCCCGTTTTTCGATTTTTTTATTAGATTTTTTGATTTAAATTTAATGCTATTTTTAACGCTTTTTTATGTTTTGAGGCGATTTTTCCATATAAGTGAGAAGAATAGGGTTTTTTTTCTTTTAACCCAATATAGTAAATTTTATTCTCTTTTCAAAAAAGTTTATTCGGAATTCGTGAAGCGATTTTTGAATTTTTTAGCGAATTTTTTATGCAATTGTTGAACAGCATTTAATACATTTCCATATCTATAAGGAGGTTACCGTAGAGGGACATAGTTCTGTCGCCAAATGCAGCTAAGTTTGTCGCCAACTTGGCGGTATATCGCCAAATTTGGCGACCAAAATGAGTCGCCAAAAGTGACGCCAACTTGGCGATATCACTAATATTTCGCCAAATTCCCATAGACTTCCACTGTAAACCAATATGGGTTACTTTCTTACAGAAAATCAACAAATTGAGATATTTTAATGCAACAAAAACTAATATTAACTTAAGGGATTATATTAATTCGATTTTTCCACATCAGGAAAAAGAATACAGATTCTTTCTTTTAACCCAATATAGTAAATTTTGTTCTCTTTTCAAAAAAGTTTATTCGGAATTCGTGCAGCGATTTTTGAATTTTTAGCAAATTTTTTATGCGATTATTGAAACAGCATGTAATGCATGTCCATACCTATAAGGGGGGTTACCGTAGAGGGGATCCAGTTCTGTCGAAAAATAACGCCAAGTTTGTCGCCAACTTGGCGATATATCGCCAAATTTGGCGACCAAAATTAGTCGCCAAAAGTGACGCCAACTTGGCGATATCTCTGATATTTCGCCAAATTCCCATAGACTTCCACTGTAAAACAATAGGGTTTACTTGCTTACAGAAAATCAACAAATTGAGATATTTTAATGCAACAAAAACTAATATTAACTTAAGGGATTATATTAATTATATTTAATGGAGTCCAAGTAAATTAATTATGAATAAAAGTAACATGATCTAATGCTTAGCATGATTTACAAAAGATAAATTTTAAGAGAGCCCACAGGTCAAAGGAATTAGATTTGAAACTTTTATCCAATTATAGTAATCTTTGACTTTCGTGATTTTTGAACTTTTTGTGATTTTTAATGCGCTTTTTACGTTTCTTCGCGATCTGCTGCAATTTTTTGACATTCCATTTTTGACCTAAATTACATTCTGCCCTCATTTCAATAAAGTTTATTCGGATTTCGTATAGCAATTTTCGAATTTTTCGAGAATTTTGTATGTGATATTTAGTGTATTTTAGCGATTTGCTACTATTTTTCCACATTAGTGAAAGGAATCAACTTGAAATCTTCGAACATAATATATATATATATATATTCTCTTTCCAGAATATGAGAAGCTATTTAAAACATTTTCGCGATATCTTATTGTGATTTTCTGAGCTTTTTCGTAATTCCTGCTGTTTTTTGACGTACCCGGGCAACGCCGGGCAAGTTCGCTAGTATTAAATAAAGCAAAAATTGGCATTTGGAATTGCTAGCGTAGATTCTGATTTGGTGAACTCAAAAGATGACTAAACTGGTAAATCTGGTAGGTATATATATGCTATCCACTCGGAGCGAACAGCAGCGTGGTATTCCACGAATTAACACTTTATATACAGAATTTTGAATTTAAAAAAAACTTGCTTCACCTGAAAAATTATTTACGTTAATGTCTAAGATATCCTGAACAACATATATAAAAATAATAATTTGATTTTAAGATATTTTTTTTTACTTAAAACTGATTTAATAAATAGGTAGTTAGGGATTTTTTGCAAATATTAACAAGAGTAATTAGATTAATTAACAAAAATTACTGTTATGGAAATCTCACAATTCTCATAAGAACACTGTAAATAGCACTTAATTTTGATCCTATCTTTAATAGACGAGTGTTTGTTGCTGCAAATTTTTCGTATAACAATTTTTAATAGTATTAAAGCTACACTTAGGTAAACGGTTGAGAAAATAACCACACTAAACAATATTTAGCTTTGACTGTTTCACTGTGCTTTCTAAATAGGACTGAGCAAATTATTTTGTATGAAAAGTGCAATCTACTTTTAGTAAAAGACGAAATAAATAAATCTTACATTGAATTTTGTCTATTGGTATTAAAAGTACCGTCAGGGTGAATGAATGTCAGTAAATCTGTATCTAGAACAGAAATTGTCATCACTTGAATTGCTTTGGGTCATGGAAGTGATTTAATAAATTCTTCGTCATTTTTACAAATATTTTGAGAAAATACTTTAATGTGGTTGCTGAAATCCAAGATAAATAATAATAATAATAATAATAATAATAATAATAACGATATTCAAAATTTTCAAAATGTAAAGCAAACAGTTTCAAAATCTTCATGAACATTTTTATTTTATTAGATTGAAGGAAATGACCCAGCTCAGTACACTTCTCCAAGCTTACGGTTACCCGGCGAGAGGCCGCTTAACATCACTGAACGTACAGTCGTGGAAAAAAAAAAAGTAAACACCCCCTACTAACTCCTCAACAAATTATCGTAGAAGAAAGTTTATGATACCGGACGATTCGAAATAAAGTCTACTTTTAAATAATGTATATAAAATTTGCTTTGGGGGTCATCTACATATATAAATCGAATCCAACCTTCATTTTTTTCAATGGCAATACCCAAATTTAACGAGATATTTCAAATCTTCTGTTCAAACTATGCCCAGAAACGAAATTTCATGTCATTTGAATGGCAAGTTTTTGAATTATAGACATTCAAAATTGAGTGCTTCTAACGTTAAATTACATTTTCTTATTTTTATTTATATCTCCTGAAATTACGCTCCGAATGTGCTAATTTTTTGTGTAGCAATAATACTAATATACCGAAACATAAATACGTTGAATTTGCAATTTTTATAATTTTATGATATGATTTATGAATTATGAAATTAATATTCGAAAAAATTATGAATTGCAACCTACAATTTTTTGGTGGATTAGATTTATTAAGTCCTGCTTTATAGAAATCCAAAATTTCACATTTTTCTTCCAAGTAGTTTTCAAATTATGCTTAAAATACGGCAAAATGATGGTTTAAGGGGCCGTCTATGATAGAAGTGACTAGATATTTTGAAATTTCTTATGCTGTCCTGTAATCTAGCATGCTTCAATGACTGCTTGATTGTCGCTTAACCTCTTCAGACCCCAGGGTTTATTTTCATATATATTTTTACTTCAGTTATGAATTTATGTTTGCAAAGGTATAACTAAGAAAGATTGAAAAGCAAAAAAAAATTAAATTTATTTTTTATACATAAAATTTGATGTATCATATATGATACATGGGACTCAATAAATACATTTTTTGACAAATTGTTAGGATATTTTCTTTTGTTTTGCATGGAAAAAACAATGAAAAATATTAAATAATTATGCATTTAATAAATTTTTATTTTGAATGTACTCTCCATAGGATATTTTAATGTATAAAAAAATGATTTACTTTTCGTTTTTGAATATTTCCCTCATTTTCTCTGCAAGTCATTTTTAAATCCCATTTTATGGCCGAAAAAAGCACTATAAGAAACAAATTGATGCTTTGCTTTAGTTTGGCTATCTTTTAAGATTCCATTCACAACATTTTCATTTTTTTAATCATCATTTATATAAATTAAAAAAATTTGTAAAGATCTGTATCCTATAGGATACTCCAGGTCCGAAGAGGTTAAGGTGCCTTGATCAAGAAGGGGGCTCTCTCGGTTAACAATCGAGTACCGAACTTCAATTTGGATACAGCCCTTAAAATACGCTTGTTTTAAAAATAATTAATTTCTCGGAAACATATCGTACGAATTGCATAAAAACTTGTTTTTAGGCTAATTGAAGGGTGTAGAGTTCATTTATTCTGTCAGAATTGTGTACTGCTATTGAAAAAAAAAAAACAAAGTTATGGTTCATTTTAATATGTAGATGGCTCCCTAAGCAAATATTATATGCATCATTTTAAAGTAGACTTTATTTCCAATCGTTCGGTACCAGTAATTTTCTTCTACGATAATTTGTTGAGGAGTTAATAGGGGATGTTTCCTTTTTTTTTCCACGACTGTACGTGCTGGTATATGATACATACACTGCGATGACAGCGGTTCGCTGTTCATTGCCATGTGCAGTGCCATGCTATCATTAATGAATGATAATATTTCTTTTTACAAGGGAAACATTCATCATTAAATTGACTTTCAAGCATGCAAATGATTTAATAAATCCTTCGTTGCATTTCAAAATATTCTGAAGAATTTCTTTATTGTGGTTTCTGAAATCCAATACAAACTTAAAAAAAACAAATAAAAATAAAATATAATATTCAGATGTTTCAAAAATGACAATAAAATTTTTTTTTAATCTTCCTAAACACACTTATTTTAACAGATTTTAAGAAAATAAAAAATTTAAACGCATTTTTTTATCTACTAATAACTATTTCTCTGATTCTTAAATGAATCAAACCTTTCCAGATATCTTTAAAACAGGATTATCCATTGATTAACTCATGTACATTTCTTTGGTTTTCACCTCGCGCACCTCCTTAAGTCACCCTCCAGTGAACTTGATGTAACGTCCCATTTTCTTTTCTTTTTTTTTATTGGAAATGTTAATTTATTTTGATTATTTACAGTTTATTTTATGATTATTTTTATCACGATAGCTAATTTTGATTTAAAAAATACGTCCAATTTATTGTTAAAAATCTTATGCAGTATGTATTTCCTACTGAAATAGAAACCATAAAAAAGCGAATCAAAATCTTTTCCATGAAATTTTTAAATCATCTGTGCAGTTAAAAGAAAAAAGAAATACACAATAGTTTTTTCCCGCAATAAAAACAAACATTTTGTTAGAAATTTATTATTTTGCTTGCAAACAATACTTATATCATTTTTTTTCTCAGATTTTTAGATGTGACGACATGCTGGGATAACTCACACCTTTTTTCCTGTAACGCTGTCACACTAAGTTTAGCAACCCCCCCCCCCCCCACACACACACACACATACACACACCCGCAATCTGCTGACATAATTAATGGAGTACTCCTAAATTATTTTAAAACATATTTCGAAATCTAACATGAATCTAAAAAAGCAACGAAATTAATTAGCTACATTTAAAGCACGAACATAATAATTTACATATTTTAAAAATAGTTTATATCTAAGTTTCTCTTGAGAATTTGAAGAATGCTAAAAAAAATAAATAAAGGAACATGTTTTGAATCCCCCAATAAATTTTTCTTAAAATATTTGTGTTAAAAAAGCTGATGAGTGTAAATGTGTTTTGATTAATAGCATCTTTAAAAATGATTTTGCCCGCTTTATATAAAATACAAGTTCAGCAAAAATTTTAACTATCGCGCAAATTCTTTTGGTTTCAAGGTTAATTAGTGTAACGCAAAACAAAGCATTATAAGTTTTAAAAACGTGAGTAGAATGCTGATTTTTACGATGTAGTTACAGTGTTTCAATGTTTAATAAGCAAAATATGCTTTTTTCGGAAGTTGTGAAGTATGGGAAAAGATTTCGGTTTTAAAATTAATTGCAATGCATGGCGAATTTTAAAATATTTTTAAATAATTTTCTTTTAAATGCATGAGAATTAGAAAACATGAAAGCATCTCTTGAATTTTCAGCACAATCAACATCATTATCATCATGGTTTTCCTTAGTCTTGAAGAAGCCAATCCTACTTCAGAAAGTTATAGATTGTGTTAGACTAATTGGGCATAATCAATATATATTTCAAAATGTCTTGCTGCCAATGAATTAAATGTTCTGATACTTTCATTAATATGTAAATTTTTCGTTACAACTTCCATAGACTATGAATTATTCTTCTATGAAGAAAATAACTGTAATAATCTGTAGAATAGACTTCATAAAACTTTGCCTAAATATAAGATGGGAGATGTCTAATGTGCATCGCTGGGTGGGTTTACTAGAGGTTTAGCCTTTGGGTAAGCCTACTCACCTAGTTGAACCTTGTTTATTTCTCAAAATCTGTCTTTAGAATGTTGAAACGAGCAAATACATACAAATAAATATACAGCGTGTATCCGAAATGGGCGCAAACGAACGTATGATGTTGTAGAGCGCTCTGTGCATTCTCAATTTCTGTTCACGCGCACAGCTCTCTAACAAGTCCAGTCGGTCGTCATTCGACAAGGTTACTTTACGGATGTAACATGAGCCATTACAGAGGTTTATTACAAATGAATCATCGGGTTTTGATACGTTACTACGTGCGAACTAGGAAACGTATATCTTTCCATGACAACTCAAACGAGAGGGCGTTAACTACAGTTTCGCGCTGCTTGTGGTTGTCAAGGTTGCTGCGCGAACGTCATATTTAAAACGACTGGACAGCAGAAATTTTCCGCACAGTTGGCTTTGGAATTGAAAGTCCTCGGTTAGCGCGATTTGTTGATTCCTTGGGACTACGGATGAAACACTCTCTAACTCGGTTCACAGTTTCTTCAGTAACGCTTGGTCGGCCGAACTTTTGCCTTTACATAAACAACCGATCTCTTTTAACTGTCGATACCAGCGCAGAATGCTTTGTTGGGTTTGTGGTTTGCATTTGTATGACTTCTGGAATGCTATCTGAACGGTTATAAGAGATTCACACTTTGAAAATTCTAGTACACAAACGCTTTCTGCTGTCCAGTCGCCATTTTGAATATGACGTTCGAGCAGCAACCACGGCAACCACACGCAGCGCGAAACTGTAGTTAACGCCCTCTTGTTTGTGTTGTCATGGAAATATATACGTTTCCTAATTCGCACGTAGTAACGTATCAAAACCAGGTGATTCATTTGTAATAACCCTGTTGTATATTAAATTGATATGCAAACATGCGTCTAATTTACGGTGCGATAGGGGAAAATGGACGGAGAGTTGCGCAATGTTATGCACCACGCTGTAATACAGCTCCCTCGATTTGAACTCTCGGTGTAGATCGGTTGTTTCCTCTAACCTGGCAGGTACTCGTAACCGATCCAGTTTCCCACATTTGTTGATAAACACGTGCAAACATTTGATCCTGAGGTTTTCGCCATTTGGAGTAAAGTTCTGCATACATTTCCACATCTCTCCTACTGCTGTCCACTTTCCTACCGTAAGTAAGATGTTTGTCTGCATATTTATTTATCGTATAACGACTCATATTACTTCTGAAAAGTCACCTCGTCGAATGAAGACCAGCTGGTTTTGTGGAAATACTACTGGCAATCGAGACGCCAGTACTATTTCCGTATTTTAACGGAAGTTTTCCCCCGTAAATGCCAAAAAACGGAAATTTTTATGTAATTTACCGGGAAAAGTTCCTTTAAAATATGAAAATAGTACTGGCGTCTCGATTGGCAGTAGAATTTCCGTATTTTAGTCCGTTTTTTTACAGTGTACTTTCCCATGTAAAATATTTATTTATAAGAAAAAACGCTTATTGCAACTTTTTTTATGTAACATACGAATGTCACATCTCAAATTTAACAATTTACATGTGTGCAAAATGATTCAACAAAATGGCTGTGCAGCTGTTAAGACAAAAACATCACCTCAGTCCCAATTATTAGACATGATTATGCTGTTAATAGACACTTTCTTCCATAAAAGTTTATCCTACGTATAAACTATACATTCTTGATCTCAAAACGCTATAGCATTTAAATTACAAAAATGTATCATAATACATAACTGTACGTGATAGTTGGTACATTAATTTTAAAACATAAAAATTTTGGAATGAAATTTCAAATGAAAATTAAATTAATTGCTTAAAAAGCGCAAAAGCCAACTTAGTGAAAAAGATTCCATGCATGGACACGAACCCGGGCCATCAGTATAGCGTACTGACATTCTACCGACTAATCCACATGGAACGATACCCAGCCTGGAAAATTTCTCACATGTTGGTAAAGGTACAAACGCAGTACAAGATGGAATATTTTTCGTGAGTCACCGACATAGGGCAAACACGAAACTTAAACTATATTAATACTTGGAAATTTTCCAGTGAGAAACATTCGCCTTGCATACAATATTTAAAATGAAAATCAAATTAATCTATTCTCACATTTTAGCCTTGCCAACATTTGAGGTTAATTAATTTGATTTATTTGAATTTCATTTGAAATATTGTATGCAAGGCGAATGTTTCTCTCTGGAAAAATTTCCAAATATTAATATGGAATGAAATTGTCCGGTTTTCTGATATTGACCTTATACACATATTTAACAAAAAAAGAAAAAAAAAAAAAAAGGTTTTTCGCAATCGCTGATAACTTAGAAGAGGTTCCATTATAATTTCATAAACATTAAGACAGATAAGAGCTAGATTAATAAACATTTATCCTTTTTAAAAAAAAGCAGGCTATGCGTCACTTGGAATATTTCATGTGCTTTCTTGTAAAGTTACATTTCCCTTAAAAAAAAAAAAAAAATATATATATATATATATTGTACCACTTTTAATATATACTAGATAGTGCCCGTTAAGATTTGACGGTAAATAACTTAAATGTTTCATTTGAAAAATTCTTGAATTTTTAATTAGTTGCTTTTAAATTAATTGCTGAAATCGTGACAAATTTCTATGTTGCGTAAGTGATTCCAATTTCGTTAAGGCGATAGAGGGCGCTGTCAGTCTAACCTATTCAATGAAGTGAAAGAATTTTAAATTTATAATTTACAACCAATTAAGCTTGCTTTTTATCAGAAATTTGCCTAAAAATGCTGGGTAAAGCATTTATTTTTACTTACTACGGTATATATTTTTTCTTCTTTCCTTTTTTTTTTCTTTTTTTGGAAAATAACAATATTCATTTTTTTTATTTATTTATTTTAAACTGCACAACCATTAAAAACGTCTACGAATTTTATTTTTATCAGCCTCATTCCCTAAAATCTAAATTTGAAACTTTCTGCAGCCAACGATTTATAATATAAATTTTTTTCACTTGAATTTCACTTTACATTTTATTTATCTTTTAAATATTAAAATCACGGTAATTTCTTTTATAATTCTTACTTGAATATTTTTTTTCATTCTTTCAGTTTTCTTTTTTAGGGAAAAGAATGGCAAACTTTTCTTTCTACCACACACATATATATATTCTTGATAATGGTCAGAAAATAAAACAAAAATTGTAGATGAGGTCAATTTATTTAATTGATAATTACGTGCAAAATATTTTAAATAAAAAAATATATTTTTTAAATATTGTTGCGTATTAAATTTTATTTAATTATAAAGTATTCAAATAATAATAATAGATTTTATATAATGATAAAGCATTCAAATAATAATAATAAATTTTATTTAATTATAAAGCATTCAAATAATATTAATAACAAAATAAAAATCATACAACTTCTCCTACTAATAAAACGTCATTATTGTAGAGAATCATCGCCAAAAATAGTGCAGAAATCATTTTGCCGGGCGTTGGGCTCGAATCCACGTTCTCTACAAAAGTTCAGAGCTTTAAACTGTTGCTTTTGACTTCTGTGCTAGCAGGGATTCACTCAATATTCCTCTAAGTTAAAGGGGTTCGAAAAAGAGTTGACGCATGCGCAAATGTGTCAATATTGCTCTTACTGATCGTGACCTTACAGAATTCCCTTTATGTTTTAATATATATGATTTTTAATTTGTTTTGTTGATAACTAATATTTAATTTGGCCGTTCGATAAAAAATAAAATGACAAGTGCAACAGACGCAATTTTACAAATAAATAAATAAATAAATAAATAATAATAAAAAATATTTTTAAAAACTATTATTAGCAGCAATCTGAAATGAAATTCCAGCAAAAGTAAACAAAGAAAATGTAGCCAATTAAAATAGCAAAACATAACAATATTATTGAAATATAGTCACTTGTTGCCGAGAAAATGGAACATAAATAAACTTTTGTTGTTTTTCTTTGACTTTCCGACTGTACGCACCACTTGAAACGTTCCACAAATAGTTCTTTCAATATTTTTTACTTGCAAAGCTGAATTTTTGTTGTTAAAATTTACTCTAAACTTTTTTTTTTTTTAAGTTTAATGTATTGTGTAAAAACAAACGGCTCAGCTTTACAAAATTATTACAGCGGAACTATA
This sequence comes from Maratus speciosus, assembly GCA_963932465.1. NCBI lineage: Eukaryota > Metazoa > Arthropoda > Arachnida > Araneae > Salticidae > Maratus > Maratus speciosus. The sequence goes on from OZ010797.1 coordinate 448,424,436, forward strand.
ATACAGAATTAAACGCTCTATTTCGCTGCCACATAACAAGACCTTGGCCGAGATACAGATACATTTTTTGATGTGAGCGAAACGAGATTGACCAATCAGAAACCTGCATTTTTGCGAACTTTTTGCTGTTTGCAGAAATGCAGGATTCTGATGGTCGATCTCGTTTCGCTAAGAGAGAAAAGAGAAAAATCTATCTGGATCTCGGCCCAAGGCCGTGGCTGGGCGGTAGAAGTGGTGCGTCTTGAAGATATAGTGTGGAAACCGACTATTCCAGTAATGCTTTAATCCACTCGTTGCGCAACCCGAGATTTCCTCGGTCAACGTAAAAGTAGCAAAATTTGCGCAACCCGAGATTTCCTCGGGGATGCATTTTTGCGTCTGCTGAACCCTCTTCGACTATTCCCACCAGTTATTTTTTTATTGTAAATTTTGTCTTACTTAATCGAAACATTTTCCTGATTAAATTAGACAAAAAATTTTATTTTGAAAAACCGGTGACAAAAGAATAAAAATTCTTAAAAGACGCACGTTGCGAATGGGTTAAATACGTAATTTTTGAAGCTATTTTGATAAAACAATTACGCAGCGAGAGGGTTAAAATTTCTAAAATATTGCATCCCATTGATGTTGAACGATGATAAAAGACAATCATCGATCGTAACGACATTTACTAATTCTTCGCTGACCGAAAATCTTTCTCAATTATTTACGTTTGCACTATCAGATGCCGCTGTGATCGCCATTTATCGTTCTGCATGGTTCAACATTTATGGAATACAATCTGTTAGCATTTTTTGGTTGGCCGATCTTCACACTGTATCTTCTAGGCACTATAGTAGAAGTGCTTTTTCTTCGTAGTGTTTAGTACTTCTGCATGCTTCTGGCTGGCTACCCACGAGTGGCTAATTTTTGTATTTTTTGTGATTAAAGCAATGTCGGCACGTGAAGAAAAGACCACGTTTAATATCTTGTCTAATGCTCTTTTAATTCCCTTAGAATGTTAATTAATTTATTTATTTATTTGTATATTGAATTTCAGTTCGATAATAATTTTTGGGTTATGGGTGACTTTTCAAAACGGTCTAAAAGCTTTTTCTAAAGTAAGCAGTTCATTTTTTTCTTTTACATTCCAACTATTGTGGTTGTAGCAATGTGTCTCACATTGAAGGTCTTCTTACCGGTTATACTCAGAATACTTTGAAAAACAAAAATACTAATTACACTACTTATAATAAGTAGTGTAATTAGTATATATATATTTTTTTACCAATATCTCATCTTAGAAAATGATGACGAAATTCAAAAAACCATAAGACAAATTCCTTTTAAAACGACTGGAGGGCAAGCAACTATAAACACTGCACACTAATTAAAAGTATACTGCTTTAACACTAGAACCGCCAAGGAGGTCATTTTGACCGTTTCGAAGCTTTCATTCCGTACCAATTTGTTTCTATTTAGAGTATAACTTTCAGTTTCCGTGACTTTTTCTATAATTTGAAAAAGTATGATATGCCAGTGATAAATTTTCCAGTCAGTCAAAATTTATGAAGTATTGCAGTAGTATACCTAGAACCACCGAAACGGTCAAAAGGACCGCCGTCAATTTTAATGCACATTTTATCTAGTAGATGTCATAACAGTCCATACTTCATACAACCATACTTCAACAAAGGCTACAACATTACTACAGATAACTTATTTACTTCACTGCGCCTTGCAGAAAAGCTGAAGTCACTAAGAAAAAGCATTGTTGGCACAGTTAATCGCGGACGAAAAACAAAATTCCACCAGCCATAAAATCTGAAAAAAGTCTTTGTACAGTAGCCAAATTCTTGCCAAAGATGATATTACGTTGCATTTATCAAGGGAAGAAAAATAAATACATATATTTTAATTCTAAGTTCCCGACATTTGAAACTGGTGATAAACACTTACCAGAAATTGTAAAGTTCTATAATTCTACAAAATGTGGCGTCGACATGCTCAACCAAATGGCACAGAAGTATTCTACAAAAGCTCGTTCTAGACGATGACCTCTATAAGTGTTTTATAATTTTCTTCATCTACCGGCCGTCAATTCTTAAAAACACAGTCAAAAAAGGTGTTAAATACCAGTATTTTGTAAAAGAGACATCAGCTTTCTTTAATTCCTTTATATTATTTATAGTATTTTCTAGAAGAAAATACTGGGAGTTCCCTCTTTTTTAGACCGTGTTTTTTAATATGGTATTGCTCAAGGAAAAACTATAAATGTGTGCTTTCACCAAGTTTATTTTGTTTTTACCAATTTCGATTTCTCATGAAAAATATTTCTTACTATAAAAATATTCTTAAAATAAAAAATATAACTAATATATATATATCTCAATATAATATAATTATAAAATAATAAAATATAAAAAAATAATAAAAAATATGAAATATTATTATATGGGCAATGATGGTAATAATAGTAATAAACGGTAATAAGAGTAAAAAATGGCAAGTAAACTATAGTTGAGCATGGTAATCCACATCGGTCGCTTTGGTGGTTCTAGGTATACATTTTTACCGGCGGTTCTAGTGTTAAACGAATTAAAATCGGTTGCTACTCGTAGATTCTTGTAGCGCCTGCCTACTGCGCTTAGTCGGACGAAAGAGAGTGGTCAGGTAATTTACTGGTCGCTCTGATTTGTTTCTCGGCATATAAATAGGGGTCTTCCACTTTTTTGGCGGAGTGCCAAACCCAGTCTGTCTGGATTGTGCATTGTGCAGGCTGTAAACTGTTATGCAGAAAAATACCAAAATGCGTCAAAATTTCCAAAATTCGATGCCGATGAGGCATCAGATGATATTAACCTATAATTCTAAAGAAAGTTTTGGTTGTCGTTGTTCAAACGTAGTACCTTTGAAGCACTACCTCAAACCGATCAATGAAATCTGTGATCATTTATTAATTTTTGTATTTTAATGATTTTTAGTAAAATTTTCGGAACTTTCGGCCCACTGAAGCGACAGAAGATATCAACCCAATGCTTTAAGATTCCGCAAACTTTTTAATGAAGGGAGTTCCCAAATTTTCCGCACTACCGCTAAAAGATTTGAGAAATTTCGATTTTTTCGATAGGTGTGTAATAAAGGGTCAGTCAAATTTAGAAGCGGAGTTACAGTAGAAAGTCTGTAAAAAAAAATAAAATACTTTCGAGCATATGGCGCAAAAAGGCGAAAGCATCACGCGATTTTGTGAGCAGTACTTTTCAACGCCAAAAACAAACGATTTTAATGCACGTGAAAATTGCTCGTTAATTGATATTTAGAAACCGTGTAATTAGTATTTAATGAATTTAAAGTTAAACGATGTGAGAGTTTAATAAGTATAGTTTTTTGTATTGCATATTTATGTTGCTTGCTGCTGCAGTTATTTAATTTAATTTTAAATTTAAATTTAATAAATATCTTATAATAATAATTTTTTGTATTACATGTTTATGCTGCATGTTATTTAATTTTATTACTTTAAAAACAATTTCATATATAAAAAATATTTTTTTTATCGTTAAGCGTATTCCAAAATAACGGATGATGAAGAATGCTGCAAATATTCATTTCAATATCAAAGAAGTCGTTGTTTCCATAGCAACAAAACTGAATCAACATTGCTGAATTAGACTTAATTTTAAGATTGAAAGAACTTTAATTAATTTAAATTTTGTTTTAATTCATAAAATTTGATAGTTAACTTTCATTATCAATATACATATATGACAAAACTATAGTCAAATCAAACTAAAACTGACAAATGAATAGTTATTTACATTAATTTTATTTAAACAAGTTCAATGTGAAACATTTTTATCTTAACCAGTATTTGGCATAAACTATGTTTTTTGAAATTTTATTCCATCGCCAACCGGTGATAAATCGCCGAATATCGAAAGTTCCATTATTTTTTTACGGACGCTCTATCGAGTTTTCGCCGAAATGTTTTTAAAAAAACATCTATCCTCCTGAGTAGAACATGCTACAACTTTTTCAAAATTTTCGGATTATGCCCGTATGGAGACCTTCCTTGTCATCAAAACATTTTTGATTCTTTTACTCGGTACACCACAAAAGGCACAAAAACATAAAATGAGGAAATGATATGTTACATGAAGAACAAATTTTAAAATTTAATAAAATAGATACATCTCATTAAAAACAATATACAGTTTTCCGTTTATAAGGTAGGGCCCGTAAAGGTTTTTATTTTGAATGCAACGATTTCCTAACAGGTTCATATAGGTGGGATGGCGTACCTAAGGGTTAAAATACGGCTTCGCAACTGTAAAGTTCGCCTTTTTTTTAGTACCAGAATTCTGCCATTATATAAGCAGAGGTGCCAAGCTCGCACTAATCTTCCGTAATGCGTGGGTTAATTTAACCCAGTTTAACAAAGTTTCGAACCAGAAAAATTATTTGATGAATCTTTATTTATTTAATTCCAGTTTTCTACGCGGAACTTAAATAATTTCATCTCTGAAAAATAATTCTGGTGTCAAATGTATTAAACCAGGGGTAAATTAACCCACATATTACGGAAGATTATTGGCAACTTGGCACCTATGTATAAGGCATAGATTACCTTTCGGAAATAGTGGTATTGAAACGGAAGCACCTCTAAATATTCTCGCTGTAAAAATCGAAAAACAGTTTTAAAAAATCTGCCAATATTCATGCAGACAAAGTCTAATAAAATATACAGAGGTCAGTTAATTCCCTACAGATTCATGTTCAAATTGATATTATGACTGAAAAAGTATTCATTAAATTCGAAAATATCCGTATTTTACTCTGATATGTTAAAAGTAATTTCAATTCAATCAAAAATTTCTTGGTTACTTTTAATTACAAAATAATTTATCAGATACCAGAAAAATATAATAGAAAGTTTTAAACAATAATGTTTGGAAATTTCATTAGCACTGTTCAACTCTGCAAGGATTTCATAAATCATGTAATTATGCCGTTTATGAAGACAGCATAAAAAATACCAAGTTAAATATGTCAGGAGGAAACTGATAAATGACTGGAACTATGTTGCATATATGTCTTACGTAACGTTTGAATTATATTCCTAATTTTAAGTTGTTTACGATGAACAAATTAATTATGAAAAATTTCAATCAAGCGTGAAAAATTTCAACTCTGTAACTTTAACAATTTTGTTTAATCAATTTATCTAAATATGCAAAAAGGCATTATGAGAAAAACTAAAAAGTAAATTAAACCCATATGCGTGGCATTGTCTGTTCACAAAATTAAAATACTGTGTTATATTGTTCATATGCTGTAAATTAGTATGAATTATTATTATTAATTTATGTTGCCCGAGACTGCTTTAGACTTTAAAGGGAAAATTTAGATTAAAAAATTGAAGCAATTTACTTACTCTGTGATCTTAAACGAAATGGTTTAAATTTTAAAATATAATCTGTAATTAAAATATTTTAAAAGATGTTTCTTGAAAGAGACCAAAAATGAAGAAATAATGAATGTTTTGAAGCCCGGATGAATTTTTCTTAAATTATACATGAAAGAATTAACTAAACTAAAGGAATGGGGGTGGGCAGACTGGATCTCAGAATCAGTGATTACTATCACCAGTAAATTTTTATTGCAAATTTTCCCTTATTTAATCTAGTCAAAGATTTCTGTTTTAAAAAACCGGTGATAAAAGATTAAAAAATCTGTAAAAGACGCTCGTTCCGAAGGGGTTAAAACTAAAGGGAAATTCAAATTACACATATGTAAATATTTAATTTTACTTTCAATAATTGGGTGAAACTACGTCAGATTAGAAATAGAAATAAAGTTAGGAAATTTATTTTAAGAAGGAGAAAATACGCCCAACTACTTGCAAAGATGATTTACAAATCTCCAAACTATTTTCGTCCCGTTTGACTTTTTTCGCATATTTCAGATAATTATCATTTATGCTTCCGTGAATTTTTTTTTTCCAGATCAAGAATTTGGGGAAATTTGTAGAAGCAAGTACAATCGAACCCGTTTATGACGCGTTTGAAGGGAGTCACAAAAGTCGCTTTTAAAGCGGTATCGCGTATGTACCTTGCGTATGTAACGATATATAGGAGGCATTTTTACAAAATTTTAACTTTCAGGAATAAAAACCTGCACTTAAAAATAAATTAAACTTAATAAATTGACATTTTAAACTTGTAGACGAATGCCTTAATGATTTAAAATAAAGAAAAAGTTGTCTGCAGCGACAATTTTTTTTTAATTATTATTTAACTGAGATTTAAGTTACATTTGCGAGTTTAATTTTCCTTACCATTTTATCCCTCTAACTTTTTATTTTCTTGTAAATTTTTACTTATAATGAGTTTGCATTGTACCCACAGAATATTCAAATAAGAAATAATAACAATGTAGTATTTTTAGTAAAAAGATTTTGGTATAACATTGTCTTTAAGGGATGTTCAGGAAGGGACGACAAGGAAAAAAAGGGGGACGGTAAGGGAAAAAAGGGACGGTAAGTAAAGGAAAAAAGTTGGTAAGCATGGGATGGTAAGGAAAATTACCACCTATTTTTAGACAAATCATGTTAAGACTAAGTGGTAGCCACAATGTTCATTGATTTTTAGCAACAGTTATATACATTGGATTAAATAAAAGAAAATTAATTTATCTCGAACAGTGCAGGAATAAACCTTGGGGTCGGTAAGACTACCAATAAAGCCACGATGCTTGAAATTGATATTTAAATGCTGATTTAAATTCTGTAGTAAATTTTATATATTTAAAATTCGTGTCAAACAATTTTAGCCATTCTTTCTCTAGCATACCACTGCGTGATAAAAAAGTTTAAAAAAATTCTGTGGCTTCATCTCATGTGATTTTCTGTATAAGTTTAGCAAGAGAGACGGTAAGGAATCTGAAATCCAGGGACAGAGTTAAAAAATAATAGCAACCGTAAAAATGTGTGCAGGTTAATTTTTTGTTGCATATTTATTTAAACAGTAGTCTCAGTTTCAGAAAAAAATATATCGAATTACTCTTCTTGAAACAATTTTATACAGACAGCTCCAAACTCCAAAATATGCATCAGAAACACGGGACGGTAAAGAATTTCGTGGTATATTTGGACCCCCAATATTGTTCAAAACTTATTTATCCCTTTAATATTGTTATACAGTGATGCAATGGGATGTTTTCCAACGTAAGAGATAAAAAACAAAACAAGAATATGTACTAAAATAAAAATTATTATTCAGGGACTTGAAAGCCAAAAGTATGTGAGAATGCCTCATACCTTGTTTTGTGTGAAATGTTATAACATCACGAAAAGTTCTGGAAAAAGAGAGTGCTCAAGCAATCGATGAAAAAGTATGAACTGGTAATCGCAGTCCAAAATGTGGAGCGTCAAGTGCATATCGCTGGCGCATATAATGGAATCTTCTACCACATTTATATTCTCGCATTGACAACAAAGATGAAAACATCTATTAAAAGTTTTTTTTTTTACAATATACTTGCAATTTTCTGAAAGTAATTACTGTCAATGCAAATTGAGTTAGGATAGAACACCCTGTATTTCGTATTAAATACTTGATTTGCGACGACCCTGCGTACCCTGGGGCTGTACATCTATAACGTTAGCAACTTTTTGGTAATTTTGGACCCCCTACCCCCCTTAAGATATCTGACGTTTTCATCCCTCGAAACCCCCACTCCGTAATGATATGGTTATCAATGTATAAAAATTCTTTAGATTTTTGGAATTTGTTTCTTTTGTTTGAAGTGAAGGATATGCAAATATGATAAGATTTATTTTTCGCATACTTTATTGATTCAGATGAAAAGAAGTCAATAAAATAACAGTTTATATATGAAATAACTTTATATCAAATAACACTTAAAAGACATAGTTATTGTTTAACCCTTTCAGAGGCAAGGTATTTGTGTTCATGAAATGTTGAAATAATTGAATGACACCAGTATTTACAAGATAATTTATTTGTAAACAAGTAAATGTATATTTTCGCGTATTTAATAAAAGTGAAATTTTCATTGAAAAATACTGGTGCCAATGTGGAAAATAGGGATTAAAATTAGGTGGTGCCATAGCGGCATCACCGCCCTTCAAGGGGTTAAAAGTATTTAATAATAGCTTTTTGTTATGTAATGCATTCAAAAGTAATAATGTGTTTTTGCACTTGTTTCCGTAGAGGGTGGGGCACACAGAACTTCTTATCAACAAAGCAGATAGACAACATTCTTTCTCTTTTATTTACTAGTAAACACAAGTATCATTTGAAACATAATTCGCTTATGGTTTGTCGAACAGCGGATTATATATGTATATAAGTTTGACAGGAGAATAGGAATGCCAAATATCCATATTTTGGAATTAAGTATTTTATAATCATTTAATGATTTTAATAATAACTTTGTATTTTCATAAAAATAGATAACATACTATTTTGATGTAAAGAACAATATTACAAACAAAAAAAGAAAATTTTGATTGGATCAAAAATGATAACGATATCAAAAGACAACCCCCCTCCCCCTAGAAATATCTTATGATATCATGTGCCAGACACCCTATACCCCTAAAATGATAACGTTATATATGCATAGCCCCCATGGGAATTTTATATCCGATTGATGTCTACTATCTCCCCTGTGAATATATCGGTCGACTTCGACAACACCCTGTATATGTAAAAAATTAAATTAATTTAAAATGCACCATAGGGCAACCATACATTTTCATCCAAAAAGTAAAATTTTAATTTCAAAACAATGTCTTTAATTAACGAGTCGAAATTCTGGTTGTTTTATACCCTCTTATTTTAACTTACTACAGAAATTACTACTCGTTCATACCACTTATGATTTATAACTGTTTACACCTTTGTTAAGAGAAAATTAATCTGAAAGAATGTCACCAAAGTTCAGAATATATGCACGCAGCTAATATAAAGTTTTACTCACAAGAGGTTGAGGTCAATTCATATGTTAAATGTTTAACAGCTTTTAATTTTGTTGTGTCGAGATGCCAAAAGTCACGAAAAGAACCATTTAGCAAAATTAAATGGAATTGTGTGGCATTTTCTCCTTTATTCTAGCACAAAGTTTAATCATAATTGTGTATTAGTATGTTTCATATTTCCAGGATGCTTAAAATTCGTTACGGGATTTATATATCACGATTTAGATCCATTATTGCAAAATTAACCCTCCAAGCGTCTTGCAAAAGGGTAAAATTGTAATGTTGTTTTCTTTGCATTTTGTTTTAAATGCTAATAAAATATTATTCTTTCAACATTATAAAAAAACTCAATTACAAATAGGAATGTAATCCTTAAGAGTATTAATAATTCTTCAATGTATTTAAAATTCCATAAATCTATAGAATTATATTATCTTAAATATTGCTTGTATTGCTGTGAAAACTGGAGCTTAGTGAATGGAATAATACGCCCCAAACACTTAGAGGGTTAACCCATTAACCGCCAAAACTAAAAAGTAAGAATTTTCATATTTCTTTTTGAAAGTCGTTTGCCACCACAAATTCAGAAAAGTAATTTTTGCTTTATTAAAATAGCAATCTTTCTGCCAATAAATAAGGCAATTTTTGTTATTCTAAAATAGTGGTGATAAAGTAATTAGTTTGAGTATGAGCAATTATTTTGATTGTTGCGTGAATGTCACACTAGCCGATATTGGGTTAAAATTGCTTATGCATCGCATCATATTGCTTTATAAAAGATAAATTCAAAATATATTCAATTTATATATTCACAGACGTCATATTCATCTATAGACGAACGGCCGAGGCTTGGCTCGAAGCCATTGCCTGGCTCTACATGCGTCCCGAGTTTGAGTTATCATTATTTCATTGCATGCGGGCATGACCGAAACACGACTCAACCCTTTATCTACTGACAATACTTATAAGTACCATTAAAATAACTTGTTATAAAATTTATTTAATACATCGATTACTTGTAACATGAGTTATAGATACATTATTTTATCTTCTTTCAAAAGCATGATTGGTTACACAAAACAAAATTTCTTTTAAAGGATGACTTCTTTTGCATTTGCATATTTTCAGCTTTCTTTGCGTTGGGAGGGGGGGGGGGGAGGGTCGAATTTTTCAATTCGGAAATATTTCTGTATTTCTATTGTAAGAACATTATAGCTGTACATTTTTCTAACTCTACAAAATACTATGAAAAATATTTAAAATAAAAGATTTAAGTGAGGTTATAAATATTGCACAAAATCCCTATAAATTCAAATTTAATGAATCTTTCTTAATCCTTCAAGCCTTTTAAAATCTTTCTATAATTTATTAAATGATTATGTAAATCTTCTAATGTAGTTTAAACAATTCACGAAAAATGCTTTAGAAGATAACATTTTCAGGAATTCATAATGCAATACATAGAGGGTTAAATTTTTCTAGAGGTGGGCCGGATTGCGATGAGCCTGGATTTAATTTTTTACTAGCTGGATACGGATGGGATTTTTTTTCTTTTTCATGGGTAATACTAGTTAGCCTTATTTAGTAGAGAAAGTAAACATAAAATAATGTTTCTTTGTTCCATTTCCTTTTTTAGCTCACAGGCTATAAAAGCCTGAGAGCTTATGTGCCCGCCGGTTCTGTATGTACGTACGTATGTACGTACGTAACGCGATAACTCTTGATAGAAACATCCGATTTGCTTAAAAAAAATTTCTAGGTTCATTGTGATAAGGCGCTTCCCTGATTAGTTTTGGGAGTTCATTGGTTAAGGATAAAGGGGGAAAAGGGGGCTTAGCCCACCCCTCTTATTCAGATAAATGGATTTTTCATGCAGAATGATTCGATTTGCTCCGAATTTGGCATACCGGTTTATTATGTTAACGAACTTCCCTGATTAGTTTTGGGGGTTCACTGGTTAAGGATAAAGGGGGAAAAGGGGGCTAGGCCACCCCCCTTAATTCAGATAAATGGGTTTTTCATGCAGAATTATTCGATTTGCTCCAAATTTGGTATACCGGTTTATTATGTTAAGGAGCTTCCCTCATTCATTTTGGGGGTTCACTAGTTAAGGATAAAGGGGGGGGAAGGGGGCTAGTCCACCCCCCCCCTTAATTCAGATAAATGTGTTTTTCATGCAGAATTAATTGATTTGCTCCGAATTTGGTATACCGGTTTATTATGTTTACGAAGTTCCCTGATTAGTTTTGGGGGTTCGTTGGTTAAGAATAAAGGGAGAAAAAAGGGGGTTAGTACACCCCCTTAATTCAGATAAATGGGTTTTTCATGCAGAATTATTCGATTTGCTCCGAATTTGTTATACCGGTTTATTAAGTTAAGGAACTGCCCTGATTAGTTTTGGGGGTTCATTGGTTTAGAATATAGGGGGAAAATGGGGACTAGTCCACCCCTTAATTCAGATAAATGGGTTTTTCATACAGAATTATTCGATTTGCTCCGAATTTGTTATACCGGTTTATTATGTTAAGGAACTTCCCTGATTAGCTTTGGAGGTTCATTGGTTAAGGATAAAGGGGGAAAAGGGGGGCTAGTCAACCCCCTTAATTCAGATAAATGGGTTTTTCATGCAGAATTATTCGATTTGCTCCGAATTTGTTTTACCGGTTTATTAAGTTAAGGAACTGCCCTGATTCGTTTTGGGGGTTCATTGGTTTAGAATATAGGGGGAAAAGAGGGGCTAGTCCACCCCTTAATTCAGATAAATGGGTTTTTCATGCAGAATTATTCGATTTGCCCCAAATTTGTTATACCGGTTTATTATGTTAAGAAACTTCCCTGATTAGTTTTGGGGGTCATTGGTTAAGGATAAAGGGGGGAGGGGGCTAGTCCACCCTCTTAATTTAGATAAATGGTTTTTTTGCAGGGTTATTCGGTTTGCTTCAAATTTGGTATACCGGTTTATTATGTTAAGGAGCTTCCCTGATTAAATTTGGAGGTTCACTGGTTAAGTATAAAGGGGGAAACGGGGGCTTATTCCCCTTCTCTTATTTTTTGAGGGGCATTATTCTTTAAAATATGAGTATAATATACAATTAGTGTGAATAGCCTGTGAGCTCAATGCCATCAGTTTAGCTGGGCACTTTTCTTTTTTATTTCATTTTTAGCTCACAGGCTATCAAAGCCTGAGAGCTTACGTGCCCGCCGGTTCTGTATGTACGTTCCTAAAATTTCAAAAGGCGTAATAATAATTTCTTTCTTTTTAGTTGAAAGATTTTCACGTGAAATATTAAATGGAGCAAGTTTTTTTTTTTTCAAAAATTAAAAAGGTGAATATGGCGTCATAGTGGAAATATAAAGGATGTTTTCGAAATAAGTTTTTGCTTTGGTCAAGTTTATATTTTAGTAAAAATTTCTAGTGGATAGCTATATTTACGCAGATAGCGAACCTAGTGGGGAATTGCATAACTTAAATTTTAAAATGTGTTTTTTTTTCCGAGATGAGAAGTATTTATACCCCAAGTTAAACTTAGGTAATGATTTTCTGATGTGTTTACATCACCCCTTGGGAGAGAATAAGGTTTAAAAATGTAAGTAAAACTTTTATTTTTTATTTTTTACTGTATCACAGCTATAACATTGATAAATATTAGCAGTAAGGATTCAACACAATTTACATTTACATTCATAGCGTTCCTGAGTGGGAAATAGGGTACCTAAATTTAAGTGAAGTTAACTTTTTATGTTTTGATTATAGATTTTTTAAGTTCAGATTAGAAGTTTTTGTCCAAACTACCGCAACCTGCATTACTACAGTGGTGAAAAATTTTGAATTACACATTGGTAAACTGCATCCCACATTTTGCTGCAATACCGCATACATCAAAGCCTGATGATGACACTCTCTATTAATTTTGAAATGCGTTCGCCTGAGTGCATTAGTTATTAAAAAAACTTGACATATTAAACAAAAACATAATTTGAAGAACAAATTAAAAAAACAAAATTTATTTCCTACATTGTTTGAGGCCGAGAAGGGAAAGATATTAAGTTATTTCATTCAAGTAGTTCTACATTTAATGTTAAATTTTTGTAACAAATCAGTTAAGCCAATTGAAGATATTAAAAAAATAAAAATAAAATTCATACAATATGATACTTAAAACACCCTAAAAAATTAGATTCCGTCCAAATGAAATCGAAAGAAATCTTTGACTTTTTTTAAGTTTTGTATTTTCCATGCATCTTATAATTTTATGCACAATTGTCATAAACATAATACAAAATCTGCAATACAAATATTTTCAATTAAAGATGGAAGAAGTCTAAGATTTATTTCGATTTCATTTGAACGGAATCTAATTTTTTAGGGTGTTTTAAGTATCATATTGTATGAATTTTATTTTTATTTTTTAATCTTCAATTGCCTTAACTAATTTGTTACAAAAATTTAACATTAACTGTAGAACTACTTGAATGAAATAACTTAATATCTTTCCCTTCTCGGGCTTAAACAATGTAGGAAATAAATTTTGTTTTTTTAATTTGTTCTTCAAATTATGTTTTTGTTTAATTTATTTATCGTCACTACAGTGTAAACAATAGGATGGAAACACATTTAAACATGAAATTAAATTTAAAGATGTCATAGATCATGATTTAGAAAGTCATATCGTAGTAAGGCCCTAAATTGTAATAAAGTAGTCTCTTCAAGTACTCTACTCATAGAAATTCTAAGAATTCAGGCAGACTCTTAGGTCTTGAGAACAAACACGGGTGTTTCGATGGCTCGGAAATGATTCCGTAGTGCCGCATGGAATTACTGCAGTCTTCGCTTTCGACGTTCCTGTGTTCAATAAATAAAGTATTATATGCACGTATCGCGTGTTTTTATGTCATACACATCTCAATCACGTGTACAAAACCTAATTTATAAGACGTATTCTTAAAAACATATTATGGCTTTGAAAGAAGGAATCTTAGTGCACTTTTTGCGTTCTTATCAGGTGAAACCTATCTATGGAAAAACTTTTTGACAAAAATAGTCTAAAATAAATGCACCGATTTTTTTTCTTCATGTCTTCTTACAGCGGAAAACAATGTGGGTAAAATATATCATATTGTTGCTAACCTAACTACAGTCTTTTGTATATTTCATTATACCGGGTGAGCAAAAAAACCGTAAAAACTTTAAAAATTCATAAAAACCGGGAAAATAACCGAAATAAAAAAGTTGAACTGCAGTTGAATTCAGATGAACTGCAAATTTCATTTTAATTTAATTTAAATATATTTTCGGTTGTTTATTTCATAGAGGCTTAAATGGCATATTATGAAACCGTCATTAGAGCGTGGCGGGGATTATATTTGTGTAACACTATTTGAAAATAGTAATTTTCTTCTGATTTAATGTAGAATCCTATGATTAAATAAGGAGGAGATAACTATTCAAAAATTGCGAAACTCTAAAGAAGCACTTCTACGTTGCTTGGTCACAATTTTGACATTTCAATAAAGGATAACTTTAGAGCTTATTTTTCTAACATTGCAGTTTTCATATAACAGATTTAATTATTTTAATTTTATATTATGTATGAAGTATTGATTTTGCCAAACAGAGTTTTCATTATTTTTTTTTAATATCTGATAAAATATAAAATAATCGAAATAAAAATAAATCTGATAGAATCGAAAAAAATATTATTAAACAGTAATTTAATAAAAATCGTTTTAAAATGTGAAGTATATTCAAAGCATATTTAATTTTACGAAATTTTAACTATAGATATATGAATTTTAAACATACTTTTAACGCTTAAAGATATTTATACAGACTTCACAGAAACGCCTTTTGCAAGATTAATAATAAGATGTGATCATCATTTCATTTTAGTAAAAAACTTTTTTTGTGACTTCCGAAACGTCAAAACAACATGAGTATGAAGTGTCATATTTTTGACAGCTAAATTAGCTCCTGTCCCTTGTGAATGGAACTTTAGAGTTAAGTAGATGAATATTTTCAGCTTAGATAATATTCTTTTAGATTTAATTTATTTTGAAACGGCATTTAAGTTTATGTAACACGTTAATACTGTAAAGGAGATACTAGAAGCTTAAAACTACATGACATAAAATTATTATGTTTTGATATATTAGTTGAACACAATCTCTTGGGAATATCACTATTTATTTTTTTTGCACGGGAACTTTTTAAGGTATCATGACAGACATTTACGAGTAAGAGGATTTTTTAAACTCAGCTAACTAGCCTATATTTGTTTATATGAAAAATTGTACAAATCCTAATAAAAGAAAGTTCCGCTCTGCGTGTGTGCGTGTCTGCAATGGCTAGCAAAATCTACCACACGTTCGAGGCTGAATATTTTTATGAAGATAGTCCAATGCTTCTCCTAATGCGTTTGAGATATAGAATTTTAAATTTCTAATAATTAGCTGGGATATTAACTAAAAACTTATCAAGCGGCCCAATTAAAAAAAAGTATTTCTTTTTTCAAAATCAAGCTGACTGGAATTGTACCCTGATCTGAGAGTCACACACGACTGTCCGATCAACACGCTCCCCTTGAAATCGCATGGAGGCTAACGGTTTAAAAAAGGAAAAAACGTAGATTTTAATCGGGCCACAAAGAAAATTTTTTCTCAATTTCTTCTTTAAGAGGGGAGAGTTCACCAGAATTTCTAGTTCGCCAAGATGCCCCATTTTAAAGAACACTGGGAATTTTTGAGGGGCGTTATACATTTTTTTTTTAAATATTGCTTTCATCAATTTGAAATTAATATACCTATGCGTATTTTTTAACGACGAATGCAAATATATAATTTTCTTTGAAATCAGATCGAAATTAACAAATATACATTACTTGACAATTTTAATTTTTTGAGCGTTTTTTTTTTTTTTTTAATCTGGCAGCTGCTTGATAAATCATTTGAGCAGCGCGTGTACAGCAGATACAAAAATATACAAATTTAAGGATTATTTAAAAATATTATCATGGGCGTTGCCGGATAGTCAAATAGTAAACAACAACAAAAAACAAACAAACAAAAAACAAACAAACAAAAAAAAAACTTAAAATTTATATTGTGTTGGGCTAAAATATACAGATTAGGCCATGATAATTTCTGTATCTCAAACTAAAAAATGGAATTATATCAAATATTTATGTACTTAAGAATCTAAATTTACAAGTACATATTTATTTTTTAATATTTATAACTGTTACTCGTACATATTAAGCAACATAAAATGGTTAAGCTTCTGATTTTAGTCGTTATGTATGTGTATATGCCCAATTTTCTCAACAACCGCGAACGGATTGAAATATAACTTTTGCATTGCAAATCTGGTATACCACCGTAGGTTATTAAAAAAAAATGATTAATCATATTGTGGATAGTTTTTTTTTTTTTTTTTTTTTTTTTTTTTTTTTTTACAAGGACATGTGAAATATTTTAATATATGATTGTAAACTGCCTTTCAAATCGGAGTGTTGAGCAATAGTAACGTGAGATAGGTGATATGAGAAATAAAACTTGTTTGGTACAAGAATTGTAAACAAATTTTGAGATGAGCAACTAGAGTACCGTTATTACATATGAGGAATGAAATTTGACTGGTCGAGAGGATTATCGCCAAGACAATGTCTGATGACATATATCACTCGTTTAACCGAATCTTCCTTCACAAACATCTTCTGCAAGATGAAAAAGAAAATGTGAACTAGGTTATTTAATTTTAGCGAATTCTTTTTTTTTACGCGACTTTCGAAAATTCAAACCAACATGACTATGAAGTGTCATATATTTGACATCTTAATTATTTCTTGTGAATAGACCTTTAGAGTTAATTGCCGAAACGTCAGTGAAGGCTTACTGTGGAGACACGAAAAGTTTTGGTTTCCGTTAGTCTGTCTGTCTGTTAGTCTGTCTGTCTGTTCCGCGATAACTGCCGCAAAAAGCATCCGATCGGCTTGAAATTCCCTGGGCATGTTGATGAGCTCCCCGGATTTAGCTGTATAGTTTTGGGTTAAATTTGGTTCATTCGTTCCAAATATACAGAACATTTTATTTTGTGATATAATGCTTTTCTATGGGAAGTCAGACGATTTTCAAATTTTCATTTGTTGAAAGAAATCGCTCATATGAATAATAGATTTAAATGGTAAATTTTGGATGCTGAAATTTTTAAATAAGAGTATTAAATTATTCTTATTAGTTTGCAATTTTGTCAAAACATTTGTCAGAGCTTTTAAATTAGGTGTATAACTTATGATAGAATTTTATACATGTGTTCGAATAATATAAAACATTTTATTTTATGAATTTACTTATATTTCATTTTTTCTTTTAACCGTTGCGTAGCAACAGCCTCTCATCTAAAAATATCATAAATGTGAAAGTATGTATGGTCTTTCGAAGTCAAATCAAAGCAAAAGGAATGAATTAATGAATGCCTTTGTATAGATATTTGCATATAGATTTATTTAAACGCAGAAATGAAAATAGTATTTATATACTATATAGAATAATATTTTCATTTATTTATTCAACTATTTGATTATAAATGAAAAAGTTCGTTATTTTCATACAGAATAAACTGATATTATTATGTTAAATTTTATAAACTTTATTGTTGCCAAAAAAAATGAATAACAATTTCTCCCAAAGAGTTAATTTTAATTTGTAAGATTTTCACGTGCAAACGAAAAATGGAATAAGCAAATAAAAAAAAGGATATATAGGACAGGAATGAATACATATAAACATTTCACACCAAATACCACCTAAAATAGTTTTTGTAGCAGTATTTTCCCAGCACTACGAAGAAAGATTCCTCGATTTACACGATTTTACTTGGCCTTCCTTTTCTCATTCTTTGCGATTTCATTTTCGCAATTGCGTGCATTAATTGGCACAAAATTTTACATTTTTATGACTGAGATATATGTAAGGCCATACAAATAAGAAATTCCGTATTGTCTCCTATAAAATGTGATAAAGTGTTGGTTAATCAAATATGTTTTTATTAAGAGGAGCAGAGCTGCCAAGCCTCCGGCGTTCTGGATACCAGTATTTTAATACAGAAAATGTTACTTTATTTAATTGAAACATTTGCGCGATTTAAAAGAACATTTTCTCTAAGATAATAGTGATGTGCAAAAAGCTTGAGACTTGGTATGCCTGGTGGGGAGTGAAATGTTTTACTTAATGCATTTATCTCTATTTTAATGCTACGTGAACAACGTCCGTGTAACAGCTTGTAGAGTGTAAAATAAATTAAATTATTAAAATAATCCTTATTACGAAAAATGAAACAGAAAGTCCGGCTAAGGGAAATGAAATGTTAGTTAACCTTTCGTAATTTGACCTGAACATAGGTTTGCGTCAAATTTCAACGGTATTTGTAACATCACGATTTTAAATTAAATGTAGATACTATTAAAAGAAAATCACAAAAAATACTTAAAGGCGCCAAATCATGTTTATCTATTTAACGATGATGAATTATTAACTGTTAGGTTTAGAAGCCCCCCTACTTTAGGGTGATTTTAGTAAGTTAATGCTATCGAGTATATTTTTTGATATTTAGATTAGATCTTAGATATAAAAATATTTCGATGGTTTCAGACATTAAAAGCGTTAAATTAAACACGTTGTTATGTAAGGATATTCTGAAATTCTCACGAGCTACTTATTCTAGTAATTTTTATATAATAAAGCAAATTTCTTCAGTAAAGTATGGATATACGTATATAAGTATATGGTATACGTATATACGTATATGGATATACGTATATACGTATATGGATATACGTATATACGTATATAAGTAAATACTGCTGTGTGGATATTAGGATAACATAAAATGCTTGACCGAATTATTGCTTATCCTTATAAATCGCAGTGTAAAAAGAAATCTAAGATATAGGGTAATCATATTGCAGAATGGTAATCAAAATTATTTTTTTATAAACAAAATTTATAAAGGTATTAGATTTCTAAATTAGATGTTTCAGTTTACATTTCCAAAAGTTCTTTATCCATTAGATACAGGTATTTGTGGTTAGCAGGCAAGTAAATACTGCTGTATGGATATTAGGATAACGTAAAATGCTTGACCGAATTATTGCTTATCCTTATAAATCGCAGTGTAAAAAGAAATCTAAGATATAGGGTAATCATTAACTCAATCAGTAGAAAATTACAAAAGCAAAATAAATTACACAACGGGGGGTTCAGGGGGGCAGAGCCCTCTGAAGAAATTTGCTTTATTATATAAAAATTACTAGAATAAGTAGCTCGTGAGAATTTCAGAATATCCTTACATAACAACGTGTTTAATTTAACGCTTTTAATGTCTGAAACCATCGAAATATTTTTTTCCTTTTATAAATGTTTGTGTAATTTAAATAGTTTAAATTTTGTTTTTGTAGAAAGATTAATATTACGCAAAGTTTGATAAAAACAATGAGTTGCAGAGATGACGTTGAGGCTCTTGATCTGCAGATTTACTAGTTAGATGAATATTTTCAGATTATGTTGCATCTTATTTGAGAAAATTTATTTTGAAAGGACACGCAATTTTCTGTTGCGCGATAATACTGTAAAAAAGACACTTACTGGATAATTACAAGGATCTTAAAAGTATGTGACATAAAATCATTATGTTTTGACATAGTCTCTTGCGAATATTATGTAGAAGAGAGAATTTGTAGTTGAGAGAATTTTTTTCGTATTTAATGATAGACATTAAAATTGATTTTTTAATCTGAAATATGCAATTTGTATTTGTTTATGTGAAAAATTATACACGCCACTAAAAAATAAAAAATAGATGCAGTAAAGAAATTACTTTTACATAAAGTACATTGCTGTCCTTTCATGGCTCCTCTAAGATGTGTTAACGCCTACTCCTACACAGGGAGTGGAGTAACATTGCTATTGTGTATCCCCTTGAACTGTTATCCTGTTCATCTGTTCAAAAGAAATTACATCGTACTAAAATTCCGGAATTAGACACGGATATATTGTGTATCTCGAAAGAAAAAATGGATTTATATCAATTATTTATGTACTTAAGAATCTTAGTTTACAACTATACATTTACTTTTGAATATTTTTAACTCTTAAGCCTACCTATTAAGCAATTAAAAAAGAAGAAGCTTCTGTTTTTCCCAGTTATGTATGTGTGCATGTATGCATGTATGACCACGATTTTCTCAACAACCATGGAATGTGATTTTTACACTACAATCCAGTAGAACAAGGAACGTTAGCTTAAATGATTTATTTTATCATGTATATATATATATATATATTTTTACAGGTAAGCGTCAAATTCTTTATTATACTATTGCCAACTACCTTTCAAACTTAAGAATTGAGTAAGATATTGACACAGCAATTTGAGACAGGTAACACGCGAGAAATAAAATTTAATTCGCCGAAAGAATTTTCGATAAAAATTTTGCAATAAAGAAAGAGAGTTCTTTTATAAATAAGAAAGTGGTGATATATGAGCAGTGACATTTGTCTGGTTGAGATAACTTCGGAGGAAGTTTGCGATTAGTATCTACAGAGCCTTTATAAATGAGATAGTGGGGACATATGAGGAATAAAATTTTAATAGTGAGGGGAGAAACTTTTACATTTTTTTTATTTTTACTAATATTTCTGAAGTATTTCTCTATATATATTAACTCTTTCAGGGGCAGGGTACTTGTATTCGCAAAATGGTGGAATAATTGACTGACACCAGTATTTAAAAGAAAATTTATTTGTAAACAAGTAAAAGTATATTTTCGCGTACTTAATAAAAATGAAATTTTCATTAAAAAGTTCGGGTGCCAATGTGGCAAATAGGGATTAAAATTATGTGATGCCGTGACGGCATCACCGCCCTTCAAAGGGTTAAAAAGATACTTTTTGAAAAATAGTTCACAGCCTTCCTGTTTTCTCGAGTAAATTTGAATCAAAAATTTACTTAATAATTGATATTAAATAAATACATCATAGATAATAGAAACATTTGAATAAAGAAATGTTTAGGATTTGTTTCATCTTTGGTTGTGGCCAAGATTGTGGGACGGATGACGACAAAATGTTAGTAAATAAATGTTTAATCTTTTAAAAATACCGTAAAAGTCTGAAATGTTTTTCTTAAAGTATTATTACTAATGCTCAGAGAGGATAATTTATGAGAAACAGTTAACAAATAAACAAACAAAAAAGCATAAATTACAAACATCATTTTCTCAAATAAATAATAAACAATGAATATAAAGATCACACTACAGAAATTATTTTCTTCAGATTTCAAGGTGAGTAACATAAATTAGAAAAGTTATTTTCTTAGATAAATAATAAACACTGAATACAAATATTATACTGCAGAAATTATTTGCTTCAAATTTCTAGAAAAGTAACGTTAGCTCTTAATGTTCCATCTTTCAATGCAAAAATTGTAGTTTCTTTAAGGGTCATTAACATGATAGATAATTATGGTTTGCAATAAAGAATCCCTAGATGTCTGAACTACAAAAAAAACTAATTTATGAAATGTTGTACATCCCAAAACATCATAAATATTTGTTTACTACAGCCATGAAGAAATTAAATTATCTGTACAAAAGGGAAGAGAAACAGTTAATGTATATTTCTTCACATTTTTATTTACGTTTGTGCATAATTACAAACTTCTAAAAGACCTTAAAAATAAAATTTTCTATTTATAAAAGGGAATATGAAAAGAAGTTTCCACACAGTGTAGTCTAGGTAATTTTTTCTCACTCTAATTTTTATTTTTAAAACGTGGTTTTACTTAAATTTTTAATATGGCATTATATCTTTAGTCTTTACATTTTAATTATTAAATGGGTTCATTTTATTAAATACATTGAAGTTTTAAAAGAATATTATTTAAACGGCTAATTTAAATTTGTAAATAAGAAGATTAATTTCAAATAAAAGTAAAAATAATTTTTTTAGCAAAACGTTCTTTTATAAGTATCCAGTGTTTATCAAGCCTAATTTCATGAGTGCAATTCATGTTGTTCTTAAATATTTCCGTTGCAATACGTTAATTTTGAGTGGGACTCGATTATGGAAAATTCGCCGTTTTGCTTAATGCTTGTTTGGAATCTAGAAATAGTGACTTTATTAATAAATATATAATTTTTTCTCTGTTTCTTTTTAACAGTTTCTAACATAGTTGAAAATTGTTTATGACTTTGGTTTATCTGTCTGTCCGTACTCTAATACGCGTAAATATAGTCGCATAGCCATGGAATTTATACATGCTGTTGATATTCACTATGGCATGTACGGTATTGAAAATGAAGCTTGTATTTGTTACAGTTCATTTACAAGGGCGTTCAAAAGAATTCCGTTACATTACGGCCTATGAGGAAAAATCGTTTGCGGTGACTTTTAATAATGTTTCGCAATGTCAAACTCATTGAAATTTATATATATGTCTGAAGTACACTACAAGATGCTTACAATACAATAGAGTATGGATAGCAATTCATCGTTCATTTACAGACATTCAAGGAAATTCCATTACATCACGGTCCACGTGGAAAAGACGTTTGCGCTATGCGGTGTATGTTATTCATACATTGTTTCAAACATATTGAAATTGATATATATCTCTGAGGTGTACTGCAAGATATTGACTATAAAATATGATGTGCAAGCATTGAGCATTGATATGCAAGGACATACAAAATAATTCGTGTACAGTACTCTCTATGAACAGTAATTGCTGGATGTGCGTTTTCATATGTGGTACGCGTTTTTAAATTAAACTTTAAAAAAAAATTTCTACACATCACATACAGGGCTGCAAAAGACATCTTAAGCACATTTCTCTTTATCCTCCTCAGACCCGATGTATCCTATAGGATACACATCTTTACAATTTTTTTTCACGTATATAAATAATGTAAAAAAAAGTAAATTGGTGTGTATGGAGCCTTACAGATAACAGAACTAAACAAAATAGCAATTTGTTTCTTATAGTGCTTTTTTAGCGAGATATGTGTTATATCAAAATAGCTTACTGCAAAAATGCACGAAATGTACAATAACGAAAACGTAAATAGTTTTCCAGTACGTTAAGATACCATTTGTAGAGTCCATTAGAAATAAAAATTATTAAATGTATAAATATTTCACGTTTTGCATTGTGTTTTCAGTGCAATTCAAAAAAAAAGTAAAATAAAAAATCCTAACAAACTGTCAAAAAATGTACTTATTGTGTCCCCATGCATCATCCAATTTCATGTACAAAAAATACATTTTAATTTTTTTCGCTGTTCAATCTTTCTTAGTTATCTGTTTGTTAATATAAATTCATAACTGAAGTTAAACAATATATAATAATAAACCCTGGGGTCTGAAGAGGGTATTGATGGAAATTGCTAAAGGGGAATTTTCAGCTGTGTTATATGCTTTCTAATTGATCTAAATTTTAGCATACTGTGTATTATATGATAAATCTGTAGTTAATATACAGGACAGCGCAAGAAAATTATATATATATATCAGTGGCGTGGCGTGAAAATTTTCGGTGGTCATCGCAATTATTTAAGTTTGTGGTGAAAAATTATTAACTCTAAAATTCAATGGTTGAATGTTCAAAAAAGAAACTTTAAATCTTACCTTCACTTATACATGAACTCCAAATGTTCTGATAAAACTGGATCATAGAGTTTTAAAAGCTTATTAAGAGTTTTAAAATATTGCTTGGTCATCGCCGCATCCAGCGATGACCGGACGCCACGCCACTGATATATATAATAAAGATGAAATCACAAATATATGAACAAATGGTAAAATTCTAATATATGAAAAAATATGATCATAGGAAACCAGTATGTAAAATAAAAAACTATGAATAACCCACAGAATCATCAGAGATGCTTGTTGGTTAATTCATAGTGAAGATGCGTTATTTAATACACACACACACACACATATACATATATATATATATATATATATATATATATATATATATATATACTTTTGATGTGAGTTTATGAAATTGTCTTTACAAATGTGTTATGCGTTTTACAAATTGTTTGTTTAGATATCTTTTCTTTAACCTTATTAAACTGTGAAGTTTTATTTTAGAATTCTGAATGTGTTGCAATGTGTTAGAAAGTGTTTCATAATATATGCTCAAAGTATGATTTTGGGTTCTTGTTTAAATAATGGCGTCAGGAAAGCATTGTTTATACTGTCTATTCCGTATTTCTAAATTGTTTTTACAAATTAAATCATAATTTAAATAATAATAAACATTTGATTGATAAAAAGGTATATATAGCATTTTAATTATTACGCTCTTTATTTTTTATTTTTTTTTCTAGCTTTTATTTTTTTAAAGATTTGGCTGTTGCTGTTTCACAGCCAACTGGAACATTTTAGCGAGAGTTGTTAGTTGCATCATTAACTCCATTATTGATTTTTTGAAAGAATAATTAGCATTTATTACCTGTGCTCGGCTAGTGAAAAACACATTAAAATTAATTTATTAGTTTATAATTAGTTTATAAAAATACATAAATATTTTTGTGTCATCGAAAATATACCTGAAATGAAAATGAAAAGAAATTATTCTTAAATCTCTAAGCGAAACACTTCCTAAGCTGCTTAATGCCAAAATTAATATGTTAATAAAAATCCCATGAGAGTATGTAATCCACTTTCAGTCATTACTTTTTAAACGTTATTAAACAAGTAATGATGTGCAAATCTACTGGGGAACAGAAATGAAACACTAACAAAATATTGAAAAGATAAGATTTACAAAGAAATGTACCTTTAGGATAATATCTGATCTCTTTTTCTTTGTTGCAATGTAAAGTAGTAAATTTAGTACGATGTATCCATTTTACTGTATCCTCTTATTATACTGATTTATCGTATGGTATTAAAAATATTTTAGTTGACGTATCACTTTTAATTATATGTTAAATTTACAAAAGTTAATTAACGTATTAGTTTAATAAATTTAATTTCGAAGTTGAGGAATAGTTAGAAATCTACTGGGGAACAGAAATGAAACACTAACAAAATAATGAAAAGATAAGATTTACAAAGAAATGTACCTTTAGGATAATATCTAATCCCTTTTTTTTGTCGCAATGTAAAGTAGTAAATTTAATATGATGTATAATTTTACTATACACTCTTAATATACTGATTTATCGTGTGATATAAAAAATATTTTAGTTGACATATCAGTTTTAATTATATGTTAAATTTACAAAAGTTAATCAACGTATTAGTTTACTAAATTTAATTTCGAATTTGAGGAATAGTTGTGGAGTAGCACAAATAGAATTATGAATGTTTTTTCGGTAATGCATTAGACAAGGGCTCTGCAACCTCTCAGTTATAAGTGGGCATCTCACTTTTTGGCAAACAATAAAAGGGACCATTATTCACATGATTGGAAATTTACAATGTTATCTCAGTTCGGTAATATTAACAATACAAACACCTCCTTTTCGATGCACGTACATCAAACACGTACATCGGTAACAAATCCGGTCATATACAAAAAAATTGCAGCGAAAATATAAATCACAGTAATTAATAATCACAATTCCTTGAGTAGAGCTTATCTAAAAATCTTTTGTATGATAGCGACCGAAAATTAATGCTCACTACAAAGGAAAAGCAAGTAAATATTAATAAGGTTTAAAAAAGAAAAAAAAAACATTTTTTAATGGGCTTTAACTTTAAAAAAATTTAGTAACATGAAACATTTGAAATGTACACACACAGGTCTTATACGATGGCATACATCTCATAGGGATAGACAGACATGCCTATGTAAAAAAAACTACAGAGAAAATGTAAATCATAACAGATTTCGAATTAGATTTGCTTGAAAGGAGCTCGTCTCAAAAACTTTGCTTGTTTAAAGCGTAATAAACATGGATGCTGACTACAATATAAAAAACAGTTGCAAATATTAATGATTTAAAATTTTTACGCATTTTTCAAAATGGATTTTTTGTTTGATAAAAGTTAGTGATAGGAAATATTTGAAAGGGCGCATTTACCAGCGGGCGTCGACGGTTGGAGAGCCTTGTTTTGAACTAAACTTATTCTGCTATTAATTGTTTATTACGAAGATATTTTTCTTAAATGCTTCATAAGAATATTTATGTAAGCTTTATTCAAATGCTTTTAAGGTAATTTCCGAAAAATTTATGAATTTTGCTTAAGGGGACTCGGTACCCTTCATTCGGCGAAAAATGTGGAAAATATCGATTTTCTAATTTTAGGTAGATTTCGTACGAAATACTACCTATTGGCGTCGTTCTTATGTTGGAATTTCTGAAAACTTTTTGCAAATCTACACCGATCATGACCCCTAGAACCCAAAACCACCTTCAGTAAAAAACTTTATATATCTATCTATCTATATATATCACTTTCTTCTGGACACGATAACTTCCACAATTCTACACAAATCTCTTCTAAACTGATACATAAAATCAAGGGGCATAAAATCTCGGTCAAGTTCGTTAATGGACAAAATCGGAACAAGGGGATGGAACAAGGGGAGGGGTTTTATGAAAACAGAAAAAAACCCCATAACTTCTTAATTTTTGTACATATCAAATCAGTTTAAAGTTTTTATTACTTCTAAAAATAGGGTCAAAAATTTATGTATCACAGATTTTTGATAAAATTAAAAATGGGCTCAAGGGGCGCAAAAAATAGGGTTTTTGGGAGAAAAAAATTCATAACTTCGTCAATTCTCAACATATCAAATCCAATTAACTTTATTATACATCTCTTTAATATTATCTACAACTTTTATATTCACAAGTTTTTGATAGGACCAATTCGTACCGAAAAAAAAAATTAAAAACGAAAACAAAGAAAGGGGGGGGGGGAGGGTGAAGAAGAAAAATCTCCATAACTCCGTCAATTCACAAGATATAAAATCCCCATGAATTTATCATATATCTTCTTAATATTGTCTTCAACATTTATATAGACAAGTTTTTGAAAGGACCAATTCTTACAGCAAAAACAAATTAAAAATACATAGCGGTTGAAGAAAAAAATAATCTTATTAAGAATGTATACAAATCCAAACTGCTTATTTTCTTACTCATTTTTAAATTAAATTTTGCTCTCAAACGCGTTCAATTGATAGATTCTCTTCTTCAGAAACTATGTAATGTACTGTAATGATCGATTTTTTGGTAGAGGCAGAATATATTTCAAAAAACGATGTCAAAGTGGGCAAATTGAACAGAATTTCCCGAAGCGATTGTGTTAGAAACGAAAAATATTGCCCAGCTGAGAAAATAATTGTTTATTAATCAAGTTTCAATTAATTGAAGAAAAATAAAAACACGTGTCGCTTATAAATCTTTTCAAAAATCACGTCAACAAGTTTCGTATTTTTTCTATTAAAAATTAATCTGAAAATGTGCCAGAAAATTTCGAGTTGTTTAGCATGGAAAAGTATTTTTTTAATACCGCCTTAACATGATTCTGATAAAACCAGCTATTATATAAAAATGAAATAAAAACTCGTAAAAAGAGGTCAGATAAAACTGTTAACCCCTTCGGGACGGGAGCCTTTTACGAAATTTTTAATCTTTTGTCACCGTTTTTTAAAAACAGAAATTTGTGTCTTTTTGAATCGGAATATGCGCTGATTAAATAAGGCAAATTTTACAGTAAAATTTTTCTGGTGAGGAAAAGCAAGGATTCTATAAATTTATAGTAATTACTCCTATTATAGTTAAATTACTCCTATATTATACTATTAAGCAAACTCCTTTGCTATACATTTCGATATTAAAGAAGTTGTTGTTTCCATAGTAACAGTACTTTTCTGTATTGCTTTCTCTAAAACACAAATATAGAAATTTAACAAAGAGCGCTCAGAATCAACACCATAACAGAGAGCCTTTATACATAAGAGTGGTGATATATGCACAGGAAACATGCTCATTTCAAGTTTTTGCCGAAAGTATGGCTGCAGCGCCTAGAAGATACAGTGTGGAAAACGGCTATTCCTATAATGCTTTAAAAAGTGCTAAAACTTGTATCCCATAAATTTCCAACAATGCTCAGCGGCAATATGCTGATACGAGCGCCATCTCGTAACTCTTTTCAATATAAACACTGTGTTTTCAAAAATTATTGAATGTTAAATATCGGAAACTATAAATATAAGATATTTTGGTCTATTATAAGCTAATTTAGTTAAGGAATGACGTGAAATAGGTTAAAGAGTCTCTTTTAGAATGACTATCGTTTTTAAATCACTACGATGGCGCTATGATCGACATCTTGTTATTCAGCATCGTTGTACATTTATGGGATTCACTTTTTTAGCACTATTTTGTAGCCGTTTTCCACACTGTATCTTCTAGGCGCTGTAGTATGGCTACAGCGTCTAGAATACCTTGTGTGGAAATATGCTAACCAAACAGCGCTAAAAATTTGTATCCCTTAAATGTGCGACGATACTGCTAAAATCCCAAGTATCGATCACAGCGACATCTGCGGGATTTAGTATTACATTGTATAGACTAGCAATATCTTGCAGTTTGAGAAAATATCCTCCAGATGTCGCTGTGATCTGTATATTTCAGCAGCATCGTTGCACAGTTAAGGGATACAATATTTTAGCACTTTTTTAAGCATTACAGGGATAGCCAATTTCCACACTATATATTCTAGGTACTATAGTACGGCAATCCACTTTCTTGAATAGAGGCTATTCTATCTACGTTATGATCACGTGGTCAAGGCAAAAACGTCTAACTAAAGAAGGGAAGGCTGCGTCGACGTAATGTAAATCCCCGCTACCCAATGAAACAGTTCACGGGAGAAAGCAGTAGTAGTTTCCTGTTTCCCTTCTCATCAGTTAGAAGTTCTTTAGGTAAATTGCCGGTACCACGTGACTTTTTCAGCCTTGAACCCATATTTGGAATAATCTCCATTAGACGATACGCGCATGGACGAGCTTTATTAGACTAGGGAATTAATTCAATATGCATTAGCCTGACGATAATGACACGCTCGACCTTTAACGATTTGTTTTTATCACTTCTACCAATAAATCTTTATTGGCCATATGTCGCTACTTCGTTATAGCGACACACTTGTTCCTAATTGGATCCCAGCCTTAATGTATCAAAATACGGAGTTTGCTTTCTGTAATATTCCTGAGCTCAGTTATAACGTCTAGAAATATAGGCCGAGATCCAGGTACATTTTTGCAAACAGTGAAAAGTTAGCTATAATTCTGGCTTCTGATTGGTCAATCTCGTTGCGATAGCAAAGAAATAATCTACCTAGATCAGGGTCATGGTGTAGAAACCGGCTGTTCCAGTAATACTTTAAAAATTGCTAAAAATTGAATCCCATAAATATTGAAAAATACTGAATGACAAATGTCGATAGCAGCAACATTTTCTAGATCTTCTCTAAGCGAAACGTTTTCTCATTTGATGTCTTTTGAAATAGTTACGTTGGAATTACCATATGTCGTTGTGATCGACATTCATCGTTCAGCCTCGTTCAACATTTATGGGATACAATTTTTTAGCACCTTTTTAATAAGCCGATTTTTAAACTATATCTTCTAGATACTATAGCTTCGTTATAGGCCTAGATTATATGTTGTAGAAATCGACTATCCCAGCAATACTTAAAAAAGCGCGGAAATAGTGAATCCCTTAAATGTACAACGATGTTGAATTCCAAACAGTCATTTGCAGCGACATCTGCAGGATATTTTTTAAAGAAGAAAGAGACACGTATAATGCACCGCTAAAGCGTCTAGAATACATAATGTGGAAATTTGCTGTCGAAGCAGCGCTAAAAAGTTGTATCCCTTAAATGTGTACTGACGCTGAAATCCAGGGAGCTGATCGCAGCGACATCTGTGATATACTTTCAAAGTAAACATCGTATTATTACAGCGGGCTTGACGCCAAGCACACTGGTCAGATGTATGTTAATAAAATGTAAAAAAAAAAAAAAATGCTACAGCGTCTAGACCAAATTATAGCGCCTAGAATATATAGTGTGGAAATTGACTATCCCTGTAATACTTAAAAAAGTGTTAAAATATTGTATCCTTAAATGTGCAACGATGCTACTGAAATATACAGATCGCAGCGACATCTGCAGGTTATTTTCTATAACTGCAAGATATTGCTAGTCTATACAATGTAATACGAAAATCCCGCAAATTTCGCTGCGATCGACACTTGGGATTTTAGCAGTATCGTCGATCATTTGTGGGATACAAATTTTTAGCGTTGTTTAATAAAATATTTCCACACTAGGTATTCTAGACGCTGTTACCAAATCATCATGAAGTTTTAGGAAATATCCTGCAGATATCGCTGTGATCGACTCATTGGATTTCAGCATCATTTGAAATTTAAGAGATCCAATATTTTAGCACTTTTTAAAGTATTACTGGGATTACAGCGCCTAGATGCTACAGTGTGGAAAACGGCTACAAAATAGTGCTAAAAAATTGAATCCCATAAATGTACAACGATGCTGAGTAACAATATGTCGATCGTAGCGCCATCGTAGTGATTTAAAAACGATAGTCATTCTAAAAGAGACTCTTTAACCTATTTCACGTCATTCCTTAACTAAATTAGCTTATAACAGACCAAAATATCTTATATTTATAGTTTCTGAGATTTAACATTCTATAATTATTGAAAACACAGTGTTTATATTGAAAAGAGTTGCGAGATGGCGCTCGTATCAGCATATTGCCGCTGAGCATTGTTGGAGATTTATGGGATACAAGTTTTTAGCAATTTTTAAAGCATTATAGGAATAGACGTTTTCCACACTGTATCTTCTAGGCGCTTTAACTGGGATAGCCTATTCCGACACTATATATTCTAGGCGCTGTAGCACCACGGTAGCCTGTCTTTTTCGTTTACCTCGGAGTAGATATAGATGAAGTCATTTGTAGCTGTTCCTAAACTGTGGCCAACAACATATAAGGCCAGTTCATAACGCCACACGGAGTTGATTATCTGTACACGGCAATGGACACAAAAAAAATCGGCGCGCAGCTTTGTACTAATCATCGTGTAAAGATGATCCAACTCTGAGGCTAACGAAAAAGACAGGCTACTGCGGTGGGTCCGATTCTTCTTTTTTTTTTTACAGACCGTTGGAGTCACGTGATGCTCGAATGCACCAAAGAAGGTGCCGGAAAGGAGCATCACGTGACTCCAGCGGTTTGTAAAAAAAGAAGAATTGGCCCCACCGCGGTAGCCTGTCTTTTTCGTTAGTCTCGATCCAACTCCGTGAGACTTTTAAACATTATGAACTGGCCTATTATGTCATTGATCGCGCTAACACCGTCCCTCCCGCGTCCACCGTATATAGCGGCATCTTGTACTGGAGACTGCTAAATGGGCTGCTATCGGTCAAAATCAAGAGAGAAAAGGGCAGAAGAGAGGGAAAGAACTCGTTTTTTTGGTAACTAGTTTTTCACACGGGAAGATTGACATGTCTGTTCCTCTCCTTTCATAACTTCATGGTGGTGAAATAAGCCAAAGCCTCCTAAATATTTGAGAAAGTCTTGACTCGCGTCACGAAAACATCACACAAAGCAGGCAAAGCAAAGAAATAAAATCATTCATTGGCTCGTGAATATTCACGAGCCAATGAATGGTTTTTCTTCTTTGTTTTGCATGCTTTGTGTGACGTTTTCCTGACACGTGTCAAGGCTTTCTTCAATATTTAAAGGGCGTTGAATAGGCCGGGATCAAGATAGATTTTTCGCTATTAGCGGGATGAGATTGATAAATCAGACGTCTGCATTTTTCCGAACTTTTTTATGTTTGCAGTAAACACCGAAAAGCCTGCAAGGATGGAGGCTACTGATTGGTCAATGTAATTTTACTAACAGAGAAAAATTTATCTGGATCCCGGACATTAACTTTGGTTGGTTAAAACAATTTTGAATAAAATCAAATCAGGACGCCAATGTTTGTTATCTTTTCTGGTTAGTTTAATTGAAATCTTCCTCGTCTATTACTGAAAACTGAGTTACCGTACTTTGGACAAAAAATTGAATATGAGTACATGACTTGTGCATATGTCACCACTCTAACACAGTGTTGCCAGATGGGCTACTTTTTTTAATTCAGATACTTGATTGGCAGCACTTTTTTGAAATTGTAAAATGCGCCTTATTTAATGACATATTAATTAAGGCGAAAACAAAGGGAATTTTACCGTTTATAATAAGTGCTGGCAATCAAGAAATCTGAATTTAAAAAAAAAGTAGCCCACTGCAACACTGCTCTAACATATAAATGTTCTCTGTTATGACCATGATTCTAAGTGCAGTTGATTAAATTTGAGTATCTGGGCATTAGAGAAAGCAATAGTGGCCCACCGTGGCTGAGTGTATAAGACACCATGCTGCTAATCGCTTGAGAGCGTAGGTGGCAGCAGATTCGAATCCCGCCGTGATCCGCATGTGATATGATGTATGTGTTCAATAAATCAAACAAACAAACAAGCAAGCAATAGTGAAAGGTACAGTTGCCATGGAAACAACGACTTCTTTAATTCGTATAGAAAATTAATGAATAGTAGTAAATGACTCAAGTTTAAAATGTAGGCAAATGGTCTGGAAATATCAATGGCTCCCATCTAGTATTTCACAAAATTAATTTAATAGATTCACATGATGTATAACTTGATGCAACTTTTAGCTAATGAAAATTCTGCAACAAGACTTATGTAGGTAGATCTTTTGAATGAATAATTCAGAATTCTGAGAACAAAACGAAGTTCTTAAGGGCTCTTCCTCACACCCCCTCAAAAAAGGAAATACGATAGAAAGATATAAGAATTTGGATAGCTTCAATATGTCTGTGATCTTTTGTCAGAGTTTAGAAAAAGAGTCTGGGCATAAAAAAAAAAAAAAAAAAAAAAAAAAAAAAAAAAAATTGACGAACGATAAGACTATAGATTTTAGGCATTTTTTAACCGAAAAATATTTAATTATAATGTATATGCGGCTTTAATAATAGACTATTAAATATAATCAATTTAGGGGAAATTTTATAGTAAATTAATATCCTCACATTTATGCAAATAGGTATGGATAAACAGACTTGAGTAAAATTACATATTTATTCTTTCTTCTCTATAACACGATCTAAATGAAGATGAAGTTCTATGTACAGTTTATATCTTTAAATTTTTAGATTTTTTTTATCAAAAATGTTCCTTTATTATGTCTAGAATTGCTAGATTTACAGATCTTCGATTCTTTAGATGCTTGCGGGGTTTCATTCTCGGATTAACCGTCGGTATTTGTAAAGGTAGTAAATTTATTTTGCAAAACTGTCAGCAAAAAAAAGCTAGAAAAAACAATCAACTGACAGACTAACTGTAAATATATATTTTATTTCGACTCTGTTTTTTACTAAATTTTCATCTTTCGTAGAAAATTTTAAGGAGATATAAATTGAGAAAGACTGATACTTTGAAAGGAGAAATTGACTTTCCTTACTTTTAAATATTATTAATCACTATAAAAAATGAATGATAGGTAAACAAAATGTATAACATTGTGTTTGCTCCCTGCTTATAAAGGCTATACAAGGACTAATTTTAATTTGAGCTAGTAGAATTATTTCAATTATATATCATTTGTTTTAGAAAAGTACTGATATCTACTAAAAAACAACTTTTCAAAAGTAAAAAAAAGCCAAGCAAAAAAAAAGCCAAGCAAAAAAAAAAAAAAAAAAAAAGAAAAAAAAAAGAAAGAAAGAAAAAAGAAAAAAGGTGAAAGTTGTGGCTAAAAAATAGTGTGATATCAAATTTCCAAGTTTATATTACGGTACTTATTTAACATTTTTTGATAAAAATTTACCATATGTAAGTCGAGTACCTAAGTATGCGTTGATAGAAAGCCTTTTCTCCTTTACTAAATACATCATAACGTGTTTCTGAAAATTAATTTTTTTTTTAATTACGCATGACGGGCTTGGCGGCCATCTTTCCATATTTTACACAAATTTCTAAGCACTCAAGCTCGTAACATATTTGCATTATTAAGAATTTCGAACTTCTAGTTTTAGCTACAGACAGATAAATTAAGAAAGTTTTTTATTTTGAAAAAACAAATTGATTTTTACTGCTTTAACTAATTAATTAACCCCCCTCCGAAAAAAGAGAATCATAAGATGAAACCTGAAGTTACTTCAGCTTTATTTTTAGACACAAATTTTTAGGCACACATTTCCATAAATTAAAAGAATAAAATGTTTGCTTTAGTAACAATTTCGAACTTCCAATCTTAACAATGAACTTGTGTGCTTAGAAATTTGTGTAAAATATGGAAAGATGGGTAATTCTTTCCATCATGCGCATCATGCCATTTTCCCATCATGCGTAATTAAAAAAAAAATTAATTTTCAGAAACACGTTATGATGTATTTAGTAAAGGAGAAAAGGCTTTCTATCAACGCATACTTAGGTACTCGACTTACATATGGTAAATTTTTATCAAAAAATGTTAAATAAGTACCGTAATATAAGCTTGGAAATTTGATATCACACTATTTTTTAGCCACAACTTTCACCTTTTTTTTTTTTTTTTTTTTTTTTTTTTTTTTTTTTTTTACTTTTGAAAAGTTGTTTTTTAGTAGATAATAAATACAGTTAAAAGCGATTTTATTACATCGCTGTTCCTTTAAATGCCACACTCATTTCACTGAAAAGTGATTTTTCTCAGTTTGTGTTTTTTCGACGAATTAGCATGTTTAAAGTGATAAAACTTTTATGTGTATTTTTCAATTGACTTGAATTTTTTTTTTTTTTTTTTTTTTTTGGGGGGGGGGGATGTTCCTTATGGTCTATTTGATAAAAATAAGTATCATATTTATAATAAAATCAAAAGGTTTTTTTTTTTTTTTTTTTTTTTTTACACATAAAAATGTAAAATAAATCCAGTTTTTACAGTAGTAATTTTACACGTATTTGCACATTCTATTTTTTTCTCCCAAACTAATGAACTTATGGTAAATCCTATATTTAAAATTAAGAGCACACTTCTAAGGGTAGTACAAACGAATTAGCTCAAAATGTTCAAAATTGTGCGAAGATACATTTAAAAATTACTTAATAAAATAAATAAATAAATAAATTTTCAAATTTTGTCAAGAGGATCGAACGATTTCTTGATCGAATCATTTTCCTTCATTGAGTCTTTTATTACTATGCCAAAAATGTACCTTAAAATGCTTAAATTAAAAAAAGATTGTTCAAAGTGTAGCGCGTCCCCTTAAATTCTTTACTGAAAAATGACAACACAGGATTCGTCTACCTCTTTTACTTATCTTCTTCGATTTCACTTGTGGTTGCTACTTCTCCAATACATTCATTGATTTTTCCAAGAGGTTTATATTTTATTATCCATTTATCATGCTGCAATGTAAGAAAATATTATGTAAATCGCTCTGTAATATACAAATATCAAATATATGTTTTTTTTTATTTTACTACAAAATATACAATTTTAGAGTTAAGGTGAATTCAATTAACGTTTTAATTGTTTTCCGTCAAGTTTTGTGGATATCCGCAAATCCCTATACTGTCATGATGAAACAGGTTTACATTGGTTTAGTCATAGTGCTCTGATTATTAGGCCTACACACAGATACAAAGATGGCGCCGGTCGCAGGTGATTTTTTCACATTTGTATGTTCCCTTGAATTTTAATACAAGTAATGTCTAAAGGTATTCTTCTATTTTTTTGTCTTTGATTAAATAAAAGTAAAAGATACTTTTAGAAAATACTGACTTTCAAATTTAAGGGACCATGCAAATTCTAAAAACTAGAAAACAGGAATTCTGCTTTTTCAGAATTTAGTGTCACCCCCAATGAAAAAAAAAATAGGTATATAAATATAGACAGTTCAGTTTTAAGACCCCGAACACGAGCTTTTATTTTATATAAAATGACGTTATCCGTATACGCTAAAGAATTCCTCATTTACGATCCAGTCTTAAACAATATCTACAGTAAAATATGCATAGGACATCACTATCGCCGAATAATACACAAATTTAAAAAAAAAAATAGAGATTTCGTTATTCGAGAAACTGGACAAAAAAAGTCGGCAATCTCATGATTCATATGCCTTCATTTGTTTGTAATATTAATATAGATACTTAAAATTAAATTTAGTTTATAATAGCTCCATATTTTATTAGAAATGATTCATTTATATTTTTTCAAAATAGTTCGTATTTTAATTACATTTTTTTTTTTCAGTTTTTATGAGAAAATGGCAACAAAAGGATATAATTGCTATTTTTCAGCTATTTTCTCTTTACTTTCTACAGAAATGGAGTACTTGAGTTGCCAAAATTAAACAAATGATGCTAAAAACTACAAAAAAATTAATATCTCAAAAATAAATGGAGATGCAGTTTTCAAACAAATTGTATTTAAAAGTATTTTTTCCCTAATACAATGGTAAAAAAATTGAAAATGTTCGATGCTTAAAAGTTTAAAAAATTGCAGCAGAGATACAATTCTACAGTATTCTGTAGTCTGTACAATTATATATCTGCTTTGTTTTATGGCTGGCTTATACAACGTAACGTTATTTTTTGAAGACGACACATTAGTAGGTGGGAGAATGAAATAGCATACCAGGGGCTAAAAAAATGTGCGTACGACTATTACCATTTTGTGTTAGAGTGTAGCCTAATATTAAAGTGGTGATGTCTACTCTCAACATACCAGCTTGTTACGTTCATGTTTTTTAAATATTCAAGAAATGAAACATTAAACTAAAATTCCACACTCTAATTTCTCTAACCAAGCAAGACTGGGAAGAATCAACAATATGAGTTTAATATGTGCAATTCGTATTCCTGGAAATTTTTCGTGTTTGTAAGTACACTCTAAAGCTAACAGAAGTATTTAAACCTCTGATATATTCATTATAGTCAACTACTCCCTCTTTTATATGACAATTATTTCGTAATTCCGCGGTGTGCAATTTGAGAGGAACGATACAAAAACAATTAAAATAACTCAGAATTTGACTTGTAAATCTGCAAATCTTTTGTTCAAATTAAATATTTGGTATTTAAATTAATATTTCAACAATAGCTTCTGATAATGCAGCTAGCAATTTCTGCCACAAAACGGAAATGTATTTGGATTATTTTGTTCAGTCTTGTATATGATCTATAGAATTTATACACATTAAGTTACATTTAAAAAAATTGTTCCATTGAAAAACGCATAGAACTGAAAACACATTTCCAGCAGTTATCGCTCATAGACAATAGTGTAACCAAATTCCTTTGTGTGTCCCTCTAAATGAACGATAAATGTTTTGTACATTTTACTGTAAGCCTCTTGTTGTGCTCATCAGTAACGTATATCAGTTTCAAAATGTTTGAAATAGTGCAACATCATTACAATACATTGAAAAAGATTTTTTTCTCATCTACCATAAAGTACTAAATTCTTTTGAGAGGGCCTGTAAACGGAATATAAATACTACACACTTCATTTTCAAATCAGATCAAGCTATAGTAAACCACAATTCTATGTATCAATTACATGACAATCCCGTAGCGATTTCGAGTACTCACTAACAGACATAAAAACGGCTAGATAAAGGGCCCGACAGATGCCAAAACATATATACTTTTCAACTATGGTGGACAATGTTTAAAATGGTTCACATTTTAACAGAAAGTAATATTCTAAATTGCATTTTCTGTTGAAAAAAAATGTTGTACTCGGAACCGGAAAAATTATAACAGAAAATATTAAATTAAAAAAATGAAAATTTGAAAAGTACTGCACAATTACTTCTAGCAAGTCTAATCGAGCTACCTAATCGTTCATTAATAACGATTAGTCGCCGGTATAATACATGAGAAAGCTTACATTAGGAGCCACAAACACCGCAGCCCGGAACGCAAATACTACTTGCAGGTATTATTGTCATCCCTGCTATGTTATGATGTTCTTGCTGGAAAACTATTTATGTGAAAATGATTACGAGTCCTACTCGGTGTTGGACCGCAAAGTGTTAAGTAAATGCATATTTATATTTGCAGTTTTGTCATATACATTTATATTTATATTAGGGGGCTCTGCCCCCTACAATCTACGCTCGCCAACCCCCGTTCAGACACCACAGAATCTAACACACGCTAATTTGATCGGTTTTAACACTAGAACGGCGGCGAGGGGTCATTTTGACCCTTGACAAATGAATACATGTCGATTCGAACCAGAAATTTTTTTATAATATAAGATTAGTATATGCTGCATGAAAATAACTTAAATAAATAAGATAAATAGTTTTAAATAAAAATTCTGATGTGAAATATTTTTATAAAACTTGAGTAAAATTTCCCGCCGTTCTAGTGTTAAAAAAAATTAGAGAAGATTAAAATATAATGAAAAAACCTATAGCGATCTCCCTGTAAACGGGTTTCCATTCAATTCCCTTTGATTGCGAAAATTTAAGGCCGAATCAGTTGCTGTTAAGATATCTAATGGTTGTTTTCGTGTTTGATTAAAGAAGACCAGTTAAACATTTGAAAGGCAGATAAAATAAAATGAATTAAGTAAACAGAGTCTTTGCCTCCCGGTATTTTTTAGCAGCGTTATAAAACGATTGACATAATACAATTTACTACAATTACTACAATTTACCGCTTTAACCCCTTCAAGGGCGGTGGTTCATTTTTGGACCACTTAATTTTAATTCTTAAATGACACATTGGCACCAGAATATTGGAATGAAATTTTTCCTTTTATTAAGTAAGTGAAAAAAAAGCATTTTCGTATTTCGAAATTTGTTTGTAAATTCCAGTGCATTCACTGATTTCAACATTTTACGAATAGAAGTACCCTGCCCCTGAGAGTGTTAAATGCATATTAATGTATTTATTATTCTAAAGTTTCCTCTCTCTTTTAATATTCACGTGCAAATACACTTTTCAAGACATAATTTTAAATATTTTCCTGCTTTTAACACTTACTACTTTAATAGTAATTTTAAAGTTTTTTGTTTTTTTGTTTTTAATAGTCACGTGTAAATAAATTTTTAAACGTTAGGAAATATTATTCCTTGCGCTCTTTTTAAAATTGAAAACAATCTCTATAATAATAGCCTCATGTGACTATTATCAACAGTTCCGGGCGGATCCCTTCGCTTATTATATTCCAGGCGGCCATTTTGGTACTTTAATGATAGCCAGCCACAGGCGATAAGTCGCCAAATATTATCCTATCGCCATCACTTCACTTATATTATAATAGTCCAAGTCATGTAGCTGCCATAAACAATTACAACCCTTCGTTTTTCATAAGAAAGGCTTCCATTTTGGTTAAAGAATCAAAGTTGTTTTTTCGAATAAAACTGCATAAAAGGTGCCATGATCGTTAATAATTCTTGGTACTTTTATGCTAGCCGGGTGCAAATGTCACCAATAGCTTTTTTTCACTCGCCGTTTAGCATTTTTTTTTTCGAGTGGTAAATTAAAACGGTACTACTTGGTTATCCCATCGTCCAAAAATCTATCGCCAGACTATAAGATTAAATGCCAAGAATGGTTGATCGTAAATGTCACATTCACTTGACTGTAAGGAAGTTACACGAATTTACGTCATCAATTTCATCGCCGTGATTTTTATTTCGACGTTTTATTTTTATTTTTATTAATGCTATACTAATTTATTTGGGCACAGATGTCATTTGGTGCGATTTTTTTCCGCCGCCATTTTGGCGAAAACATCAACAGCATAAACAACAACATCCGGATTACCATATCAAGCAAAATAACGGTACTTTGGAGCCAGTTAAATACCCATTGCGTATACGACATTGGCGTCAGAAAAAAATCGCGCCAATGACATGAGTATATGACATCTGTGCCTTTATTTGTTCTTTCATTATTTAAAATAAAAATTATGTCAATTTGTATAATTTCGTGAGTGCTTTGGCGATTTATATAATTTGGCGAAATTGGTCGACAGGATAAGTAAGTAGTACCATTAAAGCATTGTTTTGAATTTGAAATGAAATGTCAGGATTTGTTGCAATATTTAGTCGGGTTTGGCGTGATTTTTTTTTTTTTTTTTTTTTTTTTTTTTTTTTACGACAATTTGGCGAAAACCTCGTTTTCGAATACCAGTTACATATGTATTTTTAAATTATTTTCTATTATTTTTAAAATGAAACAACAATAAATAAAAAAAAATCATTAATAACTATAGAACAAAACAATTTGTAACATTTTTTTTAAATAAAAAGAAAATAAAGGTAAATAAACATTTATTAATAAAAAAGCAACAATAGCCGGGTTACCATGTCAGGCAAAATAACGCCCTTTTGGCGCTATTTAGGTACCCCGGTGCGTATATGACATCGGCAATTAATATTTTTCTTTTCATTTCGTTTAAAAAAAAAAAAAGAAGTGAAAGCCATTGATTTAAAATTTTTCAGTGTTAAATGAAAGTTTTGTATGAAATAAAATGATAATGAAATACAAAAGAAAAAAAAAAAGCATTGTTCTTAGCATACATTTAAGGCAGGCCAAATTAGTTTAAACAAATAACATTTTCTAAAATATGAAAAAAAAAATATCTGTTATGATTAATATTTGAGTTGCCATCATTAGAAAAAAGTATTTAAAATTAGAAAAAAATTAATATTTTGAAAACTAATTCCAATTTAAAAATTGTACTACCAGTTTTGAGATCTGGAGATCAATTCGGATTTTTGGTGTTAATTTCATAGCAAAGTATTCCATATTTTAGGAGAAATCGCCGCAAAACGTAATCAGTTGTTTAATCAGTCGTTTCATAAATTTGTTACATTTCAGTCTTTTCATATATCCGTTTCATAAATTCGTTTCATTAGGATTTTATATATATGTGGTAGATATAATGAAATGGAAATATCATATAGTACAGTTTAGAATAAACTGTATGCTTATTTAAATCTATTTGAAAATATGTACTTTGTTAAAAATTAAGATGGAACAAAATGATAATAAATTAAAAATAGCGCATAAATATTTCAAAACCAGGATTCGTGATTAGTGAATGTTTTTGCAGAATATTTAGTTAAGCATTTAAAAGATATTCGGATCAAATTTGATCCTTTTGCAACATTTTTTGAAGAAGAGAAGAACAAAACAAGCTTTCTGACTTCAAAAGCATCTTAGCTTATAAGAATATAGTCCCTACAAATAGCCGATTTTCTTACTCGTCCAAATTACTCGTCCTCATTCATTCAACAACAGACATTTTTAATTTTGTACAGAGCATGAATATTTATTGCGATCCAAATCTACAAATAGGTCTACATATTTTTCTTCGAAACGATCTTAAAACTTGATTGTTATCACCGTCACAAGTAAAATAATGTCAGCAAAGGAAATTTGAAATCACGATAACCCTCTAATTCTCATGCCATATTACGTTCCAGAAATTCCGTAATTCAGAGAATACGAATTCATACCAGGAAGTTTCAGTAATAAATTTCACTTTATATAATGACGGAATGTCTTTTATTAAATAAAAAGCAAAAATTCCGATTTGAAATTTCTGGAATGAATCTGGAATTTCTCAATAAAAAATACAAAGAATTGGATTTCCTGGTGGCAGCATATATGCTACCATGGGCGTTAGAGGGTTAAGATGTCCAAATCAGTATGGACTATAAGAAGAGAAATTAAAAGGGTGGCAATTATAAATATGTAAAGCCACGTCGGTAGATTTGCTGAGAAACCCTCTCTCAATTTGCATCTGTAACAAGTAAAAATTAAATTTAAAAAATCAAAAAACCCGACTACATAAAAAGCGAAATAATTAATTATTTCTCATCAATGTGAAACTATTTTTTATATTAATTACCTATTTTTTTATTTACTTGTATTGATAACTTTTACGTTGTGTTTAACTGTTAGTTTCTATCTATAAACACTGTTTTGATGAAGTCAATACATGTCTATGATGGTTAGAGTTACAGTAAAGCTAGAGATCCACAATACACAACTTCCAGGTTGTATAATATTTTAACGGAACTTCTGACTGTAAAATAGTCAATGAAACATCGTCTTCATTTTGAACTACCTATCCAATGATAGGCCAATCAATAGGGTGCGTAATTTTGTTTTCGTCTGTACCGCCATTTCGTATTTTACGGCCGTCATTTTGAATTTATAAAAACAAAACCTAGCCTATAACCATCGGGCAGTTAAGACGAATTGATAGAGGCCTCATTCATTAAAATCCATTTAGCCGTTGGGATGTTTCGAGGGTACAAAGAAATCCACATACACAGATACGCGTGAAACACATAACCCTTCTTTTCAGTCGGGTGCTTTTCACCGCCACTGAAGGGGAAAGAAGAATGGGAGAAAAAAATTTCTCTTATTGACCTAAGTAGGAATTGACTTAAAATAATTTTTTTTTATAGTGCTTGTTTATATTGCTTACCTATTTTTTTTTTATTTACTTGTATTGATGACTTTTAAGTTATGTTTAACTGTTATTTCCTATCTATAAACACTGTTTTGATGAGGCCTATAGATGTCTATGAATGTTAAAGTTGCAGTAAAGCTAGAGATCCTACCTACACAACTTCCAGGTTGTGTAATATTTAAACGAAGCTTTTGACTATAAAGTAGTCAATTAAACATCGTCTTCATTTTGAAAGACCTATCCAATAATATGCCATTCAATAGGGTGCGTAAAATTTTTTTTTCGTCTCTACCGCCATTTTGTATTTTACGGCCGCCATTTTGAATTTATAAAAAACATAAACTAGCCTATAACCATCGGACGGTTAAGACGAATTGATAGAGACCTCATTCATTAAAATCCATCCAGCCGTTGGGATGTTTCGAGGGTATAAAGAAATTCACATACCAAGATACGCGTGAAACACATAATGATTTGATCTCAACTTATTTTCAGTGAGGAAAGAAAAATAAAGATATTAAACTTTGATTATTCGAGCGGTATTCCCTCATATTGGCATAACTTTCGAAAGTTAAAAGATTTATTTTCCATGAATCAACAAATTGGAGGCTCCCTACTGGTTTGAACTATGTAATCTGAGAATTTCTTTTCCAGACCATAAAATAGCCATACGTGTGTTCCCCCTTTTTAATGCCATTTGTTGAACCAAGGTGAAAATATTGCCTGTTTTAGGTACAGTTTACTAGACAACAAAGCATCAATCCATTCTGCATGAGTCACAGAAAAGTTCGTTGAAGATAAAATTTCCACGGGGCTTAATTGGCCAATTGCCCGGAATGAATCGAATGAAAAATGTTCGATGTCTGTGAAGTCTATCGAAAAAAAATGTTTGGGGGAGACTAGGGGCGGTTGACCATACGAGAGGCTTGACCCACCCATCAGTTTTCATATTAAAAAGAATTTCAGAGGGTGTCAATAGGTGTCAACCAAAGCTACTATAATGCACAAAAAACTGTCTGTTTCATACAGATATTCGAAATAGGTGTAGAAAAAATCAATAGTGAAGCGTTTTCAGCCTAAAAGTTGTGTTTTTTAGATATATTTTGTAAGCTGTTTTCAGGTAAAATATATCATAGAAATTTAAGTAAGTAGGT
Organism: Maratus speciosus; assembly: GCA_963932465.1. Classification (NCBI taxonomy): domain Eukaryota; kingdom Metazoa; phylum Arthropoda; class Arachnida; order Araneae; family Salticidae; genus Maratus; species Maratus speciosus. Next base: position 448,468,132 of record OZ010797.1, read on the forward strand.
TTTAAGTAATGCAGAAATATCAAGCTTTCATTCCATTCATAAAGATTATACAGTAAGTTAGGCTTAACATAACAATGTGCTATTATTTAGGAAAGGGCTATGTGAGGAGACTTGACCCAGTCAATGTGTGGGAGGGTTGACCAGATGTTCAAGGCTCCCTTAACACATTCACGACGGAAAATGAAAATTCTCGTCTTCATTCAAAATACATCATTGACTTAGGGCGTGGCTTCCACCATGCAGAAAATGCATTTATATCTTGTAGTCCATATTTTTTTAGATTGTAAGATTATTTATATTAAATTCGTACATTGAAAGATATTTACCTATGCATAAACTTGGGAAACCTATCTGGAACGCAAATTTACAAAAGACTTTCTCAACAGGGAGGATCTTCGACTAATTTAAAATTCAGATATAATAAAAATTGCCCGCCGTCAATGTGTTAATTTAGGTGGGGGGGGGGGGGAACCTTTTTATTATATGCACTGTGCATAATGAAATATGAATGCTTATATATAAAAATAAATGTAAATGTATTCGGAAAAGCTATAGTAAAATGGGGTGATGGAAAAGAAAAAGGTTTAAAACTGATTAAAGAAAGATGTGAAAAATTGGTGTAGTATCCACTGCACGAAAAAAAATAATGAAATATAAATTGGAAAGTTGATAGGAACTTTTTCCATTTAAATATTACTTTCAATGTGTAAATAGGAACAGTGGAAATGACTAGGGAGTATGAAAGCAGCAGTTTTAACAGTTTCAGGGGCAGTGGTATGTTTATGAAACCACACAATTTTAATTCTCAAACGCCATAATGGCACCAGAATTTTGCTAAAATCTTTTCCATTTAATATGTATGTCAAATGTAGCCTTTTTTCATATTTCAAAAAAAAAATTTCGTATATTCCGGTGCGAATCATTTATTTCAACATTTTAGTACTGAAAGTACTTTGCCTCTGAAACGGTTAAAGGATGTTAATGATAAGATAAGAACTCATGTGGCTGCAAAAGTACGAAGCATTGATCGAAACACTTTAGGAAGGCATGTAGACGAATTTCAACATGATGAATAGAGTGAGATAAAGCCAAACTACGTGACAACTAGAGTTGTCAGGTCGAATATCGTTAAAAGTAGGACAAGGAGACAAAAAAGGCGGGACATTGGCTACTAAATCCGGACATAATAATGCATGAAGTCCTATGAAAACGGAACCTGTCGCTAGCGAAATACTGTCTTAAATGTTAAAATTTCATTTTCCCTGCAGTACAATTATACATACTCAGACAAAATCCTGTTTAAAACAAAATTTTTCTCCTCTGACTTGCGATTGCGTTTAAACAGGTTTGCTTAAGCATCATTTTTTCAAAAATATGTTTTTATAATAATTAAAGCATGTGGCATAAAGTTATTTTGCTTTTTTTAACTGATTTTATTTCTCTTCATAAATATTTCAATATAAAACAAAGTGGGTCAAGCCTCCCATATAGTGGGTCAACCCCCGATATGTGGGGAGCCTTGACCCATTATTTTCTCATGATTAAAATCCATAATTATTCCCATTTCTTATATATTATACTTATGTAGCAATTTTATTTTGGATAACTGGTTGTATAACGAATAAAATGTTATATAAAACTTTATTCTACGTTCAATAATTAAAAAATAAAAATTCTTTTTGTAAAAAGTGGGTCAACTCTCCCTAGTCTCCCCTATATTGCTAGATATAAAATGAAAACGGGATTTTGGAATCTGCTATTTGCGAACATAATGTGCTATATCAATGGGCAATTTCGAAATCTTGTGATCTTCGTGCCATAACGCTGTATTATAATTATTAAAAACAAAAGAAATACATTTGATATGGATTAATTCTATAATACAGAAAAAAAAAATTCGTTATTTTTATTCCTATTGCATATCTAGTGAATATGCAATTCATTATATCGCAATAATATAAATTAAAAAAAGCATATACATGCATCTAAAGCTTGGCTTTTTTATCTTCTTGTTTAAAAACTGATCTCAAAATGTATAGTTAAGAGTTTAAATACAAAACTGAACGAAACTAGAATTTTTGGTACAAAAAGCATCTTTATCTATGAATTGATTTAGTTATTATTACTTATTCAACATACAGGGGTATTCAGATCAACGCTTCAAAAATTTCTAGGAACGTTCGAAATGAAATTAAGTCAATAACAACAGCAAACCTGTTGTATGTGCCAATCCCAAAACTTTCTTCTATCTTATACATCTTAATATTTCAAAACCTAGTTTCACATGTTAATACTTATTATTATTAGTTTAATACTTTGATTTTCATCTTAAATTTCTTCTTCAGTCAATTAAACGGACTAAAAACGAGTTAATCTATATCATGATATTTGTTAAAATTATTATTTTTTCCTTATTCTGTTGCTATCAGTTGTTTGCGAATAGCCGGCTTAGCAGGAAGCCAGTTCCCGCCGCTTCACGAACCAACGATACGCAATAAAACTACGAAAAATCAAGAAAAGTATACAAAAATCGCTATCACAGAGCCCTTTTACGGCACAGTATTTCCAAATTCAAGGAGGATCTGTTGGCAAAAGCCAAAAACATGCGCAAAAATTTTGGTTCAGTTGTATGCATCGATGGTAAAATAAAGAAAATGGCTCAAACATCGCTATTACAGCGGCCCCCTTCCGGCGGAACTTTTTCAGGTTCAGGGAGTACTTGCTTGCCATAGCTAGAAACATACACAAAAAATTCGGTTCAATTATATGCATAACTTCATACACTTTTCGATGGTACAATAATGAAAATGGTACAGACATCGCAATTATATCGCCCCCTTCCGGCGGGAATTTTCCAAATTCAAGGAGGAGCTTCGTGCCATGACCCAAAACAAAAAAGAATTCGGTTCAATTCTATGAATAACTTCATACACTTTTCGATGGTACAATATTCAAAATGGCACAAAAATCTGTATTACAGCGCCCCCTACCGGCGAGTATTTTACAAATTAAGGAAGGACCTGCTTGCCATAGCCAAGATCTAAAAAAAAAATTTTGGTTCAATTCTATGTATAAATTCATACACTTTTCGATGGTACAATAATCAAAATCGTACAAAATCGCTAATACAGCGCCCCCTTCCGGCCAATTTTTTCCAAATTCAGGGAGGACCTGCTTGCCATAGCCAAAAACTTAACCTTCCGTCTACCAGACGGGTCCATTGGACCCGACATGTACATTCAAAATATTTATTCAAACCAGAAACTTCTTCAAAACAAACTAAATGTATAAATCAGACAATAATAAGTTAAATAAACAAATTAAATAGTTTTAAGTAAAAATTCCGGTGTAGAATGTTTTTATAAAACTTGAGTAAAATTTCCGGTAGTTCTAGGGTTAAAATAAATATTTGTTTCAATTCTATGCATAACTTCATACACTTTTTGAGGGTAAAATATTCAAAATTGCACAAAAATGGCTATTACAGCACCCCCTACCGGCTATTTTTTCCAAGTTCAGGGAGGATGTGCCCTCCATAGCCAAAAACTTAAAATAAAAAAATAGTTCAGTTTTCTGCATATCACAACACAAAGTTTGCGTCTAGCTGATTTTAAACTTTTGTTATCTTCTAGAACTTTCTTGACAAGATCAGAGTTAAATTTTCTGATATCTTCTGTAACACATTTTCTTACCGTTTTACACAATTCAACATATTCAACTCTTGACTTAGAATCGTTTTTCTTCATTTTAAATTCTCTGCGTTTCTTCATGAATCTCCTTGTTTCTTCTTTTATTTTCTTTGTCTGCTTTACTTGTGCATCGCCGGCTGTCTTCTTTGCAATATCTTGTAGATTACTGGTTAGTTTCTTGTTCACTACTGTAACATCTTGCTCTTTTTCTAAAGTTGATTGAAGTACTTGGAAACGGTTTTTAAGCTTCAAATGGTCTTCTTTATGTTTCTGGAGATTTATTATATCGATTATTTCTTTGAGTGTTGCAAAAGCTTCATTCTTTCCACTTTAGAATTTAACAGCAGTTTTCATCTAACCAACCTGTGATCACTTCCTGTATTGAGGTTATTGAGAACGCTGCAATCCTGAATAAAATGCTTTTTGTTTGTTAAGATGTAGTCGATTTCACTTGTTGAGCCATTTGCACAACGCCATGTCCATTTTCTTTGTGGCTTTTTCTTGAAAAATGAATTCATGATATACAACTGTTCACATTCTGCAAACTCAAACAATCTGTTTCCTCTTTCATTTCGCAACCCGTATCCATGATTTCGTACTGATAACTCACCTTTCTCTTTCTCCCCAGTTCTAGCATTCCAATTTCCCATTATTAATTTTATGTAGAATTTTCCCTTTTGATGCATTGAAGCTACTTCTTCATAGAAATCCTCAACTTCTTCATCAGTATAGCTTACTGTTGGTGCATAAACTTGGGTAATTTGCAGCTTGTATCTTCTGGACACCTGTATTTCTAACCTTGCAACTCTATCTGATGCACTATCAAATTCTACGATGTAATTCTTCTACCCTTTATGAATCAAAAATCCTACACCGCTTGTTCTTCCATCTTCTGTGACTCTGTAGTATAATACATATCCGCTGGCAAGATCTATCTTCTCTTCTCCTTTTCTTCTTACCTCACACAATCCTAGGATGTCCCAGTTGATACTTTCTAATTCTTCTTCAAGTTCCTGTAAACGATTTTCCGAAGATAGGGATCGTCCATTATACATAGCCAAGGTCATCAACTTATGGCAGCCTAGTCGAGCCCGGTTATTCTTAGCACCCTCTGTCTTCATGTCTTTCTGATCGCTGCCATAACCAGGAACACGCAGACTGCCGGGAATTAAGGGCCGTGATTTATTTTGTGAATTCATGGTAAAATATGGGGGGGGGGGGGGTAGGTGGCCAAATTCCTCCACGCTGGCCAAGCGGGTTGGAGGAAGCCCATCCGCGTTCGGTCCCCATGCACTAGGCAAGGGTACTAACAGGCTGCACCGGTGGAAGTTGCGGATTGGACATTAAGACTCCGCTCCCAGTCGATTCCTTTAAATCCTGCTTAATATATATATATATATATACTAGCAGCCTTCGCCCGCTACGCTGGGCTGTTTTTCTAAACAAACCGTGAATCAAACAAAATATATCTGTGAATTCGATCATGCGATTGAAAGCAATATGGACATTTACCTGGAATGCCGCATCCGAATTACCACAAACAACATGGACGTCATTATGCTATTATATATTCTATTGAGACAGACAAAATTTGAGCTATTAAAGACCAACTTCTTTAGCTGATCCCTTACTATAGGATTTCGTAAAGTACGATAGAATAATATGTAATATACTAAAACCCTTCCTCTGAAAATTTATCAATACAATTCTCATCAGAATCCGTCCAATAGAGCGTATTAAAAAGGCTAATCTTTCATAATTGGGTTCACCTAATTCTAGAACTTTAATCCAAAATACTATAACCAAACAACCTAGAACGGTATGTTTTCTGCTACTAAAACATTTCCTGAAAAATTAACTAACTGAGCAAGTTCCACCGAATTCCACTTACCAGAATCTTTTAAACTATCAAATGTACCAGAACCTTTCCTAAAAATTATAAATTTAACATAGACCGGGAGTTAGCAACACAGACAATCACCTCATCGAGTTCACGACTGAAATTCCAGAATTAGTTAAAACTCGATCCGCATATTTAAACGCAATTGGTCTGCCAAGTCCTATCTTGGTGGAAAACGCCTGAAAACCTTATTTTAGAGGTTGACTTGGCAGGCAGACTAATTGCGTTTTAATATTCGAATAGAATTTTAACTAATTCTGGAATTTTAGCCTTGAACTCGATGAGGTAATTGTCTGTTCTGTTGCCTCCCAGTCTAACAGTTCCCATCAAAATACATTCAGCAGAACTTTTAGTAAAGCCAATCTTTCATAATCCTGTTCATCTGATTTTACTTTTCCCCATAATTAAATATTTAACCGAGCCACATAGAACGATATGATATACTAAAGTCTTTTCTGAAAAATTATCTAACAATATAAGTCCTATGAAAAATCTATTCAGCAGAACTCAAGTTCTAAGCGGCCGGAACGAAATTTCTCTTTGCATTTCATATATATTATAGATAGTTAAATTTAAATATATCTTTCATAATCGTGTTAACCAGATTATAGAACTCTCAGGGGTGTAGGGGTAGGTCTACGTTATATACCATCTGGATTTTTTAAGAAATTCTGCACACCTTTCATAGCAATAGCATATATATTTTCTAGTATATTACTGTCTGCATATAGCGTACATCCTCTAGTTTTTTATTACACCACTGAGCACTTTTCCGCAAAGCATCAAAATCCTTTCAGTACAACTTTAAATAAAAGGTAATCTTTCATAATCGGGTTCACCTAGTTCTAAAACTCCCATAGCTATCACTAAGCAACGTAGAAATATTTTTTTTTACATTAAAACACTTCTAAAACAAATTACCTAACTAACAGTATAAGTTCTACAAAATTCCGTTCAGTAGAGCCTGAGTTATAGTCAATCGGAATGAAATAAGAATTTGTATTTATATATATAGTAGACGATGATGAGTAAAAATGTAAGGGCTGGTATTTGCGATTTAAAAAATTTTATTGGTGAGATTTTAGTACGGCTAACATAAAATTTCCCATTTTTTCTTTTTTTCCAGGAGCAAATGACAAATTGCAAACCATTTTTTGAATTTAAAACTTTGAAATTCAAAACTCTGTTTTTAAGCAGTACAAACATTGCTTTCATATTTAAATTAAATATTTCCGTGTTACAACATTTATTTCTTATTAAACCTTTTTTCTTTGTATTTTATATAAAATCGGTAATTGTTTTGGTATTTTCCCCTTATACCTACACCGTTGTCGCCAAGCATAATAATTAGCACAAAATGAAATGAAACATTTGAAAATTTTTTTATTTTGTTGATACAAAAATGAGCATTTAAAATGTATAATTAATAAAATTACTGAGTTTCACCAACTATTTTTTTTTTTTAAATCAATACAAATCAAGGTAGTACTTAGTTATCCCGTCGACCAATTTCGCTAAGTTATATAAATCGCCACACCACACGCCAAATTATACAAATTGTCGTGTACAAATAAAAATGTTATTGACATTGACATTTTTATTTTCGAAAAATAACAATTTAAGATGTTTTGCTACAATTAAATACTAATAAAAAAATATTCACGTTCAATAAATAGCAAATCTTAATGTTTGGCACTGTTTACAATAAAAATCCTTTGCACGATTAGGGTTGTAATAAATGGCGCAATAACATACATTTTGGCATTTTTTGGTATCGCGAAAAAGTACCAATTTAAAAAAAAAAATTTAGTTTCGAAGTGTTTGTAATTTTTCATCTAACTCATATGGCTGCTTTAATTATTCAATCAAAAGAACTGATTAACAAAATTGCTCAATTTAAATTTTTCCGTTGCTATAGTAACGGACATATTTTTAGAAATTATCACTTGAAAATTTGAGGTTTTAGCGCCAAAGACATCGCCAAATTAGAATAATATCAAATATCTCGCGAACTATTGGACTTGAAAGAATTTCGTTAGTACCATTCGATTCAGCATACAATAATACACTTAAATATGTTATCAGTTAAAAACTAAGTATAAAATCAGATTTTTCGGGAATTTTTTAAAAATTCGTTCTATTTTTTAACCCCTTTAGGGGAGGAATTTTAGAAAATCCTTTCTTAGCGGCACTCGATGTTATAAGAAGTATTTTTCCCCCGATTTTCAAGATTTTAGGTTCAGTAGTTTGGGCTGCGCGTTGATTAATACAAAATTCAGACTTTCTTTTATATATATAGATGTGTGTGTGTGTATATATATCATTTCCATAGGACATGTTTTTGATTTTTTTCTATGCCATATATAATTTAAATATTCTCACATACTAATTTTACATGAAAAATGAGAAAGTGATGCGTACGAAACGGAGAAGAATATGGCTTTCAGCCATTATTATGCTTTAAGTTATCCTTTTTTTTTAATATTATAAATATCAGCGACCGAATTATCTTAAAATCGGGTTTAAAAGTTTCGTCAAAATGATCACGAGAAACATTTAACCATTATTAAACTGCGTAGCATAAAATTACAAAAAAAAAAAAAAAAAAAAAAAAAAAAAGAACACAGAAAAAAATTACATCGCTAAAAAAAGGAAAAAAAAAAAAAAACAGCGCGAAACTTGTTTCTAATGATAAGTGAAGATATCAAATAATGTATCTCAGCTTTCCTGAATTTACATGAAATAAAAGTTCAATTTTCAAAAATGTAACAGAAGAAGTAATTCAAAAAGGTTTTTCGTATTATTTGTTGCTGCAGAGAAGAAATATTTTCACTTTTCAAATGTTTTTATTACAAGATTAACAAAATTACAATGTCAACTTACTTAACTAAATATGTAAAAGAAAAGAAAACAATAAAATATATTGTACATATGTAAAATTTTTCAATGAAGTTTGTAAGAATATTTATTGTTTTAAATTTTGAAGGAAATTCACTACAGTTTTATTTGTGATGGTTTTAAATTTCATTACTTTCTTCTATTTTTAATATATATTCTTTAAACTGTGATATGCATGATTTAAATGTAACTGCATACTTAATGTATACAAGAAATTGCTAAATGTTGCACAATAAAATACAGACATGACGGCTTTATTATTGTTAGATATAAATGTACGTTTTTCACGTAAGATAATATTAAGGCATGGAATTGAAAAGCAATTTCGATGGCTGTATTGTCGGCAAATTAATTTATGGCAGTTAATTTATAACTATGCCGCCTCTAGTCGCAGTAGGTTTCGCGCACTTACATTTACATAAAAGAAGAATTAATAATATATTTTTATATTCTGGCCAATATCTTAAATTATCATTATGATAAATAATATAGGTAAGTAAAAGTTCTTACCAGTTCATTTCCACCGCAGCAACTCTTCCATTATACGGACGAACGAATATTCGCATTAATACGAAGTAATCCTTTTTTGTGTTTGGCGCATCTGCATTCTGCTAGAAAAATAATTTTTCTGTTAATTAAACTTCTGTATAAGGGAGTAATTATCACTCGTAAGTCGATGTGTATTCTAGATTATGTATATTAAATATTAAATGTTACATAATATTAAGTATTAAAATAACATGTTACGCTGCACTTTTGGCAGCGATTTATTTTTACATCTTTTTTTCTGGATTATACAGAGAGCATAATAATGAAAATAAGTCAATACAGTTTTTTAGTTCTGTTCAGTACTCACGTGATATTAGTTGCATCACTTCTGAGGGGAAAATGGCTTTCGTGATTTATTGCTAATTATCGTTTACTTTCGGAAAACCATAATTTCATTTCGGTGTTGCAATACTTGATGATTATGAATTTATATGATGTATAGTCTAATTTTGTTCGTATGAGAATTCAGAATTGTTATTGTAAAGAATAATTAATGTCACAATTAACTGTTCGTGTTAATTATCATCTGAGGGTTATCATCTGTTTATCATCTGTTATAAACAGATTATCATCTGTTATTTATCATCTGAGGTTGGTTATATTTTCAAAATTTATTTATTTTTATTTTATTTTTTGCTTTTTCACAATTTTAATACTTTCCAACAACGTTGAGAAGTGTTTATGAATTCGGTTTGCTTGTCCGCCTGTTCACGCTCTACGTATATATATTCGGATTTTCATTCAATTGAAATATGTTAATGATGCTTATCATGGCATGTTCGGTATTGTATATGAAGTGTGTAGCATTAACAGTTCATTTACAGGGACACTCAAAAGAATTCCATTACATTATGATGTATGGGGGAAAATCGTTTGCAGAGTATTTCAATGACATTGCGCATTTTCAAATGTATTGAAACTGATATAAAGCAATGCATTTCATTACAAGATGATTACGATAGAATCGGACATCCTTAGAATTTTTCGTTCATTTACAGGGACAATCAAAATAAATCGGATACGGTGTGGTCTTTGAGCAATAATTTCTGCACGTGCGTTTTCCATTTCGATATGCGCTTTTAAATATAACTAATTTTTGGATGTTACTCGTTATGTATAAATTTTATACCTCGTGTACAGGGCTGCATAAAATAATTCACGTACCATTTTCTGTATTAGAGGAAATTGCTGAAGGGAAATTTTCAACTATGGAATGTACAGTCGTGAAAAAAAAAAAAAATGTAAACACCCCCTACTAACTCCTCAACAAATTATCGTAGAAAAAAATGTTACTGGTACCGAACGATTGGAAATAAAATCTACTTTGAAATGATGTACATAAAATTTGCTTAGGGGGCCATCTACATATTAAAACGCATCCAAACTTCATTTTTTTCAATGACAAAACCCAATTTTAACGCGATATTTCAAATGTTCGGTTCAAACTATGCCTACACACCACATTTCAAGTCATTTGAATGATAAGTTTTTGAATTATAAACATATAAAATTTAGTGCTTCTAATGTTAAATTACATTTTCATATTTTTATTTATATCTCCAGAAATTATGCGCCTAATGGGCTAATTTTTTTGTGAAGCAATAATACTAATATACCCAAATATAAATACGCTGAATTTGCAATTTTTATAATTTTATGATATGAATTATGAATTATGAAATTAATATTCGAAAAAATTATGAATTGCAATCTATAATTTTTTTGATGGATTTATATTTATTAAGTCCTGCTTTATGGAAATCCAAAATTTCACATTTTCCTTCCAACTAGTTTCAAATTATGCTTAAAAAACGGCAAAATGATGGTTTAAGGGGCCGTCTATAATAGAAGTGACTAGATATTTTGAAATTTCTTCTGATGTCCTGTAATCTAGCAGGCTTCATTGACTTCTTAAGGTGCCTTGATCAAGATGGGGGCTGTCTCAGTTAACAGTCGAGTTCCGAATTTCAATTTGAATACAGCCCTTAAAATATGCTCGCTCTAAAATAATTAATTTCTCAGAAAGTTGTGGTACGAATTACATAAAAATTTGTTTTTAGGCTAATTGAAGGGTGTAGAATTCATTTATGCTGTCAGAATTGTGTACTGCTATTGAAAAAAAAAACAAAGTTATGGTTCATTTTAATATGTAGATGGCCCTCTAAGCAAATTTTATCTATATCATTTAAAAAGAGACTTTATTTCCAGTCGTTCGGTACTAGTAACTTTCGTCTACGATAATTTGTTGAGGAGTTAGTAGGGGGTGTTTACTTTTTTTTTTCTCCACGACTGTACTTCCTGACACAACTAATTTTTTGCATGGGTGTAGTTTATAGATGCAAATCTCTTACCATATACAGGGCTGCTGAAACAATTCAGATAATTTTCCGATTATGGATTGGAATTGTTGAAACTGGGTTTTCAAATGTGTTATGCATTTCCAAATGGTACAATTAGAGATCATATTTAAACTTATTTTAAGTGCAGTTTTGTTACATTATTCTGAATGTGTTGAAAAATGTTTCATAATCTATGCTTGACGCATGACTTTCTCTTTCTTTTTTTTATATGGCACATACATTATGAATGTTCTCGAATGCGTTTTCAAAATGAAAAATAAAAATATTAACCATCAGAGCTTCAGCACTTATATTTTAGTTTAACTTTCTTTTTATGTAACATACTGTCATAAATTCCAGCGACTGATTTATCATCTTCTCAAGAACGTTTTAAAATTCTCTTTTAAAATATCAAGAGAACTCTTTGTGAATTGTTATATTTTCAAATAAAATATTACAAGAAGAAATAAGGAAAGTAAAATATCTAAGGGAAAATTTTTCTTCTTTTTCATTATAAGAAAAACATTTTTTTTTTTTTTTTTTTTTTTAAACCAATGTGTCTTTAACTTTAAGGAAATTTCTTACAATGTAACTTTTAAAAAATGGGAAAGAAGGCGTAATATTAAAAAGTTTTTACAACGAAGAATATATATTATGTTTATTACATATAAGAAAGTTTTTAAGCATATTTATTATATACAGTTTCCAAATTAATTTCAGTATATTTTCATTTTTGGGAGATTATATATTTATTTTCCTAAGACATGTGTAATTTTAATGTTCTCACATAACTTTTAAAATGAAACGCTAGTCATTTTGTGCGTAATAAATGGAGTTTTAGATTTTGACTATAGTTTAAAATACACCTTTTGTAAATATAGTATAATTAGTATCAGCTACAAAATGCATAGAAAGATATAATAATATTTTTGAAAGTTTTTTAAGCATCTCTTTAAAACGATCAAAAGGAAAGTTTCTGCATTTTTATAATGCGTAACTTAAAATTACAAGAAAAGCTGCATGTTTAAAAGAAATAAACTTGATTCTGATAAAAAAAAATATTAATATTTATTAAATCATCGTGTTAGAACTTTAATGAAATTAAACTGTTCTTAAAGAAAATAATAATAATAATACAGGACATACAAAGGATTTTTATATTCTTTGAGGCTGTGAAGAATATGAAACATTTAAAAGTTTTAATTTTAATTTCGTTAAAAAAATAATATAGATAAGCTACAGTACTCAACAATTAAATAAAAATATATAAAGGAAAAGAAACAAATAAAATAAATAATACAGATAAAAAGTTTTTCAATTAAATTTACAAGCATACCTATAATTTATTATTTGGAAATAAATATCTTTTGATTTTAATTTGAGATAAATTTCTTTTGGTTTTATTATGACATGTATAGTTTAAATATTCTCATATACTTTTAGAAATGAAAAAAATAATAATAAAAGGAAAAATTGATGCATTATAAACGTAACTTGGTTCAAAGTTCGATTATACCTTAAAATTTATTTTCCTTAAAATATCATATTATTAATTTCAGAAATCGAATTATACTTTCGAGAGCATTTTTTAAAAAATGATCAAAAGAAAAGTTTGTGTAATATTACATTACATTACATAAAAAACAATCTTTTATGTATAGAAAGAACTTTTTTAACTCAAGATTTATCTATGCAAATTCTTTTTGTAATTTTTAGTAATTTTTCTCAACTTTATGATGTTACATGACAATAAACGTTTATTAAAAAATAGGTAATATATACCAATTTTGCACATTCTTTACTGCTATTGTTAATACGGATATATTTTAGTTTTAAATTTAATTTTACTGAAAAACAAACACACACACACACACACACTAAATACGCTAAAGGAAAAAAAAATATAAATTAAGAGAGAAAGATAGTGAACGAAAGAATGAACATAGAACAATAACATATATGATATATGGATACACTTTTTCAATGAAGTTTGTAAACATATCTCTAATTTTTAATTTTTAACTGAAATTTTTGTGGAAAATGCGCTGAACTTTTATTTGCGATAGCTTTTGTTTCTTTTCTCTATGACACGTTTAATACGAATGTACTCGCATAGTTTATTTAAATAAAAAATACGAAAATTTGGCATAAAAGTGCAAAATTCCATAACTGTAATTAATAGGTGATACCTTAGTTAAATCGGTTGTGCCGGGACCAAAAAAAATGTAAAGGCTAATTCCACGAGTACTTGTAGTGTAAGTCACATGCTACGATTTTTGTCTACAAGTATTTTGGAAAGGAAAATGTGACTTATTTTATCGCAGATACCTCATTAATTGAATAAGGCGAAGCAAAATTTTCAAAAATAATGGTGACCAAAGAGCATAGCAGTTTTCAGCTATGTGACTTACACTTCAAAACCCTTGGAACTACCCTAAACTGAGCGTCCGGTTTAGTGAAGCCATGAAAAAAACTAGGTGGATGTGCCAATCCCAAAACTTTCTTCTATCTTATACATCTTAATATTTCAAAACCTAGTTACACATGTTAATACTTCAATATTATTAGTTCAATACTATACCAACTTTGATTTTCATCTTAAATTTCTGCTCAAGTCAATTAAACGGACTAAAAACGAGTTAATCTATATCATGATATTTGTTAAAATTATTAATTTTTCCTTATTCTGTCGTTATCAGCTGTTTGCGAATAGCCGGCATAGCAGGAAGCGAGTTCCCGCCGCTGCATGAGCCGCCGATGCACAATAGAACTACGAAAAATCAAGAAAAGTATACAAAAATCGCTAGCACGGAGCCCCTTTACCGCGCAATATTTCCAAATTCAAGGTGAACTTGTTGGCCAAAGCCAAAAACAAGCACAAATATTTTGGTTCAATTGTATGCATAATTTTATACGCTGTTCGATGGTACAATAATGAAAATGGCACAGAGATCAGAATTATAACGCCCCCTTCTTTCGGAATTTTTTCAAGTTCAGGGAGGACTTGTTTGCCATAGCCAGAAACATGCACAAAAAATTTGGTTCAATTATATGGATAACTTCATACACTTTTCGATGGTACAATAATGAAAATGGTACACACATCGCAATTATAGTGCCCCCTTCCGGCAGAATTTTTCCAAATTCAGGGAGGACCTTCGTGCCATGACCAAAAATAAACACATAAAATTTGGTTCAATTCTATGCATAACTTCATACACTTTTCGGCGGTACAATATTCAAAATGGCACAAAAATTGTACAAAAATCGCTATTACAGCGCCCTCTACGAGCGATTTTTTTACAAATTAAGGGAGGACAACCTTGCCATAGCCAATAACTTAAATTTTTTTTTGTTGTTGTTCAATTCTATGCATAACTTCATACACTTTTCGATGGTGCAATATTCAAAATCGCACAAAAATCGCTATTACAGCGCCCCCTACCGGCGAATTTTTTCCAAATTCGGGAGGACCTGCTTGCCATAGCCAAAAACTTTAAATAAAAATTTGGTTTAATTCTATGCATAACTTCATACACTTTTGGACGGTACAATATTCAAAATTGCACAAAAATCGCTATTACAGCGCCCTCTACCGGCAAATTTTTTCCAAATTCAGGGAGGACCTGCTTGCCATAGCCAAAAACTTAAAATAAAAATTTGGTTCAATTCTATGCATAACTTCATACACTTTTCGATGGTACAATATTCAAAATCGCACAAAAACGCATTTACAGCGCCCCCTACCGGCGAATTTTTTTCCAAATTCAGGGAGGACCTGCTTGTCATATCCAAAAACTTAAACTAAAAATTTGGTTCAATTCTATGCATAACTCCATACACTTTTGGATGGTACAATATTCAAAATCGCACAAAAATTGTTATGTCAGCGCCCCCTAGCGGCTAATTTTTTCGAAATTCCGGGAGGACCTGCTTGCCATAGCCAAAAACTTATAATAAAATTTTGGTTTAATTCTATACATAACTTCATACACTTTTTGATGGTACAATGGCGACAGACAGACGGACAGACGGACACACAGACAGACAGACATTTTCTATAAACATGTTTTTTGGAATCTCTGACCCCTAAAACATGCAAATCCGTCGAAAACCGGTAGTCGAAAAAAATGTCGATTACAATACTTTCTTCTATTGAAGATAGAAGAAAGTAAAAATGTAGACACCTACACAAACTCTGCAACAAATTGTTGTCGAAGAAAGTTGTTGGTACCAAACGATTGGAAATGAAGTCTACTTTTAAATGATGTACAGTCGGACCTCTATTTATCGAAGTCACTAAATCCCGAAAAAAAGTTCGTTATATGGAAAATTCGTTAAATAGAGAGTCACATTTTAAAATACTTTTAACTACGTAAAACACATTTTAAGTCCATAAACAATAAATAAAATTTTAAAAAGTAATTAGTCACACTTTTTTTATAAATTACATCTATTTCTTTTACTTATTTTACTACCATCAAAAAGAAATCTGCAAGGGAAATAAGAATGAAACAAAACATTGTCTGGAAATACATTGCATTTTTAGTAAAAAATAATTTTACATAAAAATCACGATTTTTTATTATAGTTGATAAGTTGTTTGGAGGAATACCAAATTTTAAAGAAGTATTATTTTTCTTCATGCCTTTATTCACCCCATCAAGAATATTTTTTTTTCTTTTATGCTCAAGCACTTTCACTTTGACATTTTTGAGCTACCAGAACCGAAATTACAAACACGATTCATCATGATCAACAATCTAGAAAACGGGAAACTATAGTTTAAGGACACGGGGCAGCTCCATTGAGGTTTAAAAAGGGATATTGAAAGTTGCTCTTCTTGGATGGAAAGCAAAGAATCACAACGATTGTTACTGCTCTCGGTGAGTTAGGTGCCTGGTAAGACATGTTCATGGTCATTGATCATCATAAAATGCGTTAAAAGAAAGAATAAGTTTGAAATGTCCCGTAATATTTTAAGAAATAGGGAGAAAAAAATTTAGATCCCAAGGAAAAGTTCGTTAAATAGAGAACACATTTCTCTATTTGGAGGTTATTTTACGAAGAAATTTGCAAAATGTTCTTGGTTCCAAGTAAAAGTTCGCAAAATAGAGAAATTCGTAAAATAGAGGTTCGTTAAATAGAGGTCCGACTGTATATATAAATAGCCTAGGGACCATCTACCTTTCAAAACTAACCCAAACTTTTTTTTTGTCAATAGCAATACTCACGTTTGACACCATAAATAAATTCTACACACTCCAATTAGCCTAAAAACAAATTAACAAATTTTCATGAAATTCGTGCAATTAGTTCAGATAAATTAATTATTTTAAAATGAGCCTATTTCATGTATCGGCGGTATCCATATTGAAGTTCGGTACTCGATTGTTGAAATGCTACAGAATGACTATGTCACTTCTATTAATGTATTATTTCTTTATAATATGACCATTTCACTCGCTTAATATGTTTCGACAATTGCCAGCTCAATTGTTTCAATAAAATGAGTAAAATATATCTATTTCAAATTATATTTTTCTGCACATCATAGACGGCCCTTTAAACCATCATTTTGACGTTTTTTTTTTTAAACATAATTCGAAAACTACTTGGTACAAAAATTTGAACTTGAGAATTCGCATAAAGCAGGACAAAATAAATATAAATCTATTTAAAAAATTGTAGGTTGCAATTCATATTTTTTTTTCGAATATTAATTTCATAACTTATATTATAAAATTTTTAAAATTAAAAATTCAATGAATTTATGTTTTGTTTTTTTAGTATTATAACCGCACAAAAAAATATCACATTAGGATTGTAATTTCAGTAGATATTAATGAAAATATGAAAATGAAAATTAACATGAGAAGATGTACATTTTGAATGTTTATAATTCAAAAACGTATCATCCATATGACTTGAAATTTAGTTTCTAGGCATAGTTTGAACCGAAGATTTAAAACATATTGTCAAAATTGGGTGCCGCCATTGAAAAAACAAAGTTTTGTCTAGTTTTGATTTTTAAATACCCTTTAAGCATATTTTATATCATCATTTAAAAGTAGACATTATTTCCAATCATTTTATACCAGTAACTGTCTTCTATTATAATTAGTTGCAGTGTTAGTAGGGGGTGTTTGCTTTTTTTCCACGACTGAAACTATTTTCTAGTACAACTTTTGTTACTCTTAAGATACATTGTTAAAAATCTGCTGTAAACAGTCCAGACATTTCAACTTTTTTATAGAAAACGATTCTTGTCCCTAATTTGAAGCGTTGTCACTATTCAAAATAGACATAAATTACGGTTTCTGTAAAAACGGTTGAATGACTAAAAGTTTGTCGTAGATTTTTAACAGGATATTATCATTAATGAACGCAATTCAGTTATATATTCAACGGCTCTGAGATTTTATTTAAATGATCAGATGATAAGTTTATGCATTATTACTGCAGGCAACAACAAATTTCAAGAAGAAAAATAAAGTTTCATAACAAAGGTTTTTATGTTCCCCATCATATGAAAAAAATGTAAAAAATTTCAAATCTTCCAACTAAAATCAATTTACCTGCAATTATACTTTACGCTATAAAATTTATAAAGAATTCATAACTTTAATGTTTTATCTTCTTTGATCTACGTGGTAATTTCAGAGCTAGAAAATTATGTTCAATGTCGGAACACATTTCTTTTATTTTAAAAATTAATGTACTTCAAGGAATGATTTTTCTTTGATGAATTTTATTTTATCTCATTATTTATGTTGCAGTGGAAATAAAATATTTTTTTAATGGAGATAAAACTCTGAATTTACCCCCCTCCCCCCTTCACCCCATAAAGAAGAAAAAAAAGGAAAATCTGAAAAGCGAAACACACTTTTTCTAAAAAAAGTATTTGAAGATTAATTTTTATTTATTTGAAATGTTGTTATATGTTAATGCTTTAAATATTTATGTTAAATTTACTACTTTGAAATAATATTACATTAGTATCTTAACGCCATCTTTTCGTAAGCAGATTTAAATATTAAATTCTTTAATTAACATATAGAGAGAAGAAAGGAAAATCTTCCCTTAGTCGCGAGACTTTTAAAGTATGTATGACTATATTTTAAAGAATAATGGAGATGTATTGTATGCTTAATCTTAATATAAATTTTTAACTATGTTGATAATTTCGTCTTCTGTTCAATTTTAGATTAGTTTTCGGAAGTTTAGTTTTTATTACGATATACAATACACAAATAACTTATTACACCCGCTTTTTCACTTTTATTGTTAAGGTAAAAAAACATAATGACAAATTTCTATTTCTCTCACAATTTTCTGCCGTCTCCAAAAAAAAAAAAAAAAAAAAAAAAAAGAGAGTAGCTTATTTTTGGATGGCATTTTTAGAGCTTTATAACGATCTTGACTATAGTGACATTGTTTCGCTTACGCCGGTTCTAAACATCAAACATCGCATAATTTCAGTTTTAAAATAGTCGATTAGGGAAGAAAATGTTTTTTCGAATGAAATATTTTTGACCCGTCAGGACGGGCGCGGGTTGTTTTGACACCCCACACCCGAAAACATTCATCTGCTGTCCCTCCCTATAAACAGAAGTGGTCGGGTCCATCAGTACCTGCTTCCAAGTCACCTTCCGTGTGTAGCGTATGAAAACGGCGAATTCAGACTCTTTTTTTGTGTGTGTGTGTGTCTGTGTGTGTGTGTGTTATAGAATTATAGAAAATCTTATACAAATTGAAGCTATATGTAAAAACTGCAAAAAATCTAAAGTTTATGATCCATGTACACCCTAATTATTATGAAAGTTCATAAATCTCAGTATTTTTATCCACAATAATGTATATCTTTATTATAATAAAAATTTTAAAGAAAGATTAAGTTTTTTGAATAAGGAAAATAAATGTGAGTACTTTAATTTATTGTTTATTAGTTTTTAAAATTAACGATAATTCAACATTTCAGTTGTCATTTTTCACGAGAAAGAGTGTAATACCATGAATTTCACTAACAGATAGAATTCTAAAGATTTTTTCGTATTTATGCCATTTAATATGTTTGGGGTGTGCTGACACTCCATGCCCGTTCTCGTGTTACGTTTCATGGCGCGCGTTTTGCCAGGTTAAAAACTGCAGCTGTTTTATTTATTTTTTTAAAATAGTTTTGAAGCATGAATTTTTAAACAATCTCGAAAATGAACCTTTTCGACACTAATTAAAAGTAGTTATTGACAGATGAGTTGCTACAATTAGCAATTCGTTGTCTAGAATAAATTAAAAAGTGTTCTCTTTCCTTTTTTACATTTATCTCATATCTTCTTTCAAGCGTTGCCATCATGGATACAATAACCTTGATAATGGATGTGAATGATTTTACGACATTCCTTTTGCATCGAAAGTGCCGTTGGCTAACGACACGATTATGGAAGATTAACTATAAAATATGACGTTATTAGGGATGCACCGAATTTTCGGTATCTATTCGGTATTCGGCCTATTCGGCCATGTTACCGGATATTCTGTATACAAGAATATTTGGTTTGGCCGAATATCGAAATATTCGGCCAACCGAATGCTTAAAAAAACTTTTAAAACATATTTTCAAAAACCTTATACCACTTATACACTGTAAACAAAATCACTGTAACTTTATAGCAAAAAATGCTGGCAATATGGGTGCCAGCAAATTTTGCGGTAAATTTACAGCAATTTTGTTTATCACGGATAAACAGCAAATGTGTAAATTTACAGAATTTTTCAGTTAATTTTACAGTAATTTTGTTTTTCAGATTTTACAACAAGTCTGTATTATATCAGCAGTTTTTGCTGTTAATTCTACAGCACTCTTAACAAAATAACTGTAAATGTTTAGCCTTTTTTTTTTCTTTTTGTAGATATGTATTTGTATTTTTACCCCCCCCCCCGTAATGTTTATTTATATTGATTTTCTCTTTTTTTATATTATGACCATCTTTTAAAGACAAATGGCACTAAGTATTATCTCTATGTCTACTTATATCATTGTTTTAATAGCATTCTTATATAATAAATTTTGTTATACATATGTAAGATACAAACTTCGCACCATAAAGTAAAAGAAGAAATAAAATAAGAAAAGACACCGAAAAAGCTATAAATAGAAAATTTTAAACTATTGTAACTCATTGTATAGAATATTCCATATGTCAATTTAAAGTATCCTATGTATTATAACATACATTGGGGACATTCAAAATATCTAATTTCAGCATCTAGCTGCGGATTATACTTATTATTGTTAGATAATGGACAAAGCAAAATGCGATCTGCTGCGATAATAGTAAGCAAACTCTTGGAACTTTTTATGGATTAATAAAATAGTGTTACATATTACACATAAATAATTTGAACATTACATATAAAAAAGGTGAAAATAAATGCGCGTAAAAATCTAGCATCTATAAAATCTGAATATCTCTCACGGAAAATAAGATCATTGTTAGTAAAGTTGTCTTTGATAATTTGAAAAACATTAAATTAATAATACATTAAATAATTTAAATATTTAAATTACAGAAAGTGAACTTAAAGCTTTTGAAGAATAATGACAATTATATGATTTATATTATTAGTAATTATATTTACAATCGGATAAACTGGAATTTTGGAAAATATATAATAAGCAAAACAAAACATATTTAATAATATAATGGGGATTTTTTGTTATCTGGGACTTAGACACAAAAGTATAAATAATAACAAAGTCCTTTAAGAAAAAAATAATTAAAAAAAAATCGGAATTTGAACAATTCTCTTTTGTTATAATTTAAGAGAAAATATTTAATATTTATACAAATGATTCAAAAGCTATTGTTGTTACTCAGCATTTATATACATGTGGTCAAATACGAAATTTGTATCTTACATTATATAATAGAACTGGCTATCTAATATTAAATCAATGATACAAATAAACATAAAAATAAAACTTAGTATGAATTTTTAAAATATATAGTATCCAGTTTCATGTTTGTGTATCCAAAAGAGCCACTTTGAATTGCAGTAATAAGCACCTATTCAGATTCAGAAAGACGCTAACAATCGAACGAGACTAACGCTAGTAATAACCTGCTTTGGTTGACGCTGCCTGTGAATATCTAGTTTGGAATGTTGTTTGGGCGGTTTTGGCGGCATTAAAATAACAGCAGTTTACTGTAAATCAATACTGAAATTACAAAAGCGCTGTATTCTCATGCTAGTGAAGCGATTCACAGCGAAATTGGCTGTGATTTTTCCCGTTTTTTTTTTTTTTTTACAGTGTAGGTTTAACAGTCAACTTATAAAGATATTCAGAATAATTAGAAACAGAATCATGTATTTAAATAAAAGAGAATGTTTTTACATTATTTATTTGCTGTTTAAGTATTATTTAAGAAAATTAACCCCTCACGAGGATTTTCATTGGAATTAATTATGTACAAATGCAAGTTCCTGAACATTGTCCTGTAAATAATCTATTTCTTGCTAAGATTTTAAGAACAGAATTAAAATCTCTGAAATTGATCGCCCACTCCAGACACCGATCTAGAATGTATTTAAAAACTTCCTTGCTTAATAAAAGGGAGTAGAACAGTTATTCTTGCTGAATTGCCACCATATAAAATTTGAATAGATTGTATTATTTATTTACTTTTACTTTAGTCTCTTCCTGACAAACAAATAATATATGATCCTGTACAATGTTTCTTCCAATTTTTTCACAATTTCTCTTTGATTTTAAAATGTTTGTTCTAGAATTTAAGAAAATTTTATTCATTTGTTTTAATTCACAGAAGCTATGAAATTTAAAATTTTATTAATTAAAAAAGTTTTATAACTATCCTCTTCTTAAATAACTCAAAGCAGATTTTTTTCAGTATAAAGTTTACTTGAAAAAAGCTCTTGATTATGAAAATGAAAGTTTCTGTTTTAAATATTATGTAACACGGTTTTAAAATTTAATATTTTACTGCCTTTAAACTTTGAAATATAAAATTATTCGACAAGCAGAATATTCGGTATTCGGCCGAATAATTATTATTCGGCTGGCCGAATATTCGGTATTCGGCCTAGCTGTTACTATTTGGCTAGCCGAATATTCGGCATTCGGCCAAAATCATTATTCGGTGCATCCCTAGACGTTATAGCAGTAAAATGAAATCTATCAACAGTAGCCCAGATTTCAGTTATCTGGTATTAATTTCTTTATTTTTTATTCAAAGTACATTTGTAAACAAGTCGCAAATCGTACGTCAAGCGTAGCAAATGTGGTGCGTACGAACAATAACTAGTTTAATAAATATTCAGATTTTGTCGCAATAGCTGTTGCACTTTTATGCAAAATTGCATGAATACAAAATTTATTACGATTCTCTAAATCAAATTCAGGCATACGGATATATTAGGGCTCCATCTTAAATATAACGTTATAACAGTAAATTGAAATCTGTCAACAGTAGCCCAGATTTCAATTATCTTGTATTTATTTCTTTATTTTTTATTCAAAGTAAACAAGTCGCAAATCGTACGTCAAGCATAGCAAATGAGGTGCGTATGAAGAATAACTAGTTTAATAAATATTCAGATCTTGTCGCAGTAGCTGTTGCACTCTTATGCAAAATTGCATGAATACAAAATTTATTACAATTCTCTAAATCAAATTCAGGCATACGGATATATTAGGGCTCCATCTTAAATATGACGTTATAGCAGTAAACTGAAATCTGTCAACAGTATCTCAGATTTCAATTATCTGGTATTTATTTCTTTATTTTTTTATTCAAAGTAAACAAGTCGCAAATCGTACGTCAAGCGTAGCAAATGAGGTGCGTACGAACAATAACTAGTTTAATAAATATTCAGATCTTGTCGCAATAGCTGTTGACCTCTTATGCAAAATTGCATGAATACAAAATTTATTACGCTTCTCTAAATCAAATTGGGGCATACGGATATATTAGGGTTCCATCTTAAATAGGACGTCATTACCACGGCAACCTAGAATCATTACCTATCATGGTTTATCATTGAATTAATTATGTATGATAGAGATATAATAGAGTGGAGAAAACTTTTATTACTATCTTTTGAAGTTTTGATTAAATTTTCATAAATTTTGAAATGACTCGACATATTCTGCAACGATGATATATATTAAACTTCAAACCATTCGGTTGGGTAGTTTTTGCGCTGTTATATGGAGACAGACGGACAGATGGACGGTCCAGGCGACAACTATAGATGCCACGTATTTATATAATTACGAAGACACCTAAAAATGGAGGTCCACAAATGAGTGCAAAAATATCTTATCAGTGTTACGTTTGAGACTGCACTGTAGACGTTTAGGGAAAAGAAACTGTAGCTCAATTCAGTCCACGCAGGATTACTACTATTAACGCAGTATTATTTACGCAGGATTATTCACGTAGAGTATGTGACTATGGACAAAAGTTCTACGTTATCATAAATCACCATTTTTTTGCGCCAAATCCTGTTTCTTTGAATACAAATTCTTCTGTCGTCTCGCATTTTTGTAGTCTGTAGTCCACGATTAGATGGCTGCCAAATACTAGAAATGTTTTATTTGGTTTTGCAGATACATTCTGAATCTTCTCCCTGTATATTATGTTTATATGGGCTTAATTTCAGTAGCTGTAGATTGATTAGCAGTTACCGTACTTTGGCAGTAAACTGATATCTGTCAACGAAAATGAAATATTATACTTTATGTTAGATGAACTGCTTAAATGAATTCCATATTTATATTTAAAAAAAAGAATTATAATGGTTAGAAAACTTTTAAATAACTTCATCAGAGTTCAAATTAACAGCAAACGTATTTTATAGAGATAATAATATAACAGAATTTTTTTGTGCTTCTATGTAAACGAACTATAAATATGTTATTTTTCTTGTTCTACAGAAAGTAGTATGTTATAGTTCACATTACTGATGCATACCATGTGATTATGTTTTAATTATCATACACTGTTAAAATTTTGCAGCAAACATTCGAGTCATTCCACAGTTTTTAAAGTAAGGTTTACTTTACCGTAATTTTAAGCGATTCATAACATATTATGGTCAATAATATGGTCATAATACCTTTATAATATAGACAAGTAACTGTTATTTGAAAAAGGGGTTTACTACTGGGTTTTATTAGTGTAGCCTCATTAAAATGCACCGGACATAATTTGTCCCATGCATTAATGTGTAACAAAATACGCTTGTGTGTTCATGTAAATGAACTTTAAATGCTAAACAATCCTTTTTCAATAGCGAAACATCTATATAATTGTCCTTTACACATACATATTACATGGCAATCAGAGTATATTTTATTTATATAAATTTAAAATGGCGGTAGAGACAAAAAAAAATTACGCACCCTATTGAGTGGCATATTACTGGATATGTATTTCAAAATGAAGACGATGTTTCATTGACTATTTTACAGTCAGAAGCTCCGTTAAAATATTATACAACCTGGAAGTTGTGTATGTAGGATCTCTACCTTTACTGCAACTTTAACCATCATAGACATCTATAGACCTCATCAAAACAGTGTTTATAGATAGAAACTAACAACTAAACAGAACTTAAAAGTCATCAGTACAAGTAAATAAAAAATAGTTAAGTAATATAAACAAGTAATATAAAAAAATATTTTAAGTCAATTCCTACTTAGGTCAATAAGAGAAATTTTTTTTCCCATTCTTCTTTCCTCTTGAGTGGCGCTTAAAATGCCTTGATCAAGAAGATGGCTCTCTCGGTCTTAAAATACCTTGATCAAGAAGAGGGCTCTCTCGATTATTGAAAATCAATTAATTTAATTTAATTAATGAATTAATATTTGGAAAAAGCTGGATTAACATCAAGTGTCATCCACTACAAGTTAAAAAAAATTATTTGAGCTTGATTGGATGAATAATAAGTATTTTATTAACGATTGAAAATTTGAACAAAATATATATATAGCGAGAGTGTGAGCTAATAGTAGGAATTGAAAAAAAAAAGCTTCACATTGATGGGAAATAATTAATTAGTTCCCTTTTTACGCAGTCGGGTTATTTGATTTTTTAAATTTAATTGTTTATTATCCCTCATAGACAGAACTGTATTGTAAATGATGTTTTGTGATGTTTTCGCTATAAATGAGTGATAACTGTTACGCTATTCTACATAATTCTATATTCTACAGAAAGCATCTTTTAGTGCAACTCTATAATATACATAGCTTCTATTATGTTTGAAATAGGTGTAACTTTATTCAAATTTGCAGATTTTTTTTTTTTTGCCGTAGACAATACCTTTGTCCTGTAAACTACGCATAACTTTGTATGATATTGTAAATGATTAACAAAAACTTTCCAATCCATAATCTACAGGACGCACCACGTAAATGTATATCAAATTCATTAAATTTGAAATATTATAACTTCATCCACCGTTTTATGCACGATTTTTAGCTTACAGGCTATCAAATCCTGAGAGCTAATGTGCCCGCCGGTTCTATATGTACGTACGTAACGCGAGAATTCTTAATAGAAACATACGATTTGCTTCAAGTTTTTTTCTAGGTTCATTCTGATAAAGTGCTTCCCTTATTAGTTTTGGGGGTTCATTGGTTAAGGATAAAGGGAGGCTAGTTCACCACCCACCCTTAATTTAGATAAATGTTTTTTTTACGCAGAATTATTCGATTTGCTTCAAATTTGTAATACCGGTTTATTATGTTAAGCAGTTTCCCTGATTATATACGGAGGTTCATTAGTTAAGTATAAAGGAGGGAAAGGGGCTAGACCCCCCCCCCCCTTAATTTAGTCAAATAGGTTTTTCATGCAGAATCATTCGATTTTCTCCAAATTTGGTATACCGGTTTATTATGTTAAGGAGCTGCCTTGATTGAATTTGGAGGTTCATCAGTTAAGTATAAAGGGGAGACGGGGCTAAACCTCCCCTTAATTTAGATAAATGGGTTTTTCATGCAGAGTTATTCGACTTGATCCAAATTTGGTATACCGGTTTATTATGTAAGGAGCTGCCTTGGTTAGATTTGGTGTTTTATTGGTTAAGTATAAAGGGGGGACGGGGCTAGTCCCCCCTTAATTTAGATAAATGGGTTTTCATGCAGAATTATTCGATTTGCTTCAATTTGATATGACCGGTTTATTCTGATATGGCCCTTCCTTCATTAGATTTGGAGGTTCATTGGTTAAGTACAAAAGGGGAAAGGGGGGCAAGTCCAGTCCCCTTAATTTAGATAAATTGGTTTTCATACAGAATTATCCAATTTATTTTAATTTTTTTTCTAAGTTTATTCTTATAAGGAGCTTTCCTGATTAGGTTTGAAGGTTCATTGGTTAAGCATAAAGGGGGGAAATAGGGAAGCTAATACTCCCCTTAATTTAGGGAAATGGTTTTGTTCATGCAGAATTATCTGATTTGCTTCAAATTTGGTATACCAGTTTATTATGTTAAGGAGCTTCCCTGATTAGATTTGGAGGTTCATTGGTTAAGTATAAACGGGGGAAACGGGGGTTAATCCCCCTTCTTTTATTTCTTGAAAGGCATTGTCCTTTGAAATAAGAGTATAATATACAATTAGTGTGAATAGCCTGGGAGCTCAATGCCATCAGTTTATCCGGGCACTTTTCTTTTAATTTATTTTGTTAGAAAAATAATATTTGAGTCTTTTTTTTATTAAGTCTTTTTTAGCGTTTGTACGATCCCTTGAATTTTAATTCCAATATATTCTAGGATTATATTATGAATTACTTAATCGCAGAAAAGAAAGCGAATAATACTTTTAGAAGGTATTGGTATTCAAATTCGAGAGACTGCGTAAATGCTGAAACCAATCTGCCAACGGTAGCCGTCATTTTTGTGCAGAGCTTGGACTTGGTATTGACGAAGCTGAATTGAGACGTAAAAAAGAACAAAATATAGAAAGAAACATTTTAATGAGACCTGATTTTAAATGCAACTACTGTATTTTATTAATATCACTACATGTCTGCAAGGTTATGCTCTCTTTTGTTACCACTTTGTTTCGAACAGAAATATTCCTCTTATTTAATTGCCAAAATTCTGCAATTAAATTAGACCAATTGTTATGTTCGAAAAGTGTGGTAAAAGAAAAATGTAAACGGTGGTAGCTTTTCAACTGAGTAATTAAATTATTTGATTATTTCAAATTTTTCAAATTTAATTTTATATTATTATTGATTTATTATTATTATTATTATTATTATTTACAATATCTCTGACTGAATGGTATGATAATCTGATTCATACCAGTATTCATTTTCTTTTATTAAAATTTTCTAAAACTAGTGTTTAAAAAATGTTAACACTAAAATAAGTATAGAAATGATTCCTTTTCTCAACTTTACAGAAAATCGCCCTAGTAAATATTTAAAAAATCATAATTCAGATTTAATGGTTCCTTTTATTTAAATTTATATTTTACTTATTAATGGCTAATGATTGAATTTATTTGCTTTAGATAATAAATTAGAGAGGTTTTACTCCACTGATTTATTATGTTTGCGAAAGGATAATTGCAAAACTTTAATGACAGTGGAGTATTACTGATATTAATGTATGTTCAAATGCTTGTAAGGGATTTGAAGTTTTGAAAAATAATTATTTAAGCTCAAAATTCTTTATATAACCGCGTAATTTTCCCTAAAAGCTTCATCTTTTTGAGGGCAGATAAATTTATATTTGCTCATTAAAACTTTATCTTAAAGTACTATTTTTTTAACACTTTAAAACTGTACAAGATAATAATTCAATTTGTTTAGTAAAACATTTTAAGATTTTAACCTTAGGAAATCTATAGGGAACATTTTGTATGTATGCAATATTTATTTAAGTAAGATAATCTCATAACAGAAAAAATAATTCCTGTATGGTATAAACTTGTGTACTTTTCAAACGCATCTAAATGTAAAAATGTTAAACTAAATTTAATTATACGTACATAAGAGAGTTTTCCAGCCGAAAATTCGTAAATAAAAAAAATTTAATTTGTACTAATATTTAAGAATTTAATACCTGAAAACAGAAAAATTTCCTAAGACATGTTTAAGTTATTCGTCGTTATGGAATATAAATTATGATTATTAGTGGCTGATAGCTTTGGTTCCTTTAAGCAAAGAGTTAGAAATAATTTAGTGTATTAAATCATTATGATAACTGGAGCATATTCGATAATTTTAATTTGTATTAACTTTTAAGAACTTAATACATGAAAATAGCAAAATTTCCTAAGACATATTTAGTTATTCATCATCATGGAATGTAAATTATGATTATTAGAGGCTGATAGCTTCGGTTTCTTTAAACAATGATTAATAAATAATTTAATATTGTAAATCATTATAACTGGAGAATATTTGAAAATTTTTAGTTGTGTTTTTAATATTTTACAACATAGTTGAAAAATGTTTATGAATTCGGTTTGTCTGTCTGTCGGCCTTCTACCTGCCCGTACTCTGACTTGCGTAAATACATTCTGATTGCTGTACAATTTTTATATTTTATTGATGTTTACTATGTCTTGTTTGGTATAGAAAAAGAAGGGTGTAGCGTTTATAGTTCATTTACAGGGACACTGTAAAGAATTCCATTACATTACAGTCTGTGAAGAAAATTCGTTTGCGGTGTATTTTAATTATGTTAAACGTTTATCAAACGTTTTTAAATTCTTATATATATATCACTGAGATGAACTACAATAGGCTTACCATAGAATATGTTGTGCACAACTTTCATCGTTCATTTACAGGGACACACAATAGAATTCAGTTACAGTACCGCCTATTAACATTAATTCCTGGAAATGCATTTTCAAATGTCGTATAAGATTTTTAATTTCTCAATTTTTGGTGTGTATAAGCTCTAATGGTGTGTATAAGTTCTATAGTACAGAGCAGCATAAAATATCTCGAATACATTTACGTTTATAGACGGAAATTTCTAAATAAGAAATTTAAACAGTACTAGCGTTTCCTAGCTAAACTAAGTTTTAGCATACTATGTAGCATATAAACAAATTTAAAGATCATATACAGGGCTGCACAATGGATATCTTTTCAACTAGTGATCGTAATTTCTAAAATAGGTTTTTCTACTATGTTATGCGTTTTCCAAATTGTTTACACAGACATCATCATTCACATTTTTAAACGCTAAAGTTTGGTAAAGTGTTGAAAGTGTTTCATAATATATGATTGACGCACGATTTTTCGTTCTTGTTTATATATTTAGGCAGAAAATTTAAAAGATTTCTCCTGTTTTCAACAAAAAATTGTATTTTTTTCACAAAAATATTAAATTACAATTTATCATTGAAACGATATTTCTCAACTATTATATTTTAAACTCTCTCAAAGTTCATTGAATAGTACATATATATATATTTAATAAAATTTAATAAAAGATCACAGAAAGAAATTATTATTGTAGAGATTCTTGCGTTGCGGGAACTATAATATAGTTTATATAGTACTTACTTATATAGTAATATAAATGTTTTATTTTGTGTACGTTTTTAAAGAAATATTTTTAATTACAAATTAATTATTTTAATTGAAATTTAGTTCGCAAATTATTAACAGGTTCTAGGCTCAGCTTGAGCGTTATCGGGCCCTGCAGTAAACACGATCTTTAAGAGAATTAAGGAGTTTTTTAAAGTCAAATTGTGTGTGTGTGTGGGGGGGGGGATTCATATGATTTAAGGCCGTAGTCAATGAATATATTCCTATAAGTTTTTAAGAATAGCATGCCATTTATTTATTTTTGTTTTAAATACGCCAAGACACGGACAAAGCCATCAAAATATGAGCTGTGCATATTAAATAACGACGTATATTAACCCTATTATAAAGAGGAGATTTATACTATTTTTATACATTATTCAGCGTTTAAGAACAAATTAATTGAATTTCCATACAAATCAGTTTAAAATCTATGATCGGTTAACGAATAATTCGGTTAGCGAACACTATTTTAGAACGAATTAAGTTTGTTAACCGATTGCCCACTGTATTGTAGATGTTAGAAAAGCAATATAAACAAACCAAATAGATACGAATATATATATATATATATATATATATATATATACAGGGTGCGCCATAAATTCGTGCAAACTTTAAAAATCCATAATTAAAGAAATAATGGTCGGAAAAATTTTTTGTTTGCGCGAGTATGATCAGATGGATTTTGGATTTTTTTCCCATGAATAATAAAAAATGATTCCAAGAATAACCAATAGAGGGCGCTCACATGCCATATTGAGACGTTTTATGCAAATCAGGCTAGCAATAAAACACCTGGATGGAAATGGATTCGTCATTCGATCTCGGCAGCATGCTATCGTTACCAGATCGAGCGCTGCTGGTCAAACTGTTCTACAAGAATGGGGAATCCACTACTATTGCATTGAGGAAGTTTCGCACGGAGAAAGGACTAAAGGCGCAAAAAAGCCCTATTTCGTTGAATGGAATACTCAATTTAGTACGACGTTTTGAGGAAACGGGGAGTTTGGAGGATCGTCCACGTAGTGGCAGACCATCCTTGAACGCGGATCGCGTCCATGCTGTAAAAAGTGCCATGGAAGAAATGGCAGCCGAGACATCAACGGGAAGTAGCAGTGCTCGTGAAGCTGGTAGAATAACGGGAATTCCGGAATCGTCGATTCGACGTATTCTGCACGGAATCTTGGATCTGTATCCGTACAAGATACAGACACTTCACCAGTTATTACCGGCAGATACAGATAAAAGACTAAAGTTTGCTACATGGGCACTGGCACAAATGGATCGTGACCCACAATGGTTGCTGAATGTCATGTGGACGGATGAAGCACATTTTTCACTCCATGGCGACGTCAATACGCAAAACAGTCGTATCTGGGCGACGTCAAACCCTCGGGAGTATCAGACCAAGCCAATGCATTCTCCTCGTGTGACTGTTTGGTGTGGTTTCACCGCGGCTTTCATTCTGGGTCCTTTCTTTTTTGAAGAGTCTTGTCCTGAATCCGGCTGGAAAACGTGTACAGTCACTGCAGAACGGTATCTTACGCTTTTGCGTAACCAAGTTGTGCCTGCATTGCAGGAAAGACATGCGTTACCTTCCGTCACCTTCATGCAGGATGGTGCCCCGCCCCACTTTGCACGTGAAGTCAAGGCGTTCCTGTTAGACACTTTCACTGAAGACCGAGTGATAAGTCGAGGTTGTAAGTTTGAATGGCCCCCACGATCTCCAGACTTGACCCCAGCAGATTTTTGGTTGTGGGGATACTTAAAGTCTCGTGTTTATCGGTGCTCCCCAGCCACTTTGGCGGAACTGAAAGATGCCATTCGACTGACCGTCGGTGGCATCGATGCCGACATGCTACACTCAGCTGTTACAGGCGTATTGACACGCCTCACTTGCCTAATACCTTGTGGTGGTGGTCATGTTGAGCATCTTTTAGTACCATAAAAGTTAATGCACAGTGTCATGTTATTGTGATTTCTTTCAATGTTTGTTTGTGTTTGTCTGATTTGCATAAAACGTCTCAATATGGCATGTGTGCGCCCTCTATTGGTTATTCTTGGAATCATTTTTTATTATTCTTGGGAAAAAAATCCAAAATCCGTCTGATCATACTCGCGCAAACCAAAAATTTTTCCGACCATTATTTCTTTAATTATGGATTTTTAAAGTTTGCACGAATTTATGGCGCACCCTGTATATATATATATATACACGATTAATATTTCGTGACATTGCGTAGCATGTTTTTGTCACATCTTTTTATGATACATACAAAAATTAAACAAATGCAGTTTAATAACTTCTGGAAAAATAAATAATATTAGATTATTACAGACAGTTATAGACAGTTTATTAACCCATTACTTGCTAGAAGTTGTGTACAAATTGCTCATGTTATTAACCTTGCCTATTTTTTATTTACTTATTGCGCGCCAATTCGCGTATTTTAGAAACAGTAACATGTCACAACTTTCAATTTAATCTATTTCGTTCACAGTAGAATTATCTTGTAAATAATATAATGGTGACATATGAATAGAAAACTTCTAAGTTTAGCCAATTACATTGAAAAACTATATGAGAATATTGTCGCGCAGAAAGATATAGCTCATAAAACTTTATCGTTTATGGACGGAATGTTTTTAGTTTCTTCATGATTAAAATTAGGTTTTTCTGCTTTGCATCGTTAGGAAAATTTTAATTTGTTAACATATTGCATATAATTCCGTTTTCGGCCAACGCCAAAATGTCTGTTCACAGTCGCTGTAAACCAGATTGGTGTGGTAAAGTGCCTTTTTAAAGACTAAACGGTCCGAGCACACCCTGGAATATTTCGACTGGAACAGGTGCTAGGTTACGTCTTCCCAAAATTCTCTTCCAGTATGTCAAGAATTTTTGTATAATTTTATATAACTCAAGAAAATTATATAACTCAAGAAATTTTATATAACTGCAAAAGTTCGGAAGACTTTTGCATCGTGGTTTCTTTTTAAATTTAAGTGTTGAGAATTTTTTGTAATGTGTAATGTAAATTTATTTGGAGCTGTTGTGAACCTTTTTTTGCCTGTCCCTTTCGCGATTGCCTGAATTATCGCTATCTTTGCAGAGACTGACCACAGGAGAGAGGGGCTTAACGGCTCCAGCCAATGGGAAATCGGTTTTTCTGAACCTCGCTACTTCGGCTACCATCGGTATGTCTCTCGTTGCAGTGAATTTCTGCGACCCATCTTCTTACAACTACTTGTCTTCTTTTATTTTACCAATCCTGTTCAGTATCCGGGAATGTGGGGCATTGGTTTCGGGCTCCGTGGTAAACCTCCATCGAATAGAATACATATTGGAAGTTCATGTCCAAATACACATTCCAGAAACACGCTCCTGGAAATTGCAGAATCCCAGATTGCAGAATTCAGGAATATTTGTCTGAAAAAACTTGATTAATGGAGCGAAAGAAGTAAACAAGTGATGCAACAAGCATGCTTAGTGATAATGGCAGGTTCTTCAAGCTTTTGTGCAAGTTCCTTGCGACGAATCAAATTTTATTACTCGTGTTTCACCACACCCTTATTTAATGAAGAAACTTTAAGTCATTTACATTCCCTTGGAGTAAAAAATCACATTTTTTTTTCTTTTTTTGTGTGTGTGTGTCCTTGTAAATAAATCTATAATGTATAAGAAAGCTTTCTTTATCTTCAAATACATTCTGGTGTGCTAAAATTGTAGTGTTAACTCCTTCGAGACCATGGGTGCATATATGCACCTTTGAAACGTGTATACACAATTTGTTTTGAGAACCAATAATAAAAAAATAATCTTTGCCTTATTAATTAGACCATTTTTGAAATTATGTAATTGAAAGTAACTTGAAAAAA
The DNA here is from genome assembly GCA_963932465.1 of Maratus speciosus. Lineage (NCBI taxonomy): Eukaryota > Metazoa > Arthropoda > Arachnida > Araneae > Salticidae > Maratus > Maratus speciosus. The sequence goes on from OZ010797.1 coordinate 448,501,970, forward strand.
AAAGTGGAGTCAACCGAATAAAATACGTGCAAAAGTTGCTGGTCCCGGAGGGGTTAAGGGGATAACACATCTTAGATGCGTAATTTTCAATCGAAATTTCAATTTTTCATTTTGGCAGTAATATTAAAATCGAATCTTTTAACTGTCGAATTATGCTTAAATTGTGTCTGTATCCTAATTAGAATCAGAGTTGCAGCCGTTTAAAGTTACGGCTATTATAGCTTTTGAAATGTGTTTATAAGTATTTTTAGCTTTTCTATAAAAGATTTTTCAAATTCTTACTATATGCAAAACATTGTATAGCAAAAAATTATGCATGACATGCCTTGACATTTTTTTTTGTGTACTTCTTTCACAAATGATTATTGTGGTAACAGACAACACTCATGATAATATATTAATTAGTTTCCTATTTACATTGGTATAAGTGACAAAGTTGCAACGAATTTTACAATTTTTTCATATATAAACTGCATCTGATATATAGATGCTATTATAATGTGAATAGTCTATGTCCTAGAGAAAGTTATTCTCTTTATTATGCAATTTACAAAATGCAAATACATTGGCTGTTTTTGAGTTCTCATGTTTTGCGGAAATATCAATTTTTCAGTTTAAAAACATTATTTCTGTGTAATTGCTAAAATATTTACATATTTTTCAAAGTTTTAACATAAATCTCATCATTAAAAAATTTTATAGAGAAATTTTCAAAAATCCACCGTTACATTCAAATTAGTACTTTAGTGATTGTTGAGAAAATTGCAGGATATCTACACATAGATAGACACAGACACATAAAAACTGATAACAAAGGCTCCATTTTTTAAAGAACTTTTTAAAAAGAATTTTATTTTAAAAAGCTAATGAATACGTTATGAGTAGCATTTAATTATCCAAGATATTCAAGAAAGGCATTTTAAAACTAAGATAAAAAGAAACACACTTAAATGAATATATTTTTTTAAGTGAAAAGAAACTTTTGAAAAATCTTATTGAAAAAAAAGTTCTTAAGTGTTTTATAAAACTAAAAACTTTTAGAAAAAATGTAACTCTCTCTCAAATGAGTGAAATTTCCGAAATCTTTTGTCTTTACAGTTTCTAGAAAAATTTGTCCCTCAACTAATTACGATTTTTCTGTCTTTGCGGTTTAAAACTTATTATATAGTAGTGATTGGAGTTGAGAGATAAAACTATTCTTATGCTTTAATTTTTGCTAATAAAATCTTGGAAAATGATATAATAAATTGACATTAGAATAACATATATAAATGAATATATATATGTATATTAATTATTATTAAATATATGCATTTTTTTTTTAAATTTTCGAAATTTTAATTTTTTTAGAAGTTAAACTCCTATCTTTTCTGAACGTTTTGATATAATTGTTTCTTTGAAATTCTTCTTAGAACAGTAGTTATGGCTTTTATAATTACGAGGTAGAACCCGTCGAATTTCGACGAAAAAAAATGTTTACAAAGGAACTATTGCATCAAATTTATAATACATCGACAACAATAATTACAATAAAAAATCCATCTTACACTTGTTAGTTTAACTCTCCAAAGACATATTTTAACCTAAAATTAACAAAATACTTTTTTCATAAACTTCAACTGTTAAAATTATTTAAAAATTAAACTTCATTCATATACGTAATCAGTAACATATAATCAAGATAATTAATTTTGAATTAAATTATCAATTGATATCAATCAATTCAATATTAAGGAATGAAAAATCAGCAAACATGATTTCACCTTTACATAATCATAGAATTTTCCCCTTTTAAATCTAAACGGAATCCAGTCACTTTCCGCGTTTCACATCCTCCATATTAACCATTTAAAAACATTTTTAATGCGCAACAGGTTATTAATAAATATATTTTCAAGCTTGAAGTCACGTTTGTCAATTATTACAACTTTCCATGTTAAAATTCCCACTCGTGATTTGAGGTCTTTGTATAATCTCTGTACCTGCGCGTAAAAATTCCAGAAATTTATAACTTTTAGACGTATTTAAGGGGAAATATCTTGTTTTATCAAATAAAATTAACGTTTTCTTTTAAATATGACGTCATTTTCAGTCGCTGAAATATTTTGCCTATTGTCACAAACTCAATATCAGCGAAATGAAAAAAATAGTGAAATATAACAGCATCATCAGGGAAATTTTGTCTTTTTTTAAAGCGTAACTTCATTTTGTTCAAATTTTAAAAAAATATATTTTTAATTGCAATGAGAAAATGGCATCAGTAAGAATATAATCAATAAAGATAGCTAAACCACTTTTAACAGAAATGAAGTATTTCAGTTGCCACGATTAGGAAATTGGTATTAAAAACTATAAAAAAATTAATATCTCAAAAATAAATTGAGATACAGCTTTCAAACAAATTGCATTTAAAAGTGCATTTTTTTTGCATACGTCGGTGTAAACATTTAAAATGTGGGATGTTTAGAAGCTTAAAAATTTGCTGTAGTGAAAATTGCAAAACCGAAATTTCATTTCAAATTTCCAAGTGTTGCCATTCGCAGAATAACGTATGCGTTACGCACAGATATGTTTGTCCTTTATAATATAGATACTCGCTCAATAGCTAAAGCGGCGTTTCCCAAACTTTGAAATCATTTTTCTCCAAATGACGTTTTTGGGTATAACGCGCACAATGCCTCAAAAACTTCTGAATATTTTTTTCATGGAATTAATTTTCAAAACATATATTTCATATTAGTCTGTATGAACTGAACCTAAAATTTTCTTTTTATTGTTAAAAAAATATTTTTTAGGTGATTATATTGTTGAAACTTTCTAAATTTTGCATTCGCTAAATACAACATTGTATTAAAAATATAAAATACTTTAGATGGAACTTTTTAGGGTTCAGGGTAATTATTACAATTTGAAGTACAAGTAGGTGCCAAAAGTTTCATTCTAGTTGCGAAATTAACTTTGCTATCCTGCGAGTAATCTGTTGTGCTGATTTTCTGCTCGTCAAATATCTGACATTTGGCTGAATGCTAATTCTACAACTTGCAATTTTTTAAATATTTGAAATGAAAGTATATGCTTATATCTTTCATCTCAATTAAAATTGTGTTTTAAAGTCAAATACATTTTAAGATATTAAATGTTGAAAATGGTCCTTTTTTTTTAATTTTTTTCCAATTTCAAGAGACCCCTTAAGGGATCAGGTTCCTTTGAAAGTGTCCAAAAACCAATTTTTTAATTTATTAATTTATATTAAATTTAAACTTTTTCCTAAAATATTGGAAGAACCCCCATGAAAAATTAGCTTTAGAAGGGAATTTGTTTTTTAAACTGTTGGAGCTCTCTGTATGTAGTCAAGGGGTAATTGGATTTTTAAAATCAATTTACTCAAATCAAAGATGTTGGTCATTGAACGGATGATTTCTAAGAAGTGGCTGGGTGACATTTCATGAAATTTTGATTGACGGTATGAAACTTACAGATGCACAAACTTTCTCATTAGAATAAAATCTTTGCATAAAATCATCATAAAAAAAATAATAAAAAATACATAGGACGCGTTTCGAGAAAAAATATTAACAGCTCGTCAAAGAATGCGACAGATGGCGCTAGCTGAAAAGAGCATATGCAAAAGACGAATATGTTGCCAAAATGATAGAAGAGCTATTTGCAAGGTCTACTCTCTACCTTTCAGTTCATTTTTGACCTTGTCCCCTTACGGACACCTATTTACTGTAGCTGATGACGAGCTGTTAATATTTTTGGCTCGAAACGCGTCCTATGCATTATTTTTATTTTATGGTGATTTTTTACAAAGATTTATTATTTTAATTGTTTCATATCGCCAGTTTTCGATGCTGTTTTATCAAAAAATTTTATTGTTATGTTCATGTATTAAAATAATAACAGCTTTTATAAAAACACAAATATCAAAATTATGAGTCTTTTTTGTTTTACATTTTTTTTTTCTTAAGATCTAACCATTATATTTTTTTCCAGTGTAGGTCCTTTTAAACACATACCTTATAGATCGGGAGCAGGAAGCACAGACAATCACCTGATCGAGTTCACGTATGAAATTCTGGGATTAGTTAAATCTTGATTTGCATATTAAAACGCTATCGGTCTGCCAAGTCATATCTTGGTGGAAAACACCAGAAAACCCGATTTTAGAGGCCGACTCGTACGTTTACCATTGTGTTTTTCTGCTTTCAGTCAGGAAAACACAATCCAACTATTTGAATCTTCTAACAATATCTGTATTTTAGAGCAGAAAAACAATTAATATCCCATCTCACAGTTTCTCCCATCTCCTATTTCCTCCCTAATCTTCATGATGACTGATTGCGTTTTCATTGGTTTCTGCTCCACATTCTCCTCTCCTTCTAGAATTACTGTCAACACATGCTATGGTCCGTCATCCAAATATGTTACTCTAGCTAGAGAGGAACCGACGAACGAATCAAACAATACTTAAAATTTTTTGCTATAAAAAATCGCCTATTACACATAACTATTAAATAATACATTATCAGAGCTTATTTAACATTTGGTACACTAAACATGACATTTCAAGTAAATTCAACTAAAATAGATTTAATTTCACATTTAAAAAAATTTTTATAAAAAAGTTCAAAAATCAGCATTTGAGCAAAACTTCAAGCCATTTGCGGCAAATCAAGGAATTGTCCAAAAAATTTCAAATTTTTTGTGTGAATTTAGTGCCACCAGTGGCAACTTTTTCGCACTACCCATCATCGAAAATCGAAAAAGTTTTTTTCGGCCCAACCTATTGTACATGATATATAGAATTTATACACATCATGCAGTATACAAAAAACTAATTAAATTTAAAAACTAAAATACAAATTGAAAAAGCACTTTCAGCATTCATTGCTCATAGATATTACCGTGACAGATTTTGAGCAATGTAGTGGAGCACCACGGCTGCAGGTTCGTGAAAATCATCTATATTATAAAGCAAAGGTGAGTACTGCTCACGAGAGTATCGTAGCAACCACCTGGACAATTATTTTCGTTCTTTTCTCAAATTGTTTAACTTCTAAACATTGCACGGTTTAAATTTTTACACACTATATAGTCATTATGGGTAATTATGACAGCTTTTTACATTTTCAACATTGTTATTATTTTTTTCGCTTATTTCTATTTGGAAAAGTGGTGTTTTTAGTAGATAGGAAGTAACTTTGATCCTTTAAAAACACCTTTTAAAAGTTTTAATTCTCATAGCTGTTTTATTTTTTTTAAGTTAAAAGGATGGTTATAATTACCCCCACCAAAAACTCCAATCACATAAGTTTGGGGTAATTAAGACCACTAGTGGGGTAATTATGACCACTATATTTTCTCTTTATACTGGCCAATACACATTTATTTGGGGTAATTGTGACCACTTTGAACTCCAAAGTGACAAATCCGTTTCTTAAAAAATTTATAGACTTAGTTTCAAATTGCTATTTGGATCTCAAAAAGGATTCAGACTAGTAATATCTAAGAAGAAATATACATTATGAGGTTAATATCTAAGCTTGAAACAAAATTTTACCATACACAGTTTTATCTAATATGACGGCGGTCATAAATACCCCACCTGACCCTAAGAGGAAGACAATTTACAGCCGTGGAAAAAAATAAACACCCCCTGCTAACTCTGCAATTAATTATAATAGAAGAAAGCTACTGTTACCAATCGATTGGAAATAAAGTCTACTTTTAAATTATATGTATAAAATTTGCTTAGGGGGCATCTAGAAATCAAAACCATACCTAACTTTATTTTTTTTCAAGCACAACACCCAATTTTGACAATAACTTTTAAATCTTCGTTTCAAACTATGTCTAGAAACGACATTTCTAGTCATTTGAATCACAAGTTTTAGAATTATGCACATTCAAACTCTAGGGCATCTAATGTTAAAATTTATTTTCATATTTTTATTAATATCTCCAGAAATTATAATACTAATGTGATAATTTTGTGTGTTTTTATTATACTAAAAAACCCAAACATATATACATTGAATTTGTATTTTTTTTAATTTTATAATATGAATTATGAAATTAATATAAAAAAATATAAATTGCTACCTACAATTGTTGATAGTTTTATATTTATTATGTCCTGCTTTATGCAAATTCTCAATTTCAAATTTTTATTTCAAGTAGTTTTCGAATTATCATTAAAAAGGTCAAAATAGTGAATTAAGGTTCTTCTATGATGTGCAGAAAATCATAATTTGAAAAAATATATTTTACTCATTTTATTGAAATAATAGGGCTGTCAATAGCCGAAACATGTTAAACGATGAACTGGTCATATTGGCAAGAAATAATATATCAATAGAAGCGATGATTAACAAACTTCAATTTGGATACATCCCCTAAAATAGGCTCATTTTAAAACAATTTCTCGGAAACTAATCGTGCGAATATCGTGAAAATTTGGATTTAGGATAATTGAAAGGTGTAGAATTCATTTATGGTGCCAAACATGGGTATTGCTATGAAAAAAAGTTTGGTTTTGTTTTGATATGTAGATGGTCCCCTGAGAAAATTTTATATACATAATTTAAAAGTAGGCTTTATTTCCAATCGTTTGGTACCTGTAACTTTTTTCTACGATAATTTGTTGGATAGTTAGCAGTTGGGGTGTTTACTTTTTTTTCCACGATTGTACTTTCAAAATTAATTTCTTTGAAAACTATATCTAAATTTACTGGATGTTTATTTCCAATCGTTTGGTACCTGTAACTTTTTTCTACGATAATTTGTTGGATAGTTAGCAGTTGGAGTATTTACCTTTTTTTCCACGATTGTACTTTCAAAATTAATTTCTTTGAAAACTATATCTAAATTTACAGGATTTTTACTTCCAATCGTTTGGTACCCGTAACTTTTTTCTACGGTAATTTGTTGGATAGTTAGCAGTTGGGGTGTTTACTTTTTTCCCACGATTGTACTTTCAAAATTAATTTCTTTGAAAACTATATCTAAATTTACTCGATTTTTATTACCAATCGCTTGGTACTTGTAAGTTTTTTCTACGATAATTTGTTGTACAGTTAGCAGTTGGGGTGTTTACTTTTTTTCAACGATTGAACTTTCAAAATTAATTTCTTTGAAAACTATACCTAAATTTACTGGATTTTTATTGTTTAAAAAATATTTTTCAAACATGAATATTTTAAATCATCTCAAAATCTAAACGTGAAACCCGTTTTAAGGAAGATCAACTTGTTGTACTCAAAACAATATAAATAATTCAGCAATTGTCTGTTCCCGTGTAAAATATCATAACTAAATTACCAAACGAAAATAAAAACTTCACGAAGGAAATAAATAAAACAACATATAATCGATATATGCGTTTAAACACTAAATGAATCAAAATAAAAAATGTTTTTATAAATAAAGAAAATTACGCGAGTAACCGGTGGCATGCGGCTAACACGAAAATACCAAACATGCTTTTCGGTAAAGTTGGTGAACAGTCTATGATTACACAAGAAATATATAAAAATCCATTAGAATTTTGAATTAAAAATAATTTCGTCTTCGTTCTGTTCATCGAACAGTATATAGAGTATCTTTAATCCGGGTAGGCCGGGTTGGATCTCTTTGTATTGGTAATTGTGTGAAAGCGTGCACACATCAGGATTTGCAGTTTGGCCTCCTTTTTAAGTGCGCTCGTAATTATATAAATACGTAGCACCTATATTCGTCGTTCAGTCCGTCTGTCTGTCCGTCCGCATGTAACAGAGCAAAAACTACCCAACCGAATGGCCTGAAATTTTAAATATATGATTGATGCAAAATTTTGTCGAGCCATTTCAAATTTTATGAAAATCGGATGTATACTTTAATTACAGGGACAGTCAAAAGTTTTTCTTTACATTACGGCCAATGGGAAAAATTATTGCAAGTGAATTTTAATGATGTTACAGCCTTCCGAATGATCTGAAATTTTAAATATATAATTGTTGCAAAATTTTGTCCAGCCATTTAAAATTTTATGAAAATCGGATGTATAGTTTAATTATAGGGACAGTCAAAATTTTTCCGTTACATTACGGTGAATGGAAAAAAAAATATTGCAATTGCATTTTAATGATGTTACCGACTATGCACTTATGAAGCGCAAAAAAACATACATTCAGTACAATATAGGGTACAAAAAATAATTATAAAGCTAGTTATAGTACGAACGCACCTCATTTGCCACGTTTGACGAGCAATTTCCAAAATGTTTATTCATAACTTCCATATTCATAACAGAAATTTTGAGTAGATTTTTTTTTCCCTTTTTGTGAGACATTTCGTAATTACATAAAGTAAAATCTCTTCTTTCGAAATTAGTGATACGAATTCAGAATTTTTGAATTAAAAAAGAGACCAAACTGGCAACCCCAACACACACGCGTTATACTTAGTGAGACAACCAACCTTCAGCGCTTATCATAACATTAATTAAATACAGTTTTAGTTAAGATATTAATTAATTTATTTATTTATGAAAATTATAAATAGTGATTTAAATAGTGAAACTTTATTCTGTACTTTTCGAGCAAAGTAGCCTTGGCGAGATAGAGAAAACTGTTTTTTCTGGAAACCTATTCCCTGTTTTATATATACAAGCAATTTTTCCAATATTTATACAATATATTTAACATAAAGAAGTCATTGTGTATTTTTATATACAAACAGAAATAGTTTTTATGCACAAAAATATTAATATATACATAAATAAAATGTTTCTATATGTATATATACATATATATAAACACATACAGAAACAAGTATAAAAGTGCATTAGATTAGCTTTCGTAGCTGTTTTAATATCATTTGGTAATAAATCTCACCTTCTAAACTGTGTAAGCTTTTTTTTTTTTTTTTTTCTTTTTTTCTTTTTTTAAAGCCAAGTTCCCTGTAGTGGAAAAGTACCCTGTATTCTTATGTTTCTTTTCTAGATCATTTAGGTTTATCATGGAAGACGGTAGTATTTCGAGTGACGCAGCCTTAAGCCTAAAATCGTATCGTATCGTATCGTTAAAATCGTATCGTATCGTATCGTATCCTAGAATTCGTAGATGGCGGAACTCATATATACAGCTAACTCGACATCAAAGAAAACATTAAAAGCCGCCTTTTAATAACTCAGCAGATATATGTCTTATTGTTCTGAATTTTCTAGAACAGTCTTATATCTGCAGTCTAATCGTATACTGAAATTTTTGCATTTCTACGTGCAGTATATTTTGAGATCTAAATAGCCATTTTTAAAGTGAAAACGTTGGTATAATATCGAGGAAGTTCCTAATTTGAAAATCTCGAAAACGGTTCTAACGATTATTTTTAAATTGATACATAATATAACTGTGATTAAGGTGAGGTGAATAACACTTTTCTTTTTTCTGGGAAAACTTTCGTTCGTTAAATAATTCGATTTTTTTTTTCTCTCGAAAATGACACGGGCGATTTTTTAAAAATCAAATAAATATGTTTCAGATGAACCAAATAACAATTTACTTGTTTCCAGCAAGACTCTTGTTCGTTTTATAATGCGCATGAAAAATCGGACTATATTTCTTCGCCATTCTATGGAAATTTCACCGAAAATGCATGACACTGTATTCATACACATGCTTTCTTTTTAACCACTTTTGGGGAGAAAAATATTGTCTTCCCACTGGCTGAGTGGCTAAGGGCCATCGTTTACTGACCTTAAGATAGGCAGTTCGATACACTCTGATACGTGTTTTCACATGTGAATGTTTTTTTTTCTTTTTTTTAAGTCTGCTAGTTGACCATTATTCTCAGTTCCTTTGTAATTTTTTTAATTGCTATTAAGTTAAATAAAATTACAATTATAATGACGCCAATTTGATGATGATTATTTCTTGGCAATTTTTCAACAATAAAAATATTACCATAAATTTTATAAATATATTTAATTTCAATCACTTTACAAAAAATATACATTAATAATTATTATTTGAATATAAATCACACGATCAGAAACGTAAAAAAATAATTCATTTCAGCTCTTCTTTTTATAATATCATTTTTTATTATTATGACGGTCAATCAATATATAATCACTGACATCCATAATATTATTATTATTATAATTATTATTTTCCTTGCATAAAAGCTATTGTGATGTAATAATTCTTTTATAATAAATAATTTAGTTGAAATGTTTTATTTATAAATATAAATGAAGTTTGATAACCCCGAGACAATTCTTTTTATTTAACTTTGCAATATTTACAGTTTACATAATAAGCATATCAGAATTCTGGTGTCCCCATCTTTTGACGCAATTGCGTAGTATTATAGAGAAATGTTTGATAAAAACGTTGAATTAGACAGTTTTTAAATCGAAGAATTATTTTAAGAGATATTTAATGTTAAATCTGGATAAAATTGTCTCATTAAAAAAGTCTCATAGGAAAAAAAAATATACATGGGAATTTAATCATTTTCATTCAATTTAATCATTCAATAGAAACTCGAAGTTTGCAGAGTGCATTTATTACTCTTAACTTGCCTAATTTTTTGACGGTTTATTTCAATTTTAAATTAAAATTTTCAGAATTTCCAGAGATATTTTTTACATATTTTAGAAAAGGTTGTTTTAAATTGTTGCCAAATGTTAAAACAGCGCAAAGAATAATATATCCTTTAAATTAAAAATTTATTCACACGTGACTATTATAAACAGAAAAAAATCCTTTTAAATTAGAATTAAATGATAACGTGTTAAAAGCAGGAAAATATTAAACATTACGTCATAAAAATTGTTTTTACACATGCTTACTTAAAATGAAAGAAAATTATAAAATAATCAATTATTTTCAAATTAGAATTAAATGATTACGCTTTAAAAGAAGGAAAACATTGAAAATTACGTCATAAAAATTATATTTACACGTGAATATTAAAAGAAAAAGAAAATTTTTAAATAATAAATTCATTGATATGTGTTAAAAGTCGTAAATGGAGGAAATTACGTCATATTGGCCAAAGTGGCCAAAACAGTTTACAAAACACATTGCAAAACAGTGTAAATTAAAAAATATATTTATATGAGAGAATTATTTCAAATTTCGAGATGATATTTTTAACTATAGTTGCTAATTTTAAGGTAGCGCAAATAATAATATTATCTTTCTAATAATAAAAAATATTTTCAGTTGAATGTTACAAAGAGAAAGGAAAGTTTGGTGAAAATTATGTCAGATTTAAAACGTTACATTTAAAATCTCTTATTTAAAATCATTTTCTTATAGCGTTGTTAAAAAATACCATAAAGCAAAGACTCTGTTGACTTAGTTCCTTTTATATTTGGTAATTTTCAAATGTTTAACTAATCTTATTTAATCAAGCAGGGAAACAGCAACTAACATCAGCTGATTCGGTTTTGAAATCCCTCAGTAAAAGGGAAACCCGTTTACAGTAAGATCGCCATTGATTTTTTAATTATACAGAGCAGCCTCGATTATCCGAGCTAATTGGGACTGTTAGTAAATCGGAATCGGAAATCTCGGTTAATAGAAACTGTGTGTAAAAACTCGCCGTGCTTGCGAATTTAACATCTCTTTTAGAAAAATATATAGAACGTTTTTTAAATAATAAAAGTAAATATATGTAAAGTTCTGTTTCACAGCTTAACAAATTTAAAAAGAAAATCAACTACCAGTAGTAAATTTTAAAATGCAAATTGAAAAATTTACGAAAGTTCACACAGCCACTGGAAACAAAGCATTGTTCACTATTGACTTCTCAGGGTCCAATGTTTCTTTGGAGTTGAGGGCTTTTGGGGGCAGAAGGGCCTGTATAGCACGGACAGTGAGCTAAAGAGTGTGGTTATTTTAAAGGCTCATTCAAAAGGGAAAAAAAAATCAGACTTTGTTATCGGCTCGGTTAACAGAAACCTCGATTAATCGAAGCTCGGTTAATCCAGGTTCTACTATAATTCAATCTTCCGTAATCTTTTTAAAGCAGATCAAATTAATGGACTTTAGCACAAAGTCACATAGCTGATAACTGCCATGCTTGTTGGCCACCTTCTTTTCAAAAAGTTTGCTTCACCTTATTCAATTAATGAGATATCTCCGATAAAATAAGTCACATTTTCCCGTTCTAAAATACTGGTATCCAAAAATCGTAGCATGTAACTGACACTACAAGTACTCATGGAACTAGACTATTTTAAGTCTGATTTTTATTATAGACTATATAAAATTATTAAAAATATATATTATGATAGGAACTAGCGGGCTTCGTCCGCTATTTACGTTACGAATATAAAAATCATGTTTTTTTTAGGGAAAAAGAAATAAAAACCTATTTGACGATAGGTTTATAAAGACACATTTTGTATTTGTTATATTTCCGGGGATGAGGGGGGGGGGGGCTATTTTGATTAAATATCGCAATTAGTCTACATGGCAGATAAAATTATGATAGACACTAGCAGGCTCCACCCTCTATGGCGCCTTATGGGTCCAGCTTCCATAACTCAAAAACTACCTTTCGGACATCAATGCAACAGATTCCAAACGTTATAATTAACTTAATAATCACCCTATATAGCATTAAAGTAAATTTATGAGTACTGCACACTATTTTTTTATCGTAATTTCTGAAGAGAAAAAATTATTTCGGTTCCATTCTTAGGTACTGGTCTGAAAAATTTTGAAAAAGGGGGGAAGGAGGGGACATGAGACTGCTGTTTGTCAAACAATACAACGGGCTCTGGCTTATTCAACTTGGTTTTTGATGACTTCAATTGGAAGGTGGTTTGTTTAAAAGAGTGCGTTCCCTGCCCCATGAAAATTGGAACTATTGGTGCTACATCTATGTAAGGATTTAATAATTATAAATTAACATTTTGGATTTATTAATTTAAGGATAAAGTGTTTTTAAAGGAATATCAAATGAAACCCTCTGTGCGATCTGCGATTATACTTACCCAGTTGTTTTTATATACAAACTGCTATAAGGAATATTGTAATAAAATAGTAAAAATTAAATCTGCATTAAATTCCATAAGTATCTTTTTTTTAATTATTTTATCACTAACCTCAAAAAAGTAATGATATCAATGCAAAAACCCTTGACGGGTTAAAAGTTTCTGACGCAGCACTTTATCTTATGCTCTAAGAATTTTAAGTATGGAACTTAAAAATACTGATATAAATTTTTGAGTGACGTTATGCTATTTCTTAAAAAATATATTTGTATTTATTTCACCATTTTATTTTTGTTTTATTTATAATCGCATGTGCAAAAGTTATGTTCAACATGAAAAGAAGCATAAAATTTTATTCGCTGTTGCTTTATCATTTACATCTCTTATAAATTCAAAATATGTGTTTTAAAAGATATGATATAAAATTTAAGTGACGCCTTGATGTGACTTTAAAAGGTTTGTTTTTTAAAATTGAATTTAAATTATTTTTGGCTTGGTTAAAATATTTTTTTTACATCTACACAATACTTTTAATTTTCCAATTCACTGTTAAATATATCACTTTCATTGAATCTATACTATGCATTGAAATGTATTTATTTCAATAAATTGATTTATCTTTTGTGTCACGCTATTCAAAATTGTGAGTAAGATTTATGTAAATGGTTTCTTTGCGTCATTTTGTCCAAACTACATGAAATGTATGAAAAAGGATAGTTTGGCGCAAATAAACCATTTACATAAATCTTCCTCACAATTTTGAATAGCGTGACACAAAAGATAAATCAATTTATTGAAATAAATACATTTCAATGCATAGTATAGATTCAGTGAAAGTGATATATTTAACAGTGAATTGGAAAATTAAAAGTATTGTGTAGATGTAAAAAAAATATTTTAACCAAGTCAAAAATAATTTAAATTGAATTTTAAAAAACAAACCTTTTAAAGTCACATCAAGGCGTCACTTAAATTTTATATCATATCTTTTAAAACACATATTTTGAATTTATGAGAGATGTAAATGATAAAGCAACAGCGAATAAAATTTTATGCAGCTTTTCATGTTGAACATAACTTTTGCACATGCGATTATAAATAAAACAAAAATAAAATGGTGAAATAAATACAAATATATTTTTTAAGAAATAGCATAACGTCACTCAAAATTTGATATCAGTATTTTTAAGTTCCATATTTAAAATTCTTAGAGCATAAGATAAAGTGCTGCGTCAGAAACTTTTAACCCGTCAAGGGTTTTTGCATTGATATTTATACAAAGTTAAAAAAGGATGCAAAATGCCAGTGAAGGGTAAATATAAATTTTGAAAATTACTAATTAAAATTTAGTTTTATTTACACTTTTTAATACTACTATATTCATTAATAAAGCAAAAAAAAAAAAAAAAAAAAAAAAAAAAAAAAAAAAAAACTACTTGTAAACATACTTTAATTCCTAAAAACCAGAAAAACATTTTGCATATTTTTCTTTCATAAGTAATAAAATTGCATTTATTTTTTCTCTTAAGAACTTTTCAGTCCATTAATATTTGCTTTCTCTCTTTTTTTTCAAGCGTATAAGGTAAATATGAAAAAAAAATAGTAGCATAGTTTTCATAGATAAAAAGATATTTTAAAATGCCGTAAAAAATATATTGTGTATTATTTTTCAAGTTATATTTAGAAGTATAGAATTTTTAATGTTTTTAAAATGAGTATAAAGGAAGCGAATATTTTTTAAATTTTAGTTTTCTTTCTTTTTCTTTTTTTTTTTTTTTTTTTTTTTTTTTTTTACGGTAGTATAGAAACAAAGTAACAACTATGGTTTCATGCAATAGTAAGTATTAAAAAAATGAAATCAGATTTTTATAAAGACGTAAATGATATTCGGTTGTATGTTTTATAAAAATTTAAGACCTTGTAAATGATGTAAGATTTTCTTTTTTGTATATAGAAATATGGAGTATTTTTACTAATTTTAAAATGTATATAAGTAGGGAGGAAGATGCATTTTTAAATAACAGTATGTATCCTTATATTTTTCTTTTCTTTAACGCGGCAGGATAAGTACTAGCATATATATATATTTGCTTGAATAGTGCATATAAAAGATTTATTCCGAAATGAGAAAAAAAGTATAAGAATTATAGATGCATGTCTTACATGAGAATGATAAAAAAAATGTTATTTAATTTTATTATTATTATTTTGTTTTGATGTTAGATATGCATCTTAGGCTGAAAATGTAATTTTTATTGATTAAAAAAAATATGGATTTATTAAAATATACTAAGGTATTTAAATATCAGAATAGAAAAAGAAATAAATGTTTTGCAATATTAAAAAGAAATGTTTATAAATTTTAATTCTAATATTTTGTTACTTTTATCAGTTCAATTTACAACACTCGAAAACTTACGTAATTTACTTATTTTACGATAAAAGTTGTTAAAAGGTTTTGATTAAAATAACATTCTGGAAGTGAACACCTTTTTTACTTTTACTAAAATTCAGCCAATGTCTAAATGAAATTTTAGTGATAATTTATACATTAATTGAATTCATTTAAGGATTTTCTTGAGTACAATATTCAAATGAAGTAAAATTCTGAGAATATTTGTACGTCATTGATAAGCTGAAAACGCCGACAGCAAGATTCATTGACAAAATTCATGTGCATCTAATAAAGTATTTATTTCTACTAGCATCTCACAATTCTATTTGTTACATTTTCTTTTAATTTATAGTTCTCCAAAATCTGTAGAAACATATATCTGTATAGCTAAATAAAAAAATTATCAAAATCTGCAAAATAGCAATAAAAATAAATTTGTATAAATAAAAATTATAAAATAGATAATTATTAAATAGTATAATCATTTAATAATGTTTATTGCATATTACATTTTTTGCTCACTTTGAAATTTTCTCTATTGTCTTTCATTAAATAATTTAGGAATATTTTACATTGTGCATCCGTCTGCTTCCTTACCTAAAAAAATTATTTCCTTTATAAAATACCGCAGAACACTATAAATAATCACTTTCTCTTACGCATAAATTTTAAAATCGCTCAAGTAAGTAATTCGAAATTTCATAATTTTATAATTTTGAATCTTTACCTGTCTTGAATAAATTTAATTTGACATTTTATTTACAGCTTCTGAGCGTGATTAACAACTTCCTTAATTGGCGTCGCATGTCATACGTTTCGCTTTTCTGTGCCCGTACGGTTTGCGTTGCATGGCATGCGGCGAAGAGAAAAATTACATAGTTGAAAGTGAATCCGTGGCAAGTTACACGTCACGGTATATTACGTGATTTTTTTTTCTGAATATTAATAAGAAAATGCAGAACTGTAGCATAAAAATTATACAACAATTATAATTCAACTATTTTAAATTCTACTACTTTTTTTTAGTATTTTCTGTAACGTCGCATTCGTTAGTAATTGTTGCATTTCAGACAGGGTTTTTGCTGCCGCGCGCCATTGTGCAAAATTACCACAAATTCTTCATTTGGCGAGTAAATCAACAGTCAAATTCGCCAAATTACGAGTTTTCATTTTGTGTGGTGTGCCAATACAGTCAATATAGCCAATACAGCCGCGTTGCTGAACGATTGTTTTCGCTTTACATGTTCAATCGCACCATGCCAGTTATATTGCTTTATTTATAGAGGTACTGATGCAACACCAATTGTGTTTAGCAACAGCCAAAGACACAGGATTATGCCATAGGTATTTCTTTATTGTCAGTTAATCACTATATATGCGCCTGCGTCGTGGCAGTAAAAACGCAAACAAAATTACTCGCATAAAGCGCCAAATACAGAAATTTTTTGATGGAATGCGGTGTTGAAATTAGCCATTTACCATACTATTATTTTTTGTATGGAAAGCATCATTGACCGATCAAATTTTTTCAATCGGTTAAGAGTCGAAATCTCATAGAAATTTTTAGTGTGTATTTTCACAACAGTAAATCAAAGATTACAGTTTTTAATTTTTTAGACTGCTAAAAGCATTTATTCTAAAACATTTATACTTTAGGGTTACATTTATATTTTAGGGTTTCGTTATCTGATAGAACGCTATTCGCTAACTATATATGTAACATACTTGAAATTTTGCATACTTGTAGCTGAACATTTCACATCAAACGACAAATGATAAAATTTTGAAAAAGTCTCACATTTACCCCTCTGGGCTTTAACGTGTGTATTTTAAGTGTTTTTTTATTTTTAACCTAGCCCCTAATTAAGTTAGAGACTTGAAATTTTGCATACTTATAGCTGAACACGTGTGATCACACGACAAATCATAAAAATTTCAAAAAGTCTTGTATTTACCCCTCCAGTCTCTAACTTGTGTATTTTAAGCACTTTTTCTAACTTCCATCCGGGCGGCACTTTTCTAACTTTTGCCAACACCTCTTTTACCACTCAGTCATATTATGCACCACAACCTTACATAGTTTAGTTCCACTTTTTATCGCCAGAGGGCGCCTATACCTATCTCGGGTGGTATGAGCCCAATCCTTTCGACAAATATATCTACGGATAGGTTGTAAAACGGAGTTTCGTTATGGTAGAGGTTTGTTTTGAATAGAATGCGCCCCTGGTTGCGAAATGTGGAACTAACAGATTTTGCAAAATGATAAAGTTTTTCCAATTTTAAGAGTCCTGAGACCTTTTAAGCGCACAAGTTCCATTGCAGTATTTTGAAAGTATTGCAAAGCGTTTCATAATCTATGATTGATGCATGATTTTTCTCTCTTTTAATTCTTTATACAGATATAAAATTTTCAAAAGGATTTTTTGTTACAAATATTAAAATATTTTATATCCCTTTTAAAGTTATACGAGAACATGTATAAAAAATAAATAAATAAACACACGCCGGTAGATTTTAGCAACGATATCATTTTAATTTTAGTTCAGATGTGTTGACGTATTTACTATTAAAGAAATGTGCATATGTAGGAAAAAATGTTTTCTTAAAATAATAATAATAATAATAATAATAATAATAATAATAATAATAATAAAAATTTATCAGCAGAACAGGAAGAAAAAATAGTAAAAAATGTTTTTTTAAGTTTAAAGAAAAATTCCTGAATTCGTTCCTTAAATCTTTACTAAAATGTATCACGCCAGTTAAAAAAAAATAAATGCTATATGATCTTGATAAACCTCATGAAAAAAGCAACTGCAATTTGAAGAAATTATAAGACGTTTCGCGCTGCTTTTTGAACTTCCATGTGAAAGAAATATGTTATTTTAATCTTCTATATTTACAAGAACAATGTATTGGTGGTTTTTAGAAAATGCCTGTCTGTGAGTCTGTCTGTATGTGACAAAAATTTTCTGGGCGATCTCTTTCAAGAAATACACGGGATTTCACCAAATCTTAGATTCAGTTAGACCTTAATATAAAATGGTGCTGATTAGTTTTTGGTGTATATCGCCCAACAGGTGGCGCTGCTCTGCTGCATTTCCTACGATTTCCGAAATAGTTCTATCTCAAGAACTAATGCACGGATTTTCATCAAACTGCAGATTAAGTTAGTACTTGATATGAGTTGGTGCTGATTATATTTTCTTAGAAATCGCCTTGCAGGTCGCGCTGCTATGCTGCATTTTTCACAATTTCCGCAGTAGCTCAATTTCAAAAACTAATGCATGGATTTTCACCAAACTTCAGATTTCGTTAGTACTTGATATGAATTGATGCTGATTAGATTTTGGCAGAAATCGCCCAATAGGTGGAGCTGCTATCCTGCCTTTTTCACGATTTCTGAAATAGCTCTATCTCAAGAACTAATACGCGAATTTTCATCAAACTTCAGATTCAGGTATACTTTGATAAATATTGGTGCTGATTATCTTTTGCTGTAAATCGCACGACTGGTGGCTCTGCTATGCTTCATTTTTCAAAATTTCCGCAATAGCTCTATCCCAAGAACTAATACGCGATTTTTTTTTAAATCGAACTTCAGATTCAGACAGATGCAGACTTAAGATGTTAATGATTAGGTTTTGGTGTGAATCACTCAACAGGTGGTACTACAATGATGCATTTTGCATGATTTACACGATTTCAGCAATAGTCATATCTCAAGAACTAATGAACGGAATTTCATACCTCTAGAATTCTCATAATGGGCGGAGATTGCAATTTAATTTTGGTATTGTGCTAGAATTTTGAAGTATTGATATGTATGGGATAAAAGAAAGATTTGGGATTGGCACATCCGACTAGTTTTCTATATACATTCTAAAAAGTATTTTAAATGAAACTTTTTTATGTATATACTTTCTAAAAAGTATTTTAAATGAAATTTTGTGCTAAAGTAAGACTACAGTGTCAGTAATTTCAGAGTAAATGATCGTTTTATAATTTCGGTTTAAGACTATTTTTATAATGTTTAATTTATATTAAATGAGATTGCTGCTTTTGATTTTTGTAATTTCTTTTGCATTCCTTTTATTTTCTTTCCTTTTCTTTTACTTTTCTGTTTTTTTTCAAGTGCTAAAATTAATTTTTTTACATCTAGTACAATGTTACACATGTAGCTATATAAGACAAATAGATACAGATATACACTGGCTGACTTCAGTAATCTCATAATTTAATGTCAGCTTAGAAATATTAATTGATTGAAGCCTAAAGGGATAAATATATAAATTATATAAAATACAGCTTTGTTAGGGAAATAATAATAATAATAATAATAATAATAATAATAACAAATAAAAAATCCTTAAGTTAAATAATGCTATAACAAGTGATAAAATATCTTTATTAAGATTGACGATCGTTTCGTCGCACAAACGGCGACATTTTCAAAATCATTCACGATAGAAAGTATTTTCACATAATTTAAAAACAATAAATTGTTTATTTAATTTGCTATGTTTAATAATCAATTTATTGTTTTTAAATTATGTGAAAATATTTTCTATCGTGAATGATTTTGAAATTGTCGCCGTTTGTGCGACGAAACGATCGTCAATCTTAATAAAGATATTCTATCACTTTTTATAGCATTATTTAAATTAATCTGTTTACAAGTTATTATTATACATGTTTTTATAAAAAATCCTTGATAAAAAGTACGTTATATGTTTTATAAGAACTCATCTTTAAACTTCCATTCAATATAAATATATCTCACGCAAGTTTTTATACAAGACAGAAAAAATCCCCTATCAAGCATAAATTATGGAACACTTTCTAAAACTTCCAGAATACTTTAACAAATCTTTCTGTTTAATAAGGTAAATAAAATACCTAAGCAAACATTTTAGAAAACGCATAACACATTTGAAAAACAGATTCAAGCAATTACCGTCCATGCAAAGTATACTAAAATTTAATTTAGTAAAAAAAAAAAAAAAAGTATAATAAGTTGAAAATTCAAACATTCACTTTCAGCAATTTCTACCAATAAACAGAAACATACTTGAATTCTTTTGTACAACTCTGATTATTACAAATTTTAATATACGTCAAATATTAAGCTAAACCTTAATCTCAAACATGCTTAAAATTATTGAAGTCACATTTTCAGAAATTACCATCGCTAGGCGGCCATGTAATTAGTTCTATATTTCAGCTTGAAAATGCACAAATCAATTAAAAAACACATTTTGGCTATTCAGGTTCATGTAACGCTTACGAATTCTTTTCTGTAGTAATGTATATGATCTACACTCTATAGCTTTTGTACGCACCACGCAGTATGCAAATCCTTAGTTAAGCTTATAAACACATACCATAACTGAAAACGAACTTATAGAAATTATCGCTAATAGACAGTACAATTTCGGATACAGTTCTGTATCAAAAATCTTTTGTGTTCCTGAGAATATACAAAAAATGCTACGCACATCATATTCTGCTGCAAGTATTTTGTAGTAAAAGTACCTCATTCATGTGTAGCAATTGCATTTTATTTGAAACTGGTATTATAATTAAAATACGCTGCAAACAGTTTTTTCACTATAGTTCATTTAGTAACAGAATTTTTTTGTGTGGCCTTGTAAATGAATAATAACTGTTTTACACCCATGCTCTACAGAATGCAGTTTTAGGGCACTTCATAAATGCATATCAATTTCATTATGTTTGAAATGATCCATTGTGAATAAAATGCGTTTGAAACAATTTTAACCCATTCACCGCAATGTTAAAGATAACTTTTGACTGTCAGTGTAAACGAAGTATTTATCCTAAATACGTCATTTAGCGATTGTGCTATAGTAAACGTCAATACCAAATAAAAATTTAAGAATAAGCTAAGTTTATCTACTTGAGTTAGAGCTCGTCCAAACAGTCAGAGAAACCAAAGTCATAAACACGTTTCAACTACGTTGGAAATTGTTAAAAAGGTGCATAAACGCCATAAAAATCTGCTGTGAAGCAAATGCAGTTTAAATAAAATATCAATAAGAAATTTCATGCTACTTTTGTGATTTTCACAAGAAAGAAGCTTATCCTTCTTTTTTTAAATACTTTAAAAAATGTTTTGCAAATGAAATTTTTATTAGTACTAATACAAAATTTAAATATAATTATCTAAGTAAATTATCATATTATAATATTGGCTTAGGAATACTATTATTAAGCATGTTTTGTATAGATGCAATACTTGGTTTTATTCTTTGTACCTTTATTTGTTTTTCAAATTTCAAAAAATATTTTTTATGTATTAAAATGTTTTATAGAATGTCTTAATGTCTTATCACAAATATTAATATATAGACGAATGAGGAAATAAGCATATGTATTATAAAATATAACTTTGTTGGAGTAACCGTAAAAAGAATTTCAGACAGTTTATCTCGTTTTCAGATTTCCACAAGAAAGAAGCTTATTCTTTTATATATACTAGTTGCGTAGCAACCCGTTGTGTTGCTTTTGAATTGCATGGGACAATCGATATTTTTGCGAAAAATGAAATCTTAACTTTATTGTAAATCTAGAAAGCCATTACAATATTAATTTTATTAAACACAATATTTCAAATAATAAGTTATATTTACAATTTAAGTCAAAAGTTTTCGCAATAAAAATGCACATATATTATAACTTTATTTGCCTAGAGCTTTTCGCTCTTCCAAGATTTTGCTTCGAATTTAGGAGTTGGTAGAAATGATGTCATTTGAGTCATCTTATACAAAAATGAATTTGTTTGGACGAATTTATTCAGAAGCATTTTATATTTATGAATTAAAATAAATATTTAGAGAATTATCTTTTTCTCGCTAAAACATTTCATTTTTAATGTCCGCTTCTGAAATGTTTTATTAGCCATCTTAAGGGAATAGTTGAAAATCTACTTTTCGACTTTAAATTAAATGAAAATAACGTACGATGTATTTTTTCTTTTGACGTCAACATAATTTATCTCAATATTCCAGTCGAGAGTCGAATTTGTGTTTCTAAAATAAACGGATTCCCGAAGCTTGAATATGTGTCAGTTTGTATTTCGTGAAATTTTCTTGAAAACTACAATAATGTTTTCACTATTTAGTCAAATAAACGTTAATTTCAATTTAAAAATGATTTCAAACAATGATACCTAATAATCCTTGTCATTTTCCCTTTTCTTTCTTTTATCCACAAAAATGGAGCAATTTTATTTTCCATCATTACAGAAATGTCATTAAAAATAACGTAAAAATTTTGATCTCGAAAACTAATCAAATTTTAAAATTCTACGACCACTTTTCACATCCTCGGACCCATGTGGATACCTGGCCTTAATTTGATCACCCAACATTCCATATTTTAGGAGGAACAGCTGTGAAATACAAACGGATAGTCACTTTTTAATATAATAGATTGATGAAGTTTTAATTTCGCTATAAAAATTAGTCAGGGACAAATGCTGAATTATTTATATTATTTTAACTGCAGATGGCTTATTTCGTAATGGAGCCTGTACGCAATGGATATAGATTAAAACACATTATACTTGAAAATTATTTAAAAACATAATAAATAAATAAATTAATATAAACTTTTCAAGCAAATTGCATTTGAAAGTAGATTTTTATCCTATATAATGGGTGTAGAAATTGAAGATGCGCGATGTTTAGAAATTCAAAAAATTGCAGTAGTAAACATTGAAAAACCGACATTTAATCGTCAAGCGTTGCCATTCTCAAAATGACGTCAGCCTTACGCACAGACATATTTTTCCTTTATAATATAGATGGATTTTCAAATGTGAAGTATTCCGTTTGTCAGCTAAAACTTTGCATGTGAAAATGTATTCTTTTGGCTTGAGGTTCTAATTTCAGTACCGCGAAGTACAAATTCCAGAAATTGATGTCTTTCAGATGTATTCGTGTAAAAATATATAGTTTTATCAAAGAAAAGGATTGTTTCTTTTAAATATGGCACTTACTGAAGCATTACGCCAAGCTTCTCAAATTCTGTATCAGCCGAATGAAAATATATTGTGACATTAGCTTTATGCGCGAAAATGTTTTTTAAATAGTGACATCATTTTCTGTTCAGACTTAAAATAAAGTTATTTTTAATTGTAATGAGTAAATGGTATCATTAAGGATAAATAAACCCCAATATTTCTTTTTTTCTGCAACAGTGAAAATAATACGATTGCTACCATTTTGATGAAATTTCAAAAAAAAACTTTTCAAATTAAATTAAAAATATAAAAGTGGAAATACTTAGAAAAATAGCTAATGCGAGGACATCTACAAATGAACAGCTTTCATTTAAAAAAAAGAATTATTAGCAAAATTGGTACAGAAGAAAGTTCAGGGAAGATGTCTAAAAAAGCTATCTTGTGTTTTCAATATATAGTTTATTTTTTCTCTTTTACTTTAACAGTTGCCTAGCAACTCTATTTCATACAAATTATATTTAAAAGCACATATTTTTCCCAATTCGGCTCTAACAATTTAAATTGTTCGAATACATATATATTAAATACGTGCTTTTTTATTCATTATTCTTTTATTTATTTATTGATGAAGCTTTAATTTCATTGTAGAAAATTAGCGGGAGAGAAATTCTGAACTTTTTTTTATGTGCAAATTGTTTATTAATATTTCGCAATGGAGCTAGCACGGCAAAATCCTTTAATTGATAAATAAAAGCGAAATAAAGCCAAAACTCACTGGGTTTTATAACAGACGATATTCTTGACATAACACGTATTTTAATTTCATTTTTTTCGGTTTTTATGAGAAAATGGCAACAAAAAGATACAGCAATCTACTATTTCATTCCCCCCCCCCCCTTTAGTTTCAACATGACTTTCAACAGAAATGGAGTACTTCAGCTGCCATGATTACAAAAAAAGTAATAAAAACTACAAAAAAAATAATATCTTAAAATTAAATTGAGATACAGATTTCAAACAAATTGCATTTAAAAGAGCATTTTTTCCTTATACGGCGGTGTAAAAATTTAAAATGTGCGATGTTTAGAAGTATAAAAATTTGCAGTAGAGAAAATTATAAAACCAAAATTTTATTTCAAATTTCAAAGTGTTGCCATTCGCAAAATGACGTATGCGTTACGCACAGATATGTTTGTCCTTTATAATATAGATATATATATATATATCTTAAAAAAGTTTTTACAAATGAAAATTTTTATAAGCCCTAATAAACATACCACTGTTTTTGTAACTATTTCTATACAAAGCATTATAGTGTACTGTTTTCAAGAGTGCTTTTATTAAGAAGTACTGCTTATTAAATACACATGTTAATAATAATTTCTTAACATTTTTTAATTCTCAAAGATATAAAATCCACGATTCAAATTCGCAATCGCGCCCGTCGGCCTAATCGTTCGGAGTTTTCGTGGTTTTCTTCGAGCCGTGGATTTTCCATGTGTAAATACGGATTAGGTTCCCTTAGAAAGACCCCCCACGGAGGGCACTCCCCCCGGGCCTATATCCCTCGTGTAGTTAATTGGCCGTCAAAAATCAACCCAACCCAACCCACGATTCAAATTAAATAAAAAAGCTAAAATAGAATAAAATTAACTGAAAAATTGTAATCTTATTTTATTTTATGTAAGTGTTAAAGAAATAAACGTATGAATAGTATAAAATACAACTTTACTGGCGAAATCGTACAAAGAATTCAACAACAGAGCAATAACAATAATGTGTTGAGTGTGTTGTTACGAAACTGAAGTGAAGTTATAAATTAATTCTTTAAATCACCTTTACATTGCACAGATGTCTCATATAAAACGCAATTGAAGAGGAAAAATTTCACTGTGGAAACAACTGCAGATTAATAGAAATATCAGTAAAAAGGTTCACCCACTCTCCGATTTCCACATGAAAGAAGTTTATCATTCCTTTTTTGTGTTTTGGAAATATTTTTCAAGTAACATTCTTTAATAATGCTGTTATAATATATAAATTTACTTAATTTTATAGAAAAGAATAATTTTATAGTTTCCATTTAAGCATAATATTATGAAGCACAGTTTGTAATGAAATAGTGGTTTTTATTCCTTAAACATTTATGTATTTTTTAAATGATTTTTTTTTTTTTTGAAGTCCTAAAATATGGTGGAGGAAACTGTCCCAAAATGACATACTTAGGTCTTCAATTTTATTTTATTTAGGTAAAATGACATGCTTTATGTTTCTTAATATTTTCGATAGAGGCCAGCACATAACGATACGCAGTTATGTTGTTGAATCGATCAGCAACGATAAGCATTCAATGGCGGAAGTTTCAAGCTTGTATTTTTCATTGTTTACAAAGAGACTGTTTACACCTTCATGAGAAATTCCTTGGGACTCTTTTTTTGGTACTTATTCTCGTCTGTTTCATTTCAGTGATTGCATATCTGAAGTATATGATGAATTCTTATTTCTTTTTAGATTATTTTCTGTAAATACAAAAATTTATAAATGCATGTGTTCTCGAATACTGCATTTGTATATGCAATATGTCTATTGTAGGTAAAATGACATGCCGGTTATTGAAAAATGGAATTTATCCCATATACATAGACATCGTTCCCGATCATGTTTTCTGTGCTTTAGTTGTGAGAGAAACTCTACTGAAAAATAGAGAAAGCAACAAGGGGTCAGCTAGGTGGAGAGGTCTAGCAAATGGCTTAAGTACTCACAAGCCCCACCCAGCGGTTTGTAGGGAAAGCAAGAACAGCAACACAAGTTCTACAGATAACAGCCTATTTACACAATATTTTAATTTTCATAGTTTCAATCCAATAATTCCAGCGCCGACATCATCTGTTTCTGATACTACAAAGACATGCATATATTTTCAACAGGCAGCTTCTTCAAGTTCACCATCTTCATCTATCAGACCACTTAATTTAATTCCACTTCCTTTTTCACTTCTTGTTATATCATCCTCTAAAAAGAGGAAGCATAAAGGTGCAAAAGTTCTGACTACCTGTACTAGTATTGCCGAAGCGAAGACAAAATGTGCTGAGAAATATAATTCACAATCAAGACGTGCACCTCTACAGACTAGAAAGAAGAAAATTTCGTTTGTTACATCCAATGATGAAGACAAAGACATGGATTTTTCTGCTGTTGTTGCTGATGATGAAGTATGTCTTTATTGCAATGATTTATTCAGTCACTTAACCTTCCTACCCTGTTACAATTTTACTCAACCTTAATAAAATCATTTCACACCAGAATTTTCTTTAAAAACTACTTAATGTATTTATTTATATTAGTTTTCGTTGCCTTTTATTTATCTTATTTTTAGAAAAAACTTCTGGTTCGAATCGAATGAAATGAATTATAGAAATGGGTCAATTAGACCCATTCAGGGTAGGAAGGTTAAAACCGAAGGAGAAGTAGATAAAATGTTTTAAGTGTTGAAGAGAAAGTGAATGTGCCGGTTCTTCTTGACGTTCGAAAATTTATTTTTGTGATGTACGCAAGCAAAATAATTACCAATTTGTGGGTTTGTCGTTTTAGGACTGCAAAATGACATAGTGCATCATTTTATATAAATCGTTATTATGACGCTGTGACTTTATTTGTATTTTATAACTGGTACCATTGTATTTTGTATACTTCGCAAAGTTAGTTTGTAAAAAATAAAGCTCATGAGAAAACATTTGTATGAATAGAAGCATTTTTTCCTTAGGGTATGTGATTTTAA
This sequence comes from Maratus speciosus, assembly GCA_963932465.1. Taxonomy (NCBI): domain Eukaryota; kingdom Metazoa; phylum Arthropoda; class Arachnida; order Araneae; family Salticidae; genus Maratus; species Maratus speciosus. The sequence goes on from OZ010797.1 coordinate 448,529,124, forward strand.
GACAGTTTCCCCTACACCCACTTAAAAGTTACACATAAAAAAATGGAAATTGATAAGAGATTTTAAATTAATTCTTTAAATCTTTTTTACATTATACCGATGATAAGGTAACGGAACTGGAAAATTTTCACCCTTGAAGCATCTGTGGATTAATAAAAATATCAGTAAAAAGGTTTATTCAGTTTTCTGATTACCACAAGAAAGAAATTTATTATTTCTTTTTTTTTTTATTTTAGAAATAATTTTCAAATACAATTTTTAATAATACATTTATAAGATTTCAATTTAATTAATTCCAGAGTAAAAAATCATTAACAAAAAATAACTAAAAATCTATTTACTAAAAAGGTGCTCAAAAATTTATTAAATATTCCGTTACAAAAAACTGTTTTTAAAACTTAAAAACCATTGATATTAAAAATCAATTTAAAGAAAATAAAGAAATTACATTGATCCCGAGATACGGTCTCAAATGCGATCATTTTCAAGGAATAGTTACACTAGACTGTCGCATTCACTATGCTGTTCATATACCAGTTTGGGAAAAAATTGCAAAATTGGGACCATTGCATTATTCGTTGGGGGTGTATATGAAATTGGTACGTTCTGATGCTGAAGCGTTAGATATTTTTAAAATATGAAACCTAATATGAGATATGTCATAGGATAAAACATCATTACATACACTATTTCCTTTATTCAAAATCTAGAATGATTCCATTATTCTCAAGTATAATAATCTGATGTACACTGCTGGCCACACAAAATGCAACACTCTGAAGGAAGCATGTAAATCATATGAAATTTACATCATGCGTTTGCGGCGATGAAATATGCAAATCATTAGCATTACAGCGCAGACGCACATCACGGGCGACCGTAGCGCCACCCGCAAGCTCTATATAAGTGGAGAACAGATTGGCGATTTGAAGTGCGGCAATTGTTTTTTCGTGCGCTTTTTTGTGTAAGTTGTTTACCTATGCCTCGTGGTAGACATCGAGCGTCTTTTGACCAAGTTTCTGAATTCGACCGAGGAAGAATAGTAGCCTATAGGGATTGCGGATTATTCTTCAGAGAAATCTGCCAACGTTTTGGACGAAATTAAGCAATTGTGATGCGGATCTGTAATCGCTGGATTCAGGAGGGAATGACGGAACGACGGGGTCGATCGCACCCACCTCGTTGCACCACTGCCCATGATGACAGGCGGATTGTGCGCATGGGAGTGATGGATTGCTCAGCCACATCACGAGCCATAGCACAACAGATTCTGTCTGCTACGCATCATTCTATGTCCGCTCGTACCATTCGACGCCGTTTGCTGCAGAGTGGAATGTCCGCAATGGGTCTAGTGCTTTGTTTACCCTTGACTGAAAACCACAGGCGTTTGCGCCGCCAATGGTGCGAGGAACGGCGGACATGGACAAAGGAATGGAACGACATTGTGTTTACTGACGAATCCCGCTTTTTCCTGCAACACCACGTTGGTCGGATTCGAGTTTGAAGACACCGTGGTGAGAGGCCGCTGAACTGTTGCGTTATGCACCGCCACACTGGTCCTGAACCCAGTATCATGGTTTGGGGTGGTATTGGATTTCACTGCCGCACCCTTCTAGTATCCATTACCGGTACACTGAACAGACAACGCTACATCTCTGAGGTGTTGGAGCCCGCGGTCCTCCCATACATTCAGCGCTTGCCATCAGTCATATTCCAACAGGATAACGCGCGACCACACGTGGCACGCAATTTTCAAGGGTTCTTCTTTACCAATCAGATTGAATTGCTTCTTTGGCCTGCTTGATCTCCCGATCTATCCCCAATCGAAAACGTGTGGTCCATGCTTGCACAACGACTGGCCCAGGATACACCACCCGCTGTTACACCAGATCTACTTAAAGAATATTTAGAAGCCGCATGGACTGCTGTACCTCGAGGAGACATCCAAAGCCTCTTTGATTCTATGCAGAGGCGTGTGGCAACGTTTATAGCCAACAATGGCGGCTACACTAATTACTGATTTTGTCATTATCCACATGTTACAAGAGGCTGTAATTTTAATCGTTTGATCTTTGTACAACATGTTATCTGCCAAATAAATTTCGCTGTGATATCTCTGGTCCTTCTTGGTGTTGCATTTTGTGTAGCCAGCAGTGTAGATATAATAACTTTTGCATTTTCAAAATCTATTTTTATATTTTGGTGCTGATTTAATCTGGAAAGCCCCATAGATGGTCGGTTAAACTTTATATCTCCCATTATGATTTTAGTTTAGTTTTTAATTATTTTAACGCAAGGTGAATATATAATACCTCTGTGAACTCGTTTTGAGTTTTTTCTATTAAAAAGTCATTTTATAACAGTTTTGGTTTAAGGGTAATATTATGATGCACAGTTTGTATTAAATGAAATAATCGCAAATATTATTCTTACATTTATGAATCTTTTAAAATAATTATTTTGCAAGTCCTAAAACATATGACATCCATTTCAAAGTTATACGTTAACATACATAAAAACAAATATGAAAAATATAAACCGGCTGAATTCAGTAACCTGACCATTTTAACGTTAGTTCAGAAATATTAATATAGTGCCGAATAAATATTTAAGTTAAGAGTTGTATAAAATACAGTATTTTTAAATACCGTAAAAATAATTCATAAATACAACGTGAAAAAGAAATAGCAAAAAAATATTTTAAAGTTTACACAGAAATCCTGAATTTATTATTTAATTAGACTTTCACTACGATGATTCCCTGCATTAGTTTATCAAATAAAAAAAGAAAAGGAAAGAAACATAAACTGGGTAGAAATCACTCACTAAGCAACTGCAGATAAAGGATTCTCAAGACTCTTAAAACTTTAAAATTTTCTAAATTTCAATCTTTTGATATGTTAAACTCCTAGCTTTTCTGAACATTTTGGTATAATTGTTTCCTTGATACACCCACTAGAAAAGAAGTTCTGTTTTTTTAAATTATACCCACTCGTAGTTGAAACGGCGTTTTCGAAACTTTCAAATCATTTTTCTCAAAATTGTTTATTTTGGTCTTAACGCGCAGGATATCTCTTTCAACAGGTATATTTCATATTAGTCTTCATAAACTGAAGCTAAAATTTCCTTTTTATTGCTCAAAAAAGCATTTTTCTAGGTGATTTCATTTTTGGAGTTTTCAAAATTTTGTATTAGCTAAATACAACTTTGTATTAAAAATATAAAAAAGGTTTAAATAAAAATTCATTTAGGTTCAAGGTGATTATTTTAATCTGAAGTATAATTAGGCACCAAAATGTTTATTCTAGATGCAAAATTTCTTTTGTAATCCTGCGCGTAAGCAGTCATGCCATTTTTCTTCTCGGCGAATATCTAACAGTTTGAAGACCCCTATAAAAATTAATTCTGCATATTGTAATTTTTACTTACCCATAACGTAGTATAAGGTAAGTCTTGTAATCGTTTTAAAAATCGAAAAACATTTTGACGGATTTACACATTTCAGACACTGCAGATTCCGAAAGACATATTTTTAGAAAAAAAAAATTTGTCCTTCCGTCTGTATGTGTGTGTGTCTGTAAACGCTCTATCTCCCGAACAAATTGAGATAGAGACTTGAAATTCGGTGTGTACTTAGGGAGTAATAATGGAAAGACGCCTATTGAATATCAGTAACCTCGATTAACCGGAACTGTTTTTTTCGGTCTCTTGAAATATTCGTTCTGATAAAAGGTAGACAAAAATTTTCAAAATTGTTTATTTGAAGGAGTGAATATAAAAGACAATACAAAAACATACATTTTGCATCCTGAATGAACTCAATCGAATAAATAGTTGCTGAGATATTTCTAATTCTGTTTTTCACACTCTTCGATTTTTCATGACCCTGTATTTCATTCTAATTTCAATTCAAAGATATATTTTAATTGGAAATGAGACGCTTAATCCGACGCAGTAAACTGTTAGTTAATAGGATTATAATTTTTCGAGTTATAAGGATGTTTCTTTTACGCAATTCGGTACTACTCGATTATCCCGTCGACCAAAAAACTATCGCCAAACTATAAGATTAAATGCCAATAATGGCTTATCGTAAATGTCAAGCATTTAATGCCTCTCCATACCTATAAGGGGGTTTACCATAGGGGGGGACCCTGTTCTGTCGCCAAATACCGCCAAGTTTGTAGCCAACTTGGCGCTATATCGCCAAAAGTGACGCCAAATTGCGGTATTTCTAATATTTCGCCAAATTCCCATAGACTTCCATTGTAAACCAATAGCCTTTACTTGCTTACAAAATCAACAAATTGAGATATTTTAATGCAACAAGAAGCAATATTAGCTTAAGGGTTATATTAATTATATTTAAGGAAGTCCAAATAAATTAAATTATGAATAAAAGTAACGTGGTACAATGCTTAGCAAATACCACATGTTTTATTTTCTTATTTTATATTATCTATATCCATGATGGGTAAGTATTACGGTGCCCCCCCCCCCCCAACGACTAGTTTAACTGCATAAAATGGCATACTTCATTTTTAAATATTGTGTTTTAAAATCATATACATTTTAAGATATTAAATATTGAAAATGGTCAAATTGGTTTAATTTTTTTTTTTTTTTTTTTTTTTTTTTTTTTAAGATTTGAGACTTTTTAAAGAATATATCACCAAGGACTATCATGGTACTTTTGGGATCTCTATAATTTCTCTTTTCTCTAATTTTTAATGTACTTAGAAAAATCTTTTTCAAATAGAACTTCTGTTCCCTTTATTATAAAATTTTAATTTATTTACGTTCATTATAGTTTTACTTTAGAAAATGTTTTATGTTCCGGGGTCTGAATTAAATGAATTGATATGTTTTAAAGTGGATTGTTTTTATAAGTACTAAACTATTTTACACCCTTTTTAAATTTATACCTGAAGATACATTTTTGCAGAATTCCGTAGTCATATAATTTCATGTCGGTACCGAAATATTAATGTATTGAGTATTCGAGAATTGGGTGTACAAATATTATCAAACGCAGTTTTTTAATACAAAATCATAAAAATTAATTCATCCGTTCAACATGAAGATGATATGGTTTAAAAATGCTTTTAAAAGTTTTATCAACTCTAAGACTCGATTTCAAGAAGTTTAGATTATTTTAGAGTGGGTAAAAAGCACTTGCGAAGCAACTATAAATTAAAGACTATGTTAGCAAGAACTATTATGCTACTTTTCTGATTTCCACAAGAAAGAAGATTTTCTCTGTTTTTTTAATATACAAACTTAGATTTTTTTTTTCAGATGGAATTTCTATTCCTTCTGATGTGAGATTTTAATTGGTCGGAATTAACTGAAATGGAACGTTTTAAAATGAATTGTTTTTACAAGTACAAAACTATTTTACATCCTTTTTATGTTCACACTCGAAGATGCACATTCGTAGAATTCCGTAGTCATATAATTTCATGTCAGTACCAAAATATTAATGTATTGAGTATTCGAGAATTGGGTGTACAAATATTATCAAACGCAGTTTATTAATACAAAATCATAAAAATTAATTCATCCGTTCAACATGAAGATGATATGGTTTAAAAATGCTTTAAGTTTTATCAACTTTAAGACTCGATTTCAGGAAGTTTAGATTATTTTAGAGTGGGTAAAAAGCACTTGCGAAGCAACTACAAATTAGAGACTATGTTAGCAAGAGCTATTATGCTACTTTTCTGATTTCCACAAGAAAGAAGATTGTCTCTGTTTTTTTAATATACAAACTTAGATTTTTTTTTTTTTCAGATGGAATTTCTATTCCTTCCAATATGAGATTTTAATTGGTCGGAATTAACTGAAATGGAACGTTTTAAAATGAATTGTTTTTACAAGTACAAAACTATTTTACATCCTTTTTATGTTCACACTCGAAGATACACATTCGTAGAATTCCGTAGTCATATACTTTCATGTCAGTACAGAAATATTAATATAATGAGTATTAAATAATCACGCATACAAATATTATTAATAGCATCTTTGTTTGTAAAATCATCCGTTCAACATGAAGATGAAATAATTCAAAAATGATTTTAAAAGTCTTATCATCCGTAACATTCGATTTCCGGATGAAGTGATGTCTCTGCAATGTGTATTAAATAATCACGCATACAAATATTATTAATAGCATCTTTGTTGGTAAAATCATCCATTCAACATGAAGATAAAATAATTCAAAAATGCTTTTAAAAGTCTTATCATCCGTAACATTCGATTTACGGATGAAGTGATGTCTCTGCAATGTGCACTTCTCTTTCTTTCATGTTAATAATTCAACACAAAGAAAATTTAGCTTCTGTAATGACCAGCCACATCGTTTGTGTATATATCATTTCGACTCAATAAACCTTAGTGTCTTTTAAACGTGCTAATGAATCAGCCACCTTGAAAATAAATAAATAAATAAATGAAATGTGTAAAACATAGGCTTTATTGAAGAAATATTAAATGGAATTCAACAGTAAAATAGGTAAAAGTAGTGATAAAAGAAAATACTTTTTACCGATTGGAAAGAACTCACCAATTTATTGTTTAAATCTTCATTTCATTAAGAAGATTCCTTGTTTATATAAGCTTGAATAAAACATTTCCAAAAAGCAACTGCAGTTTAAAAAAAAATAACTGCAACATATTTCTTCTGTCTCTTGCTATTTTTAAAATAAATTAGTTGGATGTGCCAATTCCAAAACTTTCTTCTATCTCATATATTTTAATATTTCAAAATGTTGTTAGGAATGACAATATTTCATATAGTTTTATTAGTATTTTTATTAGTATTATGCATAACTTCATACTCTTTTCAATGGTACAATATTAAAAATTACACAAAAATCACTATTACAGCGCCCCCTTTCGGTGATAGCTATTACAACGCCACCTTCCGGCGGAATGTTTCCAAATCCAGGGAGGACCTTCTTGCCATAGCCAAAAACTAAAGGAAAAATTGGTTCAATTCTATGCATGACTTCATACACTTTTCGATGGTACAATATTCAAAATGCCACAAAAATCTCTATTACAGCGCCCCTACCGGCGGTTTTTTGAAGTTAAAGGAGGACCTGCTTACCATAGCCAAAAATTTAATTAAAAAATTTGGTACAATTCTATGCATAACTTCATACACTTTTTGTTGGTACAATATTCAAAATGGCACGAAAATCACTATTACAGCGCCTCCTTCCGGCGGATTTTTTCCAAATTAAGAAAAGACCTGCTTGCCATAGCCAAAAACTTTAAAAAAAAACTGTTTCAATTCTATGCATAACTTCATACATTTTTTAATGGTGCAATGGCGACACACGGAGAGACAGCCATTTTCTATAAACGTTTTATGGGATCTCTGACCCCTAAAATGTGCAAATCCGTCGAATACCGGAAGTCGAAGAAAATTTCGATTATAATACTGTCTCCTATCTTCAATAGAAGAAAGTAATAAATCTCAAAGAAATATACTTTTTAAAAACGATTTTTTTAGACATTTCTGTTATTGATAACATACGATTTTAATGTAATTAATTTTATACTGAAGTATCATACTATATAATAAAACACACACAAACTACAATATATATTAAAACACACATACACACATAAATAACGCCTGCATTGTCCGGTCATCCTTGGCTCCCGTATAGATAGCTGGTGACTTCCCCAACATGGTTTATTACTGAGAAATTGCAGACTCAGTCATCGGCTGGAGTAGCTCAGTGGTTAGAGAGACTGCCTGGAATGCAGTGGTCCCGGCTTCGATCCCTGGCTCTGGCTAATTTTTCACTCCAGTTGGGTTTATTGTATTTATTGTATGTATGTCTGTAAAATATTTATATATACCTTTATCATACTATAATTTGTTTTACGAACACATTTATAATGTACAGTTTGCATTCAATGTAAGAGTATTCGTTTTCGTAATTCTTACATTTGATTTTTTTTTTAAGAAGAACTAAAACATTTTTCATCGATTTCAAAGTTATACTTAAAAAATACATAAACGAATAAATGAAAAATAAGACACCTGCTGAATTCTGTAACCTTATCATTTTAATCTCACAAGGGGACCACCAAACATGGTGTTCACAGATTTTGATGAATTTAAGGTATGTTGTAGAGTCTGTACCTTAATTATTTATGTGAAGGCATTTCTTCAAATGAGCCTTAGATTTTGAGAAATTAGGGGACAAAGTTCAGCATATGTTTCAAATACCCATTAATTTGAACACTTCAACGTGTAGACAGTGGCGTTGACGCAGAGTGCTCGCTTGCCAACCGGGCGGCCCGGGTTTGATGCTACCTCTTGATTTTTTTAAATTAATTTTATATTATGACTCTTTACAACTTTTAAATATGGTTATGAATTGCTGCAGCTTTGAATTTTTTTATATTTCCTAAAAAATATACAATTACGGTTATGATTTTTTTTTCATGAAATATTTTATTTTATATATATTTATCGCTACTGACGAAAATCCAAACTACTTTATGTCTAGATTTTTTTATAATTATTATTTGCTTTTACATATTTTTATATTTTAAGCAAAATTTAGAAATAATACATTATATATACTTATTTACTTTATGGAATTTTAAGTGAAAACTTATTATTTCGTATAAATTGTAAATAATAATTTAGATGTCAAATGTCCAAATGTGTTTATCTTTAGATGAATAAAAAGGAAGAAATTATATTTCAAAATATTTTTTATTCTAACAAATAACAATAATAAAGCAAAAATTATCAACTAGAAATGTAAAATTCGAGTGCGGATATAACTCACGAATAGCGGATATAATAAGATATAACTTACGAAACATTTATTTTAAGAAATCGTCAGCTAGACAGTCATAATAAAATCTAAATAAATCATTTTTTTTAAACTGGTATATTTTATCTTCTTTTGAAGACAAGTACCAGTAGTCCAGTCAAATTAGGTTAAAAAAGGGCTTAAAGTGGAATATTCTGGTGTAATTGATTTTAGTGTCTTAATGTATGTTTTCGGGGGTGCTGAACAAGAATATGAAGTTGTCCAACAAAATTTCTCTCGGCAAATATGAAAAATCATGAAAAAAACCCTAAAAATCGCAGATTTTTCGAGTTTTTTGCTTATAACTTATAAAATAAACTTTGTACGCAAAAGGTGGCCCTATATTAAAATACAGACAAGAAAATTACCTACACCTCATGTTCTTATCATTTTTATTGTACGACATATGGCTTCCGTAGAAGCATTGAAAAATCGGCGAAAACCAGTAATTTTGGAAAATCGCAAAACAGATATTCTTACCCTTTCCGTTCATAACACAAAAAGTAAGCATTTCACTGTAAACATTTGCTGACATACTCACTTATTATTAGGTTACATATTATTATGATGTAGGTATACTATGTGACCTCGAAAATCCGGCATTCAGAGACTTAAAAAGAGCAACTTACGGGAAGAGCAAAAACAGTAATTATTTTCGAATTAAAAACCGAGGTAAAAACGATGCATTATCGGACAGTGAGATCACTTACGCTGTGCTAAATAGAATCCTCGATAACACTGGTAGCAGCTCAGAGGAACGAGGACGAGGACTTTGCAAAAGATAAGTTCTCACCGAAAAATGCATAAATTTGACCGGAAAATTAACATCATCTTCAAAGAAACAAGATTGTATTCCGAAATCGATATTCGTCACTTGTATAAAATCCAAGAAACAAGATAGTTACTTGACACTGATGCTTGAGAAATTGCATGAGGAGAAATGATTGCACTACTTATTAGATTTTTTTTTTTTTTTTAACATATAAAATATCAACTAAAGTAAGTTTTTAAACATTTCATTTTCTCTTTTTCTCACGTCAATATCATTTAGGTATGTATTAAATTACGAATAAATGTCACTATCAAGAAAATCGTAAGTACTTTTGATATTTTTTTCCGAAATGTGTAATTTTCAAAAATTCATTCAAAATTTGCAGTAGCTGACATTCACACAAAACAGGCACGAGAGGAGGCGGATATACTTATTGTTACCACAGCAAGGAACTTTGCACAACAACATAACTCTGTCGTTATTGTGGGTGAAGACGTCGATTTGCTAGTTATCATGATTTGTCGCTGTAGGGGTGTATATTCAAATGTGTACTTTCTAAAGCCAGGCAAAGAGACAGTTTCACCATTCATTTTTTCGTCTGACTGAAA